>OY776102.1:10592394-13067853 GCA_963675205.1 Catocala nupta | reverse complement strand
GAAGTGAAGTCCTCGTAGACATGACCGCAACCTATTTTAATTATATTCATATGAACGGCTCTGGAAACAAGGCGTTTATATATCCAAATATGATCTGGGATAAAATATAGGTATAGTCTCTTCAGCCAGCCATCCAGCCAAACACTGAGATTTTGACTTAACAATATTGTTTTTAATTACATCCACGGCCTAAAACCTGGAGCGAGCGCTAGTGATGATATAAAATAACAACACAAATGCATATATACACACACGGTCGTCTGTACACAATCAGTTTAATATAAATGGCAATACTTTAATTGCAATCGATGGTACATGTTCGATAATTATAATGCACTAAGTGGACACGAAAATCATTACATGTTCAAATACTTTATTATTTTCCTTAGCGTGAAATTGCATCGGATTTATTTACCCGCAAAATCAGCTTGTTAATCATATATTAATTGAAAATTATTCAACGGGGAGTTACGATGTTTTGTTAAAAATATTATAAGAGTATTAAATGCTATGTACAATTTGTTAAAACTGTAATACTTTAAACAATAAAAACTATGTTTAGAAAATTTTAGGGGCAAGCGTTATTGTATAAAATCTTTTACGATGAACAATGTAAAATGGCCTTTTAAACAATAACAGCACTATGTTAGGGATTTGCCTTCAATATATAATCTGTAAATAATGGCATGGGTACCTATACTTTACCGAAGAGTTAGATAAAGGTATATTATCCCGACACAGTACAATATATTTTTTAAACAAAGCTATGCCTTATGGCAAGTGAGATGAGGGAAATTAAATATTTCCCAAGGTACCTTTATATCATCGTTATAAGATGCTAGCATTGTTTTCGCTATTAAAAAGGCTAAGCCAGAGACCATTACAAAGTTAGATTTATATCAAGTATTATATTAGTAATAGGGGTTAAAATATGAAGTTGCCGTTGTATAGTAATAGATAGGTACTTTGAATTGACATAAAAACTTCATGGTGTGAGATTTTCGAGTGTAACTTTTTTACATGATACTTATAAGATTCTTCTTTTAAAAAATGTGCATCATTCGATTTTCGACTTTCAATTATTTTGTTTTATTCTGCTTAGACGGGAAAGATACGAGTTCCGACGCGGAACTGACGGACAGAAACGGCTCGCAATATCAACGCTGTGTTTGGAGAGGAGACTGATAATAAACGCACCGTACGTTTTTGGTTTAAACGCTTTCGTAATGGACACTTCGACTTGAAGAACGAACCACGTGGAAGACCGCCCACACAGGTGAATAACGCTGAATTGAAGGAGATGGTGGAAGCCGATCCGAGTCAAACTACCCAGGAATTAGCGGCATGGTTTAATGTTACCCTACCTACAATATGGGCTCATTTGCATCAAATTAATAAGATAAAAATATGAAAAATGGGTGCCTCATGATTTGACTGATCTGCAGAAAGAAAAGCGTGTTGAAACTGGTGTTGCCTTGTTAAATCGGTACAGAAATGAAGGAATATTGGAACGAATTGTGACATGTGACGAAAAGTGGATTCTTTACGATAACCGTAAGCGAAAAATGCAATGGCTGACACCACGTCAAACGCCGCAACAGTGCCCTAAAGCAAAGCTTACCAATATAAAGGTAATGGTAAATGTTTGGTGGTATCCTCATGGTGTTATTCACTATAGCTTTCTCAGGTCTGGTCAAGCAATAACAGCAGATGTTAACTATGCCGAACTTCGAATAATGAAGGCGAAACTGGCAGTGAAACAGCCCCGACTCGTGAATCGATCTTCACCATTATTGTTCCATGATAACGCAAGACCTCACACTGTACGAGAAACCGTTGTAACTCTACAGGAGCTGCAGTGAGAAACCATACGTCATCCTCCGTACTCGCCAGACCTTGCTCCAACGGACTACCATTTTTTCGTGACTTGGACAATTTTCTACGTGATAAAAAAATCTAGATCCCCGGAGTTCTAACGTAAAGGCATAAATAAAGTTCCGTTTAGATTGTAGCAATGTATAGATAATGAGGGTAAATATTTTGATTAAATAAATATGGTACATCCTTCGGTACATCTTAAAAACTAGTTTCAATTTTTCAGTACAAATCGGCATTTTCATACTTTATCCCCTAATATTATAATTATTGATTTTTTTATTGTAGAAAGTATCATAAACAGAACAACAGGATATTTATTATATATAAATATTATTAAATTGAACAATTCTTTAGAACTAATTCATACCTAAAATATTATAAAACAAATTAGAAAAAAAAGCAAAACCGGCCTAAAACTTAATGTTCTAATAAGCGTATAGAATTCCTCCGCATTACAGTTGACTGGTAGTGTGCCCAGACTGACAGCATTGCCACATAGAATTGCAATGCTTATTCTTTCCACGAAATTAATTATTTTATATTAAATTTTATAAACACAAGATTTATCCTTGACAAACCCAGTACTTCATCCGAAATATTTCATCCAAGTTATGATGCCTAATTTGGCGACCATAATCCGAACTACCTTCAACACGGTCGACTGTGTGTCAGTTTTGTTGCGTTTTAACTTCAAGTGCTTCGACATGCTCTAACAAGTCTTCCGGTGACGTTGTACACTTTCGAGAAAGCGCTGCGAGACTTAGCTTTTTTGGGAGAGTTCGGATTTAGTGTGACAGTCTAATTGTGATGTGAACTTGTATTATTGTGCTGAGATTTAGTATGTTTGACATACATTTAACCTACCCTATTTACTCCCAATTATGTGAGGGTCAGCGTGCTGAACTAACCAGATAAAGCTGAATATTAGTTTTCCTAGATATGACTGCCATCAGATCAAAGGGAATATAATGTACCGTTAGCCTCAACTAGTTCAACAATCTGACCCTAATATAATTGGAAATATGTCAGCATATTTAATGACAACGAATCCATGTTTCGACAGTCATATATATTTACGGCTGCTAGAATCAACTACATTGTGTGCTCTTTAATCTAGTAGATCAATCGATCTACGTGACCACCAGCTCGTCAAGAGTGCAACATTATAATTATAGCTGTGTGTGCATGTACATATGTCATTAATATTTATTAGCAAAATTGTCGATGCTGTGATACCGCCGACGCTGGATGGCTGATATACTAATATATTCGTCAGTAGTGTACTTATGATAGTTTTAAACCAGCACAATAGTAAAACAAAATGTACATATTGCCTTAATTTTATTTCGACTAAGGAAAGACGAGTTTCTGGGAGGTCATATATGTATATCAAGAGCAACAAATCATATGGTTCAGTTCCACTAATTCAAATTCACCCTGTATAGATTTACATATTGATATTATACTGCTTGTATTGGGCGACTGATCGCCACTTTGGTTAGATCATGTATCCATCAGTATTGAGGACCATCCAGCCAAGCTTGTAAACCATGATCGATTGCCAAAGGGCAACCTCTCTGGCAAAGGTTCTTGCATATATAATAATAATACAAAATAATAATTACGTATTGATTTCTCGGAGAGTCAGTAATTGAAAAGTGAATTCAACATTGACTATGACTGTAGCGTGTTTGGTCACCGTATCGGAATAAAATGTGTGCAGTCTATGCATAATTGTTTTGAATTTATGTAGTGAGCTTAGTATCTCTTGCTGTTTTTAAGTTTGTTCAACTTCTGCCTTACAAAGATCGCGAGGGTTGTCTTCTCGCACAAGATATTCTTTATAAATGGTGTATTAATAATAATAATAACATTCTACCACATACACACAACACCATCTAGCCCAAACTAAGCAGAGCTTGTACTATGGGTACTAGACAATGGATAAACATACATATATATATATTTTTTTTTGTAAATATATACTTATTATACATAGAAACACCCAGACCAAGACAAACATCCATGTTCATGCACACAAATGTTTGACTTGTGCGGGAATCGAACCCGCGACCTCAGGCGTGGCAGTCGGTTACACTAACCACTACGCCATCGTGTTACGCCATAAATCCAAAGGTTTTATAACTATTGTTAAGTTTTATTACATATTAGGTAATTTAATGAATTTCAAATTAATGTGTTTGTACACGACGAAAGTAGTAACCATACGGGCTAATAATACGTGTTATGCTTGGGTCAATCAATATCAGTTCACCATAAACATACAATCTGGGTAATTGTCAAAGCATGCGTATGATACCCGCGTTGTTTATAAGAGCCATTCGCTTTCATAACCTGGTCTTGGGGCTTACTCTTTAAACTAATTCCAATTCCCATCTAAAGCCAATACGATTTCAATGTTAATTTTGCAGTCACGTGATTCGGTACTCTTGAAACCAATACTGTCAACATTGGATAAAATACACGTGAAGTTAGCTATGTTTCACCCCGCAATAGTGTTGGTCAACTCATTACGATAAACCGGGATTAGGGCTTTAAAAGGCTTTATTCTATAAATAACAAGGTTAATAAATAAATATGATATAAATAGTTGATTAATTGATTAATTGTAACGTATTAAATTCATTTGGGCGTAAGAACATGATTAAAATCATAAAATTAAACAAGACTTTGGCTGTATGCGGCAGTATCGTTGTTTATACTACAAAAAAAAGACGGCGTAAAATTCTCCAATTTCAAAAATAAAGTCAAATGGTATTAGAAATTAAAAGTGAATTCGAAATGCAAGTTTGTTTAGAACATTAACTTAAAGATATTGTTCGCGTGTGGTTCCTTTTTAGTAACAACAATTGATTGTCCGTTAAGTTAATTAATATTAAAGTTTTATACAAGTGGTAAGTAAATATACAATCATATTTATATATACAATTAATAAGTGAAATATTTTTGTTTTGTCAATGTAGTTATTTTCTTGGTCTATATCTTATATAATTACTTATTGTAAGGAAACTCCAGAATCAGTTCTCAAGACAAAAATACAAATAATTTATCTTTATAAATTATATACATAATATAAACAATTCTTTAAAACTAACTTATACCTAAAATATTATGAAACAGAGAAATAAAAAAGAAAACTAAAACCCTCTAATAGGCGTCATAGAATTCCTCCGCATCACAGTCAACTGGTAGTGTGCCCAGAAGACTGGCAGCATTGCCACGTTGAATGGCAATGCTTATCCTTTCCGCGAAATAAAGGCCAGCCCTCTGGTCACGGGAAGCGTCGATTAACCTTTTCGCTATGTCTCTATAAAGAGCACGAGCACTGGGACCCCATGACCCTAGCGTTTCGACCCCAAACGGCTCAAAAACATAATCCCCTGCCAGGTTTTTGTATTTGCGCCGCTTGAGAGTCTCCGCGGATGCAGCAGCAGCACCAGCACAACCCGCCGTACTGGGAAGATGTGATGGCGCAAGGGTGTCTACACACGTTGCGTCCCACACCAAGGGCCTACCCATCTTCCAAGGCATCAATGACATACCGTCCGGTCTCTTTCCATCGTCACGCGCCAAACCATTAGGTTCAAGATGAGCTGGCACGCCGGCGGTGACAAGAGCACGACGGATAATGTCATTAAGGTTGGCGTGCCGCGAAAAACGACCGGCACTCCTGCTACATGATAGGCCATGGTGGCCAAGGCCATCGACGGCTTCACCACAGTGACATCGATGCGGAGAAACACATGGAGCACCTAAACGAAGGCAAGAAGCGATGCGGAACGTTGTGTCATCCAACATAGTGCCTATGTTGGACGATGGGAGTGCTTGAAGCCAAAGACCCGATTCCCATTCCCCCACAGCCAATAAACGGGCACGCTCAGCAACATTAGGAGATGTGTTCATGAGATGTTCTCTCACCATGTTGCAGAGCGGCCCGTCCCACCGACTCTGAGAGAATAGATCGGATGGCAAATCAGAGCTTGGACAGATCATTTTCCAAGCGTTCACTGCATCGGACTTGCACGACACTTCCGAATTAACCAGTGTGGGAGCTAAAATTTTCCTGGTCAATTCTTCAGTGCAGTGGACCGAAGACAGGAACGCCGGTAAACTGACATCACTAATTTTGCGAACGCCGAGGCCACCCAAGCGAACTGGTAGGGTTGCCTGGAGCCACACACGGTCGTTCATGGCCAAATTTAAAATTTTGCTAAGTGTATGCCGAATAGTATTGTCAATTTTATCCAAAAGTATTAAATGCTTCCAAAATTGAGAGGATCGGAGGGCATGTGTGAATTTAGGAACGAAGAGGCAATAACGAATGATTGTATAAGCCGAATGAATATTAATTTTGAGTAGTCGGTCTGAAATTTCACAAAAATTTTGGATCTTCTCATCTATGAAAGACTCGAATCCCTCCTCCAATACGGGAGACCCGAGAAGGCGAAAAGAAACTTTTTCAATAATTTTTATGTTTGAAGCCAAAGAATTGAATTTTGATAAAGCCAAAGATTTATCAACTTTATCGTTAATAAAAATTTCACATTTATTGGAATTTAGTTCTAAACCAATTGAATTAAATTTATTTTTTAAAAGTTTCAAGTCTTGTAAAACCGTTTCCATGTCGCCTCCTAGGGTCCCATCATCCAGGTACCAGATGTTAAATTTAGAATTTAATTTTTCAATAATTGGGTGAATGGCTAAACTAAAAATGACTGGTCCAAGAGGGTCACCTTGTTGACACCCAACTGCAGATTCTAAATGGTTGTCTCTATAAATTAATTTAGATGGGTGTCTATAACACTGCCACAAAAAATTGAAAATTTTGGGTGTTTCTAATTTAGCTTGCGTCAGCAAGGTGTCCCTATTCACAGAATTGAAGGCGTTCTTCAAGTCAACCTTTAAGATGACCTCACCTTCGCCACAGCCAAGGTACGTGGAGAGAGCGTGGATGGCAGCCTCACAGCCCCCCTTCGAACCAAAACCAAGCTGGACTGGTTGAAATTTCTCTGCGAGGGGGGCACTGTAGTATTTGCAACATAGCTTGGCTGCCAAACGACGATAGGTACACCCCACGGCAATGGGACGAATGCCACCATCTTTCTTACGTAGGGCGCATAAATTTGCCCCGTACAAAATATCGATGATGTCATCCACCACACCGCCGGAGAGCATTAAGTTGATTAAAGCCGTCAGCTCCTTCAAAAGTGCATCACCAGCTTCCCCGGCGCTGTAACACAAAAGATCTTTTAAATGTTGCGGTGCCAAGCCGTCGAGGCCACCAGCAGATCCACTTCGAAAGGAGCAAACGGCTGTAAATACGTCCTTGGCTGTCACCTTGAGACAATCCATGTCAGCATCAGGTGCGTCTGGGAAGGAGAGACCATCAGTGGGCGCTGGATGCTTGCTCTGCAGACCCGCAAGTGTTTCTGCAGAGTAAGGCGCCACCACATCGCTACTGAACAATAACCTAGATGCACCTCTAATGTCACCTTCCCTTAATTTGGATTCTACATATTGGTACAATGATTTGCTATTGTAGGAGGTGGTGTCTTTTGGTTCTAAATAGTTATAACTAAAACTGCAATTATCTTTAATTTGTGCTGTTAATGATTTTTGTGTATTCTCAACTTTTTTAACATGTAGAATCCTATAAGGAAAGGTAAGTAATTGTTCCCAAGCTGTTTTAGAGTTCTCTCGAACGACAAGACCTATGCAGTGAGCCAATTTTTGAGCCACTGAAGGTCTCGCACCTCGAGGAACTCTTTTTAAAATCGGAATGGAATTTTTCATGTGTCCTAAATATTGCCAAAAGGGAATTTGGGGTGTTAAAGGTAAGGGATTACTTAGTAATATTGTGCTGGGACTAGAGGGTACATTTTGGTTTTTATGAACTTTACCAAAATGCACTCTCAAGCCCCGCTCACCTTTAAAAAAACGAGCCTGCGAACAATTAGGGCAACGTACCAGATTTGTTAGGGATGTGGCAGGTTGACCGGCACTCACTTCCACATCACTTTTGTTGCCTAAGTTTTGCAACATAACCAAACAAAGTTTTACTTACGCTAAATATTTACAATGATTTTATATGAAATAATAAAATAAACTTATTAAAAATTTGTATGACGTTTGTCACTATGACTGTTGCCTTGTTTGTCGACGTCTACGGCTGCCGTCTGCATGGCGACGGGGCGTCGCCAAGGTGCCGGCGTCGCGTCCCGTCAAAGCTTAAAGCCTCCGCCACCTCCTCACTGAGCACCTCACAGCCGGTAGCGAAGTGTTTCGTTTGAAACGCGGCAAATAGCGCCGATTGTTGTATTTAAAATTTTTAAATTTTTAGTTTATTCTTATAATTGCTGCTTATAAGGCTGCTATAAAAATTGGACAGCACCTGTATAATTGTATTAAATATATGCAAAATTTATAGAGATCTATAGAGCAGAAAAAATCACACCTTGTTTGTTTGTTTGTTTGAGTTCTCAAGTATTTATTTCCTTTAATATTATTGTAACATAATTATATTTTATATTAATAGTTTACATAGTTACACAATATGCATACCTGATTTAATTCAATACAATATCCGCCACAAATATACTTTTACTTCACAAACTTATCCGATCGCCACACAACGCACGACTGCCCGTTATAGTTCCGCGCGTTAGTTTTATACTATCAAGCATAGTGGGGCAGTTGAGAAAAATCAGTGTTGCCAACAGAAAATAACGGATACAATTAAACATATTCAAATAATGCTTCTACATCGCTACATTTAACTAAATATTTCTATATAATAATTATATTCTACCTATAATTGCTAACATTATATTGCGATCGAAAACTTTGTTTTGCCTCCTTTCTGCAACTGTTTTTATTGTTAAAACTCCTGCTAGTACACATAACCTACTTAATTTATATACCATTTTATAGATAATTAAATGGAGACTAATTATGTATTTTTCAAAAATTGATTGTATGCTGCAGAAATAAAAAAAAAACATCAAAATAGTTTTATCTTGTACATAATAAAAGTTTCCAATTTCAGTTACAATGACAAAGTTATGTATCAAAGACAACATAAAATCAAACTACTATATATGGATTTTATCGCGTTGTTTATTTAACACTGTACCTATTACATAATTTTGAAAACTGTTACACTACTACTACCATTGAGTTTTACTAATTTATAAGCTAATAAAATTATTAAAACTGTTTATATTTAGGTTTATACTTTCCCCGACGTTCTTTTCAGCAGCCATGGTCATGGGGATATAGTATATAGTATATATATATATATATGTAAATGAAGTTTATCGCCCTTCATTCAATTTGAATTTGCCGCGCTTAACTTGATTTGAATTTGGCGCGTCATCAGTGAGTGATGTTTGAAGTTTGTGAGCTGTGCCACGGTTGTCATTATAAGAAAGAATTTGAAAGAGTAAGAGGTTATGTGTAAAATAAGATACAGGTGAATATAAAGTAAATAAGTAAAAATATAGCTTAAATGTTGTTTCTCTTTTCAGGTAAGGATTGCTATTGTTTGTAAATACCTTACTGTTGTATTTATATGTTAAAGCATATTATTTATAAAAATAAAACTTTTTTCAGAGCAACGCATTTCGCATTTATTTCACCGCCAGTCAAAGTTAATAATTTAAAACATTATAAAACAACATTTCTGCAATTATCTAACAAAGATGGAAAAGTTAAGATTTGAATTTGTAGTAAAAGCAAGTGAAGACCCTAAATCAAACATTATTTGCATAACTTCAATTATGGATTCCAATCGAAGTGCGTTTTCAATTCCGGAACAACTCCAACCAGCTAAACTACATGATGCAGCGATTAAAACTCAAGCTTTCCAAAAACTGCGAATTACGCTACAAAAGAGACATGATAGAAGACAAATTTGGATTTCAGTGACACCAGAAATAGGTGATGGATACCTAGATGAAGATGGAAATATGCAGACTTCTACAGCTGGTATCTCAGAAGAGACTTTGACTACAATTCTAGAAAATTTCACTGAAATTATGAAGGATAAATATAAACACGATAACATTAGAAAGTTGACAAAGAAATTTGTAATAGATAAATTCACAAGGAAAACCTCAAATGTAACTCAATGGATGAATATTTTTGAAACAGAATGTACTCGTTTAGGAATAGAAGAAGATACTAAGAAGATTGAAGCCCTCCGTTTATTTCTAGAGGATGCCTGTCTGGATTGGTATAGTTCTATGCTTATTAAATACACAGTAAATTCGGAATGGTCTACTTGGAAGCAAAACTTTTGTGAAACTTATGCGGACAAAGGGTGGTCGCCAATCAGGTATGCCATATTATTCAAATATAGACAGGGATCATTATTAGAATATGCTGTGAAAAAGGAAAGATTATTATTGGAAATAAACAAATCAATAGATTCTTCAATTTTAATTGATTTAATTGCTACGGGTCTTCCAAACTTTGTAACTGATAAAATTGATAGAAATAACTTAAAATAAACAAAAGATCTATTTAATAACATTAGAGTGCTAATGATTTTATAAAACTGATTCAAAAGGTGACACATGGAAATAAAATTGGTTTGATTCTTTCCGATCAATATCCAGGCATAAATTTAAAAAGTTTCAAAGATTTTTTAGATACAGAGAAAATACCTATTGTATTCACTGCAGTTAATGCTCCATTTTCAAATGGTCTAAATGAAAGGTTAAACCAAACACTAGTTAATAAAATTCGATGCAAAATTAATGAAAATAAGGATAAATTCGCTTGGACAACTATTGCTCATGAATGTATCCAAAGATATAATGAAACAGAGCACACAGTTACAGGGCTTTCTCCAAAATATTTATTGGAAGGAAAAAATGTTGATATTTTACCAGAAGAATTGAAAACAGAAAAATCTTATAATAATTTAATGCAAGATAGAAAAATCACATTGGAAAATACTCTTAGATCACACAGTTATAATAAAAAATACTTCGAGAAAAACAGGAAAAGTTATGACCTAAGAACAGAAGATTTAGTATATGTTGAAAATGGAAATCGGTTGAACAGAAAAAAATTGGATGAATTAAAAATTGGTCCATACAAAGTTTTAGAAAAATTGTCTAACACAATTTATAGAATAGATACAGGACATAGGAAATGTGAATCTAATCTCTTCCATATAACGAAGTTGGTTCCAGTTCTTCAGGAGTGACAAAGGATCGTTCTTGGGGGGAGATGTAAATGAAGTTTATCGCCCTTCATTCAATTTGAATTTGCCGCGCTTAACTTGATTTGAATTTGGCGCGTCATCAGTGTGTGTTGTTTGAAGTTTGTGAGCTGTGCCACGGTTGTCATTATAAGAAAGAATTTAAAAGAGTAAGAGGTTATGTATAAAATAAGATACCGGTGAATATAAAGTAAATAAGTAAAAATATAGCTTAAATGTTGTTTCTCTTTTCAGGTAAGGATTGCTATTGTTTGTAAATACCTCACTGTTGTATTTATATGTTAAAGCATATTATTTATAATACGCTATCACGAATAACATTCGCGTAAACAGAATACAATATTATAAAGACAACATACTTAGGTACCTTATATTTTGGTGATATATGACTTCTTCTCTTAGGAGTTGGCATAAAGGACTTAATGTTTACGTAAATATCCTCAAACAAATGCTTTTTCACTCTATAATTTGCTTTAAATTCGTCTTCATTCATAAAAAATGCTATAATATGAATTTAAATTTACCTGTTGCCACGTTCAGCAAAGCAAGGGTGTAGAACTAATGGCAAGAAACTCACGGCCACTATTTTTAATCTTACAATGCTATTTTATATTTGTAAGGAGCTGCAATCATTATACTTACCATTTATCTACTACTGAATTCGGTCGTATGTCAATCACTTACTACATTCGGCCCACGTACATTGCTTTTGCTTGTTGTATTGTAAGGAACTTCTTCTGCACCTATGTCATTTCTGTAATGACTGTTTGATATGTCACAACTGTCACTTTTATTGTCACTTACTGCTTGTTCTAGTTATTTCCCCCAATCACCTTTTATTAGAGACTAGATTTTTTCCGTGGCCTCGCTCGCGTAAATGTAGCTTGGTTTAGATAAGGTTAGCAACAGTACTTCTTTCTGGATGAAAGGTAGTCTATGACCTTTTCTGTTCTCCTGATAACGTGTATGAGTTTCGATATCTTTAATTATAAATAAATAATATGTTTTAAATTGACATATAGATCCAGGGATAAGGCACATAGGTTATCTATTAGATTTACATTACGCTGTATAATCGAAATCATCTAGGATGCCGTCATTTCTTTTAGCGAAAATACGGATATTTCTGTTTTTAAAAATTTGCTTTCTGTATTAATTGAACCCACTGAAAATACTCCTTACTACGCGAAGTTGGAAAAATAAGTTTCTTATAAAACGATTTTGTTATTGAACGCCTCCACAATGGCATCCTTAAATTAAGACGATAATCAATCACAAAGTTTTTCGATTAGAAGAAAATTACGAGCTGATGTTGTTTATTAAAGATATTTACGTACAAACAACTTATTAAACATAATTACAAAGTTACTAATTCAAATTGAGAATCCTAACTAATATTGTAAATGCGAATGTGGGTTTGTTTGTTTGTTACGCTTTCACGCCTTAACTACTGGACCGATTATCATGAAAATTCGCATGCCCGTTGTCAGGGAACAGAGAAAAAGACATAGACCTATCATACAGAAAAAAATACTGTTTCTAACTTAACTACCTAACCTACATATACGCTGGTGAAGCCGTGAGAAAAATCTAGTTTTTACATATAAATATAAAACCTTATAGTACTAAATTACGGCTAAATAATTGTATCAATGGAAAAGCCAAGCCAAAATGTAAGCCTATTCATAAAACTCCGTTCAGAACAAACCTGACCTCAATACGACCACGGGTGGTGAAGGACCGAGTTATTTTTAGCCGAAATCTTAAGTGCGGTTCCAGAATCTGAAGAGGTAGTAATTTTATTAGACTTAATAAATTAAAATGATATTCTTCTTCAATATTTTTACTTTATTATCCTCAAGTGTATTAGAGATTAGACTGACTAATCATATTTTTTGAGAGGCAGGATTCAGTGGTGTCTTTACTTTATTTGTTTATCCTACTGAGTTGTAAAGTAAGCTTATGATACCGTAGCCTCTGGCCGCTTGCAATGTCAGGCCCCTGTTGCATTCTGGCGAAGCTCATGCACAAGAATTCGAATATTTTTTTTTTCGTATGGGAATCGTTCACTTGTTATTGAATAGTGGTATTTAACAAAAACGAAATAATTACAATTCATAATTATAAAAATTTTGACAAAATTAATTTTATTTTCAATTGTCATGCAGAGATAATAGAATAGAATAATAGAAAAGTTGACAAAATAGAATTCCTAGGATTAACATTAGATAAGCACTGCAACTGGAAGTCTCATATACAATCTGTGTGCAAAAAACTATAATATTGTCTTATGTTTACGCGAATGTTATACATTGAAATTAAACACTTTATACAGATTTTGTCGCGTTATTTATTTTACTTTAAAACATTGTTATTACATAATTTTGAAAACTCTAACACTACTATTATTGAATCAATGTTTTGTTATTTTGTTTGCTTTACCCCACGACTTAGACTTGCTAAAGGAGTGTTCGACGGATCTTGTCACTTAGAATTACCTGGCACTTCATATTAGACAACTGATTACGTATTGGATATTGACGACATGGATCGCTGTGTGAACTGTACCATTGCGATTGGTCGCAATAACTCTATTGGCAGAAGAGTTTTGGAAGATGAAGTGATTTTATCAGTTATACGTCAATGGCATGCATAGGTATAGGTATAGCAAGTATGTAGGTATAGCAAGTGAAAAATGCGTGCAGTTGCATACTTATAGAGGGTAATGCCGCAATCTAAGTAATCTAGTGGATCTTTGCTTTGTCTTTTAGTGGTCCGCATCTGCGTGTTACAAACAAGGACGTTTTTTTTATTTATAGGTACCTAAAAATCAAAGCAATATTGATGTTTGTTTTCTGAGGTGCCTACTTCTATCTATCTGTCAGCCACAGACGTCCACTGCTGAACATGGGCCTCCCCATAGACCGCCACTGGTAAATAAATAGATAAACCTTCGATAAAGTACCGCCGAATAAACATATATAACATTTTGCAAACGATTAATGTCATATAACCTCACTTTTACTTTATTTTATATAACTTAATTTCTGGGAAGTGATATATCACAAAATTTTTGGTGACTACTTATTATTATATTCTCTTTCAAATAAGGCTACTTTGATTATGATAACAACTGGGCCCAGATATATATGGAGTGATTCCTTCGTCCTTTGTATTTGCACTTAAGAAAATTAGGCATACTTCTGGACAGAAAACGGCAATAACAGCTTACCACGGCTGTGTTGCTTCGGTCCTAAAATATGGTTTACTTCTTTGGGGAAACTTAATCAATGTAAATGAAGCATTTATTGTACAAAAAAAGTGTATTAGGGCTATATACGCAGTTGATACATTAACATCATGCAAAAATTATTTAAAAACTAAAACTTCACACATTACATATTGCAGGTATGTAATTTCGTAAGAGGTCATGCTGGGTTGTTTAGGAAATATGAAGATGAAGTGGATTCTAGAGTCAATAAAAGAGATCAATCAAGACTGATAATGCCTATGAGAAAACTGCCTTGTCTCACAAAATATATTATGTCATGACCGATAAAATATATAATAGAATCCCAAAATGTATAAGAGAATTGCTAAATGGGAAATTCAAGAAAGCTATAAATGATTGGTTATTAGAGATATGTTTTTATAAGGTAGATGAACTGTTACGAATCTTGATTTGAGACACTAATGATATTTTACTTGACATTATATACATTTTTAGTTTTTATTTTGATTGTATTTATATGAATTATTGACATTGCATTCTAATCTTATTTTGAAATGACTTTAAATGTATGCTTCATATTAGGACCTACGTATCACCTGAAAATTATTGATTTCAAATATACATATGTATATTGCTACTTATAATTATTATAAATTCTGTGCATGTCGGGTAAACCGGCGAAATATGTGAACATTTTTTACCATGTACATTTTGAACAACTTACTACCATGTTTCATGCAAAATAAATAATCATTTCATTTCATGTTGGTAGTGGCTAGGTGGCCACTAGTATCATTGCATAATCAGTCCATATCAATTAATCTGCCTTTCGTGGAATTTGTTTCTAAAATATATAGTGACTGCTTAGTTTGCCTTTGATTTTTGTTTGCGCTAATATTGACCAGTCGTGAGTTTCGGATCAATATATGGTCAGGGCTAAGTACAATTGGGTTTTTTGATACTCAGTAGCATCCAAGAGATAGCTAATGTGATTGGTAGACGGCGACAGGATTTTTAAAATTTTTTATTTTGCTCTTCAAAATGACCATCCTCCGCCTGATGATAAGCAGTCGTGTGGTCTAAGAGCAGTGGCCCTCACACCATCCTCATAGCAGCCGAGGTGATGTTGAGGTCTCTACTTTGACGGCCTGAGAAGGTAATTTTTCACGCCCTACTTAAAGGACCCAGGATTGAAGGAATAAGGAAACACGTGCCTTGGCAGAGAATTCCATGCCTTTTTCGGCAGAGGTATGAGGACCCAAACTTGTTGGTACGCACTCTAGTTGACTCTACCGTGTAAGGATGGCATCTGAGCCAGGCACGCGTTGTTCTGGATAAAAAAGTGGAGGGCGGTATAAGGTGGAATAACTCTTCAGAGCACTACCCGTGGTATATACTGTAGAAACATGCCAATGAGCCTATGTCCCTACTGAGTTGCAGAGATTCCAGTGAAACCTCTGGATCTCCGATGATACGGACAGCCCGCCGCTGTAACCTGTCGAGAGCGTCCAGCAAGTACTGCGCAGAGCCATCCCAAAGATGAGAATAGTAATCCACGCAAGGGCGCACTTGTGCCTTATACAATAGGCACAGCTGCCCAGGCGCCGTTTTACTGTTGTGGTGAAGGCTTACTATTTGTATGATATACATATGTGCTTCTGTCTAGCCTTTATGGATACAATGACGTGGATCAATAAAATCATTAAGAAATATGATCTAAGAAAATACTGGGAATATATAAGGATATAATAATCAGAATAATTTATTACAGACATATACAACCCATAAAAGCGTAAGCACCAGCCTTCACAAACTTATTAGTATAATTGAATATTAGTATTAACTTGGAATTTTCTCCACAAGGCACATTATTGCCTTACCTATTTCATTCATAAACATTAAACAAACGACAAGCCTGCGTATATAGCTGTCAATATTGATTTACATAATGCTTACAAAATTGTCACCGTAAACTAAATCTTACAAGCGACAATCACGAAATTTAGTTTACAAGATGTTGTTGGACCAAAATTTCACTTAGCCGAGTTACAATGCAGGTGAGAGCAAACTGTAGTTCCTCTATAAACTTTGAACTAGTAACAAACACTAAATTGAATGTATCCAGTGGACGGCGCGAGCTGGACCCAAGAGGTTTACTTCGACTGTGCTATTTCCTAGCGGGGCAAACACTGAATTACTATTATGCTCTTGTACTAACAATATACTACAAGTTGGTCATTTCTTAGGATCGATGTTGTTTGTACGTTGTTGCTTTTGGTAATAAACAGCTTGTAACATAGAGGTGCGGTCACATACTAGATATGTCACTTAGGAACGTGAGATATCTGTATCATAATAATATGTTATATAATAATTAGTATGTATACAGTATTATTTGTAGTCGTTCGCAGAAGAATATACACATATAAAGATCTCTTTTTACCTCTAAACGTCTTCTACTGGCTATATAATAGAACTAAGTAATAAACATCCAATCTGGCATATACTATCATAGTACATGCCAGATTGCACATAATGTGCATGGTACATTTTCATAATTCTCAGATGCTGCTATTGACAATTTCACTGTCCGATTCGGAAACTTAACTCAGAAACTCACGACAGACGAGATTTAGTAATAATATAATTGATACTTATATCAAACCTTTATGATTTTTAAACTCGTATTTATTTATTTATTTATAATTTAAGCATACCAATTGTACAAATTACAATGTTTTGTAGTTGAGACATTCTTAATTTAACATTGTCAGAGTAATTAAACAAATCACAGGCATGCATGGCATTTCAATTACATTATATATTAAAGAGACTGCTTGTTTATGGTGAAAATATAACAGTGACTGTAATGTAATGTTTAGTTACATTACAACAACCACAAATCGAAGTCTAACTATATCAAAACGAATAAAAAGTATAAAATTAAAATGACAAAATATTATAAAGCATTACTGAGTAGGAAGTGTCTGAATGATAAAAATTTCATAAAGAAGATATCAATGTCATTGTCAGATACGTTGGATTTCGCATTATACGATCTTGCCATACGTGTAAATGGACTATTGAAGGTAGTATTCAAGGTAGTGATAGGTGTCTCAAATATCCGGGGATGTCTCACTTAACGCTTGCTCGTTTTAAAATTAAAATTATTTATTAGTTCAACATCTAAGGACCCATGTACAATTTTGTGTAGAACCAGTAAGTAATGTATGTCGCGTCTTTCTTTTAAGTTGATCATTTTGAAGTAAGACAATCTATCAGTGTATTCAGGAATAGTTTTTCTGATGCCATTATTTATGGATGGACCTTACAAAGCGAGTCTGAACGGACTCAACCTTATCTATATGGGTTGAGTAGTAAGGAGACCATATAGTGGAGCAATATTCAACAGTGCTACGGACCAACACATTGTACAGTAAGATAACACTGCAACTTTTACGAAATGGTTTTGATACTCGAATTATAAAACCTATCATTTTGTTGGCTTTAATTATTATCTATGTGATGAAGGAAAGATAAAGAAGTATCGGAAATGACTCCCAGGTCACGGATAATAGATACTCTGTCAAGGTACGCACCATCTATACAGTATTTAAAATCAATGAATTTAATTTTATTAGTATACGTGATATACTGAATTTTTTTTACGTTTAAGGATATTCTATTTTCCAAACACCACTGTTGAATAGTATCAAGATCACTTTGCAGCTTAATACAATCGGTAGTTGCAGATATTCTACTGTACATCTTTAGATCATCAGCATAAGCCAGGCAATCACATTTTATCCTATCCAGAAGGTTATTAATAAACACCAGAAATAATAAAGGTCCTAGTTTAGAGCCGTGTATTAGTATTTCTTAAGTTATTACATTAGGTCTATCATATGTAGTCTATATTATGTAGTCTATATTATGATGTGCAGGCTCATGCAAATTTAGTGATCTGATTATTCAAATCAGATTGATTGACTCGCTGGAACCCTAAGTAGCAACATATACACAATTAATTGTAAAATAACAGAAAGCTTTTACAGCACTTTATCATAAAAAATAACAAACTGTGAAATTACGATAATTTTATAAATATAATAAATATTAAGTGCTATTATAAAAATTATCAAAATGTTGCCGATTTATATTACTTTAGCTATATTTAGAATAACAAAGCGCTCAAAATTAGAGAGGTGGGTCTGGGAGAAAACTCTTAATCCTGGAGCAAATTGCCTTGGGAACATCTTATAAATATAGTAGCCACATTTTGCGTTGTATTCATACGCTGAATACGACACAAGAACACAACGCTGAATATGACACAAGAATACAACGCTGAATATGACGCAAGAATACAACGCTGAATACGATGCAAGAATACAACGCTGAATAGTTTCCAGATCTGCTTAAGAGATTGCTTCGTTCTTAACAACAGCGAGCCTATCTCATCGACGGACGTTTTTCTATACATATTGATTATTTAATATACTTTTCTCCTTAAAAAAACATCGAGAACCTAAAACACAGCTCGACATAATCAGGTGAAAACAACCGCTTCATATATATTTTAACTAAATACGTGTCCACTCTGAAATCTATCGGCTTTATCAACAAACATGGCAATTGTTTTTGTGGACGTTCAAAGGTACGTAAACAAAGAGGACCCTACCTAGAATATACATGGATAAAAAACTCGTATTTATTCTGTTTTTATCGTCTCATAAATATCTATTGATGAAATTGGGTCCTTAGCTGAAATTAATTCGGTTGGCAAGTGGGTAGGTATTGTATTGTTATGTTGGCATTGGAATATTTATCGGAGCGCATTTAATTATCTGTCTGTTATCGTCTTCGCGTTACGACTTTTTATAAATAGCAGTAGGTGACGAATAAACATGGTATAGTCGGCTTGAAGATGAGAGGCTTAGCGGTTACTAGAACCTTTCGACGCTACTGATGAAAGCTTTATAAAATAGTTTTAAAAACTATTTTATAAAGCTTTTGATAAACTCCACACCTTATTCTCTTGGGAAAACCTTAAAGCAGCCGCGGGAGGTAAGCTTAGTAGGTACTCAAATAGTCTGATTATAATGTGTGAAGCTAAGCAACCTGCCGAGGTTGGGCGTGTTAATAACTAGTTGTGGGTATCTTAAGACTAGACATTTCCGTCGCTTACATGTAAATTTAAATATATTTCATGTAGATTCGGTTTCTTTTGAACATGGTTGTCGTATCTAGAACTCCTCCCAACGATATCTCTAATGATCTATGCTACTAATATTGCGTAAGAGTGTTAGAGATTGTTACCTTGTCCCTTTTTAGATATAGGTTTTGGGCTGGAAAATGACATATTATACTTATTATACCCGGCAAACAAGCGAAATCACGGGCATGAAATAGTAAAGTATAATATTTTTATAAATTTACATTGAATTAAAGTAAAAACAGCCAAAAATGATACTCCACGAAGTTTGCAAAAGAGGGTTTGCATTTTTGTCTATCTTCGTATAACTCGAAATTTATTTTAACGAAAATAACAAATAAAAAATCAGCAAGTATTGATTATAAACAAGCTTATTCAAGTAGACGGTATTCTAACGGTGTTCCGTTTTTTGTGTACTTGACAAGTAGTTTCTTTCTCTTGAATTTAAAAGTATATTACTTTTTATACATTATCATACCTCGGCGCGCGAGTCCGAGTCGGCTTGACCGGTTTTTTATTTCAGCCACATAGGTATGTTATACTATGTAGTCACAGTATAGTTGGTGAATAGTTTATTTCACGAATGAAAGAATTGTATGTTTTAGTAAAACAACAGGCGCTGTAGGAATTCCAGGTTCATCGTATTTTCCGAGCGAAACTTCCATGTTGTTTTTAGGAATGTTGGTGCGAATGCACCAAGACTGCGCTGCATTTTGTGCTAGCTCTGTATACCGCGTGTTTTGAAGCATTGATTGCGTTTGTCAGGACTGTGTACACCTTTTGTGTTTGAAAGAAACAATAAATGTGTGATGGACATGCCATTGGAATTGTTTGACTGAAATGATGAGCCGTTTGATTAACGTTTAGTTGTTTAAAGAGCGATCTAATTTCATGATATATAGCATCTTGACAGGTTACTTTTATATGGGCTCTACCTTAATGTTTAATAAAAAACAGAAATTATATTTTGTAACAATCTTTGCAAAGCTGTTTTCACATGCATTTGTAAGTAGTAAGTAGATGAAAATTTATGTATGATAAACCTAATTCATATTTTCTTTTAATAATGTAATTTGTAGTTTGTGGCATCTACAAATTTTGATTCCTAAGTCTAGTAACTATATTGTACTGTATTGCGACTGATTTTAAGACTTATTTTTACGTAACGTAAGTGCTTCGACGATAACAACTCTACATTTAAGAAACAGTATCAACATTACATTAGACGACAAAATGAATCTCTAGCCAAACTATTATTATCTCATTCATTCACACATTCACAGATAGTTTTCCAAAAAGAAACAATAATATAAGGGCGGAATAGTTTCGATAAGCGATCGCGATGTAGACCCGGGAACTCGGGCTATTTCCTAAATGGTACGGCACAGAGCTGATACGGAGACGGGAACACTGCTGATTCCTTCTATGTTAGTGCTACGTAATAGAATGGGCCATTGCAAAGTGAAATTGTAATAGGTTCTTATTTTGTATGTGTATGAAGCTGTTAAGGAGAATTTTTGAAAACGTGCTTTATGAATGATTTCCTTTACTGTTCCGTTGATAGGTTTGGTTGTCGATAACGTATGCTTAGATTTAACGATATGGATTAAAGTTACATTTTTACTTTGACCGTATTAGTTAGACTAAATATTTCACTTTATCACAAGCAAATAAAGATTTTGGAATTCTAGTGTCCACTATAAATAGTCACACTTTATGATTTTTTTAAAACTTATATAGAGCTTTTAGATATGCAAGTTTTCATATGATGATTTGACTGACTGTTAAAACGAGCACAGCGGCCCGTAGGCCAGTCATGTCCTTTATACAACCTGATTTTTTAGTCCCCGTCTAAACTTTAATATAATAATCTTTGAGTAAAATAATGAGACACGTATTTTTTATTTTTATGCTAAGTAGTACAAAATTAATGAATTCAGCCACTACAAAGTTGTCTTAAAAACTTCTATGATTATGGACACCACGCGTCGTATATGCACTACGCGTTAGGCGGCAAGACACCCCGCGCACCCCGCGCCCCGCCGTCGCAGGCGCGGCCGGCGGTATATCAGTGATACTGATAACATAATCAATTTCAAACCTACTCTTTATTATTTCATTAGCTGGAGATTGCACAAGATACTATTCGACGTAAGGCCTAATAAGTATTTATTGAATTATTCATTAGACACAACATAAAAATCGTAAATACGTAAAACAAAAGTATAAAGTAGAATAGTTGGATTTATGCGTTTTAAAATAAATGTAATCAGCTTAGGTTTTTGGTTGAGGAGTCTCGTGTACTTGCACGAGGTTTGCGTTCAAAGAAATCGAAGATTTCCTCTTCGACTTCTACAGGCAGTCTCTGCCTGCCGCGTCCTTGGGCATGCGAAGGTGTAGTAAATTGGCCGTAGTCTAACTGCCGTTGATTAGCAGCTAAAATCGTTTCACGATTTGGCACTGTTGGATTTACGTGTCCTTGATTACGGAGGCGAGGAACACTTTGTTCTTCGTAAAGTCTTTGAGCACCATTTAAACTTTCTCCACTCAAAATGTAACAACGCACCATTTCGTAGTACTCGCGGTTTGAATACATTGTCAAAAGATAGGGCGGCGGCGCGCGCGGGAAAAGTAAACACGGAAGTAAGCGATTGCGTCACAAGTGCGCACGCGACTAAACGAAATTTATGATTTGTGTTGCAGCTGTGCCCTTCTCACACCCCGCGCGCCACCCCGCTTTCATTCAATGCATTGTTAAAGAATCATGTGTTTACGTTGACTCGGTGACCACGCTAAATTAATGTTTGTTTTAAAAAATGTTTTAATTATATTTTATTAATATTATACTTTCTTTTTGAAAAATGGGTTCTATTACTGATACCTAACGTCTAGACGAAATTTGGCTGGTAGTATAAATTTCATATTGTATAGTTGAACTAATCTTTATATTCAACCAAGGTAACCGTTGTTGTTCAGACTTTTAATAGACATAACTTTTTTGTAGACTGCCTTTGTTGCTTGATTGTGAATGTGGCCTCGGGTTCGATTCCTGAGTCCAGGAACGTTGTGGTGAATGTTTTGGTCAAGAATTCTCATTAGCAACTTGGTGTCTGAACCTGGGTTCATTAGATGGCAATGGGCTGGCCCTTTATTATGTAGGACCTAATCCATCCCTGGTGAAAGTTTATGCGATTCACCTCTGCTTATCCTTTCAAAGAAATAGGCGCAGGCAAACTTTTTACTATTTAATGTTTTCTTCGAGCCAAGTAACAGGCACAATCCTTATATTCACTCTTTAGTTCAAAGTACTTCCGTAATATCAACCAGACAAATGTATTTGTTTCAACCTAATGAATTGAAACGTGTCCCATTGTTCAGTGTCTATAACATTTTTCAGTAATTATTTGCGATGAAATCGCTTCGTCGAGAAGTCAAACCTCCGTTATATTTTTAATTAGTCGCTTCTTGATAATTAAACCGGTAAAGCGTCTTATAATTTGGATCAGCGTTTATACGGAGGATTTGAGTTTTAAAGAATTCTTATTTCGAGTTAAGACTTTTATTGGATGAAATTTTATTTAATTATTGTATTTTTAACATTGTCTGCAGAGATTTTATTTATTAAGAAAATGAATTTAGTGTAAATGGAAATTTAGGGATTTAAAATTGTGTACCACAAATAGTTCTTGAGTCTGATTCTTTGTGTCCGTTCTTACGATGTTTGTAATGTGCGACATAGGAATATTTATTTGTAGTGGGGAAAATGTATTTTTAAAAAAGAAAAGAAAATAATTATATGTTTAAGCAGATGTATGTAGACGGCTGCAATTGATAAGGCACTAGACGACTTACGAACGGGATGTCATGACATCTTATCCATTACATTACCGACATGAATCCATACACAAGTATTTAGCTTAGCGGGAGGGGTTATAATAATTAGTAGCAATTTGCAACCTAAATTGTTGTAGATAATCTTTAAAAACATACATTCATACATATAGCCCTCTATTCGTTTTGTAAAAATTCCGTCGACGGACCCATAATACAATAATAAACTCGAGTTTAAAAAGGTCTCAAAAACCTAAATCACAATGCGAATGATAACTGGCGGGTAAAACACTGTTTGCGCCCAAAACTCTGCGGGTCCCATGTCAAAACCACTAACGTTGTGTGATATATCGTGAGGACAACCAACCTGTGTTAGCTGGCCTCTCGCAAATCTCACACGAGTGCTGAAATTAGGGTGTTACAGGGATCACGATTAATTGGGTTGAAGTGTCGCCTGCCCTTTTGAGACGAGTGGGTGAACGGTGACAAAGAATACTAATGCAGTGAATGTATCTTGTACTTTATCTAAACTGTGCAGTGTAATCAAATTTTAATTGCAGAGGTTTTTTTTGATATGCGGTCAATGAGTCAGCCAAATTAGTGAACAACTGTTAAAGTGTTATGAGTTAACCTATTGAGTCGCAGCGGCACACCGGCGGACACAACAGGTCTTATATATATATATTATGTCTGGCCTTCTAATAATTGACAGGTTAATACAATTGTAAGACATGTTGGTAAACTTCATTTTATCCGAAGAATAATTCTAATGTCTTTTTATAATTTACGAGTGGTCACGACATTGGACCTACACTGGGTGGCAAGTTCGTAAATAAGTGGCATACTAAAATAATTATAAATTTAATTGGGTTTAATTTTAAAATGTTTTTGATACAAGCTAGAAAAAATAAAAGTGCATCGTAGTAGTAAAATCATTACGTTTGTGGTTCCCAAAATAATCGACGTTGTCGGTTCCTCTCTTCGCAATTATTTCACTGCAATGGATTTACACCAAATAATGTCTGATTTTGTCTTTTATTACCAATGGCGCTACACATGTTCATAAGCTACGGTAATGGATAACCACCAGGTGGGTTGTTTGACACCTGGGTGGAATAAAAAAAGCAAGGAAGGCAGCCTCACACTCCACCTCACTTCTTATATTAAAAAATTACATTTATAATTTACATTGACATTTTAAAGTTACCCGCTGGCAATGAGTAAACAAGTCAAAATATAATTTACAAAAACCCATTTAAGCTTTCCATAATGTATTCGTTATTAAAACAGAATGTTGTGGACTCAAAGATATTATAATTGTTACGAAGGATTAAATTAAATTAATGTTGAAAATATTTCAATTAATCTGAATCTGTATGGTCATCAATCTCTGGATTTTCATAATAAAGTACTTCATGGTAAATAATATATGACATTATAAATCTATTGTATGTATACTGGTAATTAACTGTTATCTGTATTTGACATTCCATAGGTGGAAGGATTTACATGAATTTTTATTGCTCCCTTGGCTCTAAGGAACAGCATCTGTTCTACAGAAATAATACTCTTCGCCCATTAATTATCTACCTACATACATACATATGTACAACAGGCATAACCTAGTAAGACACCGTTGGACTGCCACGCTGAGGTTAGAGTTTTCGAGTTAGAACCCAAGGCTCTCTCAATCTCTGACTTTTTGAAGTTACGTGCGTATTAAATAATTAATTACCTTTCGCTTTAATGGTGAAGAAAAACTTCACCAGGAAACCTGCATGTTTGAAAAATCTCCATAATGTTCTCGAAGATATGTGAAATCTGCCAACCCGCACTGGACCAGCAATGTGGACTATGACCTAACCCTACTCAAACTGAGAAGAGGCCCGTGCCCAGCAATGGGACAGTTTAATGAAGGACTGATATTATTATATTTTTTATATATACACATAGACTCACGTATACATCTACCAAGGGATACCTGGGACTAGTATAGTATTATAATTATTATCTGTGATCCGGGTGTAAAGGTATTATACCCATATATCGTCAGCTAGAGTTTTAGGTTGCACGTAATGGGGAACAGGCCTTCTTGTCTATAAGGCAAAGTTTCTGATTCTGTGCTACTAAGAATTTGATGACAGAAATCCATTATATTTCTTAGCTGGGAATCAAGCTTGAAACACAGCAGTTGCATTCACTAGCGCTATGTTCTCAAGGCTCTTTATATCTCTTTACAATATATCATATTGACGTTGTTCAGTTTTAGTTCAGTGAAAGAACACGATTGAACACGCTTCACGATTATCAGTGTTGATGGGTCGGGGTGAAGCCAAAAGAAATTCAGACATTTGACCCACGATAATCATGTGATACACTTTTTGACATAAGAATTAAATATGTACTAGATCTAAACAATGTCTTGTAATTCTCATCGTATGCTAGGAAAGATGATTAATTAATAAGCTTTCGAATTTCAAATATTAATTAGGATATATGTATAAAAAAAGACTAGGTACATTATAATTCCATTTATTTTGACTAATTTACTAAAAGTGCGCGATAACATTTAATCATAAATGGTGAGAAATAAATATATATTTAATTTGTTTCTTCTTCGAGCACCGACATTACAAGTGTGAAGAATGACATGCCTGTTTTTATAAACTGAAAAGAAAAAATATACAACTGCGTCATTATTGAATAAGAGGTTATTCAAATCTGACTAAGCTTGTTCGAATAACTTCTAAGCTGCAAAACTTCTAAGCTAACTGCTGAAACTGCGTGCTAAGAAGGGGTGACTGGACTCCAAGTCGTACCATAAGTGTTCTGTGCGTACCTTTGGGTACGTACAGAAAACTTAAGGCTTAGACAACGTTACGGATTATTAGGCGTATGCATATGGATCTCCTGACTGGTCTTTTGGTAAATTATGCAACTGCATAATTATATTCAATCTACATTTTTCATTTCATCCTTTAAGACAATACAAATTTATGTGGATTTAAGATCAATAACTTTTTATCTTAAATCTAATGATCTGCATTTCATCGACTAATATGTACAATATCGTGTCTTCAGAAATCATCTTCTAGTTCAGACATTGTCTTACTTACCCAAGTAAACGTAGGCAACGACAATGTTATCGTTCCAAATATGTAAATCGGCATTCTTTGACCCAGCGCCATCGTGAAAATTTGGACGTTCTTCTTGTGATTCTTGTTGAAAATATACCATTTTTCTGTGACAACTCGTTCTAGAATTTCACACTGTAGAAAAATATACAAAATTTTTATTACTTAATATAGTTAGTATGCACTTTCAGTATTTGCTACCCTTGTAGATTTCTGTTATTTTATAGCTTGAACTAACAACCACGTATTTTTTTGGTTTGCTTCTTCTAATGTGACTCAATATCAGCACTGAGAAAATTTCTACTCTAGCCTTTGCTAGATATTTCGGATTTTATTCGTGTATATATCCAATAGTATTCTACTAGGCAATTTAAGCTCCTTGAGAAACACATGTGCACAGGTGCGCAGACTTGTCCTATGGCCGAATGATAAATCCTGTCTGTCATATTGCCTGCCCAGCATAACTCGACGTTGAATTGTGAACGTTATGACGTAATAGGCAAGTTATATTGCCTGATTACAGTATAAGACGATAATGTTTCAATTGATATTTTTTTCGCTTTAACCTGTGAGTTATTGGAATGCCAGACATCATTAAAAACTCAAAGTGTCCGGTCATCGGTATGCCGCTGCGACCCAATCGGTTAAAAAACGGATTCTTTAAATTAGCCTGTCAATTGCTGGAATGCCTTACATAGCTGAAAACCTATGGCTGGTCGCTATTGTGCTGCTATGACCCAATACGTTAAGTATTCCTTTTCTAAACCATGACCTGCATAACCTGGATACGTACCAAACTTACACAAATCATTTCATTGATGCCTTACTATTTATAATTACTTACCTCATTCTCAACTTGTTGTCCAAGCAAACAGAAACTCAATACAACTAATATAAAACAAAACTCGTGGAGGTAATACTTCATCGTGTCTAATGATAATTTGTTCTGGAACAAAGGATAATTCGCTAAGCTCTCATAGATTACCTCATACTTACTGATTCAAACAGTCTGTAAACTACTGTCAACCAAATTGACAGGTAACATAAATTATCGGCTAATCGAACAATAGGTGGTTAATTTCTTACCCATTCTACATCCTAGTTGCCGCATTGTTGTTTTAATAAATTGACCAGTAATTTGGATTGCAAATTACATTGGTAACTCGTCCAGCTAAGCTAGAACATTTTAGAAGTGGGTTCACATCGGTAGTGCATTGAGTACGATTCGAACCAGCGACTTTTTGCTTGAATTGCCAATGTCTAATTTGTTGAGCTACCTCCGCTTTGAATTATAGTCTGATTGACTAGCAGACTATAAGCATTAAGTTCAGCTTTTCTGTGTTATTTCTGTCAGACTGGTTTCTATATTTGAACCTAGCAATCGTAACTTTACTAAGCCTAACACACTTCATAAGCTGCCAGACGGTCATAAATGTCTAATAAAAAATACTCAATTGGTAATCTACAAAAATACCAAAGTAATAAGGACATCCACATCCACTTGACCCTTCTTTTGAAAACAGAGTTTTTTTTTAGATTTCTAGTTCTTTATTATTATATATCAACTTATTACAAAAGAGACCTGATATTCTAGAATAATATGTCAGCCAGAAACACATTATATATTATGTTGTCTAGGCAGACACAATATATTTCTGCGTCAATTTTATACATCACTGGTGATATTCTATTACAATATATATTTGTTTTTATTCATGCTGTAGGTAGATAGGATTTGACTATAAATTACCCCTTGCTTGCACAGCAGATCTCTAAAGACTACTCCACGTGAAATAATTCGTGGGTCGCGGGGAACTTTACAAACATTCAAACAACGGGCACAAATAACACACAGACTCGAGACACCTACTTATGGATTATTTACACTGTACACAATTTTTTTATCCCGTGTGGGGATCGAACCCATAACAGGCGGGGGAGCAACTACTTAAACCGCTACGCCATACGTGCAGTCTTTGTTCACTAGTAATTCCTGCACGCTCATGGGTGTAGGGTACTCTTAATCTGGTCTGGTCATTACAATATTCGTTACAATTATCCAGCTCTCTATACTATTGCGCTTTTTGATATCTCTCAGAAATTCTATTTAACACAATAGGCGATAGTTTAAACTTCACAGACACATAAAGATTAAATTCCACTCCAGTTTGTTCCATATCTCGTCAATCTAACGATCCATCGCTATTTATACGAAGGGACCGAACAATAAAATTTAATTATCTGTATTGCCAAAGTCGGTTCTGACATCGGCTTATACTTCACAAACTAAAATTATGCGGATCGAAGCGATTTTTAGAGTTTATAATCAGAATTTCAAATATTAAATTAGGGTAAAATAATGAACTACCTTTTGTCCGCAGGTTCAGGCCTGTGTTTCTAAAAACCATTTTTCCAATAACCGTGCATTTTTTTGTAAATGCTGCTCTCAGGCCCATAAACTGCACATAAAATCTCTATACTAAAATGACGTTGCCTAAAAGTAAAACCCTCTAATAGGCGTCATGGAATTCCTTCTTATCACAGTCGACTGGTAGTATAATGCCAATATATAGTAAGTAGTAGTATGCCACGTTTAAATGGCAATGCTGATTATTTCCTTTAAGACAAGCTGTCTGGTCACAGAAAGCGTCGGTCAGCTTTTTTGCTATTTTTCTATACAGAGAAATAATTTAAATTCCAATTTAATCTTAGAAATAATATTGTCTTATGTTTACGCGAATGTTATTCATTAAAATTAAACTGCTATATACGGATTTTATCGCAGTGTTTATGACTAAGATGGTAGTTGTCTGTGTTGAGATAACTATCATCTTAGTCTTCCCGTGACCATGGCTGCTGGAAAGCAACCGAAACGTCGGGGAAAATGTAAACCAAAATATAAATAGTTTTAATAATTTTAGTAGCTTATAAATTAGTAAAATTCAATAGTAGTTGTAGTAGTAGTAGTGTTTTCAAAATTATGTAATAGGTACAGTGTTAAATAAACAACGCGATAAAAACCGTATATAGTAGTTTAATTCCAATTAATCTTAGAATAATAAACGTTCGCAACAATTAGTATCTATAGCTGCGCTTAGGTAAATGTGAGCCAATCCTTACTTACCGATATGGCGATTTTCACCGAACACACACAGACCAACATAATTGCCACTAATATGAGTGCTAAGTAAAACGGTCGGCAGATAACGTTTAATCTATTACTGAACCTATAAAAACAGAAATTACTATGTGAATATCGATATTAATGTTTACAACAATTCTGTATGGTTTAAATATAACTAATGTATTATGCTTATCAAATTATTATTGTGTACTATTTTATTGATTCAATGGCGTGTCATTTCAGAAGATACAGTGACGGTGCTACTGCATCTGGTAATCGAATACTTTGTTGGTCCTGTGTTATAACTTATGAGTGCTATAACTTTGTTTATGTTTAAAGTTATAAGTTCGAGTCAAGTGTTCTTGAGTTTTATTGTTGGGAAATTGACAGTAGCCACGGACAGAGTCTCGAGATGTGCCCGATAGATGGTCAGAGGACCATGTACAATTACAAAAAGATTTATCACATTTACATACATTTATTTAAGCAGGTGTAGAGCATGAATCCTTTTAGAATACAAAGACTCGATAAATGATGGCAAAGAGATAGTATAAGCTGTTTATAATAATAAGTTTCATCTTTTTATTACTGGTAATCAAAATAGATCCTTATAAAGTGAAAATAATCAAAAATCAAATCAAAATCAAAAATGTTTTATTTCATTATTACACGTTGTACATTATACAGTTGGTGGCGTCTCCTTTTAAGCATATAGATGCCTGTGCCAGGAGGCGCCGCTCTTTTTTATATCTTACAATTTTAATGTAACATGTTACTTAACAAAAGTGTTTGAATTAATTTAATTTATTTTATCTTTATTTCTATTTATATATATATATATATATTTTTTTTTTTTTTAATAGTCTGTTGTTGTGTATGTGTATATGTGTGCGTGCGTGTGTGTATGTCTGTATGTATGTATGTGTGTGTGTATGTGTATGTGTGTGCGTGTATGTGTATGAGAGTGTGTGTTTTTTTTTTATACGGTTGAGGTTTACCTTATATTTAACAGAAGATTCTCTACTTCGTCATAGCATAGCTTGTTTATCCACTTAATCAGCAGCGATTTGCATTCTTTAAACGGTTTAGTATGTATATCTATTTGTTTATTTATTTTATTATATAAGAAAGACGAGCGTTTGTCGTACTGAATATTTGCAAATTCTGTTTTTACAAAAGGGGTGGAAGCAATATTGTGTTTCCTTCTTCTAGTTAATACATTGGGATCTAAGGGTAGGATCTTATATTTTTTAAGTATTATGTGAAGAATATACAATTTTCGGACTGATAATAAATTACTCGTTTGGTATAGCTCATAGGTGGGAAAGGTCCTTTTTTTGAAGTACATTACTTTTATTAATATCCGTTGCGCTCTTTCAACATCAAGGAAACGTGTTTTACGCGCGCCCCCCCAAATGGAGATACAATATATTATTATAGATTGAACTAACGAGATATACACTTCATTGAGAAGATTTTTCGCTAAGCCACTCCTTGTAACTATGTGTCGTAACGATTTAAAAATCCAAATAAATTTTCGTATTCTCGCAGTAATTTGTTCAATTTGAGGATACCAGGACAGGCTTTGGTCCAACATTATACCTAAATACTTGACGTGGTTAACTTTACCGATAGTTGGACAATTGCAGTCGTGATCAACCATCCTCCTACACTCATGTATTTTAATGTTGAAATTGGGTTCTGGTTGGACATTTTTATAAATTGAGAAGCAGATATAATTAGTTTTGCTTGTGTTTAACGTAAGGAGATTTGTTTTTAGCCATGAAGCCACTCGTAACATACCTTTTTCTGCGTTGGTTTTGGTTACAGCCCAGGTTGAGCCAGTGAAGACGATGGCGGTGTCGTCGGCATAAGAAAATATTTTTGCGTTATTGATTGTCATATTACATAAGTCGTTTATATATACTAAGAATAGGGTAGGACCCAGAACGCTACCCTGAGGTACGCCGCATGTAACATCAACGTCTTCACTGACCCAATTATCTAGTTTAACCTTCTGTTTTCTATTTGACAAGTAATCGGTAAATATAGATAATTGTGTATCTCTAATACCAATTTATTCAAATTTTTGGACAAGGATAGGAATAGAGACCGTATCGAAGGCCTTTTTTAGGTCTATAAAGACCGATAAACACCTAGTTCCTTTATTGAGTTCTTTTGTTAATACTGTAGTTAAAGACGTGATAGCGTCTTCCGTAGAGATACCGCATAAAGCCAAATTGAGATGGAGATAAGATGTTGTTGGTTTGAAGATAGGTTATTAATCTGGAATTTAAAAGTTTTTCTAATATTTTTGCTATAACCGGAATAACAGAAATTGGTCTATAGTTATTAACATCATCCTCCTGCCCACCCTTGTATATGGGGGTTATTATTGATTTCTTTAAAGAGGTAGGGAAGGTGCCTATTTTAAAACAAAGATTAGCTAAATGTGTGAATCAAAACTACATTATATTCCTCTATGTCGTCACAAATTAATTACTTTTTTATAATATTAGTTAGAATTTGACCAACATATAAAGAAATATATACACAAATTATTTACAAGAAAAATAAACTAAAGAGAAAAATAAATCTACAGAATTAAAAAGCGTCATAATATTACTCCTCATCGTCGTCAGTTGGCAACGTACCCAGAAGAGTGGCAGCTTTGCCACGTTGAATAGCAATATTTATTCTTTGGATTCTTTGTGCAAAGAAAATACCAGCCCTCTGGTCACGTGAAGCGTCGATCAGCCGTTAAGCTAGGCCTCTATAACAGACCTGGCACTACAAACTACATTATATTATTTGAATCTACTTTACCTTTTTATCTTCGCATAATGGTCAACACACTGAGACAGCACGATAGTACAACAGGCTTGCCAGTTCGCATCTTGGACGCCTGTCATTTCCAACACTAGTTCGTTAAGATTCGCAAGTATATATGACAATATCCTCAACTGACGAATAAGCTGGCCGAGTAACAAAATTATTGTAGACTGTAGTCCAGGATAAGCTAAAATCGTACAGAAATTACAAAATAAGAGGTTAATACGTTAATCAATATTTTATGCCTAGTAGTAGTAGACGTTATATTATGTCTGCATTAGTGGCAATAATAGAAAAGGCTTATATTAAGTACCTACCAGAAGCAGGGATGCCGTATCTGGTCGCTGACGTAAACTTTATCATGTTTTAATGTAAACCTGAACTATTAACATTAATTTTTTTACTTAATTTACATAAATGTATAGTAATTTAGCAACTTACCAATGCAACACAAATAAGCACTGTAAACGTTAAATATCATTGAGACGACATATACGTTCATATTTTGTAAGCTCCATGGAAACCACATGTCGAAGGCTAGAACGGAATAAGTTTCAAACATAAGTACGGTAAGTAATTTATAGGCTTTAATTAAAATTTCAGTACAATAGTAATTTCAAAGAATTTTTTTATAGAAAGTATCGCCCTTGCTATCGCAACCGTTGAGAAACAAAATAGTGCCAATTGTTTGACACTGCTGCAATAACGAGAAAATTATCAAAAACAGTACTGTCGATCTATCAAACCAAATATTTGGGCCACTTTAAAATCTAATGATTCTTCAATAATTAATTTACTACTGGGACCAACGAAGAGATACTAAATTTTTGAAATTTTTATTTATAATCATAAAGTGCTTACCTAAAAGACGTAACGATGGATCTTCTCTTGTGATCATCAAGTAAATTGGACCGCAAAGATACAGTGTGGCACATATAAAGACACACGCCACGTATATCTTCAGCAAAAGTCTTGTATATTTTAGCAACTTTGCTTGTGAGTCAACTACAAGATCCTTTAACTCCGTCAATTTAGGAGTATTCAAGGACGTCTTCAAAAGATACTTTATCAAAGGCATCTCCAGCATTCCATCATTGAAGACCATTTCTGTGAGAAAATTCCGAAAATCCTTTCTAAAGATGAGACACACTCCTAGAGTTATAGACATGATGACGCCAGTAGTCCAGATGCAAGCTCCTTGGATCCACAAAAGAAAGTCAGCGTACATGGTTACGACAAACCCAGTAGTGAATATAAAACAGAAGAAACCAATCATGAAATTGAAGATTTGTAGGCATAACCATGGTTTTGCATCCCAATTGTGTTTGGCAAAGATAGTGATACCGGCAAAGGATAAAACCCGGTTAAAAGACCTAAATGTTTCGTCCATTGTAAGTGGAATGATATACAGTATAGAAAAAGGTTTTCTACAAAGGTCTAAAATTGGTACAGTTGGGTACAAAGTACACAGAAAAATAAATTGTTAATTTTGATTAAGAATTAATTTATTTGCTTACGTATCGATGAAGCAGCGGTTCTGAAAGCAACTCTTGTGCAGACCTGATTCATGATTGACATGTTAGGAGAAGTATTATTCCGTTTTTCTGTCAAGAAGCTCTCAGTAGCTGTATGAAATCTGTTACTGTGTCCAGTAAACAGAGAATCGCCTCCTGTTATGTAAGACTTGAAGTCAAACCTGGCAAAATGCGGATTTGATACCCTTTACCGAAACAGCTGCGTGGCTATGTATGTATGTACTATTTTTGTTACTATAAATAAACAATTGTGAGGAGATTTACATATTTCGCCAGTTAGCTCTTAAGTCCCACATAATAAGAGATCCCATTGCCATCCAGGCACATTTCCAGAATCTCTATCTCTCTAATCTCTTCTAAATCTATGCTGCTATCTAGAATTTTTCTGGCAAAGGAATTTCTTATACCTACTATAACTCACCTCTTAACATACAGGTAAGTAAGTACAGATACTAAAATATCGTACTAAATATTACGCATTTTATTAGATTTGAACACTGTTTCACTCATCTGTACCTGTCACACCAATCAACTTTAAGGGTTGTACTTAAAAAAATGACAAAATGATATACGGCAAACGTGTCACATTTATGTTCGCTATAAATACTTGAGTGACACTTCTTTGATATTTTGATTTGTAAATCTGAGACAAATTCCCTTTGATTCGTATATGAGTGACGGCGAACGTGTATTTCTTATTACAATTATTTACTTGTAATTTCTACTTTGACACGGTTCACGGGGTTGAATTTTATTATTTCGGTTTTTGAGTGGCGTTAATGCGTACTTTTTTTAATTCTATAAGGACCGTATAGGGTTTGGATTTCAAGGAAATTGGTTGAGTTGTTTCTATATATTGTATACCTTTAATTGAAAAGCTTAATTACATATGTTCAACTTTTGAATGAAATGGTTTCCTGTGACAGTTAGGGATTATGCTATGCTATATATTTTCTTAAGCTGGAGATAGCAATTTTAAATCTGCTTACATGACAGTATATCTATGGAGGCATAGACAGTTACTATATTAATTTATCTAGTTAGTTGTATATATGTATATCACGTTGAAATAAGCCTGTTATTTACAGACACCTATTTAAGTTTACTTTCAAATAATAAATGTACCAAACTTGAATACAATGTTGTTTATGTAGAGTCATACACATATACTAAATGATATTATTAACAATACATTGTTGGTAAGGATTGCCTCGCTGGTCTTAAGGAGAGAGGTCCCCGGTTCGATTACTTGGTCGGGCAATGTCTTTTTGCGAAATTTGGCTATGTCTCCTGTAGACGGTTGATAAGGTGTAAGGTCTGTTTTGGCATCTAAACAAAGCTGTTGTCAAAATGAACTTTGCCCTCTTCTCAAGGAAAGTAAGCATAACATAGTATCAATATAAAATCGGCATCATTTGTTGTGCATAAATACAAACAACAATCGATAATTTTAATAAAATCTAAATAAACGCAAATATTAGCTTAGGTGACTATAGAAACAAACAGCTATAATTATTTGTATAACAATTATTATTTTGTTTTTATTTTGTTTAACGTAGAACATTGTATAAACAGACCCGTTCGAATAATAATTTCAAAGAAAAATAATTATAACCTAAGGCAAGATCCGTGGCGCTTTAATTATGAAAATGTACATTGTATCTCTTTTGTTCTTTTAATACAATTCTTATTAAGTTATAATTGGAACATTCATACACGAGTTTATTATGAGAATAATGAGGTACGAATATTTTGTAATGTCCACGAGTATCGATTCAATAAATCAATATATGTTCTCGAGTTATGATCAGTGTTTCATTGCTGGGTGTTGTAGTTGTGATTCAGATTTGTGAAAGATTTTGGATATATATTTTTAGTAGGACACCCGATCGCTCTAGGTAATGCCAGTATCGCAGGGGTTTTACAAACAACATACGTAGATCTTAATTGTTTTTGTTCCATATTAGTATGGAACCTACAGTACTCCGCGTCACTATGCGTAGTACTGTCATCACCTCGCCACTGTAGTGCCAGTGGCGAGGTGACCACTTTCTTCCTTACGCCATCCGTGAAATCAATCATGCCTTAAAACACAAAAATGTAAAGTTTCCCAAGGTTCCTGGGATGGGTCCACAAAGTACCAGAATAGTAACCGAGGCTAAGGCCAAGAGGCACATCGACGATTGACGCAAACCTTTAAAGCTTGGAGCATCTTTGTATAGTTGTCAGTCTATCAGTTTTCAATTCAAAACATTTCGGAGACACCCAGTCATCGGATGACAAGTGAAAAAGCAGTTCATTGGTAACGTAATTTTTTTGTCTTGTGTCCTCTTTTTGTGGCCTCCCAGATTTATCATATTATTTTTCCATGCTGATGAATAAAAATTACATTAGCAATCTAGTTTTTATTTTTATTTTATATATCTGACACCCGCAGTTGTTGTCGATAGTTATGTATGTATATTTGCTCTTGTTCCAAGTCGGGCACTTTGTTTAAGAATAAGGTATAAGATTTTAGCGTCTTTTATTTTAATTGAATTTTTATGTTCTTTAGTTTTGGTACCTGATCGTTTACACAACAGTCAAATTAAAATTAGGTCGCAAAGTCTCACATCTTTTAAGCAAGCTTGATTTTTTAGTTTTCGATATACATATGTACATGCATAATTACGCAATTTGAAAAGTGAACCAATTTTTTATTTTGTCTTTTACTTGAAACTTTGAAACCTATCGGATCAGCCTGCCTACAAATATGTTTATAATAGTCATCTAAATAATATATTAAACAAAAAACAATCTTGCAAATAATGTAGGCAAAATTATTTAAGTAGTAAATTTTTTTAACTTAAGCTCAGCCTATGTTATAGATGTATTCCTGAATTTTAAAATAACCTACTAAACTTATTAGAGAGACATATCTATAAATATTTTTTCATAGCTGTCTCCTTAGGTTTTACCCATGTTTAAAATTACAGCTCCGCTACCGTGGCTTGTGATAAAGTACCTTATATTGTCTTCTATTTACGCGAATGTTATTCATTTAAATTAAACTACTATATACGGATTTTACAATTTTTAAAATTTACGCGATAAAATCCGTATATAGTAGTTTAATAAAGTACCTTTCTAATGGTGAAGCATTATTAAAAGTGGGGTATTCGTTTATGAGTTTAATCCTTACAAACAAAATATTTTTCTCTCTTTATAATATTAATGTAGATACGAGAACCGCCATCGGTCATGCCTTGTTCTGTCACCCAGCCGTTCGGCCATCACTCAGTGCAAACGTCCCATAACGTCGCAAGCACACGTACTATCGACAGCAGCCACGGATGACCCCTCCTAAGGTTAAAATCGCATAGCAGGCCAACATGGCACGTGACACGCCCCTTTTTTTTGTTTGAGTTTTTTTACACTACTTTTGTTTACTGATTCTAAGGCGATACAAACTCAACTGGTCAGCTACGACCTTTTTGTTTGAGTTTTTTTACACTTTACATTTGTATTATATGTATTATGTATATATTTGTGTACCGCCAGGATTGATTATTTATAGGTACTTAGTATAAACATTCTCAAATAGAAATCAGCAATTTAACATTGGTTATGTTCTGAAGCCGCTATGATCAAACGAATCAAAACGACTGGAAGGTATCAAATATATTTTATTACCTATTTATTTATACAACAATGTTAATATTTGAATAGGCCGTAGGTCGGCTACATAATAGTTTATTTAGTTTTATTGATGTGCTAGTATAATGGACTTCTTTAATGCAGATACGTTTTTAAATATTTCAGACTTCATTAATATAATAATTATAAATGTTAAATGAATAAAGCTACCTTGAAATAAATAAATAAAACAACAATATACTTACTATCTCAGTAAAATTGTAATTTAAAAGTTACCTACTAATACTAATTTAACAACTAGGTAGCTACGTTCCATCAAACTAAACAAAAAAAAAAGAAAGTAACAAATAAAACCTATTTCAATGATTAAGTATAACAATGCTTAAATTTATATTTACATTCCATACCGTTATTTTTAATCCTAAGAGACAATACTTTTTATTTATTTTGTATAAAGCAAAAACAAAAGTTAATACAAAAAGCTACAATTAAATTTACTATTAGAAGAGTAGAGTATTAAAGTTCCTGTGGGAGCTCGTGGTTAGAAGTTCGGTATTGTGTCAACGCAACAACTGTCCAAATATGATACCATCTGGCAAAAGTAAGAAAAGTCATAAAAACAAACGGTTGGTACACTTTTTGTTCGAAGATTCCTTTTTGATTGGTTAACAAAACTAAGGGCGGAGTCACTTAAAGTCAACATGCCTAAGCGAAATTTTTCTTAAATGGTCATCCGTCGTTGCTGTCGATAGTACGTAGCGATTCTTCTGCAAGCACCACGTTATGACCGGAATTGCCTCTTCACACGATACTTATACCGTACCTACTCACACAACTTTAGACGCGTTGACAATTTTGCGGCTTTTTGTTTAGTTTCAATACGTTCATTGGGTGGAAATAGTACTTATGGATTACCCGAACTTTGTATGTGTGTTTTAGATTTATGTGTTGGAATGCAGACAAAATACTCTTTGTCTAGATAAACAATGTTTACCACATACTTTACTTATTTGAGACTAGATATTGCCCGCGGCTTCACTCGCATAAATAATAATTATGTCAATTTTCTATCCCTCGGAAGCAGTACTTTATCAGGATGAAAGGTACTCAATGACCTTCTATGTACCACTGACAACGTGTATAGGAAACTTCATGACGATCGGTCTAGTAGTTAAGACGTGAAAACGTGAGAAAAACAAACGAACTTACATTCGCATTTATAATATTAGTTAGGATTTTGATACAACGAAGATAGTTCATGAATTAAGCAGTGTGCTTCTGGCATTCATCGCAAATATACTTCATTATGTAAACGTATTAAAAAAAATAGTTTTTGGTGTCTCAAGCCAAATAAGATAATTTTGTTACTCAAATGACTCTGCTTTATTTTAAGTTTTTAAAATAGTTTTCTTTATGACAGACATCAGTACCATAAATATTTTATATAGATTTAGATTAAACCTAACCGACAATTTTTACGATTAGTTGATCAAGCCTAATGCCCATTACACATACCTACTCAGACTTAACATAACATAACAAGACTATTAATAAATTGACATGTTTAAAAATAAACTATTGCAAGACTTTTGGGCACAGATTGAGCGTACACAATCGTACAGATGAATCATTTAAACCTCAACGGCTGAAACGTTCATCTCGTTACTAGTGCGCCGACTGTTGTGGATTCGATGAGGATAAAAATTTGTAACATCTACAAATACTAGTTCCGAATTTAGCTGTACTTTGAATTCGTTATTTCAATGTTTGTAAAATTTCGTAGTTTATTTATTTATTAAACAAATCACATATGTCATTACAGGAAAACCTAATGCGACATAGTGGACATTAATACATTATAATAGTAAATATACATTTTGTGACAGATATTGTAACGTTACTCTCTCAAAATCCGCCAACATACAGAAGAATATATCTAGACGTCGTGCAACTACATTCAGCATCCTAGCAGCACCCACCACCGGTGCGTATTTCAAGACATCTGTGCGAAAAACTGGCAGATCTAACAGCCTTCCCCGTGGCCCCTGTCGTAACCTGGACTTAGGGACAAGAAACTGTAGCGATGTTAATATTGTTGGGTTGTTCAATTTGCCTGTTATGATAAGGTAAATCTATTTAAGCAAAGCGAAGGTCCGTCTCACCTCGATTTTATAATATCCCACCTTTCCCAACACAAAAAGGCTTGGATACATAAGAGAATAGAAGAATATCATTAATTTAATTGCATATGACGTTGATGTTTATCAAGTTTCTTCTCATAGGCTCAACCCTTTGCCCCTAGCAACTAACCTAAATGTAGCTTCAGTAGCTTAGTAAACTCAGTAACCTATATATTTTGACGTTCATAAGTGTTACTTTGTGACCTAAATGAATAAATGATTTTTGACTTTGATAATTACAGTAGCCTGCCGAAATTTAAAGAAATTGCTTGAAGTTTAAAAATGTGTAAAATGTTTAATAATATTTCATATTATCATTATTATATATAGTTTATAATATTGTTTTGGGATATCCTGTTAAGACATTGCAAGGAGTTTAATTAAAAAAATATACTATGTCCGAAGCAGTATAAAAAGTATTTTCTACAAGAGATATTTTATTAACTCTTTTGCATACCATGGTAATAAACGTTATGGGTAGAATACTTACAGTTGCTTTTTGTTTCTATAGTTTACTATAACTGCAACTGTATGATTGTTTTTTTTTATTCCAGGATGTGGCTATCCCGCGTGGTGTGCGTGCTGTGCGTGTGGTTCGTGGCGGCGAGCGCGCAGTGGCGTTGCCCCGGGCTGAGCGCACGCCCCGCCGCCGAGTGCTCTTGTGACTTACCCCACACACTCCGCTGCGCCGGCGACCATACTGCACTGCAGGTACTGCATAATTGACTCATGTGTCCTTCGCCGTACAGACATAGACTGCATGGCGTAATAGTTAAAGTGGTCGCCATTCTACTGCCACGCGCCGAGTTCGATCCCCACTTGAGACAAATATTTGTGTGATCCACAAATATGTAGTTGTTTTGAGTCTGGGTGTTCTTTTCGTCCGTTGTTGGAATGTTTGTGAAGTCCCCCGCGACACAGACATTATTTATAGTGCGAGAGACGTAATTAAAAAATATTTTGGCATCCAGACATGATACTTTTATCTTCGTTGAATTTTGAATACGGCGGCCAACCTTATCGGAGACTGGTACCATCTGCGCAGGAAATATTATACAGTGCACAAGTTTGTAAGCTAACGCAAGTGTTCTCTGATTCTTAACTCTCATAATCTGATGAGACAGCAATCCGACACGACCACAGATATATTAAGCGCAGGACCTACGGCTTTACCTGCTTTCAGAGGCACGAGGGGTGAGTAACACCACTAACTTCTTAACTCCGGACTGCTTCTGAAAATCTTATATATATATATATATATATATATATCCTAATAACTTTTTATTGACCAGACCCGGGATTCAAACCCGAGACCTCACGCACAGCAGCAGCCGCTGAACCCCCGTCGCAGTAATAACTATACAAAAAAAAGATACAGCTATCTACTCTTTTTACGAGGGGTCGAAAATATGTTAATGTTACTTTTGGTATAAAAGCATCCATCGACGATGGTAAAAAACAAACGGCAGACAGGTTCTATACCGAAAAAGATTAAATAAAAATAAGAAGCATGAAAGCCCAACTACTTTAAAAACCTTGGAAAAATGAATATATATACATACATACATACATCGATTTACGCCTGTTTCCCAGAGGGGAAGGCAGAAACTACGGATTTCCATTTGCTACGATCCTGACATACTTTTCTGGCTTCCTTCACTTTCATCACATTCCTCATACATGCTCGCCGGTTTAAGGTGCTCTTAACTTGGCCTTTGTCCAGAACGTTTACGATTTGATCTATGAATATATATACATTCACATTCTCATGCCTATATTCCCAAAGGGGTAGACAGAGGTGGTATTACATCCATATTTCGCCAGCTATGTTATAGTCTCACATATTAGACGGCGGGCATATTATCTGCTGATACATAAATTTCTTGACAGATAAACCCAATAACTAACAGTTCATCTGATCCACGAATCGAACATTAGACCTCATGCAGAGTGGTCGCATTTACTACCGCTGTGCCACCAATATTCAAGTACTGTGAAAATAAAATAAACAAGAAAAACATTATTAATACAGTTGCGCTTTAAGATTTATTGAATCAATAACAACTGCTACTTAGTAATAGTAAATGCTAACAATAATAACATCAACAAACCAACATTTTGTAACACAACCACAGACAGAACACATACGAGCGATCTAGAACAACATGTCAAAGAATAACAAAAATAAACTTGCAATCAATGAATATCAAACACGGAGCATGGAAGCCACAAAATACTCCGAACTACGCTTCTAGTAAAGACGAAAATAATAATGATATTACGCGTTTCGAGTGACGAATGACGCCAAGTATGCAACCAGCATAAGCAAAGTAGCAGTCAATTCAAAAATGTATTTTTGACTTGACTTTGGTGATATTTTTTAGGTTATAAAATGACACTGCTAAACGTCAAAGTTTTAGTTACCGAATTTACACTTATGTTTTTTGTCAGGTTAAGACATTTCAACAGTATAAGTCTCAAATTTCAATCAATACATCGAATACGACTGTGCATGAGGTGTCGAGTTTGACTCCAAGGTCACCTAAACCCGAGAGTCAAAAACAAAAAATCCCAACTACATTACCTAGTGTTATTGAGATTTTTGTCGAAAATTATAAATAGCAACTTGCAGTCTGAAATGTAGATGTAATGTAAACAAACCCAATTTATTCAGGGATATATGGCATGCGTATGCATGCATGTGTATTTATTTGTATTAGCTTCTTGCTAAACCTGACCACGTTCCATTGTAGCTAAGTTTTCATATTTTTAATAGCCCGTTTCTGAACTTGGAGTAAGAAGTTTATAAAACCACTCATGTATGTAAATGCAATGTTGTGTCAAAATTTTAGAGACTAACTTTTGAGATTTACGTACACAAACATTTTAAAGCTGAATTTATATGTATACTAGCGATCCCGACGGATGCTTTTTCGTCCAAATGAACCTAAATCTAAACCATCCAGGGACTCACTCAAACGTACACAAAAATACATATTACGCACAATATCGATTTAGTACACGACAGGTATAGAAAAATTAAATATATAAAGAAGATACAAATGCAGTTGTCACTGAAAATCTTGGATTTTATAAAAAAGGCGTTTCTAGTAGAAAACTAGCGTGTTCCGTGCTCTGTGACATCGTCATACACCAAATAAAACACAACGGATAAAGGAAGCGAACCGTGAACGGACATCGGTGACCGACGTACCTTTTATTTCCTTTGGAAAACCTTACAGTGCTCTCGCAGATTTATTATCAGATCCTCTGCTATGCGTCTGTAAATAATCCAGACAGAAACAATATCGTTGCTAGACATTTCAAATTAGACTGCAATTATTATTATTTTGCCTATTTGAAGACGTTTGGGCTGCCACCTCTGACTTTTCGAAGTTATATGTTTATTAAATAGGTACTTAATTTTAATGGTTAAGTAAATTATCGTGAGACTGCATGTATAAGAGTTCTCCATAATGTTCTTGAAGATATGTGAAGTCTGCTAAACCGCGTGGCGGACTATGACATATTCCTTCTCACACTGAGAAGAGGCCCGTATTCAGCAGTGGGACAGTTTAATACAGGGCTGAAGAATTTGTCGAGTCTGTTCTTAAAGCAGTTAACTGACTTGGCTTGCCTTTATCACACTTTCAGAAAGTCTGTTCAACGCTGTGACTACTCGGTTTTGTAAGAAGTATTTCAAGAAGTTCCCTTAAGAAGATGATCTTGATAGTTTCTATGAGTGTCCCCGTAGAAGTTTATTTTCCGTAATGATGATGCGAAACGTGATAAATACTTTACGTATTTATCACATATTGCATGAGTCCTTTTTCTTGTCCAAATACTGACTTTCCCGCAAAAAAATCGCAGCTTCTTGTTGTTGGTACAGTAAAAGAAGCATATTGATCCGCTTAGTAAACAGTGGCTGTATAAAAGGCGCTTACGTGACTAGCACACTAAATAGATCCTGTGATAGAATCTGTTACTACAAGATAATAAATAAAAGATAATATGTAGCTGAAAAGAGTTTAAATAACGCTTTTCACAAGCCCTGAGTTTTGATCCCCACAAGAATCAACAATTGGTGTGCTTCAATAATGGGTCTACTGAGTCTTTGATACTCCTTGTCTTGTTCGTATTTTATAAATTCACCTGCGGTATAGGCGGTCTCTGAGCGCAGGCATTGTCTTTATAAACTAAACAAAATGTAATATTTATTACTTTTATATAAATTATACGAAAGTATAAATGCTATTATGAAAAATATAATAAAATGCAATAAAGTTTTGTGCACATTCAAATTTCGACTCTCTCCTTGACTGTAATATACATTGTATGAGCACCACTTTTGTCAGGATCAAGTATCATACAGACTGAACTTTTACGTAAAATGATAATACTGTCCTATTCATATAGAACATCAACTTTTTATTTACAAAGGCCCTGTAGGCATTCGTTTGAATTTTCCAAATTCGTTTGAGACCCTAGTTCAGTGTTTAAATACTGGTTTGTCCAAAATTCACGGGTATATTTATCTTTGCGCTCTTTTTATAAAACGGTTAGAGCATAGATTTAAGGGGACTTGTTAAATATAGATTTTTATGCAAATTCGGGGATTAAACAAAAGTATATTTGATTTGCGATTCAGTTCGCTGCCTAAGCTTTTGTATTCGAGAAAAACGACTTCTAATTTAGTTTGACTTAAATTTATTAACATAAAAATGTTTCGTATTAGAATAATTCAACATTTTCTTCACAAGAGCGGAAGGGCTTATACATATTACGGGAAACTAAAAAGCCGTAAACATAATACCCGCTAACCTTTTCCATATTCCATAAATCCCTCATTTCTTCATAATCGGTCAAAGGCACTTAACACTACACAGTGAGACGTTTATTGACGTCAAGATCTCGAAGGGTGTGATCACAGACCCTCCTCAAAGTCTCGCCGACTCACGCACCTGCCAATCGATAGCTTTTGTTTACTGAACGCCTCTCTTCAAGTGAATTGTGGCTCACATTACACCATTACCATGTGTTACTCGATCTTATATCACAGAGACTAGTACAAAATTCTTCTATACGAAAATATCATGCATCTAAAAAGCTATAATATCAGCATATCTGGTTAAATAAAAATTAATAGAAGATAGATACTGTAAACGTACATTGAATACGCCAACCTAACAATTGCAATGTAAAAGGGTGATAATAGTTTTCGAAAGAAGCCACCTTCGCCAAATAGACAAATGAGCCGGCTCGCTCAAAAACTATTTATTATATATATAAATAGGATCCTCTGATAGGAAACCAGTGTAAGTGTGCTTACAATGTTACTACGTTGTCCTCGTGTGTGTAATTATTGGCGGTTAAAAAATTTATGAGCTATTTTAAACCTTTGACTAGATCAGCTGATCTGGAGAAGAAAACCTTAAACCGATGAGTGCCTGAAGAATGTAATAAGCGTAAAAACAAGAAGGGTATGTTAAGATCGTAGCCAGTAGAATCCTTGACACGTATAGACACCAGGCATGAGTACGTTTCCGTGCACAATAATAGTTACACCAAATCTTGATGCACTTTGTGCTCGTTGTCTCATTGCTTGGAAAGTCACATGCGAATCAGGGATTATTTAAGCATAATACCTATAACAATATTTCAATAAGAAGGCATTATTTTGAAATGCACTAAGATGTAGACTTTGTATATTTAAGTTACATTTTCAGCCATTATAATAAAACAATCTTATCTAAAAACGTGGTATTTAAGCCTGCAAAGAATATATCAAAAGTGTCAAAGAGAAACTAAGAATAAAAACCCGAGTAACAACTGTTCAAAAGTTCATAATTAAATATCTGCCCTTTACAATATCACTCCGGATCAAACGAATCTGTGATCTTTTGGATTAATTGTCATTGTTCGCAAAATCTTTTTGATTTTAGTTGGTTTATAAAATACCGTGAAAAGCCTACATCTCTAAGAGTTCTCCATAATGTTCTTGAAGATATGGAAAATCTGCCAAACCTCACTCGGCCAGCGTGGTGGACGAGTAGGATGGCCTAACCGTTCTCAAATTGAAAAGAGGTCCTTGCCCAGCAGTGGGATAGTTTGTATATGGAGCTGATATTATTATATATTATAAAACATAACAAAACTGTCTTATTTGCGTTTAGAACTGATTGCCAATCGTTGACGTGTCTCGCACAATATTACTAGCTGTTTATAAAGGAATCTAAAACTAATTTAAACCAGAAAACATAGTTTTAGTAGTTATGTGCCAAAATTAATCTAAATCGGTTCTACAGTTTACGAATGATATGTAACAAATATCCAAAGATTTTCGCATTCTTTCACACTTATAATAATAATGTCCTCCAGACCGAATTTCGGTCACGGCGGCCAATGTTAACGAAGACTGGCCTTCTGCGCAAGAGATATTATAGTGAACAAGTGCGTGCGGAAACACAAGTGCACTCTCTGTTCCCTAACCCTCATAATCCGATGGGACGGATAAGCCGACACGACCGGAGAGAGATCAGGCGCATTATCAACAGATTTACGTGTTTTCCGAGGCACGAGAGTGTCTAACACCGCCAACTTCCTAACTTCGGTAAATTAAGATTTCTTAACAGAAAAACCCAATATCTCTTTTTTGGCCCGACTCGGGATTCGAACCCGAGACCTCATGCACAGCAGTCGCATTCACTTCCGCTACGCCACAGAGGCAGTCATTTATAGTATTAGTAAGATAATATAGATCATAGTAGGGGTAACTAAAAGGTATTGTTTCGGAATCAACGTCCATCGGTACTGTACAAATACAATCGCCATAATACCTCAGCTTTTGACCCCCTGGTTATTTAGACATATTGTTGTGTTCAACTATTGTAAGAACTTTTACTTTTTCTAGTGTTTGCTGGATACTACCATACTTATAGGACGCTTAGGGGACGTCAATTATAGCTTAAGGGAGCATCTATTAATAAATTAATCTGCTTATTTGTTTCTCGATAGCTTCTTTGTTTAGACTGACTCGTAAGAAAGCTAATACATATATCTGAAATATTTTATTTAACTTCTTTCGATTTAAGAATAGTGCGTATATCGCGAGATACTTTACAATCATTCATACAGCAGACACAAAATACCCAGAATCGAGACAATCATTAATTGTGGATCTCACAAAGGGGCATGCCAGTATTATGCACAGAGATGCACAAGAAATTGGCTATACTAAAAAAATATATTAATATTTATCCTAGTTTTTCCTTGTATTTATAATTATGTACAAGAAGATAATATTTTCTAAAAATATTAAACAAGAAAACGACTAAAGTATGTAGTAGAACTTGGAAGCAAGTACATTAACGTGAAAATGTTGCCTTTACACAAAATATGTTGACAGGTAATTTATATATATATAGTTTATTTATTTCTCCCATATTATTACAATTAAACACAAAGGTACAATGTTATCAATAAAAGTTATTGGGAGACTGGTTTCCAAGCTAGGTAAAAACCTGTGTTATGGATAACCAGGCTTCCATTCCACGGAAAAGTCGTACTTAAAACAGTGAGAAATTGTATCTAACAGTAGACGTAGACATAAAAAGAAAAATAAATAATGAAACTCAAAATAGGTAGGTAAAATTAAAATAAACATATACAAAGTTACAATTAATTTGTATGGGCATGTAGATAATGGTAATTATCTTGTTTGTGAATTAGGTGTGTGTGTGGTTGAGTGTATGAATGTGAATGGGTGGTTAAGTGTGTGTGTGTGTACGTGTATGTGTATGTATGGCGTGCGTGTTATTATTTTTGTACCTCTAGCAGGTTTTCCGTTTGACTATAGATCAGATCAAGTAAAAAACTTTGAAATTATTTCTTTTGCACACACTTTTGTTTGCGGATATATGTTCAAGATTTTGTTTAGTCTATTATACAAGTAACCGCCTAAAAAAGAAAAAGATCTGTGGGAGAAAACTGAACAAGTTGAGGAGGGACATACGTTATATTTGCGTCGCTTAGACAAAACTGTGGTATCGTAAGATAGCAAAGAATGCTGCTTAAGAACTGTGTATAATATAAATAATTGTCGAATCGAAAGTAAGGAGCATTTCTTATATAGTTCCACTGTAGGGAAGCGAAAGGGAAGAGATAGGGATGTTTTCAAAACTGCTCGTTGTGCTCGCTCCAGTTTAAGGAGTGTGGTTTTATAGGTGCCTCCCCAAATCGTGAAACAATAAATTGCTAATGATTGACAAAGCGTCACGTATACCATTTTAATTGTACTAACGTCAGCAACCCCACGCAAGCTCTTAAAGACGTACATAAGTTTGCGCAATCGACCAGAAAGCAATTCTATGTGACCGTTGAAAATTAGTTTGCGGTCGATAAGAACTCCAAGGTACATTATATTGGTGACACTGTGTAAGGTACGACAGTTGCACGAGCAGTTTACGGATCGTGGTCGAGAACAGCAATGGTTCACGATAGTCCAGGGATCGTTAGGGGGACAGGCTCGTTTTGAGAATGTCATATATTTTATTTTCTCCGTATTTAACGTTAAGACGTTATCACAAAGCCAGTCAGTGACAGCACTAAGGCCAATTTGAGCGTGAGTGAAAGCCTCCTTCCATGTGGGTGCATTAAATATTAAAGCAGTATCATCCGCAAAGGCAACAATAGATCCATTAGTCATTGGTAAGTTACAGAGTTCATTTATATATAATAGGAAGAGGGTAGGACCCAGAATGCTGCCCTGCGGAACACCGTATTGAACATGGAGGTCCTCGCTCACGCTGTCCGCAATTTTTGTGCTTTGGGTTCTATTGGTCAAGTAGTCCCTAAACAATTCCAATTGAGCTCCTCTCACACCAGAACGCTCCAGTTTATTTATTAGTATTGGAATAGAGACCGTGTCAAAAGCCTTTGATAGATCCAGAAATATTGCTATACATCTACAATCAACATTTACAATTAATCGAAATAGTAACTTACCATTGCTATATAATTATTATTTTAATCGTTCATTTCATTTTTTATACAAAAGTAATACAAAAACTAATAATTATTATTAGTATTACCTTTGCAAGACTGCTTTGATTAACTTAAGGTAATGTCTATTATTGATGTATGAACGTTTTGTGTTTACTATGGCAACATCATCTCTAACTTGTATGACGCCAGAAAACGTAAATGTTAAAATCATTGCTTGTTTTGCAACTCCATGGTGGCGGTTAGTGTTTATTTATTGCGGTTAATAACTTTAAAATGCCAAGTTATTTGTAAATCGCTTCTTATGCTAATTAATTATTAACTTTGCTTACTAATATTATCATTAGCCTTTATAGATGTGCGCTGTGGGCCCGTATTACTATGGCGTCTTGGCATACCCCTTTGTGTGGGATTGAATATTGGGAACAGTTGCAGTGGCAATGCAACCACTTAAACTGCCATCCATGCAGTCAATGTAACTCAAGGATGAGTAACGAGTTCCGCCAAGCTTTTTTGCTGTAGCGTGAACCATGTTCTAACCTTTTATAAACAGAGGAGAAGCCCGTACTTAATATTAGAAAATATAATATAGAAGGCTAATTTTAATTAGACGATAAACATATTATACAATGTTATAATTCATTTGAGGTGTTCAAATAAATTATTAGCTTACATTTTGGAATTAATCTTTATATATTCTGATTTATATTAGCATCTGTAATTACGTGACCTCATTCATACATAAGTTTAGTATCATTATCTCTTCCCACGTGACCGTGGGCGAGTCTAATGACGTATATAAAATACATATCTAGTCTGAGTGCTGCTATTAAATGAGTCCTAAGTGATATCTCAGTACCACTTTGCTAAAACGACGAATTAAACTCGTGCTTCTTAATCGGCAGTTAAGCATGCAATCAACGTTGTCACAACCAGACAGTTGATTACAAAGACTGAATAAAAAGTTACTATTAGATGACGGTAATATTTATAGAATATTTGACTTGAGAACAGATGCTTGAAAAAGCGTCGGCATAAGTTTGCGTTTATGTTTACATACAATTGTGATACCCTCGGTTCTATTTCTGTCTCAAACTGGGCACGGTCGCCTACTGTGCAATTCGCCTTCTTTAACGTAGTAGTACTTAACACATAAATGTGGGTGTACCGCTGCCCACCCTTTCGGGGTTTAATAAAAAGAGTCTATATTATCACGTAACTTAAAAAAATAACCTTCAATTTTCGGCTGAAACTCGATGATTTTTTCGCGAATCACTGAACTAATTAAAATCTAACTTTTTGTTGAGTCACCCAAAAGCCGTGGGGAGACTTTCGGTCTAATAAGGTTTGCGGTCTTTAATCGGTGTTGGCTTTTAGAGCTTGAAACGAAAAGTTACCTTTTTAATGACTGGGGCAATATTGGATGTTGGGTCGAGTTTGCAAGATTTGCTGTGATGTTGTAATTAGTTGTAATAATTAAATTAAAACTTGTAGATTGATTGATTTGGAAGGCGGTGGCTCATTAGACTCAATATCGGGTCGTAGGTTTGATCCCAAACTTGATTGCAGAACTAATGTGAACCTGATTCTAGCAAACGGAATTGAAACGCGGTTCACTTATCCGCAGTAATGTGTAGCCCAATATTTGTATATTAAGACTTGGCTACACTAGTGAAAAGCTAAATTAAAAGGACGAATTATTAGTAAATCTGCTTTAGTGGCGCTGCTTCAGAGAATGCAACTGATGTGTCTGAGATCCCGGGTTGATTACACTTGAATTAGTGGGTTTACCTGTCAAAAAGTTTTAGCAGCACCACATTCAGCAGTGCCTGGCATGGTGGCTTTTTTAGGAATTCTAATATTTCCTTCAGCTAAGCTAGAATGTTTGTTTTAGTAGGGGGTTCACGTCGGTAGTTTAAGAGTGGGATTCAAATCCACGTCTTCTTCATCGCAAGTCCTATGCCTTATCCACTGGACTACCGCCACTTAAATTGTGGCTGTAATACACTATCCTTATGTACTTCTTCGAACTCTTGAAAGCATACGACTTGCCCTATACTTTAATGGTGCATGATGTGGCACCTTAAAAAGTTATACATTAATGTAATAACTACTGTATGTCCAAGTTAACAAATAAATAAATAAATGAATACTTTAAGCAACAAATACAAATTGAAACGTTAAGATGTAAACGTTTGTCTTTTATATTGTAAGCTAGCTTAATACAAGTGTTGAATCTGTCGTGTCAAACAAGCAAACATATAAGCTGGAGTTGTAGGCCACTTCCAGAGGATTACGACAAGCGGCTTCCAAACACGTTCCGCAGAGGTATACGTCGAACGACCGATGACAAATTGTCATATTCCGCAACACGAATGCTACAAATAAGGATTTGTGTACCACCGCCTGTGTTCCGTGGTTTATATTTTGCTTACTGAAATTTCAATTGAGCGGTTTGTTTTGCCGTTTCGTTTGGCTGTGTGTGGTTGTATTTTAGCTGTCGATTGATTCAAATATGTCGCTTTTCATTGGTTTAAGTGTCTTGCCACTGTTAGTATGGCGTGTGGCAGAGTGTTGTTTGTGTCAGCTGATTGCATTGATTTTATTGTAAGTTCAATCCTCACACGGAAAACATTCTCGAAAGCCCATCAACAAACAATTACGTGAGATTCTTACTACACATGAAACAGAAGGATTCAATTTTTTATGAGATTTCTAAATTTTATTATATCTACGGTACTATTACAAAATTCTTAATACCTAACGGTTAAGAGGAGAGCGATCGAGACGTTCATAGATTCAATTCCAAACTACTGCTCTATGTGATCCTATTCCTTACACAAGCTTTATGCTAAGCTTAGATAATCTAATAATTAGTTGGTTTACACCAAATAGGAAGTAACTTTATTTGAAAAAAAAAAGCAAATATGTTTATAGCATTTGTAACACTCATAATAATATAATATATAATATATTCTATCACATACACACAACACCATCTAGCCCAAACTAAGCAGAGCTTGTACTATGGATACTAGACAATGGATAAACATATATAAATACTTTTTTATTGTAAATGCATACATATTATACATAGAACACCCAGACCAAGACAAACATACATGTTCATGCACACAAATGTTTGACTTGTGCGGGAATCGAACCCGCGACCTCAGGCGTGGCAGTCGGTTACACTAACCACTACGCCATCGAGGATCATTTTAAAGTAAACGTAAACAGCACGTTATTTAAATTCCATTGCGCCCCGTCGCATCTTCTATAGACAGCACGATTTAGGATTCGTTACTATTATGTTTAAAACATCATAATCATATATTGCCCACTGTTGCTAGCAGCGTCTTTGTTACATATGTTTGTGGTATATGTATATTTTAATGAAAATATTAAGCTTGATATATTTTATTCGACTCTAAAACTAATAATACAAATCACTCAACAAATAAACTTCAACCTCTAAACCCAATTTAACCTGAAGTTTAATTATGCCGTCAATAAAACAGAGCTGAAATTAAATAAATATTTTTCCCGTAATTAATTCGAACATTAATTAATAATGGATTTTGTTCAACTAGTGTTTAATTAAACCAACCGTACTGGATCCCGGAATATCATTACTTAGACAAGGCATCCATTTTAAATAATTCCTTAGAAGAACAATTTTCTTGACACAAATCACTCGGATTTATAAATGTTTCATTCGATTTCTAAAAGGGTCTGATTGTTTTAATGCGTTTAATTTTGTGGATTCTTGGAATTTTAGGCCAGGTTTATTTAGTACTAGCTTTTGCACGCGGCTCCAGCCGCTTGGTATCTACATCAATAAAAAGTAGCCTGTGTCCCTAGGATTTAAATTATCTCTGTATCAAATTTCATCCAAATCGGTTGAGTGGTCCAGACGTGAATAGGTAACATACAGACAGACAGACCGACAGAAAGACAGAGTTACTTTCAAATTTATAATATTAGTAAAGAAGTGAAGATTAATTTTGATTGTTAATGCAGATAATATGAAACGTATAATCTTAACTTTATAAATGCGAATATGAGTTTGTTTGTTAAGCTTTTACGCCTCAACTATAAGGCCGATCATCATGCAAATTACATGTTGTTAGGGGTACGGAAATGGACATAGAGTACCTTTCAGCCAGAAAAATCTTTCTGAGGGATTAAAACGAACCTAGTTATAAAGAAACACTAATTTAGTAATTGCTTTGAAATGATATTCGAATACAGTTATACACAATGCAATATCTAGTATACATGGTCAAGTCCGAACGTAATTATTTATAGTGTCTGCGCATGCGAATATAATTCCATTGCCATTGTGCACATTACTGCACTATTTTGCCTACCTATGGTAAATATGTTTCTGTAATACTTAAGTTTAGAAATTTGTACATAATTTATCCATATCATTTAACTTGGAATTTTTTGCCATAATACGTGTTTCCTTTTTCCTCCGATCATGGGTTCGTAAAAGGGGGAGGGGGCTTTAAAAAGCAACTTCTTACGCCGTCTAAATAGAGATAACACCGGTACCACTGCATCTGTAACAAGGATGTAGTGTGGAGTTGTTTCCATCAAAGAAGCTGGAGTCATTTTGTCTGTAAACATAAAATCGTTTTATTTACTTCGATTACAATTTAAAAGTAGTTGTAACGGATCCATCGAAAATAATATAGATCATGTTCATACATAAAACTCATTTTATTCGGAGATTATTTGGATTATACATGTATAGCTTAAGCTTATTTCCGCATTAATAGCAACCACTCTAAAAGTTACTAACTTTTAGAGAGGTTTAAATCGTTACATCAATATGGACAGGGTAGAGTTAAAAAGTATTAAAATGAGATATTATAGCGGTAGTGTATGCGACCGTTGAGCATGATATCTAAATGGGTTCAATTCTCTGGTTGGGCAAATTGTTATTGGGTTTGTATCTCGAGAGGGTCCGTAGCAGCACGGAGTCTAATACTGTGTGACATGCCGTTTGTCAGGGAGTAGTAGCGTCGCCGGCCCCTCAGGGCCAGGAGGCTACTGGAGCGGGGCCGGAGACTCGTGTACCAGCAGGCACTGTGCCAGTTGTAGGTGAACGGATAGCCATTCGAGAATAAATACATGTGGCTGTGTATGTATGTATTATATAACAGCAATAAAGGCAAATTGTGTGATCACACAAATCCACAACACTTGACGCAGTGGTAGTGACGAGGCGACAACTTAAACCTCTACTTCCTCTGTGCTGTCATATTGACGTAATCCTTACTAGTATAATAAACGCGAAAGTTTGTATGGATGTATGGATGTTTATTACTCTTTCAAGCAAAAACTACTGGACCGATTGCAATGAAACTTGGTATGTAGATAGCTGGAGACCTGGATTCACATATAGGCTATCCCGATATTCCTACGGGACTTACGCAAGTGAAAACGTGGGAAAATCTAGTATTTTTATAAAATCAACGCTTCCGATTACTTTGATACAAAAAGAAAATGTCAATACAACAATGCTTGCATCTCCTTCGTACAGTTACTTTAACTGAAGCTAGTAGATCGCTCCTGTCTGACCCTTATTTTATGGGACGTAAACTTAATTGACGTCCTTTAGGTACATGTGACGGCAATTCCCCTTTCTAATAGCTTCTAGACATTGATTAATGTTTTTCCTGTTGCTTCAAAAGTCTGTGACGTGACTCTGAATCCAGTTTGACTGGTTTAATAATAATATTACTTTTTGCATTATATTGGTACTAGATAAGCAGAAAGTAGCTTGATAGCTGTTAGCGTATACTTGTCTAGGGTTGGATGATATTGTCTTGTTTTATAGTGGAATTTATTTTATCCTTTACGTTTTAAACATAATGAATAATAATATACAAGAACAATATTTTTTGGCAATTTTGCTGTCTCTTAAGTACAGTACTTTTTCTGGATGAAAGGTATTCCTATGGCCTTTTCTGTATCCCTGAAAACGTTTATACGAAACTTCAAGATGATCGGTCGAGTAATTAAGATGTGAAAATGTAACAAGCAAACTCTCATTCAAATTTATGATATAAGTTAGGATTGACTTATAATTTTTAGATTAGACCTTCATTTTTGTACACCTGCACGTATTTGTTTGTATTATACAATCTCTGGTGCTAAGCTGCCACCTTTGTTAAAACAAAAGATCCAACGTACAAGCACAGGCATCACCTACTTGTTGGTAAGCGCCGTAACCTATAATCGGTTGCAGGAAAGGTATGTAAGCATATATAACTCTTACATACCGAGTGAAACGCAGACACAATGTTAATACTCTAACGGTGTTTGCCTTCAGAGTATGATTTTCCACTACATGGCTCATGTCTACTTTTCAAACCACGTACCAAAAAACGGCAACGGCAGACATCCACTTAATCGAATGTTCTCGCATGAAATTTCACTTTTATCCTTTCTACCGACGAAAATTATAAATGTTCCTTTCTTTTCAGATAATCGGTCGTCACCTCCGGGAGCAAAAGGCTAGGAACAAAAATACAGCAGTATCTCTTCTGGATTGTGCTCTTCGAGGAGTTTCCGTACTATCATCAGCGTCAGTTGCAGAATTGGCTGGAGTTGGACTGCATGGTCTTGTTATATCCTCAGGGGATATCAGAAGAGTACAGCAAGGAGCTTTCAGTAGCGTGTCTTCTACTCTTTTTGCCTTAGGTGAGTGGATATTAAGCTTACCAGATCTAGCAGTTTGAAGCTTTCATAGACAAGTTTGTCTTAACGAACAGACGCGATTACATTTGACGGCATTCAAAGAAAATATTGCTACGCGTCGCGCTAATTGTTCGAAAAACAGGTGACTACGCTAATGGGCAAAATTTGGTTGATGTCTAATTGAGTTAGTGATAGTAGGCCTGACGGTATAGTAGTGTATATAAAAAGTAATATGGCTAATGTTACTGCAACAGAACTTGTATCCGCGGATGCCAATTGTATACAGATAAAAATAGGAAGGGGCACGTGTATTTTCACGGTGTACAGGCCACCATCATTTACAGATATAACGAACCACCCAACAACGAAAGCGGCTTGTTATATTCCTTACAATCTACCAACACAGGCGATACTTATATTTTTGGTCTATTGCCACGAGGTTCATTACCAGACTTTCTACTCCAGATTGCTTCTGGAAAGATTCATATAAAATACCTGATGAAACTGCTGTGCTTGAAAATTAAACCCGGGACGTCCTGATCGCACGCAAACATGTGTGGACTAATGCCATGCTAACAAAACTATCAAACACCTTATGTTCTATATAAAACAGTAAAAAACACGCGTGAATCCTTTGAGTCATAGCGACACACCGGCGGCAAGATACAATACGTTTTTAATTCAGTCTGGCATCAATTGACAGAATTGTTGTTGTTTTTGATTTTGACATCCGCAAGAAGATTTTACTTATTATGTTATGGGTCATGAGTTATCAATATAGCCCTAAACTAGTTGGTAAGTTCGGATAGAGAACGTGGCTTAATTTATCACCAAGTTCTTAATATTCACCACGTTTACCACTAATATTAATTTACTACACAATTAATTAAAGATTATCCCGCAAGGGGCACGAGTTCAACTCAGATACCAAGTTCTAAATTTAATTTGAACTATCCCATTAAAAATGTATCAATTATCTCAATAGACTAATAGAACGACGTTTAGTTTATTCCAAGTATTTTTTATACGGATGATGACCCCATGATAAAGGGATTATTTCTAGTGCAGCAGAAGTCTTATCCTTATTAATATTATAAATTTGAAAGTGAGATTATTTGTTACGCTTTCACGCCTTAATTAATTGACCGATCATTATGAAATTTTGTATACATGTCAGGGCTACAGAAAAGGGCACAAAGTACCTTTAATTTAGAAAAAGTAAGTATATAAAATTTGTTTGTCATACTGTTTGAGGAGAGAGAAGCTTTACAATTAATTCTACCGTCTGTATACAAACATGTAGGTAACGTAGACCTATTAAATAAAACACACACACATAGACAGTAGACATACCGTATGTACAATAATTAAAAATTAAGTTTGCCGAATGTCAATTACTGCGTTTAGCAAGTTGGTCCAAAATAGTAGGCAACATCTTATTAGTACTTCGCCTACTACACCAGAAAGTCAGCTTGCTTTCACTGTCTTTTAATTCCTTCGAAAACATCTCTTCTTATATCAATTAGTTCTACTAAGACGGTACAAACAACCTACTAATCCTTAAGGAATATATTTTCCTCGTAATTACGTAATTTTGCGGTATTAACTGATTTCCCGGGAGAATAGACGAGTTTGATAATAAAGCTAGTTTCACCGTCGTGTAGTTCCGATTTACTAATTTTCAATGTTTTACTAATGTAACGAGAATGTTTACTTTATTAAAAATGTATTTAGGTAAATAGGTGATCGGATTTCGGTTTAAATGCCGAGGGAAAGTGGCTTTGATGGTTTAAAAAGTTGGTTTATATATTTATTCATATGGGTTTTTTTATTAAAATGAGTTGAGCCTTAACCAGAGAATTATATGTTTATTGGCAAATAATAATCAATAAGTTAGTTTATTAGTTAGTTAGTTAGTTTATTAATGTCTGAAATAAAGATATTTCATTTTATTATTATTATTTAATCTTTAAATTAATATGCGAAGAGGAAAATTGTACCTACCCCTTTTTAAACAAATTAGGCGCAAGGAGTAGCGTGAGATGTAGCGTAGCAAAATTTTATGTGGAGCCTAAGGCCAGACCATTATTTTTTCATTATTTTTTAAATAAATAATAAGTTATGATTCGACCATTGGACGACTACTAGTATATAAGCATACTAGCTTATGTTATGTTTGCACACCAGTGCCGGGCACGCCACAATCGTGGCAGTAAGTCCATAATGGAGGAGTGACTGGAGAGACGACATGGCGCTCTCACATTCCGGTTATTGCGTTTCTACACCCTGTATCGAGTTATTATAATAACTAAACTAAACGTTAAAGGCACTTTAGTATAAAATTATATTTTATTTGATTTTATCACTGTATAATACCAAACTTTGTCAATGACCTTAACTGAGTGAACAGACATAGCTTAATGTAATTATTTAGATAGATGTCTAAAATAACTAGGGAATAGATTTTTATTTGGGATATCAGATTTCTACCGGAATACAGTACCTTTTTCTGTACTCCAGGTTTCATGTAATAATTCATTCATATCAATAGGCCGAGTTGTTATAGCGGACGACCGTCTAAAAGTTATTTTTTACCCTCGGGTACAGTACTTATTTTCTGAATGAAACCTATATCCTTTTCTGTACCCCTGACAACGTGTGTGCGAAATTTGATGATGATCGGTTCAGTAGTTAAGGCGTGAAAGCGTAACAAACAAACAAACAAACTCACTTTCGCTTTTATAATATTAGTTAGGATTAGGATGACATGTTGACGGCGTTTGACTTCTTTTTCTTGTTATAAATACGTACAACGCACAAGCTTACCATCTTATTTCTCGGAGGACTTTACAAATATTCAAACAAAAACAACATCCAGACTCAAAACTGCTTTGAGATTGCACAAATTTTTGTTCTGTGTGTGGATCAAACCATTACTTGGCGCATGGTAAATCGCAAGGTCACGTCTTAAGGAGGGAAATAGATGTTAGACGACGTTTTCATAGTGATATTCATTTTTTTAACACATATTAAATTTATATTATTTATTCACATTATAAAGTAATTTTACACATATATTGGAGAACATGTCCTGGATTTTTTTAAGATTTTCCTCAAAATGTAGCGGAGATATCAGCTGACGCGCATTGTAGGTTACCATCCGACTGAGCAGATTGCGTAATTTTTAGAGGCCGCAATTTCCATATGGAATCAATAGGAAAAGAAAAGTTATTTTTTTTATATATGTATTACCTATGGGAAAATCATTACCAAAAAAAATTAAAAAATATTTTTAGAGGGTTGTAGACATACAGCATGATTTTAAATTTTTTTATATATTTTTGTTACAAAATAATCTTTATTCAAAGATATCGCTTAGGATTCAGGTTCAAATGAAGCGTATTTATATATAGAAACTATGTATAAAATTTCAAAACAATTGGTTAAACTTTATAAACTAGAGACTACGAAATTTCGTAAAAATAGTTTCGAGTAAAACGCGTTTAAAGAAAAAGTGGCAGGAAAAGTTAATTTACAGCAGTAATTAACTAATTCAAACTACTTACCGGTTAATCAGCGATTCTAGCACCATATTGCAATTCTTCTTCAGCTTCATACGTTTCGTTTTCAGTTTGCAACTTCTCTTTTCGAGCTTTTCGAGCTTCCTCACTGTCCAAGGAGCTGCGTCGATTTTGTCGGGCTACGCGTTGATTGCTTCAATCACGCTCAACTACAATTCCTTATTTGTTGTGCGTGATTGAAGCTGCGGTTACCAACTATAATATTCAGCTCGTTCATAACTAATAAAATACTTGAACTTCTTTCATTGAACAAACTAGCAGCCAAATATGCTGGACTTCAATGATTTTTAAACCGGAATGAAAGTGGTTCGGAGGCAAATACCAAATTGTTGAGTTGAAACTTTTATTCGCGTTTCGAGTATGACCGCCTAAACATTCCTCCAGTAAATCATTTCTCGATAAAATACATGCCTGGTAGTATATGAATGACTACCCACTCGACCGCTCCGCTTTACAAGTCACGCGCTCGGACTCTGTACTGAGGGGCACTCACTTAATCGCTTCTAACTTTTAAACAAATTGCAATTTTGACTTTAAATTTTAAAAGTATATTTTTTAATTTAAAATTACACCTATTTCTCCCCTTAAGCGTAGTTTAGTCAATATAAAAAAGCAATACGTAACGTGTATAAGTACTTCTATGATGATATCTCACTTATCTTTTTAGAATGCATGACGTCGGGGAGGAAGCATTGGCCCTGGCTACAATCAGGCCTGCATGCATATATGCATGGCCTGATCTCGTTAATTACCGTTACATATAACATAAACTATGCGATGCGAAAGCGTAGAAATTATTATTATACAATTGCATTCATTTAAATATTTAAATGTGGTAAAACACACGCACGATAAACTTAATTATAATTATTTGTCATAATGATATGTTTAATAGGAACACACACCGAAACATAAAATACACAACAATAAGTTCCAGACGATTGTTTTAGACCATTGTTCTTGTATTCGATGCAATTAATATGCGCAAGTTGAGGCATTTACGCAATTATAAGCGTAATATGACGTAAGCTATATGCATGTGAGCGCTATGATGTCCTTTGAGAGACAGCAGGGAACTTCACAAACATTTAAATAACAAATACAAAATAAGGTGTATTTTGTATTTTTTCGAAATAACTCTATGTGGATCACACAATTGTTTGTCCCGTGTAGGAATCAAACCCAACACTTGGCGCAAAGGCAGTGGAAAGGCGACTGTTCAAATGCGAAACATGCGTTGCACACAAACGCCTTTACTCTTTTGCTCGAGACTTTGCTCGCATTAATTTTAATTGAAAATATTTTTTATACCTTTGGGAACAGTTTTTTTCTCAATGAAGGGTAATCTATGTCCTATTCTATACTCCTGACAACGTGTATACGAAATTTTATGATGATCGGTCGAGTAGTTGAAACGTGAAAGTGTAACAAACAAACAAACAATCTCACATTCGAATTTGTAATATTAGTTAGGAAGTTAGGATTGAAGATCATCGACCAACCAAAACCAAATTGTTATTAAATTAAAGTATGCATTTTCAGGTCTTCCAAACAACCAGTTGCCAACTATACCGACAGAGGCACTAACAAGATTATGGAACCTGGACCGTTTAGACTTGTCCAATAATCGGATTTGGATGTTGGATTCCAATTCATTTAAGGTAAAGTTATGATGCTAGTATTTAAGCTATTTAATTTTGTTTAGCTATTTGAATTGTCATTGCTTGGTATATAATAAAAACAAATAACTTTTTTGTGGAAAGAAGGAAATGTCAAGCTAAATGAGAACAGTTTGCTCTCTTGGGTAAGATCAATAAAATATTGTGACCGTAGCATCGATATACCGGTTGCTTTGTTTATTCTATGACTTATTTTTTATGCACTGAAACTGAAGTTTAATGGTAGAGGAACATTTTTAGTGCTACAATTTCGCAATGTTAGCAATTTTAAATTACAAATACTATTACTTTAGTATCAACTAGTCTTTGAAAGGGGTTAGTGAAATTAAATATTACAAATGCAAAATGTTTTTATATAATACTAAAACTCGATTGTTCTATTTATTCATATCAGCACATGAACACTTACGCAACTTTACAAGGACGTCACTTTAAGCGGGATTACTTAAATTGCTGTAAGCGGTATAGGAATTTGAAAAAAAAAACATGATAAATCCTAGGATAAATCTATTAATTAGAACCATGGACATGGAGCCCAAGATGGCTTTAAACATTATTGAAAAACGTTGTGTAACACGCTGTCTCCCGCATGCATATAGATATTATTATTTACAAACTTATTTTATACATATTTCTTTACTACAGGGTATCAACAATCTAACGTATTTGGACATAAGCGACAATCAGTTGACCGATATAGCAGCAGATACGTTCAAGCCTCTAGTCAAGCTCACCGTTCTAAGGCTCCGAGGGAACCTGTTGAAAGTACCCGCATTGGGCAGTTTGAAGGTAAGAGTTATAAATACCTGAACCTTAGTTAGTATTGAAGGCCGAAGATAGGCTGATTGTTTTCATGGAACTAGTTCATTACATATGTATTTAAATATGTAATGAACTAGTTCCAAGAAATAATCCAAATTGATTGGCTGTAAAGATTGAATACAAAGGCAGTGATTTTATAAAAGCATGCCTTACTAAAATGTTCGATCTAGTACATATATAATAGATTTTAAATTATTTCGGTAATTCATCCACGTGATGTTAATAAACAACGAGAAAACGAGAGTTTAATATACCTACATTTCCTTCATCCATCTGTAATTTATTTTAACTAGGATTACTAACACACGAGTAATGGCATTATAATCTATTATATGCTACGCAGTATCCTATGTAAGCGGTTGCTTTCAAACAGACAGGCCGCATATCTAAATGCCATTTTATTTGACCTTCTATTAGAACCAGTGTCTATTGTATTGAAAGATCAACTTAGACTGGACATTGCCATTCAAACGATACACCTTGGATCAATAAAATAGTAATTATATTTTATGAAAAGACTAAGTTAGAAAAGCTTAGACTTACGAGACTTACTAAAATGTATTAAGAAAGTATTATTTACTTTTATATAAACTTTTTCATTCACATCATAGGTGAATGAAAAAGTTCACTTGATGTAATTGGCGCCCAACGAGGGGCGGGTATTACGCTAATAAATAATTGAATTACTTTTCTAATACTGACATTATTCTATTACCATTCAGTTATTTTCTTATAATAGATGAAACTTCGTATTTTCTAAGAAAACGTTTATAATAATTAATCTTGTCTCACCGAGATTTGTCTAGTTATGCGTATTTCTGTTAAGCGAGTTTTACATTGAAACTATTTTTAGATTTGCTTGTATGGTTAGTTACGCTTAAATAGTTTTTGGTTTGAGTGGTCTAAATATGTTACAGATACGATTGTTGTATGGGATAATATTTTTGGGATTCAGATATATGTACCTGTCTGTTTTAACTTAATACCGTCTATGCTAATGTGTGTAAATAGCTCCAAGATATTTTACATAATATAGCGTATCCAATATTATCCGTAGGTACTTACCTACTCCTACTGTTTCGGTGGTCTACTGTTTAATTATCAAAAGTATTAAAAATGTATTCGCCACGCTACTATTGAGAGGCGACGTGATCGTTTAAACCATAGAGTCATCAGTACAGTTAAATAAATTGTAATATTGGGTTTGCGTTAAGAAATTTTCTTAAGTACCAACCAGAACTATGGCTGGTAGACGACAGTAGACTCACCCCATATTATGTACATACGTGGGAACTAAAATCATGAATGCCTTGAATCATTACACCCACACTCATCTCTGCCTACTTTCTTCGGAGAAATAGGCATTATACTCTGTATGTATATAAATCAGAAAACATATTCTGACGATAGCGTCGGAATGCACAAATCATTAAAACGTTTCTGAAACCAAAAATTGTATACTTTTTATGTTTGCTTGTATTACAGCCATGTATTTTAGGACCTCTATATTATTATATTAGAGTTAACATCTACTAACGCTTAACTGTATGCCAACGTGTAACGTTTTAGGAGGCTCATATGCTACGGGACCTAGACTTATCAAGCAACGCACTGGAAGGGCCTCTTGGAGCGAGCACCGTGCCACCACTGAGCTGTCTCGTCACACTTCACTTGTCTGACAACACGTTTGCAAGTATACGGCGAGGAGCTTTGGCGGGTGAGAGAGCGCTCCTTTGTATTTACTCCTATAATTTTAATAGTATCAAGCTTTTTTATTTAACAACGGTAGGAAGATCTTTCGAATCTCACTGTGTATCTGGCGATAGTCTGTTAGCTCTGACAGCTAGAAATGCTAATCTTTAAAATATGACACCTTGAAAGAATATAGATTATAGAATGTATATGGAGGTTATCTTTATAATTACATATACCTAATTCTTATGTATTTGTGTCTGTCACTAAACTTTTTCTAAAAGGCTGAACTTCTTTTGAAAGATTTGAAATAAATTTATTAAAAGGCTTAACAAAAAATGATAAATATTTTGCACGTGTACAATAAATCATTGAAGTAAGGATCTAGAAACATCGAATATCGTACATTTTTGTGTACCATAATGGAGCTTTCATTTTCAATAGGAGTCCAATCTATATTAATCCAGTCCAATTTATGAATTGTATGTCATTATTATTATCTACATACAACCTATTCAAGTTAGCGCATTGCCTATTGCAAGTAATTTTACAAGTAACTGCTACAATTTTAATAGCAAAGAATCACATATCGCCCGAAGAGTACCTGCATCTTTCTAAAATTCTAGGCGTTACCCTCACACATATTTAGTCAGTCTACATTATCAATGCTTTAGTATGCAAATTCTATCTACCACCTTATCCTCTTTAAACCTTAAAAAATACAAACAAACGTCCTTTTAAGCGCAACTTTTAAACCAAACACGTTCAAAAGCCTTTATTACCAGTCTTTGTTCACAGGTCTCACGAACTTAACTCATTTGAACTTGCACAACAACCAAATAGATGTGTTAGAGGACTACGCGTTCAAGCATCTAGCTAACTTGACGCACCTGGATCTGTCTCATAATGAGATTGTTGCTGTATCAGGTAAGTTTATAATATTTGTAAACTAACTTATCATCACGTATGTAATGCCTGTATATATTTAATGAGTTCACCGCAGCGAAGATGCAATGGTTGCTGGCCATTTTGATACTGCCAGTGTAACAAGAGTCGAGTTTGAACCCCAAGGCCAAAAATTTTTAGGTCAACAAGTCATTGCTCCAATTTGGGGTCTTCTTTACGTCCGTTATTCTATATTAATCCTTACGAGATTAGGATTACCTATTCTATGCAAAAGTTGTCTTTAAACAAGAAAAATAAATTAGGTAGAGCTAACCCCAACCAAATTTCGCCTGCTGTTAGTAGATCTCACGGGCGTTTAATAATTTATGTTTAATGCCTATATTTCAAAACGAATCGGGTTTGAACACAAAAAGTTATAAGTCAATATCGTTGCTATTTAATACTTAGATTACAGGCTCATTGGTACTAGCAGCTTTACGGTTGGTTCACCGCTTCCGTTACTTCGTCTTAAATAAATTAAAAATAAAACTCCTTGAAATTATAGTTTTATCGTATCATTCGATGATTTTACATTTTTGTATTTACCAAAACACTTTCTTTAAAAGTACGGGATATAAAAACAGCGTTTATATTATCCAGGTATATAAGTAAGTGATTGTGTATTTAACAACTAGGTAATTTCTTGTGATGCTTTGACATGAAAAACTAAAGAATAAACAAAAACAGAAATAAATTGCATTTTTTGCCTTGAAGTAATTATTTGAGTGACTGAAGCATCAATATGCTTCGGTCACAAGAAGATTTTGTTGTTGCTTTTTCTGTTCGGAGTTACACTACCTTTAGAAATAACGACACATAAGATATTATCATTTATCAAATTTTAATAATTTATCCTGAAGTTCCTTCGTAAAAATAAAAAGGCCGTTTTCAAACAAGTAATACAATTTCCTATTCAGCTTCCAAATTCTTGGTATTTTAAGAACTCACCGATTAGTTTAGTATAAGGGGTAATGTCCATAATAAGCTTTTAGTCAATTCAGTGACGTTTTAATTTCCGGAAAAATTCTCAGACGCCGGAGACCGGCGGAAATAAGGAGGAAAGTATTTTTTTAACATTTACATAAGATTAGAGGAAACGATTGAACGAAAAATCTAAATAACTTTTCTACGAGTATTTAAATAATGTTTTTACATATCACAACATCGGCTGTATTATAATCGATAAGTCAAATGTAGTACAGGGTGTACATACAATATAATAAATACTAGTTCTATGAAATTCTGAATCAAAACCTATACAGAACTATGATATTAATTTACCCAGAATATGTATTGTGCATGAACTAAATTTACCGATCTGACTTATACTCGCTGAAGTAAATAAACTATAATAATTTCAAGTAAAATTGTTAATATCATTTTTAAATTTGTATGTAAAATATTGATGGAATGATTTTATTTGTTTGAAAGATACCGACATTTACATTAAAATTATAATTTGCGTGGTAGGCCTACGTAGAGTCAAATTTTACAAACAAGTTTTAGAGGTAAGCATATAAAAATAAAACAAAACTCGACAGTTTAATATAATTGAATTTATATTATGACGCATACGTACGTCTGCGCTACCATGTATTAGATAATATATCATTCAAATAAACCATGTATTAGAGCGTCTATCATATTCAAATAATAAATCAAGATAGACGATATAAAACTTTCATCTATCTACACCATCTCATCACCGCTTCTTATCCACAGGTGCATCTCTCGCTCAGCTGACAAACTTAGTTCATCTGGATCTTTCACACAATTTCCTCCGTTCCCTCTCGGCTGAGCCGCTGAAATCTCTCCGTCGACTGACCGAGCTCCTTCTTCACGATAACGACATATCGATGATAGATGACGGAGCTTTGGCGCTGCACAAGGACCTCGGCCGATTCACTATTGAAGGTAATGGCGGCGCGATGATACGCACTTTGGATGGACACACTGCTCATAAAAGTAGCGAACTTATTAAATGTTGTACATTAATCCCCAGATTTTGAATTGAGAATAGAACAAAGTCTACAAAAACATTATTTTCTACGTACCTATATCCAGTTTTTCTTTAATTGTAATAAAATTTGAGCAGGTAGGTAAAATATTTATCTTTTTAATATTTATATTTTTTTTTTGATTTCATTCGAGAAAAGTATCAAATCTCGACTGAGTAATCGAGATTTACTACTTTTCTCGAAAGAAATCAATCTGGTGTATTTTATTTAAACAAGTAACCTAAAAGAATAAGGGGCACTTTCAAAATGAGCCAATGGTGACAAGATTAAAACGTCATTGACTCGCGCGTCGCGTTTTTGTAGTTTTCAACTTATTTTCTTATTAGTTTAGGGTGAGATAAGAGCTCAGTCATTGTCCATCTTCTTTAAAGTGCCTGGACCACTATCATTGGCTTTTGTTTGTGTACATGCCACGTTAAATTCTTCAACTAGTTTTCGTAAACTTAATGCCGGAACTCGTTTAATCTATAATTATACAATATGACAAGTTTGTAGTATCTATTGGTGTAATATTTTTCGAATTCGTAAATTCCAATGTGTGCGTAAATTTAGGTAAGACTGCAATACGTTGTGTAGTTGCTTTTTATATTTTTATAACCCCAATGTCATATACCTAAAAACCTCAAGAGTGCGCGACGAAAATAAACTTATCTGAAGAAGAGTAACTGAAAAAGAAACAACTAAAAAAAACTTACAACAATTACAAATGTGATATCACAATACAAAAATAAATTAAACTGTCAAGTCTTAGAATACCAGACTTAATTAAAATTCTATTGTGCCCAGCCGCCAGTGTGCCGCTACAATTCCATAGGTTAAATACTATTGATCCATACATGTGGTATACATGCTAGTAATAATTTGCTGTGAAAACCCTACGAACTTAAATATTTGTAGAGGTATTTTTTATTTTCCGATATTTGACAGCTGGACGATTTGACGCCGGAAATGATTTGCCAATTTCCACTTTCTGTATGTCAGCCACAGATATTTGTCGATACTCAACGTTTCACTGAGGCGACGTTGAAGCCTCTTTGTTCGCCCATCGATATCCGACGCCTGTTATATTGTTGCATGACTCTTAACTATTCTGCCTTTGTAGCTCTTTTTATAGGTTTTTTGTACGAAATAATCCTGGCTGCTGACACTTTTGTTATATACTGTAACTTTTTTTTTTCTTTTTTGTGTACCACAACAAAGTGAGCAGAATTCCATATTTAAATTTCATTCTAGTAAAGGTTATCATCAATTTCTTGAAACTAATTTTACGAATCAATTTTGCCGTCGTCGACGACGCGCCGGTATTAAGACCCAATCTGAGCGGCGACCCTATTACCATATTTCGTTTTATCAATTACTTAGGTTTTTCTCTCGCATAAATGGGTCAACGTGATCTAAAATGCGATTTGTTAGTCTAAAGCATTACCATAATTATACAACTTGTAACTTTATAATGTAGTAAAATATTATGGTTTAAAGATCGAATGGTAAATGTTCAACAGAGAGTATCTTACGACTAAGGTAAATCCAAATTTCATTCATTGTTATTAATTCTACCCATTAACAAAAAAACAGAATGTATAACAGGACAAAAAAGGTGTGGTTATAATTTAGGAACGTAATATCTGAAAAATAGCCTATGTGCCTTATCCTCGGATCAAAACAGAAAGTTTAATTTCATTTATTTATTATTTAGAAATCGTAACAAACGCGTTATATCACTGTTACACTTGTGTCTGGTGATTTCAGGTCCACGGAGGTCATCAAGTCAGCTATTAGTGTGGCTTAAGTATTGGCCACAATATGATTATATTGATTAGTCGATAAAAAAGAAAATGCCATTTCTTAGTGAAAGTAATGTAAACGGATTAATTTCTTGCGGTTTTCTATTGTACAGGGGCTATATTATTTACCGCTTATATATCACCAGACCTTTCTGTTACATATTATAGTAACAGCAGCTGTAATACTGACAGGCCAAATAACAGCTATATGTAGGGATTTATATCGCAACAAAATAATATCGAATTTTCTACTGCTCACTTCACAATTTTGGGTGACCCGACAATTTACCATCTATTATTTTATTCAGCGTTTAATGGCTTTCAAATAAGATCCTGCGATCTTCTGTTGCACTTTATATAAATAGCCTAATATATAAATCGCTCAAACCCAAACACTAATGACTCATACACACATACAAACTACATCGCCATTTGTTCGAGGTCGTAAAGATAAATTTGGTCTCTTTCACAGATAATCCTCTTAATTGCGATTGCCTAATGGCCGGATTCGCGAGGTGGTTGAGAGAGGCAAAAAACTTGCTCCAGACGGATAAATCAGCTGCCGTGTGTGCCACCCCTCCTCATTTAGAAGGTGCATTGCTATCAAGATTGTCAAAAAACAAACTGTGCGATGATTTTGAACACACTGACTTGAAACAAAAAGATACGAACTACGATTTTAACAAAGTGCTGGCGAATTCCATTGTGAACGATTACAAGTTTGAGGGTAACGACCATGACGTTTACGTTGATAAGCAGGAAGGACTGGATGATGATCTCTACGATGAAGAATTAGAAGTGCCGGGTGAAGAGGACCTGCCGATATCTAAATCTGAAGTAAGTAATACGTAGTTCATTCGTTTCATTGTAAACTGTTCCTGCAAAGTTTTAGTCAAAGCCATCTATGTTTTCCTTCAGCGCTTGAGCAAGGAATGGTATTTAATGTGCTTTAACCATAAATAAGCAGTTATAGCCTAGTGGGAGACCGTTGCACTGCCATGCCGAGGTCTCGATTCGGTCGAGGTTCGGTCCCAAGGCGTGCATCTCTGACTTGGCGAAGTTATGTGTCTATACTAACATTATAAAGCTGAAGAGTTTGATTGTTTGGTTGAACGCGCTAATTTCAGGAACTACTGGTCTGATTTGAAAAATTATTTAGTGTTGGATAGCCTATTTATCGAGGAATAGATATATAGATAACATTACGCTATGACACACGGGAGCGGGGCAGTAACAACAAACCCGGTTAAAAAAAAAGCCGCTCACTTTAACGCAGAAGGAAAACATCGTGACGAAATATGCATGTCTGAGAGTTCTCCATAACATACACGAAAATAAATAAAGTCTGATAACCAGCACTGGGCCTGCGTGTTGGACTATATCATAACGCATCTCACTCTGAGATGAGGCTGATATTATTATTTTTATTTAACCATTAATGGGACAAATTACAAGAGATTTCCTCTAGATTTCTTTATCAAGATTTATAGATTGAAATAATATTTAAATTTTTTTGGACAATCATTCTGATTTCTGATTTGAACTTTATACAGGATTAAATCAACATAAATGCTAATCTACATACTTACAGACTTAAAATTAGGTGCTGACACATAACAAATTTATTCAAGTTTGACTCTTATAACCATTCACATCCAGTGGATTGATATAATAACATAGATATAGACAGATTGGCCTAAAGTTTTAAAATCTCATATTGTTTGCAACTTATACAACACATTCTTAAACAGCTTATTTATATATTATACAAGCTGTCTGTGCCTTTCAATTATATCATCAGTCATTTTCAAACGGCGGATATAAACAACGCATTTATAGAATACTTTTTTGTTCGCCCAAATCAGCAAACTCAATAGTGTGTAGGATCAATATGAGGTAATAAAAGTATTGAATTATTATTCTTCATTTTAAAATCGATGAACAGACAACTGTATTTTTAATAAGGCTGGTAGTTAAAAAGGCGTTAAAATAAATTATGTGACAAAATTATGCGACGTCAATTTACAAAACGAATTATGTTTTTGTTTGTGACGCTATATTGATTGTTATTTTAGGCATATAAAATCGGAAAGAATGCATATTAGCTTACTAGACTATTTAAAAGAAGCTTGCTGTACTATGGCAGTGATGAACAATTGCTACAAAAATTAAATTGGAATATCTGAAAATTGAATAATTGATCCGAGTGACAATTGGTTGTCACATAAAATAATTCGAATCGTAATCGAGTATTCGATCAGATTTGATGATAATTAATAGATATAAGTTATGATCGGTACTTTTATTTTTCGATATTAACATGCTTTACTTAAGCAGCGTACTTAAGTAATCGAACGGCCCTGCCATTATCAAGTCATTCGAATGGCACTGAAGGGAGAGTTGTATTAATCCACATTTGGCGAGCTATGTGTTTAGGACCACGCAAAAGTAAGCGAGCCTATGGGTGTTAACACGGCTCATTGCTAGACTACGTGCCACTACTGCGAATTTCTTAAAGGAAAACCCCAATAACACTTTGCCCGATAGGGAAATCGGATCCGATTCCTTTTGCATAGCAGTCGCATTCGCAGAGCTACCGAGGCAGTCAAACCTTAGTTCGGTTTACAATATCTATACTAAAATTATCCCCAACATCATCCTGAAAACGCTGACTGATCGGTGGGACTCTCTGATGCTAGAACGCTGGATACGACTGCATGCAGTCAAGTAGATGGCTTCTTTAGGTCGGACAATCCGAACCGGTCAGGTATTAGATGTAGGTACTATTAACACTAGATGTAAGTTCAACTGTTACTAACCTACTATGGAATGTGATTATGAAAATAAAAATTATTATTACTATTATATAAAGAGAAAAGATTTGATTTTTTGTTTGTTTTTGACTTAAATCCTTACAAACAAACGTTTTTAAGGATTTAACTCAAAAACTATACAACCGATTTTAAAATATTTTTCTTTAGAAAGCTCTATTATGAACCTGAAGCAGCAATAGCTCAGTGGGGAGACCAACAGACTGCAATTCAGAGGGTCTCGGGTTCATAAAGTTAACATAATAGGTACCTATACATATAGGTAACAACCAAAACAGAAAACCTATAGCCACACTCCACACATCATATTGCTAAATTAACATATAAATGTTACATTACTCGCACAATAGTTTCGCACATAATTTAAATTCTAACCAAAATGACTCATACGTTATTATATAAAAACGTATAACATAGAAGAACTAGGTTTTTGGCCGCGGGTTCGCTCGCGTAATAGAAGTTAGATTATGTCAGAAAAAGATTTTTTTTAAATAAAGTATAGCCCATGTTAATTTGTGATAATAGAGCTTTCTTCTTCTCCTTAGCCTTTATTATTCCCAAGTCACTTGGGTCGACTTTTCTGGTCTAACCGGATTTGACTGGATATCAGTTTTTACACGGAGCGGCTGCCACCTGACCTCCGCAACCCGAAGGCTAACGATACCCTTAGGCTAGACCAGTGTCAGGATATTATAGGGCACTGACTTCCTAATAACGACTGCCATAGATGTTCATGGCAACCGGGACCGATGGCTTAACGTGCTCTCCGAGGCACGGAGCAGGCGGTAATTGTCAATCAATATGCACATCATTTTGAAAAGTCATGTCGCGACGTGGGCTCGAACCCGAGAACCTCTGCATTGCAGTCTGTTGGTCTCCCCACTGAGCTATTGCTGCTTCAGGTTCATAATAGAGCTTTCTAAAGAAAAATATTTTAAAATCGGTTGTATAGTTTTTGAGTTAAATCCTTAAAAACGTTTGTTTGTAAGGATTTAAGTCAAAAACAAACGAAAATCAAATCTTTTCTCTTTATATAATAGTAATAATAATTTTTATTTTCATAATCACATTCCATAGTAGGTTAGTAACAGTTGAACTTACATCTAGTGTTAATAGTACCTACATCTAATACCTGACCGGTTCGGATTGTCCGACCCAAAGAAGCCATCTACTTGACTGCATGCAGTCGTATCCAGCGTTCTAGCATCAGAGAGTCCCACCGATCAGTCAGCGTTTTCAGGATGATGTTGGGGATAATTTTAGTATAGATATTGTAAATCGAACCTAGGTTTGACTGCCTCGGTAGCTCTGTGAATGCGACGCGACTGCTATGCAAAAGGAATCGGATCCGATTTCCCTATCGGGCAAAGTGTTATTGGGGTTTTCCTTTAAGAAATTCGCAGTAGTGGCACGTAGTCTAGCAATGAGCCTTGTTAACACCCATAGGATCGCTTACTTTTGCGTGGTAACCTAAACACATAGCTCGCTAAATGTGGATTAATACAACTCTCCCTTCAGTGCCATTCGAATGACTTGATAATGGCAGGGCCGTTCGATTACTTAAGTACGCTGCTTAAGTAAAGCATGTTAATATCGAAAAATAAAAGTACCGATCATAACATAAGTTATGATCGGTACTTTTATTTTTCGATCTATCAATTGTCATCAAATCTGATCGAATACTCGATTACAATTCGAATTGTTTTATGTGACAACCAATTGACACTCGGATCAATTATTCAATTTTCAGATATTCCAATTTAATTTTTGTAGCAATTGCTCATCACTGCCCTATGGCAGTACAGCAAGCTTCTTTTAAATAGTCTAGTAAGCTAATATGCATTCTTTCCGATTTTATATGCCTAAAATAACAATCAGTATAGCGTCACAAATAAAAACATAATTCGTTTTGTAAATTGACGTCGCATAATTTTGTCACATAATTTATTTTAACGCCTACACCTACCAGCCTTATTAAAAATACAGATATCTGTTCATCGGTTTTAAAATGAAGAATAATAATTCAATACTTTTATTACCTCATATTGATCCTACACACTATTGAGTTTGCTGATTTGGGCGAACAAAAGAGTATTCTATAAATGCGTTGTTTATATCCGCCGTTTGAAAAAGACTGATGATATAATTGAAAGGCACAGACAGCTTGTTTAATATATAAATAAGCTGTTTAAGAATGTGTTTTATAAGTTGCAAACAATATGAGATTTTAAAACTTATTAGGCCAATCTGTCTATATCTATGTTATTATATCAATCCACTGGATATGAATGGTTAAAAGAGTCAAACTTGAATAAGTTTGTTATGTGTCAGCACCTAATTTTAAGTCTGTAAGTATGTAGATTAGCATTTATGTTGATTTAATCCTGTATAAAGTTCAAGTCAGAAATCAGAATGATTGTCCGAAATTGTTTTAATATTATTTCAATCTATAAATCTTGATAAAGAAATCTAGAGGAACCATATTTAAGAGGAGTCGTTGTGCGGGAAGCGGTGCACATTAAATTTTTACCTTGTCAAATTATGATTTTTGGAAAAGTATCGAGTTTTGTGAAAAGTCATAGAAAAAAAGTTGTTAAGTTTGATGTAAAAAATACATGGGTAAATGATATTAGTATTTTCAATTCAGACCAGTATAATCGCATGAATAAATTATATGAAATGAAGTTTAGAGTAATAAAAATGGAATTTGAATGATTAAATTTAAGGTTTACTTTAATTTAGTTAACCCTACTTGTGATATGATACGAAGAATAGGATGTAACTCTCTTTTGAATAGTTTTTATTACGAGAATTAGCACTGTTAGAGTAAGCGGTTTCAGGCAACAATTTACCACTAGTATGGCTGTACACTTGTCTGATACTATTATCATGTTTAATTTGTCGCACGGACACCAGCGTCCAGAAACAATGGATATTTCACTATCTCGATGTGTTTAGATGATAGGTAAAACGTAAAACTGCTATTAAAACCATGACTAATCTACGTTTTTCATAAGTTTATACCTTAAATATGTCGTGCACCTTTCTGGCATAGATTTTATCAAGTATTTTACTTTCCCGAGTTCTTGTTTAGATGTAATATCCTGGCAAAGGTTTTTAAACGCGCGGTTAGGAAATGACGTACTTAACTCATTTCCGACGCCATATGCAACTTACAAGACTCTCTCCGATATTTTAAAAGAACCTATGCTATCTACCCAGGTTTTATTAGACCAAATTAAATAATTATTTTATATATGTCATTAGTAGATTTTGCTCGCAAAAAAGCAGCGATAGTTCAGTGGGGAGACCAACAGATTGCAATGCAGAGGGTCTCGGGTTCGAACCCACGTCGCGCACTTCTGACTTTCGGAAGTTATATGACTTTATGAAATTATATGCGTATTGATTGACAATTATCGCTTGCTCCATGCCTCGGAGAGCATGTTAAGCCGTCGGTCCTGGCTGCCATAAACATCTATGGCAGTCGTTATTGGGAAGTCAGTGCCCTTTAATATCCTGACACTTGTCTAGCCTTAGGGTATCGTTAGCCTTAGGGTTGTATAGGTCAAATGGCAGTCGCTCCGTGTAAAAACTAATATCCAGTAAAATCCGGTTAGACTAGAAAGCCAATCCCAAGTGACTTGGGAATAATAAAGGCTAGGGAGAAGGAGTAGTCTTGCCCGCGCCGCGTTAATGTAGATTTTCGATAAATTTCTGTACCTCGGGAACAGTACTTTTCCTGGATGAAAGGTATCCTATGTCCTTTTCTGTACCCCCTGACAACGTGTATGTGAAAGTGCATGAAAATCGGTCGAGTAGTTATGGTCTAAAAGCGTAACAAACAAACAAATAAAATCACATTCACATTTATAATATTAATTCACATTTATAATAATAAAGAACTATTAAAAATAGGAATGGAGATCCAAAAATCAAAGCATTACTTAATAATAAATAAAAAATAATAAAAAATTTTATTTCCCTTTAAAAAATTACAGGTAATTACAGTACATAATAAAAAATATGACATAATTACTTATAAGCTATTTACAATGCACTTTTATGTGTATAGGACTCCTGTCTCCCAAACTAGGTAATAACCTGTATCTTGGGAGTCAGTGTTCCTCCGCAGTATTTACGATTCTTAAACAGCAGTGAAGTAGTTATAAGCTCTAGTTAATATACATAGATTAAGCACAAATATATATGTAGATATTAAGTTACATTTCAGTTATAGATGCTTTAGCATTTATAATTGTTAATAATATAGTTCTTACCAATATAACTTGAATTTTATGTATTGCATGTATTTAAGCTTGTTTATGTGCATGTGGTAAATGTTTATTTGTAATGTTGTGATCATACTTTGATGGTGTGCGTGTGTGTGAGTGTGTGTGTGTGTACGTGTGTGTGCGTATGAGTATGTCGGTGTGTGTTGAGTGTAAGAAAGTGTGCGTGTGTATGTTGTGTGTGTTGTGTGGATATCCTACTTACTAGTAGTATTGGGTACTGAGAAACACTTTATTGTGACCAAAGTAGTTTTTCAGTCTCCTCATAGCTTAATCCCTTTAACCATGTTTTTAGTCGGTTTTTGCAGGAGTATTTATTTAGTGTATATATATGTAGAATTTTGTTTATTTTATTATATAATTTGTTACTAAGATAAGGAAATTGATGTTGGGCAAAGGAGGTTCGGACTTTTAATGAAGGAAAGACGTGATATACTCGACGTTTATGCTGACATGGAATAAAATTGCGATGTTTTCTTAAGAGGCAATGCAGTATGTAGATTTGTCTAACTGTCAAAACTGAGGATTCCTTGTAGAGTTTAGCCGTAGGGAATCTATAGGGCTTACGTGTCAATACTTTTAAGACCACTCTTTGAGCTCTTTCGAGATGTAAAAATTGTGTTTTATGTGACCCTCCCCATACCACAATGCAATACCCAAGTAAAGATTGACATAGTGCAGTATAAATCATATATAAAGTGTCGGTGTCGGCAGAGTGGCGTAGCTGTCTGAAGACAGTTATAAGGGTTCTAACGCGAGCTGCAACATGGTTAATATGTGCATACCAGTTCAGATATTTGTCAATTTGTATACCTAGGTACCTTATGCTGGATTCCACTGTTAGAGGAGAACAAAAACACTGCGATGTGTTTGTTGGACAGTTATGTGCTTTGACAATTAGTGGATGTTTTGGTTGAGATATCTTGTTTATTGAGAACTGGATTATTTTTGTTTTGTCAGTATTAATAGTAAGACTATTATCAGCAAGCCAATCCATAACCACATCTAAGCTATTCTGTGCGTACGTTGTCGTTTCATTCCAGTCTTTGCAAACTTAAAAACAACATTGCTAAAATCAAACCGGGCTCTCACAATCAGTCTATAAAACAATTTACTTCTATTTCTTTGCCCAATTTGCTAATGGTAGGTTAACCAAAGTTTTAACTGAATTATAATTATAATTAACAAGCTGAGTTCATTATCAAGACATATTTTTTTACTGACATTTTTTTTCTACCAGTTACGTTTATTAGATGCCTGGTACGACGATGAAGAGGTCCACCTGTCCTGGGCAGTGGACCCTCCCTCAACAAACCGCTACAGGTGTACTGGGGTAACTGCCTCCAGGGCTGGTGGTCTACCGAAGCATGTGGCTTGTCATAGAGCTGCACCAGCTAACGTGGTGATAAGAGGCCTGAAGATTGATCCTGCTGATCAGTATACGTGAGTTAAAGAAACTGTTATTTGTATCATCTTTATATCTGTACGTGTATATGCCACTGAACTTGTCCTAAACGGCTAGACTGATTTAGATGAAATTTATTGTGTGTTAAAGATGGATGGTTTAGATCACGGTTGGACGCGGTTAGACTTGTTGAAAAAGTATCGATATATCGATACAAAATATCCGATATCGAAAATTGTATCCAAAACGATATATATTTTTTTAATTTATGTAACTAAATTCACTGGTATCCAAAACCGTAAAAGATAGCAACGAACGGAAAAAAATAACTGTATTGTCTATGACTCTTGAGTAGTATGATCTACAAATAGTTGTTCCAAGTCAGGGTGTTCTTTGTGTCCGTTGTTTGAATGTTTGTAAATTCCCCCGCGACATAGGATTTTCCCTAATAATACGATAAAGTATTCTCCTTCTTATAATACATACAACAAAAATGTTGATAAATCTGATTTTGTGTATTCTAGATTGTATAAAAATTATGAAGATTAGAAAGGCAGTTATTTCTTAGTTAACGAACAATAAAGGTGGACGTAACATTGGAGCAGAATCGTATGAATAGAAAGAAAAGTGTCTGTTGTGGTAGCAGCTTAGCATCTTAAACGAGGCGTATGTTTTCTCCCTTCTAAAAAGTACATTCTTAGCAAATAACAAAACGGAATTTCAAATAAACCATAAATTCAATAATTGAAACAACGTTGTAGTAACAAGTAACAACCGCAAAGATAAATTAAAGAGTTAACGTAAATATTTAGTCGTTTCGAAGTTTAATGGCGACGGCCTTGAAGGAATAATAGAAATTAATTTTGAAGGAAACGAGTAATCCACTCAGGCTTTGGATGATATTAAATATTATTTCAATTCCTTTAAGAATTAATGTAAACTGAAACTTTTTTGGGATATTCCAATATATCTAGCAAATGTTTCCTTTTTGTATAATTACTACTCTAACCAGTCAGTGTTAAACCATAAGCCGTTGGAATAGTTTTCAGCTTTGACTTGTTAGATTTATTTCTGAGATTAACTAGGTACTATGCGAATTATTTTTATAACCAGAATTGACGCTTTATCGTATACTTCATTGAGTGACACATAAGAATGTCATTTATCCTTCTTGAGTCCATATTATGGCTACAACATTTTCTTGACATGAATGAATGAAAACACAAAATGTTTTTTTAATAATATAGACTAAAATTGCTCTCAATCGAACCCCAAATTAAAATTTTGAGCTATCAGAGTGACAACGTTCTTTCCTTTTTTTACTTTAAAAAGACAACTGCCGCACTAGGAATAATTCTTGTGTCGTGAGATTACATTCAAACAACGGACATAAAGAATATCCAGACTCGGAACAACCATTTGTGGATCACAGAAAGTTTTGTCTCGTGTGGGATTCGAACCCACAACACTTGTAGTGGCGAGGTGACCCCCTTAACCACTACGCTATCAGTGCAGTCATTGTTGGAATAATGATGCAGTCAATGATATTGTGAAGCTGTCATAACATTTTAGTCAAGACGGAATATATAATTTGTTAAATGATTGTCAGTCAATAGGCAATCCGGATATATATGTACATCGGAAATGCAAGACACAATAGCACAGCTGACTGAAAAATTGAAAAGTACAGAAAATGAGTTAGAAAATACTATATTAGAAAACAACGATTTAAATAAGCAAGTGAGCAAGTTGACTTCTGAAATGAAAATATTAAAGTCTTTATGTCATTCTTCCACAACTTTAGAGAGCAGCCCAATGGACGATAACAAAAAGAAAAGAAGATCTCTATTGAGTTATAATACCTCCTTCACATCTTCCTCGCCGCGAATCACGTCAAACGCAGATATCCATATTAAACATATCCAATTACAGGAACAAATTAAAACCCTGCAAAAGGATTTACAAGAGGCAGAGCTGGAAATAAGATCACTGACTACAAAATTACAGGTTTTGAACCAATCTATTGGAGTTACACCAAAATCGAAACATAGCTTCTTAGCAGAAAATAGTACACCAAACCTAATGACCACAGACCAAAAACAGAGAGAAACTGGCAAAAGAATAGTGATCTTTGGTACCCAGCAATGTGTCGATTTAGCTGCTGCCCTTATTGCTTCGAGAAATACTACGCAATATGAAAGATATGGGGTCTTCGCCCAAACTATGCCAAACGCACGCAGCGATACAATAAGAAGAAGTTGTGCCAATATCAACCTGAGAACCGACGACAAAGTTGTAATATGTCTGGGCGAGAACGACAATAACATACAACATGTGATAACGCAGCTAAAAATTATGTTGAAAACGTTTTATAAAAACACTGTAATTATATTAAACGTCTTTAAAAATTACCAAATAGATGTAAAAAAATTAAATTATCGCATAAATAATGTTTGTAAACAGTACAGTAATTGCCACTTCACCAATTATGATCACCATAGCCTACCTAACTTATGTAAAAAGATAAATTACATTATAGACTGTATAGATTATAAAGATAAGTATTTAAATCCAGCCGAGATCAGGAAACACATTGCGAGTAGCAAAGCAAGCTTTTTGCCGAAAAGCCTTATGACTGAACCTAAAAAGGGAACTATCCCTTTCTACTTTAGAAATATAAGCAACAGTGCGCCAATGCTAAATGAAAACATTTGTGTTCTTACAGATCAAATAAAAAAAGGTACCATACCTTATTATTTTCATAAAATTAGGGAAAGTGACACATTTTTTCGAGCATAGTAACACAACACCTACACATAATTTTAGAATACTACACCAAAACATTGCGAGTGTATTGCCTAAACAGGAACTATTAGAGTTAACATTACAGGAGATGCGAGTTTCACAAAATGAACCACATGTAATTTGCCTCTCTGAAACATTTATTAAAAAAGGTTACGAGAACTATCTTAAGTTATCGTCATACCAAATGGCAACAAATTTTTGTAGAGAAAAACAACGGGGTGGCACTTGTATACTGGTCAAAAGGGGTATAATATTCAAAGAATTATCATTTGTAAGTTATGCATCAGTAAATATATTCGAAATCTGTGGCATTGAGCTAACAGATGAGAAATTAATAATAATTTGTGTGTACAGAACACCTCAGTCAGATCCCAATCTATTCTTAAATAAGCTAGATAATCTTCTACATGATTTATCTAAGAAATTTAAACCTAAGACTCGTATTGTTTTAACAGGTGATTTTAACATAAACACATTGAAAAAAGGTAAAATTACAAACGATTTCACTGACCTAGCACACAACCATAATATTATAATCCACATTAATGTAGCTACTCGTAAGTCCTCTTGTATTATATATTAAGTAATATACCAGACGCAATTGCCAGAGTACTACCACTTCACCTATCCGATCACGAGACTGCACAAATGCTCACCTTCCCTTTGATATATAAAACAAAAACGTCAATATACTATACTTACAAAAGAGATTATAATCTGGATAATATACGTAAATTTAAAGAAAGCTTACAAAGTTTATCTTGGACAGATACATATATGGAAAACGATGCGAATTTGGCATTCGATTGTTTTCATGAATTAATATGTATATTTTACGATCTCTGTTTTCCAAAGCTGAAAGTGACGGTAAATTTAAACAATAAAAAAAAACAAACTTGGATCACTAAAGGCCTCAAACAAAGTTGTAAGATGAAACGAACCTTACGATACGGTTATTATAAAAATAAAAGTATAGGGAACAAGATTAAATACACAACATATTCAAAAATATTACAAAAATGTATCTACAATGCTAAACGAAATGCTAACATAAAGTTTATGAATAATAACAAAAACAAATGCAAAGCGACATGGACAGTCATCCGCAACGAAATACATAATTCAAATCATAAGGACAATATTGAATATATTCAGATGGATAATGCTATACTTACAAAACCTACAGAGATAGCCTCAGCGTTTAATAACTATTACGCAAACGTAAACCTACAGAAACACCCACAGAAATGTGTCAATAGTAGTAGTTTTTACGACACCCCTAACTCAATGTTCCTTACAGCAATGTCTGAAAGTGAAGTAAGACTACAGATATTATCATTGAATAATACAAACTCTGAAGGCTATGATGGTCTAAATACTAAAATTATTAAGATATGTGTCAATGAAATAAACACAGTTTTAACACATTTAATAAATTTATCGTTTTCGCAAGGAGTCTTTCCCAACGCTTTAAAAAGGTCTATTATTAAACCGATCTTCAAAAAAGGAGAAAAATCTAATATGAGTAATTATCGTCCTATCACGTTAATACCAATCTTGTCTAAAATATATGAAAAATGCATGTACAAAAGACTAATTAGCTATTGCGATAGGTTTAATATAATACAGAAAGAGCAATTCGGTTTCCAAAAAAATAGGTCGACGACTTTAGCAACTTTTTCTCTTCTGAAGGAAATATTAGTAAACATTAACGACAATCGACTGACGACAGGGCTTTTCTTTGATTTGTCAAAAGCTTTTGACCTGGTTTCACATGAATTACTTTTACAAAAACTGGAAGCCATCGGAATCAGGGGATTACCACTTCAGTGGATATCGACGTACCTAACTAACAGACAACAAAGCGTCACTATTTCCAAAATTGATGAAAATAAGATATTGACGCCATATTCATCTGAATATAAAAACGTCAAAATCGGTGTGCCCCAAGGCAGTATAATTGGTCCTATCTTATTTTTGCTCTACATAAACAATATAGTTGACATCACCAATCATAAAATTTTTCTCTTTGCTGACGACATTTCTATAATTGTAACAACTGACAAGAAACATAACTTTTTAACTGATCATGAAGCAGACATAAATAATACAATAGACAATTTAATTAATTGGCTAAATAATAATAATTTATCTATTAATCTCAATAAATCTGTATATATTCAATTTAATAAATCTTATAATAATAAATTCAATTTTAAAATGAACATAACTAAAATTACCCAAGTACCACATACGAAGTTTCTAGGTGTATTCATAGACGAATACATAGACTGGAAAGCGCAGATTGATAATGTATGCACTAAAATAAATAAATTTGTATACGCCCTTAGACAGATTAACAACCTTACAAATATAAAAACAGCAATTATGACGTACCGTGCATACGTGGAGTCCTCGCTCCGTTATGGACTTACTATGTGGGGGAATAGCACCGACCATGATAGAGCATTTAAGGCACAAAAGAAATGTATACGGGCCATATACGGGATTGCACCTGACGAATCATGTCAACCTATTTTCAAAAGGCTTGGCTTGCTACCGCTTCCGTCATTATATGTATACGAAGTGTGTATGTTTGTACGTAAACATAAAGACATGTTCAAAACAGCCGAAGATGTAAGTTCTCGCAATCGACGTGATAAACATAGACTTGTTCTAGGTGTGATCCCTCGATTGACAAAATATAATAAGAGCTGCCTGGCTATGTGTGTACGAATTTATAATAAATTACCAGTGCATCTAAAGACTTTAAATTGCAGACTGCTTAAAATTAAACTATACGAATGGCTGAATCAAAATAATCTTTATAGTATTAAGGAATTTCTTGAGCATAAATTATAGTTCGTAATGTTCACAATTTTTTGCATGCTTTTTAGCCAAACATGTTAGAACTATATTGTAACATAACATCTTTGTATACCATGTTTTAAGCAAATAAATATATTATTATTATTATTATTATATATTTTAATATTCCTATACATATCGTAATGCATATTCTTTAGACAGTCTGACTGGTGAACTCAATTTAATATGTAACACACGTGGAAACACCCAGACAAACAACTGAAACTAAATGTAATACAAATGAGAACCGACAGAGTTCTTAGTGACTTTTATTGCTTTTACAATTTAGGTAGGCGTTTTATGTTTTAGACTTTGCTTGTCTTAGGTACTAAAGTTTGGTTGTTTTTGACGAGATTGATAGTAAAGTTTAAAGTATGGGCTATGTGCCTATGTTTATATATAGAACAGTTTATTGCGTATTCCCTAGAATTTTCATATTCTTCCTTACTCTCAATCCCTAAATGATTAAATATGTAGTTTTTCTCGAAGTTATAAGTCCCGCTCTAGAGTAATCCGGTATCGCGAGTGACTTAAAAATCATTAAAACAACGGATGCAAAGAACTCTCAGATTCGGCAAACCTATGTGGTCACACAATATTTTATTCTAGGATTGGAACCACAATACTCGATGCGCAGTATAGCGATAAACATTTCAACCACTGTAACATATGATGCATGATGAAACTCGAACGAGATTGTATGTCTTTGCATCACAAAAATGATATTGTAACTTGTATTATTTACGTTTTGAATAAATAAAAAAAAATATAGAATCAATCAAAGCCGCAAAGTATATGTATAGATCATACACAGTAGTAACCTCGTTCAGAATTCGATCTTCAACACTGAGCACAAACTTAAAGCCACTAGAGACGAGGCGACTTACGTCACTCATACACACTGCGATCAATATAACGCGAGTACGATTCGAGTATATCTTAGATCGTAAAAGATTATTTAAAGTTAGGTATTACCTTTTTTATTAACAGTCCAAAATTATCTTTACACTATATCAGTTGATCACTACATATTATAAAACAAAGTCCTCAGCCGCATCTGTATGTCTGTCTGTTCGCAATAAACTCAAAAATTACTGAACGGATTTTCATGCGATTTTCACCAATAGACAGAGAGATTCATGAGGATGTATAATTAGTTAAGGTTTTGTACTACCCGTGCAAAGTCGGAGCGGGTCGTTAGTACTAACATATGTAACTTCTTGTTCCCGTAGGTTCTGCATCGCTTTAGAAGAAATGGATACTTCGGACGTGCCTCTGTCATTAGTTTTGGGATGTGGAACTCCCCAGCTGGTGAGGCAGCGAGCTACTTTTGCTACGGTCGTACCGATCGTAGTTACTCGAGCACCGGAGCCGAATCATCTGAGGTAATATTTAATGGATTATATTTTGAATATTAGTTCATCTTGGAAGCATTTATAATATTATAGGCTTGATATAGCAAGAAATAGGCCCAAGCCTTTTAGCATATTACGTTGTCATTCTCTTGACCTATTTTGGTGTTCTAGAAATATTTTCCTTGTATGGCTCTTACACAACATATGCATAAACTTGGCACAGTCATGTATGAATTAAGGATTTCTGGGTACAGGAACCTAACAGAATCCCAAGATGGCTACACTCACTGTATTGTTATTTAATTTACAAGTCCATCCAAAATAGTTGTCAACCATTGAATTTCGCTGTAGCACTATAATGGTTAAATTAAAATAAAGTATATTTATTTAACATAGTACAACGTAATATACCATGTAGAAGTTGAATTCCTGAAATTAATTTAGATATTTTTCTGCTTCGCTTATAAAACTGTCAAAATCAGTGCAACGATTTAAAACATTGTCTTATTCCAGGGTCACCGAGGTTCGTTCAAATGTCACTAGCGAGGGTGTTCTGACAGTTCTGATATCAGTTATAGGACTCCCTCAACGTCCACAGTACACGTTACCTCGCTCCCAACGACTGTCCAACAACGACGTGAGACCTCTTAACAACTGCTATGTTGTCCTGGCCGTTCTGTCTCATGGATCACTTGTCGCTCAAAAGGACACCCCATGCCAATCCACTCTTGAAATATCCATGGAAGGCTTTATAAGAGGCCCATACGAAGTCTGTGCTGCTATATCTAAGCAAAAGATCGACGATACACGAACGATATGCGTCGTTCCACAAGTCATAGAATCTCTTGGCACTTTAGAAATGAAGGCGAGTTTCAAGAGCCTCAATACTGCGCTGATAGGTGTGGCTCTTGGTCTGATGGTCATAGTCGTCGGCTTAGTATGGTTTGTGAGAAAGATGTTAAAAAAACCAACTGAATTTGAAACCCACAGGTGCTTTAGGCAAGAGCCGGTGCCGGAGGAAAATCCTAGAGCCAGTTATGTCATGTTAACGGCTACTTCGAAAGTGTAAATTTTGTGGACGTATTTGAAATACTAGTCGTGAAATGTTGTTAATATATTTGTTTGGTTATTAATGAAGTATTAATTGGATTATGTATTTGTGGAGGTAAATGTGTAATTATTATTGGAAATCTCAACTCATTAATTCGGTTTAAATTATTTAACAAAGTTGATTAAGGTGTTAGACATGTATTTAATTTTCTTTGTATCGAATATAGAAACAGGTTTGTTATTATTACGTAAATCTACAAATTTAATACTGCATCAACCTATATCACATTTTATTAAATGTATTTATGAGTTTTCACTATCTCTAGTCTTAAATAAAGGGCTGGTCCAGATTTCCTCCAAGGGGAACGTAAAAATGATGTCGTAGCTTACATCTAGAATAAAGGGGAAAATAAGCTAAAGCAGAAAAGCCTTTGAAGTCAAAAAATTGGTTGAATTATTTTGTTTTAACGAGGCACCAATTCATTCCTTGTGGCCAAGATCAAATAAGATCTATTTTTAAAGGCATTTACAAAGACGCCTGTCTGCCTTTCACGTTATATTAGTTTGGAAAATTTAAACTTAACAGGCATACATATAATTGTATAGGTCAACATTATAAGAGAAAAGGTTTTACTTGCAGAATAAATTATACACTTTGATTTTGTACAGATTTGCATATACAGTAAGTCATTTTGAAAATAGTACGTTGATATTTGTATAACATTGAAAATTTGAACAGTGGAATTATGCATTCCAATCTTTGAGATTAAAGTACAATAAAACAGACGGGAATAAAGTTATTTTAGTCGTTTAATTTTATTATTAGTACTGTTTAACAGTAATAACGGATGATAAGAAATGTTTACAAACACCTCTTGCTTGTGATAAGAGATTCTACGTAAGACTATAATTATTCTAGTAATAAATTTAATTATTGTTATAATTGTGTAATTAATTCTAATTAATAGATAAGGTTTATGTAAAATAATAATGAAACTAATGATTCTCGTTATTCTAAAATTGACTGAATTATTTGAAGCCGCAACTTTTTGAATGATATTACAATAATATAAACATTTTTATCGATTATAATCGATAAAAATGTTTATATTCCTTAGCTTGTTATTTTTGAATCATATTAAAATATTTTATTAGTACTAGTTTGGCATGCGTATATGTGTGTCAGTAATATTAATATTAAATAAATTAGTACAATAAATACCAATTGTAAGCGCCATCCACGTTAATTATATAGGAATTTCACTACATTATGTTATATTTTATTGCTTTCGGCTATGCGACGGATTTTGTTGATTATATATGTATTATTAATCTTATATTATAGTGAAGTAAACAACAGGCCACATTTGTTTTTCTGGTAAATATATATAAAAGTATTTCACTTACCCCATTGAGTTGCGCTTATATTTTGTGGGCGTCTAACAATTCGCGTTTAGTCTGCTTAAGGCATTGGCTAAAGAATTGCCATGCCCATTTTAGATACATACAAAATTATAAAGGTCTTTGTTTTAAATAATGTAATATCAGAATTTTATTTTTATAGCTGCATTTAATTTTTTTTATAATGCTTGATCTATTTTTTTCATTGCTATTTTTGTAAATAAAGTTCCTTTTTTATGATACACGCCATGTTACATTTTTCTTATATTTCAAAAAGTTGCGGCTTTGTAAATCAAATATAAGGAGCTTCCGTATAACTAAAAAAATATATTATGTCTTCTGTGAAGATGTATTTTTCTGATGCATACATAGTTTAGAACTAATAATATTAACACGAGGCTCAGATATTCTGTTATTAACTAAGCATAGGCAAAAGTAGAAGAAACATATTCTAACAAATTTTATGTATTAAATGTATTACGAAATAAAATATGTATGAAATACCCGGTTTATAACTCATAAAAAGAACAATGGTGTGCTGAAGTGTCATCTATGCGATCGCACGGTTACTTACAAGATAGTCTGCGCAAGTCACTGAAGAGCATACTTGAGAGCTGAACATCTTAATTCTTCAGCATAAAAAAGTCTCGAAACTGTCACTGTAGCTAAACACTACTCTATGACTATTGTATTAAACATAAATATTCAAACTTCTTTTAGACATTTTTGTAGTCTTAGACTTTTTCTTATACCGAATATATTTTCCAACACTATTATATAGCACATCATTGTTCGTCTTTGATACGATATTTTTCATGCATGTTGTAGTTTGTTTCTGGTAAAGAAGAAAAAGCACTTTTTGGATTGTATTTCTTGACGAATTTCTTGATGAATTTTGAATAGAAATTAATTTCTTGAGAACTTACATATGTTTTGAATAATAATTGTTGACTGCAATTAGGTATCTTTTCATTTATGTTAACGGCAAAAAAGTTTTGCTATGATTTGGGTTTTCATGTATGAGTTGGTTAATGATAAACCTTAAACAGCTGTTTTATAAAATAATAAACGCTTGACTTCAACGTAATGACTTAAAGTTGACCCATGTCATGATCGACACACTATGATAGATTGGTTGCAATTTTATTTATATGGTATAAAGTTTTAAGTTAAAACTATAAAAATAACGAATGATGAACGATGTCAGTATCCCTTCATTCATTCATTGAGTGCCTTAATAATTAATCCATGTCTGTGTCCATTTTACGGCCGTTCCTTTAATCTTTGTAATAACTGACTGCAAATTGTCTAAATTAGGTATATGTATATGCAAATATAACGATATTTTGGCTCATGCTTCAAGAAAATTCTTATTTAACAACATAATTATTAAGATCAATAGGCCTATCGGGAAACAAAAATTGAGAGATGATCGATCTTGATCATCGTTCCAGAGCCTGGGCTTTGTGTCCATGATTTTATTGAAAAGCTGTTGATTATTAGTTGATTTATGCAATTAGAACTATATAAAAAATTAATATGTTGTCTTAAAAAACACTTATTTATTAATCTATTTAATAAATAGCTATCGAAACAGGCATTCGATAGCATATTTCTTAAGCTGGTATTTTTGGTATACAATTTTATTTATATCTAATTGATGCCACTTTTAGAAATAAAAACCTGAAAAAGTGAAAAGTTAAAAGAAAAATGAAGCATTATTTATCTAAATATCTTGATATAGTTAAAAAAGGAAACAACGAAATATTTTTTATTACGTCATCATTTATACGAAGTAATATGTAACAGGATAATAGATGCAATTCCTGGGATATACATAGTACATTAAGATTTGTGCAGCTTACGTAAGACTGCGTGGTACGTTTCATGATTGTTCTTAATTGAATGAAATTCGTCTTAAGGGAATTCTTGATGGGGACTTCTATGGGAAAATACTGTATTGTAATAATAATTATGAATTTGTGGGCGTTATTGCAGTCAGAATTTTCCATTTTAGTAATGTTTGTACGTAACAGCTTACATTTTCAGCTTATAAACTAATCCACTTTTGTATAATCATTACCTTCTAAATGATTCTTATGAAATGATCCTCAATTACCCGATTGGATCAGAAGTATACTATAAATTTTGGTATCATGTCAAAATTTTCTACTGTACTTACTTCTGTTTAGTTGTGAGCTCAATGTCAACGGCTTTTAATTGAGAAAAAGCAAGATTCAAAGATAATTGACGCGACTTGTACCCTTGTCCATAGGCTCTGCTTATGGCTTGCTATTTGGCGTGCACTAAGCTGTCGCCACCAAACAGTAAAAAAAAACAATGTTTAATTTCAGACAAAGAGCACTCCCATGATGACATTTTGAACCGTGTCATTGTAAGAATGATAAAGAGACTTGTTAAAGTTATCAAGCCATTAAGAGTGTAGATCGTATTTTTCTTAGCCGTAACCCAAATCATGGCAGAAATGTAAAGAAATCAATTTTTTATATTGTAATATATGTATGTTAGGCGTGTAAAATATTATTATTTGTGTTAGCAATTGATTTTTGTAAACAGTGCAGTATTTTAGTGATATTTAACATCTTTGAGCTAATGCTGAGAAAGGTAGGTAAAACAGCAAACCATTTCAATTCCTGAGCTGTCCGACTGGGTTAATAAAATTATGAAACCGAAGCAACTCGGCCCAAGAACCTAGTGTTCAATATTTTTGGTGAAACGTACAACATATGGTGACTCTTAAATGTTCTAGTCACATAAAAAAATACATTACTTATGACATCTAGATAGCTTAAACAACGACTGATCTTTACATCGAACTCTTATAAACAGAAGATGAGGGTAAATTCCCTTAAATCATTATGCTTGGTCCTTGTAGATATAGTTTGTGTTTCAGGTATATTATGTCACGTTAAACAGGCATGCTTTGCATGTAATACCCGCGTTTATCTACAGGTAATATGGGCAATGCACGAAAAACTGAAAAATCAATCAAACAATCATTCATAGTTGCTTAATAGTAATCTAGTAATAAGTAGCGCCTATAGCAGCCATAGCCTAGTGGGAGACCGTTGGACTGTTACGCAGCGGTCTCGAGTTCGATCCCAGGCCGCACATCTCTGACTTTTCGAAGTTATGTGCGTATTAAATAGTTAATTATCGCTCGCTATAACGGTGAACGAAACCTGCATGTCGAAAAGTTCTACATAATGTTGTGTAAGATACGTGAAGTCTGCCAACCCGCACTGGGCCAGCGTGGTGGACTATGGCCTAACCCTTCTCACCTTGAGAAAAGCCGGTGCTCAGCAGTGGGACAGTTTAAAACAGGGCTGATATTGTTTTAATAAGTACGCCATCGATTGTTATTCGATATATGGCGATGATCAAACCGGTAAGAAAACTTTGGTCGGTGATACCAGTGTAGTCCCTAACAGAGAGTTTAAGCTGTCTAGATGTTGAGCTTTGTTTGCATTAATTTAAATATGTGATATTAGAAGTTTTAGCTTGTCTAAACACCTCAACTTAAATCGTAATGTCTAAATGTTTTGATTATAAATATTATTACAGATTTTAATTGTGAAGTATTTTTGTCTGAACGAAAACAATATTGCACTGCTTACCCTTGTTGTATAAATAAAGTTATTTTTTTAATATGCGTTGTATGGTATTTGAGCTTTATTTGTATTGTAATTATAATTAATTATTGTAACACGCGTTCAAAACCACAACATATTAATGTTTTCAAAGAACTTTGGTTCTGCTTTAATTAGTTTAAATGTATGTAAATAAATAATTTATATGATGCCATTCTCATCCTTAAATAAAATATTAACAAATTAGTCTGTTTTTTTATTCTGCCAACCCACACTGGGCCAGCGTGGTGGACTATGGCCTAACCTTTCTTACACTGAGAAGAGGTCCATGCCCAGCAATAGGACAGTTTAATACAGGGCTGATATTGTTACTTGTTTTTTATTGTTTATGTTTCTAGAAACAATAATATGTTAATGTATAACTACCTAAAACATCCGCAGTTTGTTTCTTGACTTAGAGGATTATGAGGTACAATCCATGCAATTGCTGTTATTGTAATAGTTGTTGTTATTGCTCTGCTACTAAACAATATGCAGAGGATTATGAGTTTGCCATGCACGACAAATGTAAGTTTCATATACAGGGTGTCCGGTAATTAATGAATAACCTTGAAATGTCTTATAGCAGAACTAAATAAAAAAAATAAAAAAGTTTATTTGACACAAAAGAGAATACATTCACTGTAGGCACATGGTTATTAAATACTAACTAAACAATATGTATTTCACTAAAAGGTACTGAGACTGTTTACCAAACTAGGCAATAGCCTGTATTTTGGCTGACAGTGTTCAGTCGTGGTAATTGACACTAGAGTTTATATTTAGATTAAGACGTGAATGTTGCTGTACAGCGAATTACATTTGTCAAAAGTAAGTAAATCTACATTTTTTTAAATAAATATATATTTTTTTTCTAATAATTTACTGGTACAGTAGACGTCCATTGGTTTATATTGTGAGCGAGTGTGGTGTGTGAGTGTGGGTGTGTTGTGGGGATGTGTAGTGTGAGTGAATGTGGCAATATGTGTGATAAGTGTATGTTGTGCGTGCGTGCGAATGATTGTGTGCGGGGTATAAGTGTGATTGTGTAGACACAAGTACATATGTAGGTATGTATTAGTTGAGTGAAGGTGAGACATAGCTATTATGCGATGTAGGTGAGTAGGTCCTCCGTCATTTGGTAATTAAGTTGCTGCAACCAGGCACATACTTTGCGTTTGACTTCATAACTGTTTAGACTGGCAATATTTATGCGTTTATTTATGTAGTTATATATTTTGCAGCTTAGACTATAAAATTGCCGCCTCCCAAATGACGTTTTGCAAGAAGCGTTGCGGATGATAGGCTTTTTACTACGCTTATTGGGATCTGGAAACGGTACAGTCAAATGTTTCCTTAGCACCAGTCGATGCACAAAGAGCTGGCGTACAGTAAGGATGTTGGTGTCTGAGTATAGTTTTGACGTGGGATACCTGTAGGGTTTTTTTGATAAAACTTTGAGCACGGCTCTTTGTGCCCTCTCTAGGCTCATGAGATGTGTTTTGGCCGCCCCTCCCCATACTGTGATGCAGTATTGGATGACGGATTGTCCTAGCGCTAAGTATACTAGTTTTAATTTTTCGTGTGGTGTTATGTCTCTTAGTGATTTAAATAAATGAATTAGTCGTCTTACGCGCGTTGTCATCAAAATTATGTGTTTATCCCACCTCAGCCCACTGTCTATCTCTACTCCAAGATACTTAGTCGATTGGGCTCTGGTGAGTTCGTAACATGTACACGTATTTGGAGATGAGCAAACGTGAGCTTTGATGGAATAATTTTCAGGAGGGTTATTTACTTTTGTGATAGAGAAGGGAATGTAAAGAGTTTTAGTTAAGTTAAGAGTGAGTAAGTTTTGGTTTAACCAATGCATCACTTTCATAAGCGAAAGTTCTGCTCTTTTCTTTACTACTTGCCAGTTGTGTCCTGAGATTAGGATTGCGGTGTCATCTGCGTACGTGAAAATGTCGGTGTAAGGAAGGGAGATGGTACAGAGATCATTAATGTATATTTGAAAGAGCGTAGGGCCCAGTACACTCCCTTGTGGAACACCGTATGAGACCGTGCGTTCCTCACTTATATGTTCCTCTATCTTCACGGCTTGTCTCCGATCTGTCAGGTAGTCTTCAAATATTTTAAGTGGTAAACCACGAACGCCAATCTTTTCTAGCTTGGCAAGAAGGCTGAAGGCCGTTTAGAAAAAAAAAATATATATATATATAAAAGAAGTGCAAGCTATATAAGCATAGCATACTTTTGACTGTCTATCTATTAGCATAATTAGTGTTTAATAATAAAACAACAAAAAACCGATGGATTTCAGTCATATATGGTCGTAGTATACAAGAAAATTATACACGGTAATTAAAAAAAAAACACATATCTCAGGTAGTAGTTAGGATAGATTTTTTTCATATTTCTTTCTGAACGGCCATCAGTTCCACTATAAGACATTTCCAGTTTATATATTAATTACCGGACGAACTGTTTAGTTATAGTTGTGCATAGAAATCTATAGTTGCTAGAAAAAATGCTTGTATTATGAATATATATTTACCATTTTACCAATAATGACTTTGTTATTGGTATTATCATTAATCAGCTCATTAACATTAATCGTCATCTAAAATTCTAAATGGCGGTGGGCTTAGTTTAATAGCAATTGATTCATTACCTCTGTCTTTTATCCTCGTGCAAGCAAAGACGCGTCGCGCTTGATGTTAATTAATCATCGTAGCTCATAGACACTTGTAATATCAGGCCTACACAAATCAAGTAATTTTTTAAATGGATTCATAACTTGCATGTTGCTGCCTTCCACAGAATACCTCCTTAAAGAGACTAATCTGCCGTTATAAGGAAAAAAGACACAATTTTTATCTATATTTCTAAACTAATATTATGAAGGGGTAAGATATGATTGTTTGTTTGTATGTTTGTTTGTTTGTAAGGATTTAACTCAAAAACTACTTAACCGATTTTAAAATTCTTCTACCATTAGAAAGTTATATTATCACCGAGTAACATAGCCTATATTTTATTTGAATAGAAGTACTGTTACTAACATAACCTAATCTATTTTTATGCGAGCGAAGCCATGGGTAAAAAGTATGTTTGACATAAATACTAGCCGTCTCGACAGAAGTTGTCCTGTACAGATAAAAAAACATACACAAAAAAAATCATCGAAATCGGTCCAGCCGTTTAGGAGGAGTTAAATTACAAACACACGCACAGAAGATTTATATACATATGTATATAAAGATACTTGCAGATGCGTCTTTCTTTACCGATTCAAAATACTCCCATAAACTGTTGTGCGTATCTCTATACAACTGTAATATTAAGTCATATTTGCAATAATGTTGTATCAATATGACATTAATAAATAATATTATTATAACTAGTGATTGGGATTTCCAGCTATTTCGTTTTGAGATAATAAAGTTCAAGTCAAAGATACCAGTCGTTCGAATGACATTTTTAACTACGTGTTTTATTGGTCAACGGCACGGGTGACTCTTCCTTATAAATACCGCATTCCTGTGTTTGTTAAACCAACCCTTTCTAGTATATTAGATTTTGCATGCTTTTTTTACGTGGTGGATACTTTGATGCATACCCCTACGCGGGGGCGGGCAGAGGGGTATGCGTCAAGTTATGTCGGACTCACCGGGGTAAAAGAAAAATGTTGAAATGATAATGGACCTCCCGGAATACCGACTAAACCTACCACGTTGTTCCTCGACGAAACCACTATCGACGGGGCCGCGAGAATCACTTGCACATGCGGTCGCGACCCCGCCGAGGTTCCGGCCCGCCGTATAAAACGGCAGGCCACTACGCCACAAGACCTACCCAATAGGCACTTTAAAGCACTACTGTCCCTCCCTAGAGGGGAGACAGAAACGACACAGAGGCGCACGTGGGAACACGTACGCCGCCTCTTGGACCTGGTGCTGATCGGACGGCGGGTGGGCCCACGAAGCCTACCACCCCCAGGTTACACCTCAGAGTGGCTGGAGGTCATCTCGCGGCCTCCGGCGCCCGGCTCTGTGGTTGGGGAGAGTGTTTCAACGTTCCCTCTCCCGCTCCGCCGTCTCCTTGATGGAAATCACTTCCTCATAGAAGGAGGCGACGGCGTCCCACGACCTCTCACTCCAGACTATAGGCTGAACTAGGGCCGGGAGCGAGAGGGCCACTGATCCGACTGCCCCGATCAACTCACGGCGGCGCTGCGATGCCCAGGTGGGGCAAACCGCCAAAGTGTGCAGCGTCGTGTCCTCAACAACGTCGTGGCAGTCGCCGCAGTGATGACAACTAGGCGTCTCTTGCTGGCGTATACGACACAGAAACTGACCAAAACAACCGTGGCCAGTCATTACCTGTGTCAGCCGAAAGGTGAGGGCGCCATGCCGCCTCTCCAGCCACTTCTCAAACACGGGACTTACCGCCACGATCGTGGCGTGCCTTATATTAGATTTTGCCTGCAGGTTTGCTCGTATTAATGTAGGTTTTGTCAATAAATTGCTATCCCAAGGAATTTCTTTTCCTGGATGAAAGGTACTCTATGTCCTTTTTTTTTTTGGATTACACTATTTTATTTATTTAGAAACAGCAGTAGAGTAGTTTAGGCGTGAAAGTGTAAAAAATAATCTCAAATTTCGAGGGTATTCTGAGAGAACCGGATAAGTGCAAGAAATGTAATAGTGAGAAAAAAGCATTTTAAGTTTTGTGTGATCATAATTTAACATTGAAGCATACTAATAACTATGATATCAGTTTTTATAGTTAGGTATGTTATTTAAGAACAATCTGATTCAGTAATTTATATGATAATTGTCATTAAAAGTAAAGAAAAAGGAAAAGCTGGCGTTAAGTTAGTGCAGTTATTTTGTTTTACCTGAAATACGTAAATAAGCTATAAATCTCTTAAACACCCATTAATCTTTACCTACTTTATTAGGAAAGGTTCACTGTCTCGTATTAAATAAGTTAATAATAAAATAAATTGAAATATTTTTTTATTTAAGGCAGTAAAATTATTTTTCTCTCAATTATCTATTTCTACCTGTATTTTTTTTAGGAATTACTGCGTTAAGAAAACGAATAGGTGATATTTATTTTATTTATTGCAGGCTTTCTTAAGTTTAAACAGTTTAATCATGTAGATAAAATAGCACTTAATAATATTTATCAAGAAAAACTACGAGTAAAGAAAATTACGTAATAGTTTCCTCGCAAGACATGTCATCCTCCTCTTCAGCCTTTTCAGGAACACTAACCGTTTTCAGATTTTTATACCAAGGCTCCAATTCTTCTGGTATTATATTATTTTTGGACAAATTTAATAAATCCTTTTTTTGATTCGGATATAGGTAATGATTCATACATTTATTTTAACTCAGTTGGAAATTCATTGTTTCTTTTTGTTCGTGTATCTCTAATTTTTTGTTCTTTGCCGGTAACGTCAATGTAATTAAAAGTCTCACCCATCTCATAATTGAAGTAAATTCTTTTCTCCCCTTTACAAACCTCAATCGTTTGATTTTAAGCCACTATACTTTATTTCCTTCCTTGTCCTTATCTTTGTTAAGAATAATCTTAGAAGCCAGATCTTTTAAATCATGAAACTCATGGTATTTAAACTCTTTTGTTTTGTATGGTTCCTTGACTATCTTCTTGATATTTTTATTGGCATAACTCTTTGTACAACATGTAAATTTTTCTTATATTAAGATCTGCGCTCAAATACTTTCTGTTTATATCTTTTCTTGTATAGTGAGATTCCATACACGGAAATGATTCTATGAGGTGACGAATTCCTTCCAAGTTCTCTGGTTTAGTATTGTTAGCCGGCTCGTGTTTTCTTCTTTTGTCAATTGCATCAAAAGCATCAATACTATTGCGTTTATTTACAGCGTCAAAGACTACAGTTGCCCAATGTTAAGAGTTTTCGTAAAAAACTTTTGACAAACTTGTACCTTTGCGTCATCGTTTGTAAAGTAGCATTTTTTTGTGTAAGCTCTATTTTCACGTTTATTTTTTACAACAAGTACTCGCTTAGGACGGTTTACTTCTATATGAGAAAGAATGAAATTTTCCCTACCGACGAAATCGAGCTGCCAGTAATGTTTATTTCGTTTCTGGCATTCTCATCAAAGTTATCGGAACATTTGTACTTACATTCAGAACAGCTGTTTATGTCCTTTGGAATCTTTGCTGGCCGCTTTTTAGAACGAGACTTGTAAGGTAAATCATCAGCTTTTCTTCTTTTTGCTATGTTAACTGCCCAACATTCAGGATTAGAATTTCTCCACCTTTTTATAGGTTTAATTCTTTTATACGTATTTTCTGTAAAGTTGAATTAGCAATTTCTGTCGACTCTTTTTGTTTTTTAATTTCTTCCTGTAGTAATTGAATATTTTTTTCTAGCAAACCATCGACTCCATCATTATTCGGCTGTAAATCATCTTCGGAGGAGGGGAGGGCGGGGGGGTAAATTGGTAGGATCTTCGTTATCAGATACATCGCCAAATAAGCTTTCTATCTCTATTTCAATTTCGTCACTGATAATATTTTCATCCCAAGGAACTCTTGATACTGGTTGACGACCTGGAAAATACCAGTAATTATAAATAACTAGATATTTTTGTTAACTGGGAGATTATCATAAAAATACGCTCACGACGACGGCAGGCAAGGTAAGTGTAATCTCTCAGCTCATATAAAATTATTATCCTATTTTACAGAGATTAGTGACCCAAATATAAAAAGCCGTCAAGTGAATAATTAATGATGTGGTGTCTTTCATAATGATACATGACAATAGATATGCATGACTATTAAGGAGGCCTTTTCCTGGCAGTGAATGGCTGATATCCTTTTGGCTGAATGTTTGCCATTATATTATAATAATAAAGATATGTACTTATGCCGAAATACATATCTAATCGACGTCTTGAAAGTCCACCGTTGTTCGTTTAATGAACATCTGCTACAACAATATGATGTTGAACTGGTTCGCTATCACTTTCAGATGAAAAATGTTGCCCTAGAAACATAAACTAAACATTACTTAGCGTCTTAACAACATTACAATCTTTTATTTTGGATGAAACAAAATTATTACCTCGAAATTTAATTACGTATGTAAATTAAAATTACCTTGTGTTGCACTGTCATTGGTTATCAATGATACAATCTTCTTACCTTTGGAAAACATTTTGCACAGATTCACATAATATAACACAGTAATTATTCGAAAAAAGATCTCGATGAAATAAACACATGCGCACGCGACGACTTTTAACTAAAACTAACAAAAACGTTAGCAAGCAAAACAGACTAAGTAAGTCTTATCTCTGTAGAAGAGGACCAAATGGCATTATTTGTAGCATGGAAAACAAAACAAACTCACTTATTCTATTCTGCCTGTCAATAAAACAGAGAACCGAGTTTGTTTTACTTATGAGAAACGAATAAGATCTAATATTTGGTTTTACCTGTTTATATCAAATACAATTATTAATAAGTGTTTTTTTGGGTAAAGAAAGTAAGTTGTTTTATTCCGTTGTCACTGTAATAAACTTTTTATTTTGTTTGTTAAGAGTCCATATCACTTTTTGCTTTTTAATTTATAGAAAAACATGGTAGATGACTGATTTACACATAGAAAAAAGTCGTAATAAAAGCTTATGCAGCTATACGGTTTTGCTAAATAAAAAAGGAGAAAAAATAAGAATGCCTATGTAGGTAACTCATTTTTGATAAATTTTGCACTTATCCGGTTCTTGCAGAATACCCTCGATTTACTAGATTTTATCCGCGACTTTGCTCACGGAAATGTACGTTGGGTTATGTTAGTAACAGTATTTTTTCCTGGGTTAAATAATAATAATAATACTTCATTTCGGACTCTGGGATCCATATACAAGGTCAACACATAATTAATTTATAATTAAAATTACAGTTAAATACAAATTAAGTGGCAATAGCCACCCATCGTTGGTACGTTACGCAGTAGACGGTGTGACAGACTTATAATGATAGTATTTTTACACATGGCAACTCTGGACATAAAAAACGCTGCATTGCATTAAAAGTATCAACGTATGCATCAAAAAACATTCTGGACGCGCTACAGCTTCATGATAAGCCCATTATTTGTTTATATAGTTGGCCTGGATAGCGTAGTGGTTAGTGTAACCAACTGCCACGCCTGAGGTCGCGGGTTCGATTCCTGTACAAGTTTTAGTTTGCATTTATGTGCATGAACATGAATGTTTGTATTGGTCTGGGTATTTCTATGTATAATACGTATGTATTTACAAAAAAACTATATATGTATGTTTATCCATTGTCTTGTACCCATAGCACAAGCTCTGCTTAGTTTGGGCTAGATGGTGTTGTGTGTATGTGGTAGAATATTATATTATATTATATTATTTATATTATTGTATGCCACTCTGATGGAGTTGTGCGATTTAAAGGTACCCTGCAACCTTTTCTACACCCCTAACAACGTGTATACAAAATGTAATGATGATTGGTCCAGTAGTTAAGGTGTTAAAGCGTAACAAACCAAGAAACTCACATTCGCATTGCATTCGCATTTATAATAGTAGTAAGGAAGTTAGTATGGTCGTATAGTATATTCCGAAAGGGGAGGCAGAGGGTCAATAAACTTACATGTCGCCTATTTAGTTTTAAGCACTATGTAATCGGAAGCCTATGGTTGTGTGCACATAGTTCCATTATCCATAAATTATGAAATAATAATATTCTACTACATACACACAACACTATCTAGCCTAAACTAAGCAGAGCTTGTACTATGGGTACTAGACAATGGATAAACATACATATATACTTCTTTTTGTAAATACATACATATATTATACATAGATACACCCAGACCAAGACAAACAAATGGGAAATCCAATAACACTGCCCACTCGGGCATTGAACTGGAACTTCGCGATAGGGTGTAAGTGCAACGGAATTTTACGTGAGTAGTAACAAGGGTTATACTCACGTACTACTAATGTACGGGTTCAGTCTGTCACTTTGAGGCGGCGGTAAAAAAGTTACCTATACCGGCAAGGATGGGGTAGTAGTTTCGTAGTCACTTTCACTGCCCCGGGTAAAAGCAACGAATCCGATTCCTACATGGAGCAAAACATTGTGTAACTTAGAAGTTGTTCCAAGTCTTGTGTCCGTATTAAGTTTTTGTAAAGACTCCCGCGATATTTAGGAATACTCTATATCTATTAAAAACTAGCTTTGCTTGCGTCTTCGTTCGCGTAAAATATAACGCGTAACAGTACATTTTTTTAAATAAAATATATTTTACTCGGTGGTAATATGTATAGCTTTTTTAATGGTGAAAGTTTTTTTTAATCGGTTGATTAGTTTTTGATTTAACCCTTACAAACTAAAAATCTTATCTTTCTTCTTTATAACATGAATATAGACCAGGCTTAGCAAAATCTTTGTAGATAACAAATATGTTGTAAATGCACCGTATATAGAGTTCGATCTTGAAACATTCGGTGGATACAGGTAGTGTGTTCACACGTCCACCTACTTCATTTCACCTCCGCATCGCTCCAAGGCGGACCGGTAGGGAATACCCCACGCATTAAGACCACCAACATACATTTACATGCTCGAATAATTTATTATAGCTAAGTAGGCACACATCTCTCTTGACGTTGGATATGCCTATTGATATTTATGTATTTATCTATGCTTTTTTATTCGAATGGTTACTTTTTTGTGCTTATTTATTTATTAACTTGGGTATCCAGTAGATATTACGTTAATGCTTATACTCACAAAATAAATACTAACACTTAATGTATAACTTTTTAAGGTGTCACATCATGCACCATTAAACCTATATTGACGGTAGCACTTAACCAAACAATGCATTATTTGAAACAAAATTAAACTTAAACTTACTTAGGTACTTTCCTTAAAAAGTATGAAATACTTTTCAGCCTCGTCAAAATATAAAACAGTGAAACGTAATTAATTTTGGAAAACACAATAAACAGTTTAGCTTTAATTAGAATAATTCGACAAAAACTCGGAGTTAATTACATTTTTCCAATGCGTAGTATTTACTATTCCTCATTTCTTTGCCTTTGTTCCACCATAAATACTAATTGCACAGCAAAATATATTTAAAGAGATCAAACTAAGTCGACGGAGCCCCGCTTTGCGGGGCTTCTATTTTTGGGTGAGTTTAAGAAGTAACCTAACATAATCTTAACCCTTCCGAGACGGAATGCAGTGATTTGAGGCATATAGGCATAATATGCTTACTAAAATATATCATAACCAGCAGGTTATGATATATTTTAGTAAGCATATTTTGCTATGCAATTAGAATTTTTGATGGTCATTATATTTAATCCATTTTCCAATTACCATTGGCCAACATGTTTAGGTTTTAAGCGAAAAATTAAAAGATACACCTATATTTACTTATTAGTGATAGAAGCTTAATAGTAGTTATGTCTAACATATTTTTTCTGGTTGGCATAAATTGAAAGTAGAAGAAAATATCGTATTTTAATTTGTCACGTCTTAGAATACTAAACATAATTAAAAATCTATTGTGTCTGATCACGGATGTGCTGCTGGGAATCAATAGGTTAAGTACAATCCATTTCTAAATATGCCTTTAAAATGAAGGCTATACAAGTGATGTGCAACTTAAAGATTAAAAAGAAGGACTTGAATTTGACATGTTTGATTTGCAGTTAATCGTTTTTATATAGAGCGAACGAAGCCCTTTCAAGGTAGATCTTTCTCCAAAGACATTAAAAACATATTAGATATTTTCCTGATTTTTGTAAACTCACAATTCGGATTCACAAATGGCTAATAAAATTAAACAATAATTAATCAATCAATGACAGTTCGAATAATTTGGTTTTTATCGATTTATCAATTAACGCAGATTGTTCAACAAAATTTCTAATGTTAATATATCCTACTAATATTATAAATGTGATAACTTGTAAAGACAGACTGTTAATCTATTCGGTAGATTAATAATTCAATTTACACATTTATTAAACAAATAATGTATTACTATATCTACATCATAATTAAACGACTGGTTTATTTTAAAGTACTAATCAAACAGTTTATTTACAAACTATGCCGAATAACGGACTTTACTGCGAAAAATTGATAAAACACTCGTGCTATACGTAACAACCCACGTAAAACAAACAAACAGTATCTACAAAAGATAATATGTGTTTGGATAAATTTGTCCGCAAAAATACCCATGCAGCAAGCGACAAAACAAACCGGTGTAATGTCAAAGGTGCGTGGACGCATATATGCATATTAATTCAGATTAAATTGTAAACATTTTCATACAGTTATCAGTATTCTAGCAGCCGTCATGGAGTGCACACGTCTCCTACAAGTTATATTACTTGCAAGTTTATGTTTGGGGCTCGAAGCTAAAGTGTATACGAGATGCCAGCTGACCCGTGAACTGCTTAAAAATAATTTATTCCCAAGGACGTTCCTCAGCAACTGTAAGTGTTTTGTTTATCTTTGGTTTACCGGTTCGACAATGCCTTCGGCAATATTTACTGCGATTGTTTATGGAGCTACTTAAATCTGGTTTTCTGAATGAACATACTTATTTGTAGAGCCAATCCGGAATGTAAAGGTTAAATCGTGTGCTACTTTGTAATGGCTGCTGTTTAATAGCAAACAAGTTTAGTAATACCAGTGCCCACTGCTGGGCACGGGCCTCTTCTCAGTGTGAGAAGGGTTAGACCACCACGCTGACCCAGTGTGGGCTAACAGACTTTGGCAAACTAGTAGCGTGTTTTAAAACTCATATATAATATATAGCAGCACCATGTTTCATACAAAAACATGTTATCTATTACGTTAATTATAATATATTAATTATAATAGTAAGTCGTATTTCTTTATGGAATTCAGTATCAAATACGAGAATATTCGAGGAAATATAAGCATCTGAACGTTTGTTATCTCTTTACTTAAAATAGAAAATGGAAAACAATAGTGATATTGGACAATACAATCTAGATACACAGAAATATATAGACCCCTCTAATGAGATGGAATCCTATTCTTCTAAAGTCAGGGGCAAATACTGGTTCGTTGAAAAACCAAAGATGTTCAAGGCCAAATCATTCTATAAAGTTATTTAGTTGCTCATGATAACTAGGCTGAATGACAGATGTATTTTTTACTGACAATTATATACGCTGTCAATATGATGTGTATGTGTAGGTATGTGTGTACGTGTGTGTTTAAATTGTTGAGCTCCCATTGTGTTGTGCCGATGCCAGTCATTATTCGCCAAAGAGTTTTCCTTATGATGTGTTACATCGCAGATAGTTTTTGTTGATAAACTTTATCAAATTATATTTGACTAGATTTTGCCTGCGGCTTTGCTCGCGTTAATGTAGGTTATGTCAATAAGTTCTTATGTCTCAATAAAATTACTGTATCTATAAGGATAACGATGTATTGTCAAAAATCCCAACAAATATAAATGTGAATGTGAGTTTGTTTGTTTTTGAGATTAAATATAATGACCGTCAAAAATACTAATTGCACAGCAAATATTGCACAGCATAACGAGCACCTATACGCCTCAAATCACTGCATTCCGTCTCGGAAGGGTAAGTTTATGTTAGGTTCCTTTCGACTTAGTTTGATCTCCTTAAATATATTTTGCTGTGCAATTAGTTTTTTTTGCTGTGCAGTTAAATACATCCTTTTGTTTTTAACGCTTACACGCCTTAACTACTGAACAGATCAATTTGCAATTTCGCATACTTACACATTGTCAGGATTACATAAAAGGACATAGGGTACCTGTCACCCAGCCTGCCACCCAAAAATGGTTTCGAGTGAGCGGAGCCGCGGGCAACAATAGTATGCGCTAGTAGTAGATAATACTAAGAATACCCTCATTACCTTGGCTTTTTATATTAGAATTGTTTATCTTCTTCGGATAAAAATAGAAAATAAGCGTTTGGAGATTTAGTGGCTATTATCTATCGATTTTCAATACAAATGATTTATATTCGAATGTATTGACTATACTATACATAAGTGCGTAAGTTGCGTCCTTGACCATTCAAAGTTAATATCATGTTGTTTGCTGTAGCGATAGTTCAGTGGGAAGACCAACAGACTGCAATGCAGAGGGTCTCGGGTTCGAACCCACGTCGCGCACCTCTGACTTTCGGAAGTTATATGACTTTTCGAAATTATGTGCGTATTGATTGACAATTACCGCCTGCTCCGTGCCTCAGAGAGCACGTTAAGCTGTCGGTCCCGGCTGCCATGAACATCTATAGCAGTCGTTATTGGGAAGTCAGAGCTCTCTTATATCCTGACACTGGTCTAGCCTTAGGGTATCGTTAGCCTTAGGGTTGCGGAGGTCAGATGGCAATCGCTTTGTGTAAAAACTGATATCCAGTCAAATCTGGTTAGACTAGAAAGCCGACCCCAAGATACTTGAAAATAATAAAGGCTAGAGAGAAGAAGATCATGTTGTGACTTGAGCACAAAATGTATACAAAAATCATTCGAAAATAAAATAATGCGGCACTACTCTCCCTTCTGGTCAGTTCTGGTGCATCAATAATTATTTTACATCATATTCATAAAATAACGTAAAAAGTGTCTTTTAACAAACACGATATATTTTGCATTATTTCATATCAAGCCGAAGTAAATAACTGTCCATGTTTTTATTCAGGCGTTGTTGCTACAATAGCAGTATTTATCAAATACAAATATATGGCAACAAATGTAAACAAATGTTATCGATGTTGCGAAATGTTAGACAACAAAACGCGGCAACAAACGCGTATGTAAATATGAATTATTCATCATTATTTTGATTATTGAATTACAAAACGGCTTAAACGTCAATTTGCTAGGATATCTTTTTTATGTAGTGTAGTGTAGTTTTTTGTATAGTGCTGTGCTTACTTTTATTTAACTTTATGTAAATAAAAGAATATCCATAGCCAGTAAACGAAAATTTGCATAATCTTACCCAAGCTGCTGCTCACAAATAACTTAACAGTGCACACAGTATTCACGTAAAATTACTCATATATGCATATATTTTTATGCTTTGTATCTATAACTAGTAATATACAATCAATGTAGGTAAAATAATTTTCACGTTTGTGTATAACGTACACATCTATTTAAACAAAGTAATTTGCATGTTCGTCTAACATAATAAATATAGCACCACAGAAACAAAAGTTTATTTACAATAAAGACCGAAAGACTTTTATCAGAATAAAATAATATTTATTTTATTATTAAAAAAAGAAAAAAAGAATACCAAGAGTCGGCACACTAATTTGTGAATTACACAAACTTTGTCTCGTCTGGGGATCGAACATTCCACGTAGTAGCCATTGCTCTTAAACCCCTACACCATCCGTGCCTCCAAAATCTTTCGTTCATCATCCAAAAAACAATTCGAGGCAGTTCTTATTTTAAAGTCTTCTAAAATAATGAGAATTTACGCGCGCTTACTCTACACATATTTTAACCGATTCCTTGATTCAGTTTAATGGCATTAATGCAAGTATTTGCGTAACTGGCGGGCAAATTGTGATCAAGTTTTATTATAAGAGAATTCTTAATAGACATACGGAGTCTTGAGGCGTAGACGGTAGATAATAACAGACTAGCTTACCTTTACTTGGCTATTTAATAATGTGCATATTGGTGCCAATTCTGTTGTCACAAAATTCTCTTAGCTTAGCTAAAAATCTTTAAAATTTAGTTTAGTCCTGTCACTTTTAGCGATTTCAGAATACGAAATGTCGTTTGACAGGACTAAACTAAATTTTAGAGATTTTTTTGTGTGTCGTTTTTTTCTCAGAGTTTTTTTATTCAGTACTCGATTCTGAAAGCGAATATCTAAAAAATATAGTTACTTAAAATTTGACGTAGTTAACCAATAAAAACTTAACGTGCGGTCACTCTTGCGCATATACCAAAGCTAAACAAAACCTCCGCCTCCGCCTCCCGCTACCGCATCCCAAACTCTCCCGAATTTGCTCTCGCCCGTCCTTTTCTTATCAAAGGTCATTAGCCTTTTTTTGTAGCGCGGTATGCTTGACATCTGTGTGCAACGGCGGTGTCTACATTTTATGGATATTTCATACAAATTTTCATAAAGGTTTTCTTTGCAGGTTACACAGTTTTTTTGTTTTTTGTTATACGTAACGTCTGACCATAAATTATCATATCCTTAAGTATGTACAATGTTTAACCAGTCACCCTGTGTAAAATATGGCGCGCACAGTAAGTAACAAAAGTAGTTAAGTAACACTTAAATCTTTTTGTATTGTAACCTTCGATAATTGACCAGTGTGGAAGTAACCATACACTTAAGATTCAATGGAGGTAGTAGTTGTTTTTGTTGTAGTTATATCGTTACGGTAGCTTGGATACAGTGTGAGTCATGTGCGCGTACATCTGTTAACGCGCGGGCTTTCCCCAAGGTTCTTGAGGATGTTGATGTAATAAGCATTAGACGTGTGGTGTGTAGATAATAATTGGATAATTGCTTTAAGGAAAATGTAGGCAATATGCTGTCTTGGCGGCGCAGTTGTAGTTTATGTGAGTGCTGTGTATTGGTTTGATGCCCAAGTCGAGCAAAACTTTAACGGGTTTTCTGTCAAGAAATTCTCCCTCCGGACACTAGGATCCCACGGCGCCGTTCCCATGGGATCCACAGAATTTTTTTACGCCTCTTGACTCCTATATTAAAAGATTTAATACTAGGCTCCTATAACGCTATATCCAAGATGGTCGGCGACGACTGGTGCTGGGGCGCAATGAGGCGGCGGAGCGGAGGCGTGAGGACGATCCTTACGCCCCGGACGTCCGCCGCCGGAGGAGGGGGCGCAGGAGACGCGCTTATGTCGCTCTCCTGCCCCCCACCTAGGGGCTCCGGGTGGCGGGGCCTCAGGGGACCCTGCCACCCGTAAACTAAAAGCCCCGAGAGGGCGCGCGCGGTGTTCCCGCGCGCCTTTCTGATGTCGAAAGGGGAGAGCAGTCAGGCTCTCCCCTGGGGACGAGAGGTGGTCGGGTCCGAAAAAAATGACCCGGCCGGCACCCACACGGGGGGGCCTGCTATGGTTGAATCTTTTAAGTTCCCAACTGGCCCCCCCCATTGGGTGAGAGAGGGAACACCCCAGGTTTTTTAGTGGGTATACCAGCGCGTCTTCTTGCTGGGAGTCCCACACGCCCCGCCGGTGCCGTCCCCTAGCCGGCGGGTAGTGCATGAAGCATTTTTCCTGGATATCAAAAAAAAAAAGGCTCCTATAACGCTGCTCCAATGGGATCCATAGACAACTTTATCACCTCCTGACTCCTGTGTTACAGGATTTAAAAAATATTAAGATTTGTCTTACGTCCTGTGACAATTTAGATCTATCTAGGCCGTTATAGAGGATACGGAGTTTTTTTTCTAAATGTATATAATGAAAAATCAATTATAGAAAAGTAATAATAATTATTGTAATATGGTAAATTTAAAATCGACATTCGCCATTGCCACTTGACACGAAATATAAAGAATCAAGAACGAAAAAAGATGTTGAAGAAAATATTACTATTTTTCTTGTTCCAAAAAGTGTCCAATGTTATTTAACCGTTGATTAATTCCATTTGTAAAAGAAATTTAAATTCAATAATTAAAATTTGTCTTTTTTTTATAGTATTTACAACGTGGTTTTTTATACGTATATTGTTATATTTTGCACCCAGTTTTAATATTTGTAGTAAATTCAAAATATGTCTGTTTTTCATGCCCAATCTCTTATTCAGTCTCGTATGCCATCCACCCAAACAATTTTTTGCCCGGTGGTATTAATCGAATACGGTTCAAATATTCTTTACATACTCATTCTTAAACCAAACACTTTGCATGTAATTTCTAAAAGTCATTAGTGGATTTTCATACATTTTACTTTTTACGTATGTCCATGCACTATTTATCATATCTTCTGGGACTAGTGGTAAAACGGCACATTGTAGCTATACAATTCTTTTTTGCGTTTAGGCTTTGTGAGACCCAATTTGGGCCCAATCTTTCAAACACTGTGTGTGTAATGGCAATAACAGCCTCTTTTTTTAGACAGTCACGTATACCTTTTATTATTGGTATCTCAAAGTCCAAAGTAAACTTATTTGGTTGGAAAGATGGAACACGGCTTTTGAATAACTAAAAAACTAAACTGTAGGACTCTTTGGTTCATTCTTTGGACATGTCATCATTGCGGCCTATGGGAACGAAGAGGATTAAAAAATCTTTGCTGGATCCCATGGGAGCCAAGAGAAATACAAAATTATCTGAGGATCCCATAAGAGTCAAGAGGCGAAAAATTGTCTGCGGATCTTATGGGAGCGGCGTCGTGGGATTCTAGTGTCCAGAGCGGAAATTCTTAGTACCGTAGTATTAGTTATGGAGTCACCCAAATAAGGCAATGTGTTGGTCTGACAAGAACTTTTAAATGGTTTCACGGAGACTGAAAGTGTTGTATATTTTAATTTCTTTTTTAAGTGAAAGCTTTTTTAGGCGCGTTGAGCACTTTTTGGGTGAACAAAAATCATGGAACTTGCGTCATCGTCACCGAATGCTTTCCATGAGGTATATGTATACTGTGTATATATGTGTACGTTTTGGGTGAACAAAAAGCGTGAAACTCGCGTCGTCCTCACCGCACGTTAGTTACTTAGTTTTCACTTCTATCGGCAGTCCCCAAAGACTGCCCGCATGTTTTTTTTAACGTCAGTATTGTAATTATTCCTTTACACATTTACCTTTCCAGACTCGGAACAAAAATTTGTGGATCACACAAATTATTTATTGTCCCGTGTGAGATTCGAACACTCGGCGCTTCAACCCTTACGCCATCCGAGCAGTCAAAGTCACTGTGGCTATTAAACAACGACTAGTCCTCTATTAAGTGGGACCTTAAGCTATACATAATGAAATGTGTGTCCCATAACCTCTGCCTACCTCTTAAGCCTGCCAGAATACCAGCGTTGTAGTCTATACTGCAACAATAGCTAACGCAGTTGCCCAAATTGTTGTCTATGTACCGCCTTCTGTTGAATTGTATTTAGAATTACGTTTTTTTTTAATTATGTATGTATGGAGATTCAAATAAAACACTTTTTCTTTCTTTCTTTCTAAGGGTTATAAGCATAAGGCTATGTAGATAGATATTACTTTATTTATTTGATTGAACGCAGAGCGTTTTGGTTTTCCTCGCTGCTGTTAATGCATGAAGCGTTATGGGATTAATTCCTGCTTAGAATAAAAACAGCCTTGTCGGATTAGTGCTTAATGTATATGGCGGTTTATAAGATAGCGGGTTCGTATCCCGGGTTGCGTTACCTATTTTTTACTATTTTTCTTCTTTGTAAAACAGCAACTTCCGCAAAAGCGCGAGGGATTTTACAAACATGTAAGAAATAGAAACAAAGAACATCCAAACTTGAAGCAATCATTTGTATATCACATGATTTCTGTGTGTTCAGTAACATGTTTTACCACGGTAATCAATAAATAAGTTATTAAATATTAATAAATTAAAAATACTACATATAGTCAGATTGGGTAGTTGGCGATATTTTACCATCATTTGGCAAGGATATGGGCGTTAATCCTACGCGTGATCTTCTGCCGGGTATGTCGGATCGAAATGAGGGTGAAGAAAATATAGAGGGCACCATTATTTGCGTCCATACTTCTGCATTATAATATACATATCTTACGCAAATGGTAAGTCGAAAACAATAGGTGTAAAGCCACATTTAAAATGTCATCTATTAAAACAAATATTTTGAAAACAGGAAATATAATATACTTATCAAATGTTATCAATATAATAATAGCAGCCTGTTTGGTTTGGTGGCATAACTTTGTGCTTATACATATATGCGTCTGATAACAAGTTCTCTGATTCCATTCTCGTAACGGGGAAAAGTTGTTTGGTTTTCTATTTGCTGGTAGACGACAACAAGTTCATCTTTTAAAAAGTGGGTTAAATGCATCTTTGATAGAAAAGGCAAAAAAATGGCCTGTAGCTTTTCTCAAAGTTAAGGTTATTTTCGTATAAAATTTCATCAGCAACAACACAGCAGTTTTGCTATGCAGACGTAAAAACAATACCTATTGTATAAACATAAATGTGGTAGCGTAAAACCATCGTAGAACAGGTATCAGGCAATTATCACATGCATTCGAAACTAATTTACAATTTAGGCTAAAGGAATATTTCGTTAATTAGTACACCTAGTGTTTAGTTGCCAATAGACAGAGGCATTCAACAATTTAAAAATCTCATATTGCAATCGTATTGTACGGGACAATCACTGTATAAAGTTAAGTTCAAAGTCCATGTATTATATGCATTAAAATTATAATCCTCTTTTTAATTCACTTTGTTGTTATTTGTTTTCAATTACCTCTAAATTTGAATTTAATTAATTTAACTGAATGCAAATCAGTGTGAATTGCTGTTTGATTTTAAAAATATTGTAAAATTAACATATATTGTTGTCTTTTTTGTTATGAATACGAAGACCTCTATACCACTTTATTCGAGCAAGCAATCAAACTCGAAATCTTATGAAAGTTATGCCACGGTACTAAGGTATAACGTGTATCACATCATTAGCTATCTGCTATCAGTTACAGCCGTGTTGTTATAGAGACAATAATAAATTATAACATAATAAAATATAATACAGTATGACTAGCCACACACAAACAATGGGTACTAACTTCTTAAGTATATGCAACGTGATTTAAATGCAACATACGTAATTAGATTATTAATTTTACCTTTAAAATAATGTGTTAGTCATACATCGTATAAAATGTTGTTCATACCAAATAAAAATGCATGCTATTTCAAATCAAATTCATTTAATGTGGGCATAGGTGGAAAACATACTATAACCTCCAGTCTCCAGTATGTTCAGCGGTTAATACCTATACAACATTACAAATTTTGGTTATTAAAAACTGTTTTTTTTTATATTTTTTTTTAGATTAAAACATGATCACTAAATATCCTAACTTATATTATAAATGCGAATGTACGTTAGTTTATTTGTTTGTTATGCTTTCACGCCCTAATTACTACCGATCATCATGAAATTTCGCATACACATCCTCAGGGGTACCGAGTAGGACAAAGTATAGTATTTATCCAGAAAAAGTACTTTTACTAATTTAATATTTTTAAATTTTTTTTTCGTGGGTGAATGCTTTGTCCCCTACACCTCCGCGGGTACGGGCGAAGGTGTTATGTCGGACTCACCGGGGTAAAAGAAAGATGTTTAAATGATGATAATGGGCCTCCCGGAATACCGACTGAACCTACCACGGTGTTTCTCGACAAAACCGCTATCGACAGGGCCGCGCGAATCACTTGCGCATGCGGTCGCGACCCCGCCGAGGTTTCGGCCCGCCGTATAAAACGGCAGGCCACTACACAAATAGACCTGCCCTTTGGGCACCACTAATTTTATCCCTTTTACCTTTTTATCCCTACTGTCCCCCTGAGAGGGGGATATCACAATACAGAAGCGCGCGTGAAAACACGCACGCCGCCTCTGTTACTAATTTAATCTAACTTAACCTACTTTTAAGTGAGCAAAGCCGTGGGTAAATATATATAGAAATAAAAATAATAGTGAAACAAAATTTTACTGAGGTTTGTTTAAATACCATAAAATAATAAAATTGCGATTATTTTTTGGTATAGGTAGATACAATCTTTTAAATCTTCTTTGCGTGTGTCTATAATTAAACTCCTCCTAAACGGCTGGACCGATTTTGATGAAATTTTGTGTGTGTGTTCAAGTGGATTCGAGAATGGTTTAGATTGGTTTTTTTTATTTTTTTTTCGTGTGTTCAGGACAATTACGTCTGTCGGGACAGCTAGTATATTAGATAGAGCCGCTGCTGTCACCCATAACCGAATATTTTTATTCGAGCGTCCATAGACTAACGTGCGTCACCGGTTACCATGGCAACAGTGACAGTCGCTATTACGATCCTATCTTATAATACGTGACGAACATCTCGAGTCTTTTATTATTATTATGACACACAATTATGTGCTACTGATAAATATAATGTATGTAAATAATTAGCCTAACGTGTCAACAGGACGTACTGTGTGATTAGGCATTAGTATCTTATACATGCTGGGTAATCTTGAAGAGTACATTACAACGCGTACAAAGATAAATAGGTAATTTAAATTAAAAATATGATAACGTAAACATTATACCATAGCCAACAGGTCTTAATAATATAAAAAGAGACTTTATAAATAAATAAGTAAGGTCCTCTAGATTGAGTTTTGGTCTCGATGGCCAATCTTAACGGAGACAGGCCATCTGCGCAGACGTTATTATAGTGCACAGATGTGTGCGCAAACACAAGTGCAGTCTTTTATCGTAATCCGATGGGACGGCAATCCGACACGACTAGAAAGAGATCAGGCTCATAACCAACGGCTTTACGTGCTCTTCAAATCACGGAAGTATGAAACCCCGCGAACTTCCTAACTCCGGGCTGTTACTAAGATTTTCTTGTTAGAATAACCCAATAACAGCCTGACCGGGAATTCGAACCCTCGACTATTTGCACCGCAATCACATACACTGCCGCTGCACCACCAGGCAATAAATAAATAATTGCCCGACGTTTTAACTGATTCGACTAAATCCGCTTATAAACATATAAGCGGTGATAGATTAGAAGGGCATAGACTTTAAAACACATTATGTACTTCATAGGCGACGGAGCGTGTGAGTTTTCCAACAGTTTTCCTCTCCAATGCTATAGATCCAGTTACATAAATTAGTACATTCTTGAACGACCATCTAAACTAGTAGGTATTGTAAATGTCGAAAATGGGTTGGTTCGTTTTGTCCTCATGTTGAGAGAAATGCAACGATGTGTTTTTGGTAACATATAAATAACACATAATGGCGGGCAGCTTAAAATATAAGGTGCTTTTAATTTATGCTGCTTTATTATTCATATATTTTATTAAATTCTCGCATTATAACGTTTATTTTTAAATACAAATACTTTTTTATAATTTCTTTAAAATGTTTACCTATATATTCTGTAAGCGCTGTGTATAGCTTTAAGTAACAAATATAAACTAAATTATAAGTTTATCATTTAGAAATTCTATATAAGTTCCATAATAAAATAAATAAAAATGACCTCCAGCCCAAATATATTACGGTGGCAAATAACGAAACTGTATAATTGTACGTGTTGTGTGCGCAAGCAGGAGTGCAAACTTTATTCCTTCGCTCTAATAGTCTGATGAGAGATGGCAATCAGATAAAGATTAGACTCAGTGCCGATCAACGGCTTTAGGTATTTATCAGGGCACGGTCATGTAACCCTGACAATTTCTAACCTTTTCGATCTGCTGAGAATTTCTTGACAGTAAACCCAACCACTTTTCGCCGTCCGACCCGAGATTCCGAGAGTGGGAGCTGTCCCATGACCAGCCATTAGATTAGACCAAGAAGACAGTTGCGATTTTTCAATAGATTTACCACAGAGGCAAAGTCAAGGTTGGCAGTTAATCATAACTGATTTATCTTTCTAGAAACCTGAGGTCAATTGTTTGCGCGTGATAACGACGAGTCACTAATTATTGTAAAACGTCATTATTTATTAAACAAATTAACATAGACTCACGCACGTTTCCCGGCGAGGCAGTTAGAGACTACAGATTTCCATCTGTTGAGATCCTGAATTAAATGAATTAGAAGAGAAGTATCTCTTTTAATTCATTTTATTATATCTGTTATTGCATGCTTGTCGGTTTAGGGTACTACTTTAACCGTTCTCTAGAATGTTTCCGACGTGGTAAAAGAACTTTCGCTGAAGTCGGTGCTCAGATCAGGCTGTTTCATTCATCCTCGTTGTATACAACTTATTGGTCAGCCTTTTGTCTCCCATTCTAAATACACTCTTAAGTTTACTTACATTCACTGGTAGGCAATGTATTTTTGTTAATCTATGTTTTAATACTTGAAATAAATATTTTAATCCCATTTTTAGGTATATTTCGCGCACAGAGGAGTGTGATATTTGACATAGTTGCAGTTAATAATAAGTAGTACTATGAAATTTATTAAACGTGACTTCGACTAGTTATTTTAAAGACTATTGTCTCTAAACTAACTAAACGGTCATGTCAACACAAACATTACATTACTATAACGTAATACAAGTGGTATCTGAATGTACATAGATGTTAGTTCAGTGTCATTAAGGAACTCAGAGACATTTAATGATTACTTATGGGACTCCTCATTATAGTTTACCATGTAAAATCTTTACTAAGAAGTAATTTAAGTAATCGTTCAAACTTCAGTTATCTCCGTTTGACATAGATTTCGTGGAATTTCCACAGTTGACATACAATTGTAATGTAACAATAATGTATACTGATTGCATAAGATAAGAATCACTTGTACACTAATTAAGCATGAGTACGTGGATGGCGCAACGGGTTTATTGGTTAACTTGGCTTGAAATGTGGTTGGGTTTTACCTGATTTTTATGTTTCTTACAATGATTTTCTGATTAGTGACTAATTATTTTTAAATACCATAATAATTAAAACTTTGATTATCAGTAATAGCCACCAACAAAATCTTCACTGTAATATTTTGATTATTTAGGATACATTACTTTTATTATTTATTGCCGATAACTAAGTTTAGGATAAAAGTTTTAGAGAAGCAATATATTTTAAGCAGACATTTTGGTACAAAGAGAAGTTATCACAGTCAAGCTTGCCTGTTATCCAGTCTGACTAGTTAAAATAGAAAAATATACCAACCAATATTAAAAAAAAATCGTTTGCTGTTCCAGATAGTTTTGGAGGAATATGTTGTAAAATCCAGTAAACATAATTAATGTCTACCGCATTTTTACAACATATTCCTAGATTTGTAACAATCATATTTGGAACTCAATAAATAGTTAGCATAACCAGATCAATTCGACAGCATCGAGTCTGTTTGCAAATGCAAAAATAAATAATGAATGTCTTATTAGGCACTGAAATCCGATTAAAATGAAAAAACAACAAACAAATAAAATCAGAAAGCGCGATACCAGAAAATAAAATACAGATTAGATTACAGCTAAAACAGGAATAAAAGGAAAACAAACTGCAGGAAAATCAGTGTTTTCCCCGATGTGTGTTTCCATAGAATAGACAAACAGACACATCGTCATAAAACAACCATTAAAAAGAAGGATGTTTTACACCCCTATCGTATCGGAATCATGAGATAACAACCAAATATTTTTTTTCATTTTTTTCCTGTTCCGATTCGGATTACATTATGTAAACATATACAAATATTGATAACCGCGTGTAAGTATGTCCATACATGCCTACATCATATTACACGTTTATCTACGTGGGCGTGTAAAGATGTACCTACTACATAATTCTAACATTCATCCATTTTTTAATTTTTTTCGTTAATTGCTCGGAGTGCGTAGTGGTTGAAGTCGCTTCGCCACTATCATTGCGCCAAGTATTGTGGATTCGAATCCCACACGGGATAAAACTTTATGTGATCAACAAACGTTTGTTCCAAGTCTGGGTGTTCTTTGTTTACATTGTCTGAATGTTTGTGAAGTCCCCCGCGACACAGGAGTTGACTTATTTAAAAAGAGAAAGAAAGGAGTTCTAGTTTTCTAGAAATAGCATAATACAAGTCGAGCCTACTGCGGCTACGTATCAGGTACAATTATAGTCTTCAAATTATGCTTGTGTGTTTGAACTCCTCGTACCAAGTAATACTTACGATAGTAATATTATAGCAACCGTGTACTGAGAACTATTTTCATGACACGACTTAAAAATCAAGTTCTATTTAACAAAAGGCCATGAGCCACAGAATAGCTATGTAGATAATGCTATATATGTCATGTGACATGCGCGTTGCTATGCGCCATTTATGTAGCGATTATATACCAAATACCGCCTTATCATCAAATATAACGTGATGGTATTTACGCTCTCTACCGGAAGATAGTTAAAATCCTCCCATAAAAAAATCTCTAAGTGAAAGTTACCACGTTATTACTATTAATAATATAATATATTTTACCACATACACACAACACCATCTAGCCCAAACTAAGCAGAGCTTGTACTATGGGTACTAGACAATGGATAAACATACATATATACCTTTTTCTTTTGTAAATACATACATATTATACATAGAAACACCCAGTCCAAGACAAACATCCATGTTCATGCACACAAAGTTTGACTTGTGCGGAAATCGAACCCGCGACCTTAGGCGTGGCAGTCGGTTACATTAACCACTACGCCACCGAGGCCGACAAATTAATTATTAATGTAACAGGATACTAAATTTGGAATCGATCAGACTCATGAATGTTTCTCGAATCCCCTCATAAACTAGAAAAGAGTTTGGTGATCTTCAAACGGCTGAATAGATTTTCTTAAATCATATCTACGAACACACTTGACTAAGTAACCTTTCGAACAAAAAGGGTCCCTTTTCAGTATGATAAGGGAAAGGCTATATAGTCCACCAAGCTGATCCATTGCAGGTCGGCAGACAACACACGTATCTTTTGGAGAACTCTCAGATATGTAGGTTTACCAGTGATATTTTCTTTCACTTTTAAAGCGAACTATAATTAAAAAATAATACACACATATTTTGAGCTGCGCATTTTGGCATCGAATCGAGACCTTTGTGTGGCAGTCCAATGGTTTTCCACTAAACTATCGCTTCCAGCTAGCAAAAATACAATGTGGGTAAATAAATATCTCGGAATGTAAACAAGACGTAATGTATGATTAAGTATTAAAATATTTATGCTAACATGATAAAATTTAAGAGTTGTTTTCGAGAAATGTTATCATTTGTTTGATATAGATTTTAATATTATGTAAATGTCATGAGATCGAGTTTCGTTACGAGTTATTTGACAAATGTTGGCAATGCTAACATGTAGAATTAAGTATCAGTTAATCTTTTTACAAAATATTATCAATGGACGTGGGCAGAAATTAAACAGTGAGTTTAACGTCAAATTGTGTACACAATGGTAGAGAAATCGTTACAAAGTCTCATGTTTTCTAGCTCTTAAAAATCATTTCAAAAATAGAAAGTGGACATGCAAGTATTTTGCATATCCTCGACATATCGCATATTAGTGACATTATAGGAATAGAAAATTCATATAACTTGACTGTAAGAAATATAACTTATCTTCATGACACAAAAAAAAGAGAAGATTAAGAAAGAGAGAGAAGTGAGACATTTTAAAAATCTATCTCTATTTACACCTGGTTTCTGAAACTCTAATCAAAGACATATTAAAATTAAACACATGACAAGTGATTTGATTGGCTGATGAGTGGTTGACGTGAGTTTGACCGTCTGTTAACATTTTTTGTGTTAATCAGACCTTCAGAAAGCGTAATGTTAGTTTTAGAAGGTCGATGACTTTTAGGGATAATAATTGCTACGTGAATCGCGGTGACCATACATTCATTGTCCCACACCTCTTTACTCTTACGGGTATACGAAGGTATTATCACTATTTCAGCTGCTAGCTTCCATATAATGGGGACGACCCTATTGCCGTTAATTGGGCACAAGTCCAGACTTCTTGTTGCTACTGATAATTTCTTAACAGGAAATATGTATCTCACAACATAGCCCGACACGGGAATACAGTCCAAGCCCTCATCGATAACAGTTGCATTCACTACCTACTACTGTATCATATATGCAGTATAAATTACTGCCTCCGTGGCGCAGCGGTAGTGAATGCGACTGCTGTGCATGAGGTCTCGGGTTCGAATCCCGGGTCGGGCCAACAAAAGCGTTATTGATTTTTTTTGTTAAGCAATCTCAATACGAGCCCAGAGTAAGGAAGTTGGCGGTGTTAGTCACCCCCGTGCCTCAGAAAGCACGTAAAAGCCGTTGGTCCTGCGCCTGATCTCTCTCCGGTCGTGTCGGATTATTCGACCCATCGGATCATGAGAGTTAGTGAACAGAGAGTGCATTTGTGTTTACGTGCAAACTTGTGCACTATAATATCTCCTGCATCGATGGCCAGTCTCCGTTAAGATTGGCCGCCGTGACCGAAATACAGTCAGGAGGACATTATTATTTATTATGTCCAAAAAAGCGGAGGTAGCCTAATGGATAAGGTATTGGACTTGCGATCGAGAGGTCGCAATTCGAATCCCACCCATTGCACTACTGACGTGAACCCACTCCTAATACAAGCATTCTAGCTTAGCTGGAGGGGTTAACAAGAATACTAGTATGTTGAATTCCCAAAATGCTAATAATATTTTTTTTTAAAGTAAACAAATACTTGATATATTTGGTCGTATATCAAAAGTCTACTAGGTAAAATAAAGTTTTGTGATCGACTGCAGACTAAGACTAAAATTGGCTTACCATCAGATGGAGAATATCCAATAAACTTCCAAGTGTTCAAGAATTATAGTAACAACAAAATTTTAATTATATATTTTCTTTTCAGGGGTATGTCTGATAGAACAGATGAGCGATAGAAATACATCGGCGTTTGTCAAGAAAACTGATAGAAAAAAATTCTATGGACTGTTTCAAGTAAGTACAACAGTACGAGAGTCTATTGTTTGACCTTGTATGTTTTACCATAGTAGCGTAGTTAGTACAATCTTATTATACGAATCAAAACAATTCACCGTATATAATTCGTCATAATTGTAGTACACACGGCTACACATCAAGTTAGACACCCTATATACGCATAACTACGCTACATACAAAATAAAGAATTGTCGGAAAGGGACAGTGCATAGTGATGTCGATGTAATGGTAAAGATAGAGCGTAACGAAAATATAACGCACTCTCTCGCACGATTCGCAGCGTTCAACTTCTAATAGTTCAAAGTCCAAAAAGTCTAGGTTGATGCGTCGCTGTGTGTACATATTATTTTATTTTATTTTACGTATAATTATCGACTAATTATTCTTGTTTTCATAGGAGGTGTGTTAACATACGAATGCTGAATTTCTCTTTGTTCCAACACTATCGGTACTAATACACAGTATACACATACAAACTTCACACTTATATTTAAAACTAGCATTTATCCGCGACTCCATTTGCGTAAACTGTAGCTTGCCCGCGATATACATAATATACGTTAATCACATGTGTAATTTCTATTTACCTTTTATACCAATTCTACTAAGAGTAATTACATTTAATTCTAAAATCTGTTTAATTTTTTTTGCATTTTGCCTAGACATAAAGACGAACAATTAATTCAAAAAAGGTTTGTTTAGTGTTAAAAATATACTAAAAAGTAAGAGCAGCTAGTTTTCTAAAATATCTCTAATTCACAGACACGGTCGTTTTCGCATTTCATTATAGTATACGTAAACATGAAAATACACTTAAAACATATTTTAAGTAGTACGTAAGAGTACAGCATTATTTCGTGATAGGTCAAATTACATTCGACTCTTACAGAATAAATTAACACTCACACTAAAAGGAAAAGTATTAACTCAATAAATAATTGGCTATCTGGCTAAAATAATTATTTATTCAACCTTGGCCAAAATAATAATTATTTAATTATTTTGTGATAAAAAAAGGTTTTATTTATAAATTGATATTACTAAAACTGTATAGCAATGAATAATTTGTGGTAATGTTTATAGTTCTCTGTTCTATCTAACTATTATTATTATTATAAATAAATCTAAAAAAGAAGTACCTATATACAATTTGGTACTCATACTTTTATCTTGTAAAGATATCAATCAATTACCTATGAAGACCTTAGCTCGGAAAATCACTATGGTTATCAGTGACTGATAAGATTAAGTGCGTCATCTGATGTGAAATAAATCATAGTATTGCCTGTCTTATCATTTCGTTCAAGTTCAAATAGCTCCATAAATTAATTGACCTACCAAAGATTTAAACCACAGATGCGCCTTATTCTTATCTGTTTATTAATTTAGTAGATTTTCACCGCGGCTTCGCTTGCGTTAATATAGATTTATGTAAATATATATTTTAGTAGCCTTGATATTATTCTGATGTATAAACAATAATACTGTAAAGTTTCATCAAAATCCGTTCAGTAGTTTTTGCGTGTAAGAGTGACAAACATCCATCCCTCCATATTAGTAGGATTAGTTATATTAGTAGGATTTGCATTAAATGTTGTCTACGTTTAAATATGATCATTCTGGACGTTAAATTCGACCATCGACACACAATGACAAATTATAAAAATAGTATTATCACGCTCACTGATATTAAAAATTGTACACGCTCATAGCCAGTTGCACTCACTGATCGGTAAACGGTTAGCGAGATTAAGCAACATTGGGTGCGGTCAGTCTATAGATGGGTGACCGATTAGTGGTATTTCATCTGAGCGTCTCCGTGCTTCGGAAGGCAAGTTAAAAGTCGGTCCCGGTTGTTGCCAAATTGACAGCAGTCGTTAAGCCATGTCAGAGGCCTACGGGCGGCTTGAACAACTCTTGACAACAGTTGGCCACTAACCACAGAAAAAAGAAGAACTTTCTCTATCATGTAAATCTCACATGTGAGCTCACTCTTCTCAGTGTGGACACTTTTTTGTGCGATCTAAGTAGAGGTGAGATCTGATCTATGATTCGACTATGTGATTATATACAGGTTGTCCGGTAATGGATAACCTTGAAATGTCTTATAGTAGAACTGAAGGCCGATCAGAAAAACGGAAAAGAAATAATAAAAAAAATTAAAAGAATATATTAGAAAGTGCAAGCTATATAGCATAGCATACTTTTGACTGTCTATCTATTAGCATAATTAGTGTTTAATAATAAAACAACAAAAAACCGATGGATTTCATTTATTTATGGTCGTAGTATACAAGAAAGTTATACATGGTAATTAAAAAAAAACATATCTCAGGTAGTAGTTAGGATAGATTTTTATTCATATTTTTTTCTGAACGGCCATCAGTTCCACTATAAGACATTTCCAGGATATCCATTAATTACCGGACACCCTGTATAACACTACACGATGTTCATATATTGCGGTCTACCAAAACATATTTTCAGAGTGGATTCACTGGCGTACTGGCAAAATGAGGCCAAATCTATTGCGGTAATAAAATCGTTTTATTTATTCCTGTTGATGTCTTGTCACTCAAAATAGTAAGTTGTTTATGTAAAAATAATAATAATAATAATAATCTCAGTGGCCATTGTATGGTATATTGAGTATACCCCTTGTGTGGTGCTAAATGAGAATGCTTTGAATGTATGTTTGTACAAAGTAAACCTTAACAGAAAATTATGAAATCTGATTCGATGGAAACTAAAAACAACGTACATACATAGTCTCACGCCTGAGCTATCAGCAGAGGTGTAACAACATTTAGCCAACTTTGTTTTTAGTTCTCACTTAATAGGAGGCAAGTCTATCAGAGTTTACCTTGAGAACTGCCTGATCCTTGCTGCTACTGCAAATATCTTGCCGGAGCAAATAATATCACTTTTTTTGACCCGGGAATCGATCCCGAGACCACACACTAGTGGGCGTTGAATCAACGATCTAGTTAAATCAACAGTTGACCAGTGAACAGTCAAAAAATCAACTGTGAACTTGAAAACTAGTTCACGAATTTAACTAAACAAGATACCTACTCGTTTTTAAATAAAACGCATCTTTACTAGTTTTTAACTATAAGCCACAAAGATATTTGGTAAGTCTTAATTCCCAATATGTATACCAACATTATCAAATTTTTGTTAACTAAAAGTTAACAAAAATTTACGTAGAATGTCTCGTACATAAACTCGTTATCGTTCTTGAAGTTAAAAAATACCTTAACGTATTCAACGTGTTGTAATGCTAGTTGACATTAGCTAGTTAAAGATTTAAATTAGTTAATCAACTATTTGATGAATGAAAATCAACAATTAACTCAACGACCCATCGCTACTGTGAAGCAGTCGGTCACACTTCCGATGCGACACTATATACGAAAATATCACTACATTTAAAAATATATTCTAAAGCACTGACAACTTGATCGAAGAATATAGATGAGTACGTACCGTCATTATGTTTTCATCGATAAAGCTATAATGTAATAAGTCAGAAAAACCATACAGTAATAAAACATACATACATCGGAATTATTGGAATTTTTTTTATATTGAAGTATCTAATAATAAAGAGAGCTGTGTATTTTAATAATCTAATTTAGATCCGCATTAAAGCAACATTTCTTTTCTTTTTATTAATATTTACTGGTAGTTTTCTAATACCTCTAGTATTAGTATTAATTAAACATTATTTGGAATGATTATGAGACTGTCTGATGTCTACAAATTAAATAATAATATCAATCCTCTTTCTATGGTTTATTACTGGCCTTACAGTATGAGAAGAATAATTATGACATGGTTTTGCTTGTGCTTGTTGCTTCTCTCATTCGGAAATAGTACATTTTCTCTGGATGAAAGGTCGGTCGAGTAGTTAAGGCGAGGAAGCGTAACAAACAAACTCATATTCCCATTTGTATTATTAGTTAGGATACTAAAATGCCTATTGTGGTTACCAATCCACCCTGGTCCTATTTTTAGAGTATTCCTTACCATTTCAAGGGTTTGTGAACATAGTTTACTAAGTTATACTCTCGACACAACTACCTCAATTGCGCAATGGTAGTGTTGTACATGAAGTGTCGGGTTCGCTTCGCAAGGCGGGCAAAGAGTTATGCTCTCAATTCAACTGCCTTAATGGTGCAGTGTGGCGACCATTGTGCATAGATTTTGGGATCGATTACTAAGTCAAGCCAACTGTTATTAGGTTTTTCTGGCAATAAATTCACTACACCACGTAGTCTGGTGTAACCCATTGTAAATGCAGTACCTACTTCGGGAATATAAGTGTAAAATATACATACATATATTAAATCTTCAAAAGTATAATGAATTCAAAAAGAGGAAGAAATAACTATCCGCATCGTCAACGCGCTTAGGTGTTCCGCAGCCTTTCATAAAGTGTTAGTGTCTAAGTTGATAAGCAGAACCACAAAAATTCGCGTCTACAAAACAGTAATTAGGCCGATTTTAATTTACGGGTACGAACGAATGGGAGAGGATTGCGCTGCTAAAAGAGCATATTTCGGGCAACCCACCGAGCGTCGTCCGGTGGGTTGCCCAAGGTACCGCTGGAAAGACTAACTAGCTAAAGACCTGAAAGAGATGAATGTGCTCGATTGGTCTGACTTGGCACAAAATAGGAAAGAATGGCGCACTTTAATGTCGGAGGCCTAGATCCACTTTGGATCGCTGAGCCAGCGGAGTAAGAGTAAGTGAGTAAAAGCATAATGAAGTACTCAGAAATGTAGAATTCTTCTATGATGATACTTCTACACCACTCAAACTCATTAGTACCATCACCAAGCAAAGGGCAATGACGCGGCAGCCTCTTCCTTTCACATATTGTATTAGTACTGTGTATTTATATATAACATTTATTTCAGATAGGAAGTGAATGGTGCAAGGAAGGCAAGAAAGGCGGCAAGTGCGACATTACGTGTGAAGGTGAGTTGTCTGTCAAACTGACTATTTCTATAAATATCTTCTTACTGATACCTACTATCTCTATTATTCTAGAATGACGAGATAATTGACGCAGGTGATGTATCTGTCAATCATGTGTCTAGCAAATGAATAAATATTACTTACATAATATTGTTTTATGTTTACGCGAATGTTATACATTGAAATTAAACAAACTTTATACGGATTTTATCGCGTTGTTTATTTTACTTTAAACACTGTTATTACATAATTTTGAAAAATCTAACTATATTATAAAACTCTAACTATACTACTATTATTGAACTTTACTACTATTTAAGTTAAACTTAAATATAAATAGTTTTAATTAGATATTAATAGTTTTAATTATAATTATTTAAGCTATATATTTAGACAATATATATAGCTTAAATAGTAGTAAAGTTCAATAATAGTAGTATAGCTAGAGTTTTATAATATAGTTAGAGTTTTCAAAATTATGTAATAACAGTGTTTAAAGTAAAATAAACAACGCGACAAAATCCGTATAAAGTGTTTAATTTCAATAAATATTACTTATAAATAAATTTAAATGTATGCTATGATTATCAGTATTTTTTTAAGACCACGCCCGCTTTTTGATAATTCCTGTGCCGCGGGGCACTTTATAAACATTCAAACAACGGACATAAAGAACACCCTGCCTTGGAACATTCATTTGTGGATCACGCAAAATTTTGTTTCGTCTGGAATTCGAATCCACAACGCTTGTTTTTGACAGTTGGAAAAGACGTAGGCCTTCTGTTAAATTATATTATAACTATGTTCTTGCTATTGATTTTTATTTCATAATGCATGTTAAAACTGTTTTAAAACTAAACTGTTGGTAAAATAATGCTCTCAAAGCAGGGTCTGACATATTGGCACAGGTCGCTCATCTTGTGACACCTACGTTGACAATTAATTCTTGTCATGATCTGTTCAAAACGCGCACACGGTCAAACGATTATAGTGTATTTAAACACTAGTAGCAGGTACTGTCTATAATTATTCAAGGCCTCATATGTACATATACACAATAAACACTCAAAAAAACTAATACGAATAAATGAACTTAAATATGTGAACTGGCTATAGATAAAAATACATAATTATATACTGACTACTAGCGAACCCGACAGACCTGCCCGAACGTTGGCGCAGCGCCACCGCGGTCCAATAGTGAATGTAAACCACCTATTCAAATACATGCAAAATATATGAAAATCAGTTCAGCCGTTTAGGAGGTGTTCAGTGATATACACACAAAAAAAAAACATACTTAGGCGAGCATATAGAAAAGATTTTAAATTAACGACCTAAATGTAAGGTGTAATATTAGGGTTTGCGATATAACCGAATTCCACGCGGGCAAAGTCATGGGCAATAGCTAGTATACGATAAAGTAATTTAAATTCACAAAACAATATAAACCAGTATTTGCATAAGCCGTCATGACAAAGCAAGCACGTTACATTGCACAAATAGAGGCAATGTGAAATTTAAACTACAGAAAATCGAAACTTAATTTAGTTTTATTATTATAAAAATAAAATCCTTAACTTTTATTAACTATTTTTATTTTACGATAAACGGAAATCTATAATATAATTATTTCATATATTATTGGAGACGATTTACCAATTTTTTCAATGGAATAACATTTTCGTTGGAACTTAAAAACAGTGTATTACTAAAATATTGACCGATTAGTAACATTATTAAAATGTAATATTATAATACCTATTTAATAATATCAGTCTTTTATATAAACTGTACTACGACTGGTCACGGGCCCTCTTATCAGTGTGAGAAGGGTTTAACCATGGAGCATCACGCCGGTCCAGTACGGGGTGGCAGACTTCACAGTTCTTCGAATATTATACAGAACTTTCAAATGCAGGTTGTCACGATGTTCTCCTTCACTGTTAAGCCAGAGATAATAAACTAATTATAACCCACAAAACTTTGAAAATTCAGAGGTGCGTGCATTGGCATACCTCTGTATGGCAGTCCAATAGTGGTCTTCCACTAGGCTATCGCTGATTTTTATTAAAATATTATTATAGTTTATGACGTTACATATTCTTTGTAGAATTCATATAATACGAATTTTATTAGTAAATATTTGGCAATATTTTCATAGTGTTTTATCAAGCGTGGAATCAATTACTCAACAGATATCTTGTTTTGTTTCTAATGTTTTAGTTTCTACAGTTAGAGAAATGAATATAATTATATAATAAAATATATTTATTTACCAAAAACATGTGTTTCAAATATCACAAATTATTTCACAAGGCATTTTTTATTATTTCTGCATTATCGATGAAGAACGGTCAAAATGATTCTAAGCCGCTCCTCAGCGAAGATGCAGATTTGCCAAAATGTTAACCCTGACTTTTAAACTAGGCTATAAGCCTGTATCTTAGGAGTCAGTGTCAATGCTGAACGCTGCTGTTATTTGAGTTATTCCGGTCGGATCCCCTGATCTGATCTCCTGCTTGTTATTATTATTTTTTAATTCCGGTCTGATCCATTGTAAGCTTTGTCATTCCGGTCATAAGGGGATCACCCCTTACTCTTTTTAACAGGTAAGTACAGTCAAGAGAAAAACAGTTGTTCATTTGCCATAATTTTATATGCACATTTTAATTTAAAATGTAGTTCTTTCACTTTATATTTTCACACGTTCTACGTCGATGTAAAGATATGGTATCGAATCTTCAAAATCTGTACATTCTATATAGGTATACTCTAGGAACTGCTTCTATCAGCATTGTACGAAAATACCAAAAGAACAACGGCTTTTCACAATCCGATGTAAGCAAAGAATCTGCTCTATATAGAATACAGTAGAATTCTTATAGTTCGTTGGCTTTAATTAGCCTGTAGAAGCGAAGGCGACGTGTCAGGTTCAAAGATCAGCTTTTGCATAATTAGTTAGACGTCGCGGAACGTTTGTTTTATTCGACGTACTGCTCGCAATTTCGTGACTATTGCAGTTTGGATTTCAGCGAGTTTCAATTATTACTACTCGTTTCTTAGAATTATAACCCTTGTTAATTTTGTGCCGACTGCCTTGGTGCAGCTATGGTAATGAATGCTACTATTGTACGTGAGATCTTGGGCTTAATTCTCGGGTCGAACAAAGTAGCATAGAGTCTAGAAATGTGTAAATACAGATGTGATATATTTGTTTTACCGGCAAACAGCTGTTCTGGCAGTCTAATCTGTAACAATTGGCGCATTGGCAATAGCAAAATCTTATCAATGTGACACACACCACGAAATACTGCACACTGCGCTTCTGCTATTGACGAAAGGATTTAAATATAATGACCATCAAAAATACTAATTGCACATAAAAATATGATTACTAAAATATATCATAACCAGCACCTATACGCCTCAAATCTCTGCATTCCGTCTCGGAAGGGTTAGGTTATGTTAGGTTCCTTCTTAAACCCACCCAAAATAGGAGCCCCGTGAAGCGGGGCTCCGTCGACTTAGCTTAATCTCTTTAAATATATTTTGGGGTGCAATTAGAATTTTTGGTAAGCATATTTTGCTGTGCAATCAGTATTCTTTTGCTGTGCAGTTAAATACTAGCCATGACGAAAGTGAAAATAATATTTCTGCCTAGCAGCCGACACTGTAAGTTTGAGAGTATAAGTGTTATATTTGTATTGCCTGTGTAGTTGGCACTCAAGACGTTTATATTATAGACAGAGTCTTTAATACGAAGCTAGCATGTTCCGTAAAACAGTGTGCCAGACATGCAGTCTGTGTTTAATTAATTGTCACATATTTAATTAGTTGTCATATGCTTAAACTGTTCTCGTAATTTAATTATGGATTTTGTAATATACCACAACCACGAATAAACCCTTGTACTTGTTATAGCTTATTAGGGAAACCATTAGATTGCCACGCTGAGGTCTAGACTTTGATGCAAATGCGCGCGTCTCTAGCCTTTCGAAGTGTATATTGAATAGTTAATTATAGCTCGCTTTAACGATGAAGGAAAACATCGTATGGTAACCTGAATGTTCTCACAGTTTTCCATAACGTTCTCGAAGGTGTGTGATGTCTGCTAACATGCTTTGGGCCAGCGTGGTAGACTATGGTCTAACTATTCTCATGATGGTAAATAGCCTCCGTGCCTAACCGTAGGACAGCTCATAAGTTATCTGTAGGACTGATGGAATAATATGTGAAACATGTGTTAGTTACAACGCGTCTGCAAAGGCTGTCCTTATAGATATATAAGAATACTATTAGGGATGCTTTTCGTTTGTGAATTCATATGGACACGAAATAAAGGAATGTTAGAAAGGGACACATCCCTTTCTTTTGTATGTGGGAGGAACGAAAAAACCAAAACGTTAGTCTGCCAATTTGTTTTGTAGTAGTTTGTTAATTTCTTCCCAAATTGTTTCAGCTTTACTGGATGAAGATATAAGGGACGATGCTATATGCGCACAGAAAGTGTTCGATATGGAAGGTTTCAAGTACTGGCCGAAGTGGGAGGTGAGGTGCAAGGGACAAATATTGCCTGATATTGAGAAGTGAGTATTGGTTTATCTTGACTTATACATCGTATCACTAACTAGATGCTCCTGCCTTTCACCCATGTTTATGATTACTGCTCGCTCTAGTGGCATGCAGGATGGTGCTAGATAGCTAACCTAGTTTAACGTACCTACCTCAAGAATTAGGCCTTAAGAAAGATTTTGAATGAAGAATAATTTCGACTGGTAGTTCGGTAGGTTTTGGGTTGGATTGCAGAAACGGGCACAGTGCTTCCTCTGTTAGAAAAATCCAAATTAGCAGCATGGATGAATGTCTGGTAGAAGGCAAAAGGCTCACCTTTTATTACATGACTTGACTTGACTTAAACCATTACTAGTGAAACCTGCGTGCAAGACATCTCAGTCTACACATTCGAGAGTAAATGTTTGAGAAAATGTATGTATGTAATCATCATCATCATCTCAGCCGAAAGTCCACTGTGGGATATAGGCCTCCCTCAAGATTTTCCACACATTTCGGTCTTGGGCCACCAGCATCCACCCGGTCCCAGCGACTCTTACCAGGTGGTCGGTCCACCATGTGAAGGACCCACCCCTACTGCGTCTTATTATCATTTACATATTTTCGATATCACTTATATATATCGACTGTGGTGTATAAGGTCACGGGTTCGGTTTTGGACAGTATTATCGGGATTTCAGTTAACATTTCTTTAGTAGCGCCACGGTGTCTGGGATTATGCTTGGTAAACGGCTATAGGCTCGCTCCTTTATTATGACAGACTTAAAACTACAGAACGAAACGTGGGCATAATACATCTCCCTTTCAAGATATATTTTTTATATTTGAGAAAATGTAATGTTACTTATCTATATTTGATTATTTATGATTTATATACAATGTGAAACACAAAGGTTTAGTCATATTATAGAATCGTAATGTATATCTAAAAAACAATAAGTATGTGCCCTATCCCTGCGTCAAAATAACTTATTTTAAATTTTATGACATTTTTAATCATTTTATTGATCAATTATTTAAACATCGAAACAAACGCATTACATCACTATCAAAGTGGCATCTTGTCATTTACGGGTTCGTGGAGATCATCGAGTCAGCTGTTAGAATTGCTTAATTTTAACTACACCTTTCTGTTACACGCTGTATACGTTCTAGAATTTATACAACAACAATGTAATACATCCATATCAATAATATTCTAACAATTCAGCAAACTTCCGAATTTCTTCTAAAGCCTATTTTTTGATACGCGATTGTTGCCGGGCAAACCGTATTGTTTGTAGCTGAAACCTTTTCGATGCCTTTATCTTTCCGAGAAAATTCATTTTGACAGCCGAATGCCAGAGCCAGTGTGTTATTTGTTTACAGACAGCTAGTATTCTGCTAACGAAATATTCGTATAGGCATGTAAAGAGGATTCTTGTTTTTTTTTGCAACGGTTGATGGATTTTCGTATGCTATCAAGGCTGCACCGTGAGGCTCTTCACGTGTTAAGTGGAAGCGAAATGAAATGTGATTCGTGCAGGAGTCATTATTCTTTAACATGCATGAAACTCAACATATTGTATTTATTTGTCATCGTCGACGCTCCTGTTGTACGCGATTAAATTGTTTTGAGCTCTGTTTTACTCCAGTATATGACTTAAATATTTTAACAAATTTTCACAATCGTGCTAATCAAGTCCATAGCAAAAGCAGTTTCGCTCGCGTGGTATGCTAAAACATACATACATAGATTCACGCCTGTTTCCTGGAGGGGTAGGCAGATACTACGGATTTCCATTTGCTAAGATCCTGACACACTTCTCTGGCTTCATTCACTTTCATAACATTCCTCATACACGCTCGCCGGTTTATACATAGACTTTAATAATACCTGCACTGCGATGGATTTATATTCGACATATAATTTCTAACCATACATACATTTAAATTCATCTCTTTACAATGGTAATTTATCCTAGTGCCAATGCTTTTATTATTGTGTCTCTATAAAGTTTGAAGAAATAATAAAGAAGATCATTTATTTTATAATGTTTGTTGTTGTTTCGTTAGTCTAATGCCGTAACCACTGCTTGTTTATCGTGATGCGACTTGATACCCAAACGTAGATTCTTACTGCGTTTTGGCCAAAATCTTTTAATGACAGCATCAATTCTGGATCAGTAACCAGTATACGGAAAAAACTTTTAGTGACAGTATCAATTCTGGATTAGTAACCAGTATACGGGAAAAACTTTAAGTGACAGTATCAATTCTGGATTAGTAACCAGTATACGGAAAAAACTTTTAGTGACAGTATCAATTTTGGATCAGTAACCAGTATACGGAAAAAAACTTTTAGTGACAGTATCAATTCTGGATCAGTAACCAGTATATGGGAAAAACTTTTAGTGACAGTATCAATTCTGGATCAGTAACCAGTATACGGAAAAATCTTTTAGTGACAATATCAATTCTGGATTGGTATCTTAGTAACAGCATCAATTCTTGATCGGTATCCAGTATACGTATTCTGTACGATAAGTGAGTGATAAATCTAGCTAGTATTCTAATTAAATTCACAGCAAAGCAGTATTTAGATAACCTATAATCTTCATTCATTAATAGACTATAAAATTGAAAAATATGTCTAATCTGACTGGTATTTCCAGAGATAATGACGTTTAAAAAACACAATCTCGTCATATTTATTATATTTTTATAGATAGTAACACAGTAAAGTCTCGAATCTGGTACTTTCTGGAACTAAGGATTTTCAGAAATAAGCGTGTTCAAAGGCACAATGCCTTCAACTTTATTATATTTTATAAATAGGCACAGTAGAGTCTCAAATCTGGTACTTTCTGGAACTAGGGATTTCCTTCGCCATTTAAAAGAAAACGCAACAAAGATAACAGCAACCTTGTGTTGTGTTACTGTTACTGTTGTCTAATCTTTGATCTTCTATTGGTGATTGTCGAGATGAGTAAAAAGCGGTTACTGTTTTATCTAATCTAAAGGAATTCCTTCCTTTGATGACACTTTTGACTGTGATGACATTTCGAGCAATTTATTTTGTTTATTTGTGATTGAATAATATTTAATACTTTCCTTTTGTATATGGATAGGTTTTTTTTTAAAGACAAATCCGGCACTTGCAATAGTTCCTATGTCGCAGGACACTTTATAAACATTCAAATGACGAACACAAAGAACACTCAGACTCGGAAAAACCATTTGTGGCTCATACAATTTTTTTGTCTCGTCTGGGATTCGAACCCACAATACAAAGTAGCAGTGGCGAGGCGACCACTTACCACTACGACATCTGTGCAGTCAAAGTTGAAATGTAAAAGGATAAGAAAATATGATTTTCCTTTAATTTAGTTGTAACAACCTTTTTACCCTCAACTTTAAAGAATTACTCGTTTGACAACGTGTTAGTCTGGTTGTTGCCAACCCATATGCTATGATAACAACAGTCATCAGGCGAGCAATATTTTGTCACATCAGTTGTATAACAACAAAAGCAAAGGAGTTTACACAAACAGTTCTGTTATTCAAATTCAATATGGCAATCATTACAACTTATTTATTACGTTAATATTTTGACATTCAAATGTAACACAATCAAGAGTCTTTAATTTAAAGTCAAATGTTTAATTACGCAAACGTCCGGAACAACATAATAATATTAACTTACATTTACAAATTCAATATTGAAACACTCTTACAGAACAAACTGACAGATGGTTTGTTTAAAATTAAAGATAAGATTGTTCTCAGAAACATTTGATCCTGTTTCGGAGAAATTTCATCTTCAATTGACATAAGAAATGCAGTTGAATGTAGTCTATCTAGGATGGGTTAGGTATTATTTCAGCTATAGTTTTATTAAAAGATAGATTGAAATTTATTAATCAAAGCTACATATACAATACTAGTTTTTGCTGGCGAGGTAAAGTAAGTCAGGTTATGTAAGTAACAGTCCTTTTTTAACACGCTTTTATTATCTTGGTTTGTCTCTATGTATCTATATATCTACAGGGTGATTTTGAAATCGTGTAATTCCTTTTAACCACGCATTCTACTGGTGATATAGAATAACTCTGACCATATTTTTTCTTAATTAGAATAATGGTTTCGGCAAAATTAGAGTACAGATTTTTTTCATGAAATGATTTCAAATAGTCATATTTTAACCACCTGACACAATCTTAAGATTTTGCTAATTTAAAAATAATAACATAACAATAACTGATGTCGTAAATAATAGGGGGCAATAAAAAGGACCGCCCGTTATTATTTATGACATTAATTATTAATATGTTTTTTTATTTTAATTAGTAAAAAATTAAAATTGCCTCGGTTGGTTAACATATGACTATCTGACACCATTTCACGAAAAAAACGGAACATAAATTTTTCAAAAAAAATAATTCTAATTAAATAAAAATATGGTCAGGGTTATTCTATATCACCAGTAGAATGCGTGGTTAAAAGGAATTACACGATTTCAAAATCACCCTGTATATAACGGAATCTTTTAACGTGATTTTCACCCCTTTCAAACAGACGGATAGATTTGAAACTTTGCACACTTATCGAGGACCGATGACAATACAATAATACAGAAAAACAAGAAAAGAAAAAAAATTAAAAACAAATACGCGTTAGAAAGTAGAATAATTTAATAATTTTAATTAAAAAAGCGTGAGTTGGGGTTTATCAAAATATCTTAGAAAGCACCCACGCTTTTTTACATTAATATTATTAAATTATTTTCTACTTTTTAAAGCGTGTTGTTTAGTTTTTTAATTTAAATAATATATAGTCAATGTTACTCGGCGACATTATAGCTTTCTAATAGTCAAAGAATTTATTTTTTAAATCGGTTGTGTAGTTTTTGACTTAAACCATTACAAACAAAATATCAAATCTTTCCATTTAATAATATTAGTATGGATTTAACCAAGAAATGTGAACATATTTTGTTTGAACGTTTGTACGCATTCTTGGACTAGTTCTTGTAGAACTAGTCCTAGAATGGGGTACGAGTAAAAAAATGTACTCGTATGTGTATCGTGCACATAATAATTAAATTAGTTTCGGTAGCTTAAAACCTCTCTCTCACTAACACTTCATACGATTTAAGATTAATTCTTATACAGTATGAAAATTTTAATTAAGTGTAATATTTATTATTAAACATAGCATTTTTATCAGACCTGGCAACATTCTTATTTATGAATAATTTTTGTCAGTTTTCTACCTGATATAATATTTACAGTTCAGACGGCATTTTAAGTTAGTGTTATATCTATTTATTAATACGAGAAGCAAAAACGTTGTACCCCTTTTTACGAAAATTGCACGGACGGAGGAGTATTAAATTTGGCACAGTTAAAGTTCATATGGAGAAGGAGTGGCGAATCCTAATATTTTTATAAAATATGAATTATAAATACATTTAATTAATGAAAAAACACTACACGCACACAACTATGCATTTGACACAAGCAGTCGAATCGCGTTCGTAGTATTTCGGCTTTGTTCTTCTGATATCGTAGAATTCTTCGTAACTATGGTTACATATGTAAATTGTATAAGGAATGTGATGATAAGGGTATAGTTATAGGCAATAAAACCTTAATAACGATCAAATTTAAAATATAAATAATGGTTGAATTTCGACCACTTGGCGACCGTTAGTAAAACTAGATTTTCCCCACTGCTTCGTAAATGTAGGTTAGTTTAGAACAGTACTTTTTCCTGAATAAAAGGTACCCTATGTCTTTTTGTGTACTCTTGACAATGTGTATGCAATGTTTCATGATGATCGGTCGAGTAGTTAATACGTAAAAGCGTAACAAACAAACTCACATTAGGATACTAACTTAACACTAAACAAATGGCTCGACTGATATTTTTAATCTCCCTTGCCCGAAGGATTTCGAGATAAACAGTATATAAAAACAATCTTACATAGAAATATAAAGCTATGTAATAATTTTAAACCAATCATTAACTGCTTTTTAAGATTTGAAAGAAACATACGGAAGCTGAATATGTATAAGTATATAAAGGTAAAGGGTTTGCCTGTAAAAATAAAAAGGTATTTTATACGGAATTATCGAGATTTGGATAGGAACTTTATTAAAGGATTTTATCCTTAAATATGGTCACATACAAGGTGTAACTGTAAGGTGAGAATATACCAGATTATTCCTAAAGGTACTGGTTCTGGTAATACAATTCATCGTGAGCTAACGAAGGATTTCTGGTTCATGAGCCAAAAGTTTGTTTTCTGAATGTTCATGGTGATGTCAAATATACTTTTCACATGTGCATTAAATATAATTGAGTCAATCTTACTTAGAAACAATAAAGCTGTCCCAGAAAGTCATCTCAGATCATGTTAGTTTAAAAATAAATAAATGTCATGAAAATATTGTTCAAAAATAGTGAGTTATTTAAGTCACACTAATAATTATTATAAGTATGAAAAAAACAAATAAACTAATGTTGATTAAAAGTATACTGGAAAAGAACAAATGCTACTGTTCAAAATTTGCAACCGCTAATAAAAAAGAACTATATTATTTTTTAATCTGTTGCACGTCTTTACAAAGGAAAAAATATACATCACGACCGAATCTGTGTATATAACATACAATTTTGATTAAATTAATCATCGTATTTTTTTATTTTTATTTGTACTGCGATAAAAATAAAGTTAGGCAATTTATAAATGCAATTAAGCAAGCATTAACAAATAATCAATAATTTTATTTATTATAAACGTCAATATTTTCAATCACAGTCACGACAACCGCTGTGGTAGGCGGCCTAATGGTTTTTACCGCCAGTTTAGTATACCAAAAATGTGAGAACGATCAAAAGATCATTACTACAAAATACATTGCTATTGTAAATAATATTAGCATTTATACATTGCTTTGTATATCAAAAGTGTAATAATAAGTTTTTATGTGCCATACATAGTTGAAGTTCAATGATATATGTATACATATATTATAATAAATAAGTAAAAATTATGTTTATCTGTTGAGATACTCATTTAACCTTATATATAATAAATATTCGCCATTAAGTGCTTTAGGACATTCTATTTATTATATTATGAGTACCTCGTAGTACAAAAGCACGCAAACGTAGTGCAAAAACACAAAACATAATTGGCGAGTATTTTGCAAAGCGATAACCATCACATGCACATCCTATGGGTTTTTATACAATATCGTGACGAGGAAAATGTCGCTCATTCGTGCGATATAAAACATTTAATAACATAATATAGACATGCCTATACATCCCCGGCGAGAAAAAATATGTATTACCTATACCTAGATTTCGTAAGCTATGCTTTGAGTTTTATGTATAGTGAGCATTGCTGTCTACCAGTCAGGTAATGACGTATTAATCAGTAATATCAGCCCACTTTATTAATTTTGCCACTGCATGGTACGAATCTGTGTCATAGTGTGAAAAAGTTTAGGAAATAGTCCGCCACGCGTTGTAGGTGGTAGACTTCACATATCACCGAGAACATCATGGAGAACTCTTACACAAGCTGATTTCCTTACGAAGTTTACCATCACCGTTAAAGCGACCAAAAAGGATTATTTAACACACACATAATTTTAAAAAGTCAGAGTTTTGAATCTGAGACCTCTATATGGCAGTCCAACTGTCTCTCACTAAGTTATCGCTAACACTTCATTTAATACATCGTAATAATAAAAAATTATCTATTGCAGATGTCCAGACTGGGTGCACTTGCCTGCCAGGGCTTCTCCACCAAGGGACAAAAGAATGAGTTTAATGCGAGGCAGAAGAGCAATTGAAGCTAGGCGGGCGAGGAGAGAGTTGATTAAGCAAAACCTTATCTAAGTATACTTTTAATTTGTAAGCAATGTATCGAACAAAAGTTAAGAGTTTTAGAGAGTTAAGTTATGTTAAGACGGTACAACTTAGCTACTCATGGACTCATGTGATGTATGGTGGTAACATCACCCAAGATTAGCTACATTTTTGCTTATGTTGGCATTTTTATTTCCTACGGCAGGGTATGAGTATCTGAGTTGGTAAGTTTGCGGCAGTTTGCCGACGTTGTGAGTTCAAGTTTTCATGATTGTGTTTTTTGATGTTTAAACGATGCATTTTTAGGTGAATAACTGATAGTTTAATATAGCAATTACACACCTGTAAATCTCATATGTCATAAAAGACAATAAGATAAGAAAACCAGCGAATTTCTCTATTGCATACCCTAACGATTGTTTGGCAATACCGATTTACAATTTTCCGTTATTTCTTAAACACGTCATGAATCCTCTTTAGCGGAAATATTGGTCAAATCATTCTCTACACTAGAACAAGAATTGATAGTCTAAAATAATTGGTGTTGCCTATCAACGTAAAGATTTATATTTCTTTCAAATAGTAACACTGTTAATCTGAATATTGATCGATGGAATAAATGTTAGTTTTAGAATTTAGCAATAAGAATTTAATAATGTTTTGCTATATATTAATGTTTACTATAGATATCCATTGCTGGCAAAATTTTAAGACTGTTGAATACATTTAGTAGATACTGTTAAATATGAGTACACGTTTTTTACAATGATAAGTTAACCTATCGCCAACTACTGAATAGACATAGACCTTTACCACTTTACGCCATAATGTCCGGTTTTTTACCTGTCATAAGCCGGTCAAATCAGGTAAAATGGACCGCCTTTTTAGGTCGTTGGTTGATCAGGTCAGACACACAGGTTAGGGAAGAGGATCTTCACGTTATATAATTATAAAGTATGCCAACAATTAAAGTTCTTAACATTTCAAGCTACACGGGCCGCCAGCCAGGCACAATTGTTTTCAAATATGTCTGACATTCTAGCAATAGACGGATTAATTTTAGAATTGACTAGCGACCGGCCCCGGCTTCGCACGGGTAGTACAAAACCTTAACAAATTAAACACCTAAACCTGCCCCATGAATCATTCTGTCTATTGGTGAATACCGCATGAAAATTCATTTAGTAGTTTTTGAGTTTGTCGCGAATAGACAGACAGACGCGGCGGAGAGTTTGTTTTATAATATGTACTGATAGTGATAAAGTGTCGCATCAATTTACAATATCTACACATATTGTCATGTGTATAGCGTTAAGTTTTTATAGGTGCCGGTAAAGCCTTATTTAATTTTTGGTTGTTGTTATTGTGTTAGTTTGTTGCATCTGTTTTAAATAAGAAATCCTGTGCTATTATAAACAAATAAACAATATAATAGTTTGTTATTTTAAATTATTATTTTTAATACCTATTAGCCCTTTTATTTAGGTATATTTAAGACAACGATCTCTCGGATCGTGGGCGGAGCGGTAATGAAGGCGATTGATTTGCATGAGACCCATGCAGATCAGTCGCCTTCACTCACTACCATTTCAGGGATTTGGTAGTGTGATTATGGATATCTATATATTAATACGTGAAGCAAAAAATGTTGTACCCCTTTTTCCAAAAATTGCGCGGACGGTGGAGTATGAAATTTGGCACAGTTAAAGTTTATATGGAGAAGGAATAGCGAATCCTAATATTTTTATAGAAAATGCATTAAAATAATTATTATTAAATTAAATTTAAGAATTTTTTATACTACAACATGAACATTAAAAATTCGTAAAAGAAATGCAAAATTTTTGAATAAATTGCTAAATTTGTCTCAAATTATTCAAAGTTATTCTCTGAACCATCATTAAATAACGCCCGGAGTTTTGCCCCGTCGTTTGGTACCACTCTCGACCACCCCCTATTGTGGGAAGTGCAAAACTTTTGATTTTTACACCTAACCTAACCTAATCTTTCGGTACCTAAATATTCATATTTTCAGCGGGTTTTTTGTCATATCTTGTATTCTACCTTGTCTTGATCTTCCTTAAATTAATGGAAAACCACGACACGCACACAACCATGCATTAGACACACGCAGTCGAATCGCGTTCGTAGTATTTCGACATTGTTCGTCTGACGTCGTACAATTCTTCGTAACTATGTTTACATATACCTTATTTATATGTAATATGGGTAAAGTTATAAACAATAAAATCTTAATAACGATCAAACTTAAAATTTAAATCAATTATGGTCGAATTTTGACCACTAAGCGACCGCTAGTATGTATAATTACGACTGCTTTTTCGATCTTATGGTGCAGGTAGAAATCTATTATATTTATTCCTCTGTTTATATAGGAGATATAACGTTATAATGCGTATGATTGGCAGTCACGAATTGGTGACGTAACGTGGCGATGTAGGAATAATACATGTCTGTCTATTCTTAAGAGGTAATGCAGGTATTCATTCTTCTAGAATGATAGGTGACTGATATATAGTTTATTCTTTGTTCTTGAACACAATCTGAGAATACTGAAGTCGAGATTTCTAAATCCGTTGCTAGACGAATTACAAATCGAATCCGTACTACTGATTCTCAGGTTAGGTACTAGATCCATTTCTTTTAATAGACAATGCATAAAAAGGCTGGCAAATTAACTAAGCCTAGGTTATAGTAAAATCGTTTCTATCAAATGTAGTAGAAGTCGTTTGTCGAATCACGGGATATATTTTTGATTTATATTGTTATGTTCAGTATAAAGGTCTTCTGAAAGGTAAGAGACCGCAAGGACAAGGTTAATATAACTATATTAATAATTGTGTGTCGCCTAGGCATCTTTACTTAAATATTTTTTGTAGCATCGAATTGGCAATCAATCTATCAATTGGCCTGATGGTAAATGCCTGGAGCGCGTCTTGTACCTTCACTCTGCTGAATCGAAAGGCAAATAATCTTATGTTGTGTTTTTGTGGAAAGTAAGGTACCTAGAAGTTTAACATCACAAACATTACGGATTTTGAAATGACTACCATCAAGCAAGCAATAATATCTTACAGATAACTAAAGTTTAAAAATATCAGGTTGCAATACATTGTTTTAAATTTAAATATGTAGTATGCAAATTCTGTGCAGCCAGATACAGCGTTATTTTCAAACATGTAGCAAGTAGTACTAATTTTAATTTTGCCATTTTAGCGAGCTGCCACTCACTCCCAACAATAGTAAGGCCAGGAGAACTAAGTGATTTACTTACGACACAGGAATGTCTTTATTAAACTCGTAAACTTGGAAGACCTGCTACTCGCCGATAGGAAACATCTTTCAATTTACCTTTAAAAAGATTCTTAAGGCAATTTCAATTTAATAAGTACTAGTTTCTGCTCTTGAATTCGTTCGTGTAGACTTATTTACTTTGCTAATATTTTGCGTTAAGGACCTTTGCATGAGTAGTTGGAATAGCAACTCCAACTACTCATGCATGGCATGGCCATGCTAACGCAATTTGGTGTAGCAAGGTCGTTGTCGATCGATACGTATTTGGTGTTAATCGATGCAGGGTACATCGATGGCGATCGATTCTGTTAGGATGATATAATAAAATAGATCATGCTTAGTTTATTAAGTGTAGTAGTGACACATGATCGCCTTTATCATTTAATATTTATTGTATCGATTGGACAAGATAATCGAAGTCTTCTAGCCTACTTATATCTGCGGTCTTACTGAACGGAATCAAATAGAAAGTATGGCTTAGTTTTTAAGTTCAATCCAAGGCTATCAAACTGTGAAAAGTGTTTCAATATACCTTTAATTGCTATTTGAAAGTGCAGTTACAGTTTTATAATAGAGTGGAGGGACATGGTATGATGTTCCTTTAACTCAAATAAAATAAACAAAATCTAGTTATTATAAATTCGCTTGCGGTATTCAGCACCTCGTAAAAGTTATATGGAGTGTTTAATTGAGTACAGCGCAACCTCTTGTCGTGATTTGTAACTTTTTCTGTATAATAGAGTCGCTACAATAGTGTAGATATATTGTAGCTTAGTCTACACTACCTTTTGAGTGGTAGTAATATAGCGGCGGTCAGACACAATAGGTTTTAAATTATGTCTGTCATTTCAATAATTAAGAAGTAAATAAAAAAAAACATGTAAATGAGCTTACATTAAGTTGTCCACAAATTGCTTATTAGCAGATTCTACTTTTAAACGTACATTTAGACACAAGAAAATATACATTTAATCAACTTTAAAATGTTATGAATATTAACAACTAACTTAAAATTTAGGACATTAACCTATTTCGTACTCAAAACAGAATACTGCCAAGCCACTTAATATTAACCGACGCAAAGTCCGAGATCGCAAGACTAATTTCATAGGCCAGCATTTCGGCAAACATGCAAACTCATACTTTACGAATATGGGGCTTAACGTAACGGATTATGAAGAGTTACCCACTTTAGCCTTAACATTATTTATTTAAAATAATCCCTTACGCGGCTCACTCATGTTGGTTTTAAATATCGTCCGTGTCGCAGCAATGCGTAAATTTAATGGACTTTACAAAGTTTATAATAAAAGGTATTTTATCTTGCGAGCAGCTAGAATTTTTTGAGGTTTTAAGGTTGCTGTTAAAATTTTTGTCGGTTTATTTGTTACTCGCTATTGTATAATTGATTTAGGTATTTAATAACGAAGTGTATCGCTGTATTATATATACTAGTAAGTTGGCTACAAAATTTTGAAATGTGCCTGTCGGAGGTATATATGTATGTATCCCACAGGGATAGGTAAAGTTTCACTTCTGTCTATCCTTTCGGAAAACATAACTGGCAAAATGGTATTACTTCAACTATGGATTTATGGCTTTCCACGGAAAGCTAGATGAGCCTTTTGCCATCTATTGGGCACAGTAGCTGACCTGGTGCTACGACTGAGTAATTCTTAACGGAAAATTCAATAATACTTTGCCCGATCTGGATGACAAACCTACGACCTGCATTGGTAGCGAATACACAGTCGCATTATGCGACCACTGCGCCACCGAGATAGTACTTATATTCAACGGTCGGCAGCCAGTAATAATTGTTTTTCAATTATATCTGGCATTTCGGCAATCGACAGATTAAACTCTCTCGGTACGATTCTGTGAAAATATAGGGCAGTCATTGGTTTACCGACCTTTCCACGAATAATTGATTGTCTATTTACATCACAGAGCGAGCAAACCACGCGTTTCTACTAATGGTGAAAGTAATAATAATATTTATGCCAAATGATCCTGCCAGCTGCGCCAAGCGCAGCCAGTAGTTCGATAGTATAATTATAATAACACATCTTTATATCAGAATAGTTTTCATATTTGTATTAAAAACAAATTCAATTCTTACTTACAATATATTGCCTAAATAATAATACATTTCAGTTATGCAGCTATCTCTAACCATTTTGTATACTTAAAACTATTACTCTATCTAGCAGGTTCCTTAATTATACTGGTAGTAGTACCAGTACACGTACACGTACAAACCCATACACCATAAACAAAGCGATTCGACTTCTTTGGATGGCATGGAAACGTCTCACCTCTGCAAACATTTTAGAGGCATTACAGTATGGTGCAAAACCCATTATGGTGTCTGTCTGTGTATGTGGTTGTATTGAACTAATGCCTGAAATCAAAGACCACTTTGTTCACGCATTCCAGAAAATCGGAAAATTTCTGCCGAATATTTACACGGGTAGTATAAATAAGGCTTAAACGCTCATAAGCCTATAGAACTGATTCATTATAATTTTACTATAATCTCAAAATTTATGTTCACATGACCTGTATTATCTATACTAATATTATAAAGAGGAAATATTTGATTTTTGTTTGATTTTTTGTTTATTTTGAAGATTCTTTTAAGATGAGGAAGCTATATTAATACCGTGTAACATAAGGTACCTATATATTTTATTTAAAAAATGTTCTGCTACTAATATAACCTATACTATTTTTAAGCGAGCAAAGCCACGGGCAAAAGCTAGTGTTGTATAAAAATAGACGATTTCGTATAAACTATTCTTCAGTTCAACTTTACTGGAGCATGTGTGTACTCAATTGGATTGCTTCTTAGGTTGACGTCACAGCTTTCCTTAGACTAGTGACGTCACGAGGTCTCTCCGTCTTATCAGCAAATAGTAAGAATAAAATGGCAGTATTGTGTGTTAGTATATTTTTAACTTTTAGACTGCTAACATTTAGCAATTTCTTTATTTATGTTTTGAAGCTATTATTTATTCACCGCAATCATTTTTGCTGAAAGACGTCCTGAACGACGACTGCTGAACATAGACCATCCTCAAGGTTTTCCACATAGACTGACCTTGCACCACCCGCATCCTACCGCTTTCCGCGACGCTTACCAAGTCATGGGCCCACCTTGTGGCTACCCTTGCTGCGCCTTCCGGTGTGTGGCCACCGCTCCAGAAACATTCTGCCCCAACGACCACCAGTTCTATGAGTTCACCATTGACCACCAGTTCACTGCTACTTAAGCTTGGCTATCTGGAGAGCTATGAGTTTTCTAGTGGTTCTGCTCATTATTGATTAGATCTCGCAGAGAAACGCCTGGCATGGAGAGCCTTCTGAGTGACCTTAAGCCTGATCAGGCCCATAGTGCCATATTAGTAGCATTATTTATTATCAATCATAAATAATTATATCCAGGAAACAGACTAGAAGCATATTACAAGTTTTGTATGTTCATACATATGTAAGTATATTTAAAGTCACGACTCTATATTATGTCTACACCAACATTTCGCCGGCAATGGTTGTTGGTCCCATATAACAGGGCGTGACACTGGTGTTTCTTGCAACATCATACCAAATATTTCTGTTACAGAATTGTGTGATACAAAACTTATTAACACTTTGCTGGCCCGAGTATTGCATCCAAGTACTAATTGCATACTTAAGTATCTATCTGACAGATCCAACAAAAAAGTATGTTCATTGTAAAATTCTGAAAGGAAAGTAGTTATAATTATAAATTTCACTATTACCACGTTTATGCAATTAATATAATTATTTATCTGCCCTTATCATAACTTATTTTTATCACGTTGATTGAAACTAAACTTAAACTACTTTGCACCGTTAACCCATTTATTCATTGCGTGTTGAGAAATGTTATTTTATCTACCACTTACTGCTTAAAGCGTAAAAACTACAAGTCGAGCACTAATTTTCAGCTTAAATGGTCAACTTTAACTGTCTACTTAACTAATTGCACACTAAATAAATTCGTGTAAACATTTAAACGCTTTTCCGATTTGTGCCTTATACGGTTGGGAGATACTTACGAAGAAAACGAAATATATTTTAAACCTAGTTTTTAGAAGGTGGAGTGTATTTTAAATTGATTGCTATGCCTAAACTAACAGTCAGAGTGGTCGCTTCGATGTGGGTTCTTGTATATGTATGTTTTCTTAAAGATCATCACTGCATATGCCTAGTCACACGGGGAATTTGCTTTGCGTTACACTTAAGACACTGGATAAGTTTCTTCTGCCGATTGTCATCTTGTGTCCATCGAAATTCGACTCATATGACAGATAATCTGGCAATTAATATTTCGGTGCACACAAAGCAGTTTGCGGTGAATCTTGACTTTACGCAGAAGTGATTTGTATTGGATGTTGCATCGCTTACGTAGGTCACCCCATAAAAAGCGTTGGAAGCGAACTAATCTGAGTAGGTACGATGCCGTCTACTTAAATTGTGTGTTCCACAAATGGTTGTTCTGAGTCTGGGTTGTTTTGTGTCCGTTTTTGAATATTTGTAAAGTACCCAGCGACACAACAATTATTTCTAGTTTGTAGCCTTTTTTTAATAAAAAACAAGAGCTTATTATATTTCATTCGCCTGATTCAACAGCGCGCAGCAGTGGTCTGTCTTGTTCGCTGTTGGCTGCCGTGTAGATTTTGCCATGAAATACAAATATGATAGCCAAAAATCAATGTCATCGTTAGCTGTTGTAACTTCAAATCGGTATCGGCTTCGCCTATTTAATGAGGCCATAGTTTTACCTGCTACTATAAGGTGATTTACTATCATAATGTTTTATTTTTTTATCCGAAACCGATGATTGTGCATGAAGAATATAATGAAAGTGCAAGGGAGGTTTGCTATTATACTTATCTTCCTTATGCTGTCCAAGTAAAATAACGAAACAATTAGTAGCGTGATCTCTAGGAAAAACGCCAGTCCATCGCGAATGCGTATGCAAATTGTCGACAGTGGCAATTAGCTGATATTGGACTGATACACACGGAAATACAGCTCACCAGCCGACTTTAACATTAACTTAATATAGTCTCATAAAATCTATATATCTCTCACTATGTTACATGGTCACGTAACACAAATACATACACAGGATGTCCGGTAATTAATGGATAACCTTGAAATGTCTTATGGCAGAACTGAAGGCCGTCCAGAAAAAATAAATATATTTATATATTACACACCCTGTATAGTGTCACGCCTATCTAACTATGCAGAGGTGGTATTAAACCCACATTTTACTATGTACCTATGCTTTTTGATCGAACGTAATAGAGGAGAAGTTATTGCCGTCTACCGCACACAGTTGCAGCCCTGTGCTACTTCTGCGAATGGCTTGACAGTAAAACACAATAATACTATGCCCAACCCGAGAATTTGACACGAGACCCCAGCACAGCAGTTGGTTTCGTTACCGCTACGCCACCGAGTCAGTCACTATATAGAAATGCGATGATATAATTTATATTCTCTTTCTGACTCTGGTAATTTTTGAAATCCGTATAATTTTAAATTCTGCCTTTTGTCAACTTAAATATAATTGAATTATACGGATGGCATTTCATTTCAACCAATACTATTTACGTACTTCTTTAGTTATTTCGTTAGAATTAGTTTAGCTGATTACAAGGTTCAGTGTTAAACAAAACTTCAAAAGGGTTGCTAAAAATATCTCATCTGTATATATTGTGTTTGGGCTCCAATGAAGCTCAAATTTACACTTCACATATTCGATTTGATTTCTATCTTCATGCTTGGTAGAAAATTATATTTTCATTTAGCTAGCTGCTTTAAGTTCATGGTTACAGGTAAGCCTATTACTAAAGTGGCTTCAAAACGGACATTATTTTTGCTGTTATGTGTAGTTGCAATATACTGGCCGGCAATAACAGTCATTCTATGGTTTACACGTCGCTATTTTGTACATAGTTATCCAAAAAAAAAATGGTGTAGTGGCCGATGCTTTTTAATGTTTTGGAGTTGGCCGGTCTTTACTTGAAAGCATTGCAGCTACATATTGCCGTAAAATATTGCCCGTTTTGAAGCACCCTAGGGTAATATTTCAGATTTTGCAGTACTGAATATACGTTGACACTAAAATCCTACCCTTTCGTATCATGAAAGATGAAATTCTCCATCTCTATTTGTCATGAGGTCTGCTTCAGTTATCTTCTCTCTTATTTAATCGATTAGATATATCACCCTGCTTTACATTCAGTGTATATTACATAGATAATTGTTCGTATCAACCGACACATATACCTCTTAGGTACTTGGACGTGCATGCAAATGCATTTGGTGCTGTATGATAGTTCCGAAACCTTTGGAAGTTTTTAATTATTTATTTATTTTTAAAATACTACCTCGTGCAAGGAATAAATCCTGTATCGCTAGGGGCTTTACAAACGTTCAAACGACAGACACAATAACACCATTACTTAAAATAACTATCACGACGCAAATTTTTGTCTCGTGTGGGCATCAAACCCACAACATTCGGCGTAGTGACAGTGGCAAGACAACCATTCAAACCTCTACGCCATCCATACAGTCCATTAAACGTTTAAGTTAAATGGTCATCCTTTGTTCATACGAGTTACAACTTATCCTCGTAATTTTGACCAGGCGGCTACAAAGTCTATATTCATATTCATCCTATAGAGATGAATATTCCTTACGGAAAATTATGTGGTATCGAAATATTCAATCAACAGTAAGAATAGCATGTGCGTATTTTCTACTATGTACCACATACTAAGTCTGAATAATAACAATAGTCTATATCAAATTATACGTTATATTTCATTTTATTTAAATATAATATCTACCACTAGGGTATCGAAACTGTGTGATCGGACACAGGCTATCCTGTAGCCTATCTAGGAGAATAGTACTCCTCCCACGAAATCCCTCCTACAATCATTTTTGTGTAAATAAAGTTATTATTATTATAATTAAATGCAGGTACCCTTATAATTCACACCGATATTCCATTTGTTGCGTAGAATTTAACTTAATATTAACATACTAGCTGTGCTCGCGGTTTCACCCGGGTTTTTTATTCCTGCGACGCCCCTGTGAGTCATAGCGTGATGTTATATAGCCTTCCTTCCTTGTTTATTTCGATTTCTTTTACATACACATTGATATTACAATATTTGGAATAGCCTTTTAAGCAAATGTATGCTTGTGTTAAAATAATATTAGTATAGATACAGGAACGGTAGTATTCCGCATTGAAAACAGAAATCAAGCATAAAATAAGCTTCTACCAAAGGAATGTTTCCTTTAAGCTGCTTATCTTGTCATTTTATCGATAAAGTGCCTTTGAACTTGTTGGACGCAAAATTAAGCAAGCACTATGAATGTCAAATACTGTTTGTATAATAGTTGCAGCTGTTGCAAAGGAATCTTAGCTTATTTATCCTAATTAGTCATATTTTATACAAACACTAGTTTCTGCCCGCCTTTATGTCAAAAGTATCTTGTGTGATAATCCAGGACATTAGGTGCCACATGACAGTCGACAGCGACTGGGTAGACCTAAGTAAAGATGGTGGAATGACTTAGACGTTTTCGAAAGGGACGTGCAGGGGATGTCTTTGAACAGTGCGATTTAGAAGTGCAAGGGTGTAGCGATGATATGACGCAACATTTATTCTATTAAGACACATGCATCGCGCATTAACCAGTTGCTCAGCAGTAGGAGGTGTCCCCAGCAGTTTAACATAACAAAACGCTAATGAAAAAGAATTCAGGACCTCTATCTGTTTGTCACCTGTTTAGAGTTTTTGCATTTTTGAGTATGCATATAAACATCTTTAATTTATTACACCTAGTGGCAAACAAGCTTACGGAATTCGTAATGGTAGGAGTCAACCGACGCTATAGCCTAGGGGGAAACCGTTGGACTGCCACGCAGAGGTCTCGAGTTCGAACCCAAGGCGCTCATCTCTGACTTTTCGAAGTTATATGCGTATTAAATAGTGAATTGTCGCTTGCTATAACGGTGAAGGAAAACATCGTGAGGAAACCTGCATGTCTGAGAGGTCTCCATAATGTTCTTGAAGATATGTGAAGTCTGCCAACCCGCACTAGGCCAGCGTGGTGGACTATAGCCTAACCTTTCTCACACTGAGAAGAGGCCCGTGCCCAGCAATGGGACAGTTTAATATAGGGCTGATATTATAACCACCGCTTATGGATTTCTACAATGTTAAGCAGGGATGTTGCGAATATTCGCATTCGCAACCGCAATTGCGGAGCTTCCGCATCGATTTGAATATTTGCATCCGCATCCGCATCTGCAATAATCAATGCGGATGTTAATGCGGATCCAGATATAGCATAGGTTACGAAAAGAAAGATATCAGTTGTTAAGTAGTTCGTGTTTAATTTATGAACCTTTGCAAAACAGGCTTGAACCTGCGAAGGCGGTGATATTAGATACTTTTTATTAAATATGATGAACAATTTTCATCAACAGCCGCATCCGCAATTGCGGAGCTTCCGCATCGATTTGGACATCTGCATCCATATCCGCATCCGCGGATGAGAGTTTCCAAATAGCCGTATCTGCATCCGCACCCGCGGATGTCAAAAAATCTGCATCCGCAACATCCCCTAATTGTTAAAAGTAAACACAGCCTACCTTGTTAGCAGTATCCACTGTTAACCTAATAATATAATCTCGTTTAAAGTGACAGAACTTAGAATAGCGCTCAGAAATTACTGCCGCAGGTAGTTCATTCCAGAGCCAACCCGTACGTAGGCAAAATTCTCACTGGAAACAAGCTGTGCTAGAAAGGAACGCTTCCAGGTATAATATTAGAACTTTGCTGCGGCGTCAACTGATACGACACCTGCACAAACTTTCACATTAGTAATTAGAATTCATGGTAAAGATGAAATAAACATATATTTAAATCCTAAAGCCTGTAATTCACTTAAATTGCTACCGCGAGCAGAACTGCTAGTGTTTCCACCCTTAAGTAGATTTAGTTAAGCAGCAATATGTGGTGTTCCTGCAATGTAAATGCTCTTTGAGATGATGGTGTGCTATCAGCCTAGGACCCGCCCAGTGTTACCTTTGCTACTTGTAAACACAACGACCTGTCTTGGAGGTTCATTAAAATGCAATCGCTATTAAGTTTGTAATCTCTGCAGATTACACCATATAACCGATTTGACACAAATTAAATAGTTTACTAATGTTATGGATTATAAGTTGTAGGCTATTTCAAAACCTAGATTTAATCAGATTTTCTGTATTTTTGATTTCAATAATGCAACCGGCCCCAATGGCGTAGTGGTTAGTGTAACCGACTGCTACGCCTGAGGTCGCGGGTTCGATTCCCGCACAAGTCAAACATTTGTGTGCATGAACATGGATGTTTGTCTTGGTCTGGGTGTTTCTATGTATAATGTGTAAGAATTTACAAAAAAATATATATTTAGGTATATATGTATGTTTATCCATTGTCTAGTACCCATAGTACAAGCTCTGCTTAGTTTGGGCTAGATGGTGTTGTGTGTATGTGATAGAATATTATTATTATTATTATATTATATTAAACCAAACATTACATGTTCATGAGAACGAGAGCCAGTACTAACTGACCAACACCTATTACATATTATTGAGACAAAAGATGCAAATTACTTTTTAAAATGTTCTACAGAATCTTAGACCAACATCAGTTAAGTCGCTATCTCTACTTCCAAAACAAACACCGCAAAATTTGTTACCCAATAAAATACTAAATACTTTATAAATACCTAATCTATAACTTTCCAAATTAAATAAAATAGCTCGATTTAAATCTTAGGAGTCACGTCGGAAAGCTAATAATGACAAATAGCTTGCTGTTCCCCCTTTCAGGCAATGTGTACCTAATATATATAGCTGCTCTCGAATGGCGTAACATTAAACGAATCGAATCAATTTGAACTCGACGTTCGATAATTAAAACAGTTGCGTATCCCTCGCCGCTCACTAATTACTAAACGATAATATCGATGATGTGATTTATTTTGGTTCATGAATTCAATGGTAAAGAATAGTGGTTATTAAACATTTTCACTTCCTATTACTTTTTAATGGGGGTCTTAGAACAGATCAATATGATCAATGTTTTGTAGAAAAGATACGTTAAGAGTACCAGATGCAAGAAGTATGTGATGAAAGTGAATTATGATCTCCCCTCTATTGACCCTTTTAGCAATAAATCTATGTATATTCAGATCTTCGTTTCCTGTATACTGATTGTAACTATCTTCTAGTAGAAGTATAAGAGCTCCTCAAAATCTGAAGCACAATCCCGATTGGCGAAGTGCTTCTATCCTATAGATCAGTATTTCCCAAATTGGCCCAGGTGGATCCCCATGGGTACACGGGTAACTCGACGGGGTCTACGTTGGCGTGACAAAAAAATGGGGGTTCACAATTCGTAAGCGAGGATCCACGAAAATTATTAAGAACTGAGAATTTCTAAAAAAATGTCAGCCAGCCTACCGTGGTAGGTTCAGTCCCGAGAATTTGAAAAAAAGAGATGCGGTCAAATTTTAGTTTTAGTCCAGGTATATAGTAGAAATGTAGTTGCAGGGGTCCACCGGAACCAGCTAAATTTTGGAAAGTGGTCTATGAGAAAAACTTCTAGGAACCTCTGCTATAGATGGACAAAGGTAAATAGCATTATGTTGTATTACTATAATAAGTAGTGCAACAGTCCTGCAAGGAAGATTTTCTTATTTAGAAGGATAGAAATATTGTAGTATTGTGAGATGAAAGACATGAAAGTACTTCTCTAAATGGGCTCCGCAAATTTTGATTGCAGTTCTCGCTTATTTATGAAATAATTAAGCACAAGGCATATATTATTGTATCATATTTTTTATTGTGTAAGAATTGTGTATCATTTGTTGGCGATCCTTATAAATAAATAAAATAAAATTGTGTATTATTTTTGAATATTTTCTCAATTGTTATTGTTCTATCATTTAACTATTTTAAACGCAAAATAACGGTCTTTAATCTTTATGAATATGTTTACCAAGCACCGCTAATTACTTACACTAGCCAAACAGTACTAAGCCCAGTAACATTTAACACAGACTCTAGAATTGAACCAGAGAACGCCTGATCCTTTTCCACATGTAAGAGAAACTAACAAACAAAAACACATTTTTAATAATTTAACTTTTTAGAAAACTTTAGGCACTACCCATAACGGCGCCCAGAATACTTACAACTGAAACATGTTTTGTGAGAGATTGAACTCATGATAATCATCAGTTAAAGAACTGCAGCGTCCGTGCAGTCCAATTTTAATTAGACTAGCTTACACTTCAAAGTCTTCAAGCCCATTTATACTCAAGGATTAGCAAACATGAATGCCCATTTATTAGCAGACAACACAAAACCATATACGATTGCACATGTCTGATATAAAACAATTGTATATGGTGTCAGTGAGCAGTGTTGGTGGCTGGTGCAGCAATATTGTACCGACCGGTTATGTCTTTGAGCTTTGTGCTTCTCTTGTCATAGAGTAATGTATGAATAGGTTCGAATATACTAGACTGATTTTAGTTTTCTTTGTAATCCTCCAAGGCTTTCGATAACAATGGTGGTTGCATTGAAAGGTTGTAGTTCCAAATCCCGCCCATTGTTCTACCAAAATGAAGGCACTTCTAAAATAAGCATAGACTTGCTGGAGTAGTATGAATAATATTATTCTGGTCACTTGTAAACCAAACTGCAAATTTAAAAGTTCTTATGTTCAAAATAAATGAATAAATATACTACTGTTCACATTTCAGACGCTGTTTGTTTCTTTTGTTTGCCTTATTGTTCCGATTACATAAGTTTATGCTAATTTTTGTTAGAACCAGGTTGCGATTTGCGAGTGGTGGCTGTGCTATTGAGCTTACTGCTGTTAGGGATTTCTCCGTAGCATTGCTTGGTAAATTATCCTCTATTACTTAGGACCTGGGCGGTGCATTATACCCATATTTCCTTACATAATAATATAACCAACGAAATCTAGGTATAATACATCTCTACATAATCATGATTTAATTGTCTTTGTTGAAACATCGCTTCGCTGACATACTGGTAACGTTGACCGCATATATAATTTAGGATGGTGAGTTCCTGAATCAAGAGATAGACCGTAGAGTCATTTGTGGATCCAGATGCTGCGGGATTCATATGATTCCTCTATCTTAAAATAGAAGAAATCTTAATCTCTGCACTACATTACTCTGTACCATCTTGTTACGGACTACGTCGAGCCCGCCACACACAATATCCACTGTAATTTCTGTAGGACATAAGCTATTGTAATATTTTGTTTCAAATTCAATATGGTGCTATACGTTGAATTTAATTCTGATTGGCTAAACGGTCAGTTGTGTTAATTATTTGATTGGAAATGTATTAACTTGCATATGTAGTAATGCAGTGTTAGTACAGATTATTATGGCATTAATAACTGGTTCTGAATAATGTTATTGGATTTGCCACGGCTGGGTATATTAAGATTAGGTGAGTTCTCGTGTATTAGAAAATTTAGCTTGCTGGATGGCGCACTTACAGGGTTAATAAATGCAAATACAAATAAACTTCTACTGGTGACTTATTTATACCTTACTTAACAACTTTGTTCTTTCACTTTTTATAATTTTTTCTTTCGAACCCACGTCGTGCACCTCTGGACTTTCAGAAGTTATATGACTTTTCGAAATTATGTGCGTATTGATTGACAATTATCGCCTTCTCCGTGCCTCGGAGAGCACGTTAAGCCGTCGGTCCCGGCTACCATGAACATCTATGGTAGTCGTTATTGGGAAGTCAGTGCCCTATAATATCCTGTCGCCGGTCTAGCCTTATGGTATCGTTAGCCTTCGGGTTGCGGGGGTCAGGTGGCAGCCGTTCCGTGTAAAAACTGATATCCAGTCAAATCCGGTTAGACCAGAAAAGCCAACCCCAAGTGACTTGGGAATAATAAAGGCTAGGGAGAAGATTTGATTTTTATACAAAATTACTAATAATGGAATTGGTTGCTCTAATCGCACGATTAAGATATAACTAAACGTGGTCACAAAATAAAGCAACTAAACCAAGTATGACCAAATAATACGTCACTGGGGAGGTGGTATGCATGCAATTTTTAACTTCCTAAATTATATGTTTTTTGGAAATGTATTGAGTTTTGTAAAAAGTAGTAGAACTTCGTTAATTAGATGTATGAAAGACAAAGGTAAAAGGTTATTTTTTTATTTTGCATTTAAGTCTGTATAGCTACATACATTACACTGAACTCCCACTTAAAACAAGCACATTATTATAAGTTAGCGGGATTAAAAAAGAAATTTGTATATAGCAATCCTAATTGTTATATCCTTAAAAAAATAAACAACCAATTGCGTAGAATTTGTTGTCGTTACTTATTCTTCGGTTGATTTTAAAGAGTAAGCTTGGAAGCAGCTGATTATGACTAATACGTTTTTTAGACTATTTACATTGTTCTGTCTTTATTTATTTATATAAATATAAACAATACAATGTCAATGACGTGAGTATAGTGTGAATATATTTTCATCTACTATTTTATGACCAGTGATCGGAGTAGGTAGATTGATTTTTGGTACTTGTATCATAAATGCACACAGAAAGAATAACATGGATAAGCCATTTTCCCGGAAAGTAATTCCGGTATTTCCGGATTCAATTAAATATTGTTAATGTTGGTAGTGATATTATTCCTACTCAATTCAAAATTTAAAGGAAGGTATCAAAACTAAATTAATTCATTATTTATCTGTTGAATAATAAAAACAATCGAATTCCGATCGAAGCTTTAATTTTTATTTTTAGCCTTTTATGGCTAGAACTTTTATAGATAGACATAAATTGTTGCACTTAAATTTAAATATTTTCATAGGGGTCATGGTAATTTGCATTAAGGGTAGAATAAATGACGGGGCCCCATAGAGGGCCAATGCCTGCTGGGGTCGTGAGACTGTTCTAAGGATGCACCACGACTCTGAAACGTAAAGGGCATACGAAGGAACAGGTTGATTTTAGTCAGATTTTAGGACCAAAAAAAAGGGGTAGAATAAAGAAAAAAGATAAAAATCAAGATTGTTTATTGTTAAATATGTACATTTTACATTTATTCACATTTTTAATCTTCATCGATTACAATGTCAGCATCCTGGTAATCCTGATCTTTACAATTAAAATATATAACTATGAGTTTCTCTATATTTTCTATTTTCAACCTATTTCTTTTAACATCTAAAGTCCATTTATAAATGGAAAAAGACCGTTCTACATCTGACGATGTCAAAGGAGCAAATTTTAAAAAAGGTATTAAATTATGTGCTTCATTTTTTTCAATGGCCTCACTATATTCTCTAAGTGTGTCTAAATCTGGGTTTCGTTCCATAGCACGTTCTATTTTATTTTTTATATTTTCTGAATTGCACTGATTTATAGCATCTCTGACGTTGTCAAATGCTAAAAGTGAATCTGTCAACGATAAATTATGCTTTTGCAATTCTTTTAAAGACAAATGAATTATAAAATAATTGTCTTTAATGTAATTTAAATCTTCTTTTAAATTTTCTTTTTCTATAATATTTTTTGCCTCTCGAATAGATACCGCATCAGAGCTGCTTAAACAAGATAATACTTCTTTTATTTTTTCAAAGTTTTGAGCGTAATAAAATGCTGCCTCTAACCAAGTGCCCCATCTTGTAACAACTGGTTGGGGAGGTAGCGGCAAATCTGGATATTTTTCTTTTAAAATTTTGACTCTACTTGGGGCTTTCAAAAATACCTTTTTAACATTTGCTATTAAAATGTTAACATCGTGATATTCTAACCTAATTTGCTCAGATACGCGATGAAGAGAGTGCGCCAAACATGTTACGTGCTTCATTTCAGGTAAGTATTGTTTTAAATTTCGTCCTGCAGACAGCATATATGCAACGCTATCAGTGCAGAGGACAAGAATGTTACCTACCTTCGATTCAAAAGAATCTTCCCAAAAGTTTTCCAAACATTCTAACACAAATTGCGTGATTGTTTGTCCATTAACTACAGTTAGCATTTTACATGCTACCAAATAAGGTCTAGTCAAATTGCTAGGATGTAATGGTTTTATTAAAAAATTGACTATATAGCGACCTAAAAAGTCTGTCGTTTCATCTAATGATATCCATAGTTTCTCATTTTTATAATTTTGCCGAATCGAATTGATTTTATTCTTAAAAAACTTGTCCAAGTAAACTTTCCGTAACTGTGATTCATCTGGCAGAGTACGATTAGTACACGTACAACAACAGGTACTACACATATATCTTTTAAAGAAATCTTGAAAAGTAGTATTTTTCATCTGAGACCACGGAATATTGCACAAAATGAGAAATTTTATAAGATCGAAATAAAATTCCTCTTCGGGCCGCTTAAACTTTCCCTGGTGTACTGCTCCTTCGATATGTCTTTTAACGTTTCCTTTATTTATGGTTTTCAAATGGCTTTCACATTTTGAACAGTATATTGTACCACTAGCGTGATCGTAAAGTAGTTCGGGATGACCGGATATCCATTTTTCTACAGTTTCAGCCTTGACGTTTGCCATATCTGAACTTTGTTTTAGAGATGGAACCTCGTATATATCACCTAAAACAAAGACATGAAAAAATTACATTTTATTTAGTTTATTTAGCTTACTCCGTTTGTTTTATTTTTCGTGGATCAAATTTAGTCATTGAAATTTCACCCTCTTCCTGTCAATCCAAAATGGCTGCCGCTACAAGATGGCGGACAATTTTTTTTTTTTTACAATTCCATCAATATATATATATATCAAATGAAAGGGCTTGTTACGTAGAATATTTTGTAGAGAAGTAGATAAGGCCTATAGTAATTTATTTTACCAATACATTGCAAGAGGACACAGGGCATTCAAATTATATACGGATTCCAGTAAAATGTCGGTTAATAGTGGAGTTAGCTGAATTGCGACTACATTACTAGAATATCATAATTTTGTTTCGCACTAAGCTCACTGGTTCATACTCTATTAAAGATTTAACAATATTAAGACTCATGGTATGTTCAGCAGGTTAAGCGAACAAACACAATACTAAAAATATTCTTATAGTACATCCAAACATGCTTTATACTCCTTGTAACTAGTAAAATATTACTTACCAAAGCTTGGTTTAAATATGTAGATCCAATTCAATAGTGAAAAATCTGAGTCCGTATATTCGAGCCAAATCGTGGTTTAGAGCAGATTCCAGAAGTCAGTATGTACACAAGCCAGGGTCAAGTAACGTTTTCACAACACAGTAACAAACAAAGATGCGCACTCTACGAACCGAAGTAAACGAGTGAGCTACCTGGCATGTCGTCGGCGGGCGTACGCATTGTTCTGATAACCGGTTATTGTACCACCCATGATCCTTTGTTCTGATTGGTCGTTGGGTTTTGTCAAATCGTGACTATGTGCCGTTAAAAAAAATATGAAGAATAATAAAGAATAATATTGCTCATTTTATTACAACTCCTACCTTTTTTTGAGGATGGCAAATCATCAAATGACTCCTTCCACTCTGGCAGAATAAAATTCCTACATAAGTTCCGGTTTTTTTTTAATAATCCACCAATTCCGGAGGAATGTCCATATTATTATATACGTTTCGGATCAATGACCCCATTTCAATCTACCTACTCCGATCACTGTTTATGACACGGAGACTATATCGGCACTTAATTTCTCTTTGGATAGAAATAACAACCTGTTGATACTATCTTTTAAATGAAAGAAAAAAGCTGACACGTAATCCCTCTTTCATTTCAGAATTATCTAATTGAAACTGATGTCCTGCTAACGGTAGATAATCGTCCGAGATAGGTTAAACTATCTTTAACTTTCTTGTCTCGGTGGCCAGTTGCTCCAAAGAACTGTTATTAGAAAACTTTGCGACCTAGTTTTTGGTTTTGTTGGCATTTCCTATCTTAGTACTTAAGTATTAATTGAGAGTCCACCGCAGGCAATGCTAAGAAAAGGCGACTTGGTTCAAAGAGATCGCTTAGTTATTCAATGGCGGGAAGACAATTATTGGAGAATGCCAATCTTAGCGGTAACCGCAAATTGACGTGGATGTCTATATCACTGGGTTTAAGATAAAAAGTAATATAGTATGTATATTGTGGTTTGTATTCAATCATATTTATATTAAAGAACATGGTGGTGGTTAGCAGCGATAGGTCAGTGGGGAGACCTATAGACTGCAATGCAGAGGGTCTCGGGTTCGAACCCACGTCGCGCACCTCTGACTTTCGGAAGTTATATGTCTTTTTGAAATTATGTGCGTATTGATCGACAATGCCGATCGAACGATGCCTGCTCCGTGCCTCGGAGAGCACGTTAAGCCGTCGGTCCCGGCTAATATGAACATCTATGGCAGTCGTTATTGGGAAGTCAGTGCCCTATAATATCCTGCACTGGTCTACCCTTACGGTATCGTTAGCCTTCGAGTTGCGGAGATCAGGTGGCAGCTGCTCCGTGTAAAACTGATATCCAGTCAAATCCGGTTAGACCAGAAAAGCCGATCCCAAGTGAGTTGGGAATAATAAAGGCTAGGAAGAAGGAGGTGGTGGTTATAATCTGGCCAGTTTTGTATACTATACGCTATATATAATATTATTGTAGAAGCTCATCCAATTATGAACGAGCCGCAGAAATACAATAGTGTACAAGTGAGTATAGCGCAAGTAAATATCAGGCAAACGTTAAATGCACTTTCTATTTCATCAGCCTAATAGTCTGTTAATCTAACATTATAGACAAAGAACCAGGTACATGATCAACGGCTTTACATGCTTTCTGTGGCACCGGTAACCTACAGAAATTATAAGCTACTCAAACATAACTCTGGTTACTGATTCTGTAACAAATCTTGCAGAGGGCAGAAGGCACTAATTTAATTAATGTTGATGTCGCGACCAAAAATATTGCATTCTTTTCTTTTGTATGGGTAATATGCAAGATGATTTCTCGTCCTAAACGCCTTGCTTGGTGTCTGCGACATATAAGATTATGTTAGACGTATTTACACCTTCGCCATTGGAACTATGTATAAGCACATATGTATATATACAGATATACAGTCAACTACTTAATAAGTAGAACATTCAAGACCTTTTAACAGGTTCATTAATCGATGAATCACATATGATACATAGAAATAGATTTATTATTATGTCTATCACGGGGTAAGGATAAGGTTCAAGTTCAGTAAGGTAACTTCAAACTTAAGAAATCAATGTAAACGACAAAACTATGCTACAATACTTAATATTGCAGACTTTGAATTTAACCAGTATGTGTTTATAAAATTACATTACCCATGCGCAAACCTCCAATATAATTGCTGAACTATTTACTACTATTAAAGCAAAAAGGAATAGCTGATTCAAACACATCACCGGATTATTTACTTTGGATATTAAGCGATAGGCTTAATGGCTATTGCAGTATGCTAATTATTAAAAGCTTGCATTATGGAGTTATAGTCTATCATAACGTTATTGCAAGAGATAAAATCATTTCTGCTTTAAATAAGAGTTTTGTATACTAGTAACACTCTAGGGGAGGAAAAGGGTCAAGATGAGTCAATACTTATTATTTATTTATTTATTTATTTATTTATTTTATTAGGTCAACCAACAACTGTTTACACCAATACATCAATCAGAACTTACAGACTAAAGTAACATAGTTCAGTGCAACAATTAATTATAGGTTAACACATAATAAATAAATAAATAAATAAATAATAAAAAAACATTATTGTGGAATATACTAGGTGACCTTTTCCTAGATTTACCTAATTTAGCTGATTATATATTTTTCATTCTGCAAATAACACTTAAGATTTGCAACCCAAAGAGATGACGATAATATCAGATTATTTCAACTCCTTTATACGTGGACGGAATACGGATTTTATCGCGATGTTTATTTAAACCACTTTTATTACATAATTTTGGAAATATTTAACTACTACTGTTAAACTTTATTAATGTTTAAGCAAATAAAATTATTAAAACTATTTAATTTTAGTTTACACTTTCCCTGACGTTCTGTTACTTTTCAGCAGTCATGATCACGGAGAGTCTTACTGAGGCCATGGCGAATCCGCACCAATCAAAATTTAAATGTTTAATCAGTTAAATATTAAACATTTAAATTTTGATTGGTGTGGTTCCGCTATGGCCAAATTTTGTCTTGTTAAAATATTGTCTTGCGTTTACGCGAATGTTAAATTTGTGTTTAACCTTCGCGTAAACGCAAGACAATATTTTAAGATACTCAGCGTGTCGATCGGCACAGTGTCATATACTGCTTAAGATTTCTAATCACTACATAAATTAATCTAAATAAACCTTTTAATCACAAGATGTAATAAATACGTCGAGGTATCCCTGACTGCTCCAAAAATCAAACTGCGATCATCACCTACTGCACAACTGACAACATATAACGCTTACGCACTGCTAGCCCTAGAGTTGAGATCGCCTAGAGAAAATAGTAAAGGTAACTATTAAAAAGAGTAAAATAGTAAAGGTAACTAGTAAACTATTAAAAAGAGTCTTGACGCTATCTAATTTTAGGCGCATGCAGATACTCTAAGGAATTTTATATCGTATTTATAAAATGTAAAGGTAAAGTCTTCTACGTATTGCAGTTATGCTCGTTAGCCTTTCAAAAGATTTCAATATAAAGAGAAAATATTTATAAAACCTTGTATAAGAATATGAAAGGATTTCAATATACTACATTGTATGGAAATTATTACTACCATAGTTTAGGGATTTACCTTTGAGAGCTGGGTACTTCCAACAACTTGACGACAGAAGCTTATTGGCGTAATGATGTCATGTGTCCCTTTGTGAATTACTTTATGTGTGCTTTGCTACCAATGTAATATTAACTTGGAGCAAACAAGAAATATATTTCGTTCTACACTAAAATCATATCCAGGCTATGTCAATATTTTCAACGTATACAAGAAAATTTCATACCTTTTTGACGAACGTTTTATGTTTCTTAATTGTACTAAACTGTTTCTCGTTGTGTTGTTCCTTTAAACGACATAGCCAGATCTTGTGCATAAGTGCATGATTTCTTGGCGACAGAATCAAGGTATCCAAAAACACCGTATTTTCAAACCCAACAAATATCAAAAGGTAACGGAGAAACGAACAAATCAAAACAAAGCATGCAAAGAAAAAGACAAGACACCCTTCGGAAATCCACTAAGCAAATCGCTAGATCCTTAGGAGGACAAATATATTGATGTCGCCACAACGAAAAACGCGAGTAACAAGATTCAATTTTCATATTTCAAGGGGTTGCACCATGGCGAATGTAAGTGCGCTGCCATTGCCAAACATCTAATAAAACTAAAAATACACACAGGGAAAGCTTGCGAGTTGTATGGGGGTGAAAACTATCGCAATATTCAAGACGTGGATTTGCATTAATATATTTGACACACAAGGATATTCACTGTATAACTTATATTTAAAACAATAAACAGATATATCAACGATCTTTTAGTTTAAGGTTTATAAACATTACACTGTAAGTTTTATGGTCATCTATACTTATATTTTAAGATAATGAGCTGGTAAATTTGATTTTATTTATATGTATGTAGAAAATAAATGCTGAATACTATCTTTGAATAAATTAAGCAATTTTCTTTTAAAGTAAGTTTTCCAGACCAATTTTTGGTGAGAGTGGGCAGTCTTAACGGAGATTGGCCACCTGCGCAGAAGATATTATAGTGCACTAGTGTGTGCACCTAACTCACATGGTTCGATAGGATGATAATCTAATACGAGTGGTGAGAGATCAGGGCGCAAGACTAACGGTTTTACGTGTTTCTAAAGGTAAAGTGGTGTGGAGCATTAACATCTTCCTAACTTTGTGCTGCAAATTATGTCTACTATGATATATTTTAAATGTTGATATGATGATTCCTATATAATTATATAAAGGATGTTTGTGAACTTAAATTGAAGAATACAAACAGGAATATTAGAAAACTGAAATGAACCGTTAATAAACTTATAAACGATTTCTTTTCTTTATCCATTCTACGCTTTTCGCAAACCTTTTCGTCACCCAATATTCTTATAAGGTCATATTCCCTAGTAAACCATTTTGAACTCTATTTCTTGGTTCACACGGTCCTTACCAAAATCAATCGTTGCTCCTGCTTTTGTTCTAAGACTGGAAACGCGTCGCCTTGAGAGTAGAAAATCTAAATTAAGGTGACCTCCCTCGTCGCCGTCATGTCTACGGTTCGAGCATTTTTAGGAGGATCCCTATCTTAAGGCGGAGGTCTTGCTACACTGGGCGAGACATTTCTATACGCTTCGTCGGTACTTAAGCAAATACTAGCAGTTAACTTTTATGGAACTATTACATACATTCAGTCTAATAAAGTTATGTTTGCAGTTCTTAGGTTTCGAACTCCAGGAATCTGTTTTGACTTCCAAAATAGTTAGTACGTTATTAAAGTGTTTTGATATTATTCTGTTAAGAGAATTGTACATTTCTTTGTTTTTCTATTCGCAGAACTGAATATGGATTGGTGCTGAATTTGCTTTTAGCTGATATTATGTAGGCAATGGAGCCCCTTTCGTTATTGCTGATTGACGTTACTCCGAATGTTCCATCTAGTTTGTAGACTTATTAGGGCACCTTGCTGAGTTCAGTTTGGCTTGGGTTTGTTTAAATAAATGTTTACTCTCGTAGTGAACTATCTAAAGTTTACGAGTAACTCTCTACATATGATCAGGAAATTGATCGTGTTTGGTATATAAATAAAGTACTTTAATTTTACTTACTCAACTTTTAGAACAAGAATCCGATATATCATATTTGTTGCACATATCACTAATGATTAAGTGGCTTTTTTGTTATAAAGTTATATGTATTCATGTAGCGTTGTTATAGTAACATTAAATATTGCAAACTGTACGCTTGATTTAAAAAATGCGATGGTACTAAAAGCACATATGTTGTGCAAGTGTTTTGTGACAATTTATGGCGATTTCGTTCACGAATATGTATTGTTTATTATACATTCTGTTAGGTTTTTGCCCGGTAATACCGATTCAAATATGCGCGTAAATATGTTTATGAATATTTATGTCACAAACCCATTCCAAATATGAGGCTCAGCTAAAATTTAAATATCTTAATATAATACAAAATAATAATAATATAATTCCTTATAGTAATTACCTAGAAGTCTGGAGTATAAACTGTTTTATTCATTAAACGTTAAAACCAGCGCCTGCTATTTTTAATCACCTTTCATGGCCCGATCAACAGGGAAACTTCATGAATACATTAAAAACACGATTATAAAAAATAATCGAATTTTAATAATTAATGTAAAAATGTAAATATCTAGCAAAGAGGCTACCGGAATCACGGCATAAAATCTTCTTAAGTATTCGCACCAATCAAAACTTGTCAAACTCGTTTTAGGAAGTTCATTGAAAATTTATTCAAGAGACAGAGGTCTCCCGAAAAGTTGCGCATAACTTATCTCTTAGAAGTCTGTCAAACTGAATTAGAGTCGTTATGATGATCACTCGATAGCCTCTCGTCCTTTTATTAGCATTAGGCTGACATTAACGCAGTTTTGGAACGCCAATAAAAATAATTGGTGGTATTTATCGAGGCTGTTCGCTTTTTAATTTACATTTATTTGGATGCGAGGAATTCTGGCAATATTTATTGGTTTTTAATCGTTTATGCTTCGGTATTAAGCAAGTAATCGCTTGGATGCGAAGTTCGTGTGACAAGCTCGTCGCTGCGACTAATATCGTTCTTAGTAGTAAGGCGAGATAATTCACAGTGAGCTAACTTGCTACGTGTAACATGTCTTAGGTAGATTATGTACATTGTAATCGCTGCCCAGCCGTCGTGAAGATGCATCGAGTAGTGCCTCTACATGTGTGTTGTTATATTACTTGTTTGTGAAATAAACGAATGCCTGGAGTTCATTGACCGACGATGGAAAAGTTGGCATTGCTCTCTTTTTCTGTTGCAATTGTTGAAGTAACAAGTCGAAGAAATACATCGGGAATCTTTTTTTATATTTTATGCTCGTTTACTTGGTGAAAGATGCATGCTCCGGATTTTAATTTGCTACGTTGATTATCACATTTATTTTATTAGATCCCCATTTACGTAAGAAACACTACTACGAAATAAGGCTTATATTTAAGTTACATTGGAGGCTATTGTTAGTTAAATTGGAATTACCGAATCAAAATCTGCTTAGTAGTTTTTGCATGAAGCTGAAACAAACAGATAGATGGATTAATAAAAAATTCTAAATACTTATGTTATGGATTCAGACGCTACAAAACAGTTTGACTCAGTTCCGCTACAGTTATTAACATTATGTGGAGGTAGATGAGTAGATTTTATTTATTATGTACAAATTACTAGGTTTTGCCCACGACTTCACTCGCGTAAAAGTAGGTTAGGTTAAGTTATGTTAGTAACAGTACTTTTTAATAATGTCGCTTTCTAATGGTGAAAAAAATTTTAAAATCGGTTTTTTGGTTTTGAGTGAAATCCTAACAAACAAACAAAAAATCTAATCTTTCCTCTTTATAATATTAGTAAAGTATAGATAAGCTGGATTTCAGAAAGTAACTGATATTGTCCATTACTTTCTGATTGACTTCTACGTATCTTACTTACTACTTACATATGATATTACTTGCTTAGTTTATTCAGATTGTCACTTATCAGTTTTAAAATCACCACCCAACACATTTATTATGGTATCTCTTCTACTCTATTACGGTTCCGTAAAACACTTCCTTCGTTGTATAAAGCCTCATATTGACGGTGAAGTGCCAATACCTCCTAACTGAAATATTTCGAGAAATTCACTTTTAATTGTTTTGAATCTGAAGGCGTTATTTATTAATGAAGTGTTTTACGGACCGTAATAGAGTGGAATACATAATAAATGTGTTGGATTGTTGTGTAAAATGTCAGTTAAGAGGTATTGGCACTTCACCGTCGATATGCTAGCATATATCGTTCGACGCCGTAAGTGTCAAGGTACGGGTACAACGCGAACTTACTCGATCAATGTATCTCAATAGCTCTTCAGTTTGAAAGATGGCTCGGCTATCTCACTGTCTGTTGCAAGGTGACTAAACTAACTTGTTTAAGTCTAGACTAGGAACAGACTATTCAATCATGTGTCGTGCGTGTTGGGAGTGCTGGTAAAAGGATTAGAAAAGGTGGATGGAAATATTGAGGTAATATGTTGTATCAACTGTGGTTATTTCCTCTTGCACATTACGCAAGAGGAAATAGCTCTACTAGATTTTTATATTGCCGTCATAAGCGGAAAAGACGTAATCATTTTGTTTTCGAATTTGAATTTTTTACGTGCGAATCAGAAAAAAAAGACGCAGCGTCCAATATTTTATATCAAATATATAAATACACTGGCAGATACGTCATTTTTCTTTTGAGGTCAGTGAGGCATTTTAACATGTTCAGTTAATTACTTAGAGCCATGTACATAGTGCAACCATACCGTTTGAGAGCAAAATATTAATATTCGAAATATTCCTTCATATTTATTGTGGTGCTGGTTAGCAAATGTGTCGTTATAGTTAATATATGGCTCAGGAGCAGCGATAGCTCAGTGGGTAGACCGACAGACTGCAATGCAGAGAGTCTCGGGTTCGAATCCACGTCGCGCACCTCTGACTTTCGGAAGTTATATGACTTTTCGAAATGATGTGCGTATTGATTGACAATTATCGCCTGCTCCGTGCCTCGGAGAGCACGTTAAACGGTCGATCATGGCTGCCATGAACATCTATGGCAGTCTTTATTGGGAAGTCAGTGCCCTATAATATCCTGACATTGGTCTAGCCTTAGGGTATCGTTAGCCTTCGGGTTGCGGAGGTCAGGTGGCAGCCGCTCCGTGTAAAAACTGATACCCAGTCAAATCCGGTTAGACTAGAAAGTCGACCTCAAGTGACTTGGGAATAATAAAGGCTAAGGAGAAGAGTTAATACATGGCTCAGACTGAGTAAGTTAGAGAGCATATATTCTAACGCGTGTTACAATTTAGGTAAGTTGTTTCCTCAAGTGCGAAGTACATATTAATTCAATGGATTGGAAATAGCTCATGCCTACTGAATACCTGTCAGGAGTGAATGCTTCTTATTGTGCAAAAGCTTTCCTTTAGACATGTGATTCATTTTGAAATAGTTAGTAGAAGCTTATAAATAAATGTATATTAGCATAACGCATCTCTGATTTTTGTAAGTTACGTGCGTATTATCGCTAGCTATGGTGGAGGCAAACATCGTGAGGGAACCGGCATGTCTATAATTTCTGCGTAATATTTACAAATATATTTAATGCATGCTAACACGCCCGCCCCCGTTCAGCATGATAGACTATAGCTTAATCTTATTTACACTGAGAAGAGACCTCTATCCGGCAGTGGGACGGTTTATAATCAGAGCTGCTATTATTAATATACAACCAAAACAGTATCTTGGAGAATAGCTTGGGCTTGTATTGCACCAGAAAGGGTAATTTTTCTGACCTACCAAGGAGAAAAAACCTTAGAATGTCAGCAAGATTATCAAAAAGTCCTCATGATATATTACAGAACAAGGCTTTCAGTATGACATTGCACAATGGACTCATATTTATCAGTCCCAAACCCGGTTACTCTTTTTTATAGATATATATGAGGTAAGGTATTGCACGTTGCGGTTGCCAGTTCACTAATGAAACACTTAAAAAATTATAAATTTTCGATTGAGCAAATTTGCTCGCGATGTTTTCCTTCATCATTAAAGCAAGCGATAAACAGTTTGTAATAAGTGCAAAATATTATATAGCTCAAACTTTTTATCGTTATCTTAATCTAAATTGATTACAAAACTCTAGATAGCTTTTTTGTAGGACACTTTTGGAGAGTATTTTAGTGATTTGGGTTACTAGTTAACCGCTCAAACCGCGTGACGCCTATCGGTGTCAAAACCGGACTTCGGATTTGTACACGTCAAACCCCGGTGACCCCATATGGCGTCGAGCACACTTGGTCGTGAAATGTTTACGTTAGCTCAAATAACTAATGCAAACGTAAACAATACACTATCGAGTGTGCTCGACCCCATATAGGGTCACCGGGGTTTGACGTGTACAAGTCCGTAGACGCGATCGGCGTTAGCGGTATTTGACAGGTTAATCCCGCCTATCTCCTCTATGTTAAACTCTCCAGGTAAGCTAAATCCCTTCTGTAAATGCGTTCATGTTGGTACTGCAATGTGTGGGAACCAACCCCATTAACTCTTATTTAATGCGCTGCCACCGCTTTTGTAAGTCCGGTATCTTACACGATCCTTTTGAAAGCTGTCTTTTGAAGTCTCCCAATCTTATACAAATCTGTCTTTTAGGTAGGTGTCTCTATATACTAGTTTTATACGAATTCGGCTTTTTGACAATTCACCGTTATGCGTATATGTATTCAAAAGCCTTTACCTATGGAAAAGCCGTTTTATGAGAACCTGTTCTTATGAGAACGGATGTGTTAACTTTCTCTTAGCATTATGATAGACCATCTCAGTAGCATCCAGTACATTAGCACACCAGTTCCGAAATCAAATAAAGAATTAACAAACGAAAACAGAATCTTCATTAATGCTTATGAATAAAAAGTCATTGAACCCTGTCAACATCTATCGATACGATAATGTATATGTAGTAAAGAAATTGTCTCCAATTTCAGTCCAAGCAAACACCTCCACATATATTAGAGTTAGCCATATTTTCTTGCGTCGATATATTTTTTGTTTCAAACGTGCCCGGCCCCAGCGGGAGAGCAATTTATTTTATCTAACGCTGAGTCAATCAGCCTGATATGAGGTTACAAGAAAAATGTTGCCACCTTCGTAAGCGACGCTGCGAGATAACTAAAGTATTTTACTCACGATATTCAAAATATTACAAGAAGATACGCTTGAAAAATTGTTTCAAGAGAACGTGTCTTAGATTTTGATGTTTTATACTGATATATTAAATCAGTCAAGTAATAGAGAAATTCTTACATAGTTATACTTTAAGAAAGTGTGTTCAGATGTCCTTTCTTCAGCTTAAAATGATCATTAGTGTTATTATTCAGATATTCTCAAACATCATACTGGAGCGGAGCGGAGATTTTATGTAATCCTATAGGTTAATATTTCTCCGTTTCTTTGCCCCACAGCCTCGCTCCGCTTCAATGGACAGATAGCTTATAGTCATATTTAAATCTGGCAAGGAGCACATGATAAAAATTTGGTCAATCTAAAACTATAAAATTTTAATAGGCTTTTTAAATTGCTCATTTATTATGAATAGTAATAATAAAATCCATCAATCTATTATGTCAATTTCAATTAGTTTCTGTTTTTATTATTAAACACGGGTTTTATTGACAAACTAGATAATGACATGTTAGCTAGATATACACGTCAACGTTTTGCATATTTCAGCATCAGCAACATTTTGCGCATTTCACACACTAAGTATTCAGGTAGGCCTAGAGAAGTGCTTAGTAAATGTGATTAAAGTTTCGTTTTAACTTATCTCGAAAGAAACGCTCAATTAGTCACAGATGATGACAAAAGTCTACGTGAAATTAAAATTGTAGCTTGAACAAGAAGTATATTTTAACACAAGATAATACTTGTGTACATTAATATGGGCTGCAATAATGTACTCTTTACCCTAGTAATAGTCTTTAATTTTAATTAAAGACTATTACTACTACTACCATTATATTTTTCGAAGTAGTAGAAGCCTCGCTGATTTTAGCATGAATGGGCCGGCTCGATCGGGGAAGGACTACCCTCTCACAGAATAAGGACGTGAAATAGCAGTATTCCTACTGTTGTGTTTCGTTCGCTGAGTGAGAGTGCCAGAGCCCAATCACCCTCTTTCTCCTTTCCCGCTCCTCTTTCCCACTTCCTTTCCTTTCCTTTCCTAAAGGGTCAGAAACGCGTATGTAATGCCTCTGGTGTTGCACGCATCAATAGGCTCCGGTGATCACTTACCATCAGGTGGTATGCCTGTTTACCACCTTAGTTGAAGTGTAAATGGGTTTTTAAAGGAAGAAATGTAAAAATACATTTTTTATTTATCCCAATGTAATAGAGTAGGAATTATTATAACTTAAATTTTGTATTTCAATTTACAACACCTGATCAACATCAATTTGAAGAATTCCATAAAACTAACCTATACCTAAAATATTATATAACAAAAATAAAAATAAAAACGTATAAGTGAAACCTTTATATTGTATTTGCCTAAGTTTGTTTACAAAATGCAATTATTGCTCTCAAATTGAATTAAGCCTAACTTCTGAGTACAGCTGTACAGCAATTTAGACCTTTATCCAAAATTAATTACATTAATATTACCAGGCATTGGTTCTGAAACAGATGAGTAGCAAATCAATTCTAATAATACTGTAGTTGAAATTGAGAGTTAATTGATTCGGGATTAATTTACCTCCTCGAACGCTGGAACGCAATGTATCTACACGAGACGTAATCCTTTTCTATTATGTTTGATATGTCGACAAATACGAATTAAATGTTAGTGACAGGATTTAGCAGCTTCGCTCACGTTTAGATTTTGTCATCATAATGTCTATACGTCAGGAACAGTACTTTATTCTGGATATAGAAGATTATTTTAAAAAAGAACATTGTGTATGTTTTTTTACACCCTTGACAACGTGTATGCGAAATTTTATGATGATGATGATGATGATGTTGAGTAGTCAAGGCATTAAAGCGTAACAAAAAAACTCACATTCTCATTTATAATATTATTATTATTAGTAAGGATGAATGAATTTATTATCATGGAAGTCTTTAATATAATTTCACGATAACAACCACCAAAAATCACTACTGAGAAAACCAGTTCAGTGTATAAACTGTTTTACATTCTTGAGCACGAGATGCTTCCGGTAAGAAACAGTAGGCCATAGTTTTCCACGAAAGTCCAATACGAATTGGCAGACATCACAAAACGTTTAATTAAATATGACTTTATCTCTTTAAATATGAAATAATGTTATTAATTAAATAATAAAGTCTGCGTAAATAAATTGCAACAAAATATCTTTAACGTTTAAATGCTGTAAAATTTCGACTACTATTGTATAAAAGTGGTCGCGCTTGAAAGTAAAACAGCGTAACAAGGTTTGAATGCCTATTGACCGAAGAGTCTTTACGTCCAACGTGATGACAAATAGAACTCTTTACTTCCGTCAAAGTAAGACATAAATTGTTTACGATCTCGATTGCCAACAATCCACCCTTGAGTTCTAACTTAAGCCATTACTAACGTATACAAATAAATAGACACGGCAGTACTTCTCTAAGTCTGCACTGATTCAAGTCGCACTCAAGTGCGATTGTTCCTCTACGGATAGTCGGGACCAATACTCAGAGCCAATATTTGCAGAAGCCGGCAAATAGCGTCGGCCAAATTAAAACGATTTTCTTCCATAGCAGTGGGCTGAATCGTAATGTATTGTTTTTGCTGAGCTTACCTTGATTGTGACGTTCGATTATTCGATGAATTGCTTTTCGTTTCATCAAATTGGTTCGGAAAAATGATTATGTTTTCGTATCAAATATTCTGGGAATATACATATAGAATTAATGGATCGTGGACTATGCAGATGAACACTAACTTAGTTAGATTAATTCGGTTTTCTTTCCGAATGTAATTTTTTTACTCAATTGATTTGTTTCATACAAATATTGTTCATGTCAATCATGTTGTTTTTAGCAAGTTTATAACACAGATTTTTTTAGTCCATCAATCTGATCGCGCTATTGTTATCGATACTAATGCTTGTTAATCGGAAGCATTGGTTTACTCTTAGTTTAATTTTATGTAGAGGTATTTTATCCAAATTACGAAATCATTTCCATTTAATAAAACTAATAATAAAAATATAATTGATAATTGCGTTCAACTTCAGTAAATTCCGAAATTTACCAACAAACTAACTCAAAATACGACATTCTTAATTCCTAAGCATATTAGAAACTAACCCAATAACCCTAAAACCTTTTAAAAACTCTTCGTTACAATCAGAGAATTAGTGAAAAATACTTTCTACCAACATGCCAAATTCGTTTAGGACTTCAAATAAAAGGATGGTACTTCAGCAAATTCCACCTGGCTCTCTTAACTAACTAGTTAAAAAAAGTCCTACACAGCTTCTGGCAAATAGGTGTTCTCATTTTGCCAAAGCCTTTTAATTTCATCCCGTATCGAGTGGATTTGTCCGGAGCGGTCGGTCGGGCCAACGATAATATTGAGAGCTGAGATGTCTTTGAAACAACTGTTTAACAGAACTTAAGTAAATGAAAGAATTTCGGTTTTCTTTTGTGTTTTAAATGGGATAAGAATATTACTTCAATTTTGTAACGTTGACTGTTGTGGATAAAGGTAAAATTGGTATGATAAAAGTGGACACCAAAAATATTCAGATAAGAATTATTGAACATATGCAATGATGAACACGTACAGTCATAAACTACCGTGCAAGTATTATTTCAATAGTGTTAATGCATCACAATATACATTAAAAAGACTGTCAGTTATAATAATGAGATAAATGTTTTTAAAACTCGCTTGTATCGCTACAAATATAATTAATGCAAAAGTGTTTTGAATGCTTCTTTCACAAAGCGTAGCAATATTAAGATTGTATAATAGATATGTTCAGGCTTGTTATGGGTCGTATGTGGGTTAAATAAAAGATGGTATAGTTCACACTAAGATTATATATTGTATAAAGTTTATAACTAATTACAGTCGCGACCAACCCGCGACTCGACAAGCCCGTAAATGCCACATAGCATAAATGCAACGTTGCATACCTACATCGTGGCATTGTCGTAATAACATTGCCTAATCAAGTAACATTGCCTAAGTAAATAAAATTATAGTTTAAATTTTAATAATTTCATTGTTGTCTAATACTAATTTAAACACTTTATCAAATTTCAATGAGATCTCTATAATTAGTCATACCTACTAATTCCTTTTTTTGACGAAATATTTGTTGTATCAGAACTGTTATAAAACGCAGTAGAAAGAATAAAGAAACAAATAAGTACTTTTTCTATATAAAAAATATTTATGAGAATTTTTGATGTGATATACAGGTTGTGGCGTAAATAGTGGTCCAACGTAAAGGAGTCGATACACCGTGTTCGTAGCTAACATATACTGGGATATTAATCATTTTAAATAAAAGGTCTCAAAAAAAAAACATTTTTTTTATTTTTTTAGAAAATCGTTACCTTGCATTACAAATTTGGCTGTATTTTCGACAAATATTATTATTTTTTCATTCTGTTTTTTTATTATTACTGCTAATTACATAAACTAACTTATCCAAATGTTTTTTTTATTATCAAGTTCACAAGTAATAAAAAAAATGAGTTTATTTCCAATTTTCATTACTCACTCTAGCAAATCATGTGACTTTAGGTGCGTGTGGTGTAAAAAAATTGTACTACACCGTCAGTGCCCATTATTTAAAAAAATAGATCACTAAATGCAGATTCTAAAATAGTACAATACTAAGTGGTGGAAGTAAAAACAAGAAAGTTATTGGCATTTAAAACAAAAAGGAGCTGAATTAGTTTAACACCATTTTTTTAGTTAAGCTTTAAAAGTATTGCAATTTTGTATGAAATCATTCATTGTAACATTTTAAACATTTGACATCAACAGAGTGTAACATTAGCTCACCCTTAAACGTACCGCAGGTAAAAAAAGGTCAAGTTTTTTCTAGGAAATGGGTAGCAGAGCAGAAAACAAAAGCCCATTGGAATGTATCGGCGTATTACGTTATGGGGAGTGAAAAGGAAGGAATCCGGTGTCTTCCTAAAGAGAGAAAGAGACAACCAAAATAGCAACTCAAACAGGAAACAAACATAGCCCAGCTAGCCAGTGCAATACCGTACGTCGCATGCGCTCCTCGTTTTTATCTGTGTTATCTCTGCCGTCGATTTGTTTTTTCTTTCTGGACTCTGTTTTGCTTGTGATATGGACTCGTTGTTTTGGTGATCCCTGCGACTTTGCTTACGTTATTTGGACTTTGAAATTTTTGACGATTTGGACACACGTGCAGTGTAGTGGAGAATTAGCAATGTCTGAATACACACCGCGAGAGTATGCCGACATGCATCTTATTTACGGCGAATGTGGATGCGTCGGAAGAGAAGCAGCCCGAGTGTATCGGGAGAGATATCCTAATCGTCGACATCCGGATCATCGTGTGTTTGCGAGAGTGCATAACGCCTATACCGAGGGGAGGATACCCGGCACGGGCGTAGGCGGCGCTAGTGAGGGACGACCAAGGGTGTACAATGATGAAGAAATATTGGAATTAGTCGAGGAAGACCCAACAACGTCGGTTCGTACCATAGCACGGAGGACAGGTATATCAACGAGGACGGAACATCGAGTTCTACTACGACATGAACTCTACCCTTATCATTTTCAAAGGGTACAAAGTTTGTTGCCACGAGATAGGCCATTAAGAGTTCAATTTTGCCGAGAAATGCTTCGTAGAATGAGGGAAGACCCACAATTTTACGATAAAATACTGTGGAGTGACGAATCGTCGTGTAAAAAAGATGGTTATTTTAACATGCATAACCTTCATAGCTGGCAGCTAGAAAATCCTAATTTAATACGGACAGCCAGATCCCAATATCAATTTAAGATCACCAATGGCTGGACTAAGTGGAGTCGGTGGTTATCCTAATACATATCCCGTCGGTGGTGTCTCATACCCGATAGGAAATGTTCAGTATCCTGGCAATGCCTATCCTCAGTATCCTATTGGACGTTAATGTTTGAACAGTGATGATAATAAAATAAAATATTTATTTCTCAAAGTGTTTTATTATAGCTCTAGTAATAAATAAACGAATAAAAATAGCGATTTATTTGTTACGTAATCTCATAAGGTGATAATTTATCTTACTTCAAATAGTTTGTTGTTGGATTTTATGTGTCGGTACTATTTATTGCTGACGTCGTCTAATATTCTTACTCATAGCGTTTTAATTTCTAAAATATTTCTAGCATACCTACTTAGAAGCCTGTACTTATGGTACCATTGCGTGGTATTGTTGCATAATACACACGTAAATCAATTATACGTCGAATCGATTTGATATCATACGACTCTATATATTATTATATCTGAAGAATCGAATCAAAATTGAATTAATCAATAAGTGAATTGAATGCCTGATAGTATGATTTATACTATAAGAAAAGCGATATACATAATATAAATACAAGAAACAAAAACAGACTAATAGTGCCGGCCTCCTGGCTTCAAAAAATTAATAAATCGTTTAAAGGTCAATGTGTGCGCTTTTACAATAAACTCCCAAATTACATTAAATTTAAAACAGATGTAAGACGTAAATTATATTTGAAAGGTTTATTACTCAGTCACTGAATGAATATATAGAAGATAAAAATACTTGCGATTCAGTTGCTTCCACTCACAGGTTATTTCTAATCATATTATTAAGCTAACTGTAATATGAGTTGCTGTGACTATTATTCCATTTGTTATTAATATGTATCATAGATTTAACAAATTTTACTTTTTAAATCTTATTGAAGTAAATAACTGTAACAAATACACACAGCAGTTCATATAAGGAAAATAATATAACATTGAATTGTATTGATGTAAACATTTGGCGATTGAAAAGAGTGGCCATTAGTTTCTTGCCTGTTTCTTCTCATGAGAGCTGTACTAACTGGAACAGGCTTTTTTCAATGCAAAATTTTTAATTCCTTGTTTATTTTTATTATTATTTTTGTTAATACAATAGTCAAGTGACGTGTCCAAAAATTGTATGCACATTTTTATGGAAATAAAGATTTTTGACTTTGACTTTGACTTTATGAACGTGCCGTTAATTTAGTGAGCTCCATAATTGATCGTACCATCGCTATAAGCCAGAAATGAATGCAGTTAAATGAACAGTGAGAAAACATCTATAATGTGAGATCTTGAATCTGTTGTATTATCTGCCGCATCAATATGTAGTCTGATAGTTAACGAAGTATAACATCGTATCAATTTTCTCACGTCACTACATCTTGTTCCAACGAAGGGTTAACTATATTATAGTTTCGACCAGTTGTCACATAAATAAAAGGTCACTGATTTCTTGTAGATATGTTTGCTCTCTGTAGTCAAGAACGATAAGTGATGCGTATAGTCACATTTAAAGAATATTCCAATAAATTAGTACATACGCAGTACCAATAATACAGGTACTACACAAATGTACGATCAAGGACATCACACACTTACACCGAACCAAATATAGAAATCACGAGTGTTCCATATTTGTCAACTCAAATATAATAAACATCTTATTTTATACTTCTATCATTTTTTATTCAACATGTGCAGAAATTAATGAATGCACATAAATTACTATAATCTATCAAAAATTAGAGATCACAAAATTAAATTTTCCTTTCTATAAGTTAATATAATATATTAATCATACACTGAAATTTATATCTCATTATAGTATAAAAGACAAAAGTTAATACTGGATCAAATTATTGCATGCAAGTTTATAATATCAACGGGGGAGAAAATAAGAATAATTTGAAACAGGAAAGTTTTACGGAAAAATTATGCTATTAAAAGTGTTGCGGCTATTTCCCACAAGGGATTCTCTCGAGGGGATCGGATCGAGACGTTAATTTCACCTTTGATTCGCTGATAATGTTATTAGAATGAGATGATATTTAAAATCACAACACGTCTCAGAAATATTTAGATAGAGTTAGGTCATATTATAAGAAACTCTTGAAGATATACATATGTACAGGGTGTGGCGTAAATAGTGGTCCAACGTAAAGGAGTCGATACACCGTGTTCCTAGCTAACATATACCGGGATATTAATCATTTTAAATAAAAGGTCTCAAAAAAAAACATTTTTTTTATTTTTTTAGAAAATCGTTACCTTGCATTACAAATTTGGCTGTATTTTCGACAAATATTATTATTTTTTCATTCTGTTTTTTTATTATTACTGCTAATTACATAAACCAACTTATCCAAATGTTTTTTTTATTATCAAGTTCACAAGTAATAAAAAAAATGAGTTGATTTCCAATTTTCATTACTCACTCTAGCAAATCATGTGACTTTAGGTGCATGTGGTGTAAAAAAATTGTACTACACCGTCAGTGCCCATTATTTAAAAAAATAGATCACTAAATGCAGATTCTAAAATAGTACAATACTAAGTGGTGGAAGTAAAAACAAGAAAGTTATTGGCATTTAAACAAAAAGGAGCTGAATTAAGGTAAGATTTTTTTTATTAGTAAGGTAAGTTACAAGTATTGTGAAATGTTTTAGATTTAGCAGTAAGTTTTATTTTAACTTTTTAGTTGTTTTAATGGATTTTAAAAATAAAAACTGCAATTTAAAATCAACAAGTAAGCATTTATTAATAAAACCATTGATTTTTTAAACTAAATGTTCAAAGTGGCCACCATTAGCGGCGATGCATGCTCTGCACCGCCGAATAAAAGATCGCTTCAGCCTGCGTGCAAATCCGCTGGCATTTATTTCCTCAGCTGCATACTGAATTTTTTGGCGTAAGTCATCGATAGAAGTTATCTCAGTTTTGTAGACGTTTTCTTTCAAACACCCCCAGTAAAAGAAGTCCAGGGGGTTGAGATCCGGTGAACGAGGTGGCCACGACATTGGACCTAGCCGCCCAATCCATCTTTCTGGGTATGTCACATGCAAATGATCCCGTACAATAACAGCATAGTGAGCTGGACAGCCATCATTCTGCAGCCACATTGTTTCTCGCAGTTGTGGGTCAACGTCTCTCATTAATTCAGGGAGGTCATTTACTAAGAAATTCAAATACCTCTCACCATTAAGAGTTTCAGGTAACTCGAAAGGCCCAATTATTATATCTTACACTAGCAATATATGCATTAATGCTTTCTGCATAAACTTCAATAGAAAATTTATATCCTCGCAAAATAGAAGGACTCTTCAAGGATATAGTCACTGTCTTGCTTCCAATTCCTCCAGCCGCTACATAAGCTTCACCTTCCTTGTCAGATCTTAGATCAGTAACATAAACAGCACTTATGTATTCATGATATGGAGCATTGATCATAATATCGTCCGTACGAGTCCACAAAGCAGGGTTTGCTTCTTTAATAGCACTATAGATTTTCTTTGAAAATGGAGTCGCACGTCCCATAATAATATCATTGGATTCCACTAATGATGATAGGTACAATGATACAAAAATTATCACTGGTATTGAAAACATTATTTAATTTGACAAAATTATTCTTGTCAGTGTATATAATACATCGACTATTGCTAAAGTTATGACGATGGTTCTATCAGTAGTTGCATTTATAGAAGCTAAATTAGCGCGAAAATGTGATCATATTATTTGCACCAATTTACATGTTAACTATGTATGGTGTAAATACTTAACATATGTTACTAGGAAGTAATGCTGCTAAAAACATTTGTAGAGTACTTCTGCCACGTAATGGGTATTCACGGCATGTTTACATTTATACCATTGACAGAAACTGTGTATTCACAGAGCAGTGTAAATTTATTACACACTATTTACATTACGTTCGATTGTGCTCAAGTTCAAGACATTTATATTTTAAAAATTAGTAAGAACAGACGTATCAAGATGATACTTAAAATTCTAACATTACTTTCTGTACTTTTCGTTGTAGCGAATTGCAATGATTTGTTTTTGGGATATCCAGATTTGACATCAAAGTTGATCTATACCCAAGTCCACGAGATGGATCCAGCTATTTGGATTCGTTCGGAGACTTTTACAGTGAACTGTTCAAGAAGTGAAGTGATAAGTGCTATACAGATTACGGATTTAAGGCCTGACAAGTGGGGTGAGGCTTATATTAAAGCTGGTGGTATTGGAGAAAACTTTGTGACTATAGAACTGGATAGTCCGGGAGTGTTCCGAGGATTCAATTTTTGGGTGCAAGTCTTTGCGTTGCAAACGAATCATTTTATGTCAAGTCATGGAAAGTAACTTTTTAATTTTGTGCTTTAAATTATTGTATAAATAATAAATTAATAAATAAGTATTATATAAATAATTGATATTAAAATTGTTCTTGTTAAACCTGTTTTACACACATTTATTGAATTACCTGCAAAAGTCACTTCATTAATTTTGTTATAGATTGTATTACATGGTAGTATTATTACATATTAAATAATTTAACAGGTTTTTTGGATGAGATTGTGAATTACGACGTTCAATATGAATAATATAATTAATGTAATCCTAAGCAGCGATAGCCTAGTGGGAAACCGTTGGACTGCCACGCAGAGGTCTCGGGTTCGAACCCAAGGCGCGCATCTCTGACTTTTCGAAGTAGAAAATAGTTAATTATTACTTGCTTTAACGGTGACGGAAAACATTGTGAGGAAACCTGCATATCTAAGAGTTCTCAATAATGTTCTCATAGATATGTGAAGTCTGGACCCGCACTGGGCCAGCGTGGTGGACTATGGCCTAACCCTTCTCACACTGAGAAGAGGCCCGTGCCCAGCAGTGGGACAGTTTAATACAGGGCTGATATTGTTATTGTATGTATCTATGTAAGATATAAAATTATTAATTTGTTAGTCGTCAGACTTAATTTCAATAAGTACCTACTATTCTCAAATAAACATCAATACTATAAAGATAAAATATGACGTGTTTGAGGTTCATGTTCCATCATTAGTATTTAGTCTTAATGTTATGTATACTCGTTGCTCAAACCCTTTACGAGTCAGATATTGAACCTTATATAAGCGAGTTGTATAAATTAAATTCAAACTGTTTTCAGAATTCATAATTAGCGCTAAAATATAAACAAACACAAAGTTATGTATTGATGACAGCACAGCTTAGATTGAATGTGTCAATAATACATTTCGAGATCAACACGCAAATATGAAATAATATAAAACGTATACATTCATCGCGTATCGAACGATGCTAAGAATATTTCTAACAAAACTCCATGCGATGATTTATAGTGTTTGCTCGTGCTTGTCTCCCGTTGATATCGAGATTTCTTCGGCAAAATAGAGATGTGTTATTCAGATATCGTGACTCTATATAACTCTGTAGCTTTTGTGTTTAGGCTCGTAACAATAAAATAAATGTATGCGGGAATATAAGAATTCGTTGTTTTGGTTGCAATGGTTTTTTATACGGTCACATTGGGAGTCGAAAGGGTTCCTTTATGTGTTTCAAGTGTATTAGAGCCTTAAGGATACTGTTTTTCTTGGCTTTGTTGAGGTTTTTTCCTAGTGACTGTCTATCATTATGATGTACGGTAATTATGTTTGGAGCGTATTCTATGTCGCTGTTTATTTATTTATAAAATAACAAAGAGAAAGCCTTCGTATAGTAAAATGTTAAAGCCTATATATAAAGTCCATTGCTTCGGATCTTTTTGTTTATTTATTTTAATAAAGACAATTCTTGCATAAGGAATAATAGCTGTTATATGGGGGGCTTTTCGAATATTAAAGCAGAAACGGACATAGAGACACTCAGATTTGGGACAACTATGGATCACATATTTTTATCGCATGTTGGTATTGAACCTACAACGCTCGGTGTAGACTTAAGAAAGATTTTAGTAATGTAAAGCTTTTGAATCAGGATGGTACCGTCAGAGAACGCTGCGCACGCATTGCGTAGATGCGGCACAAGCGCAGCAGGCACGCGACGCAATAGCCTCAAGCTCGCAACGTCACGTCGACGTTTGTCAAATGATAGAGAAACACGCACTACTGAGCTCGGATCGAGGAGATCTAAAAGGGCATACACATGGTGACTTTATGCGGCATCTTTATCGCGATTCAGTTGTGATACAGTTGCTAATCATCGCCTAGAGACCTATCGTTTCGTTTCGTATCGTCGAACTATCGTTTTTGTGCTCATCAGGCAGCGCCACTAGCGAGTAAAGTCCTGTCAATTCTGTTAAAGCTGCTGTCATAGGCCGTATTTGGCGGTAGTAATTGTCGTTTTCTATGGTTACTGTTGAAGTTACTTTAGAGTTTGACGTCTAGATCTTAATATCCCCTTGCACCTCTAGCGGTGAATTCAAAGGACCATAGTTGCCATGTTTATGGTCTGTTTCAAATACAAAGTTCCTTTTGACACTTCATAGCACGTAACTCTGCACATTTCATATAAATTGCTAAAATAAACAATGATTACTAATGGTACTAAAGACTATTTAAAAATAATTAGAATCCATATTAAACCTGATGTAATTGTTTTACAAGCATATCCAATTAATAATTTCTATTAATATTACTTATTAGTCTTAAATAATTTAAACTTCAAAATAAAATAACATTTTACTACAATAGTTACGCACTAGGATATTTTTTTACATTCTATTATAGTGACGGGACAGTATGAATCGGATAAAATCAAACTAATTTAAGGTAAAACAATTGTCCGAGATATACTTACATTTGTAAATTTATATTTGGTATTATTTATTATTAGGTTGCAACGTACCTTAAATCCCATTCTGCAAACCCTTAATATATTGATGAATGGTTAAAATATCCGAAAGTTATTAAAGAGTAGCCGTCCTGCCAATCAAAATCTGTTATACCACATTCATTTCACCCTTATACTAGGTATGGAGTAGTAAGTCATACTAGAAATTAATCAAGGATAAGCCCAGATCTTTTTTATAAGTATACATTTTATATATAATATATAACTTTGATGTAAATATTCTTTCGGTATGTCAAACTTGAATTGACTACTTATTTATTTTTCTGTTTCTATCACTTTTGTTTCGATTCCAAACCCACGATTACAGTTTGTTTGGAAAGTTAATCGGTAATCGATTGAAACGGTCTCTTCATTGTTGCTGTTCAAAGATCATCTGTCAAATGGGACTTTGTATTTGAAACGGACTAAAGACAGTAACATTAGTTAGATAAAATAAATGACATTCGTTTCGCATGTAATTGTCACTGACAATCTTCGATCGAATAAAATGTTATTAATCCCTTGTAGACTCCTAATGAGTATTGTACAATAGTATCATATTATATTAATGGTACTAATCATATGTCCTTATACACACGCTTGAGTTAAAGCAACGCTTCGGAATATAACTGCACGTTTATTCATAAGAGTGTCTGCATCGATACAATCGCGCGGTGGAATCGATACAATTGTCTATTAGCATCTGTAATCGGTAGTGTTGCGACGCAGTCGTACGTTTGGCAAACACGTATTTGTGTCACGGTTGTTGTATGATATATAGGAACTATAATATAGCTAAATAAATACCTAAGTATATAATACTATTATTGTTTTACTTACACGTGTATTTGTATGCTCGATGCTTTGGAAGGCTTACACGGGAACATGGATCCAACGTGTAGAGGCTCTTTAAGAGTTTAAATCTAGAGTGGCATAGGACACTTACTGAGACAGCAGCCGCGGCAGGCTCCTACGGATGCTCGTAAAGATCCATCCCAGTCAACCAGTAAAGAGAAGTCGGGGACGAGGCTCTGATCGACACTTTCAGGCATTCTGGACCGCAATGTCGCCACTCGCATCTAGTTCGCCACAAGCTGTCCTGCGAATTTTATTATTGTTATTTTTATTAAAGACTACTTACCGCACTAGGAGTAATGCCTGTGTCACGAGGCCTTAACAAACATTCACACAAAGAACACACAGACTCAGGACAACTATATGGGATCTCACAAATTTATGTGCCGCATAGGAATCGAACCCATAATTCTTGACGCAGTGGTAGCGGTGAGTCGACCACTTAAATCATTACGCCATCCATCCATGCAACCTGTATATATCTGCCTACTTCGGGGATTTACCGACCCGAATTTGCACGTGTATTCCATTTTTAAAATAAATACCTGATTACGTCACTCATCCTTGGTTCGAATTTCAAACGTGTCTAACACCAATGCAAATTAATGTGCTACTCTACTACCAAAAATGTACTTATATAAATATTAGTCGAATACGTAATTTAAACTAATAGCTGCTGTCCAAACAGTAGTTCAAGTTGGTGTAGAACAAATAGCGCGCAACGAGACGGCTCCAGTCGATACATTTGTGATATTAAGTCGGTAAGTCAAGTATATCCTAAGCACCACATTAACTTAGATAGGAACACAAATAGTGTATGTGAAGAGAGATGTTAATACCCGCTTTTTTATTTTTATTGTGTCTGCCTAGGACACAGTAATCACTCTTGTGTTATGGGCAAAACAGCACCCAAAATTGAAACTACTATTTGTAGATCGCATACAATTTATTTGGAGTAGGGATCGAAACCACAAAATTCGCCGTAATTGCGGAGGCGAAGTAACCACTTCGCTATCTTGATACTTATTACATAAATAAAAATAATAGCAGCAGCCTGGTCTCATATCGATGGACACTGATATGATCCAGGAAGAAGGGTAAACGTAAAATACTCATCAGAGTTTGAGAATGAGTCTGGTTGACATTAATAGATTAGCCTTCTATTAATGATCTTATGAAAAACATACAAATGTATATATCAAATACACCTCATACAATTGAAGGCAATCAAAAAGCATTTTATGAGAATCTATGTATATAAAAACATTGATAATGTTTTTATTTCCTGTTTATTTTATAGATATGTTCAACTACAAATAGTAACCAACCATTAGATAATAAATATTTACTGAGGTATTTTTATTATTATCAAAAGAAAGGGACCTACCAATATCGGACGAGCACAAGCTAACATTTTGTATCATCTTAGCTAATATCTCTTGGTTCTTCCAATCTGTTCCATAAATTACATATTTATGGAACAGAGCAGTTAATAGCTTATTCGTTGTAAAGCAATCCGGAAGATGCCTTGAGTAGAGGCAAAACAATTTGTGACTGCAGGTTGCTAAACGCTCTAATCTCCCAGCCTCACCATTGGATGTTTTCAACATTTTTTCATGGCAATATACAGAGCGCAAAACCTGCATGTTTGTCTGGATTGTAGATCTTCTTATACTATTATATATGTATTTTGCCAAATCTTGTTAGACCAGACAACCAATCCAATACTTTTTGAGTTGAAGCTAAAGTGAAGAAGGGTTCACAGCTCTATATAAATCCTTAACCAAAAGAACAGTTCGTGTAATATTTTTATTTCCACTGTATTCAAGGGATTGCCAAGCGCCATGTTATTGCAGCCGGGTCCGCCCCACGGGGGGCGGATCACAATGTTGAATAAAAATATTTTCACTATCCCCTACTGTTTTGGATGTTAATTCGTTTTTCGAATCTATCTTATTCTTATACAGTGTTGGGTAAGAGCCAAATGTATGTGTATTTGGGTGTCGCAATCCTATGTGTAAATAAATCTTTCTTTATCTTTGTCACGCATTTTTTATTTGTGGGACTTTTCTTTTACTTCGAGTGTATAGGGACTTTAAGATTTGAAACCATTTCTCCTTTGATCAAAATTTTATGGCAAACGAAGGTTTGCCTCGTTCGTTTACATAAAATGATTTAAAAAAATTATCTTTGAATATTACATAACAATACGGGCACGGGCCTTTTTCCATGTGACAACGATTTGGCCACAGCGCACTACGCTGGCCGGGTACTGGTTGGCAAACTTCACACGTCTTCCAGAACATTATGTTGAACTCTCAGACGTGTCTGTTTCCTAACGATGTTTTTCTATACCGGTAAAGCGGGTGATAAGTTAATTATCGCTCGCTTTGACGGTAATACTCACAAAACTTCAAAATGTCACATGGCAGTCTACTATGTTAATATGTACGACGTACTAGAGCAGGCCAATGCAAGATGCACTCAACCATTTTGTTGCAGTAAGAGCTTGGCTCAGACTAGGCGAGTTAGAGAGCGTACACTTTATGGCGTAAGCAACACAGAAAAGGCATCTGGCACTCTCGTGGCATGGATGTTTTATTATTTCGAACAACACATAGTTATGTGAGTGACGTCATATAGCACTCTATGTTCATATGGCGTATCAACATACGATACTACACGTCAGAGCCTTTTAACGCGTACTACAAATAATATAGATCAATTCTCTTCACTAGGCAGTAGAACATAATTATTAACTCAATGTTTTTAATTCAAACTTCATACATTACATTCATACAATCTCTTTTAACCAAAAACAATATGACTACAATTAGATGGAAAAGTTACACGTGCGTTCTGTCTGTAAAAATTAAAATCATCACGTTGCTGTTAAAAAATACTATTAATAAAAGTTGGAACTTAATTAAAACATTCACAATATTGAATGTAAAGAGTCCAATACGCAGACCAGATTAATAAAATCATGTATGTCCCGACAAAGAATTGGACCATTTGTTATAGTGAGAGCTGAGACCAAACACAATAGTTAATTTATGTATCGCCTCAACACTTCGTTCAGTGACCGGTCCGATAATCAATGCGGCTAAATGAAAATCCAAACTAATATTATAAATGCGAATGTGAGTTTGTTTGTTTTTACGCTTTCATGCCTTAACCACTCGACCAATCATCATAAAATTTTGCATACACGTTCTCAGGAGAACAGAAAAGGACATAGGGTGCCTTTCATCCAGAATACTTATACCATGGGGAGTGCTCTAAAGAGTTATTCCACCTTATCCTGCCCTCGCTATTTCTATTTTCTATCCAGAACAACGCGTGCTCGGCTCAGATGCCATCCTTACACGGTAGAGTCGATTAGAGCGCGCACAAACAAGTTTTGGTCCTCATACCTTTGCCGAACGATCAAAGCATGAAAATCTCTGCTACGGCAAGTGCTTCCTTCTTCCAAAAAAAAACAAGCACTTGAAAAAACACCTTCTAAGGACGTCAATGTAGAGACAGAGACCTCAACATCACCTCACCTGCTATGAGAATGGTGTGGAGGCCACTGCTCTTAGACCACATGACTGCTCACCATCAGGCGGAGTGTGGTAACTTTGACGAGCAAAAAAATCAACAAACAGTTTTTGGATTTTTCTGACAAGAATTTCTCCGTAGCTGTTCGATGTAAAGATGTTGGCAGCATTACTCACCACGTGCCTCGAAAAACATGTAAAGGTCAATGGACGTGGTGACATGAAGGACCAATGGGTCCTGCGCCTGATCTATCTCCGGTCGTGTCGGATTGCCGATCCATCGGATTATGAGAGTTAGAAAATAGAGAATGCACTTGTGTTTGCACACGCACTTATCCACTATAATATCTACAGCGCAGATCATCAGTCCATTAAGATCGACCGCAGTGACCGAAATTGGAACAAGAGGACATTTCAACAACTGTGTTTTTAGGTATCAAAGGGCGAGTATATTATTGTTTACTGCACATAACAATACAAAAACACAGACAACGACAATTGAACCCGTGGCAGCAGTCTCGAGGACTATTACTGCGCCCGATTATTGGCTCTATCTGTCTATGCAGATATCTTTCTTGCACCTTTATCACCATTATATTTCATGTTTGTAAAGAAAAATACTAACGTTTGTGCCGAGTATAACAATCAGACTAATAAGGCGATCCAGTATTGAGTACATAGACATAAATCATCCCAACACACACTGAATGAAGTAGCGAGAGTGAAAAATAACTATAACACAAAGAGATTAGATTTATGATGTTTGTTGCTGACGAATGGTGCCTCTGTCTGTCGTTAAGTCGGAAAAATTAAGTATGGACTTTGGTATATTATCTGGACGAATATATGGTGTATTTTTATTTGTGACAGATTTTATCAAAAATATATTTTTCTTTGTAAAATAAAACCGATAGCTGAGAAGCTATTTAGAGATGCCATAAAGAATTTGAAAATGTTTGAAGATTTGTATTTATTTGTAAGATTCGGTCTGTAAATTTGAAATTGCGTTGCTGTCAATTTTCATTTCAGAGAACCATTATTACACAGTTCAAAATAATACGAACTTTTTACTTTAATATGAGTTTTTCATACTGAACTATATTTATTCCTGGTTAATAGGTTATTTTTTAAATAACCAAATATTTGAGTTAGTTTGAGTGTATATCTACGTAGAAAAGAAATACTAAACAGCATTTTTCTGAGGAGGCCTTAAATTTAAACAACCGCGGCTATTTTTGCTTAAACGTTACGATTTTGAAATGACTTATTTTTCACAAATCGAGATCGATCGAGAGATATCATAATACCCATAAAGCATTGATTCCAATGAACTCTCCGAAAATAAAGAAAATACTTGTCAGCAGAAAATCTTCACTAAGATTCACTTCAAAATTACGCGCCGATTCAATTATAAAAGACATAAGTGTTTTACCTTAGCATAGTCAGAAACTTGGTGTACTTTAGACGGAGGCAAGTTATTACAGTAATAATTATGTCATATTATGCATCAGCCATTAAACTCGTCGACACAGCTGCTAACGCGCTTGTCTGAACATGCTCCGTTCAGTATGCTTCGACAATATCTCCGAGATATTATGACAAGGTAATGATAGGAACAGGTTTCTGTTCGCTGAAATCATAAAGGTTATTGCGTAGTTCAAGTATTAATAGTACATTTGGGAATAATAGAATGTCGATGAACTCGTAGCTTATTACGTCACAAGACGTGTCATTTTCTTTTGACGTAACAACAACATAATATATTGACGCACGGATTGTGTACTGGTTTAAATGGTCACCTCGCCGACTCTGCGCCGAGTGTTGTGGGTTCGAATCCCACGCGGGATAAAATTTTATGTGATCTACAAACGGTTCTTCCGAATCTGGGTGTTCTTTGTGTTCGTTTTTTGAATGTTAGTTAAGTTTTCGCGGCGCTGGATTTATTTCTAGCGCGGGAGTTGTCTTCTGTAAGAAAACAAATATGGTAGTACAAGTAGTAAGTCGTATAGTAATTTTCCATTTCTAAAAGCTACCGATTAGAGGTACCTATGAAACATTAACTGGTCTGACTACTGGCAGACAATATGAAGTGTTTGTGTGAGCTCATACTGTGGTCGGTAAATGGACGCCCAGTAACATAGTGCATATTGATTTGAGTTCTAAACGTAATAAGTAATCACTAACAAAACTTAATCTACTAGAAGCAAAGCAAAGTGATATTTTTTATTTGTTTAAAAAGGCCTCTCTCGCACGAAAGAGTTTCTGTGTGGCGGGGACTTCACAAACATTCAAACAAGAGACACGAAGAACATCCAGACTCGGATTATCTGTTTGTGGACCATACAGTTTTTTGTCCTGTGTGGGGAACATACTCGATGCCGCGGCAGTGGTGAGGCACCTACTTAAACCGCTACACCATCATCCAAGTTAACATCTTTATTTATTGGTATAATATTTTTTTAAAATTCCACTTTTTACAGAACATGTATTAACATGTTCTGTAAAAAGTAGAATTTTTTTACTAAGCGTTTACTCATTATATTTTCGGTTGAGATTACTCAACCGAAAATATAATGAGTAAACGCTTAGTTCAAAATGTATTAGTTTTAAATATTTAATATCGCATTTTACGAAACATATTTTTCTCAGTATTTATTACAATTTCTATCTTAAAATTTAATTTTGGTAGTATTCTAGTAAAATTTTAAATCTAATTAAGTTATAATAAAAACCTGTTAGGTTGAATTTTTTTCTTAATTACTGTGTATTTTTAATAGCACGAAACGCGTTTTTTTACTTTATATTAATACTAATTGCTGATATTTTGCGCTATAGTTTTATGTTAATCAGTTTAAAATTTTATGTAGATTTTATTAAAAAGAAAATTGTTTTTAAGAAACATGATATTATGTTTTTGTTTTTTATAGAGACGCTGGTTGCGTAGGTTTGGATCAAAATCTTTAAACTTATTGAAAGGTCTCTTCTTGGTTATCATTGCTTTCTGATAAATGGATTGATTAAAATACAGTTTATTGTCAAAATAGATATGTTGATAGAATCTCTTCACAATCTTTTGTTGTCAAACAATTAATAAATGCCCAAAAAGCGGACTATTTTGGTCTTTAACCGTGAAAGGGCTGTCCCGTGATAGACACAATAGAAAATATATTGTTATGTTTTAAATGTGACCCATCAGACAGGGAACCTGTTAAGATTAGCATTGTCATTTTATGCAACATCAGTTTTTATTATAAAAGGCATCTTGTTCAGTTTACTGACGCAAAACTCTTCCACACTCGGAACAATCTTATGATTGTAACTGGATCACACAAATAATAATTTTGCCACATAGGATCAAGCCCTAATATCTGGGGCAGCGGCAACGAAGAGACGACCGTTTGTACATCATCCGTGCAGTTAAAACCGTGAAAGACAACATTGCCGGTCACATTGATCTGCCTTGATTAATTAGTGTTTCAGAACATTATTGTTCTAAGGTCCAGACCTCAGAACAATTAACACAAATTATTCTCAACCCCCAGGGGTCACAAAGCAAACTGCAAAGAATCTTGCGCCTCCGGAATGTAAAAGACAAGAGAAGAAATACCAGTATGGTTTAAATCAATAGAAGTCGGAAATGCCTCTTCAATTCGCCTAGAGCTAGTAAATTATTTGATTACAACCTAACCGAAATTAAAGAAAATATAGGAAATAAAATAAATTTTACTTTGTAACATTCATACACATACTTTTAAGGATGACTACATCCGAAAACAAACAAAGAACGCCAAAGAAAATCAATCTTTTGAAATATATCTTTGTATCATTATTCCTTTGATCATTCAAATGTTTCAAGCGCCGAAATTAAATTAAAATCCTCCTTGTATTTTAATTTTCCTTTCATATTTCATAACCAAAAACATATTCAATTCTGTATAATACATTAAAATATCAGTAAAATGTCGGACATATGTGAAAACTTTAATGTAAGTAATCCGATTTCCACATTGTCAGGAATTTGTTAACGTACACTCGAACTGGCCTAGTTAATATATAATATTAATATATTCTAGGAAAACATACTTAAATAAAGTAGTCTTATTGAAATTACGTGTGTAAATAAATGAATTTCAAATTTCATCTGTAGCAGCGTTTTGGGAGATTGAGATGCGTTTGCGTCATGCGTCAAGCGTTTTGAGATTGCCTATTGAGAGACTGTTGGACAGCCGAACAGAGGAGTTCGATGCCAAGGCGTGCATCTCTGACTTTCGTAGTTATGTTTTTTAAATAGATAATTATTATCTTTCGCTTTAACGGAAATGGAATACATCGTGTGGAAACCTGCATGTCTGAGAGTTCTCCATAATGTTCTCGAAGATATTATGTGAAGTCCTTAGAACCTTATCAACTGAAAAAAGCCTGTGTCCAGAACTCGAACAGTTTAATACAGGGCTGAAAGGAACATGCCTATTTCTGGGCCTACGTCTTACAGTCAAATTTTTTACTGCAAGAACAGCATCATTTCATCACTAAACAAAATCATTAAATAGAAATTGAATTTACAATAGTTAATGGGAAATAATAAATATTTTATGTTAATTAATTACACTGTATTAAATCCAGCTAAAAAGACACGGTGTCAGATTTTTAAACTTCAAACTTAAAGTTTGACAGTGACGTTTAACGTCAAAAAATCAAACGTACATTCTTTCAGTTGTGTTTGCGCCGGTGATATTGTGTTCTGTTATGTTAATTGCATTTTCGAATTAAGTATCGGTGCTATTTGGTTCCTGTTTAATTTCTCATTACAAATCAGCTGCATGAATAATAATTTTTATTTTTAATGTGATGTGTGAAATGCGACTTGTAATTACACATTCGAATAAAAAAATCTCATTATTGCAATTGCCAATTTTAATGAAATAAAGCAGAAGCAATTAGTGTATTTCTTTAACACATGGCACCAATTTTATGACTGTAACAAGTAGGCCCAAAGATGTAGGACTTTTCCTACATCTTTGGGCCTACTTGTTAGAGTCATAAAATTTTAAATCTCCTTTTGTATATATTATAATTTCATTCAAATATACTTTGGATGTTTATTGGTTAATTACGCGTATACCATTTAACATTTTTAGATGAAATATGAAACACAGATGGACTGTGTCCTGAATTAAAAGAAGAGCTACTACTTATCATCTCGTATTTCAAGGAAAACACACGGGCAGAAGCTAGTGTAACTTTAATATCACAGGAATAAATACAGGTATTTATGAGGTCACTAAATATATAAAACTAGCTATGCCCCGCGGTGTCACTCACTCCGCTTATAAAGATCAAAGTGTGGTGAAAACTATAAAACGCAAAAAATGTTTGCAAATTTGAATCTTCAGTTCTACACATATAATAAAATTGTAACTGGTCGCCGTCTGTATGTATGAGGTATTTAAGAATTAATAATGTGAGGGCTATAGAAGCCCAAACAATTATTGTTAAAAAACATTTTTTGTCTGTCAGTCTGTCTGTATGTTTTTACGCGCACCACCCAGAAGCTACTGCACAAAATTGAATGCGGTTTACAGAGTTATATTGCTGGAAGTCTAACTTAAAATGTGGTGCATGTTTCATCTTGAGGGGCTGTCTAGAAGTCTAGTATTAAGCAAAGAAGATATAGGTAGTTACTTCCAAATTCACGCATATAAAGTCGCAGGCAAAAGCTATTTCATAATATTATTGTACAGATACCACAAAGCGCAACACAAAATTATTAATGACAAACTTTTTCCAATGGCTCACCCACTCGAATAGATTACTTTTTTATAGATGGAACCTTGGTACCTTATGGCCTTTTCTGTACCCTTGTCAACGTGTATGTGAAATTTCGTGATGATCGGTCTAGTAGTTAAGGCGTGAAAGCATAACAAACAAACGAACATTCGCATTTATAATATTAGTTAGGATTTAGGATTATTCATTAAAATATGAGCGTACTCATAACATAAAAGCAAATAGGTTATTTGCTTTTTAAGTCGCTGCGGCACACCGGTGGCCAGATACAATGAATTTTTAATTATGTCTGGTATTCTAAGACTTGACAAAGTACTACGTACCTTAAAATTGTACGATATAAAGTATATCTACATAAAAGCAGTAGTACGCAGTGTAAGTGAAGCCACAATCCGTATTGGAAATCCGATCACTGTCCAGTGCAATTGGAAAATGTAAATAGCATCATCCTCGAGACATATTACAGACATCTCGATCTTGGCCAGAGGTCATCTGCATGTAGAACTGTTGACAGCTGTATATACGAACATAGTTCACGTACACGGCATTTTATTACTACTTTTATTTGTTACCAGCTTTTGCCCACGGCTTCGCTCGTATAAAAGTAGGGTGAGGTTATATTAGTAACAGTAGTTTAAAAAAAACTAAGCCTAAATTACTCGGTGATAAAAATTAGCTTTCTAATGGTGAATTAATTTTTAAAACCGGTTGATTCGTTCGAGTTATACCCTTACATAACAAGTTAAAAAACGTCAATGAATTGCCGTAAATCTTAGAGTTCGAAAAAATGGTATCACGTGACCTTGAAACCTTCAGAGGTCAAAGATCATAGTTATTTTGAGGTATATCAACTACGCTGAGTCGAATTGATTTGAACGCGAGTCTTTAGCTCTTACGGTTCTTATGTTAAAAGTTGTATAGCAGACAGACGGACAAAGCTACAACAGCTTTGTCCGTCTAAGAGTTTCTTCAAACTCTAAAAACAAACAAACAATCAAATATTTCCTCTTTGTAATATTATTATAGAACTATCCTTACAAACAAACAATTTTTTCTATATAATATAAGTATAGATAATATAGAAATGGACAGTATATGTATTGTCGCCTATATAGCTATCATAACAAATATGTTGGATGATAGTAAAAGTTAAGACATGGATCTATTAGGTAAGATATTTCCATGATAAAAAGCTTTTATCATAGAACTAGCTCGCAAGAACGTAAAAGTGTGAGAGAGAAAGAATGGTGATAAAGAGAAAATTGAAATGGTGAAGAATAATTGACAGCCTTATGCTTGCTTGTTATTTCGTTTTAATAAAAACATCTCGTAATAGAAAATTAATCTATTTTCTTCTTCTGAGCTCTTTAAGATCAATTGTTTTTGTCAAGAAAAAGATAACTCCTGCTCTAGGAATAATGCCTGTTGACTATTGAGACACAAGGGTTAGTACTTTTTCAAGAAAACGATGAAATTTTGGTTTAAGTGTGTAATTTTGCATTACTACAAGTTACAAGAAGTTTCTAGTCCTATAAGAAATTTTGAAGGTATATAAAAAGTAATTTTGCAACCACCGTCACCATTATGACAATGTCGCCTGATATATTTAAAAACATGAATTGCCTTTAAAAAACAATAGACCTTAGCCGAAACACCTGTATTGTAGGGGAATTCACGAACATTCAAATAACGGACACAAAGAACATCCAGAGCTGGAGCAACCATTTGTGGATCACACAAATTTTTGTCCCGTGTGGGATTCGAACCCACAACACTCGTCGCAATGGCAGTGGCGTGGCGACTACTTAAACCCCTATGCCATCATCATCACACTTGACATTGATATAATTTTAATACGACTATCAAGTTCAATCTTTCGTTCATATTTAAGTCTTTTACCATTAACTTATAGTTATTTCGGTGGCACTTTAAATCGTTTTGGTGTCCATGATAAATATCATGTTATGTATCACTAGTTTTCCCCGCGGTTTCATCCGCGTAAGTCCCGTTCCCGTGGGAATATCGAGATAAATAGCCTATGTGTGAATCCAGGTTTCCAGCTATCTACATACCAAGTTTCATCGCAATCGGTCCAGTAGTTCTTGCGTGAAAGAGTAACAAATATCCAGACATCCATATAAACTTTCGCGTTTATAATATAAGTAAGGATTAATCGGACATAGACATAGAAACTTTTAAGTTGGTCGATGATCGTAATTTGTATCTACATGTGAGTACCATACACCGCATAAAAATCACGAAGTGTCGATTCATAATTCACGTCTTTGGTAATGTCTCTAATTGATAGACTGCATGAGTGGTGCAGCGGGCAAACGGTTGACATCGTCGCACTGAGTGTTGTGGGTTCGAATACGGGACAATTATTATTTGTGTGAATCATAATTTATGGTTCTGAGTCAAGGTGTACTTTGTTTCCGTTTATTATATGTTTGTATTTTTCAGCGAGGGCTTCATACTCAGTGTGGGCAAAGAGTAATAAGTAAAGAAAAGAGCTGTGACTTTTCTTTTCTTGACAAGCTAAAAAATGTTTGTTATGGAAGATAATGAATATTCTATTAAATGTAACGCAGAACACCATCTAGCCCAAACTAAGCAGAGCTTGTACTATGGGTAGTAGATAATGAATAAACATACATATATATTTTTTATTTTGTCTCATTCGGGACACGAACTTACAGTCTGCAATGCAGAGGGACTCGGGTTCGAACCCACGACGCGCACCTCTGACTTTCGGAAGTTATATGACTTTTCGAAATGTTGTGCGTATTGATTGACAATTATCACCTGCTCCTGCCATGAATATCTATGGCAGTCGTTATTGGGAAATCAGTGCCCTATAATATCCTGAAGCTGGTCTAGCCTTACGGTATCGTTAGCCTTCGGGTTGCGGAGGTCAGGTGGCAGCCGCTCCGTGTTAAAACTGATATCCAGTCAAATCCGGATGGACCAGTAAAGCCGACCAAGTGACTTGGGAATAATAAAGGCTCGGGAGAAGAAGATACATATTATACATAGAAACACCCAGACAAAGACAAACATTCATGTTCATGCATACAAATGTTTAACTTGTGCGGGCATCTAACCCGCGACGTCATGCGTAGCAGTCGGCTACACTAACCACTACGCCATCGAGGCCAACTATAATTATTATGCCGATGATATTTATTACATCCTAATTTCAGCTTGTCAAGAATCCTCACTAATATTATAAATGCGGGTTTGTTTGTAACGCTTTCACGCCATAACTACTCACCTGATCATCATGAAATTTCGCATACACATTGTCAGGGGTACAGAAAAAAGACATAGAGTAACCTTTTATACAGAAAAAAGAACTGTTACTAAACTAACTTACCTAACCTACATTTAGGTGAGCGAAGCCGCGGCCAAAATATAGTTTTAAACGCGATGGGTCTAAAAACCCAAGATTCAACCTCTTCGTCTTAAATGTAAAAGTAATGAAAAGAAATTACCCCTATATCTCGGGGGTCTTTTGACCCACAAGGCCCATATTTAAACTCGACCAAGGTATGACTACCAAGGTCTCTGCACACCAAGTTACAAGTCAATCGGTCCAGTGGTTCCGGAGCTATGCCTGTCACTAACAAACTGTCACTAACAGACAGACACACAGACCCACATAATGTTTTCATTAACCTCTTCGAAGAAGACTCAGAGGTTAATAAATTATTTGATTGTATTTGATCCTATTGCCGTACATTGATCTATTTCCAGACACTGCTACCGAAAAATACCTGACGGCAAATTCAAAAACACATTGTCCAAATAGGGAATCAAATCTAGGATATGTCGATTCACCGTAAAAATAAGCGCATTACAAAGAACGAAGCGAGTCAAGTTAAGAGAGAGGTATATAATAAAGCTCCTAATATAATAACTGTAATATTCTTTCATGAATAACAGACAACATTTATTAGTTTCCTATAGCGGGTCAAATATTCTCAATTTTCCTTCGGTTTATTTAATAATAATGAATTTATTACAGACGGGTAAGAGCTGTTGAAGTAAATCTCGGGATGCTCAACTCCAGCCAATTTTATTTTAAGCTTCAATGCATTAGATAACGATGCTTTCACGATTTTCACTGAATAACGATGGGAAAATAGTAAAAAAATATTACCTTCTCATTTTCATATTCATTGTTTGGTTTATTAACCTCTGAGTCTTCTTTGAAGAGGTTAATGAAAACACTATGTGGGTTTGTGTGTCTGTTTGTTAGTGACAGGCATAACTGCGGCACCACTGGACCAATTGACTTGTAACTTGGTGTGCAGACACCTTGGAGTCATACCTCAGTCGAGTTTGAATCTGGGCCTTATGGTTCAAAAGATCCCCGAGATCTATATCTCGGGGTCTTTATGTGACCCCTATGGGTCACATATTTTAAATGGAAAATATTGACTTGTAACTTGGTGTGCAGACAACTTGGGTCACACCTCGGTCGAGTTTGAATATGGGCCCTGTAGGTCAAAAGACCTCCGAGATATAGGGGTCATTTCTTTTCATTACTTTTATATTTAAGACGAAGAGGTTGAATCCTGGGGTTTTACATCCATCTCGTTAGAATACTGAGGTAGTAAAGAATTCGATTTTTTTTGTTAATCATTGCGTTATGACTGTTGGAATGGCGTAGTGGTTTAAATGGTTGCTTTGCCGCTACCACTGCGTTGAGTGTTGGGTTCGGATCCCACACAGGACAAAAAATTGTGTGATCCGCAGATAGATGTTTCAAGTCTGGGTGTTCTTTGTGTTATGGGTTTATTCCCACATAGGACAAAAATTGTGTGATTCGCTGATAGTTGTTTCAAGTCTGGGTGTTCTTTGTGTTATGGATTTAGTCCCACATGGGACAAAAATTGTGTGATCCGCAGATAGTTGTTTCAAGTCTGGGTGCTCTTTGTATTATGGGTTTATTCCCATATGGGACAAAAATTGTGTGATCCGCAGATAGTTGTTTCAAGTCTAGGTGTTCTTTGTGTTATGGGTTTATTCCCATATGGGACAAAAATTGTGTGATCCGCAGATAGTTGTTTCAAGTCTGGGTGCTCTTTGTGTTATGAGTTTGATCCCCACATGTGAGAAAAAATTGTGTGATCCGCAGATAGTTGTTTTAAGTCTGGGTGTTCTTTGTGTTATGGGTTTATTCCCACATGGGACAAAAATTGTGTGATCCGCAGATAGTTGTTTCAAGTTTGGGTGCTCTTTGTGTTATGGGTTTATTCCCACATGGGACAAAAATTGTGTGATCCGCAGATAGTTGTTTCAAGTCTGGGTGTTCTTTGTGTTATGGGTTTATTCCCATATGGGACAAAAATTGTGTGATCCGCAGATAGTTGTTTCAAGTCTGGGTGCTCTTTGTATTATGGGTTTATTCCCATATGGGACAAAAATTGTGTGATCCGCAGATAGTTGTTTCAAGTCTAGGTGTTCTTTGTGTTATGGGTTTATTCCCATATGGGACAAAAATTGTGTGATCCGCAGATAGTTGTTTCAAGTCTGGGTGCTCTTTGTGTTATGAGTTTGATCCCCACATGTGAGAAAAAATTGTGTGATCCGCAGATAGTTGTTTTAAGTCTGGGTGTTCTTTGTGTTATGGGTTTATTCCCACATGGGACAAAAATTGTGTGATCCGCAGATAGTTGTTTTAAGTCTGGGTGTTCTTTGTGTTATGGGTTTATTCCCACATGGGACAAAAATTGTGTGATCCGCAGATAGTTGTTTTAAGTCTGGGTGTTCTTTGTGTTATGGGTTTATTCCCACATGGGACAAAAATTGTGTGATCCGCAGATAGTTGTTTCAAGTTTGGGTGCTCTTTGTGTTATGGGTTTATTCCCACATAGGACAAAAATTGTGTGATCCGCAGATAGTTGTTTCAAGTCTGAGTGTTCTTTGTGTTATGGGTTTATTCCCATATGGGACAAAAATTGTGTGATCCGCAGATAGTTGTTTCAAGTCTGGGTGCTCTTTGTGTTATGGGTTTGATTCCGACATGGGACAAAAATTGTGTGACCCGCAGATAGTTTTTTCAAGTCTGGATGCTCTTTGTGTTATGGGTTTATTCCCACATGGGACAAAAATTGTGTGATCCGCAGATAGTTGATTCAAGTCTGGGTGCTCTTTGTGTTATGGGTTTATTCCCATATGGGACAAAAATTGTGTGATCCGCAGATAGTTGTTTCAAGTCTGGGTGCTCTTTCTGTTATGGGTTTATTCCCACATGGGACAAAAATTGTGTGATCCGCAGATAGTTGATTCAAGTCTGGGTGCTCTTTGTGTTATGGGTTTATTCCCATATGGGACAAAAATTGTGTGATCCGCAGATAGTTGTTTTAAGTCTGGGTGCTCTTTGTGTTATGGGTTTATTCCCACATGGGACAAAAATTGTGTGATCCGCAGATAGTTGTTTCAAGTTTGGGTGCTCTTTGTGTTATGGGTTTATTCCCACATAGGACAAAAATTGTGTGATCCGCAGATAGTTGTTTCAAGTCTGGGTGTTCTTTGTGTTATGGGTTTATTCCCATATGGGACAAAAATTGTGTGATCCGCAGATAGTTGTTTCAAGTCTGGGTGCTCTTTGTATTATGGGTTTATTCCCATATGGGACAAAAATTGTGTGATCCGCAGATAGTTGTTTCAAGTCTAGGTGTTCTTTGTGTTATGGGTTTATTCCCATATGGGACAAAAATTGTGTGATCCGCAGATAGTTGTTTCAAGTCTGGGTGCTCTTTGTGTTATGAGTTTGATCCCCACATGTGAGAAAAATTGTGTGATCCGCAGATAGTTGTTTTAAGTCTGGGTGTTCTTTGTGTTATGGGTTTATTCCCACATGGGACAAAAATTGTGTGATCCGCAGATAGTTGTTTTAAGTCTGGGTGTTCTTTGTGTTATGGGTTTATTCCCACATGGGACAAAAATTGTGTGATCCGCAGATAGTTGTTTCAAGTCTGGGTGTTCTTTGTGTTATGGGTTTATTCCCACATAGGACAAAAATTGTGTGATCCGCAGATAATTGTTTCAAGTCTGGGTGTTCTTTGTGTTATGGGTTTATTCCCATATGGGACAAAAATTGTGTGATCCGCAGATAGTTGTTTCAAGTCTGGGTGCTCTTTGTCTTATGGGTTTGATTCCGACATGGGACAAAAATTGTGTGATCCGCAGATAGTTTTTTCAAGTCTGGATGCTCTTTGTGTTATGGGTTTATTCCCACATGGGACAAAAATTGTGTGATCCGCAGATAGTTGTTTTAAGTCTGGGTACTCTTTGTGTTATGGGTTTATTCCCACATGGGACAAAAATTGTGTGATCCGCAGATAGTTGATTCAAGTCTGGGTGCTCTTTGTGTTATGGGTTTATTCCCATATGGGACAAAAATTGTGTGATCCGCAGATAGTTGATTCAAGTCTGGGTGCTCTTTGTGTTATGGGTTTATTCCCATATGGGACAAAAATTGTGTGATCCGTAGATAGTTGTTTTAAGTCTGGGTGCTCTTTGTGTAATGGGTTTGATCCCCACATGGGACAAAAAATTGTGTGATCCGCAGATAGTTGTTTCAAGTCTGGATGCTCTTTGTTTTATGGGTTTATCCCCACATGGGACAAAAAATTGTGTGATCCGCAGTACCGTCCATTGTTTGAATGTTTGTAAAGTCCCCTGCGATACAGGATTTATTCCTAGTGCGGGAGTTGTCTTTTTCAAAAGATTATCGCAACCTAATCGTATCGTCTTGGTTGTAATAATTATTGTTCGATTTCTGAGTTAATTATCGCAGTGTAATCGTGTTCGAATAATTGTTGCATGTATACATACATACTCTCACGCCTATACTCCCAAAGGGGATAGAAGAGATGTACGCTCACATTTTGAGCAATAGTTTTAGGTCGGCAAGCCTATTGTCGTATACCACGCACAGTCATATATTTAGTGTAGCTACTGAGAATTTGTGGTCCTAAAGTCCTGAGCTAGATTCTTACAAAAAAACAAACAAAAATCAAATTTTTCCTCTTTATAATATTACTATAGATAAATTAAACGAAGATAGCTAAAATAATGAATGGCACACAATTAAATATGCTAATAAATACGAACCTAATTATTATAATTATGATTGTAATAATTGGAAAAGCATCTCGTGTTTATTGTATTTTCTCTTTATCTTTGTCTTTATATTGTTATTAATAGCACATTTTATTTATTTAGAAGTACCGTGTGTTTGCAACGGTATAATAAATTATTTCTCTTTTCAAAAGCCGATGATCCGATTCCGATTCTAAAAATATGTTACCAGCACAATTCACACACAGCACAATTTTGTGAACTAATGAGAGAACCAGGGTACCTAATGTGAGTTGCTTTTACTTCAACGCAATCGAAACGTTTACCGCGTTTGACTCACTGATTGGTTAAGAGCTTGAAGCGGGCCAATCGCAGCGGTAAACGTCATAAACGTGTATATCGCGTTAACGTTAAACAAACTCACACTAGGTACTCAGAACTGTAGATGTTACTAGGCTCGCCGATATTAAGTGGGACCTGAAACATAACTACAAATATATTGGCGTAGCACACCTACGCATACACCTTCAGGGAAATATACCCGTGACTATTTTATATATCCATTATTCGGCTGCATGTTTGTTCATATTTTGTTTAGTCAAAGTCAAGTAGTCAGTGTTATCATCATATTGGCTAGTACGAAGAACTCGGTCCCCGTACGGAAAAAATATGTTTATGAACCGTGGGGTCTCGGCTTCAATTCCCGGGCTTGGAAAACGTTGCTAAGATATTCTATCAAGAATTTCTTAGTAGCAATTTATTAAACATTTCTGTCTAGTAGTTCTTAATAATTAGTCCGGAGTTAGGAAGTTGGCGGTGTTTCACCCTTGTGTGTTGGAAAGCACGTTAAACAGTGGATCCCGGCTGTCATGAACATCTATGGCAGTCGTTATTGGGAACTCAGCGCCCTCAAATATCCTGACGACTGGTCTAACCCTATGGTCAGACTAGTCGTCAGGATATTTGAGGGCGCTTATTTGAGGGCGAGGATACCGTCATTCTATAATGACGGTATCCTTTTGGATTACGGCGGACAGATGGCAGTCGCTGCGTGTAAAAACTGATATTCAACTAAATCTGGTTAGACCAGAAATAAGCGGACCCTAGCATATAAGCTAGGATTAATAATCGCTAGGAAAAGGAAGATGTATTGCTTGTTTTTAGTGTATGATGAAGTAATTGTCGATGAGCCCAAACTCACAGACGGTATTGAGCCACTAAGTCTCAGGCGAGACTTTGCCTCCCTTTGTGTATTCTAACGCTTATATAATGGATTGTGTTCTGACGAGTTGTTTGAGATGATGCCCGCAGCTACTTTTTATCATCGCACCGCTCGCCATCGGCAGGGATGTCATTCTCACACCTTACAACCTAATTGGTGCCGCACTAAACGGTTCCAAAGGAATTTTCTCCCGCGAACGCAGGAACTCAGGTTGTGGAATGGACTCCCTGCCCAGGTTTTCCCACAAGACTACAGCATACTCTAGTCTTGTGGTCCCCTTTTGAAGAACCCCATAGGGTTCTTCAAAAAGGGCGTTAAAAGGTTTTTACAAGGTCGGCAACGCGCAAGTGATGCCTCTGGTATTGCAGGCGTCGATAGGCTACGGTAACCATTTACCATCAGGTGAGCCGTAAGCTTGTTTGCCACTTTAGTAGTATAAAAAAAAAAACAAAAAAAAAATAATAGAAGAAGATATTCCTATTTCTTCTTCTTTTTATTTTACTCCGCAGGATTCAATTTTAAATAAAACAACTATTGATAATTACATTATATCAGCATTTATATAGTACAGAGGAACAGTTTATATAAGTATGTATACATACTTATATAAACTGTTCTTCTGTAAGGTACAGGCTTCTCTTCTTCTTCTTACTATGAGAAGGATAAGGCTATGGTCGACCACACTAATCTAGTGCGCAGATTTCACATATCTTCGAGAACATTATAAATAAATCTCAGATAAACAGGTTTTCTCACGATGTTTTCCTTTACCGTCAAATAGACTGTTAATTAACTATTTAAAGCGCACACAACTAAGAAAAGTCAGAGTTTCGCACCATGGAATCAAACTCGAAACCTCTGCGTAGCAGTCCAACGGCCTTCAATGGGTATCGTAAGTTGCTCTTAGCATTTATTTCACCACAAAAATCTAGGCAAGTCTTGAAAACCTTGGTGTCCCATAACGATCCTCTATTATACCATCGCTGCTTTAAACAACTATTACGCTTATATCTAGGAATATCGTAAATAACTTTGGTGTCCCGTGCGTTGCATAAAAATGTAAGTGCCAACACATTTAGAATGACTTTCCCCATACGATATGAGATTTCATCCGAGCATCGGGATTATTTTCTCTGTTGATGGACTCATTTGTGTTAATGGAATGTGCTCGTAAATATATGTTTCCTACTACCAAATCTTGATTGACTTATGTTTATTTATTAGCCATAATATTGTTGTATTTCTATGTACGATATTATTTTCCCTTACGTTAGCTGTTCGGTCGTAAGTACTGATTTATTTGCCGCAAAATAGTTCTTTTGAATTACAGTACGTCAATAATCTCATACTTATATATTCAAAAGGGTAGGCTAATATGTAATGTACCCTCTTTTTACCAGCTACGTTTTAGGTCCCAAAAGTATATAAGTTCAAGGCCTCTCTTCTTCTCCCTAGCCTTCATTATTCCCAAGTCACTTGATGTCAGCTTTTCTAGTCTAACCGGGTTTGACTGGTAATCAGATTTTACACGGAGCAGCTGCCACCTGACCTCCGCAACCCGAAGGCTAACGATATCCTAAGGCTAGACCAGTGTCAGGATATTATAGGGCACTGATTTCCAAATAACGACTGCCATAGATGTTCATGGCAGCCGGGACCGACAGCTTAACGTGCTCTCCGAGGCACGGAGCAGGCGATAATTGTCAATCAATACGCACATCATTTCGAAAAGTCATATAACTTCTGAAAGTCAGAGGTGCGTGACGTGGGTTGGAACTCGAGACCCTCTGCATTGTAGTCTGTTGGTCTGCCCACTGAGCCTTTCTAATGGGAATTATTTTAATGCGATGTGTAGTTGCAATATACTGGCAGCAATAACATTCATATTATACAATACAAGTTAATATTTTGCGTACGGATTTACAAATAATTATGTTTGAAATACATGCTTATATGCTTACTTCCTTACTAAAGTATTATATATGCGAATGTGAATGTGTCTGCTTGTTTGTTACGCTCTCACGCCTTAACTGCTTGACCTATCATCATGAAATTTGGCAAATACATTGTTAGGGGTACATAATAACATAGGGTACTTTTCATCCAGAAATAAAGTACTATTTAGGAATAGAAAATAGTGACCAGATCTAAATTAACGCGGGAAAAGTCATGGGCAAACTCTAGTATTGTATATTGCTATTTAGCGAATTATATTGTTTGGAATGACCGATGCATTTATTCGTTTTTGAGTTATCTCTGCTTCAATAGAAACATTGCTGCTATAGGTATATTGCAGTGATAATATTACCGGTTTAGAAACCATTCACTTTATTGACCAATAGAACGATTTAAACATAATTTTGTTATTACATGAAGGTGTTGTGTTTATTTAAATCTAACTTATTAAGGGCACACAATATCTATATATTAATACGTGAAGCAAAAACTTTGTACCTCTTTTTACGAAAATTGCGGGGACAGAGGAGAATGAAATTTGGCACAGTTAAAGTTTATATAGAGAAGGAAGGGCGAATCCTTGAATATTTTTATAAAATATGCATTAGAAATACATTAAATTAATGAACTACACGTACACAACCATGCATTTGACACACGCAATCGAATCGCGTTCGTAGTATTTCGGCATTGTTCGTCTGACGTCGTACAATTCTTTGTAACCATGATTACCTATGCCTTATTTATATGTAATAAAGAAAAACAGAAAACAAAGTAGCAAGCTTAGGAATTTTGGTTGAATTTTGACAAGTAGGCGACCGTTAGTACATAAAAACTAGCCAGCGGAAGCTTACTGAGAGACCATTTAACTGCCACGCAGATATCTTACAAGGCACGCACCTCTCACATTTCAAAGTTATGTGCGTATGGTCAAGTAAAAATTCTTAAAGAAATCGGCATATCTGGGAGTTCTCAATTATGTTCTCGAATATATGTGATGTCTGCTAACCCGCACTGCGCCAGCGTGGTGGATTATGACTTAACTTTTCTAACAATGAGAAGACGCTCGTGCTTAGCAGTGAGAAAGTTTATATACAGGGGTAATATTATAATTTATTATTATTAAAGAAATAATATCGTAATTAATCTATTGTTTCATATCCCTTCGGGACGCTACTATCTATCGTAATGCCGTCAACCGTTAGTTGTCCCAAAGCTCACGCGTAGCCCATCAATTTTACCTATGTGTGTAGCACATTAGAGTCGAAAATTAAATACATTTGCCGCTATTAACAGATTAGAACAAATTACAAATTGGATGATATTATTACCGACGCTTTTTTTATTTTCTATGCTTGCAACACAAAGCCATCAAACTGTCATCATTTCCAGTATTGTCGTTGTTTGGTACACAAATTATTCACTGTTCAAAAATAACAACTATTGAACTTCGTAAATAATTTGTGTAGTTTCAAGCTAAGTGCATTTCAATATTGAATAACCCATTTTTAAAAAAACTCTTTTCAACCTTACTCTTAATGTTGTCTATAAAAAAGAAACCAATATATGCAAAATACGTAATGCAACATTGTTTAAAGTTTTCTATATTCATAACGTTTAACATTTGCTGATTGTTATGTTATATAAGTACGTTAACAATTAATTAGTTGTTTTTAAAATTAATAAATATTTTGCCATTCTGGGATTCGAATCTGTGACCTTATGTACTAAAGTCGCATTCACTACCGCTGCGCAGCTAAAATAGGCTTCTATATCAATGTTTTTTTGTTGTAATAATTGTATGACTTCTGATAGGATATGAATTTAAATGAGAAACGAAAAATGTTCTGTGTAAATTTGTTTTCAAAGTACATTTTGACCTACCTGGAATCGAACCCAAGCCCACATGGCCATCAGCATTCACGATCGTTGCGCCACCGAAGAAGCATCTAAGATGACGTCATCTATAATGCTTTTTAAGTAGATTGAAATATGCATACCGTTGATTAACGAGACAGGTTTTCTTTCTCTTTTTGATATTATAAAGCAATCACCCGCTCTAGGACTGATCCCTGTATCGCGAGGGACTTTACAAACATACAAACAACGGAGACAAAGACCATCCAGACTTTGGACAACCATTTTTGGACCACATAAACTTTTGTCCCGTGTGGGATTCGAACTTATAGCACTTGACGTATAGGCAGTAGCGAGGCAAATACTTAAACCAAGTCCAGGACTGTTTAAATAAACAAGAAATATCTAGATTTTGTGTGAAGTCGCTGAATAACAGTATGTTGGGGAGCAACTAAACTTTTGTATTGCAAATTTCAACTGCAGAGCTGACTAACTTTGATGAAGAAAGACTTCAGGCCGCAGGGTGTCGTATTTGCGTGGTATACAGTTTGACATTAAATAACACTGCATAATGTTACATGCATACATAAACTCATGCTTGTATATCTGCGAGTGGGTTACTAGAGGAGTATCATATGCAAATTTAGCAGGCAACATAGCCAGCTAAAAACTTAAGCTTAAGGCTGGTGTAGTGGAGAAATATGAGGAAAGCTAATTGCAGTCTTTCGGACATATTATCAGACTCCATGTTAATACTTAAAATTTTCTAACAGTCAAGTCTAGACTTTATCGGATTCAGGATATCAGAATGGTCTGTAAAAAATAAATGAAAATTATGCAACAGTATCAACGAGGCAGTCAAACAGTTTCCAAAATATTTGAATCTAGGTTAAGATGAGAAAACCACAGTTATTTACACGCACTAAGACAAGCAGAAAATCATTTAATTTCGTTTTATACTATTGAGGCCAGACACAAAAGGATTTTAATTATGTCTGGTTTTCTAAGACTTGACAGGTTTATATATGAAATTATGCTTCTATACTAAATATATATCCCTATTTTACCCAAAGTTCTCGCTTATGTTTAATTGGTATTTGTCACTAAAGCTTGTTTAATGAACCAATTAAAAACAAATGTTAATGTAATTAATTCTGGATATAATCAACAAAAACACATTGGCAAATAAAAATATACATTTTATTTTATACGCAACTAAATTGGCAAACTAGCATAGGCCCACCTGATGGTAAATGGTCACCGTAGCCTATCGACGCCTGCAACACCAGAGGCATCACTTGCGCGTTGCCGACCCTTTAGGAAAGGAAAAAGAGAAAAAGGAAGTGGGATGGACAAGGAGCGGGAAGGGGGAAAGAGGGTGATTGGGCCTCCGGCACTCTCACTCACCAAACGAAACACAACAGTAGGAATACTGCTATTTCACGTCGATATACTGTGAGAGGGTAGTCCTTTTAAGGTCGAGCTGGCCCATTCATGCTGAAATCAGCGGCTTTTACGTATCTTAGATACAAATATGATTATGAACATGTCATAGCAGTCCTAATCCTAACTAATATTAGCGGGTTGCGCTGGTGCTGCTGCTGCATCAGCGGAGACGCTCAAACTGCGTAAATATCAAAACCTTATTGGTGAGTACATATTTGAGCCGTTTGGTGTCGAAACGCTGGGGCCATGGGGTCCAAGTGCTAGGTCTGTTTATAGAGACCTAGCTAAGCGGCTCATCGACGTTTCGCGTGACCACAGGGCTGGTATTTTCTTTGCACAAAGAATAAGTATTGCCATTCAACGTGGCAATGCTGCCAGTCTTCTGGGCACGTTGCCAATTGACGCCGATGCGGAGGAATATTATGACGCTTTTTAATTTTGCAGTTTTATTTTTCTCTTTAGTTTATATTTTTCTTGTAAATAATTTGTGTATATATTATGTTAATTATATCATTGATTAAACTAAGGCCTTTAAGAACTAACAAAAAAAAATGTTAATGTGAGTTTGTTTGTTTGTTACGCTTTCTACTTTCTACTCTCCCTAAAATGCTCGATCGATCATCATGCAATTCGCATGTTGTCTGGGACAGCAAAGGACAGAAAAGGACGTGGGATAACTTTCATCCAGGCAAAAGGTTCTGTTTCCGAGGGATAGAAAATTATTGACAAAGTCTATATAAACGCGAGTGAATCAGCGGGTAAAACGTAGTAGATAATAAGTTCGCTTTAATAATATCGTGGCCACAGCTAGTTATAATAATTATACGGCAGATTTCAAATGTGTTGGCACTTGGCATCAAACTTATTAGGAGTTGCGACGTCCGTCGAATATAAAAAAGCAAATCAGGATATTGTAGACATGTACATTTTGGCTTGATTAGTGAGATTTACAAATTTGGCACGTTTAGCTGGCCTACTAAATTAACTCGAATTAGGTACTTATATCATATTGCTTCGGATAAAATGAAAAAGCTGGCTAGTCAAATATAAGACGATCTTATTTGAATAGATTTAAGATGTCTAAGATATAAGAACAGTTTTCTATAGTGTTGATTTCGTTTGTTAAATCAAATTTCGATTCGCCGTTATATTTCTAAGGCTTGATTTTCAGGTTAAACTAAATGTAAACCCAGTTAGTACCAAAGGAATTCCATATTATACATATCCATTACTTTCCGATAATGGATATTAATTTTGATTTAGATTTACCTTTTTGTTATTTTTCAAAAGACAGCTACTGCTCTCTGAATTTATCCTGTATTGTGTGAGACTTTACAAAATAATTAGGCAACGGACACAAAAAACATCCAGAGTCGCAACAACCATTTATTTGTGTATCACACAAACTTTTGACCCGTGTGGGATCCGAACATTCGGAATAGAGGCAGTGGCGAGGCGACCACTAAACCACTACGCTATCTGTAAAGTTAGTCAAAGTCAAAGTCAAAGTCAAAATCATTTATTCATTTAGGTCACAAAGTAACACTTATGAACGTCAAAATATTTAGGTGAGTTTACTAAGTTACTGAAGCTACATTTAGGTTAGTTGCTTGGTTCAGGCAAAGGGTTGAGCCTATGAGAAGAAACTTGCAAGAAACTCACTCTTTAAAAAAATAATTGTTAATGTTAATTGTAGACTGCGTATCTTGTATATTATTATAGTTATTATGTAGTGCTTGCACATTACGCAAGTAGCTGGCGCGAGCTACATGTACCAGCTACCCAGTACATGCTTGACTTAATCATGCGGATTAATTGCGCGGTTAGCTGGCAACGCTTGTTCATCAATGCATACAAGCCGCATTAGTATCTTAACTTGGCTATCTTGGCCATTTCGTATACAAGAGCCAAATGGAACCAAATTAAGATTTAAGTAAGAAATTATTTATTTGTTGATCTGTCCTTTATGTTTGTTTTGAAATCCTCGTATTTGCGATTTAGCTAGGAGAACATATTTTTTGAATAAGCGTTATCTTGTTTTGAATTCTGAACTGGTGAAAGATGACATGCAATTTCAAAATGACCACATTGCACTAATTGTTTCATGACAATAAATTGCGTGGCCAGTTGATAGCGATAGCAAAGAATGAAAATGATAATCATTTTCATACTTAAGACTAAAAATAAGACTTGTGGAATACACCTCTACTGCTTGCTTCAAGGATTATGTAGGCGTGAAATGTATGCGACTATTGATCAAGCACCGAATAGAAGACACGGCAAGTTTTTAGGTTAATTGCTTCATTTCTGAAAGTGTAAAATTTTAAATAATCGAAGTGTGCCAGACATTTTTTAGTGACATTGGCAAGATAAGACAACATTTAATTTTAAATTGTACCACTTCTGGCCACGGGCCTCTTTTCAGTGTGAATAGGGTTAGGCCATAGTCCACCACGCTGTTCTAGTGCGGGTTGGCAGACTTAACGTATCGTCGAGTTTGTATACATTCCGAATGCCAAAATATTTTTTATTATTAACTAAATATTATTCTTCAAGTATATTACGGAGAATTCTCAGACTAGAAGCTTGCCTTCCCCGTCACCCCGTTGAAGCGAGCGATAATTTAGCTATTTAATACGCACACGCATTTTGTGTAGTAGAGCCTCACTGACTTCAGCATGAATAGGCCGGCTCGACCGGGGAAGGACTACCCTCTCACATAATATCGACGTGAAATAGCAGTATTCCTACTGATGTATTTCGTTGCGTGAGTGAGAGTGCCGTTGGCCCAATCACCCTCTTTTCCCCTTCCCACTCCTTCTTCTTCCCACTTCCTTTCCAAAAGGGTCGGCAACGCATAAGTGATGTCTCTGGTGATTCCAGGCGTCCATACGCTACGGTAACCACTTACCATCAAGGCCGTTTGCTTGTTTGCCACATTAGTTGTATAAAAAAAAACATACCTTCGAAAAGTCAGAGATGCACACATTGGGATCGAATTTGAGATCTACTAGGGTATCGCTGTTTCTATACATGACGTCTAAACTAAATTTATTCTTTAAGTTACTTGAAATATTTACTTGAAGATACATGACGAGAGCGGAGTCGCGTCCAGAATTAAGCGGTTTCAGCGTGTTAAACTATCTTTACGAATATTATAAATACGAATGTGAGTTTGTTTATAACATTTTCACGCCTTAACTATGTATTCGACGAATCATCATGAAATTTCGCATTCACGTTGTCGGACGAACAAAATAGGAGGGCACCTTTCATCCAGAAAAAGTACTGTTTGCAAGGGATAGACAATTAACATCACCTATAAATAATCTACATTTACACAGACGAAATCTTGTATATAATAAACGTGATCTCAGATTTTAACTTCATCGCCAGCAGCTACGTTAAAAGTAAAATAGGCGTTATAACTACTCGATATAATTTCTAAACAACTTCCTAAAATGCACTCGCCTGTACATAAAGTATTGTATTTATTTTTCTTTAACAGCAGCGTAAAGAAATATTTCTTAAGGCGACAATTTATCAGGCCCTTTGCTCGTCGTAGCGTTAGGATTATTCGTGGCGTAAACAATGCCGGTTTATTTATTGACTAATGATTTAAAAGGGCTCGTGAAAGTATAAAAATTGTTTTACGGTATGTTTTGAACAGAGGCGAGAGGAAAATAAAAATATCGGTAATAGAAAGGCGAAACGTTATGCTGATAATTTTGTTAATGTTGAAACTGTTTAGTTAATTAACTTCTGTTACAGTTAAAGTGTAAAGACAATTTACTGCATATATGGCCTGGTGGTTTAAGTGGTCGGATCGCCATTGCCTCTGTGACGAGTGTTGTGGGTTCGATCCCGACACGGAACAAAAATTTGTGTGATTCTCAAATAGTTGTTCCGAGTCTGGCTGTATTTGTGTCCGCTGTCTGAATGTTTTTAAAGTCCCCCGCAATACAGGAATCATTTCTAGTGCGGGAGTTGTCTTTTTTATTATTAATAATATTGTGTTATGTACGTACATTTAGGTATATAATGAAATTTTTTATTGTTTTTATCTTTAGTTTTTTGTAGTCAGTAGTATATGGCATAATGGCTGCAACACCTTGTTAATCTGAGTTGTAAAATACTGAAATTATATTTAAGTGGCGATTTATAAGAGTGGCCGTGAGTTTCTTGCAGGTTTCTTCTCATAGACTCAACCCTTTGCCTGAACCTAGCAACTAACCTAAATGTAGCTTCAGTAACTTAGTAAACTCACTAACCTATATATTTTGACGTTCATAAATGTTACTTTGTGACCTAAATTAATAAATGATTCTTGACTTTGAAAAGTTAAGTATCGAAGAATTCGAATGTTGGGCAAACAACAAAACACAAAATTACATAATGAGACGGCTTATAGCGCTAAGTAAGCTTATGAAGCTCATAAAAAGATATTAAGCGTACGTTATTGAAAATAATTTATCCATATTTTATTATCTTAGTTATATTTTGTTGCGGGGCTGATTTGTAGTGACGTTCAAATCTATTTAACATAATAATTATAATGTCGCCGTCTGGGACACTGTTATCTCATTTATTTATTTATATATGGAGGTCCAACAGCTTATCCTAGTTTGATAAAATATTTGCATAAGTATTCGACAGCCAATTACAGGTTCTCACGTTTAACATTTTATAAAAAAATACACATAGTTTCCATAGAATAGCGATTACACGTATACCTACATATGTATATAATTACATACAACTAAAGTACAATACAGCTCAGCTAGCAATATAACAGTTTAAACAAAGAACTGTTCACTAATTCGTCGTCTCGCCACTGGAATACTAGTGCAGAATAAATCCAAATTCAGATATTTAGCAGTGGAGTTAAAGCTATTGCTCGCTCGATTAAAGAAAGAGTTTTGCCGATAGTTAGAAGAAGATCATGCAAGGATTTTGCAGATCTTAATAACTTGGGTGGCGCATGGAGATTGAGTTTGTTTAATAAGTCTGGACAATTTATGTTGTTTGAGGCAATTTTAAGTATATAACAGACGTCGGCAATATTTCTTCTATCAGTAAGGGTCAGCAGGTGAAACTTCTTACAAATGTTCAGATATTGACTTGTTTTAAATGGAATTTGTAGACGATAACACATGTAGTTAATAAGTTTTATTTGAATTCTCTCGATTCTCATAACGTACGTATCGTAACGCGGATTCCATATCTGTAATGCGTATTCCAATATGCTTCTGACAAAAGTGCAATAGAGAATTTTCCAGGCTTTAGCATTCTTAAAATAAACAGATGATCGCATAATAAATCCCAGAGCCCTATAGGCCTTTGTTACCATGCCATCAATGTGCTTGTCATAGAGCAATTTTGAATCATGAAACACCGAGGTCACGAATAGATTCATTTCTAGGGATAAGGTGTCCTTTTATTATGTATTGAAACGCTAAGTTATCTTTCTTTCGACTGTACGTTACAACGGAGCATTTAGCGGGGTTAAGGTCGAGTTTGTTAACGTGGCAGTAATGATCAAGGCGCGTAAGGTCTGACTGCAGCAACTGTGCGTCGGATAGTGAAGTTATTACTGCACAGATTTTCATGTCATCCGCGAAACACAACAGTTTAGAGCTATGAAAACAGGTTTCAATGTCGTTTACAAATATGTTGAATAGCAAAGGTGCAATTATAGATCCCTGAGGAATACCACTGGGAGTGGGGACCCAACTAGAGATATAATTATTTATAACTACGCCCTGAGTTCTGTTGTTAATGTATGATGAAAACCACCTAAGCAAGTCACCTCTTATCATGATCATATATTATGATTAATCCGATCGAATGCTTTGCTATAATTGGTATATAATACATCCACTTGTTTACCAGCATCCATATTTACCGTCAAATAATCGTTAAATAGAATTAGATTTGAGACCGTCGAACGACCTGTGAGAAAGCCATGTTATGTTTGGCTGAAGCAGTTTTTTATTGCAGAATACACTTGATTATAAACAATTCTTTCAAATACATTTGAAATAACACATAGTTTAGAGATCGGCCTATAATTCGTAACTTCAGTTCTAGGTCCTTTTTTATGGACTGGAGTGATATATGCAGACTTCCATATGTGAGGGTAAGTGCATGTCACAAGAGACTTCTTAAATAGGAGAGATATAGGGATGGCGATGGACTTAGCGCATTCTATAAGTAAACGGGGATGTATTTCATCAGGTCCGGCAGACTTATATGAATCCAGTTTAGATAAAAGCTTAGTGACCTCTGCAATATCTATTTCCACACTCGAAATATCGGATGTGCCGGGTGACATGGTCTCAAAAGTGCTTAAAGTATCTCTGGCTGTATCAGGTGTCACAAACGTGGAAAGAAAGTAGGAGGAGAACATCATGAGACTAACGCGATATCGGAGGGCACAGTGCACTTGCTTACGGACTAACCCTACTTAAATTGAGAAGGGACAGGGCCTTATATGACTCTCTTCTAATATTCCAATACATATTGATTTTCTTGTATACAAAGTATGACCTTAAGTGATTTTTTAGGTCTCGTTGCTATAATACCCGCGTTAACAACCTACATTTGTACTTGCGTATGGATAACACGTGCGTAATAAACAATCAGTATCAACTGTTGCTGCATTCGAATAATTAGATTTGCTAAGCAATGATGCGATTTTAATTAATCGATGATCGCGCATTGCGATTTAAGTTTCAAGTAAATAGCGTCGAGCCTATGGTATCTCCAAGGATATTTTCTGTGTTTGCAAACTTCTCATACATGGCGTATGAGAAGTTTGCAAACACGAGGCTTCATTTAACCCAGGAATTCATAGCTCCAAGATAAATTGTAACTGTAAGGATAAAATTATACAGCGGCCTCAACGAGAAAATTTGCAAGTTCTTAAAAACGCTACGATTCACCCGGCGTCTGCAAAAACAATCACAATTTGACATGCTGCCTAGACAGGGAGGATTAAAGTGCGGAACACATTTATGAAGCACGGAAATGCTACGAATTCGTCTCAAAATCCCCGCGGAGCCCGGCCGCTGCAATATTATGGCAAGTGCAATATGCACTGTAAGAAAGATTTATATTGTTTTTGGCTCGGCTCTGTGCTACAATATTGAGGAAGATTTTGGTATGTCTTTCTATGGTGTGCTTTTATCATACACTTTTTATATTATTTATATTTATATTCACATCAAAAAGTGTTAAGTATATCGTATCTAATATTTATGCAATTTCCAACACTACTCAAGATGATAAAGACAAACAATAAAGATCTTTATTTATAAGTGACTCTGTACTAATATAATAATAACGCAAAATAATTTACTTATAAAATATAATCACTATTTTAAATTAAAATGTTATAAACGACGACGTGACGATTGGGGCACATTCCACAATCGTCACATTAGTTAAAATCCATTAATCTGTTCGATCTAAGTAAGATTTACATTGTGAATATACAGTTTTTATTGATCTATGCACGTAAACCAAAGTATAATACATACTAGAACTAAAATAAATAATTAATGAATGCTATTAAATTACTGCAGAAATAACGTAATATTGTAAGTCGTCATCAATCAACTATTGTTGCGAGTTTGATCGTTGCACGCAAAAATATTTCATTCACAAGTTCTTCTCAATTAAATTATTCTTTGTGTCTTTCGTTGCAATACTACAAATAATACTCATAATGTTTCAAGCAATAATTATCTCAATGTGAGATATTTCTATACAAAAAAGTCACAGAACGTCGACGAGAAACTATATTCTCAATTAAAAATTCAGCTCACAACTACAGAAACCCATATGACTTTGTTCGTAGAACCCGAACTATCTACTAAAAGTTTCCCTCACCATACCGTAAACACAAACAAGCAATCCGAATAATACTGGGGAGTTGACATTTTGAGTGACTGGAGCGGCTCACAAACATATATGGGCACCTGACATATTGGATGCCCATACGTCTGTCATACGTACATTATCATAACTCAACAGACAGCTCTGAATTTCGTCTTTAATGGCGTCTTTTTCGTGATGTTTTTACTGACGGAGTAGTTTTATGTCGAACTAATATATCGTGTTACCGGAATACTGTAACAATGTGACTATTTGTGATTCATTGGAGAAGGAAGTGATGACACAGGTTGAGCTGTATTTATATAACAAATCAGAGTAAGTTATTCAGTTTGAGTAAATTTTTGTTTAGAGAATATAGGTAAGGTTCGGACTTACTTTTGGGTCATATAGAGTAGCCTGTGGCCAAAGTAAAACTCTCAAGATTATATTAATAGCAATATGTGTTGATTTTCTGCGTCGGACAAATTTGTAAATGTATTTTATTTATATAACCCAGAAATACTTTATCAGCTATATGTAAGTCTGACGAGATGAGGACGAGAATTGCCACAAAGAAAAGAAAATAAATTAGATATTATGTATTATACATAGAAAATTTAATAGTAATTGACTACACCTGAAAATTAACACTTATAGGCAGCAGCAATCGCAAACGCAAACCATTGTACCAATGAAGATAATTACATTTTGCGATTAAAAGGGCTTACAACACTACAAGATAAAGAACAGCTAAGTAGGTTAAATAAATTTAAAACCATTTGTAACTCGAATTAAGATTTGTTAGTTTTTCACAAGTTCTAGTTTGAGTTTCATCTTTGAAATTCAATCCAAAGGCCATCGTGTAACTAATTGGCCCCAGTACGCCTACGTTTTGGAAGGATTCATCTTTAAACTTCTACGGACAAACTCTTATTTCATTACGAGTTTACTGAGTTCATTTTATTTTTGACCCTTGGATTTTGCAGGTGCACTATATATCAGTTACACGTTATTACGAATTGCGAAAATCATAAGAATATCGAACATTTGATAATGACATTATGAGCTGGTAAGTCAGGCTTTTATGGAGTGGAACCGTATTTACAGACTTATTTTTGCATTCTTTACACAAATGTATTGTGTAGAAGCGGGATCTTATGAAATCCGACAGATCGAATTTCGCTCACGGTGGCTAATCTTAACAAAAAATGGTCGGTTGCACTGTAAATGTTATAGAGCACAAGTGTGTGCGCAAACACAAGTTCACTCTCTATTGACTCTCTCACTCTCATAACCCAATGGGACGGCAAATCGATATCAGCTAAGAGACCTCAGACGCAAGACCAATAGTTTTTTGTCGTAGCACGAAGATGTGCAACACCGTCTATTTCCTTAAAGGGAGCCATTGAGAATTTCTTGACAGATCCAATAACTTTTTGTGATTTCGACTAGAGAATCGTACCTGAGATCGAATGCACAGCAACAATCGAGAACATTACTGTTAAAAGTTCCATCGCCGAATGTGGTTACCCAAAAAATCTCTACTACAAAAGGCTGAATGTAATAAAATAACATTGCAAAAATACTTTTGATTATACCCCATAACTCATTCATACTACCGTTTTATACAAACAAAGTCAAAACACGACATTTTAAACCTATCCCACAAATTATATTTGAATAGAAACTACTATAGCAATAAGTGAAGGTTTCCATTTTTTTGTTGTGAGGGAAAGAGCGCAATATGGCAGTAGAGTGGCTCTCAGACGTACTTGGCTTTTTATGACGCAGTCGGCTCGGCCAATGACGAGCTCTAAACAACTAAGGCCACTCCAACAACTTATGAGCACGACGCTTCAATGTTATATTTTTGCCTGTCATTTGAGTTTTAAAGTAAGTTTCATGTTTGTTTAGTGGTTAAAAATGTATGATGTATCCGTGAAAGGATTTTTGATCTCTATTTGAAGTATTATTTATTTTATCGTTTACTATTTTTGTTGATAGCTGTAGTAATTTTTTGGCTTCATATTTAGTTCTAAAAATATGTTGACTTGAAGTTAGATGAAAAGCTGTAATTTAATAAAAAATGTATGGCAATAGTTTTGTTTACGAATATCTTATTTATTGTGTGTAATACGTTAATTAATTTGGTATCGGAAAATCACATTTTTCGTTGATTATGACATTGTTGGGCAGCCAGTATGAGAAGGGATAGGCCATAGTCCACAACGCTAGTGTAATGCGTGCGGGCAGACTTCACTTAATTATCTTTTAGATCCTTATGAAATTTGATTAGCTATATGTAGTGGCAAATAATATTATATTGGGGTTCAGACTGCCTCGAGGAAGAAAAAGCGAAAAGCTATATAGCATGCGACTGCTGTAAATGAGGTCTCACAGAAAACCACTTTTCGGCTCGGGAATCTTTTCCGTCTAAAAAGTCCCAATAGCAGGATAAAATCTAACAAGTGAGAAACGGCTATGAATTGCCGTAAATCTTAGAGTTCGAAACAATGGTTCAAGTAATATGCAAAGGTCACGTGATACCACTTTAACCTCTAGGTCAGAGGTCAAAGGTCATAGTCATTTCGGGGGTATATCGACTATGCTGAGTCGAATGGCGTTGACCGCAGGTCTCTAGCTCTTACGGTTCTTGAGTTGAAAGTTGTATAACAGATAGCCGGACGGACAAAGCTGTTGAATAAGAGTTTTTTCCAACTCTAAAAACGATAGACAGCAACAGGCTCATCCTAATACATGTGTCTAAAAGCGTGAGACTATATAATTATTTATATATACATACAAACTTTAAAATGGGTCACCTATTTAGTATAACAAGTTCCCCGTTTGTCTCGGCCCCATTCAGTCAACTTGTCATACCGTAATGTAATTTATCACGGCACTGTCGCCGCGCCTTTAAAACTCAGCATTTACTATGAAAACCTGTTTTACAACGGCTGATTAACCGCAGAGGGGCTGTGTTTGAACAGATTTTGATTGGTTCTTTACATAAATAGACGATGTTTTTATGCAATGTTGTGCTTGTGGGTTATTGTATATCAGCCACAGAACATATTATAAATGTAGTAAAAACAAACAAAGAAGCAAAGTCACATTCACGTTTATAATATTAGTTAGGAATTACTGAGTGCTATGATGTGGAATCGAGAAACTGTAACCCTTAATAACAATTTTAAGAAAACCCCAACACAAAAAATTAATTTGAAACTCATATTGAGGGAGTTGTGAAAAGAAAAATGTAATTCGCCATTTTGTGGTGGCGGCCATCTTGGATTTGAAATTTATCATAGTGTATTCTACGAGTCAATCTCTTTCATTTAATACCCATATTGAGGGAGTTGTGATCATCAAACATAACTAAGAACATTCCCAACTAATTCACCTTTCAAACAAAAAAAACAAAATTAAAATCGGTTCATCCGTTCGGTTCCCTCCCGTCATGTCAGGCCCCGTGTCACTGGGGACTTTAGAAATATACAATTCGCGGACACAAAGTGCACCTACACACTACAATTGGAACTTTTATTTGTGGATATCATGAACAATTGTCCTGTGTGAGATTCGAGCTTTCAACACACGACGGCAGTAGCAAGGCGATCGCTCACTACGCCATCAGTGCAGAATAAGCAGATTCCACCAAAAACATTTTCATGTAAAATGTTGCCAAGATAAAATATGTGGCTTGTGGTGGGATTTCACTTCTTTTTGTAAGTTGCCTGTGACAAAAAAAAATATTTTTTATTTTTTTGGTGTTTATTTCTTGCACATCAGATTTTTATTTATTTATAATAACAAGGAGTCCATATATAAATTTTCAGACTTCTAGCATCAAAATTGCGGAAGTCTCATACAAACCTCCATCCCCTAGTTTAAGGGGTTGGGTATAACAGTTACAAGTTTTATAATTTTTTTTTTTGTTGGTGTACTTTAATACTAGCGTTCATACAAAATTTCAGCTTTCTAGAACATTAGGAAATACCCTAAGAATTTTGATGATCATCAGTGAGTGAGTGACGAAATCAGGGTTTTTTAGATATCAATAAAATCTAAAATAAAAGAGCTATGCAATTAAAACTTTATATGTTTAATAAGTTGATAATATATCCCAAGAATTTTGTTTATCTGGTATAATCTAAATTCAAGTTATAAGAGTTCAAAAAAACGACGAAGCTCTTCGAGAAGATAATTCGAATAATGAAAATAACTACTATTGCACATCGATAGTAAAAAAATATATATACTACTCGTAGCTATATAGAGCAATGCTGAAATAACACAATTTTAGCTATTACTAAAGCTACTAGCTTACTCACATTCTAAATTACTCGTGAACTGTACAATTATATTAGTAGTAATCAACCGTTCATTTTTTTCTAGTTTTATGATGCTATCCTTACAAAATCTTCCTGCTGGTGCTTTTTCCCTTGACCTTAGGGCACACTGTATACGCATAAATGTATATATTCCTGAAGAGATGTATCACATCTCCATTTCACCAGCGATCTATAAAAACCCGCGTAAAAGAGGGCAAACCAATATGCTAACTTGCTATTCCGTAAGACACTCCGTGTCCTTTTCGATCGGAGGCTAGAACTGTGCTGTGCTACCAACACGGTGCCAATCTTTATGAATTTCTAGCGCGGGTAAAATCTAATGTATAATAAATGCCTAGGACTAGTTACATAGCTCTGCGAGAGCAGGTGGTCCTGTCCCAGAGTGATAATAGACTTAAAGTTATTAATCTACCAATTTATACGTACATAAAGTTCACATACCCGAAGGTCAACGACCGACTAATTCGTGATTACAATTCATAGAGCAATAAACTGAACATTTGCAATCAGAATGTTCTTCGACGGAAGCCAATTAAGTTAATTGGGAAAGACTTCATTTTACTTTTACGACGTTTTGTTTGTTTTCTCCGATGTCGCCATGACGTTCTGGTGAAAATGGATTGTGTATTAAAACTATGGGTGGAGGTGTTAAGCTCTCGTTCATTTGCGCGTTAAACGCTCTGTGATTGCGGTCTGCTATTTTATTAACCATTTTTATATTTTTCGCGTAAATGTAGGTTAGATTATGTTAGTGTCAGTACTTTTTTCTGAATGAAAGGTATGTCTTTTCCTGTTCCCCTAACAATGTGTATGCGAAAGTTCATGATGACCAGTCGAGTAGTTAGGGCGCGAAAGCATAACAAACAAATAAACTCACATTCGCATTTATAATGTTAGTTAGAATTACGTCGCAGCAACACACCGGTGGGCAGACACAATAGGTTTTCTATTATGGTTTCCAAAGATTCGTAGTTAAATGCAATTGTTTCTATTTAGTTTTTGTGTTAAATAAAGCGTTAATCACAGCGTGAGACGCGAGCCATTTTGAAACGAGCGACAGATGCGGCAAACCTTGTGAGTCTTACGCACCGTCTGATGCTGAATTAAACCTTTTTTTTGGTTTGGTTTAGAGTTAGTTAGAAATAGTTGATAGTGTATCTTGCGAGATGCGGTTTTTTCTTTTCTTCATGGGTGAAGAACAATTTGTTTAAAGGTCTTGAAGTAATATTATCTTACGTTCACGCAAATCTTACACATTGAAAGAAACTGCTCTTACGTATTTTATCACGTTTTATTTATAATCTCTACTTTTAAGCTCTCAATGAAATAGTATCTTCCTTTAGATTGAGACGAATCCTAAAAATAGCGTCTCCGGTAAAATGGCTGCTGAATAACAGCTAGAAGTAGTGCCTTTCTAAATGAAACGCGGTAAAATCAGTACGGAGTTGATTTTTTTAAGGTTTGGTTGTATGATAATTTAAATTTAAATTATTGATGCATCACACAGGCTTGGAGGGAGCATATTAGTGTCAAAACCTGTGGCGTTTGAATGCTAAGTCACGAATATCGAGTATTATAGATATAATAATAATATAATAATAATAATTATTTATTTATTGATTACAGTGGTAAAACATGAATACAGTCCATAAAGTACTTAATATAGGTAATATATAAACCTGTGCCACAAGCGTTAAGGGCACTTACAATATATTACTAGGAACTAAGTTATATACAATTAACCATACTTATTATATAAATATATGCAAAAATAGGCCAAGATTATAATTATTGTCATGGAACTTGTTATTACTTATTTAACAACAATCAACAAATCTTCAGTATCCTCATAATTTAAAGTTTGTAAGTACTGACAGACTATCCGCTTAGATCTTATATAACTTAGGTCATATATAGCTGTTTGTTTATTTATCTTGTTATAAAGAAAAGACCCTAAGAGTGCAAAAAATCTATTTGTAAAAACAAACTTTGATTCAGAAAGTGTGGTACAGACAATATCTTTTCGTCTTTTAGTGTTAGTAAGGTTGATGTTATACGTAAGCGTTGCGTGCTGTTTAAATACGGTGTACATTATAAAAAGCTGTCGGACAGTTAATACATTACAATTTTCATACAAAAGATGTGTGGAAAAGCGGTAGCGTCGTCGGGTTGCTACTTTTAAAAGCACTCTTTGTGCTCGTTCAATATTTAACATGAAGGATTTTGCGCTACCGCCCCCTGAAGTAATGCAATATTGTATTAAAGACTGACACAATGCCTTATAGATCTGTATGATGAGTTTGTGATCAGCAATAAGGCGTAATTTTTTGAAAACAAATAATAATTTGCGTACTCTGTTAGTTAAAGCAGTTATATGTTCTTTAAAGGAGAGTGTGTCGTTTAATATAACACCTAAATATTTAATATTAGTAGTGTTTGAGATAACAGGACATGTGCAAGCAGTAATGTTATTACAGTAATGTGCATATAGATTAATGTGACTTAAATGAGACTGGTGTCTACGCATACGAAATTTAATAAATTTTGTTTTTTCAGTATTCAAGGTGAGCATATTATATTGAAGCCATTTGTTTACTATATTAAAATCGCACTGTGCATATTCATAGACTTCCGCAATGGTGTCAGTGGAAAAAAGGAGCGCAGTATCGTCTGCGTATGAAACAATTTTTCCATGATGTAGACTTAGATTACAGAGATCGTTAATGTACACCAGAAAGAGGGTACCTCCGAGGACGCTTCCTTAAGGAATACCGAATTGTGGTAATTTCAAATCGGCACTGACGACGTTATCTATCTTGATACATTGGTACCTATCTTGTAGATAGTCTGTGAGAAGCTGTAACTGTGTGCCCCTAATTCCTAGTGCCTCCATTTTTTTTAGAAGCATAGGAACAGACACGGTATCGAATGCCTTCGCCAGATCAAGGAAAATGCCAATTACCTGCTTACTCTTCCCAAGTTCCTCTGAGATATAGCTGGTTAAATGAAGTACTGCGTCTGCTGTTGATAATTTAGGTCTAAAACCGAATTGCATGTCGGAGAAGAGGGAGTTCTTTTCAATATATGTTACTAATCTTTTATTAATAATTTTTTCCAGTATTTTGGAGAAAGAAGGTAATAGTGAGATGGGCCTGTAGTTCGTCACGAGATTTTTATTACCGGAGTTATGTATTGGTATTACTATTGCTTTTTTAAGACATTTGGGAAAGATGCCATCCGAGAGGCAATTTCGAAAAATATGCGTTAATGGACGCACCAGAATGTGCTTACAAGCTTTGAGAATATTAGTGGAGATGTTATCCCATCCTACTGCACAATTATTTTTTAAATTTAATATTAGGTGTTCCACCTCACTTTCATCTGGCTCTAACATGACAAAGGATTTGCCACTTTTAAGATGGGTATAAGGTCGTGAGAAAGTATCGCTTGTGTTTCTACCGCATCGATTATGAACTTTTTCAGCTAGTGTTTTGCCAACGTTTACAAAATACCTATTTATGTTGTTAATAGAGGACCACGGAGAGCCATGTGTTTTCAATAAACTCGTATTTGTCTTATTTTTGTTAGATGTGAAAGTAACCTTTTTAACGTATTTCCACAGTTGTTTGCTGTTATATGAAGCTTGATGTAATTGTGATTTTTCATATTCTATTTTTAAGTTTTTCAATAAATTATTACAGAAATTTCTGTATCTCTTATAAGAAATTTGTAGGATAGAGTTATCGGGACACTGCTTGGCTCTCTTATGTAGTTTGTCGCGGTTTCGTATGCATCGAACTAGGCCCGGGGTTATCCATGGTTTGATATTATAATTTTTCTTACTTAGTTTAGTTACTATCGTGTTGGCTAAAATAGCTTGTTGTACTTTATCAATAACGTACGACATGGAAGTGTTAACGTCAGCGGTAATGTAAACTGGGTTAAAATCAATGCCGCATATATCATGTTCAAGGTTACTCATGTTTATTTTCGACCTTAGTTGTGGGCGATGTATATGCTTAGACTGCGATAATTCAAGTGTAAGTAGAACAGCGCAGTGGTCAGTTATTGACGAGTTAGCGACAAGTGTTAAACACGGAAGCCAAGTTTTAAGCATTACATGATCTAAGCAAGAACCACTTATGTGTGTCGGGTAAGTATGTGCTGGCAATATGCCATAATACGCACAAAGATTTAAATAATCATGCGTCCCAGTGTCATAATTCTCACTATTTATGTTAATATTTAAGTCACCGGTTATAATAATAGTTTTATAAGATGAAAGGCTTTCTAACGTATTACTTAAGGCATTAATAAACATATCTACTTTTCTAAACGATGGTGGTCTATAGATTGCTATAATCGCGATATCAGTCCCTATTTTAATGACAAGACAGTTGCAGTCTTGGACTTCCGGCTCCTCAACTGTGGCAGCTAGGGATTTCTTTGTATACACTACCACGCCATCATTCTGATTAAATGATAACGTCGTATTAAAAGTATTGTATTCTGGTAATACTGGTAGACTGCAAGTTCTATTAGACAGCCAACATTCAGTGAGAATAATGACATCACATTCTATACTAAGCCTGTGTATAAAGACGGTTAAACTATCTATGTTCTTATATATACTACGAATATTTTGGGTTAGTACCGTTAATGGGTTGTCATAATCGGAAAAGAAATGTCTGCAATTTCCAGTGTCACACACTTTCGATTCATAAATGTGATTATTGTCTATATCATGAATTAAGTGTTCTGCCATAGATTTAAAACTAAAGTGATTAATCAAAAATACCCTTAAAAGTTGGCTCTAAATAAGAAATAAGAAAGGCGGCGCTCTTAGGCGCCCTCATTAAAATCTATGGAATTTATATACCTCGTTTCAGCTATTTTCTTCGCCGGGCATTCGAGATCACCTGTTTTGTGGCTGCTAGGTTTTTTGAAACGCAAGCATGTTGCACATTTCGGTGAATCGGACTTCTTATTGCATTCACTGACCTGGAGTCCTAGTTCACCGCAATGTCCACACGTGTATATGGTCTCACGGCAGGTCTTTGCGGCATGTCCGTACTGTTGGCATTTGAAACACCTGGTCACAAGGGTGAAGTTACGAACTGGGCAAGATGTCCAATTAATAAATACCCGATCCTGATTGATAAGGGCTTTCCTTATGCTAGGTGGAACTTCTATAATAAAGTTGCATGTATGTGCCTCCTTTTTTCCTGATTTGTGGCTGAGTTTTATAGAGGACAAAAATGTTTCACGGCTTAGATTAGGAAGCTTGTGAGCTATATTTTGCTCATATATGCAATCGTAAACTTCTTTATCACTAAGGGCAGATGGTACTCCTAAAATTATTATCCTTTGTCTTCTTTTGATTGTGTCCTCCATCTTCAGTCCGACACTACTCAGTTGGGCTGATTTTCTCAACTTTTCAATATCATCCTTTGTTTCAGTGCTTATAATGACGCCTCCGTTCTTGGTTTTACGCAATCCCCTCACATGCAATTTCATCTGCTCAGGACATATAATCTTCTGCACCAATGATTTTGTGGCGTCACTAGATTTTAATTTATCACTCGGATAAATTGCGATAGAGCTCAAATTTTTAGGGCGCAATGGAATATTTTGGCTAGATTTCACCATATCAGCAAAGGACACATTTTCTACGACTGGTTTCGTGCAGCTTTTCTCTATGGTTTCCATAATCGAATTTTTAAAGTCATTCAAGCATTCCGTTAGCTCTTGTTTTTCTTTTAAGGTATCGTAAGAGGTGCTAATCATTATAGCATTTTGTTTTAATGACTGATAATGAACTGCCATTTGGGAAACCCCACTTCCAATTTTCCTCGCTAAGGTGTTAATCTTAAATTTTTGGTCAGAGTTAAGATTCCCCTCTGCAGCAATAGTACATACCTCATTCAGGCATTTTTCAATTGAGGACATCCAAAATTTAATGTCACTATTGGTCAGGGCTTCCACGGCATGATCAGCGGCATGATCTTGCGGTTGAGGAGTGCTGGGAGGGCTGCGTGATGTTTTCGCACTCCGATTGAAAGGGCTATTTTCAATATTATCCATGATGTCACTCAGATATTATACATACTATCTTTATTTATATCAAACGTCGCATAAAGTGTAATCTAGGTCACAGATTTAAATGAATATATTTCAACATGTAAATAAAATAATTGTAATGTAGGCACGTCTGTTTGCTTCGAGCTCACAAGTATACATTTTGAGATAAGTCATTTAAAGACTGCATGGCTGGTGTAATGATTTAAGTGGTCGTCTCGTCACTGCCACTGCGCCGAGTGTTGTGGGTTTGAATCCCACACGTGACAAAACTTTGTGTGATCCACAAATAGTTGTTTCGAGTCTGGGTGTTCTTTGTGTCCGTTGTTTGAATGTTTGTAAAGTCGCCCGCGACAAAGGATTAATTTCTAGCGTGTTATCTTTTTTGATAAAAAGTGGATTTTATAGATTATATTAGATAAAACTGAGTCAGAATAAATATAAAGTTTCATAACCTATATCTTATCTATTATAATCTTAATAAAATTAAACGTTCCGCTATGTGACGATTCATATAAAAAGAAAACTTTAGGCGGACGTAAGTCAACAAGAAATCATTATACTTAATAATAATTTATTAACTATATTAATAAAAACATTGACCTAATTAGTTTAGAAGCGAATAAAAAGATCAAAGTTTAGTCAGAAGTCGTATAAATGCAAGTGAAATTATTAACAATGATGAATTGAGAGCCAATCTTTTGAAACGTTCTTATAAGATCGTTTATTGAAATCTACATCTATGTATTAATACGTCAAGCAAAAACTTTGTATCCCTTTTTACGAAGATTGCGTGGACGGTGGAGTGTAAAATTTGGCACAGTTAAAGTTTATATGGAGAAGAAGTGGCGAATCCTAATATTTTTATAAAATACATTAAATTAATGAAAAAAACACGACACGCACACAACCATGCATTTGATACACGCAGTCGAATCGCGTTCGTAGTATTTCGGCATTGTTCGTCTGACGTCGTAAAATTCTTTGTAATTATGGTTACAGATGTATGTGGTGTAGGTGACTAAATGAAATGTGATTATAAGGATACCCTTATAGGTAAACTTGTGGGTAAACTATACAGTTATAGACAATTTAACCTGAATAATGATCAAACTTAAAATTTAAATCAATTATGGTCGAATTTTGACCATTTGGCGACCGCTAGTAGATTGAAATACTTAATGGAAATGATTCAGTTTCGACGTAAACAAGAGCTTCTTAACCTGCAGTTAACGTATTACGTAATCTTTAATCCGTAATGAATTATGGTTTATAAAATATACGTAAGCAATTCAACATATAATAATGTTTTATTTAAAACCGATAAAAGAGTGGAACGTTGGTACAATTATTTGGTGTTAAGCAAATACTAAGCACTAGCTTCACTCGCGAACGGTATTCGCATTTTGCATACATTGACAGGTGTGTCGTAAAAATACGGTACACCTGACAAAGTGTATGGGAAATTTCGTAGTGACAGCTTAGGGTCCGTTTATATGGGAAGCAGAAAGGCCGCGCGGCGGCCGCGTACTAGGATCATGCGACCTCCGCACGGCGGCCGCGTGGTGGCCGCGCGCTCGGTTCCCAATGGCGCTCGACCGCCGCGCGGAGGCCGCGTGATTTCGTCGTTCGGGAATTTGAACGTTGTGTCCTAGTTAATACAGTTTAAAATCGTAATAACAAATACGAAAAAAGCATACGTTGTGACTTTGTCAATTGACAGACTGCAACTGAGCGACGCGCGGGCGCATAATCCACACGGACCACACGCGACCTCCGTGGGCTGCCGCGCGGCCTCCGTGGGCTGCCGCGCGGCCTCCGTGGGCTGCCGCGCGGCCTCCGTGGGCTGCCGCACGGCCTCCGTGGGCTGCCGCGTGGCCGCCGTGCGGCCACTACGCGGCGCCCGCGCTGTTTCATTGTTGGGAAGAATTTGAATGTTGTGGCGTAATTAATAGAGTTTAAATTCTCTATGAACGAATTCTAGTACGCGGTCGCCACGCGGCCTCTCCGCTCTCGTTTAACTGCAGCCTAAAGCAGTTAAGGCGTGAAAGCGTATCATATGAATGCACATTTATATTTATAATATTAGTTAGTATAGTTTTGTTTATTTTATGATTAGGTAATCCCTTGACTCTTCTATATAAGGGTAGAATATTAAGAAGCTTGCGTGGGTACCACTAACATTATGAACATTTCTTTTCTCATGGAAATAACACTAAAGAATCACAGTTATATTTGAGAAAACACAAATCTGTTGAATATGTTGAAAGAAAATGACTGGAAATGTTTGTATTTTTTAAAGCTATATATCCTTTTTTTGTTTTAAATGTTATTTTCAATACATCCATAATCGAATATCTGGGATATTCGTCGAAAATCAACTGAGGAAAAGAAAAATTTACGTTAGATATGCATCTTTTTAATTTAAACGTCGTGTGAATGCTTTTAATATCTGTATAAATTATTATTTCAAAATTAAAAATACAAAGAGGTATTTAGATTCTCACATTACAAACAATAAATATATTTTTGTATAGAACAATCAAAAATCAGCAATCGTGTATATGACAAAATAAATTAGGTTGCAGTTTCTGATTTTTCATTCAATGCCATTTGTTTCTTTTGAAGACTCTCGACGCATACGTAAAGAGCATCGGTGTTGAAGACTGTACCATTATTATAACAACCAAAAAAAAAAATTTATTTTTGAATAATTAAAGCTTGCACAAATATTTTATTATTATGAATAAAAAGGGTCTTGTGATGTTATATTTATACATGAATAAATATAATAATAACTTTAGTATGTCTGTGTAGACACGTGCTATGTATTATCGAATAAAGAAATAAAAGCACTACATTGTATTAATTAAATAACATAAACAGACAACTGGATAAAATGGAGATGCAATGACAAAAACATTATTTGACTACAAACAATTTCGCCAACAGCAATTTTTAGGACATTTGCAATACCAGAATAAAACGATAGCGAAAATGGCACGGTACGCAGAATAGCTAGTATGATGCGATACAGCATTTGGAAGGAACAAAGAAACAAAGGAAAAGCTAATGTAGAACACACACCAAAGCACAAAGTAAAATAATTTGGCCAGTAACTTCCACATTTTCGACAACTAACTTCGGCACAACTATTTTAATGGAGAATGTTTCTGACGTTGCTATCTCTCGTTTGAAACTAAACGTCACATCTTTCGTTCTAACATATATAGATTCCAATTAGCACGAAAGAGATAGATGATACATTCAACCGGCCACGAATAGGAACGGAAATTGAGTGGACCCTTTTCACTTTAACGCAAAACCTCACTAAGTCATGGCTAAGAAAGTTTTTGGATAGTAAATATAAGTGTTAAAAAGTGTTTCCTGGTAAATTGTTTAACTTCGGTAACACCTTTATTAAAAACGTTTTAAGATGTCAATATTTATAAATATTTTGACACATAAAAACCGTTGCTTAAACCTTTTCTATCAAACAAATAAAAAGCTTTTACTGTTACTCGTAACTTACCTTCATCATTATTATAACTTTAAAACGTTCACAATTTATTTCGCTCTCTAAAAAATATGCACAGAATTGAATTTCTCGCTCCTTATTTTCCTTAACACTGCATAATGCACGCCAACAAAAAATACAATAGAACAGAACTCCACACAGGATAACTTAGCAACCAGGGCCCCCATAATTCGTCTGCTATTAAAAATAAACTCGAACAACACAGTCAAAATGACGGTAGACTTAAAACAAACGGCGAACGGATGAATATCACAGTCACGGCCCACAAATTGTTTTTGTGGCTGCCCTAATTATTTCCACTTGATGGCTTTATACGGGGATAGAGTTTGTGGAAGTGACTTATAGAATCTGATAATTGGACAGCATGGTATATAAAGTGTGAAGTTTAGGTGAGTCGACAATCTGGGATGAATTCCTTGATTGAAATTAAACTACTATATACGGATTTTATCGCGTTGTTTATTTATCACTGTATTACAAAATTTTGAAAATATTACACTACTACTACTATTGATTTTATTTTACTAATTTATAAGCTAATGTAATTATTTAAACTATTAAATCTATTTATTTTTGGTTTACACTTTCCCCGACGTTTCGGTTGCTTTTCAGCAGCCATGGTCACGGGGAGACTAAGATGGTAGTTGTCTCAATGTTCCAGTGTAGTTATTTCAAAGTACCCGAACATAATTTAATCATGGGTGTTTCTATTTACGCAGAATGAGCTCAAAGTATCATGAAGTCGAGCTGTGGTTTGTTTCTTCTTGGGTTTGACTATTTGAAGTACTGGATCCCAAGCTGGTGGTACATTCCAACCATCTTCTCTATTGAAATTGGGATGTTTTTTGATTTCAATAGCCTCGCGAAGCATCCTTGGCAGGAATCGGTGTTCTTTAGCGAGAATCTGTGGTTTGTCAAATCTCAGGCAGTGGTTGGTCCCCTGTTGTACATGTTCACACACAGCAGACTTCAACGAGCGTTTGTGTTTTACGTCAGCTATGTGTTCTTTTATGCGCTATGTGTTTTTTTCTGCCAAGGATGCTTCGCGAGGCTATTGAAATCAAAAAACATCCCAATTTCAATAGAGAAGATGGTTGGAATGTACCACCAGCTTGGGATCCAGTACTTCAAATAGTCAAACCCAAGAAGAAACAAACCACAGCTAGACTTCATGATACTTTGAGCTCATTCTGCGTAAATAGAAACACCCATGATTAAATTATGTTCGGGTACTTTGAAATAACTACACTGGAACATTGAGACAACTACCATCTTAGTCTCCCCGTGACCATGGCTGCTGAAAAGCAACCGAAACGTCGGGGAAAGTGTAAACCAAAAATAAATAGATTTAATAGTTTAAATAATTACATTAGCTTATAAATTAGTAAAATAAAATCAATAGTAGTAGTAGGGTAATATTTTCAAAATTTTGTAATAAAGTGATAAATAAACAACGCGATAAAATCCGTATATAGTAGTTTAATTTCAATGAATAACATTCGCGTAAACAGAAGATAATATTATGAATTCCTTGAATTTAGGTGGTTATAACCACTTTGTGCCAGTATTTAAATAATTAAACATCAGCGATTGTCTTTGCTAAGGTGCAACAAAAAAGGTAAAGATTGACTTAGGATTTTTGGTTAAATTTAAATTTAATATTTTAAAAACACACATACCTACCTACGGTGGTATTAAAATGACTCCATCAAATTTAATATGATCTCAATTAGATATAATTTACAGAAGCTGAAGAATTACAGACACTTCAAGTCAGTATTTTTTTAATTCGCGATTATTATCCAGATTCCGAACAATCTTCCTACTCCTCGACTCCATACTTATTGCTACATAGAATTTTCTGACAAAAACCCAACAGCAATTGGCTTGACCCGAGAAAGGAAACTCGCAAACTGCAAACTTATGCCATGAAGCAGATTCTTAATTTATAATAATTAATCATGATAATTTCATATTTTGTAATAATAGAAATTAGTAGAGTCATAGTTAGAATTGTGACTGTTGACAAGAATCTGGATCGATAACCTTTAGCAAAAGTCTTTTAGTAAAGCTTACACTCTCGAGTAGAATCCATTCTTAACTTACTCAATAATAACTAAATATTCAAAGGTTTTTATTCTGAAATGTTCTATATCTGTAACCCCTCGTACTTAGCATGCTACGTCCGACACAATATAAACGCAATAAGGATGCAAACTTGTCAGCGCGTATTGTTAACATTTTTAGTTCTACACTTAATTCTAAAAGCGTGAACATAATGAATACTTTTTAGTAGGTTTTAGTCCTCATGTTTTTAGGTTTTTAACATATAGATACTGTGAAGATTATACAATGAGCAACGGGTTCGGTTATTAGATATTGTTAAAGGCGGTGTTCACTTTTGTAAATAGGTATCATTGAGAAGAAGAACATGCCTTTGCCAATTTTTTGATTACGGTACGATTGATTTGGCTTGCCTGGAAAAATATCTTTTTACAGGAAACAAGAGTAAGAGTGGTAAAAATGTTACAATCACATTTATATTTTCGAGTTGCATGATTTATGTAACGAGCAATGGATGTTAACGCGATCATGCTACTATTTACATACCTATTTGAAAGGCTTCACGTTTCGGCCAGGTCACGCAGTGGGCCGGGATCGCCGTAGTAGTATGCTTATGACCATGGCGAGTGGTGATAAATATTGAGTATAATATATAAAGCTGTATAAAGTAACATTTTTACTGTATACGAACATTTCAACTCCATCCATCCTTAATTTCTCTTGCATAGAGTCGGCAACACATAATTGATACAGTTGGTCTTACAGTAAGTGATCACAGGCACCGAAGGGTTGTCTAAAATCTCTACTACATCTTACTTTCAGTTAATAAAAATATAATGAACTGAATGCAATCTGAATTAAATTGAACGTTACATAACCTGGTTTGTGTACCGTGGATGGCAAGACTTTTTGTTCTTTTTCACCTCTCTAACCAAGCTAATATGCTTGTGTTAACAGTGTCAAGTGTATTCACATCGGTAGTCCAATGGATGGGATTCTATGCCACAAAAATCAAAAGTTCCATGCCTTATTCATTAGGGGGCCAAATATCTACATTTAGGTAGACCCACAGGAGGCTAACATCATTACGCGACTTTAAATATAGCCTAACCGAAATACATGCATACACACGGTAGTGCGCAAATAAATTTTACATTGTACGCTTATTTTCATAATATTCAATGAAAGCAATGAGCAAGCATATCCTGAATAAAATGAAAGATCAAATCAAGTGAACAAAGTTTGCAGGTAACTAGATATACCGTAGCTATCTATCGAACAAGTTTGCTGATCGGATAATCTACTTAGAAACTAAGCAACGCTTCTGGTCGCAAGGGAAATGCGATCCTTTACTTTCCCGATTGCTCATCTCGGTTTAAAATGAAAATTCAAATGGGTATTGTTAACTTAATCAATACTGGCTCTCGGAAATCCTTTAATAAAGATTACAAACCCGAAATCTCCAAGTTTGGTCCCAAAACGACACCGCTTACAAAACTAATGGGCGATAGGAAGGCATTTTCAATTTTACCTGCGATTTACATATTCAATGAGATTGGGACTTGATGGCGTTTCGACGTTGATCTAAGAATTTGCATGAAACTGAAAAAAGGCCTCGAGCTGTTTGCGAAATTTCGGTATATTTAATTAAAAGAATTTGGGACAGCTACACGTTGAAACAAGTTGTGCTGACACCGGCAGGTCTAGCCAATTTTCGGTTGTGATACGTTGTACTATATTGAAATAAGCTTTGTGGTTGGCCCGTGTACCTTTTATAATTAAATATTGTGACTGAATTATTTGTGTACTTTACATTCTTTAATTTTCTGACTTTATTTTCAAACCACAACTACATCCGCATTAAATTTTAAAATAAAAGTTAAGTTGATCAAATCACAAGAAAATGTTAGACTACAATACAAATAACAGTAAAGGATAAGTTTAAATATTTTTATAAAGCTTGTAAATGTAAGATGTGTTCATATATTTGTAACATCAGTAAATACTTATGTGACTGGAATATCATGATTTTGACATAACTAATCTGTAAGGTTCAAAAATGTCTAGCTCCTTTCTACTTTACTAAAATAAGAACTGATTACTGTCATTGATAACAATAACTACGAATACGGATATGAATTAGTGTACGAATAAACAAATATATCTTTTAACAAAACGGCAATCTCATAGATATAGACTCAATATATATTATACAAGATAGGATGTTTTATTTCTGTCAAAACATTCTGGAAAACAAATAATTTTAAAATGGATTTGATTTCAACATGATTCTTTTACGATTTAGAATTCCATTGATTCCTTTCAAGTATGTTTTAAGGCCGTCGCTCACATATCAGCTTGGTATTATTCTACGGAACTCACCCTCAACCAATGCGATGTTATCACGTGATTGGCTTATGAATACTATTTTGTCAGTGTGGCTGGCCGGCACAGCGCGATTACGACTAAGCGACAGTCTTGCAATCAATTGGAACGCGCCTATAAGATGCGTCATCCTCTATACTATTACAACACGTGGTGACCAATGATGAAGAATTTACTAAGACGACATGCCAGAGCTTGTCTCGAAGCGACGCAGTTACGATGGTGATTAATGTGTGAAACAGTATTCACACGCAAAAATATAGGTCGAGTTGAGGCGGTATTGACCGATTGTTTTTTGATGGGTTGGGTATAAGCGAAAACCTTTAGTCACTTAAAGTCTTAGTAATTAGAATAGGCTAGGGCCAGTACTATTTATTTTGTATTAATTTAATTGCATTCGTCTCGACTCTGTCTTAAAACAGTTTTAATTGAAGCTTTGAGTGAGAAGAAAATAAAATTATTTAATTAACAATGTCTAAGTAAAAGGATTGTATAGTTTTCATTGAAATTGGTAACACTATTTTAGTTAAATAGAAGCGCACTTGGAATCGTCATACTATTGTAATGTCCTCCAGATCGATTTTCGGTCACGGCGGCCAATCTTAACGGAGACTGGCCATCTGCGCAGGAGATATTATAGTGCACAAGTTTGTGCGCAAACACAAGTGCACTCTCTGTTCCCTTACCCTCATGATCCGATGGGACGGATAATCCGACACGACCGGAGAGAGATCAGGCGCAGGACCAACGGCTTTACGTGCTTTCCGAGACACGGGGGTGTCTAACACCGCCAACTTCCTAACTCCGGGCTCGTATTGAGATTTCTTAACAGAAAAACCTATTATACTCCACCTAAGTGGTTTATGTATTTAGCGGTAGTGAATGCGACTGCTGTGCATGAGGTCTCGAGACTAAATCCCAGGTCGGGACAAAAAAATTACTGTTAAGAAATCGCAATAGCAGCCAAAGTTAGGAAGTTGGCGATGTTAGACGCCCCTGTGCCTCGGAAAGCACTTAAAGCCGTTGGTCCTGCGCCTGATCTCTATCCGGTCGTGTCGGTTTAACATCTGGAAATGAATTCGAACCGAATTTTGGTTTGGAGGACATTATTATACGTATTATGGTAACCGCTTACCCTAACGTCTTATGTATCATACGTTAGGGTAAGCGGTTACCCTAATATGTATACGTTTGCATTACAAGGGGTATTATTGCTGGGTAGCAACTTTTGTACAAATGTAGTCACTGCGTTGCTATAGCATATAATAGGATAGTCTGTAGATTCTATGAGTCGAAATTGAAGTCAAATAAATTTAAAACTTGCACTTTTACGTCACAGTAAGTCTTAAGTTCCAATATTGAGTATGATCTATATATAACAATTGTGTGGGAAACAAGCATGAAAGTGACGCTTAAGATTATTTTGTCTCTTTATCTTTTATAATTTTATTGCAATTTAGATAAAGCGACGACCTTTTCCTTTTAATATTTAAATTATTTAGTTAAAAAATATTTCATTTTGTTAAATAATATCTGAAATAAACAGAAACAAATTAGACACCCGTAATTTAATTTCTGTTGAAATGAACTGTCATTTCATTTTACAATACTCAGACTAAACGTAACAAAAGAATTCAAAGAAGATGTAAATTCAATATTCTTCGTAAAAAGTTAATTTCCAAATCAAGTTTTGATAAAATTAATTTCACCCTTTTAAGCATTATGGAGCTGCAATTGTTTCGAAGTAATTGTATTTACCTTTCAATTTTCAATTATTGTCTTTTGCTTTTTATTAAGCCATTTTACTTTATGAGAAGCTTTCAAATTAGCGAACTTAATTTTTTTTTAAAACTATGCACGTTGTTACTGATGTGAACACTACGTTTGCGTTAACGTAATACTTAATTATATAATTAATTAAATTCAATGATTAATGCATTCGAATAGTACTTAATCAATATTGCAAAATGTTTGAATTACTTTAAATTTCGAATCATTTGAATTTTTCATCAATAGTCACACGTCACTTCACTTCCATGTTTCAGAGTCGATAAAATATATAATATACATACCTGTAGTGTTAAAAGCTTCGTATTAAGCGGAAGTATATCTGCTAAGTCTTCCATATTCTAATATGTTGTAAGCCAGCTGAACATAAGTTTTCATAGAACGTAAGTGACCAAATCTAAACAACGTTGATAGTTCCAAATTTCAAGCTGATTCGTTAACGTTATTACAAAGTCGCTGCCTTCTTGGCCTCACCTGAGGTCACGCTCTATAACTTACTTAAAAACATCTCGAGGATCGATCCAGATCGTTTTAAAGGTCAGACAACGGGAGGGATGCAAACCTTCGGCACAAAAGGGGTATAAACTTGTTTACACAATTCAATATTGTATTAACATTTTGGTTTGATTTACATTCTGTATTCAGTATTTATTTGTTTTCAATGATGCTGTTTATTTTGGAATTTGATTTTAGGGTGTTGCCTGTCTTGGTAATATTGGGCTTTGTTAAACATTTATTGAATGTATTCAGTCTAAGGACGGATTGCTTAGTGGGAAGACTGTCAGACTATGAAAACAAATATGTGTAAAATAGTAACTCACAGATGTTTGTCTATCTATTAAAAGTTATAAGAATTAGAAAGTTACTTATTCTCTGCTTATTGAGGATTATTTAGTTTTCCCGGTGACTTACAGAGTTTACCGATCAGTTTTTAGCCAACATGGAACATTACATCCGATTCCATTATAATAATAATGTCCTCTAGAACGAAGTTCGGTCACAGTGGCCAATCTTAACGGAAACTTGTTATATTAATTGAAATTAAATATATACATATAAAACGTTGCTATGATCCATGGACATTAAAATTGACAGAGTATTCCATATGGGCTGAGTGTTAATTCGAAACGGTTAAAAACTCGATAAAGATAAAAATAGAAAATTCCCTTTTTCAAACAAATTAAATCAATTTAATACGCAAACACCATTTATAAAAACTGCGGTCACCTGCATAACAAAACGGAAACGTCATTTTGTTTTTTTAAATTTATAATCTTTATAGTTTTATAAGGGTTTTTGTCCACATAGACATGCCAACCCTATTGTACCTTATAACATAATTACTAGTCTTTCAATGTTTCATTGTTGTTTTTCTTTCATTGTTGTCACGGGTATCCCGGAATCAGAGCAGCAATGTCTCCTACATTTTTGTCGCTTTAAGGTGCATGACCTTTTTTTTTACGTGGGGACCTGCGCCTGATTCTTGAATATGTATTAGGCGCATTTCTACAAGTAAAAAATAAATAGGAGGGTTCTCGCCACAAGGGGAGGTGAGAGGGCTATGTCGGGCTCTCCCGTACTTCGGGCCTACGGACCAAAACCCCACGGTGTGCACGCTCGCTGCTTTGCATAGTGGATGGGCCACTGGCAAAAATTACTACCTCAGCGACCCACCCAGCAGTCTACAGCTCCTCGGCGACGCCCCGGCACTACATAGGGCGTCGGACCGACTCAATGGCTGGCGGACGGGAGATCCCCGTTCTCCCGCCCGCGGCCTTCATCATGGCGGCATGAGGCGCGCTTAAGCGCGTCAGCGCCGCCCGGTTCGCCGGTGACGGCTCGGATCCGCAAGGATGCTTTCTTCACGGATCCGCTCCGCCGCCTCCTTCTGCGAGATGACGTCCTCGCAGAAGGACGCGACCGCTGCCCACTTCCTCTCGCTGTCGAGCATGGCTTTGATGGCATGGCATGGCACGGCCGGCAGAGAGAAATCTTCACCCACAACCTCAATTAGTTCACGGCGCTGCACCACCCAAGCAGGACATTGCTCGAGCGTGTGCTGCGTGCCGTGTCCTCCTCACAGTCGCAGTGGTGGCAGACGGGACTCGGTTCCCTCCTAGCGACCGTGTGCAGGTATTTGCCAAAGCAACCGTGCCCTGACAATACCTGCACTAGCCGAAAGGAAAGGGTCCCATGCTGCCGCCCTTCCTACCGCTCCAATACCGGCTGGAGGCCCTAACGTTTCTGAAACCGGCCAAGGGCGCTTCCAGCCGTGCCTTCCACTTTAAAATCATGCACTGGTGGGCTCAATTGCGCGCGCACTCAATCACTGTCGGGAGGGGACGACAACCCGTCTCCTCGCGCACCGCCTCACTCACTGCAAACACTTCGGCGAGCACTTCAGCCTCCAAATCCCACGGGGGTGTTCCGGCCAATGCGCAAGCTGCGTCGGCCGATACCGTCCGGTATCCACGTATTACCCTGACCGCTATGACTCTCTGCGGTCTCCGCAAGAGAGTCCTGCACTGAGCGGTCAGGGATTCCGCCCACATTGGTGCGCCGTAAAGTGCCATCGACCGGATATCGTGTAGAGTCACCGGCAACCAGCACTGGGCCCGCCCAAATTTGGCAATAGCCGCCCAAGGGCGGACGCAGTGCCGAGAAGCTTTGGGGCGAGCTGTCTGAAATGCTCGTCGAAGTGTAACCTTCCGTCCAGCACCAAGCCCAGATATTTCATATGGGCCTGGACGGGAACGCGCGTCGAGCCCACCGTTATCGAGGCGTCGCGGGGTGGACTGCGACATGGCCCATGAAGGACCAGGGTCTTACTCTCGGTCTGCTGTTAGGGCAGATACAACCCGTTGCAGTTTAGCAAAAACTAAAAATCTATCCTGTGGCTAAAGTACTGCTCCTATTGAACTGAAATTTGGTATAGAGCTTGTATGTGGTACATACTATATGTAGATAGAAATAAAGCCTCACTGTTTAATCAAGGTTGTATATGTGGGCATTACAGTGTATTCAAATTTTGTTTATTCAATAAATGTAGGTTAACCAAAGTGGTAGTATTATTTTAACTGAAGCCTATAATTTTGTTAAATGGCAATTAGATTTGTTAATTACAAAATAATTAACCAGGCAAGAGATCAAAATTAAAATTATGTTTCAAAATAATACTTTATAGTGCACTCTTTATCATCATTTCAGATGGATAAACCTGATAGTAATTTAACTTCAATAGTACTAAAATCATTCTGAATCTTTATCTTTTATTTTTATCTTCTATTGTTTCTTTTTTTGATTCTCGCCGAATCTACTTTATTATTGTGTCTAATGATATTTTATTTAAATGTGTTATCTCGTTGTAAATCAAAATAAACTCTATTAGATTTTCCTTTCTTTCTTCTTTCTATTTATCTCTCGTACAAATAAGACTTTTGAGCGTAATGGGATGATCTGTTCGGTCGTTCTTATCACGTTGCGTGTAATGCGTTCAGTGATGGTACGATAAGTTGAATTATTTGTATGCGATCAGCAATTAGCCGTAATCAGCCATTAATGAGAAGAATCACCACCGCTACACGCTGCGAGATTGTTGCTTGCGGTTTTTGCAGCACCTTAGTTTTATACAATAAAATTTTTCTTTATGAAAGAAAAAAGAATGAATGTATATTGGACGCCTCTATAGCTTAGAACTATAGATGTAAGCACTGTTGTTCATCGTAAGATCTTCAGCCTGATATCCGAATCGACTAGATTTGGTTTTCGTGCTGGAAGTTTGAATTATTTGAAGAAGCCTGGAATATACTAGTTTGTTAGCTATGATTGAGACCTTAACATACGTACACCTGGTTTCTGCAAGAATAGATAACTAATTATCAAAAACTCAGGTCAAGCGATTTATTTGACTGTAACTAATTCAGTTAGCCGTCAGCAGATATCATGCTTTTTTCGGTCTGCTTACAAATTGTTGAAGTGACCTGCTTTTCAGAAACTGGTGTCCAGTTACCAAAATGCAGGTATAATATAACTCAATCCAACCTTATATGGATATAAAGCCCTAATAGAATCCATCTTATGAATATTTGTCTTTAAGATTAGATTCTTCAGAAGATGTCTTCACAAAGTAATGCCCGTTCTTAGTATTCGCCTTATTAACTATAGAATTAGTTTTAAAGGGCCACGCAAGGCGCAGATGCGACGCGGTGATTATCTGCAGCTAGTTGTGGCAGTCAAATAGATTTCTAGGAAACTATTTACTTACTGGATGAAATGGAACATTTAGATAAGTATCTTCTGTAACCATGGTTTGAATATTACATAGGTATATTTATATGCAAAGTGCAATTATATATATTGTCCAGATATACTAAAGTTTTCGAGACGCAGTCCCTTACCCTTACCCTTACACTTACTGGTATAAGCATTTTATTATTATTTGGGGTTATCCCCGAAGTGGGAGACAGAGGTGTATTGCACAACTATAGTTTTAAGTCCCTCATAACAGGGGGCGAGCCTAGTTGTCACCCATGACTTCATTGTTGGACCCAAACGCAACGCACATACGTAAGTATTGCACCATTTACATTATTAGCATAGGAAAATGAATTTACTTCTAATTTGCAAGCACTTAAACTTAAACTTATTAAACATTTTAATCAAAATTCGTGTCCAAAATAGATACTTACTTATTTACCTTCAGTCTTAAACATTTTATAAAAACGGTTTATGTAGAAAGTAAAATGTCCAGCTTTCTAGTGGATTGGTAAGGTCATGTCGCAGTTCAAATTAAAATAAATGAAAATAACTAAGTATTTAACAAGTGCAAAATTTTATCTTAAATTATTCGTCTTGTAGATTAGATAAATGAATAGGGATAAGCCAATCCTGTATGCAAATAACTGAGTCTACAGGTGTAGCCAGACTCCTTTGCTAATTAAAACTTTTTATCGTCACGACTTTTGCCTTTTAACTTCCATTCTCAATGTTAAGGATTTGCATTTTAAGATGTCTGCGCTAAAGCTACGACTCAAACTAACTTGAACACGATTAGATTTTCTAAACGATGGAGGCTTGCTCCATAGTCATTATACGATAAAAAAAATCTTGTAGTATTTATATCGTACTATGTTTTGACCGCAGCCTCGGTTGCCTCTCTAACGCAGATTTTATGAATAAATTTCCATTCCTGAGGAACAATATTTTTTTCTGGATTAAATAACGGTATCTTAGGTCCTTTTCTGTTTCCCTGACTACGTGTATGCGAAATTTCATGATGGTCCGTCGAGTAGTTAAGGCGTGAAAGTGTAACAAAGAAGAGAGAGAGCAGAAGCGAAGCCGCAGTCGAAAGCTAGTGTGGCAGTAGAATTATAACGGTTGATGATTCTAAAGAAATTATAATATTGTCTTCTGTTTACGCAAATGTTATTCATTGAAATTAAACTACTATATACGGATTTTATCGCGTTGTTTATTTAGCACTGTATTACAAAATTTTGAAAATATTGCACTACTACTACTATTGATTTTATTTGATTAATTTATAAGCTAATAAAATTATTTAAATTATTAAATCTATTTATTTTTGGTTTACACTTTCCCCGACGTTTCGGTTGCTTTGCAGCAGCCATGGTCACGGGGAGACTAAGATGGTAGTTATCTCAATGTTCCAGTATAGTTATTTCAAAGTACCCGAACATCATTTAATTATTGGTGTTTCTATTTACGCAGAATGAGCTCAAAGTATCATGAAGTCTAGCTGTTAGTTAGTTAGTCTCTAAAGAAATTATTTATTAATTATTTTTGGTTGGTTAGGTTGCCCGCATTACCGATTTAGTAACAATTTGAATTCAAAGCATTGTAAGCAGTACGTTGACGGTGTAAATGTCTATAGACTTCAAACAGTAAACAAACAGATTAAAGGAGGGTGAGAACCCCTGGGCCCACCAGTTATCACATTGTAATTGATACCAAAAAATTCGTTATATTTTTAGGTACTTACCACCAAAATACGTTTGATTATTTCTTCATAGAAAGCGAGAAATTTATATTAAATTAAGTTAACCAATAATCGATTAATATGCATCTCTAATTATATACTATCGAGTATTATTAAATCGGTATAATCTCAAAATGTGTTCTATAATCGAATGATAATAATAAAAACTCAATCGATTGAAAATCGTGTTTTGGTTATTAATTACCTGTGGTCACCGACTGACAAGTTTAACGGCTAATGTCAAAATCAAGTTCAACACTCGTTCGGTTTGTTCCAAATGTACTCTGTGGTTTGTTCCTTAGGAGTGCGCACGTATTTTTCTTGTTTTGTTATGTTGTTTGCTTTACCCCACGACTTTGGCTTGCTAAAGGACTGTTCGACGGATCTTGTGACTTAGAATTACCTGGCACTTCATATTAGACAACTGATTCCGCTTCTGAATTGGATATTGACGACATAGATCGCTGTGTGAACTATACCATTGCGATAGGTCGCAATAACTCTATTGGCAGAAGAGTTTTGGAGGATGAAGCGATTTTATCAGTTATACGTCAATGGCATGCATAGGTATAGGTATAGCAAGTATGTAGGTATAGCAAGTGAAAAAATGCGTGCAGTTGCATACTTATAGAGGGTAATGCCGCAATCTAAGTAATCTAGTGGATCTTTGCTTTGTCTTTTAGTGGTCCGCATCTGCATGTTACAAACAAGGACGTTTTATTTATAGGTACATAAAAATCAAAGCAATATTGATGTTTGTTTTCTGAGGTGCCTACTTCTATCTATCTATCAGCCACAGACGTCCACTGCTGAACATGGGCGTCCCCCATAGACCGCCACTGGTAAATAAATAGATAAACCTTCGATAAAGTACCTCCGTATAAACATATATAACATTTTGCAAACGATTAATGTCATATAACCTCACTTTTACTTTATTTTATATAACTTAATTTCTGGGAAGCGAAATATCACAAAATTTTTGGTGACGACTTGTTATTATATTCTCTTTCAAATAAGGCTACTTTGACTAAGATAACAACTGGGCCCAGATATATATGGAGTGATTCCTTCGTCCTTTGAGTAGTAGTTCGTAAACAGGTTAATTTGATTTGTATTAGCACTTTAAGAATCTTTCAATTATTGAAAATGTCATAGGCATAAATATCAAAGATCCTATAACCATTGATATTTATAGTTGTAAGATATTAAACGTGATATTAAAACTTTGTCTGTACGTTTTCGGTATTTATTTTCTTTTAAAAATGTTACTCCCACGTTTCCATGATTTCTGTAGCGTGGTAGACTTTACAAACAATCAAAAGAAGGATACAAAGAATACTATTACTCGGTACAACAATTTCCGCATCACACAACCTAGTATGGGGAGCAAACCCATAGCATTCGGTAATATGGCAGTGGCGGGGCCACTACTTAAGACATTACGCCATTCATGCAGTCATTGCATCTGGGAGACGGTGTTTGAGCGTTTACCAAGAGATTAAGTGGCCTCTTACGTGGCTTTGTGAGGTATCACATAACTCATATATATATATATATATCATAGTCATTGACGCGGCCGCGACCCGATAGTAGTTATGACTGCAACATTGACTGAACATGCAACTCAAATAAGAAAGAAAGATTCTTTGTTTCGACTCGAGTAAACGCGTGTGACTTACATCTTTAAAGTTATAATTATTTTGCGATTAACACGCACAGATAAACGGTCAGTGCTAATTTGTTGAAACATTTTCACCTACTTTTTTAATGACAACTGATTATAGGATTTTACTGACATTCGTGCAAAAACGGATAAAATACACCTTCTGTAGCGCGTTCAGAGTTCGCTATACATGATACTAAAAAATTGTATGGCTGATACACAATTATTTGGTCTACTTCAATGAGTGTATGTGTTCGTTGATTCCATATTTGTTTGTTCACTATGACACATGGCTTTACCCAAACATGAAAGATATCTTAACAAAAATATATGTGTAGTCAAGACTCTAAAGTACCAAAATCGAGTCAAGTCAGTCATGTCAGAGATATGATTAAGCTGACAGGTTAAATGTATAAGCATACATTAAAGAAGACAGTCTGACTGTTTGAACATAAAAAACACAGCTAGACTTCATGATACTTTAAGATCATTCTGCATAAATAAAAACACCAATAATTAAAAGCTACACTTCAGGATATTGAGACAACCACCATCTGAGTCTCCCCATGAAGATGGCTCGTGAAAAGCAACTGAAACATCGAGGAAAATGTAAACTAGACAAACAATAGCAATGTAATAGATTTAAAATTATGTTATAAAAGTATTTTAAATTCCATATAAAGTAGTTTAATTTCAATGACTGAAGATCTTAATAATATATATCCATAGGCTTAATAATACCCGGGCCTACTAGCTATGTCGTTTACGTTTTTGATTTCTAAAGCACGTAAAGCCAGGCCAGTAAAACTTTTCTATAACATAACTAGTAACGAAGAGTGCCCAGTAATTCATCCGCATGAAACTATCGAAAAACACGAACCCAAATAACTCAATCAATTCCGAACGGTGCAATCGTACATCGCCAATATCGAAATGAAAAGTTTCCACGTTTGAAAGCGCTCTAACAAATTCTCAGAATAACTTTTTTAGTCCCGCAAATGCATGAATTTTAAGCTTATACGTCGGTTTATTGGGTCTCCATAGATGGTATCGAAATTATATTGAGCACGCAATTAATATGACTATAATTGACTGCGTCGTTGGTACCGTTAGATAAAGTTTGTGGTCAATCGTGGTTGTGAGAGAATGCGCTTATGTTTGTGTTGACGTGAGGCCCTAGATTCGATTACTTAGTTGGTCAATGTGGTAATGAGTTTTGCTAGGAATCTCATACTTGCAGCATGAAATTTGAGACTATACCAGCTAGACGTAGATGATGATAGGTTCTCATGACTTAGCACCTAACTTAAATCTGAGGAAATGTAAGTAGAACAATACACTTTTGCTTGTTGTGAAGTTAAAATAAACAAAAAAAAAAAAAAAAAAATTGTTTTGTTGTCGTTGCAATTTTAACGTGTGGGAATTTAAGACTAAATAGTCTTCACTTCTGAGCCTAATAATAATTAGGCTTATTTACAGACACCGTATGACTCATAATTAAAATAGGTATCTATTGTATAATAATAACCAAAAATAGAAAGTAGCTCAACAAATATGTAATCAATTTAGTTATAGGAATTTCTAAATAATATTCATCATCAAATTTATTGTTTTAAATTGTACTTTATTGATATTTATAGAAAATATAAGTAAATAGTAAGAAAATATGGAAGTAGGCATCAGTATTCTTTACTCTCCCGCCAGTAAACTTAAATTGGGTAAACCTCATTATATGTCCTAAAACAATAATCTCATAAAAAACTCACTTTCAATACGCAGTAGAGTTAATAAATCAACCGACTAGACATTTAAACTAACCGCAAAACTAAAGCAGCGACAGAACAGCTTAAAAGTTATTTCTTTGACTTTCAAACTATATAGGGTTGACGATAATAAATCAAATAAGAAGAGATTTAAACGCCTGACAAGCTGTAAATACATAGTTTGTCTGTAGAACTAGAGTGACCTTCGCTCTTGTGTACACACACTACATTGCATTTTAAATCGCCATTGATCAAAATCTTCTCAAATATAACAAGTCTTGCCCTGATAACACTCTTCTTATTCGCTGAAGTAATAAAAGTGACAAGACTAGAGAGAGACATTCTAGAGAAAGACTATGTAACCAGTACCTTTAACCGACAAGCTGCATAAAGAATGTAATGAAAATAAAGCATGAATGGTAGTAAGTGGAAATCCGAAATCTCAATCGTTTTAATCCAAAATTTAAATCTCTCTCCATCAGACTATGGAAGTTAAGATATAGACAGAACAATTGTGCACTATAATATTTCCTGTAGATCTGCACAAGAGATTATAGTCAACAGGTCAATCTTGACGAACCTTAGACATCCAGAACCTTAGAGATCCAAATTCAAAAGATACTAGATCCGTCGAGTTTGGCCGCGGAGACCGAAAGCCAATCTGAAAGATGTTATGATTATAGGTATATTTTAAAGTGAGCAACATTCTTACTACATAATTCAACTGTACACATAGATTGGAATTGGTTTGATGAATGACGATAACCTTTAATTTATCGCCGAGCGTCTGTCTATAAATAACTAAATATGAGAGTATCTTCACAGAGATATAATGATAATACGAGAGAGACAGCAAATACATAAACATTACGGCGTATCGGCAGTCACCGTAATCTTAATTATGACGCTTCCCTTATTTGGAAAGAGATATTTGACGGCTTTTTCTCGTAATCTACAAGAGATACCTATTTATGGGATGGAATATATAATTTTATACCGAGTTTATCATACTTTTATAATTTTATTCTCATAATTCTTTTTATTCTGTCTTACATATAAGCTACAAGACATCGAACGGGTTTAATTAGACAAGTGGAAACTTGATGAAAGCAGCATTTTCTCTTTAATTAATATATGGTGACAAAATGTTTATAACAACAAAATACTTGATTCAAACATTTAGTCATATTCGACTGCGAATTCATTATAAGTACCTATTTGCCTAGCTTTTATTTTATTTAGTGATGTTTTTATTTGCACAACGATTTATTAGCGACTAATAAATTCGAAATGATTATTGAAATTAAACTACTATCTACGGATTTTATCGCGTTGTTTATTTAACACTGAATACACGGTTGCCCGTTACCATGGCTGCTGAAAAGCAACCGAAACGTCGGGGAAAGTTTAAACCTAAATATAAATAGTTTTAATAGTTTTAATAATTTTATTAGCTTATAAATTAGTAAATTTCAATAGTAGTAGTAGTGTAATAGTTTCAAAATTATGTAATACAGTGTTAAATAAACAACGCGATAAAATTTGTATATAGTAGTTTAATTTCAATGTATAACATTCGCGTAAACAGAAGACAATATTGTCGAAATTATTACTTTCCACGTATTAGTTAAATCATCTTATTTATATGTGTTTAAGAACAAGTACAGGCAAAATAAAAACAAGTCAAATTGTATTCAATCGTCAAGTTTTGAAAAGTTCAATAGGATTGGCTGCAGTACCATTTGTACTACCGGGGTAGTACACAATCCTTTTATCGAGTTTACCTATGTATAACATTATTTGCATCCAAGACCTACCACTTCACTTGAGTACTCTCATGTTCGATTATTGGAAAATTTTCTGATCACATGTTCTGTAGTGTGATGGAGGAATTACAGAACTATCAATTGATCATAACGATTACTTTTCGGTGTAATTGTACGTTGACTATATTGTCTATTAAGATTTTCTCGCGGCTTCGCTCGCTTAAATATAGATTTTGTCAATAAATTTCTATCCCTCGTGAACAATACTTTTTTGTAGATGAAAGGTACCCTATGTATTTTTTTGTTCCCGGGCGTGAGGAGTTTGCCTCTTTTATAGTATAGAAAGATAAGGTTTTTTCTTAGTCGTAGACTCTTAACAGAGTGGTCGTGGTCATGTCTCGGTCGAATCTTGCGCCACCGCATCTCTCGTGATGCGACGCCATGTAGTTCTATGTTTGATGGCCTGAAAGTTGACATTGATGCTCGAGTGTGTGACAGATTTGATGAGATCCGTCCACCTTGTTGGAGAGCGTCCACGGGATCTTTTGACCTCGACTTTCCCTTACACCATCAATCGTTCTATCGAGTCCTCGTTACGGGTGATATGCCCGAAGAACTTGAGGATTCGTGTTTGCATTTTGTATTCGTATTTTGAGGTTTCGTATTTGCACAGACGACGATAATCTCTCTTTGATACTGAGTTCTTTCAGGATCGAAGCATTGGTTCGGTGCACGGTCCATGGGATCCTAAGCATACGTATCCAGCACCACATCTCCAATGCGTCAATCTTTCTACAGTCTCGCATCCTCAGATCCACGTCGCAGCTCCGTATAGAAAAATTGGAAAGACCAAGCGCTTCATCACCTATGTGTTTCTGGTTATTCTGGGGTCCTTCCAAATTTTTGTGAAAGATTAGGCATCATTAATCTAAATATTATAACTGCAAATATGAATTTGTTTGTTATTCACGCCTTATCTTGTCATTATGAAATTTTGTATATGCGTTGTCAGGGGTACAAAATACAACATAGGGTACCTTTTATCCAGGAAAAAGTATTGTCCTTAAGCAAGTGAAGCTGCGGGCTAAACTTAGCAGTAATATAAGTAATATTTATCAGTAGTATATCTGTACTTCATTCCCATTTATCTATGATGACAAATGATAAGAATAAAGATTAGTTGGTATATATTTGTCGTATGTAAGTATAGTACTTGAATAGAGGTACAAAACCTTTTATTTTCTGGTCATTGACTTGCCGATACGATTCCTATGATGCCATGAGATGTACTTACAGAGTGCAGTGATACTCAAGTCAAATGAAATATAATAATATTAGCCCTGTATTAAACTGTCCAATTGCTGGGCACAAACTTTTTCTCACCGTGAGAAGAGTTAGGCGGAAGAGTACCACGCTGGCAAAGTACGGACAGACTTTAAATATCACCACGATCAGTCTCATTTTGAATTTCAAGAACATTCCAAATAAAGTATGTCAGCAAAATATTGCGTTTACCCATGGTTATTGTAAATGACGCGGTGCACAGTGAGATCTATATACATAAATTACATCATGGACTGACTTTAGACCAAGCAGTCAAACCGCAAGAAAATCCTAGTTAAAGAAAATAGAATCATATAAAGTTTGTGTTATCATTTCTATGTAATATATACGCATCTATAATCAGATAAAATCAATTTCAACGCAATCTTTGAACGGTAACAAACGTGTGCGATATAATAAACACAATATCTTTAAACGATCTGATATGCGTTTGAAGCTATTGTAGAACACTATTTTACATGCCCTACTCAATTAAAATGAAAATTCGACTTATTTTTGTATTAACGTGTTTAGTGCTGTGTCAAATAAGTGAAGGCAAAAGCTTTACAAGATGTCAGGTGTCAAAAGAATTGTTGAAAACAAAAATGATACAGAAGACGTTTTTAGGTAACTGTAAGTATTTCTTTAGTACTTATGATTTATTAATATAAATTTTACTAATGTGATACGCATTTATTTATTTATTCACTAATCTGATGAGAATTTATTTATACAACATGTTACATAATAAATGCACATACTGAAAGTAGTTTGTTCAAAATCGGCTACTGAATCAATTCCAGCAATTTTTAATATAGGTAATTTTTTATCCCTAAAATAATTAAAACGAATTAAATTATAGTCAACCATTTATTAAACAACTGAAATAAACGAAAATATATCATAATTCAAGGCAATAAGGTTTATGATGCAATAAAGGCAATAATGTTAGATTTATTGTAATATATCCATACTATCCTCGCACAATAAGGAGAACTAATTCGTAAAATTAAAATATTTAGGTACATAAAAGTAACATTTTAATGATTATATTATTAATACGATTTAATAATCTATTTGGGGTGTTTGAGGTTGTGCGTTATATCTGTGACATGTAATATAATAATTTCAGCCCAGTCCCACTACTGGGCTTGGGCCTTTTCTCAGTGAAGGGTTAGGCCATAGTCCACCACGCTGGCCTAGTGCGGGTTTGCAGACCGATTTACGATGTTTTCCTTTACCGTTAACTATGTATTTACATACATACATAGATTCACGCCTGTTTCCCAGAGGGGTAGGCAGAGATTAGGAATAAAGTGTTTAAAGTGCAGCAAAAGTAAAGGTTTAAAGTGCTCTTAACCTGGCCTTTATCCAGAACGTCTCCAATCTGATCGAGAAACGTTCGCCTAGGTCTTCCTCTTGCGACTGTTCCTTTCACACTAGCCTTATACACTTTCTTAATAATAATGTAATAATGTTTTTTATTGTTTTAAAGATAATTACAACCATTAGGAACAATTTTTTTCTTAATCAGTCTTTTGTCGTCAATTCTTTCTACATGTCCAAACCAGCTTAACATACCCTTTTCTATTCTCGTCACTATATCCACTTTAACTAACTATTTAATACGCACATAACTTTGAAAAGTCAGATTTGCGCGCCCTGGGATCGAATTCGAGACCTCTACGTAGCAGTCCTACTAGGTTATCACTGCTTTATTTATTTATTTACCAATTATCGTCCTCAGTTCACAATATAGGTAATTTAAGTAAAATAATTTCACGGACGGCGAAGCAGCTTAAAAGTTGTCGCCTCGCACCCCTTCTGTGCCGAGTGTTGTGGAAATGTTATTGTATGTATGTGTGTTTTTTGTTTGTAAACAACTGTATTGTAAACATTAGTTTATTGTTGGTGAAGTAATATTTGATTCGTGTAGTGATCAAAACAAATGTACGACAAACTTATGTAAAAGAAAAGCAAAGTAAAATTCGCTCACACTAAAATTATGAATTAAATAAACAAACTGGATTTGAAACACCGCATACAATATTTTCTAGGATTTTTGTTCGTCAGATAAAATGCAAATGTAAACAAAGAAATATAAAATCTTATAAATGATTGCTTTATGGTTAATGAAAACACTATGTGGATCTGTGTCTGTCTGTTAGTGACAGTTTTTTAGTGACAGGCATAGCTTCGGAACCACTGGACCGATTGACTTGTAATTTGGTGTGCAGACACCTTGAGGTCATCCCTCGGTCGAGTTTGAATATGGGTACTGTGAGTCAAAAGACCCTCGAGATATAGGGGCTACAAGGTCATAAGGTCAGGGGATATCCACTAACAGAGTGATTTGGAAGTCAAAGGGAGAGCTTTCGCACAATAGTAAGACATTATAAAAAGCAGATAAAAAAAAGGTCACATGAAAACAAAGAGGTTGAATCCTGGGTTAATCTTTCTTCGTACTTGGTCTTAGACTTTGTATTTGTTTTGAAATTATTTTCATATTTTATTATTTGGTTTTCCAATTACTAGTATCCTTGTTAACCCCTTGGGTTCACGTCAGTAGTGCAATGGGTGGGATTTGAATCCGTGACCTCTTGATCAAAAGTCCAATACTTTATCCATTGGACTACCACCGCATAGATGTATTGTAGAAACTACATGCATATTCCATATATGAATGTATATTTTGTATGTCCTATTATTACGTCTCAATTTATTACAACTAATTAATCAGTTTAAATATGCCTAAGAGTAGGACATAGTTTTTATACCTCGTAGTCTGAGACCACAACTATGTCACAAAAACATAGCGAATACACAGCCATAATATAAAACAATCAGCTGACATTGACATTCAAACTAGAAATGCAATTCAAAAATAGCTCTTATTTCGTTGTAATAAGAGTCGTTAGTATCTTAATAGGATAATTGCTTCATCCAATGTATTCATAAATATAAGTACAAGCATGTGGGGCGCACGTGTGTTTGCATTAGTTCTATGTTATTATTGTGTTTGTAATGTGTTTGGCAAAAGATATGAGACTAGGTGCAAGCTAGTAAGAGAATTATTGAGAGTTGGAGTTCCTAATGATATGTTTCTTGGACAATGTAAGTCTTTTTTTACTTTGATCGGTTTATTGGTCTGGATTAAATACTGTTCATTTCCTTCATCCTGTCAGCGAGTTACAAACAATGTCGTAACATAAAAAAATTATGTAGTTCTTTTATGTAAGAAAGTTTTTAGTAGCAGTATAGAGCCTGTAAATCAGCTGGGTAAACGCCTATAAGCTCGTTTTATTAAGTTCTTTTATTTTTATGAAGATATTCCGCACTAGGAATAGCTCCTGTGCCACTTTACAAACATTTAAACAACTGACACAAAGAACACCCAGACTCGGAACAATCATTTGCGGTGCACATAAATTTCTGTCCCGTGTGGGATTCGAACCCACAATACTCGGCGTAATGGCCGGGGCGAGACGATTACTTAAACACCACGGCATCTGTACAGTCAAATCATTCTAAAAGTTAAATAAAATTTAGGTATTATTACGGACTAGGTAAATCATTGGGGGAAGTGGGTGAGGTAAGGTGAGGTCACCTATTCAATTACCGAGTATGACAACAGTTTTTGTTAGTCAATTCTCAGTAGAAGCACATCTGATGCTCAGTGGACGATTATACGAAATGAAATGAAATGAAACGAAAATGAATTGTTTGTCACAAGTACGGTATAGATACAGGTAGTAAGATTTAGCGTGTTTCACTGCAACATACCCGTAGGGTGTACTATAATAAAAACGTCAAATACATCATAATTTAGTTAAATGCACATTCAATAAATAGTCTACCAATATTTCTTACATGTCAGATAACATAGAAAATTTAACGCTTCCCATATTATGAAGGACATAAGTGAAAGCTGGCAAATTGTTTGTGTAATATAACTCATAGCTCAAGGAAGATATACACACGTGAGTCAAAGTATAGTCTCACGTCTGTATCCCCGAAGGGGTATGCAGAGCTCTGCTTACTAATGTAGGTGTAACATAGCTATGTTACACCTACATTTCACCGAATATGATTTGAGGTTCCACTTTATAGAGGACAAGCCTATTGCCGTCCTCTAGGCACACTTCTAGAATCTGTTGTGATACAATTGTCAATACCAGCACAGAGAATAGAAAAATCCAAACACTCTTTACTTGACCTGTGTACCAAATCTAAGGACGGAAACGTAGCAGCCTCTTTCACCGCAGCTAAAACAAGATAGAAAGAATAAGTATTGTTTGTATTATATGAAAAATCTTATAATATAAAAATCAAATAGAATAAAACTATAAAATACATTACAATAAATCTAATGATATCCTTAGGTGGACCTGAATTGAGCAGCTGAGCAGCCTGAGATAGCTCAGTGGGGAGACCAACAGACTGCAATGCAAATGGTCTCGGGTTCACCTCTGACTTTCGAAAATTATATGACTTTTCTTTCGAAAATTATGTGCGTATTGATTGACAATTATCGCCTGTTCCGTGCCTCGGAGAGCACGTTAAACCTTCGGTCCCGACTGCCATGAACATCTATGGCAGTCGTTATTGGGGAAGTCGACACAAAAGATCCCACTGGGTCGAAGTGTCGCCGGTCTGTACTGACTGGCCCCCACACAAGATAAGATAGGTGGACCTGCGCCACTAAGGTATTGAGTACATAGTATATGTATGTACAACTATAGAGTGCACATTAGTAATGTGAATTCTAACCCCAGATAAGATTTTATAGTCAGTAGATTTACCAATGTAGACGTTATCATAAGATTATAGGTCAGATACCTTACTAATAGGTTATCGTTATTTTGTGTCACAGTCGTTTTTATAGTTGTCTAGCTTTCGTGCACGGCTTCGCTAGATTAGGTTAGTTTATGGAAGTAGAGAGTGTAAGTAGAGTACTTTAAAAAATAAAATATGGCCTATCGACGGTGAAGTATCAATATCTCAAAACTTACATTTTAGCGATTTTCACTTTATTGCATATTCTGTCTGAATTTATATCCCTAACCTGAAATATTTGATTGCAATCATTATCAACATCACAAGCGGTTCCTACTATTTTATAAAATATAAGTAACTTTGTAATTCCAGTATTAAAAAAAGTATAAAAATGAGCCTTTTTTCGCGTTAGGTAACATCATGGTTTTGTAGTTATTAGACATTGATACTGCATCGCCGCTATGTTACTGGGACAATTTAGCTTCCCAATGGTAAAAAAAAGTATAACTCTGTTGTGTAGTTTTGTATTAAATCCTTACAAACTAAAATCAAATCTTTGCTTTTATAGTATTAGTATAGATAAACTCAATGAAACTTCAACAAACGGTAATTGGATATTGATTGTGTACTGTACGAAGTACAAACTCTAGTTTTACCGGACCATGTAAATCAATATTATTGTTACTTTAGCTCACGGCTACTACAACTAATGTGGATGCCATTTTAGGTTTGATTCCTGAGACGGGGAAGTGTTATTGTATTCCTTATATCAAAGAATTGCCTGTAGCACCACGAAGTCTGAAACTGTGCCCAGTATAAGGCATAAGGCTTGATCTAGGTTACTATTATGAGGTCGCGGGTTCGATTCCCGCACAAGTCAAACATTTGTGTGCATGAATTTGGTCCTTGGTCTGGGTATTTCTATGTATAATATGTATGTATTTACAAATAAAAGTATATATGTATGTTTATCCATTGTCTAGTACCCATAGTACAAGCTCTGCTTAGTTTGGGCTAGATAGTGTTGTATGTATGTGATAGAATATTATTAGAATATTATTATTATTTTTATTGGGTCATGAGACGTAGTGGGAGAAATTTGGTTGTAATACACCTCTGCCTACCTTTCGAGGATAGGGGCAATGTATGTTTATGAGGCGAAGAGTGCGCCGTTACGAATTATTTGGCGGTTTGGACAAGCCGAGTCTCTCCAACGAAACCGTTTTAGACTGATCGGACAAAATGCACTAACAGTATTACTGATAATAATGCAAGTGTATTTCTTCCTAAGAGTGAGAGTTCCAGCGGCCTATATAGGTACAACCTCATTAGTCGCTGAAAATTTGTTACATTTTGATCTTATATCATTCAAAGTAACCATCATTATCATTTTTTATATCAGTAATTGTTAATGGATAGTCAATTTAATACTTGTTGATAAGTACGTTATAATAATGAGAAAGATTTCATTCATAAAATAAGATGAAAGAAACATTAATTTTTTTAAATGTATTTTCTAGCTATTAATGTCACTGAATGTACTACTCTCATTCTTTCCCTTATTCCCGTATAAAGCCTATCCTTTTAAGTCAACAACACGCTGTAATAAAAGCAAATTAAAATTAATTATGAAATTGCAGATCGTATGCAATAAGTAATAACAGATAAGTACTGATGTCAGCGGGTGTATTTATTTCTTAATTACCTGACCAGTGCCTGGACCCCGCGGTCCCAATACGAGTACAAGGCCTTTTTTATTGAGCCTTTAGACTATTGATTTATTTAAATAATTATGTGCCTTACGGCACTTCCATTAGTAAAAGCTCTCAGAAATACAGGTTTCCGTATAATATTTTCCGTCAGCGTTTAAGCGGTAATTCATTACTTTATAAAAATAAACTGATAAAATTTTTAGGGCTCATCCATTATTTTACTCAACTTATTTGCAATGTTGTAATAGACCCATCAAATATTTATTTCTTTAGAGTATAACGAATAGAGTAGAAGATAAAAATGCACATTCATAAGCACAAGTGTCACTTTGAAGTTTGTCATAGGCGATTCGATAAAACTGCAGGCTCTTTGACGTCCAATATTGAAATTGATTGCGTCCCGATAGAAAGTGCCCCAATTACGAATGCACCGAATTAGATCCATAGCGATAGTTTTAGTTTCGAATAGCAAAAGTTCAAAGTCCTTTAAGATTTTCATTTCTAATTTAGATGAATACAAGAGTTTGCCCACGGGTTCACTCGTTAATTTAGTATTTGTCAGTCAATTTCTATTTGTCAGTGACAGTACTTTTTTCTGGGTGAAATTAAGGATGAATGACCCTATGTCATTTTCTGTATCTTGACGGAGGATGACGATGACCCTGTCATTTTTTATATCTTGACAAACGACCGATCATCATGAAATTTTGCATACACGTTGTTTGCATTGCTGATCAGTCGATTAGTTAAGGCGTGAATGCGTAACAAACAAACTCACATTCGAATTAAAAATACCTGTTAGTAAGGATGTATGTATGTCCAGCAGTGGACGTCTTTCGGCTGAGATGATGATGATGATGATGATGATGAAGGATGTGTTCATAATGTTCATACATACATAGTTTCACGCCTGTATCCCCGAAGGGATAGGCAGAAGTGTATTATGGCCACTTTTCGCCAGGTATGGTATTTAGACGCGCGTAATAGGGAGCAAGCCTATCATCATCTACCAGGTATATTTCTAGAATGATACCTGGTAGATGGTGAAACGGAGTCTAGACTCCATGCTGCTACTGAAAATGTCTTGCCTAATCCGGCAATCGAGAGACCTCATGTACAGCAGTCGTATTAAGAACCGCTGCGGTATCGAGGTATACATATCTATATAACCTATTGGGGATAAACATGATTGATATCATGCGATGCTCTATGCATTTAATTTACAATCAAAGCTATTAATGGTTTCCTTACATTCTTACCAAGCTACGAGCAAGCAATAAGCGTTTTTATCGCTATTAAAATATGTATAATATTTATAACATTTATCTCGAACCTATATCTATGTAGAAATAGGTTCGAGATAAATGTTTTCCTTAAAGTAATTACGTACTATCATATACCATCAATCATTTATCTAGTTACCTGTTAATTATAATGTACAATGTATAGAAAATTGTAGATATTTTTAAGAATGATGACGTAGTAAGTTAGCCTAATGGACGAGGCATTACACTTGCGATTGATAGGCATCCCCCCATAGCACCACCGACGTGAACCCCATCCTAACATAGGCATATTTGCTTTGCTTGCGTGGCGTGGTTAACAATACCAATAGTAATGTTTAATGCACGTAGCTGGAGAACTAAAACAATAAATTTAAATTTCATAATAGTCCTAGAGTGGACACCGCGACTTGGTAAACGTAAGGTAGGACGCCTCCCTGCCAGATGGACCGATGCACGATGGCCTGAAAAAGGTAGCTGGGTTAGACTGGATGCGGAAGGCGTAAGACTTAATGTTGTGGCGTAAAATGGGAGAGGCCTATGTATCAGCAGTGGACTGCGGGGGTTGTGCTATGATTGAATGATTAAAAATCAAAGTTTTAACTCATTACACTTTTGATGTCGCGGGTAAGGATTTTATCTTAGGAAGTTTCGTATAGCAGGCGGCTGATATGAATATCTCGCCTTTTAAGTTGTTGTCACTTAATAGGATGAGCGATAGGGGAATAATATAACTACGGCAAAATGCGAAAGGATATACGCTTTTGTCTCCTTAGAGAGTAGAAGTAAACCTATATATCTAAAATCCATGAATACGTTATGAATTCAAATAATTACACTAAGCAACGTCTTAATCTTCCTATGACCATGGTTGCTAAAAAGTAACAGAAACTTCGGGTAGAGTGTATTAATCTAAAAAGTTTAATCATTTAAATAGTTTAAAATAGTAGTAAAGGTATCGAAATTATGTTAAAATATTGTTTTTAAAATAAACCATGCAATAAAATCCGTATAAAGCCAATAGTTTGTGTTATTTACAAAATTATTTAAACTATTAAACAATGACATAATGAACATAATATATACACAAATTATTTACAAGAAAAATATAAACTAAACACAAAAATAAAACTGCAAGATCAAAAAGCGTCATAAAGTAGTTAAAACAATTAAAAGCACATAATACATATATGTAAGCATTTTTGATATAATTATAATGGCATAATTTACCTATATATGCAATGTATATTTTATGTAAGGTTGCAACATATGTTTACAGGACTAAATCCCTATACTGATGATTATTAAAACAGGAAAACGGTATGAACTAAATTTCGGATAAAAGTCAAACCTTACATTGAAACATGTGTGCGTAAATGAGTAGTTGCCTCTAATTTTTTTATTATTTAAGTCAAATAGTTAAATAAAGTGCTAAGGCTTCTGGAAATATTAAAAGAAAAATATTATACAAGCGTTTCAAATCTGGTTGTAGAGGTAATTGCCAAATGACAAAAATAGGATGCAAAACAAACTGAACCGCTCTTTAACCGCAGCTGTGCGAGGGAGATAACAAGAAACCCCACTACGCTACCCTACTATCCAAATTTAAAATATTCATCACTTTCTTATTTAGCAACCAATTTTGATAATATTCGCACAAAAAATATTTACTTTAATTGTTATTTGCTCTTGTGTGTAAAATAATGTACGTGCCCTTTTTATTACATGTAACTGTAGCTATGTTCTTGTAACGAAACCTGTACTTTTACGTGATGTATATAAGCCATAAACTACATAAAATGTTACCATTAAAAATAAAAATATACATGCACTAAGTAGTTTCTACAACAAGTCAAAGTTTTAAGCCTTAATTACAGGCTTAAAGTGTTGCGATAGCTTCGTTATTATGCATTAAATGCATTGCTCAAGGCACGCAGTCCATTCTAAAGAGCATTCTGCATAATTTTATAATGCGATTGGCACGAAAGGTCCAGATTTATGTTTAATTCACCTATTTACATGAAACCTAATATGACTTAGTGGCATTAATATTTTTGTAATGTTGAGTAACTTTTAAGTTTTTATTTTACGATAAACTGTTATTATTCATTTATTTTTATGCGATTGGCTCGACTTGTTTTTACTCTTTTCTACTTTTAAATTTGTCATCATACCGTAAAACGTAGGTAAAATTACTTGCCCATTTATAAAGACTAGCGGTCGCCTAGTAGTCATAATTCGACCAAAATTCCTAAGCTTGCTACTCTGTTTTCTGTTTTTCTTTATTACATTATATAATAAATAAGGTATAAGTAACCATAGTCACAAATAATTGTAGGACGTCAGACGAACAATGCCGAAATACTACGAACGCGATTCGACTGCATGTGTCAAGTGCATGTTTGTGTGCGTGCAGTGTTTTTTCATTAATTTAATGTTTTTCTAATGTATATTTTATAAAAATATTGGGATTCGCCCCTCCTTCTTCATATAATTTCATTCTTTTTTTCGCAATTTTCGTAAAAAGGGGTACAAAGTTTTTGCTTCACGTATTAATATATAGAGTATAGGAACAATAATATTTGTAGGCTCTTTCATTTCAACATATTATTGAGTCTGAGTGGCACGCCGGGGATAAGACACAATAGGTTTACAATTATGCCTGAAATTCCAAGAATAGACAGGTTAAATACCAAAACGTATAAAAGGAATTAAATATATAAATTAAATGTATATCTATCGATAATGCTCTCTAAAAAGTACAATAAATTATTCTTATTCACATCGTTGCGATGTCGTTAATGAAAAGCACTCATTTAAGAGTCTTGCTGCTTCAAATCTTTCTTTTGTGATTGAATATTATGCATACCGTTACGAAAAGGTATTACAATAGGCGATAATGACCTAAGGTATGTTTTCTAGTTTAGGCAGAATAAACACTTAATAACAGGATAAAGTCTGCGAGACCTTCGTCTTAACCTGAGCTCCGAAGTGCTGAGTTTAGGTGTGGAAAGAAAATATATTATACTAATTTAGCAGGAAAACTTCCTTAGAAGAATACTAAGAAGCGCATGCGTTTTATATCTACTTTTATGTGAGCCTATTTAAGTTTGCGGTTTTCCCTCTTGATAGTAAACGGCTACTATGACCGATAGAGGCTTTATATAAAAAGAAGAAGCACTTGTATCTGCTGACAACCAAGGCTGTGTATATCTGTTTCAACTTTTTAATACAACTTCCGTTCCAGGAATAATTCTTATATCGCGGGAGACTTTACAACTATTCAAATAATTGTCACAAAGGACACCCAGATTCAGAACAACTATTTTTAGGATCACACAAATTTTTGTCTCATTTGGGAATCAAACCTACAACACTTGGTACGATGGCGGTAGCTAGGCGACCACTTAAACCAGTACGCCATCTGAGTCAACTCACCCAGGAACACAACAGTAGATTACCAAATTTCTCAAAACTTGCAATCCACAAAAACATGTCGCAAATAAGCACTTTGATATCATTATTAATGTAATAGGCATGACAACTAAAAGTAAGATTTTATTCCGTCTTTTAGATTAGCAAAAAATATTGGAAACGTATAAATTTTTCTTTTGTCCTACAAACTAATAACAACGAAGATACAACGCGTTTAAATTTCGTGTTACGTCAGTAATTTATTGTCGGTACAAATTTTATATGACAATGAAAATGGTATTTGTTAAAACAAAATATAGATGTCCAATATTTTTGCTTATCTAAAAGATGGATTGAATAGAATCACTTATTTTTAACCCTGCCTATTTAGGTATAATATAAAAATAGAGTAGAGTCTAAGGCACGGAAACCCACACAATATTTATCACAGCATTACTAAGTGCAATGGGAATTACCTATGTAGGTATAGGCAACAACATAAGCAGCGCAACATCGAAAATGACTATACAGACTTTTATGATTTAATATTTCTACGTCAATTATGTAGTCATATATTGTGATTGAAAATGTATTTAACTGCTAGCTTGAACTCGCAATTTTGCTCCCGTATTTCTAAAGAAATTGGATCGCAGGAACCGTCTGTTTTGTTTGGAAAAACTTAGCATAATTTACCTTGCGATTCATAAATTTCGACAAAAATTATGTGAATCCTTTGCTGCGTAAAGGAAAGGCATACAAAATCACACCTTAGCTTTAAAAATATTACTGTAAAGAGTTTTAGAATTACGTTGTGATAAAACAAATGCAAATCTCGAAAATGTTTATCATCTTATGAAGCTGACAGTACTTAACAATATAATTATTGTACAAGTGTGCATACATAGAATAAAACAATGTGGGAATATAATTATAACGTCATTGTCTTCGATCACAGGCGTGTATAAGTAAGATATGGAACTGCAACGTAATTATAAACGTACATACATAGACTCACGCCTGTATAACGGGTGGCCAGAGATGTATTTCATTAATTATAAGCCAGTTATAATTTTAGATCCCACATAATAGGTGGCGAGCTTTTTGCAGTTTATCAGACACAGTTCCATACTTCTTACTGCTACTGTGAATTTGTTTATAGATATCCCTAATAGCACTTTGCACGACGCGGTTAATCATACTCGAGATCTCATGCGCAGCACTCGCATTCACTACAGCTACAAGACAGTCAAAAGTTATGTAAATGTGTTTAATGGGGTAGTTGACTGATATTCTTTTATTATTTAGGTCAAATACCCAAATCTAAAATAAAAGAAATATTAAAATCTGCTTCTGCTCCTTATCATTATCAAATTATCGCCAGCTCCGTGCCTCGGAGACCACGTTAAGCCGTTGGTCTCGGCTGCCATGAACATCTATGGCAGTTGTTATTGGGAAGTCAGTGCCCTATAATATCCTGACATTGGTCTAGCCTTAGGTATCGTTAGCCTTCGGGTTGCGAAAGTCAGGTGGCAGCCGCTCCGTGTAAAATCTGATATCCAGTCAAATCTGGTTAGACCAGAAATGCCGACCTCAAGTGACTTGGGAATAATAAAGGCTAGGGAGAAGAAGAAGATTAAAATCTGCTAATAATAAAAAAATATAATCATTGGCATTTCAAATCTTGGTGTAATTGTCAAAAGACAGAAAAAGTACAACTGTCTGAGAAAGATATCGAGATACCCACAACACGCCCACCATTTCTTAAATCAAAGTTTAAAATATTAATTACCAATTAAAATTAAATCTAAATAGCTGTATCATTTAAATAGCTTAAATTGAACTAAACTGTAACTAGTAAAAGTGTTTAACAATTATAGTAGTTTAAAGTTTCAAAATTATGTAATAATAGTGTTTAACAACGCGATAAAATCCGTATAAATTTTATTAAATTTTAATGTATAACATTCGCGTAAACATAAGACAATATAATACCAATTATTGCAACCAATTTTGATACTGTTTGCACGAAAAGATTTCTTTTGATCGCTATTTGCTATAGCGTGTAAAATAATTAGGTATAATCATTATTTTACGCGAGCAAATAGCGATAAAATAATTGTCAGCCTCGATGGCGTAGTGGTTAGTGTAACCGACTGCCACGCCTGAGATCGCGGGTTCGATTCCCGCACAAGTCAAACATTTTTGTGCATGAACATGGATGTTTGTCTTGGTCTGGGTGTTTCTATTTATAATATATATGTATTTACATATTTACAAAAAAAAAAAAAGTATATATGTATGTTTATCCATTGTCTAGTACCCATAGTACAAGCTCTGCTTAGCTTGGGCTAGATGGTGTTGTGTAATATAGTCTTCTGGTGTTGTGTGTATGTGGTAGAATATTACTATATTATTATTATAATGTAAAATCAAATATAGGCACCTACCCTGTTACGAAAATTTTATCTGAAAACTAGATGTTCCCGCGCTTTCACCCACGTTTATCGTTACTGCGCCGCCCCTGTGGGTCGTAACGTGATGTTATATAGCCTATAGCCTGCCTCGATAAATAATATAATTTTTAATTCGAACCAGTAGTTCCTGAGATTAGCGTGTTCAAGCAAACAAACAAACAAAATCTTCAGCTTTATAATATTAGTATAGATATATAAATATATAATATATAATATTATATAGATATTAGTATAGATAGATAGAGCTTAATCCAAATTAGTATTTAATCATTATATATATATAGCTTATACATTGTTGAATCTAAAAGACTACTCTACAAGGGTATTAGTCGATGCTGTGATGTTTCGCAAACTGAATGGGGACCTTCGGGACATTATCTCTTGTTAATTGCTTCCCGCTTGTTTCATGTCGACCTTCACCTTGAACTTGAGCTGTGACCTTTGTACTTGGAGAACTAACATTTACAAGATACGATAAGATAGATATGTGTTTGGTGGTTATGATATATTAAATTAATAAAGTTAGGAGGGTTGGTATGCCGACAAAATGTTTTTATTAAAGAAGGTAACAGTGAAAGAATCTACGGTCCAACTAATCAGTGTCAGTCCGAAGGAACCGGTTCAAGCCCAGTAGTTAAGTTATCGGACTTGCGATTAAGAGGCCTTAGTCAACCCATATCCATTGCATTGCTGACTTATACCATCCCTAACATGGGTGTTCAGCTTAAATGGAGGGATTACGTATACTTATTATAAAAACAATATAAGCTTACGACGAAACTAAAACACTTGGATTGATGCTAGACGAGTCTTCCTAGAGTTAGTGTTTTGCTATTAATAAGTTTTAACATAAATTGTTAGAAAACATTAATTAAAAAGAAAACTATAAAATTGTAAAGATTATGAGCAATCATAGCGATGAGTAATTGCAAACAAATCGAATCGTTGAAACTTGATCAATTCGTTGTTATTGATTATATTTTGAATATAGATTCAAAATATAATGTCAAATCAAATGTCTTTATTTGGAATCATAATAGAATATTCAAAATTAGATTTTATGATTTAATAGTTTCATCATATCACGATAATTCAATTTCCTTTAAACTAACATGAGCCCGCGTAAATTACAGATTGTCTGCGATTGCATTTATGAAGATCACGATACGTACCATAATGTACCACAAGTACTGAAAGTACTACCAATTCAAAAGGAATTATATGGTACGAAACTTATAATTTAACTTGACTCTTAAGCTACTTAACTACACAGATGCATACTGTATGAAAATCTAAACAATACTTTTTGCGTGATACCGGAGCAAACAGACACTCGAACTGAAGTCTAAAAACCATTATTTTTGGTTCAAACCTCGCAAGAGTAATTACCAATTCGTTTTTCGAATATCCAGCCACCACGTTATAGTTTTGTAATAGTATACATATAACGCCAATAATTACTGTCTTTCACAATAATTATCAGCGATAATAATGCCGTATATTTATGAGTCACATTACCTCAATTACTAGACCCGGAAATCACACGTTTCGGACCAGTATATCATATTAATGAATGCCAGCTTGTTCTTTCTTAACCTTGACCTTGAGATTTGGATCAAGTCCTTGAGATTCAATAGCAAGATGTATAACAAATTACAAGTATACTTGCGAAACTGATATCAGCTTTGGGCTCGGTCCAAAAAGTGTTTTAAACGGTGTTTGAGATAGTTTCAGCATGGTTGAATAAGTGAAGTAGAGATAAGAGACAGGCAAAAAGTTTGGAGAATTTATTCTTTCGTGTAGAAAAATATCAAATGCTCATTCATTTTTCTTTTTTTAAGTATAATTACACTTTGCACAGGTGGTTCAGTGGCTTAAGTATTCACTTGGTCACTCCCACAGGGCCGAGAGTTATGGGTTCGATCGCACACTCGACAAAAAAATAGTGCTTTCCGCATATTATTGTTAAGAGTCGGGTGTTCTTTATATCCGTTATTTGATTGATTGAAAAGTCACCAAGCGAAAACTGGCAATTCCAATTAAAAAAACTAGTTTATACTAATTATATTGCGGTTAATTTGCAAAGATTTAGTGTTTTCCATTTTTACCAACTAAAATTATTTATATTAACACTGTCGTCAACATTCTAGTTACTTATCAGTAGTCATAGTAACAAGGAGACTAAGATGTCCGTATGAAGTAGTTTCATTTTAATGTACGAGTATAACATTCACGAAAACATTTAACGATATTGTATTAAGTCGCACAATTAAAATCGAGTGCTAATAAAGCTGGGCTAGTGAATAGCATTCATTTAGTTGTGGTTTAGATTGTTAAGTCCAAGGATTAGACCCACGACATGGATCTCAATTTTTCAAATAACTAGGCCAAGCGCTAAGGCTGATGCGTCAATCGTAATACGTCCATATTTCGCCATTTTTTAAGTTTGCCTATGTTTAATTTCTAAGAAATAGTTGCTGAGCCTCGTGCCATATGCAGACTTCACCGTGTGCGGTGAAAGTAACCCTAACTATTTTGTTCTTCAAGCATATGCTGTTAGATGCCTTTTACATAATATTGCCAGACACAGAGGTGCTACTAATGCTAAAAACCATTAACACAGCTTGATCCGCGAATCATCATTGCTACCTCGTGTTAAATTGAATACATATTAGTCATAAATGCAAGGCAAACCTATACTACGAAACAAACGAGACTGTCTTTAATCTTTTAAAATATATAAAACTAGATCATTACTAATTATAATGGCAAGAAAAAATATGAGTGTGAGGAAAACTTGCGTGTCTGAAAGTTTACTATACTGTAAGCAACACTTTATAAAATTTGCCACCATAATCTGGCTAGAGTGACAGGTGATGTCCAAGATGGCTAAACACTTATGTTAATCACCACATCCGACAGTGGGGTAGTTTAATAAACAAGGCAAAACAATGCTTACTAATTTATAAAGAGTTTTCGATAAGCACTTCGATACCTACGAAAAAAAGTTGTATTAAGAAAAAAAAACTGGGTTGCATTGTCCTCTTTCGATGTATACTTAGGGAAAGGACTTGTGAAAACCCATTGGGACGTTGATAGGCTGATATTATAATAAGTTCTCGAACAACTGTGTATCTAACTTGTTTTAAAATTGTCGAAACTTTTTGTATAAAGTTTTTAATTTGTTTCAGGGGTATGTCTAATAGAAAAAGCGAGTAACAGAAACACCAGTGCATTTGTTGTCAGTCCCAGCGGTAAGAAGTTTTATGGCTTGTACCAGGTTTGTTTGTAATCTAAATGTTTTTATTTTTGGAAGTATTTACGAGTAATATTAAAGTTTTAAAATATGGACACGATTTTAACAAAGATACCTTAGTGTATAAAATATACATATAATATAGAAACATAGAATGATGGATGTTTTCCGGTGAGAGTAGGCATAAACTACGGATTCACTTACAACAATACTGGCATATCGGTTTGCTTCTTTTACCAAAACTTTTAATATGAAATAACATAATATTTATGTATTTGCAATATTACAATTACCATTTAATTTAATATAAATTATTTTGCAAATGTTAGCATATACAAATATGAATTTTCTCATTCCATCGCACTCAAAACAACAAACAGATTTTATTAAAACTTGGTATAGATCTAGCTCGATTTACGGCAGATTTTAAGTTTCAAAGTAACGCAAACGATGCAGGTAGAGTACCTAATATATATTATCAATTCTAAAATAGCTTTTGAAATCTAGGTGTGGTACATTTCTGCCTGCTCCTTTAGGGATATATAGGTTGGATTCATCTTTGTTTGTAACTACTAAAACAATAAGATTTTTTCTTATTGTTTTAGTATAAAAATACTTGAAGAAAAAGAAATTAGAAATTACTCTATAAACTTATTTAATGTGGGTACTGTTTCGTTGTTACTATAACACCATAGCGCTGCCTTTGTCTAACGGATAATGTTGACACAGCTGTAACTGGGTAATTCTTACAGTAATTTTTATTTACTCCTTGTTATAAAGATTTCTAGTATATTAATTAGATACGTTTTTTATTGCCAGATCCCAAGTCGATGGTGTAAAGAAAAGAAACGCGGAGGCGATTGCAATATAAAATGTGAAGGTTTGTAAACTTTTTGCAATTATGTGAATATTAACCCTTTTGCTGTCCCGTGATAGACACAATAGATAATCTATTGTTATGTATCATATGCTTGACACCGAAATCTTGGACGAGACAGACCAGTGTACCCACCACTGCACGGATGGTGTAGTGGTTTAAGCGGCAGCCTCGCCACTGACATCGCACCGAGTGTTGTTGGTCCGATTCCCACACAAGATAAAAATATTTGAGATCTACAAATATGTAGTTGTGTTGTGGGTGTTCTTTGTATCCGATACTTAAATAATTATAAAGGTTCCCGCAACCCAAGAATGAATACTAGTGCGAGCGTTGTCTTTTTAAAAATAAGAGAATCAAACGAAAAGAGGGTTATGTGACCATAACTGTCTGATAATGCATGCCATCGCTGCAGAGGTCCAACTAATTCACAAATTACATCGTAAAACAGGAATTCTAATCATGAAGTCCAGGCTTGTAATTAATTATAACATACATACATAGACTCAAGTTTCCTGGAGATGTAGATCCCGGTATTTCACTTGAAGCGATTTTGTGAAAGCTCTCTTGGTTCATTCAATCTTATCACATTCTTCATGCACGGTCTTGGGTTCAAGATACTATTAGCCTCGCTTCTCCAAAAAATGTTCTTGTAATTAGGAAGAGTCGTTTTTATATTCCCATAGAGATTTTATTCCACCTAATAATACTGTTATTAAAATCTTGTATTAGCAGCCCTGTCCCACTGCTGAGCCCATGCCTCTTCTCAGTATAATAAGGGTTAGGCCATAGTCCACCACGCTGGCCCAATGTTGGTTGGCAGACTTCGAGAACATCATGGAGAACTCTCCTCACGATGTTTTCCTACACCGTTAAAGAGAGCGATAATTAACTATTTAATAGGGTTTGAACTCGAGACCTCTCGACACTAGGCTAACGCTGCTAAACTATCCTGGTTACTGACAATACGAAAGTGGCATTCAACCATAATTTTACGGCATTCACATATATTTTAATAAGCTGGGTCCTTAAATGTCAATAAAATAATTTTATAATATTCCTGTACACTCAAAATACTGCAAACAATGTAAGTAAAACCGTTACATTTTAAAATGTAACTGACGAATTTCATCATCTGCAAGAATAACTTCTTTGTAAACGATTCAAATGTTGCAACACTAACTGTCGCAAGTGTTTACAAAGTAAGTAATTGACCAGCAGTGTCGCGAACTGTGAACAACATAGCAAGCAATCTGAGATGTCTACCGTTTTATGCGCTACGTTTTACATCAACTTTACGGCATGGTCAAGTGGTATCTATTGTATAACATTTTGGATGTATCGTGTTATTATGTTGGTACTAACGATTCTCGATGTTTGTTGTAGTTTACTCATCAGCTCGAAATAAATTCGCTCACTTACTCATCATTTCTTTCTCACTTGTTTAAGCTCTGGAACAAACTGACTGCTGCAGTCTGCTAAGTGGTATGATTTTTCCTTCTTTAAAGGCTTACAGCTTTTTGTAAGCTTCTTTTGAAGAAGGACGAATCATTTCATTCTACCGTGATAGTCATACTCTTATGACTATCCAGACAGCAGCTTGTCTGTGTATGCTCCCGATATCCATGACCGTCGGTACCTATTTACGGCCAGGTTAGCCGCTAGCAGATTTGCCGTTAAGCGCAATAAAAAACATAATTTCGCTTGGTCTACTTTTCATCGGAATTATTTATGATCTTAAGTATTTATTGAAAGAATTCCGATGCAATTTGGCACATAAGTAAACTGCGACCTGGATTTATATTTTAGTTTGCTAGGAAAATATACACCGTCGCTAAATGCAATGTTGTATTTCTGCAGTATCCACACATGCTTGGGTACGGGGCTTAAGGCGAAAGCAGTATCAGAATAACTAGACTTCTTTCTATATATTTTTGTGTTTCTCTAAGTCCTCAATGGCTCTACACTCCAATATTTGTAATTTTATATATTGATCCGATCGATTATATATTTTGTATATAAAATAGACTCAACTGAAAAGGTCATGTATCACGTCACGTCATTTAACCCTTAGCCCTAACTCGTTAATTTTCATTGTATTCAAATATATAATACAGTTTATATGAGTACCTATAAACTCTTAGATATTAAACCATAGCTAACTATAGACTTTAGAGCGACATACTTATACGATAAAAGTCATAGTAACAATATCCCGAGAGATTCCTAGTATGTTATTATTTTCTTTTCCTTCATAAAGGCTTGAACAACAAAAGCTTAAGTATTCGCATTACGTCGGTAATTTCAGCCAACATAAAGACAGGGTTATGATCCACTTTTTAGACGTTGGCACTCCTTCAAAATAAAGCTATTTCGCTTATCATGCCCTTATAGATCGCTGTACTTACAGTATAGTCGAAAACAAGTCACGTATTTAGAACAGTACTAAAAGATCCAAAGATCTGAGAATAACGCCATCTATTGACGTGATTACTAAACTTGATACCTTTGTTTGAATATAGTATTCTTCTTTTATCCAATTAAATAAACAGCCACGTGGCCTGGACATTCTATTATGTTTCTTAATCAAAAACAAAGTCAAGAATCATTTATTCGTTTAGGTTACAAAGTAACACTTATGAATGTCAAAATATATAGGTTAGTGAGTTCACTTAGTCGCTGAAGCTATATTTAGGTTACTTGCTAGATCTAGGCAAAGGTCTGAGCCTATGAGAAAAAACTTGCAAGAAACTCACACCCACTCTTTTAAGTCTCAGTTATTTATCACTGTAATATCAATCATCGGTGATTAGAGTAGTTATTGACTATACAGTCGAATAGTGACAAATAGGCATCTTTTACCGATTTAAAATGGGTTTAATTCTTTTAATAAATGTAATCCCCCGCACTACTAAAATTAATGTGTCGCGAGTCTTAAAATTCATACAACGGACACAAAGAACACTCAGACTTGGAACAACAATTTGTGGATCACACAAAGTTGTATCTCGTGTGGGATTCGAACCCAAAACACTCGGCGGAGGCGGTGGCAGTGGTTAGCAGGCCATTTAAACATACTACGCCATCAGAGCAGTAATTTTTTTCTAAAATATGCTATACTCTAGATGCAGAAAGTACTAATTTAAAAACAAGTGCAACACCTAAAAATTGAATGATGAAGAAATAAAAGCGTTCATTTATCGAAAACCGGTGGTAGTGACCGCGTTATCTTTGTACCACTGGAGTGGAAATATTAAAGTAGGAAAGTATAAATCAGGATTCTGTAGTGGCGGGAACTTTAGCTACATTTTTACGAGCATTGCTCGAGTTTATTTGATTTCATAAGTTTCGTCTAGCTTGTATTTAGGATTCGTTACATTATATGATGGCAACATTGTGATGTATTAAGTGATTGGACATTTTGGGGGCGATAAACGGTTGACGAAGTGACAGAGTCAGTCTTTTTCTACGTGAGAAAATATTCCAGATGTATGAGTATAAAGGTTTTATTTTTATTCTTCCTTTCTCAGGCCATCAGATAGCTTTATTGTGAAAGTATATCACCTATATTACCTGCCTCCGTGGCGCAGGGGTAGTGAATGCGACTGCTGTGCATGAGGTCTTGGGTTCGAATCCCGGGTCGGGCCAACAAAAAGTTATTGAGTTTTTCTGTTAAGAATTCTCAATAGCATTAGAAAGTTGGCAGTGTTAGACACGCCCGTGCCTCGGAAAGCACGTAAAGCTTTGGTCCTACGCCTGATCTCTCTCCGGTTGTGTCGGATTACCGTCCCATCGGATCATGAGAGTTAAGGAACAGAGAGTGCAATTGTGTTTGCGCACACATTTGTGCACTATAGTATCGCCTGCGCAGATGGCCAGTCTCCATTAAGACTGGCCGCCGTGACCGAAATTCGCTCTGGAGAACATTATATTATCTGAAAGAATGGCATCAGTGAACTAACATACTCAAGCACTAATACGATATTGACTGCATAGATGACGTAGTGGTTTTAGTGGACGCTTCGTCACTGCCGCCTTACGCCGAGTGTTGTGGGTAGGATCCCCGCGTGGGACAAAAGTTTGAAAGATTGTTTGAATGTTTGTAAAGTCCCCTGCGATACAGGATTTATTCATAATGAGGCAGTAGTATTTTTAATAGGTTTCCTGTCTGATGAATCACACATAACAATAAATTTTCTTTTGTGTCTATCACAGGACAGCGAAAGGGTTAAAATAAAAAATTAAGAAAAAGAAGTAGAAGAATATATTTAATTTGAACATACATCCGTTGCCTATATCCCAAAGAGGTGACAGTAAAACCTATTACACCAACCATTCACAGTTTTAGATCACACGTAATAGAAGAAAATAGTCACGTTTACCAGGACAGGTCTAGCTTCGCGCTGAGATGTTCTTATCCAACCCAGTAACAGTTTGTTCGACGTGGAAATCCAATCCGAGATCTCATACACAGTCGCGTTTATTACTAACATCGATGAAAGTGGAGAGACAAAATCTTAATACTACTAATAAAAGCAGAATAATTTTATAACGCTGTACATTAAGCGACTAGATCCTACGTAATAGAGTGGCCTATTTCAAGGAAATAGACACGTTTACCAGGACTGGTCTAGACTTCGCGGTGAAGAATTCTGAAGATCTCATATACGTTCGCGTTTATTACCGCCACTGAAACACGAATAGAGCTAATTTCTTCATCATACTAATAAAAGTAGAATCATCCCATAGCGCTGAACATCGAGTGAGTACAGCGATATTAAAAAGTCCAATTAAAAGCAGAAGAAATAATTTGCTGGTTGACTGTCTTAGAATCCGAAATCGCTTTAGTATCCAATATATTATAGATAAGTTAAAATAAACGAATTATATTTTTCAGCTGAACATTAGCTTAGAGTACCAATATCTAAATCGCTAATGATTGATTCGCAGCGGCACTCCAGTGACCTGACATTACAGTGTCTGGTATTACAAGACTTGACAGATTAATACTTAGAACATCAGTGTAATCCAATACGTGCAAAAGACAAAAGAAGAAACAACCCTATCTACAATACTCTAACCTCAATGCATATTATCGCGTTCACTTCATGCCGCAGGCGGCTTGTCAGTTATACAGGCGTACTATGGTAGAACGTGTTGGGCCGCGGTCTCGCTCGTCAATTTGTTTGTCGTTTTGGCACTCGTCACGCTCGAGCAATACCGCCGATGACATTGGACAAACCGCTGACTAACGGCATCTGCAATTTCGCTATACTTTGTTTGAATCGTGCGGTTATGCGACACATAACGTGTTAAATGTATAACTAAAATATTTATTGAATAACTAAAATATGTCTTAATGAAGATTGTTATAGTCTGTTAGTTACTGTTGATGTGCTAATTTATCAATAGACATTCGAATTCAAATAAATTTATAATTATTGTTATTCGAATGTATTGATGAATCGTGCTCGATTATTTTAACAACCTATTAGCGAACAGAAATGTACACATATTTAAATTGGAATTATGTCAGTATGTCGTAATATCGACGACTTAGGGGGATTATTAGAAATATCGAGTAAAAATAAAGATATAGGTCACTGTGACACACACAAGATGTATGTCAGACGAGAAAGTCGCCAACACAACTTATAAACGCGGCATCATGAAATTGATTCGAATAATATTTTAAACAATAATAACCAATTGATCGACTGTCAGTTGCGTAATTATAAAATCGGAGCTATCGAATATTTATATTTTGTCTTTAACCATGGTAAGGCCAGAATTGCACATAGTCATAACCATATGACAATGTGCAATTCAGGCCTGACTCTTCATGAATTAGTAAAACATGTGTTTCCTGGGCCACTTTGTGAATTTTGTGAACCACAGAAGTGGCCCGTGGAACGCTAGAGTTGCTATCATGCACCAAGTGATTAGTTGTCTTAGACACACATATTTTAGATTGACTTCACGTAATTGGAGTTAGCAGTGGTATTCTTGGTAATGCTACAACAAGTATTGCGAGAAAACCAAATAAAGAATTTGTCTTGTCCAAGATTAAAGGAAGAAACAATACAATAGACAATATTCTTCATTCGTTCTTGATTAATTCTGCTTAAATTGACACCGCTAGCGCAGGTGTAATTAATTTCAAGAAATTTTTCAAGGACGATGCCTTTTGAATAACTAAATGTTATAAATGCAAGTGTGAGTTTATTTGTAGGTTTATTTGTTACGTTTTCACGCATTAAATACTTGACTCATCATCATAAAATTTCGCATACATACTGTCAGGGGTATAGGAAAGGACATAGCACACCTTTTTATCCAGACCAAATTACTGTTCCTGAGGATTAGAATACTGACAAAATCTACATTTACGTGAGCGAAGACGCAGGCAAAATCTTGTAAAATATCTTTTGAATTAACTTATATGATATCACTAACAGCAATCAATTTTATTGGCGCATTAAAGAAATAATAGCAGTGGAGAATCTCACGTTATTTTAGATCAAGTTTGCACTTTCTGAAACTTTAACTGCGATCAACTGACTCATATATTTTGCTAGGTCAACAAATTTTCTTATTTTATTCGCCGATTATTAGAAGTGAAATTTAAACGTTCAATAGTCGTTTCTTTACTTTTTTGCCCAGCAACGATGGCCTAGTGAGAGACCGTTGGATTGCTAAACGAAGGTCTCAAGTTCGATCCCACGGCGCGCTTTTCAGACTTTTTGAGTTATGTGCGTATTAGGTTTATTTAATACGTCAACACAACGTCATAAATACAAATAGTCCTTTCCTTCACCGTTAAAACGTTATGTTTAATCGCGAAGGAAAAAATCGTGATGAAACCTTCATGTCTGAGAGTTCTCTATAATATTCTTAAAGATATGTGAAGTCTGCACTGGGCCAGCGAGGTGGACTATGGCTACTATTTTTCTCACGCTGAGAAGAAGCCCATGCCCAGCAGTGGGACAGATTACTATAGGGCTGATATTTTTATTATAATTCCAAGCAGAAGCACTGTGTTTAGGAATGAGCTCGATAGCTGGCAATATATGTATATCTTATTACTTGAACTATAAAACATAAATGTTGAAAGGTGGATATAATATAAAGACGAATGATTATTGAAGGATTTAAATCATCATAATCTATGTATATATTTATAAATGCACTAGCTGACCTGATAGTCGTTGTCCTATCAATCCATACAAAAATGCATTTCACGTAGGAAATTCAATGTAAAATGTCAATAAATTTTTTCATACAAAGAACCATTTAAATTTTCGGAATTCCTGCGAATTTATCGTACATTTTCGTTCATGAAAACCTTGTCCTGTTAAATACAAACACAAAAATAGCCATATTGGTCGATCCGTTCTTCAGTGATGTTCCGTTATACATGTGGCAATCGATTTTTATTTATATTGAAGATGTATATAGCACAAAAGCATAAGCACCAAATTCTCACATATGGAAGTAGCCCCGACGCTGATCACCAGTTGGACCTAATGCTTCTATGCTACTAATCCAATATAACAATAAAAATGTCTAAACGGCTTCATCTTGTAGTATATTTTAAGTCCTCCTACCTTGAAACACGCAGTTTGCCTTATAGCATATACAATGGAGTCAGATTACCGTAGCTAAGACATCGCTACAATCTATTGAAGTCCTTAGAGTGCAGATAAGACTGCTACAGAAGCTCTAGAAGCTCTTATCGTCATTGAACCGCATAATGCCTATCTTGAGGCGTCTGTAGCGCAATCAGCTTAATTAAATGAACGGCTGCCTTGGTGGCGCAACAGTAGTGAATGCGCATAAGGTCTTGGGTACGAATCCTAGGTCGGGCGAAGTGGTATTGGGTTTTACGGTCAATAAATTATCAGTAGTGGGAAGGAGTCTAGAAACGTGCATAGTGGACTTGGCACCTATTGTGTGCTACTTAAGGCCAGGTAGACCAAGCAAAGTAGGTATTTAACGCTGCCATACTTTACGCGAAGCGAGCCGTGCGCACGAGTCGCCGGTCTGAAGTCACGCACGCAAGCCGCTGTATTATATAATATTTTATTATTAAAGGTATTAAACTATATTGAAAAATGTAACCACAAATAATTGTTCTATATGTTATTAACTTTGAGTAGATATGATTTTTGGAAGTAAAACTTTGATAAGCTTCAAGAACAATAAGAAAAACATAAAAAAATAATCGATTTAGCCTCCTCTTCGGATTTTTTTTGATCGCGTTTAATTTTCGTTATCATGTTTTGAACCACAAATTATCAAAGTACATATAGTAAACTATAATATGTATTTTTTTTGGCTTTAAACAATCACTATTTATGTGTTTAATATTGAATCAAAGTTATGTAAAAATGGGAATACCTGGCCTTAAAACCTTAACGGGTCAAGGCGTGAGACTGCGTATTTATAAAGACTATTGCTGTTTGATCCTCAGATTTGCTCAACGAAGACATACGCGATGATACAGCATGCGCTGTGAAGATTTATCAGCAAGAAGGCTTCAAATACTGGCCAGCATGGACTGCGCGATGTAAAAACGATAACTTTATAACTAATGAGATTTACAAGTAAGTTATTTTTCATGTTTCCCCAGCTTTAGGTGTATAGCAGAGGATTCTATAAACATTCAAACCCCAGACATGCATTTGGCAGTACTGTTTATTTGTGGATAGTTCTAAGTTTTGTTCTATCAGTTCTATTGCCCACACAGGACAAAAATTGTGTTCGTGGTTCAAATCCACAGCTGCGCCATATATGCATAATATACATTTAGAGTAAATCTTGTGTATACCTGAAGCGTTGCTAAATTAACTATTGTTAAATAGAAAAAGTGACTGACATAAAAACTATGAATGACTAAAGACAGCCCGCGGTTTTGCCTGATTAAAAAGTAGTGACGTTCTTGAGTAGCAGGTTGATATATAAAGTATTGTAAGATATTAAATACTCATTCCACGGGAGCTAAAAATAATATTATACGTGTGAAGAATATGGTTTATGTGTTTACCAAGTAACATCAAATTTCTTTCAATGGTTTCCATTTAAATTTTAAAAATCTCTCACGCTAAATGTGGTTTTCTTGGTAATACTCCTCAAGCAATTCAGAATGAATACCTTTTAAGATTACTAAACCTCAGTACTATTAAATCCTGTTAAACTAATTTCTACGCGATGTCAGTTTTCTTGGAATAGATTGATTGATGTAATCCTGAAAGCAATCTTAGATTAAAATGCGTCCGTTTTCTTAGTTCAATATTGTTCCCCCAGGAAGTGAAGGTATATGTCCTTCTTATGTATAACAAGATTCTAAGGGTACATTAATCCATTTTTCCCAACGGTTTGTAAATGGATTTTCTTGAGGTAAAAATATTCTTATATTAAGTTACGGAGCTAAAAAGACAGAATTTAAAATAACTGTGTTTCTTTTCACATACTAATATTATAAAAGTGAAAGTTCAGGATCAACATAATCATCATCGTACTGCAGAAAATTCGGGCTATTCGAGCAATTTACAACATGAAAACAAGGGATACATTAAGAAATAAATTTAAGGAAATAAATATATTAACAGTAGCCAGCAAATACATATATTATGAAAATTTAATTTATGTATATAAGAACATTGATTTATACTATAAGAAAAATGACATACGTAATATAAATATAAGAAACAGAAACGGAAAAAAAGAGCCGGCCTCCCGGCTTCAAAAAATTAATAAGTCGTTTAAAGGTCAATGTGTGCGCTTTTACAATAAACTCCCACGTGAAACTCAAAATCTGAGTTTTAATAAATTTAAAACAGTTGTCTAGCATAAATTATATTCGAAAGGTTATTACTCAGTCACTGAATATATAGAAGATAAAAATGCTTGGGATTGAGTTGTTTCCACTCACAGGTTATTTCTAATCATATTATTAAGTTAACTGTAATATGAGTTACTGTGACTATTATTTCATTTGTTATTAATATGTATCTTAGATTTAACATTCTTTTTACTTTTTAAATCTTATTGAAATAAATAACTGTAACAACTACATACAGCAACTCATTTATGGAAAATAACATAACATTAAATTGTATTGATGTACACATTTGGCGATTGAAAAGAGTGGCCATGAGTTTCTTGCCTGCTTCTTCTCATGAAAGCTCTTCTGCTCGAACAGAGTTTTTCAATGCTACATTTTTATATCCTTCTATTCTTTTTCTTTTTTTTTGTTAATATGATAGTGAATTGACGTGTCCAAGGATTGTTTGCACATTTTAATAGAAATAAAGATTTTTAACTTGATTTATCATAGAGGATACTTTGTATTCTAGTTTGTGGTCTATAGTGGTCCACGCGGGTGAAACCGCGGGCTAAAACTGTATGATACTGAACTATTTAGTTTAGGTATACAGCCCAACGTGAGATCTAAGGTTTGATATCTTAGTCGGATAAAATGTTATTCGGTTGTTTTTTTAATTATATTCTATTAGTAACAGCACAGCGTTACGATTTGTGTTGGATAGCAGAAATAATGGTGGGATAAGGGATTCCAGCTTAGAGTGGGATACTGATGTACTCGAATTCTTAAATATATTTATATGGCATGCACTGGTTAATGGTAACGCAACGGTAATGGCAACCCCAATCGCATTACCGTTATTAGTAGAAAGCGTACATAAGATTTCGTGTTCGATTACTGGTCAAGCATAGTGTGCAAACATAGCAGTTCATATAAGAAAAGAATATAAAATTTAATTGTATTGTTAATAAACATTTGACGATTGAAGATAATGAGTTTCTTGCCTGCTTTTTCTCATGAAAGCTCTACTCCTCGAACAGGCTTTTTTTATACAAAATTTATTATTATTTCCTTTTATTTATTTTTATTATTATATTTTAATTAATATATCACTTAATTGACGTGTCCAAGAATTTTTCATAATTATTTAATGGAAATAATGATTCTTGACTTTGACTTGTGTTATTGGATTATTTTGTCAACATTTTCAATAAAAGCACTGTGTCTAGAAATATGCTCAATGGATATAGGCAATAGGATCGTCCGTATAATATAGGCTTCAGCATATATTCACACTGGCCGAAATGTGTGTTATGCACTTCTGTCTATACCTTTGGGGATATAGAAGTCAGACTATGTAGGGTACATACTACTACTACTAGGTACATCTTATTAAATATACTATGTAACACGATGCAACGCGCGCTCATATGTCTATTATTGATAATGAATAAACACAAATTAGCTTGTAGATTTTCCTGCTCCAACTGCCCAATACTTTCACATTTGTAGACGTTATTCACCGGCTTAACCCAAATATCGACAGAGCCGAACCAAATCCCGCTTACTACTAAGAGAAACGACTTACGTATGCTTAAACACATAATACCATCAAAATTCACTGTTTAGTTACAACTATTCTATTGTTACTTTCCCTTGGCGTGTGAGTAAGCGCCGTCCCTTCCTTATTTGTTCAGGCCACGATTTAGGACGAGTTTATTTCCATAAAAGGTTAACTGGCCCTTTTTCCAAGCTTATGGAAATGTAATCTTAAAATCGGTTTTTTGCCGATTTAGTTTCAATAAAATATTATGGAAATAAACTCTGGAAATTCTTTGAAGCCGAATAAATTTTACGAATTGAAATTTTTTGGTATGAAAATGTTCTGGCATATTTAAATACGGCCGTATTGTGTTATTTCGAATGAGTTTAGCAATTTCAATTAAATGTATAGGGTTATGCGTGTAGGTGTATATTTGTGAAAATTGGATGGATATTCAGCTTCAATTTATTGGCACGCGATGCAACAGAAAAGCTTTTATTCTCTTCTCATTAGTCTTTAGTTTATTATATTCAATCAATCGGATTGATATGTATATCAAAATATCAGGCGATTTTCAATTTAAAAGCTTACAATATTAAGCCGTAGCGGCCGCTTATCAGTATGAGAAGGGTTAGGCCATAGTCTTCACTCCACTCTAGCCCTGTGTACATTGGTAGCCTTCACACACACTTTGAGACCATTATAAAGAACTCTCAGATATGCAGGTTTTCTCACGCTGATTCTCTTCACGGTTAAAGCGAGCGATAATTTACTATTTATGCATGCTTTGGGATCAAACTCAAAAGTGCTGCATGGCAGTCTAACGGACTCCAACTCAGCTATCGCTATGCTCATCTTTGCTATCTTTATAATAAATAAATACTTACTCAGTTGACATGACTTTGGGCGACACAAATGTGGTGATATCATAACTTCAAAAGTGTGCTTGTTGGCTTATCCTTTATTTATGCAGCAACAGAGCAAAGGATCGACGAGACCTTTGGCACAGAGATAGTTTAACAAAAGGGCCGGCGACTGTCTCATGCAAAGCATAGAGAAATATGCACTATTTATGTAATAGATATTTAGAATCAAGGAAGCGAAAACAAGGTTAAAGTTTGACTTGTTTGTGAAAGAGTACATGTTTGGTTTTTGTTACTCAATCGCACGAATCGCTGAACAGATTTTGATGAAACCAAAAATATAAAAGAAAAAGACCAGCACAATAATATTTGATGATACTTTGAGGTCATTATGCATAAATAGAAACTACAAAAAATTTATAATATTCTGTTACTTTAAACATCCTTTGTTCTCCCCGTGATTACGGTAAACCAAATTAACCGAAATATCGTCGTCGTGAATGTGTAAATAAATAGTTCAGTCATTTAAATAGCTTAAAATTGTAGTTAAACTTAATAGTAGGAAACTTAAGAGTTTTCCAAATAAACAATCCACATAAAGTGGTTAAGTTTGTAGGCTTATTGTAAGTCACAAATATGTCACCTTAATATTTTAGACGTACTTGCGAATAAATACTCTCTCGATGATCAAATGAACTAGCACTCTGAACACGCAATCGTAGTTTCCACTACAAGTTTAAATTTAATGTATGCTATACATTAAAATTAAACTATACTTTATATAGCACTAGATTTACCCGCGGCTTCGATTGCATAAAAGTAGCTTAGATTATGATGGTAAAATATAGGCTATGTTACTCGGTGATAATATAGCTTTCTAACTGAAAGAATTTTTAAAATCAATTAATTAGTTTTTAAATTAAATGCTTACAAACAAAAAAATAAAATATTTCCTCTTTATAATATTAGTATAGATAAATGTAAGACAATTTAAATATACTTTAATCTTTCAGATGCCCAGACTTACGCTTCAGTCCGGACCGCAGTAATTCACCGTTAAACACCAATATTCAAGATCTCAATCCTCACTTAAGATTCAAACACTCCATCGAAGAGAAACACCACTCAACGTATTCAATCTTCAGGTTTTTCAAAGTTACCAGGTTGAAAATATCTGTCTAGACACATTAATTAAACTGAAGTGTTTGGCTATACTTAAAATAAATTCAAATACAGTACAGCTGTTTGTTTGTTCGATACTTACAAATTGATCTTACTGCTTTCTTTCTAGGGTCAAGCCTTATCTCATAAAGGTCTTTACCAACTTATAATTAACAAACAAAAAGTACTCTCTGAACAATAATTTGTGCACTAACCAAATAATTGTCCATTTTGGCATTCGAACATGCGCGGGAGCAACGACGAGGCCACTGCTTGAGATGTTTGATGTTTGCCCGCTGAGCCATTTAAATAGTCAAATTATGTATGTATGCATTTTATGTAAATTGCCAACATCCACAATAGGGATAGGTTATTTTATCGTGGAAGGCTTAATAAATATGAAACAATAGACACATAGTCTCAGAATGACTGTTTATAGATCACACAAATTTTCGTTTCGGACTGGGATCGGTATCAAGATACGCAACGTAGCGTATTGAAGAGATATATGATGCGCCATATATGCAACTAAATAGTTACAAGTATGAGAATTTAGACCCAGAGATTTATTTCTAAACCCTTAAAAATTTGACGATTATTGTCGATAAGTTATAGTTATATGTATACATTGGGATAACTAAGAAGTGGCATCGTCACGACTATCTAAGTGCTACACAAATAATTGTTCGCGAATACATATCATTGATGCCCAGATTAAAGTGTTAGTGAACATTGAATGTTCGTTAAAACTACGACCTACCTATATAGGAATATTTAGGTATATACTCTTGAGAACTATTATAATTACAGAACTGTGCCCAATCTCACTGTTATATTTTTCTTTTTCTTTGTAAAAGACAACTTCCACACTAGAAATATTTTTTGTGTCGCGGGAGACTTTACAAACATTTAAATGACGAAAGAACACCCAGACTCAAACTCGTACTCAAACCATTTAAACTACTGCGACATCCGTCATCCATCATATAATGATATTGCTAGCGTTTATTATTATATAAAAAAAAAAATATTTTATTCAAGACAATCTGTTGTTACAGTGAGTATTACTCTTGAAATATACAAATTAACACACTCTGAAGGTGCCTCTCCAATTATTAAAGGTTGGTGTAGAAAAAGTTCTGATCACACTACAAAAAGACTACTATATAATATACATAATATGTATATATAATCAATAACGGGAATTAACGTGGTCATGCATAATTTTTACCTGTAGGTACTTGACGTTTCGACTAAATTACACCGATCGCGGCACAAGCTGACTGGTACGGCGATGTCGATCCTGCTCCGATTTATACCATGCAAAGTGAAAGTTATTATCAGAAATTAGACTGGCATAGCGGGCATGTCCGATATAATGCACGAGAGATCGTAGTCTGAGTCTATTACTGATGGCTAAGCATTGATAAAACCTAAGATTTTAATTATTCATGTTGCAAATTGTATACTATCGTTCTCTACTTAATATGTGACCTCAATCTTCTTAGTCTAGAGCAATCTAAGTACGGTAAAGATACGTTATTTCTTTTAAAGTTTAACAACTATTTGGTTTACATGTTACTAGAGAGCAGCAATAGCTCAGTGGGAAACCAACAGACTGCAATGCAGAGGGTCTCGGGTTCGAACCCACGTCGCGCACCTCTGACTTTCGGAAGTTATATGACTTTTCGAAATTATGTGCGTATTGATTGACAATTATCGCCTGCTCCGTGCCTCGGAGAGCACGTTAAGCCGTCGGTCCCAACTGCCATGAACATCTATGGCAGTCGTTATTGGGGAAGTCGACACAAAAGATCCCACTGGGTCGAAGTGTCGCCAGTCTGTACTGACTGGCCCCCACATAGGATAAGATACATGTTACTAGTATTCTTGAACTGAAATGCTCGTGTTAGGCGTAGGTCCACTTCAACAGTGCGATAGGTGGAATTTAAACTCGCAATTTCGCAATCGTAAGTCTAATGTCTTATCCATTGGTGTACTGCCTCTTTCTATGTACAATAGTTAACCGTGTTTCTAGCAAATAAATCAAAATCGTAAGAGCAAAGAGAGTCAAACAACGACTATGAAAGCTGCTAGATTTATTCATCACATAATAACCAGCCCTGCAACATAAAATTTTTCTCTAGCCTAGTCGGCTTAAATATGTAAAATGAGTTATCTTACATCTCTTCCTCTCTATCTTTCCAAAAGGCTATTTCAGTTGAGAAAGTTAACACGATAATCCCAACATTATACCTTCCGATAAGGCCCTCCCTTAAAATAGCTAAGAAACTGCATTTTAGAGTTAGGATGAGCTTGGGTTCAGAGAAAACGGGCTCGCTTCCTAAACTATCCGTTTTATTTCACAAAGAAAATATCAAACAGTACGCTCTTAGTTTGTTTTTGTTCAAACTCTGAAGCTCTACTTAAATCTGGGTTCTATATTGGAGCATTATATATTATTATCGTTCCTTTTTGTAGTACAGCTGTTATTGTACATAAATAATGTGATAAACGTATCGTGATTTGTATACATAATTATCTTAAATAATATGAGACACGTCGGGCAATAAATAGGTAATTATTAAATTATAGAGATTAACACCTGTTATCTAATATTATATAAAGTATGTAAGTACATCATTTTCTTTAAGATTTTATTTATTTGCTACGTAAATGTTTAATTGAATTCCTTTTTGGCCTTCCTCTTAATAATTATATAACTTACGAGTATATCGCTGGACAATTAGTATTTGCTTAGAGCTACTTTGATAAAATCAATCAATATCAAAGATTCAAATGTGATGAAACTGAATGATGTCAGGATCGTAGCAAATGGAAATTCGTAGTCTCTGCCTACCCCTCTAGGAAACAGGCGTGAATCTATGTATGCATGTATGTATCAAGGTTTCACGCATTCAATTCTTTTTTTACTTTTATGGTGGCATACAAGCATACGGTTCACCTGATGGTAAGTGGTCACCGTAGCCTGTGGACGCATGCAAAATCTGAGGCATCACTTACGCGTTGCCGACCCTTTAGGAAAGGAAGTGGGAAGGAGAAGGAGCGGGTAGAGGAAAAGAGGGTGATGGGGCCTCCGGTACTTTAGGAAAGGAAGTGGGAAGGAGAAGGAGCGGGAAGAGGAAAAGAGGGTGATGGGGCCTCCAGTACTGAGAACCCTCTCACCGAACGAAACACTACATCAGGAATACTGCTATTTCACGTCGATATTCTGTGAGAAGGTAGGTCCTTCCCGGTCGAGCGGGCCCATTCATGCTGAAATATTTGTAAAAGTTTTGATTATTTTGATTTGATTGAAGATTCATATCAGTTGATTTTTATTCGATAACCACCCATCGTTACTAGTCCACGCGGGCAAAATAATTATATCCTAACTAATATAATAAATACGAATATGAGTTTGTTTGTTTGTTATCAAGCCTTAACTGCTCCACCGATCATTTTGAAATTTCGCATACACATGTTCAGAGGAGCAGAAAAGGACATACGGTAACTTTCATCCAGAAAACAGTACTGTTACTAATCTAATCCAACCTACGTTAAGCAAGTGAAGCCGCGGCCAAAATCTAGTAGTAAGTATATATAATAGCAACGATTGTTAACGATTGCACGAATGATACACATTGATATTGAACTACTTCCTAAAGCTTTTTCTCTTATATGTTTTCTTCACAAGTTCTTATCACACTTGCTGACGTTTCGGATATTTATCCGCATCCTCGGCGAGACTTCTTATGAAGTGTAGATAAAAACTTTCACTATGACGGCAGGAAAACGTAAAAAATAATAATGGCAGTATTTTCTAATATGATCGTTGTTATGACGGCCTTGGCGGTGCAGCGAAAAAGTATGCAATTCAGCAATTGCATACTTTTTCGTTGCATCGCCTGTATCTAAATTAACACGGAAACGGGAACTGTACTGTAATTTACCGAGTCAGACAAAGCCTTATTAGCTTTTTCAATCAAGAGGTTTTTAGTAGCTGCACGGAGGGTGGAACTGTCTCTGAAAAAAGCCTAATAGATTGGCCCCCGAATTAGGTGGGGCCTTAAACCAGAGCTGTCAAAATGTGGGTGTAATACAGACTACAGCGATATAGACAAATGGGTACGGTAAGTTCGTTGTACTAAATAAAGCCTTCTTTCAAAACAAGGCATTGAACACCTTATTTTATTCGCTTACAAAAGACAATGCTCGCATTAGGAATAATCCCCGTGTTGCGAGGGACCTTATTAACATTTAAACAACTAATACAAAGAACGCCAGGCCAGAACAAACGTTTATAGATGACAAATACTTTTATTATTCCGATTTGTGATCGAACCCATAACCCTCAGCGTAGAGACAGTACAGGGAAACACCGTCCAGGCAGTTGAAAATTCTTTGTCAGATCAGTATATATGCCGCTACGTACGTTGAACTTATTCGTTAAACAAAGACACTTAATTTTGTGAAGTGTTGGTTGTATAGTTTATAAAATTGTACAAAAGATGGTGTTGCTGTCATTCCAATTTGCTTATAAAAGTAGCTACTACGAAAAATTATAGATTGAAGATTAAAAAACAATAAGAGAGATACGTCGTGAACGTTACAAGTCCAGTTTTAAGTACAAAACGTTATTTCAAAACGTATATCTAAGAATACGTAAGGAAATATTTCCTCTTTATAATGCCGAAACATTTTGTGAACTGACTTAAAATTATCTCAGACTTTTCCAAACCAAATGAAACGTTTTGATTAAGGGTTTCAATTCATTGGTTACGTAACAATTATCGCTGGGATATCGTAAAAATATATCCCAAGATATTGCTATACGATATTCAACCTTATTTCATACGTAAATTGAATTAAATACGTCACATATTCGTGTGACGCTGAATTTTCTATCTATACGGGTCTATTGTCTCCCAAGCGGCGCGTAAACGAATTAACTCCTTTATTTCGGTCTTTATCTTTAACGGGCTGTTAAAAAGAGAAGAAAGAACGTAACAAAGACGTTCCCCTTTATAATCTGTATAATTATTGCTATAAAACTTGAATGCAGAAGGTGCGGCACACAGATGTGAATGTTAGCCGCTCCAGCGCTTCCTTGTGCAATCCGAAGGAAATTTCAACGTTATTCTGGATACGGGATTTGAAACAGGTTATTTAAATAATGCTTATACGTTCATTGTAAGGTGCAGCTGTTGGTTCGTTTGTGTATTTTGTAGCTGGATTACGAGTAACATCTTAGTTTGGATAAAATTGAGCTGGATAAGAAACCAAGAATTTAATTAATGAATTATTTTATACTGATTGGATATACCTAATTACTCTGTTACTATGTCTGGCTCTTACAAACGCGTGCACGCTTCACGCTCTTCATAATTCGCTAGTGTCTGTACTACTGACTTAGAATAATTGGCAATATATCAATTATATTATATATAGATACCAACTGTCTCTTAGCTTACAACAAACTAAAGATTACACAGTCACAGTTTGTCTATAAAATAAATTGAGAATGTGCACAAAAATTGTTTGCGAATCAATGATATTAGGTATATACAGAAATGAAAGAGATTGTTATGTTACTAGTGCATGAAAACTGAGGACTCAAAAACGTTTAAATAGGAAGGTTTGTCTAATGTTCTCAAAAGAAAACATTTCATCTAAATCCCTTGCAAAACAGTTAAAGCGCAATTTTTCGAATGATAGCTATCTCTTTCACGTAAACTCTTTCAATTATCCATTACGTTACTTATTATTTCAAATTGTCAACACAAGTGTAGTTATTAATAACAAAATTTTCTAGATCAAATTTTCGACGTCCATTACTATGAAAGTAACATATCTAGTCTATACTAAAATTATAAAGAGGAAAGATTACATTTTTGTTTGTTTGTTTGTAAGGATTTAATTCAAAAACTACAAAACCAATTTTAAAACTTCTTTCACCATTAGTAAGCTCTATTATCACCGAGTAACATGACCTTTCCAAAAAAATTACTGTTTCTAACATAACTAAACTAACCCACTTTTACGTGAGCAAAGCCACAGGCTAAAGCTAGTGTGCAAATGATTGCAATATATACAGGATTTCCTAGAATATTTGAATCAAATTGTAACGGGAGATTCCTTAGGTAAGGACCTTTCAAATGTGCTTAGTAAAAAAATAAAAATAATACTTACCATGTATAAAAATAAAAAACAAACAAACAAAATTTTCTTTGGTGCAAATAAAATACACCAAAATAATGCTGCGATTTCAAAACTACGTGAGTTTTTTAATATAAATCGTTTGTACATAGTTTGACGAATCAATCCTTCACAAATAATAATAGTGGAAAAATGAAAATTAGCCATAAACGAAGCACCTGTAGTTTAAAGTCTGGGAAAAGAAGTACTTTTTTAAAACTTTGATTTGTTTATTTTACCCCTAGGTCATGATTTTTTTATTTTACCCCTAGGTCATAATTTTTTATTTTTTTATTTGGTCTCCTAAGGAATCGCCCTTTACTATTTGATTCACATATTCTGGGACATTCTGTATATGGGTTAGATAACAATAGCCTTTTGACAGATTGCAGTAATACATGGCAATTAGTATTGAGATGTCAATCTGACAAAGTGATAATTAATACCTCGGTTGCTAATGATACTATTCACTGCATTAAGATTAACTTCAATTGTTATTAATTGTTGATTGATACCTTTTGGTCAGTAGCACAATTATGCACTTTGGCTCACTACTGATCCCGATGAATAGATCAAACAAATATCAAAATGAATTTCAAAAAAAGTTCTGGAGTAGCGGTCACGCCTCAGAAGACGAAGCAAAGATAGGCCTCCAAAAAGGTGGACCGACGACCTATTAAGGGTAGCGGGCAATTGTTAGATGCGGGCGCCTCAAGACCTAGTCTATGTGGAGAACCTTTTGGGAGACCTATCTCCAGAAGTAGAAGTCGTTCGGCTGACATGATGAGGCATAAGCCTAGTAGACTATGCAGTCCGACTTGAATACATCTGAGTACTTAAATAATGTAATCAAACGTACATACCTTGCGGTTTCACGAAACCGTTTGCTGATAGACACTGTCATCCTCAGTCCCTGGAGCAGTTCTGTTGAGAAAAACCTCCATCCTACAAAAGATTGCACATCTAATTAACCTTTTCTAGTAGCCCTGTGATGGAGGTTTGCCGACCTAAAGATGTATGTAGTACGGGTAGACCAATGACTGTTTTTTTGAATTGTTAACAAAGCGAAAATGATACTCGATAGTGTTCAGGAACCGCGTCTCATTAGTGGGACTGCTTGTTTGCTACTTTGGCAATATAAATATAAAAAATCATATTTCTAATATTCTTTAGCAATATATATTGGCCTTTGCGTCTATTTCAGACGATTTATGGCGTTATATCTGAGAGACATCGTCTCTGGTGGCTAAATAAACCGATGCGAGAACGACATTCTCTACCACAGGTCTGGCATGAGAAGTTTGTGGTGGTTGGTGCCGAGCGACCTTGATGGCGTTTCTGTCTTTTGTCAGCAAGAGCTCCGAACCAGGCCTCATCGCAAAATTTGCGACCCTCCAAAACACGTTTTCGCCAATCCGTCCGCTTTTCAGCGAGCTTCTCCCAATCGCGGTGGTCAATTTTAAAAGCGGCCATGTCTCGTTTGGCGCAGTCCTTAAAGCGAAGCAACGGTCTCCCAACGTCTCTTTTTGCATTCGCTACTGCACCGAGCATAACACGTCGTGGTAGGGTTCCATCCTGTGCACGTGCCCTAACCAACGCAGTCGCCTCTGTTTGAGAAGCGCGGTCAAGCTAGGCAGCTGTGCGATTTCTAGGACCCTCTCGTTGGTGACCCTGTCTTGCCATGATATATCTAAAATCTTGCGGAGGCAACGCATATAGAAAGAATTGATACGACATTCTTGTTTTGCATACGACGTCCAGGTCTCAGCTCCGTACAAGAGTATACTTAAGATGGAAGCCTGAAAGACGATCATCTTGGTCTTTCTTGTCAATTTATTATTATACCATACTCTTGCACTAAGCTTCCCGAACATGGTCGCCGCTCTGCCGATACGAACGTCGATCTCTGCGTTAAGCGAGAGATTATTCGACACGGTCGACCCTAGGTAGCAAAACCTGTCAACTACCTCCAACAGCGTGCCATTTAGAGTTATTGATGGAGCCACAGTTGTGCCTTGTGCCAGCACAACTGTCTTTTTTGTATTAATAGACATGGCAAACAGAGAACATGCCTGAGAAAATTTGTCCACCATTGATTGAAGCTCTATTGCGGAATTAGCTACAAAGGCTGCGTCATCGGCAAAAAGGAGACTGTCGACGAAAAGGTCCTCTCGGTTTCTCTTAGATTTGAGGAGGGAGATGTTGAATAACTTTCCGTCTGTCCTCGTATATAAGTGAATACCCTGTTTGGCGTTACCAAAAGCTGTGCGCAGTATAAGAGAGAAGAATATTCCAAACAGGGTAGGAGCCAAAACGCAACCTTGGCGTACTCCTCTGCAAACGTCAAACGGCTCAGATGTGCTACCGTTGTACACTACCGCACCTTTCATATCCTCGTGAAATGATTTGACGAGGCTCAGGACTTTAGAAGAGCATCCAATGCTCTCCAGTGCCGAGTACAGACCCTCCCTGCTGACCGTGTCGAAGGCCTTGTTAAGGTCAACAAACGCCACAAGCAGAGGAGTCTTTTGCTCTCTACACTTCTCTTGTAACTGACGAAGCGTAAAAATCATATCCACTGTGGACCGCTGGGAACGGAATCCACACTGTGCCTCAGGATATACGCGATCTGCAAGTTTTCGGAGTCTAGACAGAACGACTCGGCCGAAAAGCTTGCCAACTATACTCAAAAGAGAAATGCCACGGTAACAGTTACAATCGCCGCGATCTCCTTTCCCTTTGTATAATGTGACGATGTTAGCATCACGCATGTCCTGTGGCACTTCTCCCGCTTCCCAGCACTTACAAAGTAGATTATGCAGTATCGGTCTCATGCACTGGAGCTTTATTATTTCGGCTTGGGTGCCATCACCGCCGGGACTCTTACCGCGTTTAAGCTGTTTAACAGCCTTGATGAATTCCTCTACAGACGGTGGGTCATCTAGCTCACTCAATACATCCAGTTTGGGCATGCATTGAGCAGCCTCTGGTTGTAGGTATATAGGACGTGAGTAGAGACCTGTGTAGTGCTCGACCCAACGATCGAGCTGTTTTTGGCTATCTGTGATGATAGCACCGTTTGCGTCCTTTAGAGGGGCCGTCTTCTTAATAACAGGTCCTAGAGCCCGTTTGATACCCTCGTAAACGACACTAATGTCTCCTCTGTCTGCACACATTTGAATTGCATTACCGAGACTCGACCAGTATAAGTTCGCAAAATATCGGGCACTTCGTTGTAGAGCTGCTTTGCTCGCTCGAAGAGCCTTGTCGGTCTCTAGACAGGGAGAGATGCGGTGCGTTAGAGCAGCATTACGCTTTGAGTCCAGCAAAGGTTGTAGGTGTTCAGCATTTTCTGCGAACCAGTCCTGTGACTTTGTTTTCAGTTGACCGAAAACTTCACTGGCGCAATCAGTCAGTAGTTTTTTGACGTTGTTCCACTCGACGCTTATAGATGTATTAGCGTCCCAGGCATCAAGTTCTGCGGTAGCCATACGCTCAAATTTTCGGACTTTCTCGTCGTTCCTGATATTAGAAAGGTTTATCTTTCTTCTACCTGGCATTTTGGACGAATAAATCTTCTTGTGAGTGATAGCCACGCGCGCTGCCACAAGAGAGTGGTCGGTGTCGCAATCGGCGCTATGGAAGGTACGTGTATGAAGAATTTCACGGAGATCCTTAGTTCTGGAAAGTACTACATCTAGTTGATGCCAATGGCCGGATCGCGGGTGTTTCCAGGAAACTTTACGGGTCGTTTTGCCCTTGAAATATGTATTGGTTACACATAACCCGTGCTCCGAGCAAAACTCTAGTAAGCGTTGGCCGTTGTCGTTCATGTTGCCAACTCCATGGTAACCAATACAACTTGGCCAAGCGGAATGATCCCGACCGACACTAGCGTTGAAGTCACCTAAAATATAGAGGTGATCGCCACTGCTGACATTTTTAACTGTCTCGGCTAGTTGAATGTAAAAACGATCTTTAGACTCGTCCGAAGATGTTAGAGTCGGAGCGTAGGCAGAGATAAGGGAAACAAACCCACAACTGCTATTGAGCCTTAAGACCATTATGCGCTCCGAAATCCCGCGAGGGCTCTCAATGGCGGATAAAATGTCGTTTCGGACCGCAAAACCAACTCCATGCTCGCGAACATCAGTAGAGTCTTTTCCTTTCCAGAAAAATGTGTATAGGGACTCGCGCAGTGAACCTTCGTCGGGTAGTCTGGTTTCTTGCAAGGCACAAACCGAGATGTTTAATTTATTTAATTCTACACCAATTACAGCAGTTTTGCGCAGGTCTTGCGTGCTGCATACTTGTGAGCCTCCACAGGTATTCGGGAGGCCTGTCCTCATAGTACGGACATTCCATGTTGCAATGCGCATGGATTGGGGGCGCGAAGTTTTGCAATGCTTTCTTTTATCAGTAGGTGTTATAAATAACGGTACCAGCCATCTAGCCAAAAGCTAGTGCTGCCTACACCCTAAAGGAGCAGACCAGCGCCGGTACGGAACGATACCTTACTGACCGGGGGCTGCCCGGCTTGAAGCGGGCGGTAACCGAACATTGGACCTTCGATGGGCCCTCCCACTGTCGAAAGTGACCCCTAGCGTCCACACTTACGCCCATATGTGTAGACTTATAACTGGTAACTGCCACTTTCCGTGTTGTTGACCACGCAGCAGAACTTACATGGGTGGAGTGACCTCTCCACAGACATAACACCGCCTGGGACGGGGTTAAGGAAACGCAGTGCTGCCCAAGACCTGCATTACCCTCTCGGCCTTGCTGGCTGATCCCACAGGAAAGGCAAGCCAATACATGTGGAGCCAGGTTGGCTGCAGGGGTCTGCCGCTAATTTCGAGTTGAACTCTACTTGCGCCAATCGGAGACTCCATTCCGGGTTGAATTTCGGAGTTTTCCTTCTCCTAGATGGGTTGCAAACCGATGCTTAGAGGCCCATCTCCCCTGTAAGAGCGTAAGGTCGAAAATTTACGCCCATGGACTTCAGTCGACTCTTACGACACCTCTGTCCTTTGGTAGGGGTCATTTGGTTTGGTATTAAATAACTGAGTCACAGCACACCAGCGGCCAGATAAAATAACTTTTCAATTATGTCTGCCATTCCAGCAATTGACAGGTCAAGCATAACACTACTAGGGTTTAAATTTGAATATGGGGTTGCTTTTGCCCACTCTTGCTTCTGATAAAGGTTTGGTCTAGCCATTTAAATTCGAACCTTACTGGGCCCTAAAATGATAATTATGATGCGCGTTCTACATTAAAGTTATTTTAAGAAGTTGTTTCAGTTCTTATTTAAAAAGGACATCTGAGAGAAAATTGCCTATGTTCTTATAAACACGCGTTAAATTATTTATTGAAACAAAACACTATTACTAGGGAAAACTAAAAAAATACAAGCGCTTGATTTCGTACATTTATAGAAATAAATGGGGCGTCGTAGAAAAACACAGAAAGTACTTTTTTGCTAGTAGAAACAACGCCTTCTCACAATTTTATTGGGAGTTTTGTTCGTGTTTCAATTCCAATAGCTAGCCAATTTCATGGTACATTACAGAAACACATGTCGATTGCGAATGCGATGGGCTCTGAAGCAGTTGCCTGCCTATATTTTCTTATGTTGATGTCTCGTTGGTGAGAAAAACTATTTGTAATTTATTACCTAGTTATAGGTACTTATACGTTGTTTATTTGAATGGTTACCTGAAAATTTTACGCTGTCTACATTGGATTTGAGTCTGTATATATGGAGATAATTTGTTCACTTCTTACAAGAGTATTTATATTACTAATTTTTGAGATCCAATGTGTTAGTTAGGGATTTATGGAGTGTAATACATAAGCCAGTTTTTATCTCAGCAAACAATACAATAGATAAAGCGTTGTGTGTTTTAGAGTTCGAAAATACTCTTATACAACAGCTTTGTACGCCTGTCTGTTATACAACTTTCAACTCAAGAACCGTAAGAGCTAGAGACTCACGGTCAGCGCCATTCGACTCAGCATAGTCGATATACCCCTATGACCTCAAGATCATGTGATACCATTTTTTTTCGAACTCTAAGATTTACGGCAATTCATTGCCGTTTCTCACTTGTTTATATAAAGCCACCAACCAGCTGATAGAAAGCGCTTAAAATAGCCTATAATCGCTTGCAGAATTCTCGATACAAGCTAGTCGAAATTTAAACTGGTTTGCACTCCACAACTATTCGAAACAAAACACTATTTGCAAGAATATGAAAAAAAATACAACTTCGGAAAATAAAAAGGCGTTCTGTTTTCAAAGTTTTCTGTTCAACGAACATCTGCGACCAAACACCGTTCGCAGCACTATGTCTTTGAAAATGGTGAGCGGATTATTTTAAAGCTTATTTTAATGGTCGCATTTCGCAGAACTTATGTCCGGAAATGCGACAGTGTGCGCTAGGTGTTATACTGTAGACAATGTGTTAGTATTTGCTTTATAATCGTTTAGTAGGATTTGTGTGGCATATCAATGTGTGAAATACTTTAACTGTATTTGCCTTTTAAGTAATATATCACATTTAATTTCGTTCCATTTTTGCAGTTCTAAGCAAATGTAGAAAAATGCACCGTTATTAATAGTTATTTTCCTCAAAATCACGATTGTAAAGCCGCTGGTGTAGTTATTTTGTAAGAATTTTGTTTTAAAATCGTTTTAATCGCTTGTTCCAGTGATTTGAATAACTTTTATTGGTATTGGAATGTTTTCGATGAGCACGTAAACAGCATAAATCCTGATTGATTTTATTCATATAATACGTAATTAGTGTAAACGCACTAAATGCAGTATACATGTTTCGATTAATTCTATATTTTTGATGATTATTACGGACCACTGCGTATAATTATTGGTCAGATTAATGGATAGATACTTATTAATTGTGCACTATTAATGTCATCCACATTAGTGAAAATAAATAGGTAACTTTTTTACACATGATCTATTATTATATTTCCATCACCTCTGATAGACTGAGAAGATCAGTGCAGAATAAGTAAGTAGAGTGTTGTTACATTTTGTAATTTATTTAATTATAGGGTATAAATTATTGATTTTATCCTAACTTCCTTACTAATATTATAAATATGAAAATGAGTTCGTTTGTTTGTTACGATTTTACGCCTGAACTACTGGACCGATCATTATGAAATTTCACACTCACCTTATCAGTAGTACACAAAAGGACACAGGGTACTTTTCATCCAAAAAAGAGGGATGGAAATTTATTGGCAATATCTACATTAATATGAGCGAAGCCGCAAGCAAAATCTACATTATAATATATAGTATCTTATCTTGGGGTCAGTCAGTACAGACCGACGACACTTCGACCCAGTGGGATCTTTTGTGTCGATTTCCCTAATAACGACTGCCATAGATGTTCATGGCAACCGGGACCGACGGCTTAACGTGCGCTCCGAGGCACGGAGCAGGCGATAATTGTCAATCAATAAAAGTCATATAACTTCTGAAAGTCAGAGGTGCGCGACGTGGGTTCAAACCCGAGACCCTCTGTATTACAGTCTGTTGGTCCCCCCACTGAACTATTGATATATATAGTAAATAGACATATCTAAGTGTCGATAGCCTAATTATTATAGTATTGAAATTGTAGATAAGAGGGCCTGAGTTTAATCTGTACGTATTGCACTAACGATATAAACCTTTTAAGATCCTAACTGAGCCAAAGAGGTTTACAAGAACACAAGTAATTTGTAATATCTGCTGGCACTACATTCCACAGCTTGAACAGTAAAAGATTTATTGAAATAATTGGTGAGCTGGAATCTTCAGACTTAAATCTTCAGACGATCTCAAGAACCTTTTATATGTGTCACGAAGTGACTAAAAGCATTCTTTGAAGAGAGTAAAAGGCTCCAAAAATTCTACTGTACAAATATTTAGGTATTTTTATGTCATTATGAGCAATTTAGCGATAGCCTAGTGGGAGACCGTTCGACTACCTCGCTCAGGTCTCGAGTTCGATCCGAAGGGTCGTATCCCTAACTTTTCGAAGTTATGTGCGTATTAAATAGTTAATTATCGCTCCCTCTAACGATAAAGGAAAATCGTGAGGCAACCTGCATGTCTGGGAGTTCTCAATAATATTAAAGACATGTAAAGTCTGCCAACCCATACTGCGCCAGCGTGTGGACTATGGCTTAACCCCTCCCACGTGAGAAGAATCTGGTGCTCAGGAGTTGGACAGTTCATATACGGGGCTGATATTAATGTATATAAAGGAATACCAGTGATGGTAGTCTTTTATTACTGAGAGTTTCTTGGGGTTCAGGTTGCTTCTCATAGGCTAAATCCTATGTCTGAACCTAGCAAATAACATAAATATAGCATTAGTAACTTAGTAAACTCATTAACCCATATATTTTGATGTCTATAAGTTTTACTTTATAATATTAATAAAGAAATTATTTTTGATAGACTTCTTTATTGTATAAAGAAAAAAGATCTTACATCAGTATACGTAAGTATATAGGTAGGTATGTAATAAAGCAAAGGAGCATGACTATCTATACATGAATTACTGTCTCTTGTCTATCCAATTTTGGTCAACCTGAACGAACCAATTGGTAATATGAAACTCCGGTTCACCCTTTCATAATATTAAAACTAAAGCGGACCTTTACGAAAATAAATTATGAATCGTTCTCGTACTTTGATAAAAACCACATAAATTTACCGCACAGCCGCTACATGTGACGGTACAGTAGAATTTTTCCTGTTTGTTTTAATGTTTATCTTTTTTAGGGTTCGTCCGCTGGCAGAGACGTTTTTATCTCGAAGTATTTTATGTTAAAATTTGAAACGTGGCTTTGCAGTTCTATTGTTTTTTTAACGGGTGACTATATTGCTTTGGCGTTGCACTAACACGTATTATCGAATGAGAGAGTTGCTTTGAAGATAGTTGATGATGGAGTCAAATTTATCTTGAAATAATATGAGTTGCATTATTGATGGATACATTTGTACTTAATTAATATCTATTAGTTTTTTAAACACATACGTCAGTTCTGATCACGGCCAGTGCAACCTGATCGAAACGTCAGGAGAACAATATGCTTGATCGCATAGCGAAAAGTTTAAAGGCCTGACCTTTAAACTACGCTTTTGTTGAAAAAAATTAGGTAATGGAGAGGATTTACTCCTCAGCCAAGTGACTTCTACGATGATGTTTTCAATTAGCAACATAAAATAAACGATCGATGCTTGGACTCATTAAGCCTTTGTACCCAATTATGAAAAGTTGTAACGAATTATAAATGCTAGCTATTTAAAAATTCACAGCAACTTAGCTAAACTTTAAACAATTAACAAAGAACGCTTGTTGTCGGTTATAAGTTCTAGCATTTACGTTTTCCAACTAACACTCGAATAATGATCAAACAGATCTCAACAAAAAAAGGTGGTCACCCGTCAATAGAACGACCACATCCAAGTTTGTTCCACTTTGGTAATAGGTGTAAACGATCGTGGTTAATCAAAGGTAAGCACCTTCATTCATCGTTCCACCGCGGTAAGTCCTCTGGGTGAGATTAAGTCAGAACTATGTTAGGCTACACTGCCATGACTAATGACTATACAGTGTTTCTGTATGTTACTTGGCCTTATAATCTAGTAACAGATTAAAACAGATCTTTCTTCTTTACTAGTACGCTATCTAGTCACTAGATTGAAGTGGTCTTACATCGTGATTTCATTCTTCACCTATTACAACTATTAACGTACAAATACTTCTGAAACAAACGTTTAGTGACGTCCTTAAAAATATTAGGTAATCAAATTAAGCGTTATAGAAAACACGTGTGTTCAAAAATAAATACTATGGCTAATAAAAGCGACTTTCACCTGTCGAAGTATGGGATAATATTATGTCACAATAACTACTTTGATGGTTTGGATACAGGAGAAGAAAGTACGATAAAAGTTTCATTATGAAACTATATAAGACCGTGACATTCAAAAAGAGAAGATCTAGTTTATATTTTTTGATAAGATCGGCAATATTATGACTTCAAAGGCAGGTTAAGAATATTCTAAACCGAACGTGCATAAAACCGTGACAAAAGTAATTTTTTTTTCTTGCTTTTTTTATTTTGCTCGTCAAAATGACCACACTCCGCCTGATGGTAAGCAGTCGTGTGGTCTAAGAGCAGTGGCCTCCACATCGTCCTCTAAGCAGCCGAGGCGATGTTGAGGCCTCTAATTTGACGGCCTGAGAAGGTGCTTTTTCACGCCCCGCTTAAAGGACCCAGGATTGAAGGAAGAAGGAAACACGTGCCTTGGCAGAGAATTCCATGCCTTGATCGTTCGGCAGAGGTATGAGGACCCAAACTTGTTGATACGCACTCTAGTCGACTCCACCATGTAAGGATGGCATCTGAGCCCAGCACGCGTAGTTCTGGATAGGAAAGGGGGGGCGGGATAAGGTGGAATAACTCTTCAGAGCACTCCCCGTGGTATATTCTGTAGAAACATATCAAAGAGGCAATATCCCTACGGAGTTGCAGAGGTTCCAGTGAACTCGTGACCTCTGGATCTCCGATGATACGGACAGCCCGCCGCTGTAACCTGTCAAGAGCGTCTAGCAAGTACTGCGCGGAGCCATCCCAAAGATGAGAACAGTACTCCACGCAAGGGCGCACCTGCGCCTTATACAATAGGCACAGCTGCCAAGGCGCGAAGAACCACCTCACCCTGTTCACCATAATGGCAGCAAGTAAAAATGAAACCTAGTTTCTCACTTCTTCTCTAGGAAGTGTAAGTATGTATATATAAATATTGTGGAGAAACTACATTTCTGATCACTAATGTTTTTGAAAATTTATAACGTCTATCAACCCATGGTTAAAAATCATGTTGAGTTTAATAGGAGGCACGTGTCCATCTGTAGGAAGTTCTTTAAACAGCTTTGATATCAGATTAAATTATTGGAATGCGGAATTGTGAAAAAGCTTCTAATATTGCCCTACCTACGCATACACGTTCCACATTCAACCTTCAGATCTCACGTTTTAATAAATGCGAACATTTTCTCTTAAAATACCTGCTAAAGCTTTTTGATTATATTCAGGCCCCTTGATGACAACTATGATAAAAAATAATGATCCGTTGAGCATCTGATTAAAAAAGTGAAAGGAAGGCTTTGGCGATTATGAACACCTAGTGTCCACGCGAAGGATTAAAAAAATATATATATCCTATTAAAATTAAATCCCTGTAAAAAAACTAAACATAAAATAATATTATAATGCTTGCTTTATAATCGAGAATCTCAGTTCGCGTCATTTGCTCCGTTCAAACTTACATTAATCTCACCTTTGTATAAGATTAATACTATTATTTTACTATCAAATAATATCTTTAGCCCAGATTTAATGAAAAGTGAATACAATAGACAAATAATCGTCTGCAGAACGGCTAAGGGACTTCTACATTTACCTAAATAATCATAGTAGATACAATATAAAATGTTTTATATAGTACTATGACTCTTGACGATATTGGACGGAGACAATTTTTACTTGAGATGTCTTAAATATGATAGGTTTTATCTATACTGTAACTAAATGCCTAGACACACACAATCATCCAGGCTCAGCACATCTATTAGTATCGAATCGTGCATCAGTAGTAGCGCACTAGTTATAAGCTGTCTCGATCCAGCATCGGGCCTCTTCTAAGTATCAGAAGGGTCCACCACGATTGTCCAATGCAGTTTGAGAACGTTTTGGAAACCTCTCAGACACGCAGGTTTCCTACGATGTTGTTTGGTTCGTGACTTTGGATCGAGCTTCACACCTTATCCACTAGTTTGATATTGACTGGTTTATGTTAGATAGACTATTTTAATATATGAGCTAGGTATCTTCTTCTCACTAGCCTTTATTATTCTCAAGTCACTTGGGAGTCGGCTTTTCTAGTCTAACTGGATTTGACTGGATATCAGTTTATACACGGAGCGGCTGCCACCTGATCGCCGCAACCAGAAGGCTAACGATACTCTAAGGCTAGACCAGTGTCAGGATATTATAGGGCACTGACTTCCCAATAACGACGGCTTACTATGCTCTCCGAGGCACGGAGCAGGCGATAATTGTCAATCAATATGCACATAATTTCGAAAAGTCATATAACTTCCGAAAGTCAGAGGTGCGCGACGTGGGTTCAAACCCGAGACCCTCTGCATTGCAGTCTGTTGGTCTCTCCACTGAGCTATCTTTGCGGGCTATATATGAGCTAGGTATATCGGTAATAAAATGAAGTCATATATGATAGTAAATGAATTATAATATGCCAATTATATACAACTAGTTCCAATATAGAATATATCCAATATCTACGATCGAGCCATTTCCTGCCAAGCAAGCTCAGTCCGCCTGATCCTGGAAACTGGAGGGTTATAGTAACTTCAAGTTAGTCAAACCAGTTATTTATTAACTCGATTTTTGCTCACGGCTACGCTCTCGTCAGTCTAGATTTAGTTAATCACTTTCTATCCCTTGGAAACAATGCTTTTCTATGAATGAAAGATACATTATATCTTATCGTAAGGGTGTACCCCCCTGACAATGTGTATGCGAAATTTCAAGACAATTTCAATTACAAATAAACAAACTCACATTCTTATTTATAATATTAAGTAAAAATGTAAACACACCCTTATAATATTAAATGATTGTCCACAACTATGATAGATTCAGTTAGATAACCGAAATACAGAATAATAAGCTTAAGTAAGCATTGGTTTCTGATACGAGATAATATAGACTACAAATTGGTTACATTATTTTTGTACCTACGTTGCCTTTCAAATTTGATTTGTAATAGTGCATGTCTACTCTTATCACTATATACCTGAAAGGTAGGCTTTATTACATACACATTTAGCCAACTAGTTTTTTGGTTTTACCGAATAGGGGGTGGGCCTATTGCCATCTTCTACTATAATACACACACCGTGCTGTCACTACCCACATTTTACTGAAATAGGAAAACGAAACGGTGATAAACAAATATGTATTTCTTTTAAGGATTGCGATAGGTATGAACCAAAATGTATTTTTGTAAGAGTATGCTTAAGTTAATTGATAAAAAGCACGTATTTATGTGTGATTTATGAGCAACTAAGTGCAGATATGAGCATTGTGAACGTATCTTATATATCTAAACTAGAATTTGCTCACGGCTTCGCTCGTGTTAATTTAGCTTTTGTCAATAAATTTCCATACCTCGGGCACAGTGCTTTTATTTAAAACTAGCTGACCCGCGCAACTTCGACTGCTTCATATAAGATAAGAGAATTTTCCCCGTTTTTGCAACATTTTTCATTGCTGCTCCGCTCCTATTAGTCGTAGCGTAATGTTATATAGCATATAGCCTTCCTCGTAAATGGACTATTCAAAACTAAAATAATCTTTCAATTCGAACCGGTAGTTCCCGAGATAAGCGCGTTCAACCAAACAAATAAACTTTTCAGTTTTATAATATTAGTATAGATAAAAAGTACCCTATATTCTTTTGCACGCGAAATTTCATAAAATAAGTTGAGTAGTTATAATAATAATAATAATAAAGTTTATTACTCCATAAGAATAACACTTAATCTAGGTACAAAATTTAGGTCTTAGGAATACATAACAAACTGGAGACCCTGACTTCTAAGCTAGACAGGCTTAGCCTAGTGCGGTTAATTTAATTGATTCAGAAAATTTTTAACAATGTAAACAATTCTTGAATTTTAAAACCTGTTCTGTATTATTTGTAATTTTTAATGGCAATAAATATTATTATTATTATTATAGGTATGGACCTGTATCTTAGAAGCTAGTGTTACCTTCTGATAGTTACATTTATATAAGCCTAGCAAATGGTTACAATCATTGATATTCTCATAAATAGTGAGACAATACTAAATACAAAAAAGGGCTAATGAAAATGGAGAAATGTATATTTCTTTGTTGTATAATAGGAATACAAAATCTGCAAGTGTCTGCTTTAATAAAAGTATGAGATTTATAATTAATTGTTGTGCGACGTGTGTGTGTCTAGGTGGGTGTATAGAAGGATGTTTGAGTGTGTATGAGTGTATATATTAAATATGAGTGTGTGAAAGTATTTTTCTACATAACTGTGTATGTGTATTATCCAACTGTTAATTCCCCAGCAGGAGTTTTTCGGTATTACGGAAGGTAAGTTTTTAAGATAATCCTTTAGTACAAGTTTAAGTTGAAATTTAGTTTTGGAGTGTATTTTCAGTTTTTTATTTAAATTATTGTAAAGTTTAGTACTTGCCACGTAGTAGTGTCTTTTTGCGAATGAGGTTTTATGTGAAACTTGACAAAAGATTTCGTGTTTTAATCTGCCAACTGATAAGATGAGTGCTTACGCAGGATGGACATAAGTACATAAAGCTGTCGAACTGTTAGCATATTCGATTCCGCATATAGCTGTATCGTAGGATATCTGAGCGGCCGTGAGAAAATAACTTTAAGCACTATTCTTTGCGCACGTTCAAGTCTTATGAAATAGCACTCATCGACTGCATCCCAAGCGGAGAAACAATACGTTAAGATCGATTGGCAAAGAGCTAAGTATACCAATTTTAATGTATCCATATTAGCAGACTTTCGTAATTTTTTGAAGATATAGATAAGCTTGCGTGTCCTATTGGAAAGTGTGTCCAGGTGTTTATGCCAGTTCAGATGTTGGTCAATATATACACCTAAATATTTAAAGCTGCTTGACTTAGTGATGGGACTGCAGTTACAAAGAGAAGTGCGGTCACATACATGGGCTTTAATATTAAGTGAAGGTGAAGGAGATAAATTTGACTTTATAGCAAATGACAAATAAGTTGTTTTGCTAAGGTTAAGCGAAAGTAAGTTATTTTTTAACCATTCCATTACACGTGATAAAGCCGCCTCGGCATTTTTATAGTATTGAACCCAATCTACTCCCTCAATTAGCAGGGAAGTGTCGTCGGCATACGTAATTATTTTACAGTTTTCAATAGACATATTACAGAGCTCATTAATATGAATAAGGAAAAGAGTGGGACCTAGAATGCTGCCCTGCGGTACACCGTATGTAATAGGAAGTACAGTACTCTCATATTGGCCTATTTTTGTCACTTGTGTTCGATCTGTCAAGTAATCCCTGAAGATGTCCAAAACTATTCCTCGAATACCAATGCCTTCCATCTTCATAAGTAAGGTTGACGTCGATATAGTATCAAAAGCCTTACTTAAATCAAGGAAAACACCTAAGCACTTACGCCTACTATCGAGAGTTCTGACTACCTTTTCAGACAAAGTTATTAGAGCATCTTCAGTACTTCTTCCCTTCCGAAAACCAAACTGGTTGGAGGATAAAATATTATTAATTTCGAGGAAGCTTACTAAGCTCTTATTCAAGACACGTTCTAAAATCTTTGAAAGAGCCAAAAGAATGGAGATAGGTCTATAGTTGCTTAAGTCGTCTTTGCGCCCAGTCTTATGAACTGGATGAACTATTGCCTTCTTAAAAACAATTGGGAAAACACCACAAGAAATAGCAAGATTACAGACATGAGTTATAATAGGGACTAGAGTTTTATGTGTGGCCTTAATAATGTTAATGGGAATGCCATCCCAATCAATTGAAGAGTTTGATATGAGATTCAAAACTATATTTTCAATCTCCATTTCTGTACCAGGAAGAAGAGCTATGGACTTTCCCGAATTTAACGTATAGATTGCTAGTACAAAGGACACGGGACTGATATTACTTGCTAGATTTTTGCCAATACCGGCAAAGTAATCATTTATAGAATTCAATGAGGAAATAGAAGAATCAGAAAGATGTAGAAGCTCAACTGGGGGAGAACAATGAGTTTGAAGGTCCGAAACATTTTTAACTACATCCCAAGTTGCTTTGATATTATGCTTCGCTTTAGAAAACTCCGCTTTTTGAAAATTACGTTTAAGTCTGCGTAGCAATGAATTGCAGAAATTTCGATATCGGTTATATGTAGCACGTAGGACTTCATAATTAGTTGAGTTCTTATAATTAATGTGCAAGCGGTCACGATGGCGAATGCAGCGCAGCAAACCAGGTGTAATCCAGGGCATCTTTATCTCCTAGGTAAAGTTTGTACTACAGTGTGGTCTTTTATGATGCAAGAGAGACCAGTAACTAATATCTCAGCCGCCATATTCGGATCAGAGTTTAAGAGGACAGGAGTCCAGTCACTACAGTTGATCGACTTAATTACAAAATTTTGGTTAATTGTACACTTGATACGAGATATATCATGGTACTTTTTGTTATTTTGCAAAAATAGTAACAAAGGTTCATGATCGGTAATAGATGATTCAACAACGATTGCTGTGGCTGATAAGTTTGTTTTTAGAAGGATGTGATCTAGGCAGTTTGAAACACGTGTAGGGAACAGGTGAGCAGGTAGAAGACCATGTGCGACAGCGCAAGATAAGTATTTATCAGAATGGCTATCACTATTGCCGCACTTGATATCAATATTAATATCACCAATTAATACGACTGTCTGAGCAGAAAGCATAAGCACCTTGTCCAAGCTATCGATAAAATTACGGATATTTTTATTAGAGGGAGAGCGATACAGAGCTTTAATAGACACGCTGTCCATGTTACAAATAAGACAATTGGCATCCACAAAATCAGGTTCTATTACGTAATGTTTTATGGACGTTTTGATATAAACAGCGCATCCGTCTTTTTGTTAACAATATTTTTTTGTAAAATAGGATGTAAACCCGTTTAGTATTGGTAAGTGGGATGTTTTACTTAACCAGCATTCGAACAAAACAATAACGTCACACTGAAAGCCTAGAAGTCGCATGAGCACCAAAATTTCGTCGAAGTTTTTAGAAATACTTTGAATATTGAAGTCCAGAATTTTTAAACCTTTGTTAGGATTTGTGATGTACCGGGAACAGCTTTCAGGTCGACATTTGTACGATGTGGCTATACTGAGTGAGTTTAATTAATTATCAATTTGTTTTAGATTAGCCATTGATTATAAGATAAGTAGATGGTTTCACAATTCCGTGGTGCAGTAAAAACAAGTAATTAGTAAAGCGATAACAAGCTCGAGCCAAAAATACATCTAAACTGATTAAATAAGATAGTCTAACAGGATATAAACGAAAGTGAGGTGAGATTGGTTAGACATGATAGCAATGTAGTGAATCTTATATACACATGCATGTATTAAAATATGTTTTGTTTGTATATATAAATTTGGAGAATATATTAATAAATTACGTGTAAATATGAGAGTGTGTAAAAGTGTAAGAAGGATATGACATACCCCTTGATAACTACTAAGCAGGCTTAGCACTACAATAAATATATTGAATAGTCATTGGTTCACATTTAAGTCACGTAGGCACTGCTCCGTTTTAATAAGAATTTGTTTGGCGCCTTCCGTTTTCCGCAGGAATATATTGCCATTATTTGTCCAGCAAAACTTAAAGTCTTTCTGCTTTGCTAGTTCCCTCGTAGCGAAGAATAACTGTCTGGTACTTGGTGGAAGATATTCCGCAACATAAATTGGGCTATGATCGCCCTGCCTGCCAATGTGTTGAGAGTTTAGGCGCTCATCCTTTGGTAACTTTTAATTAAAATCACGAACAGACGAAATTAAACGCGATTTGATATCAACATTGGTAAATTCAGTGACAAGTGGCCTAGTAGATCCCAGCACTCCTGGCAGCCTGTGTACGTCACGGATTTGGCAGGTATTAATGGGAACATTAACAGCCGCTCCCACTCTTGAGACAATATCGGCCAAGTCATCCACCAACTCCTTATTCTTAATTGGCACAATATTGCGTATCTCGATAGTTGAAGATCGTGAGGATTTCTGGATATCCAGAATTTTAGCATCTAAATTTTGAATAGTTACTCTAAGTAAAAGCGTCATAGCCTAAAAAACAAACAAGCAAACTAACATTCGCATTTATAATAATAGTTAGGATATAGAAATTAAATCAATTTATTCTAATTTATGTCTAAGAGAAATTGGTCCATACATGCAGTATTGCTATATAACTTCTAAAATCATTGATTTATAAGCTTAGTTACGGTTTTTGGAAACAGAATGCAATAAATATCTTTTAGTTTACAAAAGCTAACTACTATTACTAGCTACGGTTTACGCTTAGTGCAATAATCCGCAAGTGATAGTATTTTTTTTAATATAGATATTTTAATTTATAATCTGAAATACTGGTACCTTGCACCTTTGGGAACATACAGGCGCCAAACGTCATTAATAAGAAAACATAGAAAAACTGATATTAATACTTCAATTTTAAGTCCAATATATGGATTTATTGATAAAAATAATAACCGAACGATGTAATATGTAATTCGAGACGAAAATAAAGGAATATGAATTCACACAAGGTGCCTTTGTATCGCGTATAGAAATATATTTTTAAAAATCGGCATATAACTATGCTTATAAAATAAAACGAATATTTATTGAAACATTACGTATTTGTTTTATTGAAAACGTTTTATTTCGACGTGGGATAGAGATTGTGTTTATATTGAATAGAATTCTTACAACATGAATTCTTAAGTTGTTGACCGGTATTTTTTTGATACATAATATGTACATTTACAATATGTCTGAAAACTTTATGAGCAAAAGGGCTTGCCGTTACTAATTATGGGGTGATGAATCAAATGACAGCTCACTGAGGACAGTATCGTACTCTTACAAAGGGCCATTACTTAAAAAGCACCATCTCCAGCGGTGACAAAATCGCGGCGATAGTTTCAACATGCCAGAAAATTTAAAAATTAACTTTATGAATTATCGTGCACACGGCAATATTATCGCGGCGCAGCAAAACAACAAGTGGCTTTTGAGGAGCAAACCATCGCAGGCACGTCTCGCGGTGAGACCGGCGCGAACGGTCTACTAACCCTTAAGATATGTGATTCGCTCTCTCCTTGCTACTACTATAAAGTTGGAGTTAGAGGCATCGCAGCCTCTCAACCATCCGTTGCGAATCGCATCGATACGCAGGCAGAATTATCGTTATTCTATAAAGATTACCCGGGAATAGGAAGGCGGACCGTAGTGATGGCGCCTAAAGGTTTATGCCAGTTGCCTGTAAGGTGAGAGCAAAGGCGTTTGCAGTCAATCTCCTGTAAATAAGTAAATAATACTTTCCCAGGTGAGTTAGCTTATTCGTAAAATCAAAAAATATATGACATCAGTGGGCCTTACCAGTCACAAATCGCGTGTTGAACTTCTCGTCCTTGAATGCATCAAAGCATCTGGTAAGAAGTTAATCGCTTTTAGCACAATGTCTGGTTCCATTTCCTAGTCAGATTATTAATAAATGCGCTTCTTTTGGTTGGAGGACAGATGTTAAGATATATAAACGAGTGGGGATAAAGCATAAGTAAATATTGATACAGTAATGACAATTGTTGTCACGTTAATCTGAGAACTGGGACTAACACTAACTATATATATGTACATATAACAATCTCAAAGATTCTGTATTTCCTTAAGTCAGTAGATCATTTGTATACCTTTTCTACGGTAAGAAATCTACAAAAGATATCTAATCTGCAAGGAATATAAATTGGTTTTAGTGAAATTTCAACTAATTACACTTATCACGTCACTAAACCACCCTGGTGGAAATATATAGTGTAAATTCTTACACTCTACGGAATATTTAAGGGAACGCACACCGAAAACGCATGCTGCACTAAGCCTGGCAGCCTAACTCATAATTATTTACTCGCTACCCAAAATGCTGATGGTTGACCACAATATATTGCTTACTCCTCTGAGTAGCACTGATAGTATGGACAACCAGGATTAATCCACCTGTGACCCAGAACCCTGTTAGTAGCTTCTTAGCATTTGTGTATTTAGATGTATATACATACGTCACTAATAGTAATAGTTTACATTTACATCAATATTCTTGCAACCAAAAACGCGAGCAAAGTCTAGTTTCAAGTAAAGAAAAATAAAACTATATCAAATAAATAACTAGCAACATTAATTTAAGTCTAACCTATGTGTAATACGGTATAACCAATTTCTTGCACACGTGAAAAGCAAAACTTTTCTTAAGAATAAAAATAATGATCAGTAATTTTTCTTTCAATTTTCTTATGTGTAACCGCTATTATCTGAAAGATTATGACAACGCACTTTCTGTACCTTCGGTATATGAAGATCGTCTGGAGGTTAGACAGTGCATTGCAACAATACGCCTAATAAAAGTCACGTCTGTATGAATATTGGGGATAATCTCTTAACAGATTTTTATTACGTGAGTCACGGATCACTAATGTTTATTGACTATATATAGCTTTCTAGCCTTCTTTCACTATGCCTGTGCTCTACCATTATTCTTATACAAATATTTGCAGTGCTATTATATATTCAGCTTTTCAATCGGTTTTATTTCGGAGAGTGTGCGAAGGACCATTTCTTTGCACACTCCCCGATATAAAGCCGATAAATAAGAAATCGAATTATGCCATCATAATTAGATTTCTTCTTCCCCATTCAAGCATCGAAAGTCACAGATACATAGTGGATATGCCGCGTATAAGCAGGAAACGATTTACTTTTATTTGTATAATACGTACTGCAAAGCAGTGGAACTCTACCAGTACTTTTAAGGAAGCTAGGGTATTCCAGGAGACCAGTTGGCGTTGGCCTTTGAGTAGCCAGACTAGAGATATATATTTCCTATTTTAAAGAATTGGTGTCGCGGGTAATATGTACAAGCATCTTCGGTCATTAGATAAACACTGATTCAGTTCTTTATTTGAAGCTGGATCAACAAATTTAACAATTTTAGGGATTAACTAATAAAACAAATTTGTACTGTAATAAAAAATACAGATAATTGGAGAACCTTTTCTTTTTCGAAGTTCGTTAATGAAGGTATTTCTGTAGCTATTTCTTTTAGAAAACAGCTTGCGTCTACTTTACATCGAAAAACTAAAGTAAGTGATTGACTTCCAAAAAAGAACGGGGTTTTCGGTTCATCTCTATATTTTTTCATCAGACAGCTTATAGATTTTGGCACATAAAAATTTACTATTGGAATTTGTGATACTTGTACTTGTACAGCCAGCGACGTAAGAGGCTGATCATTAAAAGAATTTGTATAATTCTTTAGCAATGAATATTGATTATCGTTTAACTAAACTAAAGTTACTGCACTATAAAACGAGAATTTACCATTATTGTGTAGGGTAAATTAATTAAAAATCTCGCAATATTTTTAACTAAAGTCTTCGACTGTAGCTTGAAATCATATTATTTAAAAGCATGCGTAATAATGTCTAACATATTTTAACCAACTTAAATATGATTTGTACGCACTTTTACGACGTCTGTGCTAATGTATGTGACAAGACTAATGTTCCAAAAAGATTGATATACATAAAATAAAGATTTCAAATACTCTAAGAGCAGACAGAGATGTACGAGAGAATTGATGATCTTTATAAAAGAACATAAAGTTGAAAAGGGATTTAACTATTCTATATGGTACTTGCATTAAGAAAACGACCGTCTAGCCTATCAAATACACTTCACATACACGATTGTTTCAAAGATAAGTTTCTTTATGTTAATTATTTTGATGTTTGTTAACTTATCGTAGGTCTCACATCACGCAGTCCTCGTTAACAAAGCATGAGTATAACTTCATTACATTAATTAGAAAAGAGTTGACTCAATTATATTTATTGATTCCATATAAAAATATAAGTAGCAATGGTAACTTAAATTATTGAAAATGAAATCACTATACAAGTTCTTCCTTATCCAGCATGGTATACGTATAAGAGAGACACCTACCGAGATCCATGCTTAGATGTAAAATATAAATATATTCAATTTATATTTTGATGCTATTTTAACAATATTTTGGATTATTATGCATTTTCAATTAAAAATTGACAAACCTATTGTATAATAATAATAATATCAGCACTGTTTAAAATTTGTCGCACTATTCGGCATCGCCTTCTTCGCAGTATAAGAAGAGTTAATTGGTTAGGCTATAGAGCACCACGTTAGCTAGAGCGGGTTGGCAGATTTTACACATCTTCCACGTTATATAAATCTCTCACATATGCTGGTTTCCTTATAACATTATTCTAAATCATGAAAGCAGGAGATATTGATTTCTTAGGAAAAGTCAATTGTGTATCGTTGGATTAAACTCGAAACCGCTGCTTAGCAGTCCAATAGTCTTCCCTACGACTGCTCTCAAACCATAATCATTATTCAAAAATCAATAAATTAACTTTTACTACGAGACGTAATTCGCAGACATTGCATATCGCGAAAACCCTTTTAAGCACACTTCGACCTTTGAATTCCGAATCGTAGTTTTTACGTAATTCCAAATGGAAATTGCTTTTTCAAACAAACGAATTCACAGGCATTAGTTAGTTTGGCATATCAAAAGGCCTCTTTAGGCCTATTAAAGTTAACATTACAACGTAACGTGAACGAGGGTAGGGCAATGATTAGATTCCGCTCGGATAAGAGCCGCCAATTAGGATTGTTAGCTGACCAAATTTAAATGCACCTTTAGTGGGTAAACTACGTCACAAATTAATATAATGGCTCGACGTTTTAGTTGTACTAATAGAGGGTATTATATATTTGTGTTTTAGTTGGTAACGTATCTTAATATTCTGGTCAGCGGTACTTTGATGCTTGTCGAATTTACATGGCCTTCAAACAATTTTTGTTACTTTATATTAGCCGACATAGAAAATTAAATAAAAGTACGTTGGCATAATATTGTTTTACGTTTATGCAGTCTTGTTCCAATTTAGAGCAACTCTACATCATCGTAACTAGATGTTTATGTAGGTTGCTTTAATGACAAATTGGGTTTCCCAAGTATCTCTGTGCTGTAAACTGGTGATCTAGTAATTTTAACAAGTGGCATGCTGGCCGTTATATTTCCTTGCAGGGTCCCCATATGAGTGATACTTTCATGGGCAACTTCCTATTAAACAGTCTGCATTCTTGTTTGAAAGAATATTAATATACATACTGAAAATTTCAAAATACTTAATTTCAGAGATTCAATTTCCCATTCCACAATTCAATGCCCCTATTTTTGCCTTTCTGATTATCGGGATCGCGTTTTCCTGATAAATTCCGTGTGTCATTTAGCTCAAAGTGCATTTGTCTCATTCGCTCGACGGAGACATAATGTACTGTGACTGAGACGATAGTAGCGAGACAATGACGTTTGTGCAATAGCAGCAGATTTTGTGAACTGTTTGCAGCTCACGTTTCAAAATATGCTGCATTTTTAGGATACCGTGATTTTAAAAGTATAACAAGACCCCTGAGTGAATCACTTTGTTTAATGTCAGATTATAAAATATTATAATTTTATAGTTATGACCTGGTGCTATAATATATGTGGTGCTATAGCATATAATATATGTACGTGATATGGTAGATAAGTAGGCCATCGTTGTGCTTTGTGTAAATTTGAGCGTGTTCAAGCGGCTTCCATTTCGATTTGGCGTACTGATATTTTCACAATCATTATTAATTATAATGTTTTATTAAATCTCAATACTCACTATCTCAATAAAAGTTAGTAACAAAACAAGGTAAGAAAGCACTCCACGCTTTTTTACATTAAAATGATTTTATTAATCAATCTATCTTTATATTGAATATTAAAAAAAAAAACTACTTTTTAGTTTGGTTTATAAATAAAGCGTGTTTTTTAGTTATTAAACCAATATTTATTTTCTATTTCTTTTTGATATTTTATATTATAAAATATTAATGTGAAATATTAATTTTGCGAACCGAGTGCTCGAATTGGAAAGGTACGCATGCGCAGACCACGCGCTTGCTCTATCTCTCTCGCTCTCAGGCAAAGGATCTGTAAAATAGTCATTAATCCTGACGATCCTAATCAGGATAATAAGATAATTTTATCAAATTATTGTATTGTAATTGGTACTCGATAAGCCTATAACGTTTAAATGAAATCTGACCGTTTGAAGTGGGTCAAAATCAAGTCCAAAGGAGTCGGTTACAAATAAAAAAAACAGGTGAAGCTAATAAAAGCTTTTTAAAAAGCAACGCGATAAAATCTGTATAAACTAGGTACTTTAATTATAATAAAATATTTTGTAAATTCCAAACATGCACGGGAAAGGTTGTTCGTAGCGACAACGCAGCCAACTGTATACTTATACAGTTTTTCTTCGAAACACGAATTATATATGTACGAAAGTATTTCTATATACTAAAGCTATGTATCTTTAAGGATCAAGTCTTATTCACACTAGTCCCTCCACATTATGTGAATCATGATGTGAAGACAACTTCGAACATTACGAGAACTCGTGTTAATTCGTAATGAAACCTAACGTGTTTTACCTGGGAGTGACGTCGCAGACACGCATGGCAGCTCCGAATACGTTGTAGGGAACTGTTTAATATTTATTGCGTTCTACTAAGAACTACACCTGTAAAGGGACAACAGCACATCATAGGGTAGGCACCAATCAAATGTTAACTAACTTTATTCTCAACAGTGTTAGGACTATTTATCTTTGTCATTTTAATCATCATTATTATTTAAAACACTGCCTCGATAAGGTAGCAAAGTGAATACAACTGCTAGATATGCTATTGATAAACGGTTTGAGCAGAGTGTTATTGGGTTTGACCTAAAAACTTTTCAAATAGGAACAAGGAATCTGGAACTGTACCCAGTAGATGCTAGGCTCGTTTATTACGTGACATCTAAAACAATAGTTGGTGGAATGTAGGTACTATACTCGTTTTTCTAATCCTTTGGTGATATATGCGTGATATGTTATCTTAGTGGGGATGCGTTTGCCTAGCCGCTACTGAGGCGTTGAGGCTCAAATCCCACGTGGGACAGTTACTTGTGTAATCCATAAACGATTTGCCAGCATAATTTTTATATTAATCAAAGATATTCGGGTAAATTTGAGTTCATTACCATCTCGGATATTTTGCAATAACATTGTATTTTAGCCTCAAAAGATTTTTGTCGACATTAACATCCATAGTAGGAACTGATGTTCGAAATTAATACATAACAATAATTAATTAACACTAGCATTCCCCGCAGTTTTACCCACGTTTATGATTACTCTTCCACTCCCCTGGTTCGTAGCATGATGTTAAACAGCCTATATTTATTCTGGATAATGTAGTAAAAAATAGCGCAAGTTGTAAGTTTGTTGTTAAGAAATATTTCCTCTTTATAATATTAGTTTGGATATATGTAAATAGTGTTGTTAAAGTAAAATAAGCATGCTTCAAAATCAATCATCTTCACACATACAAAAGCTTACTATATAAACTATCATACAGTTGCCTTTTTGTCTACATAGATTTTATTATAATTCTAGCTTTTGACCGTAGCCTTACCCTTGTCAAATTTAGTTTATGCCATCCCTTATATAAGTCTATTTTTATCTTAAAACAGAGCGCTTCCTATCACACACGTAAGATTCTTTTCCGAGGATTGTTTTGTAGTCACGTCGACGTAACAGATACTACCTTCCAACCTTTGTATACAACCTTCTGGCATATTTAGTGACTCTAGTGTAGTATACAGGGTTACAGGTTAAGTCGACCTATTCCCGTTAGGTGCGTGTAGTTTACATTATTACTGACTGATTTGACTATGAAACACCCTATCCATTGCATTGTATCTTCTACTCGCCAATTGTTTTATTTCGTTTTCTTTTTTTGTCTTCCCTGTAGCGTATGAAACTAAGTTTTCCTATGTTTTTTGTTACAACCCTAGATTATTATACTTTGTTGGATAGCTAATAAAACGTAGATATTTTTAAGAACATCTGCAGATCAGGCGCCATAATATTATTTTTAGATATCCTTGAAAGAAAAGTAAACTTTCTAAATTTGGATTAGATTTTATGAGTTTTAATCGTCTACATTGACTTACTTATTCATTTTATGTTAAATATCGGTTACTCAGGTTATAAAGCATCTTATTCTGCAAGTAAAAATAAAAAAATAATAATAATAAGACTTACGCATTGCAAAATATCTAAGCTGATAGCTGAAAATCGGGCATTTTTATAAAAAAACCATTAAATTCAAATATCTCGACAACGGTTAGATTTAGGATAGGGTGTTTCACAGTCAAATCAGTCAGTAATGATGTAAACTACACGCACCTAACGGGAATAGGTCGACTTAACCTGTAACCCTGTATAGTTGAATGCACGTGAGACTCACAGGTTTAAATAGTCGCCATATGATTACCAGTGCGCTGAGAGCTCTGGGCTAAATTCTCTCAAACAACTAAAATCTGAACGATCCACAAATTGTTGTTTCAATTCGGAGTGTTCTTTATGTTTATCGTTTCAATGTTTGATAAGTTTCCAGCAATACATGGATTACAAAATGGCGTTGGAGTTTTCATTTTAAAAGGTACATACTTTACGCCCTTCAAATAAAAAAACTATTAACTGTATCGGTTGAGATATAATTGAAATATGAGGATTACATAAAATACTAATATATGGGTCGAATCACTAACCTCATATTTTTTTTAAGTTGGTTACTGTATATACAGAATGTCTCATAAAAACAGTTAGACCTGAAACATATAACAACTTTATAAGGGATCCAAAATAATGGATATAAAATACAAAATAAATGTCTCCTTGTTGAATAGCTCTACTATAAGGTGTTTCAGAATTGTACATTCCTTTTTTTCCTGTAGATATATATACTTATACTTACTCTCTAAGTTGGTAGTAACTACAGGTTCTGACTTTTTATTAGGTTGTCTACGAAAGGTAACATTAACAACCCGTTAAGATATGAAGCAGCCTGACTGGGAAGGGACTTCTTCCGTCATAAAGATCGCATCTTAGATAACGTAACATCAGTATCCGAGTTAATACGTGAATTGCAAATTGCAATGTCTTATTTAAAGGTATAGTAATGCGCTAATGATGCTAAATTACTATGTACCAACTGTCATATCAGAAACCTCAGAATCAAGTCTTTCTACAAATCGTCTCTACTTTGGTCGGCCAAGGCCCAAAAATAATAATCTTGCACACTATATATTCCAATTACAGTTCACTTGGTAAAAACAATTAATGGATTTGCTAAAGCCTTAAAGTCACCGAACAAATCACTACCTCAATTTGAATCCATTATAAAAATAACCCTCGAAAGAAACTTACTCCTACGAAAAATAAATTATTACTTACGGAAATTACTCAAAATGATCAAACGACCATTAGCGTAACTAAAATTAGTGTGATTTTCATCACTGAAACACATTCGATCACGCGACGACTCGACTACGCATTTCTGGTGCCGACATTTCTCTTCAACCTATTCAAAATATATAAACAAACTCGATTGGAACATCTATTTTGTAGCGACGTAAACTAAATACCTCGTCTGCACTCTGGTGGTGACATTTCGATAAATTATCGTCAATGTCGATGAAGCCATCCATATTTCATAAAACAAGAGAATCCGCTGAACAAACTTCGTTTATAATACCGAGTATCATTCGAGTTTATACCCCCTATCCATCAAAGTCGATGTTTTCACAAAGTTACTTTAAAGTCCCCCTAATGAAGTTATCCGGCAAAAACTGGGATAAATGGTGTCGTATTTTCATTATTCGACCGTCGTGAGTTCCTAAATTTAGGTGCTTAGGTGTTGAGAATATCGATTATAGATTACGGCTTTTATAGGATGGGTTATACGCAGTATATATCGTACATATCAATCAGGGGTCCCGATTGTTTCCGAGGAACGTTCATGTCTAAGGAAAGAATTCTCGGGTGGAGAATGTTGCGGACGTTTACGAGGGGCTTTTTGGCGTTTTTCAATGAGGTTGTAATTGAGTGGAATAGTTTATTAATACGTTTAAGATTGATAGGAACGCTTGGGTTTAACGGTTGGCTTATTTAGATAATAAGTAGCATTTTTATTGTAAATCAGCGTTGCATGATTGATGCTATGTGAATTTTATTAAATATGTATATTTAACTACCTTTAAGTCAAGTATAAATACCTACAAGCGCTACAGCCAAGGATTCAATATATTCGCCCTGTTTAAAAGACTACTCGCACACTAAATGTTATTGATGTGTCGTAGGTGACTTTAATAACATGAAAACAATAGGTACAAATAACACCAAGGTTCAGAACAACTATTTAAGTCTTATATAATGCTTGTCTCGCATAGAGATCGAACTCTATACTAGCGTACTGGAAGTGGGCGACAAATTGAACACAATTATTATATTTTATTTTGCATAGAGTGGTCTATAGTGCTATCAAAAAGAAAACAGTTATCAATTAATTTCAAGTGCCAACTTGTATTCTACACTCAATATTTCATCCAAAACGTCTGCACACAGATCGTATCCCGTAGAACAATTATAGCGAACAGATGACCGGGCACTATAACGAATGATATAAGTTCCGTCTCCCACATCTGTCAGACGGGATGAGCATGACTGAGAGACCTGTCATAGTGACCCTTACGTCGGTTTGCAGTAATTTGGACCATTGTCTTCACGAATAGGAAGGATAAAATCATAGCTCGTTCTAAATATTATTCTTGTATAAGGCATTAAGGCTTAAATAAATAAGTCGCACGATTGTCAATGAGTTATGTATATGATCATTTATATGAGTCATATAAATGATTTAACCACAAAACAGTGTTTAAGCTTAATATTTGTAAAACGACTGTTTAAATTTATCAGTTTCTATTCAGCATTATTGTGCAAACATCGGAGGTGTGACTGCTGTAGATGTGATCCCGAGCTTGATTTCCGAGTCGAGCAAATGATCCAAATGAGTCCCAAAATCACAGTCATGGTCAAACTTTACGATTTGGTTAAAATTATAACACACTAGGAAAGCAAGCATACATATACAATAAATCAGTAAAGTATACAAAAAAAATACTTAAAGATTATAAATATGTAATACATAGGTAAGGATTTGGCCTACTTCATCGTTATTATATATAATTTTGACTATTTACGTAATTAAGGGGTGGAACGGGCACAATTCCAGATTAAGTACTGTTGCTGAGTATTGCCAACAAAAAAAGTTCAATAGAGCCCGATCAGCAAACCTAACTTGAGACCTTAGATCTACTACTAGAAAATCATTAGATCAACTTCGAAAACAGTTTTTTTTTATTATTTTATTATACAAAATGGTGACATACTCTGACACTTCTATCCCCGAATGGGTAAAGAGATGCATTACTCTGTATCTGCGATGTTTGTTATATATGTATATTGTTACAGCCAGTGCCATCTCTCGACACTGTGGGGAAGCGCCCGGTCTTCTAATATTTTATATATAATAAATAATTTAATTTTACAGCGCCATCTATTTACGTCTTACTGAACTACGTAGCTTGACAGTATGCGAAGTGTTCTAGCACTTTCTCGTACTATTTTGAGAAACATCCCGGCATTTCTAGAAAATTCCAGAAACACTTTAACCACATATAAGACGGAGCACGCGCACCGCCAAGACAGTTTACAATTGTAAGCGGTCAAGGTCATCGGAGCGAACAGAAGCAAAAATACCACAGAGTTTGAAGCAGTTAGAGTAGAAAAGTGTTTAAGTAGTGTGTGTTGTGTTTTAAATTTAGCTAGAATAAAACGTGTTTTAGTCCGTGATATTGTTTAAATTCTTATCCCGTGGATCCAGCACGTAACAATATTACATAAAATAAATAGCTATGGTGTATGAAGAGTCGGCATTACACGGCAAGAATCATGTTGCTATTTTGTAGATAAAAAAACTGGCGGAATAAAGCGTAATACATTTTTGCCTTTGTGGATATACAGGCGAGAGTAGTTATGTAAATTTATTTAAACTATTCTACAGCGATAAAAAGCGTATTGATCTTTTGCATTGCTCACTCTCTATAGCTACCATTATCTCTGACCCGTGACCTAACGGTAATGAAACTCAAAATTGCGTCGTTACAACTAAGTTTTAGTCATTATTAGTAATGTAATTGGTGTAGAATGAGAATTTTCATTAGCACCTGTATTTACATAGTAAATTGTTGGAACTGTCTAATGACCGCGCTTTTCTGCATAAGAAATAACGTTCTTGGTTATTCATGTTTATGTCATATTAAAATACGAGTTGAACCAGTTCAAAGAAATTAAACTTCTATATATCTTTATTCGATAAGGCAATCGAATAAAGATATATAAAAGTTTAATTTCTTTCACTTTTACTAGACAGTGGGAAACCGTTGGAACAACGCAACGCATGCAACGCAGAGGTCTCGAGTTCGGACCCAAGGCGTGCATCCCTGACTTTTCGAAGTTATATGCGTATTAAATAGTTAATTATCGCTTGCTTTAACGGTGAAGGAAAACATCGTGAGGAAACCCGCATGTCTGAGAGTTCTCCATAATGTTCTAGAAGATATTATGTGAAGTCTGCCAACCCGCACTAGGTCAGCCTGGTGGACTATGGCCTAAGCCTTCTCTCAGTGAGAAGAAGCCCGTGCCCAGCAGTGGGACAGTTTAATACAGGGCTGATATTATTATATATCTTTATAATTACGATTGCACAGATCGTGCAGTGGATTAAGTAGTTGCCTTGTCACTGCCATTACGTATGGTCAATTAATGGTTGTTCCGAGTCTGGATATTCTTTATGTCTATTTTTTACGTCAAAGTCCCTAGGGTAAAAACAAAAGAAGAGATTCCTTGTTGTTTAAATTGGCGAAAAGTGGCAGAATCTGTTGTTGCCAAAGTCTCGTTGACGGAAAAAATAACCCACCTCAGCCTGAGAAGAACCACTTTTATACATAGGTAAACTAGATAAGAGTAGCACCGCTATTACGCGTACGTGCGTATTATACGTTTTACGTGGTGAGTTCGAAGGGTCTCTACTCTACTTAATACTTTCATCTCATCTAAAGTGTCAGCAAGTCGCCTGTGATAACTCTAACGTCTTAGATGATCATAGGTTATGGAGACGGTTTTCAGTTAGACAGATCATGCGCTTGCTTACTACTTTAGGAGTATAAAAAAGGAATATGACTGATCCGAGATTCTATAGTTGCCAGCCACATTCACAATCGTGGCACTGTTTATAGTTATAGTAATAACGCCGTCTTACTAATAGCTGTAACATATTGAAGCTTTTTCAATGATCTAAGTAAGGTTGGCCACGTATATTCTTTTAACCAATGCAATATACTGTCGTTGTGGCATACAACTATTTTCCTCTACCAATAAAATGTGTAAGGAAAAAGTCTGTCCTCAGCAGTGGGACTGATCCGAAAATAATGTTTTTAATCAACTAGATTTTTGAACGTGGTTTCACCCGCGTGAAATTCTCCTCGTTTTGTCCCCTCGGGAACGGTTCAATTTTCCGGGATAAGCACCTAAAGCCGTTCACCCGTTATGACGTGAATGAAAAAAATCAAGAAACAAGCTTCTGTTTTGTATGTTTAGTAGCCAGCATTAAAGTTTCAAGCCTGTGGGAGCCTCAGTTAAATGAGCTCATACTTGGACTATTTTCTAAATATTTAGTAGATTCTGAGTCCTCCTAATGATTTTTACAATAGCTAAGTTGGTTCTGTATGCAGGGCAGGTTATTTCTCCGTAAAATGGACCTATAAGCAAGTATTTAGGCTTATTCGCCATTTACCACCCTTAATAATATTCTTACATAAGATCAAAAATAATGTATTGCTTGACAAGAAACGCATCGTGAGAAGGTAAATTTCTCTAATCACTAGTAGCTACGACTTTGTTCCGATGTCTTTATAATGTTGTGATCATAACTTCGTAATTAAATGTTATACTTTTATCAAGATGGATCGGCAAAAGTGGCCAGGCAACTTGATGGACATCTAAAGATCAACGACATAGGGGCAGACCGAGAAAACGATGGCACGATAAGTTGAAAGCATTTGAAAACAGACTAGCACGATAAAACAGGAGACAGGGATCAGATGTTAAGCTTGGGATATAATAATAATAATAATTTATTTATCAAAAACTTTACAGTTTACAATTTAAGAACGACAGCGAATTATATTTATACGTACATTTGGAACAGTAATCTGTATACAATATTAAAAACTACTAGGAATATCCTGTATCTTAAGAGACAGCGTTAGGCCAATTAATTTTAAAATGTTACACATAAGTGAACTTGGTCAACTGTCATCGTTTGGTGTCTCTTTTTATTAAAAAGCTAGTATAAAAACAATTTAAAACAAAATTAAAAAGGAATTGCAGGATAATAATTAGAACAAAAGACAGCATAGTTTTTGATGTACATACATATTTAAATATGAGAAAAGGTAAAACGTTAAAGTAAAGGAAAATCATTCTTATCCTAACTAATATGATAAATACGAATGTGAGTTTGTTTGTTTATTACGCTTTTACGCTTTAACGACTGATTATTATGAAATTTCGTACCTGCATTGTCAGGCGTACTGAAAGGGACACAGTACCTATTGTTAATAAAAGAAATTTTTTTTTGACATGTAAATTTTATCAATAGGTACATTTTTATTCTTTACTAGCTGATCCGACAGTCGTTGTGCTGAAAATCTATATACAAATACATTTTACATAATTAAATGGAATATCAAAACGTCAGTAAAAATCTTCGATATAAAAATACATTTAAATTTTCGTCATTTCCCGCGGATTTTGCGCAAATTTTTATTCATACATACCTCGTCCTGACAATTACAAACACAAAAAAAAAACAGCTAAATCGGTCGAGCTGTTAAGTGATGCTCCGTCATACATGTGGCAATTGATTTTTATTTATATAAATTTAGTATATTATGTATAGGCTTCTCCATTTACGCAAGCGACGCCGCGGGCAGAAACTAATAATATTATACATTTTCAATTACGTTTTACTCTCACAAAGTTAAAAAGAAATATACTGTTACACTATCCGTTTCATTATTACCAGGGAATGAATACAACCTACTTTTTCTTCACCCTATACAGTGTAAAAGAAAAAGAAGGTACAATACAGAAAACGTAGACTGTCTAATGTGAATTAATGTTTCCACAGAACTTCCTTATTGAAACATGTGGGAAGAAATACGGACGCTTTGTCCCAATCCAACCTCGTATTTAACTGACTACACAAAAAGGGGTGATATAAGTTTGACAGCCGTTGTTTGTTCCTATTATGTTGCAGAAGCTTTACGTTGCTATGTTCAATACTGTTGCTTGTGATTGTCTATTGACCGCCAATAATAATTCAAAGATTCTTAAAGCAGTATGGAATAATTCGTCATTTTTATATGTCTTTAAATTAGTGCATGTAAGCATTTATGATAAACCAGAAATGAAGGATATAGCTGTTGTTGTCAATGATTATAAATGTATAGCGCCGAGCAATTCTGTAAAAGATTTAATTTCGAACTCAAAAGTCACTTGGCAATAACTATGCAGATTCAGAAACGAGTTTAATGATTCAAGCATATCAAATAGCACCGCATCTTATAATGTATAATTAATATTTAAAAGAAATCAAATACCGACTTTATAACTATACCTTTAAGTATCAACTTAACTAAAAAGTAAAAATAGTTTTTAAGTCGTTTTTTTTATTAATTTTGTTATTATGTTTTTAGTAGGAAGTAAATGTATTTTATTATGTTAATTGATACTCATAATAATGTATAATATGGGTGAGGCCTACTAAACGCGCTGCTCAAATGACAGCGCCGTTTGGAAGAAAGTCGATTTGGGTATATATTTAATATTTTTTATTTTTCTCAAAAAGAGCTAAATCAATTTCGATAAAATTTATAATATATACCTCTGCAATATGATCTACCAAACAAAAAACGAAACATCAAAATCGATTCATAATTGGCGAAATGATCGCGTAACAAACATACAAAAAAAAAACATACAGTCGAATTGAGAATCTCCTCCATTTGTTGAAGTTGGTTAAAAACCACAAGGACTTGTTCGAAATGACCAACGATCTCGCCGAGGTGTTTAATTCAAGTCGCAATACATTATTCGGTAATATTTATCTGATGTCTATATCTAAATAAGAAAGTCTCTAGGACTACGATAGTTAGGTGGGTGCACGTTTCTTGCACTAGGTACTTACTGTGTACTTCCTATCTTCTTTTACTAATTTCCTTTACATTGGCTAGTTTTACTGCTTGTCATCAGGATTAAAATGTGCCTGCTACGCAGTGGTTTGGTTCTATGCACTTGCTTCTGTGATGCCAAGAAAACAATCATATGAGTGGTAGTTATCGCATACCATCAGGTAGGCAGGTGCCTAGACAAACTAGGAGGCTTGTCTGCTACAAACAGAAATGTTCGATTGAATTAAATATGTCTATAACTTTCTGTGGCAGCGATCAAAAATCAACCCCTAAGTTTTAAGAAAGTTTAATCTGTTAATTATTATAAAATAAATTCGTACCTATAAATCGCCTTCAATGTAATTAGTTGCAACTTTAGAGAAAACTAATTTAATAATGCACTATAATTATTGTTATTCGTGTGGAACGAATTAAATTAATGGCAATCACTTGAATTTCATTTTATAGGCTATTTCAGAAGTTAGTTTAAAATTAATATTATACTTTGTTCAGTTGGAGTCGTTTCGGTATTGATGACTTTCAGAGTCTTTATTAAAATAGTTTTTATAGAAACGCTAATTATTTTAAGAACCCGATTGGTGTAACGTTAGCCATTTTGTTACATTCATTTTTCACATTGTTTTCAATCTACAAATGTATTTTAATAAAATAGGTTTGTAAAGATTGTTTCTGAGCATATTTTTTTAATGAAAGAGCATGCAACTGTTACTTATATGGTAATGGTACGTACGAGTCAACTTGCTTGAAATACCGCCTAAAAGTTGTAGAATTCCACTCTTAAACGTACGGGAATACATCATAGTCTTACGCATTTATTCCCGGAACGGTAGGTAGAGGTGTACGCCAACTATAGTTTAGGTCCTGTGTAATAGATTGCGAGCTAATTTCTATCTACTGGGAATTATTTTAGACTCCGTGCTTCTATTAGGAAATATTTGACATAAAACACAAGACCAGTGCCCGACCCGCGAATATAACCTGATACCTCTTGCACAACAGTCGCATTGACCACCATTGTGCCACAAAGGTGACATTTATAAAATTCACTTTTGCTGGAACAAACTTTTAAGAATCTACTCTTAGGGCGTGTCCAAATCTGGCGAATGCGCCGCTCGTGACCCGCTCGCGAGTTACATGCGTGCATTTCACCTTGCAAGCAAGCCTTGCGTGAGTTGTGCCAAAGAGACTCACCAAAAAATTGCAATAACGGCACGCGTGCCGCATTCGTCAGATCTGGACACACCCTAGGAAACAGCGTCTATCGACTTCAGCAAGAGAAATTATCAGGCGAGACATTAAGGTCCTTTTTATATAAAAAAACAACGTTTACATTTTTTTTTTTAAACTCTAAGTACATCTAGATATTAAACCATATTATGATACGCATAACGACCCAAAATTGAGCAGATAATTAAACAGAGTAGTAACGACACGCCGCGACGGAATGGCAACCACATTCGGTACAATTATTGTAGGTAACTAATTTGAGCAGTAATATGACTAATTGTTAATTTACCACACGTAAATTATCTAGACTGGCTCATTAGCGTAGTGGAGTAAGTGTAAGCGTGATTCCGGCTGTTTAATAGGGTAAAGCAAAATCGAATATCGGTTTGGTAAGCTTTTTATAGAACTAACTAATTATCCGTTGGGAACAGTAATTTTTTCTGGACGAAAGGTATCTTGTTACCTTTTCTGTATCTCTGACAAAGTGTATGCGAAATTTCATGCAGATTGGTTTAGTAATTGAGGTGTGAAAGCGTAACAAACAAACAATCTCACATTCATTTATAACTAGATTTTGCACGTGGCTTTGCTCGCGTAAATGTAGGTTAGTTTAGGTTAGAAGAAATACTTTTTTCTGGATTAAAGGTACCCTATGTCATTTTCTACTCCTCTGACAACGTGTATGCGAAATTTCACAAAGATCGGTCGAGTAGTTAAGGTTTGAATGCGTAACAACAAACTCATATTCGCATTTATAATACCTATTAGTTAGGATGTAGCAATGCTGTCTACGTCTTTGCTGATGGTATGTTGTTGCTTTGGATGCTTGCTATACAGATGTTCCAAGTATCAAGTCAAGCTCATCAGCCCTGTAAGTTTTATATCAGAGCTTATGACTCAGGTACAATCTTGTTGGCAGCACAGTGACCCTTTGAGGGTCACCGGCATATCCTTTTATCCTAGGATAAAATATGTCTAATTACACGTCATCAGTTTACTGCTTTTATTTATATACAGTTATCTGTACTAAGAAATCCTAATCAACGTGCTTTAAAAAACGACAAATATAATCGATACTCTTAGGAAAATCCACTAACATGCAATTGTTGGAAGGCCACACGTAATTTAAAACCTATTGTGTCTGGCCAACGGTGTGCCGCCGCGAATTCAAATAATAAAATTGTACTTTTTTATTCATTTTATTTTAATTTCTTTACACATGTCGATTGTTGCTATGACTTCGTTCAGGTTTTTGAAGCAACGTGTACCTAAGTAACTGGTAATCTCGTAATTAAAATGGATTATCCTATATAAATTATTTTTGTTGAGTTTGTAGAAGGTAGACTTTAGGGTGGATTACGAAAATAATTAAATTTTATGTTATTTTATTATTCTACCTATAGAGGCTTCAATTATTTTCTAAGAAATGGATATACGAGTACACATGAAAATCTGTTCCAAATTGTTTTTCTACTGTAGGCAGACACTGGATTATTCATTTTATAAATTGATACCGTTGTTTTATAATGCACGAATAGTATAGTGCAGCGATTTCTAAAGTGGGTTCCGCAGAACCTTGGGGTTCCGCGGAACCCACTTTAGAAATAGCTCAGAGAAATAGAAGCAACTCATACTTATACAAATAACAAATTCAGGTCGAGATAGGATGCTTCCCTGTATATAGATATACAACCGAACTATAAAGCAATTATTGATAAAACAGTGAAACAATTTCATTCTTCATAATAAAAGTTAAAGTAAAGAGTGAAAGTGTTTCACTTATAAAATACTAGCTTATGCGCGCATCTCCGCCCACATGGTACCTACCTCAATAAAAAGTAACCTATGTCCTTCCCCAAGTTTTATACCATCTTTGTACCAAATTTCATCCAAATCGATTGAGTGGTTTAGCCGTGAAAAGGTAACAGACAGACAGAGTTACTTTCGAATTTATAATATTAAGTAAGGAAGTAAGGGTTTATAATAAAAGGTTTTGTTCTTATTTAATTTACAGTGTCTTTAATTTGTAATCATTTGATATGGGGTTCCATTAACTAAACGTTATTTGGTGAGAGGTCCGTTAGCTTAAAAGTTTAGGAATCCCTGGTATAATGGTTAAAGTGATCGCCTCGTCGCTGCTACAGCAAAAAGTGTTGTGGATTTAATCTCCATACGGGATAAAAATTCGTGTGATCCGGAAATAGTTGTTCTGAGTCTGACTATTCCTTGAGTCCGTTATTTGAATGTTTGTAAAGTTCCCGCGACAGAGGAGATGATGTATTATAAAACAAAATAAAATCAAGTTAAATTGCTTTATACTGAAATGTATACGCCAGTCCAGTACAAAATGCATTAATATAAAATTAAAAATACCTTAATATTCAGTTTTGTTACATAGTTTATTCAAATTAATAAATTCGCCAATACAGGCAGTTACCGAAAAATTTAATATTGAAATTGCGTTTGTGCTTCAACTGATCAAAATTTCTCATTTTCAAATAAATCAAACTATTGCATATTTTATGGCTGGAAATGTTGATGAATAAGTGAATCTTTACTTTATAAACATAAATTTGGTTATTATAAGTATATGTACACTAATTGTCTCGCAAAATTGTATTCTTTCTAAGCGAGCCTATTACTGCACGACTGTTGTGTGCAACGTCCAGTTCTAGACTTGTTGTGCTACGGTAGAACAGCATTTTCATAATAACGGTTTTTGTTGCCGAGCTAAGAATTGAAAGGCATTCTGGGCTCTTTAAGCGCGGCAGGTCAAAATACCTCTTATAGTCGTCAAATGCCTATATTTTGACGGCCAATGACACTATCACAATGATAATGGTTGGGACGTTGGCTTTTACCCTAGGACTCAAATAAAGCATAGAGCTCTAACAACTGCGCTCCCTCAGAGTATAACCTAAAATGAACACTTAAAATAACGAAAAATATATCATATTATGTACATTTTACCATATTCAAAATGATTTTATACTCAGTTAGCGGACTTCACATGAACAAGTTACAACTATTAACAATAGATGTCACTGTACTCAATTACACAACTCCATACAAATTATATTGGAGTCCGAATTACGCAAACGAAATTTGTTGTACAATTCACTATATATACAAGATACCGATATCAATCTTAGGGCCTCGACGTGATCTGCTAGGCACGATTACCTCGCCTGCTCAGAGAATCCTGTCTTTGTATTGCAGGAGCATTACGCATCATTCCAGTACACTTATATGCTTAAACTCAGGCCTTTATTCTCTCAGGGTTAGCCAGAGATGTAGTACATCTTAATATCGTCTACCTAGGTTTCAATTTCTATATAAACAACGTCTATCGCAAATAATCAAGAACATTTCCAGAAGGCGCACTTCTATTAAGAATTTATTATATCTATAAGCCTTTCCAGGGTATAAAATCCCTAGGTTTATATTTGTTGTTATGCAAACAAAAACGCAACTGCTACGAGATCAAAGTAGGCAGTCGTATTTAATTTTTATATATCATTTTCGATTCGATTCAGTATAAATGTTTCTTAGAATAAGTACTTACTGAATAAAAGTTTTACAAACCATAGACCTCAAGATTTCAAATGATTGAAAATTCACAGTAAAATTCTTGTTTCGATGTCTAGACTGATAACATTCACAAACGTAAACAACTACAATTTCTTTGCAAAACTATCACTTATTATTCAAAATTCACTTGTAATAATATTACCCACCCAGCTATCTCTATTAGAGCAAACGGACTGTGATATCGGTAACAGTATTCATTTATAGAAAGTACCTAAATGTTTTAATCCGATAACTGTTATAAGTGTTTTAGATATCCACAGCTATAACGTTATCGGTTACCGTTATATTATTCAATCTAATTTTAGTACGAATTGAAAATTGCCTTTTATTGGTTCTGATGTAGATGGTGATGTAAATATTTACTAATTGTAGCTTCGCCCACTCGTTTTATTGTCTAGACCAGTCCATTTTGAGAAGATTTTTATTGAGGTATTGCTCCGAGGAAAATTTTCTTTGCTAGTTATCATTTACGCTACAATAACCCCTTACCTACGGTGGGCATGCTAAACTTGGAAGTATAAACAAAATACTTATAGCTTGACGTTTATTATATATTATCTATCCATCTATTTTGTCTTTCTATGTTACAGGTTTATCAAGGGACCTTTAAAAGCTTGTCATAAATAAGCATATTTATTAGCGCTATGCAACTCTCACACTAGGAGTATAGTGTAGTCGCGTCGAATTTTAGGAACATTCTAGCAAGAGAAACAAAGATTACGTAGACTCGGAAGAACTATTTGTGAACACAATTTTTCTTCTATGTGGGTTTTAAACCCACAACATAGCTTGGTAAAATTAATTGCAAGCACCGTATCTTTTTAATCTTTATTGTAATCAAAAATGTTAAGCTTTCTATATCCTTACACTAAAAGGTTATTCGAAACTAAAGTTGTTGAAATCAGGTCAGTAGATAATAAGTTGCGATCCTCTATCCACTCTCACGTGCATAGACACATAAACACTCACTCACACATATAATATAACGTTAAAATCCCATTTTGGGTTTCAGGGAAAATATTAAAAAGGGAGCCATGGTATGATATTTATATTTCAGTTCACTTAATTGATTTCTGTTTATTTTATGGACAGTCTTGGTAAGTTAATAGCATAATAATATCAGCTCTGTATATGAACTGTCCCATTGCTGGGCACGAACCTCGTCTTTGCACTTAAGCGTGGTAGTCGAAGTCCCTCAAAAGACTATTGCTGCTAAGTTACCAGTTTGTATTTACAAAGTAGACCCGGGATTCGAAAGCGAGAAAATACGGAGATTCGACGCCGGGTCTTCCTGGTCATAGTCTCAATATGCCTTGTAGTTAAAAGTCTAAACACATCATACGTAGATAATAATGACGAAATAATAATGACGGAATAACAATAACGAAATAATAATGACGAAATAATAATGACGAAATATATGTGTAAAGTATCGCCTCGTAACACTTCAGGAGTAACGGTGTGGCAAAATTTTGCGCTTAGGGCTAATCGTATATTCCCGGATCGAGCAAATGTTATAAGATAGTCTAACGTTATGCCTTGTAGAACACAATCCTAGACGGAACCAAAACTAGCGATATATAACTGTAAAGTATTCTTGCCTATCCCTTCAGGGGAAAAGTATTTTATGTTAACTTTGTAAACATTCTGAAAGGGGCTTTGCTAATGGAAAGTGATTGCGTGATCACCGCTTGTTCATGTTTTTGTTGTAATACGCAATCGAACATGTATAGGTTGAATATTTAAGTGCACTAATTGATGCTCACGCGAGCCAGGCCGACGAAGGCCACTGAAGTAAATGCCTTTACTGTCAGAAATGGCGTGTTCAAAATATATATGCTTCGAATTAAAGCATATTCCTTTTTTGAAGTAAGGAAAAAAAGTATATCCTAGTTCTAACCGATATTATAAATGTGGATAGGAGTTTGTTGGTTACTCTTTCACGCCTTAACTACTCGACCGATCATTATGAAAGTTCGCATACACGTTTTCATCGATACAGATCATGACATAAGTTACATTACATATGGAAAAGTACTGTTCCCGTGGGATAGAAATGTATTAAGAAAACTCTACATTAATGCGCGCAAAATCTACAATCGTCACGTCTATAATTTTTTAACTACCTACAAACATTTAAAACGCCTCGCTTCCAATAAGGTAAGTGGGACTAAATATATAATTAAGGGCACACCTATTATCGTTTACCGGTTTCATTTCGCAGACTCCGTGCTACTACTAAATATTTTTTACAGATGTCAAAGAGTTTTTTTAATTTTTTTATGGCATATATTGGCAAACGAGCAGACGTATCACTTGATAGTAAGCGATTACCACCACTCATGGACACCCGCAACCCCAAAGGAGTTACAAGTGCATTGCCAGCCCTTTAAAAAGGAATGAAGGAGGGAAAGGACAAAGGAAAGGATAGGAAAAGGATCGGGGTAACTGGGTCTCCAGCTCTCTCACTCACCGATACGAAACGCAACAGTACGGGTACCGTTACTTCACGCCGGTATTCTGTGAGAGGGTTGTACTACCCCGGTCGATCCGGCCCATTCATGCTGAAACCAGCGAGAAATGAATCTACCCACGTATGGTTTTTGTTCTAGAATCGAACGCTGGTCTTGATGATTGGTTGCAAGAATAAACGCAAGCTTTTGCAAGAAGTTAAATGAGATTTCCTGTGAAACTAGGTAGGTACTACAGGCAATCTCGGTTAAGGTACAGGATTTATATATTATCTATATTAAAAATAATTTCTCCAGTAGAATTAATTCTTGTGTCGCAGGGGACACTACAAAAATTTTATCAATGGATACAAACACCACCCATACTCGCAACAATTATTTGTGAATCGTAAATTTTTCCCTGTGCAGGGATCAAATCAACAACCTTCAGCGCGTGACAATTGTCGAGCCAACCATTAAAACCTCTATGCCATCGCTGCATCTATATGTATATTTTTTATACCAACTTAATATACATATCTGTGACTTGCATGGTCACAACGAAAACAAATTATCAATCAGATCAAATTTATATCGACTAGCGACAGTAGACGTAACTAATAATGTTCAATGTATTGGATACGGAACCAGCAGTACGATCGTACGAAGTCCTAAAAACAATTGTTATTAAACCCACGTGCGGCCGCGTACGATACGAAACGAAAGTTGACGAACAAAATTAAATGTGGATGTGTGACGTCAAACCGAACAAGAACAAACGAAGTCTTACGAGCAAATGGAGATACGTGGCAGCTACAAATGAAGCAAACAGTTGATGAAATAGGAGCAAATGCAAGCAAACACACGTGTATAGGCAAGGACGCGCTTGCATATTTTAAATACTAATCCTGGTCTTAGCATAATTCATGTATCGCAGTGAGTTCACAAACATTCAAACGACGCTTGTCCGTTCCAGATTTGGACATTCTCTGTATAAACAACGCCCAGACCTGCAAGAACAATAATTATGTAGAAAATACACGATCTTGTTCCACGTGGGTCTCAAATCCAAAACACTCGGCGTGATAAAGCGGTGAAGTGACTGCCTAAACCATTGCACCGTCGTACCCTCACTATACAGTGCAATAATTATAGCAAGCGTTTGGTCAACTTCATTGAAGTCCGTATTCGGCGTCAAACGATTGAAACAAACTATCTTACAAATATTAAGGGCGAGCGGTATTTCAGCTACGCAAAATTGGTTACGAAGGTCAAATAACAGGCCGTAATTAGTCACGTACGTAAGGCTTAGACGGACTTTCAAGCAACGTCCGCTCAACTGAAAGTAACTTTTGAAATTGCATATTTAACTTGCAGAGTAACTTTATAAAATAAAAAATAAGTTTAATTAAATAAAGAACGCCATTGAGAGAATCTAGAAATAATAAGAAACCATTAAAACAACAATTTGCAATCAAGATTGCAATATTATTTTATGGTGCAAAGGTAATTCAAATAATGAAGACATGCATTGAAATGTACAATTAATTGTTAGTAATCAACAAAGAACTTATTAATATGTGTCCTCGCAAAGATATATGAGGACTGTATAATTAAAATAAAAACAATTTTCTTGTCAGCCAGATATATTAATCCTTTTAAAATATGCGTGAATTCTTACAAAATCAAAAATATGCAGCAGCAAGTGCACACGACGTTGGTATGCAGGGCTCAATGCAAAATGTTTAGGGAATGTGAACCGTATGTATTTTCAGTTTCAGCCGTTCGCTGAGTTCAGTCTCCGCGCGGCTGTCGTGCAGAGAGCACGTCTCGTGAACGAACAAATGAACCAATTCCGATAATTGACGATACGTGAGATTATTAATTGGATTTACAGCGAGTGTTTGAGAATCACAGAACGATTTACATAGAAATCATATTCGTGTTCAGATTGGGCAATTTAAAATATGAAATTTAATTTGTGATGTGTTAGAGTTTGTGTTTTTGTGCTTTGTGTTATAATGTGAACGTGGTAAGTAGTCATATTTATTATAAAAGTTAATATAGCGCATACTTTTCCAAACTTAAACAAAGAGCAATTTTAAATTAAGATTAAAATAATAGTACTGTAAATTATGATTATTTTATAAACAAATAAAAGAACTAAATCTTATTACGCAGTTCATACATTTCCGATTGCATTTAAAAAATACACAACAATTTAAACTTCATATAGCCTTATATATTATAATCACTATAATGTATACAAAATACATACCGAAACTACTTTACTGGTAAAATTTCATTCATATGTTATAGTTTTATTATATAATTGCGCACTAATTTAACCACACGTATTCATTAATATACGCATGGATAGCCAACAATTCGATAATAGTAATAACTATTGATGATATATTATATTTTGTTATAACACTAAAATATATGATTACAAATATTTTGTCGAATTTAATAGTATGATGTTAGATGCGAGTTGGGTATAATTCTGTTTATAAAATACATAAAAATAGGTTATGATATTTTTGGTGTGTTTATTAATTTTGCTTTTATTATTACCATAGCCAAAAGAGCAATGTATACAGTGGGTAAATTATGTTAGCCTCTTTGTGATAAACATCGTTTCAGTGTGATTATATCATTTTTTTTTAATTCATACACTTTGCTTTTAAACAGAAATTTCTTTTGAAATGAGTGAATTTTTATGATTTTCAGTAACTGTAGGTGTATGGTACACGTTATAAAATATTATTGTAAATTAACAAGATTCATTTGTATATTCGTATAAATATGTAGCAATAGGGTACCAATCAGACAATTATTGGTCTAAACTAAATAGTCTACACCTGTAATTGCTTGATTGTCCGACCTGTAATTGTAAAGTTGTAATTTCTTGATTGAACCCATAATGTTTTTATCCCTAATTTGTATTAAAATACAATTTATAAACATACAAGAGAGTCAATATTAAGAAATGAAAGAGTTTAATCGTTGTTTTGAAGAAGAAAATAATTATGTATTGTTAGAATTAGTATTAAAGTTTTGTTATAATCATTCGTTAATCTTAAATTAAAGATCTATATATGTATAATTATTCAGACCTACATTTTTAAATAGATATATGTATTTAAAATTAATAATAAAATAAAATTCTTTGTAACTTATTTTCAATTGTGTTCACGAACACTAAATTTATGAAGCGAGGGTTCATTTACGCCGGAGAGTAGACGGAATATTTCTTTAAGATGTGTGAAATCTGTCACCTCGCACTTGGCTTTTATGGCTTATAGGTGTAATCCCTCTTATCCTAAGACACTCCTGCCTAGGATGTTGGACAGTAATCGTTTCCTGATGTCTTGGTGTCCTAATATTGTGTCCAGTTTATGAATTATCGTTACAAGCGTTTTTTTATCATATTGTAATTTTTCAGTTAAATCTATGGACGTCAGGTGAAGCGATATAATAGCAATATAAATATCAATTTCCTTATTATCGATATTTTTAATAATCAAGATTTAAGATTAACTATTTTTTATTAATTATATAGATTATTATCAAGATTAATAAGACATTATTCCTTCCGTGCAGAAATTTTACTATTGAAAGAAGTATCCGAGGGTTCATTATCTGATTATCGTTAGAATTATTAGAATGATATTAATTATCAAAATCATTACAATGACAATTATCTACATCATTACAAAACACAGCTGTTTTATTACTCAAGATCTAAAGAGCACTTAATAAATTATACCAAAATCTTTTCTTCTTTGCCAAAGTAAATTTACTCTCGGACCAACAGACCAGTAACTTTATAAATAAAGTAATAAAATAAAATAAAGGCTTTCAATTGAAGCGTGGTGTTTAATTAAAATGACATTTGGTTACAATTGAAGCATCCTTTATCGGTCTGTCAATTGTGTGACAATGCGATGATAGAGTGCCGTGATTGGCGATTGGCGATCAATAAGGGGAAATGCCTTTTGTTTTGTTCTAATTCTCGTGGTATACATTCGTTTATTCTGTGGTTTATTGTCACTTAGTGAAGAAATAATAAAATATGAATTGTTAATTTAGCTCACGGATGTTCTGGTTGAAGATTTTGGATATGACTTTAGATACTAAACAGTGCCTCGCTCGCGCAGCGGTAGTGAATGCAACTGCTGTGATGCAGAGATGAGATGCATGCATGGGTTGAACAAGGTGTTATAAGGTTTTTGTCAATAAATTTTCTGTAGGAGTAAGGAGTCTGGAATTGAGTCCGGTAAACAGCAATAGGTTTGCTGCTTATTACGTGGGTTTACCACCATAATTGGTGACATGTGGGTTGTTAATACACCTTACTCCCTACAAGGGATAATATTATATATACATAAATAGTCTTAAGCCTATATCAGGCTTAAGAATATTTATAATAATAATAATAATAACTAACATAACTACGGGGAAACCCGCTCCGGGTCTCCGTTGTCACGAGATCTGTGATGGTGAAACCGGCGCCGCACCGGTCGACACCCCTAGCCACTCGCACTGGTATTGCCCTCTGTTGCTGGCTTGTATGCCTATATTGACTATTCAGGCATTCATCTAGTGACTTGGCAAGTCACCCATTGCATTGATGCTATTAGAGTATTCAGGGCAGACGCCGTTTTTCATCCATAGTTAGCAATATACCGGTCCACCAAACACCCATACCTATAGCCCATATATTAGAATCCATACGTAGCAATAGTCCTACGCCTGCTGCGGCTAGTGCCGCTGTAGGTATTCCATCCCACCTTTGATTAAAACTCCCGAAGGGCCTCTTCACGTTGGACCCATGTCTCCGTGTAAGCCTCCCAAAGGGCCAGGTATTTTCTAATATAATATGTTAGAAAGTACCTGTGATAAGAGAAACATAATAATTATTATTATTTGTTTGTAACAGCAAGGTGAATATAAACATTATGCAGCCCTGATTCCCAAACTAGCGTGACTTGTATGTTGGGAGTCAGTTCCTTCCCAAAGACAATTTAAATCAAAATAGTTACAAGCTGTTTAGTAGATACAATTTGTTTTCCTTTTTCTTTTAGTTTGGTACAATAATAATAATACGTGTTTTAATAATGTATGGTGCGCGCATGTGTGTGTTTATGCATGAATATGTGAAAAATGTGTATTTATGATTGTATGATTGTGCGCGTTTTCGTGTGAGTGTGTGTATGTGTGTTTGTATGATGTTTGAGTTGCAACTTTCATTTCATTTCACAATTTGTAGTAAATTTTCTACATCATCGTATCCTAAATGTTTAAGCCATATTTTAATAATATTTTTAAATACATAGTTAGATAGGTTTCTTGTTTTATGTATTATATAGTTGCACATAGATCGACAAATTTAGTAACTTTGCTGTAATATAGGAGTGTAGTCATAATAAAGGGGTTTTATATTCATAATACAATATATCCCGGTGGTGCAGCGATAATTAAGCTTAGGTAACATTATCAGTGCACTAAAATTGATTTCGATAAAGGGGTCTCATATTCAGTGTGGAAGCATCGTGACAGATACGGTAACGTGTTTTTTTAGACTATGTTAGACTGCCAGACCATCTTCCACTCTCGACGTTTTCAGTGATTAATAGAAGCAAATGCTAGAACAGAATCTTCTGTGGACGATGTCTATCTAAAACGAAACTCAGATAATAATATAATGTTTAACTTTGTAAATAAATTATCGAGCGCTTATTTAGTAATCTATACTAATAGTATAAATAGGAAGGATTTGTTAGTTTGTTTTTAATATTCTTTCATAATTAAAAAGCTACTTTGTCGAGAAGTAACACAATCTTTATAACATCACGTTATGAACTACGGGAGCCGAAGAGCAGAAACCATAAAGCGACAGCTAAAGTATCGATAATTTTAGATAAATATAGTCTAGGTTTTTTATTCGACGGGTCTTGTCGCTACTCCTAGACACATGTATTAAAAGAGATTATTTGACGATAGTATTAAAAGTCCCCTTCTTAAAATACGGGTTGGTAAGGTGGAATATATTTGGTACAATAGTCATACGTACAGCTTTTAAAAAGTTTGCAGGTATTTTATATTTTATATTATTATATTTTATATTTTTATTTTATATTAATCTAGGCAGTATTTCCTTTTGAACACATGAATATGAAACGTATTAAGTCAGGATCAGTAATTAGCAGAACACAGGGCAAGATTGGTGGAGTTCAATCATACAATTTTTGTCTCTCGTGCGATCCAACCCACAACACACGGCGCAATGGCAGTGCCGAAACGAACACTTAAACTGATATGCCAACAATGCAGTTCTATTTTCTATTTTCATTTTATCGTTAGGGGTTAGATCAGTAAGCCTGTTACTAAGTAACGTCTGCTTGCTTCGGATGGCTTTGAGGTCTAACTCTGGGATTATCCAAAACCATGACTTTTAACAGATGTAATCGCTTAGTTAGTCGCTGGCATTTTATCCAACGTCATTGATGCTGAAATACTATTATTATAATAAGGTTGTCTAGTATATTATGTAGGAGGTATAAAAGTAGCCTATCTTTGTAATTATGTGAATGTAAGACTTTAATAAAGTAACATACCAATCACAAACTGTTCCAAATTAACTACACACTAAACGAATTGTGAATTAATTGCATTAGTAGAATAACTTCTATTACTAATTAATTTACCTACCTCATATACCTAAAATATTAGTTGATTATCTTATACCTTATAAAATATCATCCGATAAATGAAGTTAGATAAAGAAATATCGCCTAATAATTCTCATTAATGGCATAGAAATTGCTGCGTAGGTATTCGGAAAAATGCTGTCTCGCGATTTAGTTCGCCTTGGTATTGAGCCTTGACTTCTTTAAGGGTGAATTTATTATGTGTGCTTAGTGTAGCTTTTTCGTAGAGGCTCGTAGCTAGTGCGTAGAGCTTTGGATCTACGAAATTAAGCACTGTATGTAGCGAAGGTCCTTCTCATTTCGGCTATACTATTCACATTCGTTTTGATTATGTTCGTTAAATTATTAAATAGATTTAAGGTGGTATATGCGGAGCTGCCGAATAAAAAAATTGCTTATTTCGCTCGTAGGTCGGTTACAATTCTTATAAGATTGACGATGATAAGACTGTGACGCCCTATATATGGTCTAGAATTGTGTTTATTTTCGCTCTATTATATTTAGGAAATAAACATTGACAATGGGGTACTTAGCACTTCACTCTAAACATTTGGAGTCTGATCCTTAAAAGCGATAATGCTTTGTTTTTTCATATTAAGCTATTCATATTGTGATACTATAACATATATTTTATGCCACAAAGATATCAAAGAAGAATGCAACCCAATGGTTAGTGGTTATGGTAGCCAATGCTAGCTTACAATAGCAAGGACATCACTCGCTCCTTGCCAACTCAAGCGAAAAGCAAATAAGGATGGAATGAAAGGAACGGAATAGAAGAGTCAGGTAGGTGATTCGCTAGAACTGTTTATCGTCGGGTGAAACGAAGTAACTGTTTAACCATTACACAAGTTTTGCATGAGAAAATCCAGTCAGTGACATATACCGACAAATGTAAGTGTTTTATAGAAGTATTAGTTAAAGGATAGTTAATATATTATCACTCTTCAAAAATATTGAATAGTTATTAGGATTTTATATTAATTAAATGATTTTCAAATTTGATTTCTATATGTAATAATCTATTTTTATAAAATAAGGAATTGATACGTATATGCATATCTAGTAATATAATTCACTAGTGCTTTAAAAGCGATCATAATATATGTATTTTTGAAGACAGAGCAGACCTACCTGTTCCATATATGTACATCGCTCTTTATATCTATATACTGTACAAATAAACTAGCTTTTTCACCGAATTGTGGTAGAGTCAGAAACATTTCTGACTAAAGGTCATTTTCTATTTGAGATTTTTGAACAAGATTAAGCGCTTTAAGCTGCGGTAATGTAGAGTTAAAGTTGAAAACTCTTTTGCCGTTTATTGGATACATTTCTAGACTTCTTGCTACTAAGAATTTGTTCAATAATGCATCCGTAATTTCAAGCGTGAGCGTAAACTTATATCAAGAGACTACACACATATTTTATTGTTTTTATTTAAAAAGACAATGGGGATTTAGTGCGGGACAATAGGAATAATTCCCGTGTCACGAGGAACGTCACAAACATTCAAACAATGGACACAAAGAACACCCAGACTCGGAACAACTACATATTTGTGGATCACACAAACTTGTCCCGTGTGGGATGTGAATCCATAACACTCGGCGTAGTGGCAGTGGCAAGGCGACGACTTAAATTAATAGGCCATCTTTGCAGGACTATCTTACATGCTCAGTATATTTTCCTTATATATTTAAATTCAGAAAACTTTCATTAGTAAATAATAGTAAATAGTAAATAATAATAAATAAATTCTGAAAACACAGTCATGGTAGAATACAGTTTTAAAGTTTGGTACTTACAGTAGCTAAAGATAATAAAAATATTTTGATTGTTTTATAAATAACCCTCTTTGCCTTTTTGAATAGTGTATTGCCCTTTAAGACTATAAAACTAAATTAAATGGTTTCGAATGATTACTGTTTTAGGTACAATAAAGAAAATAAATTACTACCAATAATTGAAAATAAAATAATCAACAAATATAATATAATTTAGAAAGATCTTTCTAATTTATATTACATTTCTGAATTGGAAATATGCAGTTTTCTTCAAATCTGCTTGTTTATTCGACTTTCACGCATCAACCACTAAAGGGATTTCGATGCAGCTTATTAAAAATTCGCTATGTATCCCCGCGGTTTATCGATGTTTATACTCCACTACAGTGGCACGTCGTTCATTCGGCCTGGTGGTACCAGAATTCTAACAAAATACAAGCGAAGACTTCAAATTTATTATATTAGTTTAGAAGTGCGAACATATTTTACAAAAAGTCACACTCTTCAGTGCCTCGATGAGCACGTGAAGCGGTAAGGTTCATATATCAAGAGCATCCATGACAATTGATATGGGGAGTCAGTAAGTACCTTCAAATATTCTGACATTTAGTCGTAATCTTATAATATTGTTATCCCTTGTTTGTAGAGGTCATGTTACCATCTGACCATTGCCTCGTGCAAAAGCTGATATTGAGAGAAATCTGGTTAGTCTTGGATAAGGATATAATGTTGATAAAAATTGTTTTACCTTTAACAATGGCAGTTTGTAGTGATTTGGTAAGAGTCTCTACCAGCTACATTTTGTGGACATGCTCACGTCTCTATATGTTTTATTGCCTTTGTGGTGCACGTGTAAAGAAAGCTACTGCTATGCATGAGGTATCAGGATCAAATCCCGGGTCATGCATTGTGTTGTTATTAGAATTATTAGATTTTTCTGTTAGGATATTAGCAGTACGGAGTCTTGAACTGTGTTCAGTAAACGACAATATTTGTTCCCTATTACGTGGAATTTAAAACCATGGCAAACAGAATGTGTTTGCAAATCGCAATATATAGGTTACCGTCAGCCATTCGAGGATATACGCGTAAGACTATGTATGTTTACATCTTGTGTACGTAGGACCAAAACCTGTAACCCTTACCATCAACCAGGCAGATATTCAAACTGCATACTGCTTCTAAGAATTAAATAGCAAAATAGCTCAATAGCACTTGCACGACCGGGTATCAAACCTGGGATCTCACTTTCGATTGCAAAAGAAAGCCTCAGCTTATACCACAGCACCAACCAGCCAGCGAGAATCTACTAATGGACAACCCAATAAATCTACTAGTAATAAAATCGTATCGCATCGTATTTATTTTGCGTACATTTTTTATATGCCGTGTAATACAGGAGGTTGTAGGGAAACAGTTCAGCGTTCACATAACCCACCCTTTGTATGAGAGTATGCTATAAATAAAGGCGACTAGATGTCGAGTAGCCGCGTGTGTAGTGAGCTCCTAAGTTTGGTGAACTACGGATAGTCCTGAGGGCATATATATAAATATTTGTTAAAGGAGGTCCCAGAAGAAATGTGGGCGATGTCCAGTTTCTGCGTAAATTATTGAATACCTGTTAATAAATATTATTAAAGGATATCAAAATATATTCCTTCATTCGTTTACTTTTAAAAGACTCTAAATTACAAATATTAACTTTTCAAATATTTAAACAACGGCACAAACATAATACTCAGAATCGGAACAACAGCTATTTTTTTAGTCTCCCTAGGAACATAGCTGCTTAAAAGCAACCGAAACATTGGGGAAAGTGTAAAGTTTATAGCTAAATAGTATAAATAATTTAAATAGATTAAATATAACTAAAAAGTAACTAGTAACAGTGTTCAACAGCAGTAGTTTAAGAGTTCCAAAATAAGTAATAATAGTGTTTTATAAAATAAACAACGCGATAACATTTTATAAAGTAGTTTAATTTGAATGTGTGATACGCGTAAACCTAAGACAATATTATGTAAACCAACCGAACCCACATTTGGTGAAATTATAGGCGAGGAATAAGGTGAGCATACAGATACAAAACTAAGATGTTTACAGTAAAAGAATATTACGTATCAATATTTTTTAGAGGATGCCATGTCTTATGTACCAATAAATTTATAATAATATTCGTTTCTCTTTGGATCAATTGTAATCTTATAAATACATATTTATGGTTAAAACTCAGCTTTATTAAAAGGATATTGATTGGATATATCTGAGGTCTAGATCAACCTATGATTATCAATCTCTATTAAATCTAATTTCAAACACATTAATTGCCCCAAAGGTAAAATTATGTTATCTTTATATATATTTGATGCCATTGTATCGTATGTCAACAGTATTATGTAGCCATTATCTATATATTATTAAGTTGAAATACGATACATTTACAGATCGACTCCTGACGTTCTTTTGATTTGATTTCGATTTGGCTCTTGATACTGTTGCCTTGTCACAATGCTTCAACTAAGAACGATGTAACCAAAAACACATATGAATTAAATAACCTTGTTTTGATATTGACTTTACTGCTTTTATTTTTGGAATAGAAAGAGAAAAGCCAGAAAAAACCTTAAATGGCTATTTAAAATGATTCATTCGATCGTTCTCACAATAAACAATTCTTATAACATTTTTCATAACTTTCGAAGAATCAGCTGTTAGATTTTATTTTATCGTACATTCGGCTTGTAATAAACCAATAAATTAATTATTTCATGTTCCAAAAATTTCCCTGGCCACTTGCCAAATGCCGAATAAGTTTTCTTTTCCACTTCATGAATGGTCAAAAATATGCTGCTGTGATAAAATTAATAAGTCCTGAAATAAGGTCAGTGTTACACTTTGATATCGACATGACTTACTGTATCCTTATCACACTTTGTACAAGAATCTTTAGCAAAACGATTTTGATGTTAAGAAAGGAAATGAAATAGACGATTTTTAGTAGTACCACATATTTGTAAAGGTTTATGGTTTTTGGTTTTCGGCATCTTTGTATTAGTATAACATAATATATCTAGATGGTCCTTAGTTTACACATTGCGTAAAAATGTCCCATAATAATACGGTCACACGACACAGGCCATTTTTATACAGCTATTTTGTCCGACAATAAAAAAAGATAGCCTGCTATAAATTATTATCAGGGCGTACTTCACAGAATTCTAATAGATATTTAATACGTTGTGTTACTCTCTGCGGCGTAGTCACAATACAATAGTATTTCCTTCCCATACGTCCAATTCAGCAAGAACGTTGGGAATTGTAAGCAATATTTTTTTACCAAGTGCTCCCATGTTGAATGATTGCTTTTTTAAAAGATACGCGTATGGTTCACCTTTTTTTCCTTTGAGAGAGAGAAAAGATTACAACTATTTATCTTTCTTTAGTCCGTTTTGGCAAGTAACCGCGTTTAATTTCAGTAAAGTTATTACCGTGAAAAATGATTCATAATATTTTCTGTTTCTCGAAAGCCTAATATATTTCTTTTGCATAATTTATATACCATATTTAGTATTCCTTTATAGTCTTTTATGAATTTTCTTTGCTAAATGAAATCTATTTTGAAACTTTTTGAGATAAAATAACACTAGAATAAATAATTTTGGATATATAATTACTATTAATATTAATGAAAATTATTATTTTTTTCTTATTTTTATAATGTTTTATTTTTACTTTATAACAACAGTTACCAACAGGTGACGTACATTTAATTTCAACTGTGATATTTAAGCCTGTGGCAAGGTAAAATAACAAATGTGGATTATATTTAGTTCAAACAATATTTTATTTCATAAATCGTTTTTATAAAAGCAAAAAAATAGATAAATATGTTACTTACAACATTTGTATGCACTTTCATTTTTGCTTTGATAAAAACGTATTATGAAAATTCTACTTCTTTTATGTTAAGAAGTAAAATTATACTTTTTATTTTTGTGCTTTGGGCGTATAGAATGAATTATCTAGATAGGTTATGAGAAAAACATTTGATGTGCCCTAGAAGTGTGCAGCCAAGCACTAACAACTTTCTATCTTTCTTTCTTTTTTACTAGCGGCACTCTGTGGGTTCGACATGTATGGTAATATATTTTAAAAAATCTTTATTGAAAAATTGTTTAGAATAACGGCAAAGTTATATGTAACTTTGCCGTTATTCTAAACAATTTCTCGATATTCGGGTTTAATAATCTGAACTCGGGGTACAATTCTGCCGTTATAAGGAAAAAAGACGTCTCTGCCAGTATTTTTATTTTTAATATAAATATGGCAGTTGCGTCTTTTTTTACCGATTCCAAATACATGAAAACTATACGTCTTTTTTCCCATAGTTGTGTGATAGTTTCCAAATTATGAAATAATAGTGTATAATAATAAACATAACGACAATATCTATATAAAGGTGTTTAATTTCAAAATATAATTTTAGATTTAATTTCAGCAGTTTTTGTATAACTTGCGTTTTTTATTAAATAATATAATATGTGACTCACCTGTCTGTTACATCTTGCACATACATAATGGCGGGCTCCCTTACGAGGCTAAATGTGAGTAGGGTTTAGTTCGAATCGTGAGTGAAGCCCCATCTCTATTGGACCACCAGTCACGTGTCTCGTCGACACCAATAGTGTGATCACGCATATAGAATTAAATGGATGCAGCACTTTTGTTTTGTTTTAAGAAAATGGTACGTGAAAATTGATTTTATATTTTAGAACAATTATGGAGGCACCCATTTTTTAAATGATAATAATATTTTATAGTTTAGAAAAAAAAAATAGGTAAATCAGATAAATCACTGGTCTCCACTAGACTAGGGTTCTCTGTCTCGTGAAGGTCAAAAATTACTAGGTATTTAAGATACATACTTCGATCTTAGCTAATTATTTATGTTAGAAGGCTTATCATTTCATCGATGGTAGAGCAATAGTCGGGTTTAAAGTTACGATGTCTCGATCGGAAGCTTGTACCTCTTATTTACTTACTTTGTAGTCATTCAATCATCCTATTAATAATTACAATTTACTTTTTAAATTGTGCCGTCAATTGCTATTCGTATCGAGTATTTTGTATTATTTTTAATATTCTTGTGGTCAATGCATATGCATAAATATTCACGACTTATAATTATAGACTCTGATAGCTTGTAATAATTGTATTTATTACTGAATACACGACCAGTGAATTCGGTTATAAATACTTTACTAAGTAGTATTAAACATTTATTTATTTATTTATTTTTTATTTATTTATTTATATCCAATTTACAACACTACCATTACAAGAAAAAACTTAATGCGATAGCGTGGTTCACTTTAACGTAATTAATTAATTATAACTAATAATATTCTATCTATTTACACATTTTAATTTTATACATTTATATCTAGATTACCCGTTTCCATAACAAATTATAAACAACGTTATCCTTGTAAAATCACTCATAGTGCAACAGAACAGATCTATTTTATCCGCGACCCGGTTGATGGTTCTGTGTGCGCGCGTCAGAGGCGCCTCCTGCAGCAGGTTAGTGCGTGCGCGGGGCACTCGCAACAACTGCGGCTTTCGTCGCCGGTATATATACCTATCCGGAACGTTAAAATTTAACATCTCCAGCAATGTTGGGTTCATTATTTTGCCCCTTATAACTTTAAATATATATGAGTCAATAGCCAGTTCCCTTCTCACCCCCAACTCATTATAACCAACCATACCCAATACGAATAGAGTTGGATACATTAAAGGGTAAAAAGGATACACGCCGTAATACCTCATATATAAAAATCTAATAAATTTATTTTGCACTCGCTCCAACATAAGATTATATTTAACTTCATGTGGGCTCCAGATGACTGCATTGCATTCTAATTGACTTCTTACCAATGCGTTATATAATGTGACAATAGCTGATACATTAGTGAAACTATGAACGGTTCTAAGTAAGAAGCCTAGGTTTCTGAAGGCTTTCTTGCAGATCTTAACCACGTGATTACGAAACGTCAGCCCAGTATCAATACTCACTCCTAGATCTCTCACCTCTGTGACCCGAGTCAATGGAGTGCCGTCTATATTATATTCATATGTGATTGGAGTACGTGCACGAGAGAACGTGATAGTCACACACTTAGAGTGGTTAAATTGTAATAGGTTGTTTGTACTCCAATCTACAATTCTGTTAATATCCTCCTGTAACAACTCGCAATCACTTTGATTTCTTATAGGCATATATAATTTTAAATCATCCGCGAATAACAAGCATTTAGCGTTTTCAATCACATCGGGTAAATCATTAATCATGATTAAAAACTCCATCGGACCGAGGTTGCTGCCCTGGCTCACGCCCGAACGAATGAAATACGGCTCAGATACGCAACCTGCACACTCAACGTATTGTTGTCTGTCTGTCATGTAGCTGGCAAAAAATTGCAGTAAGTGTGGAGTGAGACCAATACCGGCTAGTTTCTTTAGCAATATGTCATTATCGACTAGGTCAAACGCTTTTTTAAAATCAAAATAGGCGGTATCAATCTGCACTCCACTGTCCACTGTCGGGATCAGATCAGTCATATAGTTAAGAAGATTGCTCGAAGTACTTCTAGTTGGTCTAAATCCATGTTGAGCATCCGTAAGCTGTGCACTGATTTGCACAAATACTTGGTTGTGTAATGCTGATTCAAATATTTTGGCTGGTGTTGATAATACAGCTATCGGTCTGTAACATTCTACTTTGTCTTTAGCTCCTCCTTTAGGCACTGGGGTGACTTTTGTTACTTTCCATCTCTCGGGAAACACAGCAGTTTGAAGACAAAGGTTATAGATGTGAAGTAGTGGTTCGGTTAGTACACCTCTACAATCCCTGATGATATACGGTGGGATACCATCTGGTCCTGTTGATTTTTTAGGCTTTAGTTGTTGTAGCGCTTTCTGTACGTCATTTAAACATAATCTGTCTAAATGAATCCGCGCCCCTCCGTTCAAACTACCCGCCTCCTTTACCGCTGCACTTACACACAACTTTGCACGTTGCTCGCTGTATACGGAATGAAAAAAATTCGCGAATTCCTTAGCACATTCTTCCCCTGTCAGAACCATGCCGTCAATTGATATATTATGTAATGTGTTGCTACGTCTTTTAGAATTAATATAATTCCAAAAAGACTTAGGGTCTTTTTGTAACTGATTTTGTATCCTATGTTTGTGTTGTTTCTGAGCCTCCTCGATCATACGTTTTACTTTAGTTCTGTACTGGGCAAACGCCTCGTAATCACTATGCGAACGAGTAGTTTTATACCGCTTATGAAGCCCAGCCTTTATTTTTATGTCGCGAATTATTTCGAAAGTGTACCATTCGGGGTAACAGTACCTCGAACTGACATTACTTCGCTTTTTTCTTGGAACACAGTCATCTATTACAGAATTAATTGTATTATAGTAAAAATCTAAACTCGTATCTAAATCTAAATTGTAAATTGGGGTCCAGTCTATCGATGCAATTGACGAATATAATAAGAAAAAATCAGTTTTATTAAAATTCCAACCTGAATGAGCAATACTGGTGGCGGGCTGTGCGTCGGACACGCACGACTCGCCACCGGTGGGTCGGCGCGCGCGCGACACCCCCACGCGCAGCGGCGGGTGATACGCGTCCTCCGGCACCAGCGGCGCCTCCGCCGCGCACACACTCACCTTATCGCCCTCCGCTAATGTACTCAACACTAGATCTAGTTGCCGACCACTACAGTTATTTACTTTGTTGCACTGAGTGAATCCACAATATGTTTCAAAGTATACATAGTAATTACTTATATTAGAAGAACACGAGTACAAGTTAAAATCTCCAACCACTATAACATCCTTATATCTAATACAATAGTATTCTATAATCTTAAATAATAATAAGTACTCATTTTCACTACTGTTCGGTGGTATATACACAACGCACAATAAAAACAAAAATTTATTTCGAAAATGCACGGTAGCACTCACTAATTCGAAGAAATGCTCGTCAACGCATACGTCACCGGCGGATAGTCGCCGCAGCTCGAAGCGCGGTGTGGCCACTAAACACGCTCCGCCCTGTTTACGGCCATCCGCTCGATCGCATCGCAATATTGTATAACCATGTGGAACAAGTTCTGCGTTATGGATGGATTCATTTAATCCCGTTTCTGTGATGGCATATATATCATAGTCCGAAGATAAAATACTATTATTAAAGTCTTCCAGTTTTGTTCTGAGCCCTCTTACATTTTGATAGAATACTTCAGTATCTAACATAACATACAACATTCAGTATCTAACGTAACATACATAATCGTTCGATAAATATCAATTACTGTAATACTTATTTAAGTATATTGGGCCGATACTTATCGGAGAAATGCCGACTAGTACGAAGATCTTCTCCAGTTGGAAATACCCAAGATCCACTGAAATATTTAAATAGCTTTCACACCTCTATCAGAGTTAGTACTGTTGAAAACATCCAGTTCAACCATACACCTATACACACATACTTATATATCCTAAAGGCAATCCAATCCAAAACTTAAGTGCTTTGCACTTGTCGGTGTAGCAATCTCCATCTTTCTCTTTCCAATGCCATCTCTTTTAGTTCCTTATAAGTTTCAACTTTCACAACTTCTTTCAATTGATCGGTGTACCTTCTTCTTGGTTTTCCCCTCTTCCTTCTTGCTTCTATCTTCCCTTCCATTATATTTGTGATAAAATGATCATATCGAATTAGGTGTCCTTCCATTTTACCCCTTCTGTTCTCTATGTGTTTCAAAATTTCAAAACTCTTGTCAATATTTCTGTGTTAGTAACTTTTTCTGTTCAAGGCACTTTTTCCATTCGACGCCAGCACCACATCTCAAAAGCTTCCATCCTTTTCCGGTCTCTCTGTCTTAAGGTCCACGTTTCGCAAACGTATAGGGCAATGCTCCAGATATAAGACATAATTAGTTTTTTCCCGGATATCTTTACTAATTTTTGAAGTGAATAGATGTTTCTTTTTGTGGAAGGTCTGTTTTGCAATCGCTATTCTAAGTTTTATGTCGGCTGATGTTCTTGTATCTTCTGTTATTACTCTACCAAGATGTTTAAATTAATTTACTTGTTATATTGGATTATGGTAAATTTTGATGAGTTGTATCATTTTATGCGGAAATTTAGTTGCATTTTCGAATTGAATCAAACACAAGCATATGCCTGGCTAATGAGCTATCTCATTAGCCAGGCATATGCTGCTATCCTAGTCTATTTATATATCACCCACGAAAAATAAACTAACAACACAAAGAAGAATCAAAACGTGACAGCGTATATCACAATAATATAGATGACACAAAGAATACAAGATCATATAACATCACTTTCGTCGATGCCTTTCGACGTAAAAGAAAACTGGATAGAGTTTCTTCACCCTGTCTCAGCAGAACAAATACCAATCGAGATATTCTCTGAGACAAATACGACAACGTTTCTATAAATATTACAATAATCTGTAACCTTCACACGGTTCCCAATATTTTCGCGGTACAACGAGTCCCTGAAATAGGCAAAAAATATTTTCGTCCAAACCGCACAATACACAGCTTAGCCACAAATATCCAACCATTCATGGAATAAAACATATTTTTGTAAAAAGTACTCCATTCATAAATATTTAAAGCAAACGTTATTTAAAAGATGAAATAAATTTTATCTCGTAACAATAGATATAGTTCGATAATGCTACAAGTTTTTCATATTCATGGAGTATCCGTATCGCAGGCGAAGTCTCGGAGTAGACTTCGAAAGCTGTCGGACTGGCAATGAAAAATGGAATTTCTATTCTGAATTCCACTGTTTAACTGATTCTGTAGTCGTTTATTACCATATTTCTGAGTAAGAGTTTCTTTCGTTTACTGTTTTGCTGATCGGGGAATTGTCAATGCTTTCTTTAGTTCATTTCATAGTACGATTGCGAATTCTTATTTGTGATAGTACTCTTATTTATTAAAGCTTTAGCTTTTGTATTTGAATGAACTAATATATAGCTTATGATTTCACAGTTTGATTCTTGTATTCAATGTTACTATTGAATTATTTGTAAGATTTTCATACTACTGGTTTGGCAAATAGGCGTAGGTATATAGGAAGCTTATGGAGGCTTGAAATAAGTTAGGTTAGCTAAATTTGGTTGTAATACATCATTGTCTGCACCTACAGGGATATACAATACGTGTTTTTATGTTTTATTAAATTATGTGGGTGATATTATTTATGTTTTATAGTACTTTTATTGTGAAAAGCTAAAAATATTTCTACGTAGTTTTTTATTTAGATTCTTTGTCCTTTCATATCAGTAACATGCTTCAAAACCCCTATAATATAAATGTTTTTTAGTATTTTGTTACTATATATATTTCGGTTTTATTTCTAATAATAATTGAAGCGGCATCTAGCCTAATTGATAAAGTTTGAACTTACGATCAAGGGATTGCACTACCAAGGTGAATGCATTCCTTATACAAGCATTTTACTTAGCCCGTAACAAGATAATTAATTATATGCGACCCAATAATATTTTGTTATCAAAGTTATCATAGTCTATCATTCACGTTCTTCTTTCCTATTACCAACCCATCTATGTACACATTTCTTTATCAGCGCTAAAAGCGTTTTTGTAATAAAATAATTAAGTATTATTTTTACTACGTTATATGAAAGGGTTAACCTAGTTATGAGTCGAAGTATTAAAACATTTTTACAAAGTAAGTTAGTTAAATAAGAAACGTAAGTACATTTACCTTTCCTTCAATTTATGTAAGCAAAATAAACTTTTCACCGTAAATACATGTATTATTACATTTCTATTACACGTACGAAGTAAAAAAGCGAGTTAAATGCAGCTGTGTACATACATAATGCGGTTTGTGAATGGTCTTTCATAAAATGAATTAACACAGTTAGGAATTCCGCAGTGAATTAGTAGCTCACCACATTTGTTAACCAAACTAATAATTAAATAGAACATGGCTCAATTATATCCATTTTGATAGCGAGCATATATAATATATAATTTATGTAATTATTTCGGTGCAGTTTTTTTACTACCTTGTTTGTCCGTATGTTTTTAGTTACAAACATTCAGTTGAATATGAGATTCTGAATTCATATTGCGGATCAAGCAGTGCTATTGGACTATTAGGTAACTTGCAATTGACAGACAAAGTTGAATAAAGCAGTCAAAAGGGCAGATCATAGATTGAATGATAACATAAATGTTTTGCATAAATTCCTTATTAAAGGATCTCAAGCCATGTGCATAAAAAAATGTGATGTGGAATAAAGCAAGGCTAATATCAAAATAAATCCGTAGTCTTGCCAAATATTAAGTGACTTTTACATAAGATTGATAGTTGGGCCGTAAATCGTAGTTGACTAACTGACTGTGTAATTAGATTTTATTAGTCTTACTTATAAACCAATCTCAAATATTTAAGAGAAAGCCAAATATTACCTAGCCTTTAATCAGTATTTTTTTATAATTTTTATAAATGTTGCTCGACGTTGAGTGTTATTTAAATATTAGTTAAGTAAACAGTAGGCCGGAGCTTAATGATTCATTGTCTTGAGACCTACTTAGTTGAGAGGTAGCTAAGTATTAGTTTGTAATATTTTGGCTAAGGCTATAAGTGACGATGGATATTAATCTAGCGTTCATAATTAAGCTCGATAGGTACATAGGTTTCATTTAGTAACGCTCTTTTTTTTCGTCGTCTAGCTCTGGCCTGTAGTATAACAAGCACCAGCGTTAGCATGCTATTTCACGACGCTTACATATATTTTGTTCGAAATAAGAAAGGTATAACAAAACATCTTTACCGTCATTGCCAGATGCCATAGTGCTATTTCTTTGTGTGTTGCGCCTAAGGCAAGCGTGACTTGAATCTAGATAAAACTAAACCGTGTAAAATAAAAGTTTGTTCCGAAGTATGGTAACTTAACAGTTTATGTTACGTTGTAGTACTTAAGAAAATTAGAATGCGTAGGTAAATAAGCAATAATCTATAAACAAAGTTTTCCTTTTGTTCGTATTTTATGACCTTGTTGGTAAAAAGGAAAGTAGGTATTACAATACTGCCTAGGAATTATATTAATAAGGTTTTGGACTGGGATTTGTCTATAAAGATTTCTTAGTAGTAGCACGAATTTATTAATAAATAACGTCATCAACAAACTCACATTCGCATTTATAATATTAGTAATAATATTATAAATGCGAATGTGAGTTTGTTTCTTTGTAACACTTTCACACCTTATCTACTAGACTACGATCTACGATCATCATGAAATTTCGCATATACTTTGTCAGGGATTCAAAAAAGGACATAGGTTGCCTTTCATCTATAAAAAGGTACTGTTATAAACAAAATCTACATTAACGCGTGCGGAACAGAGACAAAATATAGTTGCAAATAATTCATTATCTATCTTATTGAATGCAAGAAAAACGGTATTGATTGCTACTTGCAGTAATTTAACAAGTATATTGGCCGCTCGTTATCGCTGTATACTCATTGCCCGTAAGTCAAAAGTATACGTGAATAATATTTTTGTACGAAATCCCTCGCGAAACCGCCTAAGTCGTCGAAGTTTGATGAAGCTGACGAAACATTTTTCTGTACAAGTATGTAACGAACCGAGAATACTTCTGTTTGGCTTTCCATCTCAATGAATACGTCATGTTGTGCGAACATGTTACCGTATACCAACTTTAGGATACACTTTAGACATAATAAAAAGTAGCACTCCTTTTTTATTTGAGATTTCAGATTCAAAGTTTTGTTTTAATGTTTGGTGAGTGTAAATGTATGTAAATTGTGTATGGTTCATAAATAATTATAGGCCCGTCTTTAGCCGCGGAAATCGAATGGTCGAGCGTCCGATACTATAGCCGTTTCCCGCAAGTCTAGTATGGTATCAAATGATTTGGAACTAACGATAAGCGATAAACGACAAAAGGTTAGAATTATTCAAGTCTCCAAACAAATTTCCAAATGCATTAAACTTTGATATTGATTGTTTATTGAACTTTAATGACGTATTATCATATATCAGTATAAAGGCTCTGATGGTACAGAATATTACTGAATACAATAGTTATCACTGTCATATGAGGCTATACAAAAACATTTATCAAATCGAATATTCGTTTGCGGTTCGAATTATTCGAATCAGTAAACACGATTAGATCAACTTTCTACTACACGAGCTTTTAATTTTATTTTCCTTTTTCCTCATTTACTAATTGCTGGTCTTAACTAGTGTGGCTGACATCAATAATGCAATAACCAGGCCTTGACACTACATCTTTTAGATCAGCAAAGCTTTTCCCAAGGCCTTATCTCCATTTACACGCAAAATTACACGAATTTCCATTCATTCTCGTCAATGGAGTAATAAATCTGGAAGTTCACGGCGCCTCTGATACTCGGATAAGTATTGTACTCACGTACCTGTTATAATACAGAACTTCCCCGAATACAAGGTTCCGTGTTACTTGTTATATATAGATGGTGTTCTATTTTGAGGGTTGGTGTCTTATCCAGAATATATTATGTAAGATTGTAATACGAATGATATGCAGATGTAAATCATAGGTTCGGTTATTGGGTGAAGTAACATGATATCGCATTTATTAGGAACGCAATTTTTCGGTCTTTGAGAGGTACCTACTGCCGATTTTCAAGGAACCAAAAAATTGCCGTTTCAAGTCGTTTAGTAATACATACCTATATATCATACAATTAGTTGTAGTATAAATCATTTCTGGGACCAGCCTCGGCGGTGGAGTAGTAGAGAATACAACTGCTGTGCATGAGGTCTGGGATTTTGAGTAAAGAAATTCTCATTAGCAAAACGGAGTCCAAAATCCGAGTGTTCAACTACTTGCGACCTAAAAAAACATAGCTGGATAAATGTAGGTGTTGTACCGGTTTACACAGCCGAAGCACTTGCCACTAACGACGAAAGATGGCGATGTATTCAATTACACTCGACACCATACAACTTCTACTAAGCGCTGAATCACGCAAGCGAAATTCTTATTACGAGTTACTATATATCTAAGTGCCTGACATCAACGGTCAGACCGCGTCCTACCAAGTATGATCATTAAGCCTGGTCTCATAATCTCCCAATGTGTTGAAGGAATATCGTACCACGTTACTCCGCAGTATAATACATTTCTGCTTACCCCTTCCTGACTATATGCTTAAAACTATATATTACGGTTAATTGTTGAGAAGCAGCTGGACGCAAGTTTAGTTGGTTGAAACTAAATCCAACCTAAGTAACTGCAATACGATAAGGCTCGGAGCAGTTCAGCTGTGCTGCAGTATATGTATATATAACATTGATATATTGAGAGTTGTACTTTATTTGGTGGGAATCTCTTGGTGAAAATATATAGGTGAAGTTTGTAATATTATAGGAGAATAAAAAATGGAACAATTTAAAACTTTTTTAATAATAATAATTAAAAAATACCGAATACACTAACCATATCACAGTTCGCCAGCGCCGCTAATCTCTATGAAAATTAAGATCAACTGCTTAGATTAATAACTTTTTATTTGCTACTAATTTGATTGCATATTACCTCACAATTATTTTTATAGTTAATTAAAATTTTAATGGTTAACTAGAAGCAGTGATAGCTAAGTAGTTTAAGATCTTACAATCGACACATCGTAGATTTAGGCATCGTTCTAGACACCGTGTTGCTAGGAAGATTTTCTTGAACTGACGTTTGAACCCAAGACCTTCTACGTAGCAGTCGCATACTACCACCGAGGCAGACACTCAATTAATTGTTAGTAATCTTTTACGTAATGAAAATAGTTAAAGTGAGATTACGTACCCAAATAAACGCCCCGCAAAATATAACACATTTAAACTTTAAATTAAGTAAAACAGTTTCATTAATAATCCTTTATGTAACAAATGTTTAGCACAGACAAAATGAAGCGGCAACCCTTAACCGTAATCGTATAATTAATCACTATTATTCAACTGTTCAACACCCAAGCATCTACTCGAAACTAAAACTCGAGGGTCGTCAACTTGCAAATTATGGCAGCTTACAGCCCTGTGAAGGCAGTATGTAAACGTTGTAATTATCCCGGATCAAAACTTTGATTCTAACAGACCTTTAGTATTTTACTAATGAAGAAACTTTGGGGAAAAGATAAGGCTTGACTTGGTTAACGTTTAAGTCAAATGTACCTTGGGGTAAAAGTATGCAGTTAAGTTGGGGCAAGCCGCTTAAGGCTTGTCTAGGGTTCTGACTGTCTGATTATGGTAATGATGGTAGTGACACTTCCGTGGAATAAGGCTAAAGACAAGGCCTAATGTAACGATATGACAGTTTTACATTTAAAGTTGCGAAGGATGTTTAGTTTTAATACGCTCTATGATTACTAGTTTAATAGAAAGTACTGCAATCATAAGTGATTGCGGTTTGTGTTAGTTTGGTTTGAGAGTAGAAGTGTCTATCGTGACCAATTATTATTGATGGTACGAATGAGCTCTGAAAACACTCTGGATGATATTATTATTCTTTAAAGAAATCTAGCGTAACAGTAAAAATATGTTGCGTTGCATGCGTTTCCTCCGATAAATATAAATTCCGGAGTTGTTATGTATAAAATTCGATTTAATTTATCTCTAAAAATGTTAATGACACGCACATATTATACCCAAAAAAAAAACACTTCTTGAACGCCATGTAGTGCAGTTACTATGACATTTATATATAGTAATTTGTAAAATTAAATATAAATAGTTTTTATAATTTAAATAGCTGAAATAGAAGTAAACAGTTACTAGTAAAAGCGTTTAAAAATAGTAGTTTAAATTTTCAAAATTATGTAGTAATAGTGTTTTATAAAAAATATACAACGCGATAAAATCCGTATAAAGTTGTTTAATTTCAATGTATAACATACACGTAAACGTCCGACAATATTATAATAATGTAGATATACATATAGTTCTGCCAAGTGTTCATATACTTAGAGTCAACTAGTTTCATTATCACTAAAGCTTCCCAGAAAACAGAAATCATATAGCTATTTGATCGACGGATTGTGTATACTCGCCTCGGCACTGCTACTGCGCCGACTGTTGTTTGATCTCTAAACAGGACGAAAATTTGTATTATCTACAAATAATTGTTCTGAGTTTGGGTATTCATTGTGTATGTTGCTTGAATGTTTGTAAAGTTCCCCGTGGTACAGGAATTATTAACGCAGGAGCTGTCTTTGTTAAATGAATAAAAATAACTATCTTGTTATCCCCATTAAAATATTGCTGCTATACTGGATAAATAGCTAGCAGATTGAAGCCAATGTAAAGAGAAAGTGATCAGAGCATCCAAAGGCCTTCAATGAAGGATGTCCTCAGCGCATCATTGTTCCGAGTTCAAAGCCCCCATCACATGAAAGCCGAGTGGTAGGGTTCACTAAATATAATTTATAAACGTTTCATTACCCTTTCACTCCCAGATCAATTGAAATTATAGTCATGAACTATAAATTGGACGTAAAAGGCTGGCCTTTGTGAGATTCAAAGGGATTATCATTCAATCAACCTTGCATATTCGTAAAGTGCAGGCTTGTTGAATTTTTTATATCGTTAGCATGTATCATATGTTGGATAAAGAGCAACTTATATCATTAAAATCGTGTCGGACATTTTGACGTATCACATTTCATTATTGATTGGCAATAGCAGTAGAGCAGGTATGACATTTTATTCGATGAATATTGAAGTAACTGTCTCGTTGACGCCGTGATATGAGATTGTGTTTATATTGAAGTGCGATTGTATAGTTTTAAGTTTGATTCCTGTATATTGAAACGGAGCTTATTTATGCATTGTTGTTATTATCTAAAATGGTAAAATAATGGCAACTGTTGGTCAAAGTTAATAACACTTAGCTCGTTCGTTTTACCAGTTATACCATTATAATATCAGTCAAATGAAGCTTATTATTTTCTTTCTTATAAAAACCAGATCTCCAGAACTAGGAATAATGCCTAAATTTTGGATAGTGCACCCGCAATTTACACATTTAAAAAAATTAGGTAACACAAATGATATTCAGAGTTGGAACAACTATTTGTAAATCACACACAAATTACTGTCTCATGTGGTATTCGTACCCTTAACACTCGACGTAAAGGCAATGGCGAGGCAACTACTCAAACTATGCCTCGATGGCGTAGTGGTTAGTGTAACCGACTACCACGCCTGAGGTCGCGGGTTCGATTCCCGCACAAGTCAAACATTTGTATGCATGAATATGGATGTTTGTCTTGGTCTGGGTGTTTCTACGTATAATATGAATGCATTTACAAAAAAAAAGTATATGTATGTTTATTCATTGTCTAGTACCCATAGTACAAGCTCTGCTTAGTTTGGGCTAGATGGTGTTGTGTGTATGTAGTAGAATATTATTATTATATTATTATTATTAAACCACTCGCCACGCCATCCGTACGTCATTAAAAAGTAACACTGACCATAAAGTAATACTGTATAACATTACATACAGTTTACAATTACAAAGCATATACTTGAAACTAATGCCGATTTATTGATCGAGTTTCAATGTCTACAATCTCTTTACATGAATCTGTACTATACTAATGTACATGTGTCGTGAACTGTTTATTAATCATCCCACTGCTAGGCTGCTTTCTTTCATATAGGTGAGGTGTTTGGCAATAAGTTAGTAAGTACATGAGTTTAGTGCAGAAAGACGGGTGAAGACCTAACTCCGGTCTTTACACATCTTTGACAATATTATGGAGAAAGACAGCGTTATTAGATTTTTCTGGTCGCAAATATTCTTAGTTTAGAGTTTGATACTTTAATAGGGTACCAGAGTAGGGCCCACGTAATAAGCCCCGCCCCTATTGCCTATTACGTGGTATATATAACTAACGCCAGTGAAATCTGGGTTATATAAACCTATGGCTATTCCTTCGGGGATAAATGCGTGAGACTGTAGTATGCTTTTTTATTTTAAAAGACTATGCAGTATTAGGAAGAGCTGCTGTATTACGAGTGACTTTAGAAACATTCACACAATGGTCACAAAGAACACCCATATTCAGAACAAGTTATAAGCGGCGGTAGACCAATGGATAAGGTATCGGACTGTCATCGAGAGGTCACGGGTTCGAATCCTACCCATTGCACTACTGATGTTAACCCTACACTCCTAAAACAAGCATTCTAGCTTAGCTGGAGGGGTTAACAAAAATACGAGTAATTTGAAACCCAAATTGCTAGTATTCTAATAAAAAGATTACTAGATATTTTAACAAAAAAAATTTAAACTCTTTTCTATGTGGAATTCGAAACCACAATATTCGGTGTAGTTGCAGTGGCGAGGCAATCACTTATAAAAACTACGTCATTCATGTAGGATTACTTGACTAACACAGCAGTACCTTTCATAGTAGTAGAAGTCGCAACATTGCATAAAAATTTCATTATAGATCTCTTAAAAATAGTGACGTAATAAAAATACTTCTGAAGGTATATGGCACGATTGATCTTTTATAAATTCTAGGACAGAAGTGAATGTCCCGCCATCGAAGAAGTGATAAAACCCTATATGTAACAGTTTTATTCCTATCAAATGTCCCTAGCACCTGGATTTTTACTGCTTTTACTGTGCAAGTATCAATTTACCCAGTAAATGAAAACGTTTGAGTGGAAACGGCGTCAAATGAAGTGAAATGAAAAGTGGTTTTAGTGTTCTCATTTATTTCTATTGTGTAGTAATGCATAAGTATCTGGGAACTGTAGCGGGACAATGAAATGCGGGAAACTGGGGCTTTTGAAACATGTTACTGCAAAACGTGGTCAGATTTAAAGATCGTAAATCGTATTACGTGGAAAAATAAATTAGAGTCTGGTTGATGAAAAATGTTTTATATTTTTAATTCATTTATATGGATTTAATATATATTATGTATGCATGATCCCTTAGTGGGTATGACCCAATTGATTGCATGGATGGCATAATGGATTAAGTGTTTGCCTCGCCACTGTTATCGCACCGAGTGTTGTAGGTTCGATGTCCACACGGGTCAAACATTGCATCCACAAGTTGCCGTAAAGTCTGTTTGTAAAGTGCTTTGCGATACAAGAATTATTCCTTGTGCGAAAATTATATTTTTTAAGCAATAAAAATAAGAAATATATTGTATCTCACACTCACATTCACGTCTATTTCTTGAAATGGTAGGCACAGAATTGCTTGACTTTTTAAGATCGATTTGAACTTGCTAGGATTCTAGCACATCCCATGTGATTAATCATTCAACATGTTAGATTAGGGTAATAGGCTACCTAGAGAATCTGCCACGAGAAATAAATATTTTATTGATCAAAGCTTGCTCTACCTAATTAGTAATTAACAATAACTAAATTGAAATTTAACTTCTATCTAGAGGCTTTATTATACCTTTTTATTTTTAAATACTTATTAATAATAATAATTTATTTCCAGTAAGAATTACAATAGTATACATATAACACAACAAGAAAATACACTATGTGGTAACAGTTTCGTAGAAAATGATGAAACGTTGGCACCTTTACTAATGTAACATTTTATCACAGGTGCCAACTTGATTTACTATTTAAATTTCCTGTTACTCTAATGTCTCGGTTTAATTTTAATGTATAACATTTGCGTGAACGTAAGACAATGGTATGGTATTTTAAACTATTATCTTGTTGCTCTTAAATATTATTAAATAAATTCATTCAAGTTAGGTTACAGGGTCACCCCTGTAACCTAACTTGAATGAATTTATTTAGATTTTTGATTTTTAAGGCTTTTGCATTCATTGATAGTTAATAGGTAAATAATCATGCTAAATTTTTATATGATAAAAGATTTGGTCATTATGTTCTATCTTTCGTCTTTATAACTGAGATGATTAAAAGTTCATATGTAAAGGTAAACAAACATCGGCTCGAATATTGTATTAATAAATTTCATATTTTTTAGATTTTATTTAAGTTAACACTTATGAATGTCAAATGCTTATTAGTTGAATTACTTAATTGTAATTTAACTTCTATATAGAGGCTTTATTATACCTTTTTATTTTTAAATACTTATTAATAATAATAATTTATTTCCAGTAAGAATTACAATAGTATAAACACAACAAGAAAAAACACTATGTGGTAACAGTTTCGTAGAAAATGATGAAACGTTGGCACCTTTACTAATGAAACATTTTATCACAGGTGCCAACTTGATTTACTATTTAAATTTCCTGTTACTCTAATGTCTCGGTTTAATTTTAATGTATAACATTTGCGTGAACGTAAGACAATGTTATGGTATTTTAAATTATTATCTTGTTGCTCTTAAATATTATTAAATAAATTCATTCAAGTTAGGTTACAGGGTCACCCCTGTAACCTAACTTGAATGAATTTATTTAGATTTTTGATTTTTAAGGCTTTTGCATTCATTGATAGTTAATAGGTAAATAATCATGCTAAATTTTTATATGATAAAAGATTTGGTCATTATGTTCTATCTTTCGTCTTTATAACTGAGATGATTAAAAGTTCATATGTAAAGGTAAACAAACATCGGCTCGAATATTGTATTAATAAATTTCATATTTTTCTTGCAACGCAATGATTAAGTATATGAATAAGGATGGAAACACGTACCCAATTATCGATAAGCGCTCTCGAGTACTCCATCGGCATTGTGGCAAGATTTTTATTAAAATGCATAAAGATTCGGTTATCATAAATTATGATCACCTCGGCAGCGATGAACAATGTAAAATCATGGTATCTACATGGGCGTAATTTATACGACATATTTCCTCGACGGAAAAAATTAAAGCATCCAAAAAATTGCATTGATCTGTTGTATTTAAGCCAGCTAGGTATCTAAATACATATCTATACTGTGTGGTTAATCTGTACTTAAATAAATTATTTTTAGTTTTATTTATTTTGTAATAATATTTAAGAGCAACAAGATAATAGTTTAAAATACCATACCATTGTCTTACGTTCACGCAAATGTTATACATTAAAATTAAACCGAGACATTAGAGTAACAGGAAATTTAAATAGTAAATCAAGTTGGCACCTGTGATAAAATGTTACATTAGTAAAGGTGCCAACGTTTCATCATTTTCTACGAAACTGTTACCACATAGTGTATTTTCTTGTTGTGTTATATGTATACTATTGTAATTCTTACTGGAAATAAATTATTATTATTAATAAGTATTTAAAAATAAAAAGGTATAATAAAGCCTCTAGATAGAAGTTAAATTTCAATTTAGTAATTGTTAATTACTAATTAGGTAGAGCAAGCTTTGATCAATAAAATATTTATTTCTCGTGGCAGATTCTCTAGGTAGCCTATTACCCTAATCTAACATGTTGAATGATTAATCACATGGGATGTGCTAGAATCCTAGCAAGTTCAAATCGATCTTAAAAAGTCAAGCAATTCTGTGCCTACCATTTCAAGAAATAGACGTGAATGTGAGTGTGAGATACAATATATTTCTTATTTTTATTGCTTAAAAAATATAATTTTCGCACAAGGAATAATTCTTGTATCGCAAAGCACTTTACAAACAGACTTTACGGCAACTTGTGGATGCAATGTTTGACCCGTGTGGACATCGAACCTACAACACTCGGTGCGATAACAGTGGCGAGGCAAACACTTAATCCATTATGCCATCCATGCAATCAATTGGGTCATACCCACTAAGGGATCATGCATACATAATATATATTAAATCCATATAAATGAATTAAAAATATAAAACATTTTTCATCAACCAGACTCTAATTTATTTTTCCACGTAATACGATTTACGATCTTTAAATCTGACCACGTTTTGCAGTAACATGTTTCAAAAGCCCCAGTTTCCCGCATTTCATTGTCCCGCTACAGTTCCCAGATACTTATGCATTACTACACAATAGAAATAAATGAGAACACTAAAACCACTTTTCATTTCACTTCATTTGACGCCGTTTCCACTCAAACGTTTTCATTTACTGGGTAAATTGATACTTGCACAGTAAAAGCAGTAAAAATCCAGGTGCTAGGGACATTTGATAGGAATAAAACTGTTACATATAGGGTTTTATCACTTCTTCGATGGCGGGACATTCACTTCTGTCCTAGAATTTATAAAAGATCAATCGTGCCATATACCTTCAGAAGTATTTTTATTACGTCACTATTTTTAAGAGATCTATAATGAAATTTTTATGCAATGTTGCGACTTCTACTACTATGAAAGGTACTGCTGTGTTAGTCAAGTAATCCTACATGAATGACGTAGTTTTTATAAGTGATTGCCTCGCCACTGCAACTACACCGAATATTGTGGTTTCGAATTCCACATAGAAAAGAGTTTAAATTTTTTTTGTTAAAATATCTAGTAATCTTTTTATTAGAATACTAGCAATTTGGGTTTCAAATTACTCGTATTTTTGTTAACCCCTCCAGCTAAGCTAGAATGCTTGTTTTAGGAGTGTAGGGTTAACATCAGTAGTGCAATGGGTAGGATTCGAACCCGTGACCTCTCGATGACAGTCCGATACCTTATCCATTGGTCTACCGCCGCTTATAACTTGTTCTGAATATGGGTGTTCTTTGTGACCATTGTGTGAATGTTTCTAAAGTCACTCGTAATACAGCAGCTCTTCCTAATACTGCATAGTCTTTTAAAATAAAAAAGCATACTACAGTCTCACGCATTTATCCCCGAAGGAATAGCCATAGGTTTATATAACCCAGATTTCACTGGCGTTAGTTATATATACCACGTAATAGGCAATAGGGGCGGGGCTTATTACGTGGGCCCTACTCTGGTACCCTATTAAAGTATCAAACTCTAAACTAAGAATATTTGTGACCAGAAAAATCTAATAACGCTGTCTTTCTCCATAATATTGTCAAAGATGTGTAAAGACCGGAGTTAGGTCTTCACCCGTCTTTCTGCACTAAACTCATGTACTTACTAACTTATTGCCAAACACCTCACCTATATGAAAGAAAGCAGCCTAGCAGTGGGATGATTAATAAACAGTTCACGACACATGTACATTAGTATAGTACAGATTCATGTAAAGAGATTGTAGACATTGAAACTCGATCAATAAATCGGCATTAGTTTCAAGTATATGCTTTGTAATTGTAAACTGTATGTAATGTTATACAGTATTACTTTATGGTCAGTGTTACTTTTTAATGACGTACGGATGGCGTGGCGAGTGGTTTAATAATAATAATATAATAATAATATTCTACTACATACACACAACACCATCTAGCCCAAACTAAGCAGAGCTTGTACTATGGGTACTAGACAATGAATAAACATACATATACTTTTTTTTTGTAAATGCATTCATATTATACGTAGAAACACCCAGACCAAGACAAACATCCATATTCATGCATACAAATGTTTGACTTGTGCGGGAATCGAACCCGCGACCTCAGGCGTGGTAGTCGGTTACACTAACCACTACGCCATCGAGGCATAGTTTGAGTAGTTGCCTCGCCATTGCCTTTACGTCGAGTGTTAAGGGTACGAATACCACATGAGACAGTAATTTGTGTGTGATTTACAAATAGTTGTTCCAACTCTGAATATCATTTGTGTTACCTAATTTTTTTAAATGTGTAAATTGCGGGTGCACTATCCAAAATTTAGGCATTATTCCTAGTTCTGGAGATCTGGTTTTTATAAGAAAGAAAATAATAAGCTTCATTTGACTGATATTATAATGGTATAACTGGTAAAACGAACGAGCTAAGTGTTATTAACTTTGACCAACAGTTGCCATTATTTTACCATTTTAGATAATAACAACAATGCATAAATAAGCTCCGTTTCAATATACAGGAATCAAACTTAAAACTATACAATCGCACTTCAATATAAACACAATCTCATATCACGGCGTCAACGAGACAGTTACTTCAATATTCATCGAATAAAATGTCATACCTGCTCTACTGCTATTGCCAATCAATAATGAAATGTGATACGTCAAAATGTCCGACACGATTTTAATGATATAAGTTGCTCTTTATCCAACATATGATACATGCTAACGATATAAAAAATTCAACAAGCCTGCACTTTACGAATATGCAAGGTTGATTGAATGATAATCCCTTTGAATCTCACAAAGGCCAGCCTTTTACGTCCAATTTATAGTTCATGACTATAATTTCAATTGATCTGGGAGTGAAAGGGTAATGAAACGTTTATAAATTATATTTAGTGAACCCTACCACTCGGCTTTCATGTGATGGGGGCTTTGAACTCGGAACAATGATGCGCTGAGGACATCCTTCATTGAAGGCCTTTGGATGCTCTGATCACTTTCTCTTTACATTGGCTTCAATCTGCTAGCTATTTATCCAGTATAGCAGCAATATTTTAATGGGGATAACAAGATAGTTATTTTTATTCATTTAACAAAGACAGCTCCTGCGTTAATAATTCCTGTACCACGGGGAACTTTACAAACATTCAAGCAACATACACAATGAATACCCAAACTCAGAACAATTATTTGTAGATAATACAAATTTTCATCAAAAGCCTTAAAAATCAAAAATCTAAATAAATTCATTCAAGTTAGGTTACAGGGGTGACCCTGTAACCTAACTTGAATGAATTTATTTAATAATATTTAAGAGCAACAAGATAATAATTTAAAATACCATAACATTGTCTTACGTTCACGCAAATGTTATACATTAAAATTAAACCGAGACATTAGAGTAACAGGAAATTTAAATAGTAAATCAAGTTGGCACCTGTGATAAAATGTTTCATTAGTAAAGGTGCCAACGTTTCATCATTTTCTACGAAACTGTTACCACATAGTGTATTTTCTTGTTGTGTTTATACTATTGTAATTCTTACTGGAAATAAATTATTATTATTAATAAGTATTTAAAAATAAAAAGGTATAATAAAGCCTCTATATAGAAGTTAAATTACAATTAAGTAATTCAACTAATAAGCATTTGACATTCATAAGTGTTAACTTATGAATGTCAAATGCTTATTAGTTGAATACCACGTTGATACATTTAAATTAGCACTTTCTAAGTCAGTAACGCTTTTGCTGAAGAACGGTTTCTTTAGCAGAATATATCTGATCTTGAGTTAACGTAGAATATCTGTTTATCATATTTTAGAAGCTACAAATAAAAAAGAGTATCAAGTTTATGACTTCGTTCTGACAAATGATTCTAGTCTAAGGATAAACCTAGTATTAAATTTAGTTTACCTTTTATATTTGAACTGATGGGATCTGCTTTCAATTATATCTTTTATACAAATGAAATTCACTTTACAGTACAAATATTAATTTAAGATTAGTTTTGTACTGAATGAAAAAATCCAGCGCTTAATCCGCGACACGCCACAAGCCTTTAGCAAAACAAAAAACTACCACAAACATCACACGGACAAAAAATGCAATCTCATAATTGAAGTCGCGACCTACCCAAACAAGAGGGCTGACAGTTAAAACAAAATTGTCTTAGCATAGCAAAACAGAAATACAATCAACGTAGGCAAATAAAAACGCAAATTAATTAACCTTACTCAGTTCCAGCATCAAAATAAGCTACAGGGGGATCCCCTGTTTAAAATTCCGCTCCCATTTTTTGCTGCAGAGTTCTTTGCGCCAATTCGGAGTTCGATGGTGCTCTCGCAACGGTATTAGCATATTAATGAACGGCAGCTACGAACTAACATTTGTAATTACTTTTGTCCTGACTCTGCGAGTTACGCCTTAGGTAACAAAGGCCTTTTATCTGCTGCAGGGAACTTGTGTTGTGATGTTGCTGAACTGGTAAACGTAATGCATCTTTCATTATCATTATACTCCACGGATCTTTTCATCTTCTGCTTGCGCTTACAGTTTTTCTTTTGAAAGTTTTTGAAATGCTAAATCTTTGACTAAGTCTTACACCTGGCGACGCGGTTCGTAGCAATGTCCGCTCGACGTAAATTAGACTTTTTATAACTTTATAGTTCCCGAAACGTGAATTTGCATCTTTTTAAAACTGTTAGGAAGTTGGACTGAAGCAAGTGCCAATTCTGGGGTCAATTACTCACTTTTTCGAGTTATATGAGAGTATCTTTGCCAAAAGGATGTCAGTAGCAACACACTGCGGATTTTATGTTATTATCCTTTAAAAAGTATGCCAAGCATTTTTCAGAGCATCGGCACCGCGCGAATTATGTTCTAGGAAGCATCAGCAGGCTAGCATTACCACGTTTTACCAGTTGAGCCTCGCTCGTTGTTACTTTTTAGTAACAATGTACCTTATATTACAAAATAGATACCAGGTGGAAAATCTACGTATTTGGCAAAATGTGGATATGCTACGCAATGTATATGTAACTTAAATTTTCTAGATGTAAAGGAAAGTAATACACAGATGACACTATTTTATTTGTTTTAAATAAATAATTGGTATTTTTCATTGCACTTTTGACGATGACTGCTAATGAGTCAATATAACTATATCTAGATAATGCAAAGAGCATTGTTTGGACGTAACGTTCAGAGGTCAATTTAGGCATTAAACATAGTTGTCATAGTACTTCTGTAGAATTTTCACAAGCAAATGTTCTCACCAAAAATCATTGTGCGAAATCTGTTCCAATTCCGAGAAAATGCTTTTTACGTTTTTGTGAAGGGACAAAGCTCTGTTACAATTGTGCCGTACCTACCTATCGATGCGTTATTTAAGCGACGTCCACACAAGAGTGGAACGTGAGAGGGAACCTAATACGAGTGTCAGTTTTTGCTTGAATATTATGATGGCCAGGGCAGAGACACGAACAACCTTTTTTTTTGTGGCGATTGTAAAAGGTAAAGGATTTTTTAAGGTTCACAGATATTTTATCATGCGCTTTTTATTGGTGACACATTTTATCTGGGTCGAATCGTCCGAATCTAGTTTTCATTTATTCCTTCACTGGTGTGTCATCATTGTAAAAAGTTGGGACAGTTGTTGAATTTTTCTTCTATGGAAGTATTCAAGTAAGATATTTCGCGTTTATTATGCGAATATTAGTTAGTATTGTAACTTAATAATGTCCAAACGGTTTGTTGTATTTTGATTATGTTTTGTTTAAAAATAACACAAATAATGGATAAGGATTTAAGGACATAGATTTAAAGATACTAGAAATAAGTTAACGGAGGGTTTTTTAATATATAATTTTTTTTTAGTTTTTAATATCCTTGCCGGATCGATGCACTTGGACTTGGAAGCGGTGCTCCTGGCGTCGCTCTACCGTTGGCGCCAGGAAGCTCGGGGCGAAGGACCAACTCTTCCCACTCTCGAGGCAGTACGGTCCGAGCTCCGCCAGGTCGTGGTGGAAGAGTGGAAGAAACGACTTGTGCACCCCAGTGCCGGGCACGCCACGATCGTGGCGGTAAGTCCCCTTTTAGAGGAGTGGCTGGAGAGGCGGCATGGCACCCCGTAACCTTCCGGCTGACACAGGTAATGACTGGCGACAGTTGCTTCGGCCAGTACCTGTGTCGCATAGGCCGGCAAGAGACGCCCGGTTGTCACTACTGCGGCGACTGCCGTGATGTTGTTGCAGACACAGTGCTGCACACGTTGGCGGATTGCCCTGCCTGAGCTTCGCAGCGCCGTGAGTTGGTCGCGGCAGTCGGAATTGTTGCCCTCTCGCTCCTGGCCTTGGTTCAGTCTATGGTCCGGAGTAAGAGGTCGTGGAACGCCGTCGCCTCCTTCTGTGAGGAAGTTATTTCTATCAAGGAGGCAGCGGAGTGGAAGAGGGAACGTTTGAACCCGCTCCCCACCCTGAGGTTTTACCTGGGGGTGGTGGGCTTCGTGGGCCTACCCGCCACCCGTTCAGCACCAGGTCCGAGAGGCGGCGTGCGTGTTCCCACGAGCACCTCTGTGTCTTGTGTCCGTTCCCCTTCAAGAAAACAGCAGGGTTAAAATTAAGAGTGACCAAAGTGTAGGTCTTTTTGTGTAGTGGCGTGCTAAAACATCGGCGGGGTTGCGATTGTGACATGTAAAAGAGATTCACGACCCTGCGCGACTCCGCCGACTCTCGTTATGTCGAGGAACACCGTGGTAGATTTAGTCGGTATTATCGGGGTATCTTTCCCCAGGTGAGCCCGACATAACCTCTCCGACGCTCCCCGGAGAGATATGAGTCAAAGCATTTACCCACGTAAAAAAACCAAAATATAGTTTTTAATGTAAATGCTTTATTTAAATAAAAACCAGATATTGTAAAATTGCAATTGCACAATCATTCATTACATATTATAATGTAATGCATCAAGCTGAATTACTTATATACTACTTTTGGGGCAGACATAAGACAGATCTAAAAAGGTTTCAGAATATAGTCTAGAGCGAAAAAGTATTCTTTAAAAATTGTATCACTTTAGAAATATAGTCATATTATGCACTACGTCTTGACCCCTGGATGTTTATAAACTCTTTAAACCACTTTCTAGTTGCATAGTCGCACCTTGTATCTTAATCTGTAACTCTTATACTAATCTATATAAATAAAAATCACTTGTATGACTTAAGAACGGCTCGATCGATATGGTAGATTTTTTGTTGGTTTTGTAATTGTCATGACAAGTTATGTTTTTTTTTAAATAAAATTTCCGAGAAATCCGCGGTAGATGTTGAAAATTTCAATGGAATTTTTATATGGAAAATACAATTATTGACGTTTTGATATTTGTATTTTTTTATAGGTTGACAGGACAACGACTGTCCGGTTAGTTAGTAAGATATAAAAATGACGCGGCAAACTATGTATACATTTTCGACCTCACTTTAATGCAATTCTGAAAACTGGCGAGTTGCGTAACGCCATTTGTGAAAATGGGCCACATCTTTCACCGACTTCATTCAGCGCAATTAAATTTTTCATTAAAAGCTTTAATGATACGTTATTTTTGGTATATTGTATTACTCGTAAATCGTTTTTAATTCATAATAGCTTCTGTTAATTATTACAGACTTTCACGTAATTTTAATCATAGATGTTAAATCTTCAGTAAATGTAATTTACCGTGGCTTGTTTTTTGTAGGTTACAAAGTATGCGTACCAGGATAAGAGTACCCTATGTATAAATTCAGGACATGGCCTCTTTGTTTGCTAGATTTATGCCTATGTTTACGATCGTGCACAAAAATAAAAATAAATCGATACTATCTTTATTCATGTAGGTCGCAAAGTAGAACTTGTGAACGTTAAAGTTACACTTATTACCTAATTAGAATTTACATTTACCTGATACCATGTTCAGCAAAGCGAGAGCGTAAAACCAATGAAAAGAATCAGCAAGAAACTAACGGCCATTTTTTTTCATCAATAGTAAATATAAGTTTACAGTATTGTTTATTTGAAAAATTATTTTTTGTATGTAGCTGCAATCTTTTAATCAATTACTATTCATAAAACACTAAAGAAATAAGTAATATTTTCATATTTAGACTTTTATTAGGATAGGATGTATATATATGTTTTTATTATTTTATAGGATATGGTAAGCATGTTTATTGATTTTTAATATAATAGACCGAACAGACTTTTTTTGAGTGTAAGGGCGCAGGTTGACTTTCTTACTTACATACTTATTTTCCTTTCATCCAATCTTTAATTATTTTTCTTGGGATCAGGGATGAGTGGATAATCCTGATATTTCTCACTGCATATCATTAAGGCAGTTATATGTTTGTTTGCCAACTTAGTTCTGAAAAATTAATCTTAATTTCAAACGTGTCAAATATTCACTAAAATTAAACTACTTCTATTTTGTCTTAGTTGTAACTGTAGTTTAACTTCAATGCATAATATTCGTGTAACTGTAAGGCAAAGTTATATTCATACTCAACTACAATTATGTATATGTCACGAACAAAAAACCGTACACAAAGTAGGGTATCTCACAGGCAATTTTCACGAGTAATTTGTGGTGAGTTCATTTTCAGCTACTGGACGTACTTTTGGACTTTGGAATCCTTATTAAAGAAAGCTTCAAACGTTCAAATTGTCACAAAGAAGTACAATTTACGGCACTTCCCACACAAAAGGATGTTTCAAAGACAATTGTGTGCTGAGGCTAACAACGGGGTGTTTATGAAAGCTAAATTGCAAAGAAAGATAAATTTAAAACCCTAGTTCAAAGTGAAAAAGATTGTTTGAGGATTCTATTTTAGTAGCGGTTGAAAAGGTTATTTGAATAATTAATTTGATATTGGTCAAAAGCCTTAAATTTGCCTGATTTTTCCTTTCGTAGATAGACAATGTTACTCATAGGAAGGAGCGTTATGACAAGAAAAAGAAATATATTAAAGGAGAGACTTCAATATATGTATCTATAGATGACCCTAATATCATTCGAATAGTATTCAAATTCGTTCGTGCACAACGCCATATTACGTCTGTCATTCCAATAATTGATAGGTTACGAACGCAGCGCACTTCCTTACTAGGATACTAGGATTTTTATTATATTAGTCAGATTACGTTTTGGCAAAATATTTGATAACGCAGCTGTTGAAATCGCCACTCCAACACATAAAAAAATACGATAAAACCTTTAACCCTACTTATGAATGCTTACAATCTCAAAATTTAACAGTAATCTTACCTAAAAATCACAACACGATTTTATTCCCAAGTCAAAGATCGGAAACTTTAGAAGCCGTCGTCTAGATGCATTGCTTTTTTTCATTGTATCTAGATGTTGTTGTATTATATGCGATGCTGGTGGTATTTCAGAAGCAAGTATACAAAGATAGAATATAATAATAATATACTATCAGATACACAAAAAATCATCTAGTCCAAACTAAGCAGAGCTTGCACTATGGGAACTAGACAATGGATAAACATTCATAATTATATATACTTTATTTTGTAGAATATTATAATTATAATATAATTATATTAAGGCGTCTGTTCTAATAGGAATAAAATTAAATGAATGGAATACAGGCGAAAATTATTGTGGAAATCATTATTAACGCAAAAGTTATTTATACATATTACCCGTATCGTATTTCATATTACTACATAAGAAGCCAAAAATGCATAATACATATTTCAGCACCCCATCCATTGGTATCAAACTAGAAACCAAAAATACAGCGATATATAGTTCTTTCCAGAGTGTTATGAAAAGCATATCCGTCGCACTCCGAATGATGAATGGTACCGTAATCCCTTTAGCTCCAGGCTCATTGACTCTACAATATCGTTGACTTTTCCCAATCTGACAATTTTAATCTCCGTTTTATGGGATTAAATCAACAAACAGACTCAAATCACGGCCGTTTTTCCATTACTGGAACAGGGCGATTGATGGGCTCAAATTTGAACAAGGGCTGATAAATGTGAACTCTGGTAACGCTGATTCACTGACTCATTTCTGGTTATTTTACTGTTGGTTACGCCGATGTAAGTGTGGCCGTTCGATCAAACGGGTGCGATTTCGATTTCCGGTTAATGTCAAGAATTATTATGTTTTTCTGTCACTAAATTCTTAATAGAACGGTGAAAGGAGATATAACATCTACCTCGGCTATCTTGTGAAGCTGTTAGTCCTGGCTGTCATAAACAGGTGTGACAGTCAATACGGACTTGTCAAGTTAGATGTTGAGAGTGTGTCAATAATACAAACATTTAATTTTAGCCCTTAAGAGGAAACGTGGGCATTTTGTCTATACAAACTTATTTCCCTATTTACATCCCTATTCACCATGAACAAATACACCATAGCAAAAAAAATGTTAATTTATATTTACCACTTCTATGTTCTTATGTTTTTTAATCATGATTTAATTATTATAAGTATTACGAACTTTCAAAAATTACAACATACGCTTGATTATACTTTTGTATTCAGACATCCACTAAGCAAACATAAATAAATAATTTAAAAAAAAAACATACCGACACATAGCTAAAATTATTTTCATATATTTTATGAAAAATAATTCAAATAGGTTTAGTTTAAGAAGACAATAAGGGGGCATACGAAATGATGATTTCACATATTATCAGTCCAAACAAACACATGTTATGTCTTTTGCATATATGCAAATATCAAATTTCGTTTGGACTCAGCACGACAGCAATAGATTTGTTTAAAACCATTTATATAAATGTTTTGGTGGTTTTATTTCCTGATAGCCTTCTGGTTGTGTCTACAGACCTCAGCCATCCTATTTGTCAAAAATATTTTAAGGCGCCATGTATTTTTTACTCAGATTGGACGGGTACTCTAAAAGATGAGGATAGGTCTCCAAAATCAGCGTGATGTAAATTGTGGCAAAAGGAAGGCGGTAGATGAATAAATTTGGAGAGTATGCGTCTGGTTTTGTTAAAATTTGTTCGTTCGTGCCTCTGAAGAATACAAATAACAATCATAATTATGATATAAAAGGAGATGAAATAAAGAGTAGTTTTATTTTTAAAACAGACTACGTTTTATCTGTATACTCAATTTTGACTGCGGCTTCGCTCTCATTACTCTACTGACTTTGTCAATAAATTTCTGTCCCTTGGGAACATAACTTTTTTCTGGACGAAAGGTATGTCCTTCTCCGTACACCTGAGAACGTGGATGCGAAATTTCATAGTGATCGGTCAAGTAATTAAGGCGTGTAAGTATAATGAACAAAGAAACAAACATATTCGCATTTATAAGTTACGACTTATTAAAGAAGAACCAGACTGACTTTAGGGATCGGCTTTTAAATTAGTTTTTTACTTTAAGGTCCAAATGTTTGTACTAAAAAAATAAAATACAACAATTAAATAAAAATGAGCATGATCCTATAATAGAACATTGCTCATATTTTTTACTGGTTTATATTATACTAACTTTTGTCTGTGGCTTTTACCCGCGGCTCAAGAGCAGATACTTCATGATGATCGGTCGATTAGATAAGGGGCGCGGTGCATTTATAATATTAGTTAGGATCGAAAATTCTAAAATAAATTAACAAATATACACATACATGTTACGATTTTTCATAAATCTACCATTAAACAAATGAAATCCAGCTTCAAAATTGTATAAATCAATTTGACAGTACTTAGAAATAAATATTGAACGGGTGTTTCAAAGGGTTTCAGACTTCAATTAGGATCCCTTCATCCCGGGTTTAAGCATATGCAGGTGAAGCCGCGAGTTTAAGTTAGTTATTTTCTTATGAATGTTCAATTCGTTTACATTAAGCTGTCAAATATATTTTTCGGCATTACAGGAATGACCTTTAATTCTGACCAGACCCTTCTCTATGTCGCACATCAAAAGTTACATAGAGCGTATCTGATATCGATTCTAGATTAACCTTTGAAAATATTATTCATGGTTTTTCTACGCAATGGCTTCTTATAGAATAATTACATTCAGCTAATGAAGCTGTCCTAATAATTCTTAAAACTCACGAGTAACAACTTCAACTCAATTTTTATTTTTATTGTAATAGGTAATCTAGGTTGCTTAATGACGCGAGAGACTTTACAAATACTTGGTTTCGGAAAGACAAGTCAAGAGAAGGGTTTATTAAGACGAACAAACGCGTCTGTCGTGACTGGTTGGCTAAATTAGCAACATATAAAAGGATTAATTTATTTAATACCGCTTGTATGGAATGCTGCAATAATAGGTATGGCAAATGCATTATATAAAAATATTTCCATCATGTTTGATTAGTGCATTGAAAGTTTGCTACAGTCAGATTTAAAACAGACATTCTTGCCTTTTATATACGCTATATGTTAAAAAGTTTATAAGGCTATTTAATATTACGATACACACCTTAGGAGTGAAGTGGGTAAAACTGTTAAGCACAGCACTAGCTTATTATGAATAATATAAATTAAAATATGATATATTATATTTTGCCGCTCCCTTACTCGATAGATAAAACTAATACATTATTCGTACAGCCAAGTTTATTTTTACTGAGTGCTGATTTGCTTAGAATCTAGAATAAATCGCCAGAATAGTCGCAACGACTTTCTTAGTCGAATCGGGGTCTTTGTTTCTCGTTTTATTTTATATGAGACGCTAACCTAAATACACATAAACAAGTAATTATTCAAACACGTTGCCTAAGTGATAGGCAATGTTGCGTGAGCCCACTACTATTGGCCATTTCCTACATAAAAATAACATTTATGGCGGTGGCAGGAAAGCGGTCGGTAGAGCAAATATTTAATTTATTTATACGACCGTGACTCATGGTTTATGTATAACATGGCCCTTATTTTTCTAGAAAAGATGTAGATAGTATAAATTTTGAATAGTATGTTTTCATCTTATTTTTTACTCGGCTTGAGTTTACGACTTACCTGAAATTTGGATGCCGTGTAATGGCCTGTCCCGTCGTGCTACACACATTGAATGACATGTTAGACTTCAGTACAGTCTAGATTATGGTACGGTGTATCTATATAGGACTAAACTTGCACTCTTTTCTGACTTTTGTCATGTTTATTTTTATGAAAGTAATTACAACAGGTAACAATCAGGGCACAGCAACTGTTATAATATTTATATAAATCGAAACCCTAACGCAGAGATAGCGAACCTTAATTGGTTATCGTGCCATTTAAGGTATTATAAATTGCCTTTAGTGAGCCATCAAAGAAACAAAAAAGCATGTTTTCCCTGTTAAGTTGTACATGGATTCGTCAATTACTTAGTTATACTTAGTCAATTATTTTGTCGTGTGCTAATAATTCGTGATTCGTGACAACAATACAACCATGCCAAAAAGGGGTAGGGCATCAACTATGGTCTTAAAAACAGCGGTTCCATAATCATAAATGCCAATGTTACTAATTGCATTAGAAGTTTGATTATAAAGTCGACTTTGTGCTTAACGAAATTTGCCTGACAGAAATAAGTATTAACTAAAAATCACTACTAATATTTCGCTCCATCTGAAAATGTAACATGAAACGTGCTCGTGTATTCGTGATACTATTAGTATTGCTTTTCGTAGCCTCACCCGTGTAAATTCCACAGGAACGCATATCGCGATAAAAATTATCCTAAGTGTAAATCCAGGGCATGGTCTATCTGTGCGTTCAAATTCATCCAACTCCGTTTAACAATTACATGTGATTGAGTGAAACATTATTCACCAAGTACCTTCATACTTATTATATTGGTAGGTATCCTTTATTCGTTGTTTTTCCTGTCAATGTAACATCACAGCCTCACGGTAAATTATATAAACAGGTTTGATCCAAATATTGTATATAAACAATTCAATAAATATGGCAAACTAAAATATCTTATTGCTGGCTGCTTGCTTTTTTGATTAAATCAATGCGGCAATCGTAAATTTTATATAGATAGAAAATACTTTGTAAACCGAAGAAACAAAGTATAGTTTTATCACAAAATGAGGTATCGTTTCCAGGAAGAGAGGTCTTTGTGACGAATCAAACCACCATAAAAGTGGATACATAAACGATTGATAGTAACAATATCGGCGTACATCTAAAGACATTTTTCCTTTAAGTAAAATTTTGGTAAGTTCAAATCATAGGATACATATCAGGCAGTGGTATTTAACACAAACAATCAGGCAGGTATATTTATTTATTGATGCATTCTAAATTAAAATATAATGATTTCATTGATGAACAGTAAAAACTAAACGTTATTATAGACTAATGCTTATTCTAGTTATACATTCACTTATTGCCAGCATATACAAAAAACACTGGGTTTACTAGGGTCGGCAGAGTGATACCTATGATATTGCAAACTATGATAGACTGTGGTACCCACTTACTACTGGACCGTAGGCTGGTCTGCCACATTGCTAGTATAAATAAGAAGGTTTGAAAGTATTTGCCAGTAACGCGAAGCCAAGTTTGTCTTACTTTTACATTTTATGTAAAACAACATGATTTAATTGCTAATTCCGTTCTAGGGCAATTGTAATTACTAAAAACATTTAATAATGTTCTTTGTATCGTTTGTTTATAATTAAATAAGATGGAACGATATAATCTATTATCGTTTAAAACATGAATTCTGCAAATATCTACCAATTGATATTGCAGCTGGGCTTCCTTTTGCTTTTAAATATAATTAGGATAGATTATCTATCAGGGCTCAGTTGCCTCGAGGTAAGCCAGTTTCGTTAAGCTGGTCTAACTTGACAATCAATCAGATGTACTTGTACTCGAAAGAGTAATAGGTAATATGTACGTTAAAGTATTAATACACTCAGATCCACCATTAATTGTGATCAGAGGTGAAGGTGTCTGGATTTTATGCAATCCGATGTATTATCGATAATGACCGGATCGCGAAAAATCCAGATACCTTCATTTGAGTACCTAGTCTTAATATTTGTACTATAGATTGCTCAGAAACTAAATTATAATAGCAGTATGATAATATCAGCCCTTTTCATAGACTGCTGGACACGAACCGCTCTTCAGCATGAGAAGGATTAGGCCATAGTCCACTACGCTGATCCACTGCAAATTGGCAGAGCTCACTTTACACGTTTTGAATAATTATGGAGTGCCCACAAATATGTAGGTTACCTCACAACCTTTTCCTACTAAGAATATTAATAAAATTTACTATTCCCGATAATTAACTATTCCCAAACTAAGCTATCGCTGTCTCCACAATTGCGCTTTTGTTTGAGCAGCCTGATTCATTCTAACAAAAGATTTACCTAAAACCGATAGAAGGAAAATCTATTTTATTACGCAGTTCAGTTTCATTGTCGATCTCTTTCTATAGCCCTAAATTGAATGTACTACAAATAACTCGTGCCAAAGTAACAATTTGTCTAAACAAGTCTATTCGTTGAACGAAAAAGGTCGAACTAATAAATTCCAGTATCAGATGTGCTGTCCTTGTTTAAGAATATATTTTGTTTAAAGAGATACTTTTATATGTAGAGTAGTTGTTTACTGTGGTTTTGCCTATGTGCTACATTAAAGTGCGATATTTTAAATTTTAAGTATAGTAGGAGTTAGAGTTTTAGTGCCTAAAGTATCCTGAAAAATAAATATAGAGGGTAAAATACCCCAATATATATTTTTCTGTGTACCTCCAGACTTCATTTGATTTCGTATTGATCTATTGCGTCTTTGGAATATACAACAAAAAAGAAAAGAATATTATATAAGCTAAATTAAAAGCAGTCAGTATGTTTTAATTGTAATTTAAATTTTATAAAATATAATTTCATTGCCTTGTTCTGGACGTGATATCTTTGTATTTACTACACCTACCAATTATTTTACTTTATAATTAAATGTTGTACTTGCAATCATACCATATTTGTAGCTTAACAGCTGAAAATAACAATCCATTGATCTCCATTGAGATTTCGAGATAGATAGGTAATTATGACGATTACAACGCAAAACCTCTCATATATCTCAAACGGTTCTATGATGTTCGTAATATTGATTACATACAGCTTCAAATATATTTGAAACGTGATAATAAGATATTCAATGTAGATACTTTGATATTGGATACTGATTGCCAACTGATCATTATTACTTGTAGTCTTTATAATGCAGCCAAAGGTGTGTTAGGTTCATAACTTAGGTAAAGTTACCAGCCACTAAACTTTGACGTTCATAAGTGTCACATTGTGACCTGAAGATATGAATGATTCTTGTCTTTGAGTTTTGACTTTGACATATGTAGACAGTTATTTAGGTTACGATGCTGAAGGTTTTTTATTGTTATTAAACGCATAGGTTTGAACGCCAGGTAGAGTTACTTATTTGTCTTCGATATCCCTTGCACAGGCAACTTTACTTAAAATCAAGCATTTTTTTATACTGCGTACATGACATTCCTTCATGATTTTTAATAATTGTGTCACGTAGATGTATTGTGACGACTCTATGGCATAGGAGTTAGAGTCGCGGGTTCGATTCCCGCATAAGTCAAACATTTGTGTGAATGAACTTGGCTGATTGTCTTGGTCTGGGTGTTTCTATGCATAATATGTACGTATTTACAAAAAAAAAGTATACATGTATGTTTATCCATTGTCTAGTACCCATAATACAAGCTCTGCTTAGTTTGGGCTAGACGTTGTTGTGTGTATGTGGTAGAATATTATATCATTACTTGAAAATATTTCTTGCAGATTTTTGCTGTTCAAAGACAATACCCGCATTAGGAATCAATCCTGTGCCACGGGGGAAAAAGTATATAGTGTGAGTTTTCATAAAGTGCACATATGAAAATGAGTGAAACTAGACTTCATTTTATCGCTAGGAAAAGTAAAAAAAAAATATTATTCTTCGATTTATACCTATTTATATTTTTTCTTTAGTTATTATGGACCTTGTACCAAGAAAACCTTGTAACTTTTGAACCAGGTAGTTAATCGTATTGAAACAAAAACAGTAATAATATGCAATGTGTAGACAATAACGACGGTAAATTATACGGCTTTTTATTCACATCCAAAAAAATACCGGTGGCATAAAAATAAGGAACATTTTAGACCAAAACTGAGTTGTGTTTTTATAAACATTGTTAAAAATACGTCAGAATTGCCCCTAGTTTTTATTAATTGACGTTAATCTATATCTAATAAGCTTTAAAACAACGTAAAAACCACACCTGTATCCCAAACTAAACAGATTTTATGAAGGGCTAAACAAAGACCTTGCCGCCACCACGTGGCTCTTTGTTTGAAAATTGCATTATCTATCTCAGGTAAAAAATTAGGTCTTGTCTAATCCTTTGCCATAAATTACTAAACATACACTTGGGCTGCAAGTGCCACTTATTTGTCTGTAAAGGTACGAAAGGTATAAGTAATAAATAAAAAATATCAAGTAGAAATCAGCACGTTTACTTAGTTTCATCAACCTACAATAAAACTTTTAGGACCTTCTTTCTGTAAAATGTGCTACACAGAAGTTTGCGATATGTCATGTACCATTGCTAATCGTTTTGTACTGATATTTGGATCAGCAGACAAATCACGCAGTACCTACAGCTTTTTCAATAGAGTCGTCGATTATGGCACTTGCCTCGTGAAGATCTCTATTTGGTCCAAGTCCAGTAGTAGCCAATCTTCTATGAACATCTTGAAAGTTACGAGCAGATGGTACTGGTTGTCTCGTTGGAAACGTAGCTAAATAAGTTGTACGAGCACCTCTTGCACTTCCATTACACAGTCCATAATAAAAATGCATATCGGCGATATGCGCCGGAAGAAAAACACTCAAACGGGGCATCACAAAACAAGAACACACAAGTAGCAACGGCGAATGATTCGGAGCGACTGATTCTTTCTCATCAGGAGTTCTTCTCGTAGACCCGTACGGGGTCTCGGGGTAACCAGACCAAGCCGTGGGCCTGTCTTGGTGGTGGTCATTGCCGCCTGCTAATACAGGCGGGTCACTGGGGTGGGCCCATGCGGGCCCATTGGTCAGTCCGGGTCGTCAGAGCCGGTGGGTATCGCAGCTAGCGAGGTCCAGCCCGCACGGGTGAGTCCCCGCGGGCGACCAGCGTGCCAGCAGCGCGTGGGTCGTGTCCGATGAGTCCCTCCTGCGCTTGGCGAGGTCGAGCTACTCGGGAAGAGTTTCCCGGGGAGCGCCCGTCATCCAGCGTCAGAGGGAGCGTTGATGTAGGTCCAGTGGGGGTTGCCACGGAGACGAGGTCTCGCGGCATGGCCATCCTGTCCGGCGGTCGCCGATGGTAAGGCGCAAGCTCCCGCAGATGGCGGGCGTGCGATCCGTCGGCGCGCACGAACAGGTTGGTGCTCAGGCGTCTCACGAAGTCGTCTAAGCTCTCCATGCACAGGTCCCTGGAGATCGTCCTGTTCCGCTGATTCTTTCTGTAGACTTGGCCCGCAATTTATCCCTTACCCTGCACCTCAATCCCACCTTAAACTACCTGAGATAGATAACGCAATTTTCGAAAAAAGATGCACGTGGTGGCGGCAAGGTCTTTGTTTAGCCCTTCATAAAGACTGTTTTGTTTGGGATACAGGTGTGGTTTTTATGTTTTTTTAAAGTTTATTAAATACAGATTAACATCAATTAATGAAACTAGGGGCAATGTAAACTTTTTCTTGAGGTTTTTAATAATGTTTAAAAAAACATTGTATGTAACTCAGTTTTGGTCTAAAATGTTCCTTATTTTTATGCCACCGGTATTTTTTGGATGTGAATAATATACCATCGTTATTGTCTACACATTGCGTATTATTACTGTTTTTGTTTCAACACGATTAACCACCTGGTTCAAAAGTTACGAGGTTTTTTTGGTACAAGGTCCATAATTACTAAAGAAAAATATAAATAGATATAAACCGAAGAATATTTTTTTTTTTTGTATTAATTATCCTAGCGATAAAATTGTGTCTAGTTTCACTCATTTTCATATGTGCACTTTATGACAGCTCACACTGTATATGTATTTTTACCCATTGTCTAGTACCCATAGTACAAGCTCTGCTTAGTTTGGGCTAGATGGTGTTGTGTGTATGTGATAGAATATTATTATTATTTATTATTATTATTATGTTGATGATAAATTATCTCCTTAATCTTTTTTGAGTGGCAAAGCTTACTTACTGAGCTTAGCCCGGTATGTAAAAGTACCAGGGATATCACTCCGATAACCGATCCCAGAACATAAAATGATTTAAATATAAGATTAAAACAAAGGAACATTGGGATATGAGCCTCCGGTGCTTATACTTAGAGGGCAAAACACAGTACGTATGGCTTTTCCCCCAATACAGCTCTAGCAGGCAATCCATAATAATTATCAAAGTAAATTTACGTAGCAAATTGATTCACCATATTCTCAGGAAATTATTTTATATCCAACATATATTAAATTTACATCATCAATAGACTTGTCGCCACATGGAATCCATAATAGTTCGAAAATTTGACTACTTTATAAAGATTTGGCCGTGGTTTATATTAAAATACACTGGAATTTAAACTATAATTAGAACGTTACGATTATAGGAATATATATAATTATGAATGACGCCACGTCTGGGAAACTGTACACCAGTTACCCTAATTATCATTATAAATGCAAATGTGGGTTTATTTATTTGTTTGTTTGTTACGCATTCACGCTTTAACTACTCTACCGATCGTCATGAAATCTAGCATAAACGTTGTCAGTGGAACAGAATAGGACATAGGGTACCTTTCATCCAGAAAAAGCACTGTTACTTATCTAACCTATATATACGCGAGCAAAGCCTCGGGCACAATCTACTTATTAATAATTAATTTATAGTGTAACATATTATGTGTAATGTTTTAGATTGAAACATTCGCCGATTCGTAAAACAATATTATAATATATAATATATCTCATTACGACATATTATGAGAAGCACAGTATTGGGAAATGCTCGCGGCAAATGGAAATTAAAACATAGTTGGTGGGATCTCATGATAATCTACCTCTACCTTCTTTATCAATAATATGCAGGCGTAAACCCTAAATAAGAAAATTCTAATACTTTAATAATGCTGCACTTTTATGTTAGTATATTTTATATATTAGTCAAAATATATTCGGTTATTGTTCGAGATTCATACTAATAAATTCGTAGAAACAATGATTATTGTATAACAGGGCCAGGTATTGTTATAAGAGTAAACTTATATTACCTACAATCTCTATAATTATGTGCATTAAAACAACGGCTAAGGAAAACATAACAAGATTATGAGCTTGTTACTCATTCTTCTCAATGTTTTCAATATTTGAAGTCTATTAACGCAATTGGGCAGTGTAGCGTACTACGACTTTAATACATTATATACAGATATCTAAAACACTGACAAAACGCCAACTATAATTAAAGGAGCGTACGTAATAAGGGATGAAGTTACTATCGTCTATCGTGCACAGCTTACGACTCCTTTTTGCTACAATAACTGCCTCCGTGGAGCAGCGGTAGTGAATGTGACTACTGTGCATGAGGTCTCGGGTTCGAATCCCGGGTCAGGCCAATAAAAAGTTATTGGGTTTTTCTGTCAAGAAATCTCAATACGAGCCCGGAGTTAGGAAGTTGGCGGTGTTAGACACCCCCGTGCCTCGGAAAGCACGTAAAGCCGTTGATCCTGCGCCTGATCTCTCTCCGGTCGTGTCGGATTATCCTTCCCATCGGATCATGAGAGTTAAGGAACAGAGAGTGCACTTGTGATTACGCACACGCTTGCGCAGTATAATATCTCCTGCGCCGACGGCTAATCTCCGTTAAGATTGGCCGCTGTGACCGAAATTTGGTCAGGAGGACATTATTATTATTTATTTACAAAACAGTTCAATAACATCATGCACAGCAGTTGCATCTGCTAGCTTTAACGCTGGGATCTACAACATAATGTGGAAAATGTGAGTGTACATACATCTGCCTACCCCCTAGGATAGAGTCGTGAGATTATGTGTGTGTGCAGACACCAAGATTGTATAACACAGCATGTGTAGCGAGACACAATAAGTTTTCTATTATGTCTGGCATTCGAAACATTGGCATGTTAAAATAAAATCTGATCATATCTTAGGGTTCTATACATTATACGCTGTGCACTGCCTAAAATAGATCCTTCTATGCGGTAGTTAATACAAAGGTAAGAGCAACTGCAATCTCAATAACAATACGGCAACACTAATTGCTGAAATACATTGAATGCAACTGGGCGCTCAATTACCGAATAAATGCAGTAACTGTCTCTAATTAAAGATGAAATGGTACGTGTTCTCATCAGAACAAAATCCAGTCAGTATCTCGTTCACAAAAGCAAACTTCATTAGCCTAGGCGTTCGTGTACGGAAAAACGAACAGGACCCCACTCTATGTGTGTCTAGAGATCCGTGTACTCACAAAATATAAATTGTTTTTATTTAGCTGAGCTCATTGAGGTATTGAATATTATGTGGAATGTACCGTTTTAAATTTTTTGTCGTTTGTTAAAAACGTCATATTTACAACTATAATTGATAGATAAACAATAAAGCGCCCTATTTTTTAACCTGTCATTTCTTGGAATGCCAGACCTGTTGTGTGCGACTGCGACTCTTGTTTGATTGCGATAATTCATATTCATATTCATATTCATATTATTTATTTGCAATCCACAATGTAATATAGGAATGTATGTAATATATATATTGTAATATAAATTAAAATAATTGTTTACCACTTTCTAGAGTGCACATCCAAATTTATAAAAATACAAATTTAAAAGTACACTTGTTATTATTTACCTTTATCAGATAAGTAGGTTGAAGTTTGGTAACATTTTATTATCTGTATTGTTTAGTTTATTTCTAATAATACATTTAATATTTAAACAACAAATAAATTAGATACAAATTTAAATTAATTAAAACAATGTTTTTTTTTCGGAGCTATTAAAATCAAAATACATCCTAATTTCAATAGATGGTTGGAATGTACTAACAGCTTAGGATCCAGTAATTCAAATAGTCAAACCCAAGAAGAAACAAACCACAGCTATACTTCATGATACTTTGAGCTGATTCTGCGTAAATAGGAACACAAATGATTATGGATCAAGGGTTTGATGCAGAAGGCAGTGCTTTTAGATACAGCACGCATCGTGAGGAGGTTCCTATCTCTGGAATCCTAACCACCGGCAGCTTGGACCCTGTTCCCCGTGCCGGTGGGGTACCATATATTTTATATCTTAAATGTATTTTTATAGATATACCTATGTATATTTAAAAATGAAAAATATATTGAAAATATTTAAATAAAGAGAATAATAATAATATTCTACCACATACACACAACACCATCTAGCCCAAAGTAAGCAGATACATTCCTAATTCTGACTATCGATAATAATATTATAAAGACAACAGTGACAATGACTATTTTATGAATCAGATTTCATAGTTTAGCTATGGAGCATATCAATTATTTACAGCCAAACCAATATAATAAGATACGCATAAAACTAACGCTGGCAGTTTGATAATAAAGTATTATATATTATATCACCTAGGTATTGTTACTGAAGCGCTTAGATTGAAAAAAAATAGTAGGAAACTCGCGTGCCCCATGCTCTGATCTAACCCTACAGGCGGAATATCTTAATATATATAAATAAATAAATTTGAGGTATCTATTTATAATGTCAATATAACAGCTTTTTGCTAAATGCATATGAAAGTACATATATACGGTTCTTGTCATATCAAAAATCAATTTTTAATTTTTTGTCTGTCTGTTTGTTCTGGCTAATCTCTGAAACAACGGGATCGATTTTGACGGAACTTACACTGACAGATAGCTGGAGTTATAAGGTGTAACTTAGGCTTTTATATTAGAGGTTTTTTGTTACATTTCACGCAGCTGAAATCGCGGTCAACAGCTTGTCCTTGCTAATATTATAAATGCGAATGTGAGTTTGTTTGTTTGTTACGATATTACGCCTTAATTACTGGACTGATCATCGTAAAATTTCGAATACACGTTGTTAGGGAAACAGAAACGGACATCGGGTACCTTTCATTCAGAATAAAGTACTTTAATCTAATCTAAAGAAGCTTAAAAATACCTACTACATGTTTTCAAAGGTATATTGTCTGCCTATTTTCTGTTTAAAGGCAATTTGTATGAAACTGCGAGTATAGCTACAGTAAAGCGGTAGGTACTAAATTAATTCTGTTGAATGGCATAGTTGCCTCTGTCTCATTGCCTATATTAAACTGTTTCTAGCTTTGTGTGTTGAATGTAAATACCGTTTTAAATGGTTCATCTAATCCTTTATATTATATTTATTTTATACTAGCTTGAAAGCGTTACAAACAAACTCACATTACCATTTATAATATTAGTTGGAATCTTTAAGTCGTTTACTAACATAGTTTTTAATAGTACATCTAATTGAAGCACTTTTTTGGGATTGAACAAGCACATGCTTGCAAGCATATTATTTATTTGACATACCATAAACAGCCATAATTAGAGGTAATACTTAATTTATTGCAATATTAATATCAGTAACAGCAACCGCGCGTCGGTGACGCTAGAGAAAAGGCATTAAAACTGTATTGAAAGAAAGGGAATTCGAGAGATGGATATGACAATCAGCCCTCAAGATCTTTCACGCGCTATAAATGAAAATATGTAGTAGCAGTGTGGTATGTAAAAGCATTTAGCCGTTGCCTATAAAAGGGTGGCAATTAATGCTGTCCAAATAGTTGGCAACAGCGGACTCTTCTAATCGTAAACTGCGGTTACTCTAAATTTAATATGCATGCAATACTTGTTTTGTGAGCCAAATAAATAAATTCTAACTAATATTAGGTATAAATACGAATGTGAGTTTATTTTTTACGCTTTCACGCCTCACATACTCGACCAAGCATCATGTATTTTGCATACATGTTATCAGGGGTAAAGAAAAGTACTGTTATCGGAAAATAAAAGTTGCATAACCAATATTTCCGCGGGCAAAATCTAGTGCTTTATACCAACAACACGTGTTTTGCCCTGTAATACGTACACTTACCACTCTGCTGACACATACCACAAAATTATATGGTTACCTTCAACAGAATGAAAGTACTTCCACAGCAGAGCTCTAAGCGTAGATGCCACTGTAATTTACCTTCAAGGCACCTTTTATTGTAACTTAGTGTTGCAAGTGTCCATAGGCTAGTGAACACGTTGAAAGGAGAAAGCGCATTGATGAGAGGAGGTACCAGTAGGTGCTTCGAATTTAAAATCATATTAGGTTGTGTTATTTACAAAAGAGATGATAGTTCTAAAATTTAAGTATCAAAAAAAATTGCTCTACGGACCTTATGTCATAGAATCCAGATTTGAAGGATATCTAACTACCAATCTAAATACTTTCAGGACAGCTTTCGGAATTTTGAGAACGTATCATATTTTGCAAATCTGAAAATAAAAGAAAACCTGCAGCGATGCAACTCTATTTCGATTGTATATTTACAACAAATACACTTAAGTGGATATTACCAGATATATAGCACTTTAAAGCTGTATTCGAATGCCAGAATTTTTTATATGACCAACGTTTTGTAATAATATCGATATCGAAGTGCGAGGTTGCGGAGAGCGATACTGCAGTAACCCATTTAATACTTAGCTGATACAGTGAGCTGAATTGTAAGTTGGACGATGACGTAATGGATGAAAAAAGTTACAAAGAACCGGTTTCTTTTTACCAAGCATCTTTATTATGGCCTGTAAAGTTTTAGTTCTTTTAGGAAGTAATGTTCAATGCTTTGGTAAAGATGTTATGTTTAAATTAAGGATAAACATGCGGTTACATTATTTGGTATAGGATTGAACTTTAAATTGGTTAGTTAGTCTGCCTGGTTGGTTAAGTAGCATAAGTTTCCGATTTTATTTGTATACGATCGTGAGGTCCATGATTAAATATATTTATATCCATAAAGTACAACCATTTTTCCGGCGTCAACAAAGTCCCGGATTCGAATTTGGATCATGCAAAGAGCTAATGGGATTTTCTGTTAAGAAATTCTTAACTAACATATGATGGCAATAGGTTTGGCAATTGCTAACAAAAAATGCCATAACATATTTTGCTCAAACCGATACTAAAATTCTCAAGTTCAAAACCTCACGATTGACCGAAAGCAAACATTAAACTTATGCTACAGGAAAACGAGGCAGTCAGCATAATATTTCATTTATCGATATCAAGCGATGCAATTCAAAACACTAGCGAGAAATACTTACTAAGGTTTTCAATTTCAATCCGCGGTCTCCGGAGCTAAGAACAAAAATAAAAAACGTATTGAACAACCCAGTCCATTACGTAAACTGAACAACGTTGTCTAATAAAGTGGTTGATTTATTGAATGCTTGAAAAGAAAGTAATTATTGAACGACGAGCGACAGCACTTTAAATACAAGTAATTGAAAATCGAATAACGATGAAAGATATGATTAATTCAAATTATCGAAATGTATTCGACGAGTACATTAGATTGACTCACATCAGTATGTAGGTATAGCTAAGAAAGAAAGAAACATGTAAGTAATAAGAGATTAACTAGATTTTGACCGCGGCTTAGCTCGTGTAAATATAGTTAGGTTAGTAACAAATTTTTTTTAATGTATCCCATGTCATTTTCTGTACCCCTGACAATATGTATGCGAAGCCGCGAAAACGTAACAAACGAACTCACATTCACGTTACAAAATTAGTTATAATTAGGATTACACCCATATTTCGCCTGTTATGTTTCATGTTCTACGTAATGGGTAAAGAGCCTTCGGGCATTTATTAGACACATTTGCTGTTATTGATAATTATGTAACAGAAAATCTTAATAACATTTTGCTTGAGCTTAAAATTTAACCTCATAGTCATACGTAATATATATATATATATATATAAGTGCTAATTTATCCCATGAAACCACCCATTAGCTAGTTTTCTATAAAACTGCTATTTCAGACTTCTTTACTGCACAATTGCACAATGTCTTGCCAACTTTGGTACACGTATTTATTAGAGGTGGAACCTTGCGTCTTAGTTATGTCCTGCGTACTGGAAGAGAAATCTCAACTAGGTCTCTCCGTGACCATGGCTGCTGAAAAGCAACCGAAACGTCGCAGAAGTGTAAACCTAAATATAAATAGTTTTAATAGATTTAATAATTTTATTAGCTTATAAATTAGTAAAATTCAATAGTAGTAGTAGTCTAACAGTTTCAAAATGATGTAATAAAGTGTTAAATAAACAACGCGATAAAATCCGTATATAGTAGTTTATTTTTAATATATTATTTGTATCACGCATTAGAGTATATAGAGTGAGCCATGCGTTTACTGCAACGATACGTTTGAGTACCTACAAAGAAATTTTTTAAAGTACCGGAATATATTTTAATTATAATTATACATACATTGAAATTAAACTACGCTAACAAAACAAATTTTAGATAACTTCGAAACTCACGAAATACTTAAACTATTTACTCTTTCCACGACGTTTCAGTTACTTTTCTGTTAGTTTAATAGTATTAATACTATCTAAAATTTAAACAACACTTTAAATAAACTGCGATACAATCCGTATAAAAGTTTTAATTTCAACTAGTATTTTGTCTTTAAACTAATTGATACACAAGTCGTAAATAATAATTACTTTTATAAGATTTTACTCTAAAGCCTATTTTGCAAGACGTGAAGTATCTATTATCTTTGTTTCACTAAACGGGGAAAATATAGTTTGCATTGACTTGCTTCCAAAAAGTATTCCCGTGTTAATCAGCCTTCTGACTGTTAATTTATTATTCTAATTTCCTGTTTTATTATGAAGATTTTCGAAATGAGTTTCATAATGACTTAAATTATCAGTATTCTTTATCGAAACAAAGACTCATTTTTTATCTTCACGATACCGTAGCTTGGCAACTATTTTAACCTCTATGTATTGTGCGAGCGAGACAACACCATTTTGTTTTTCGCGCGGATATCTAATCTATCTGGACTGATCGACCATTAGGCTGGTATTTGCGAGGATCGTAACTTACGGGTCTTATTTGGGTTTGAAGTATAATTTATTGTCTTCAATTCTATCCGTAAAGGAAGAAAGGTTAAGCTATAAATTGGACACAGCTGTGTTACGGACATAAGCTTGGAATTAGGTAACAAAAGAGGCGATTTGCGAACGCCTCACGGCTATTTGTTATCGCGGGTGTTATTGTGAAGTATCGTTCGCTGTATGTTGACTGTATGCTACAGAAGCCTGCGAATTTGGCAGAGATCGTTATAGTAAAATGTTGAATATGAGACCTATATTTCTGAGCTATTTTCTGTACAAGAATACATCATTGTGTATGGAGCTGTGCAGTGAGATTGTTGGATTGCCATGCAGTGGTTTCAAGTTGTGTACTAAATCATTACATGTATATGTATATAAATACAAACACACGTCACACACATATACACACGTCACATACGCAGACACACACATAAACAAACACATACACACACACACACACGCACACAGACACACGCACTTAATTAACTTTTATAATACACTTACCACAAAATTATGATTATTGTATTGATTTACCTTTAGTACGTAATTATTAGCCAGAACTGTAACTCGGAGCGGAGACCTGGTGACCTATAACACAGGTTTTTACCTAGCTTAAGCACCAGTCCTCCACAATATTGTCTTGAGAAACTGTATTACTTACTAAGCATAATATTTGTAAATATCTGAAATATTGTGGTGAGAAAATACACATATTTTTATTTTTATTTTTATTATTAAATAGTTATTTTACTGCACAGATGGCTTAGTGGTGTAAGTGGTTGCTTTGCCACTGCTACTGCGCCAAATGTTGTGGGTTCGATCCCCAGACGGTACTTGTACTATCCACAAATATTAGTGCCAAGTCTGGTTATACTTTGTGTTCGTAGTTCAAATGTTTGTGAAGCCCCGCGACACATTTAATATGTCTAGTGCGGTAGATGTCCTGTATCAATTAAAGTATTTTTTTTTTGTACAACTATGTTGGCAACACCAGGGGCATTACTTGCGCGTTGCCGACCCTTTAGGAAAGGAAGTGGCAAGGAGAAGGGGAGTAGAGGGTGATTGGGCCTCCGGAACTCTCACTCACCGAACGAATCACAACAGCAGGAATACTGCTATTTCACGTCAATATAAAATATCGATTGCTTTAACGATAAAGGCACATCGTGAGGAAACCTTTATCTCTTAGAGTTCTCTATAACGTTCTCAAATATATGTTAATTCTGTCAACTCGCATTGAGCCAGCGTCAAGGATTATGACCTAACCTTGTACTTTATTGTATGTTAAGAGAAATCAATTAAAGATTAGATAAAAGGAACACAATGAGAAAGGTAGTACCCTATTGTTTTGACCGGGCGAAACGCAGTATTAATTTTACTATTCTTATGCTAGTTAGTAGTAGCTAGATAACGTCAACCTTTTTAAGGCTCTGCGACGTGCTTGTGCCTACAGATCACTTCTGTTAGTCATTTATTATTTTTATTTTTTTTTGCTAACATTAAATGTATAATACCTCGAAATAACTAATATTATAAATGCGAATGTAAATTTGTTTGTTAGTTTATTTGTTTGATACTTTCACGCCTTAACTACTCATCCGATCATCATACAATTTTGAATACACGGCCACAGAATAAATAGGACGTAAGATACCTTTTATCCAAGAGAAAATTCTGTTCCCAAAGGGATGGAAATTTATATCTATTTGACGTTATGTTATCATCATGGCAGTCAACACGTTGATGCTAAAATAGTATTTTAGTAATATTGTCTTCTATTTACGCGAATGTTATTCATTGAAATTAAACTACTATATACGGATTTTATCGCGTTGTTTATTTAGCACTGTATTACAAAATTTTGAAAATATTACACTACTACTACTATTGATTTTATATAACTAATTTATAAGCTAATAAAATTATTTAAACTATTAAATTTATTTATTTTTGGTTTACATTTTCCCCGACGTTTCGGTTGCTTTCCAGCAGCCATGGTCACGGGGAGACTAAGATGGTAGTTGTCTCAATGTTCCAGTGTAGTTATTTCAAAGTACCCGAACATAATTGAATTATTGGTGTTTCTATTTACGCAGAATGAGTTCAAAGTATCATGAAGTCTAGCTATGGTTTGTTTCTTCTTGGGTTTGACTATTTGAAGTACTGGATCCCAAGCTGGTGGTACATTCCAACCATCTTCTCTATTGAAATTGGGATGTTTTTTGATTTCAATAGCCTCGCGAAGCATCCTTGGTAGGAATCGGTGTTCTTTAGCGAGAATCTGTGGTTTGTCAAATCTCAGGTAGTGGTTGGTCCCCTGTTGTATATGTTCACACACAGCAGACTTCAACGAGCGTTTGTGTTTTACGTCAGCTATGTGTTCTTTTATGCGAGTGCCTATGCTTCTCTTGGTTTGACCAATGTATGAGAGTCCGCAGTCACAATCTATTTTATAGACCCCTGCATCTTGTAAAGGTAATTAATTGGCACTTGACGGGTGGTAAAAATTGACTTATCTTCGTTGGCGGCTTGAAGTATGTGTTGATTGAAGCTCGCTTCAAGATGTAGCCAATCTTGTCAGTGACATCCCTTACATAAGGCAGTATAGCAGGCTGGCGCTTGACTGTGGCTGGCTTTTCTCGGGATCTGTGACAGCGGCGCGGCTGTTGGAGCTTGTTGTCATGCAGTACTTGCTTGACATGTTGAAGCTCAGCGTCCAGGTGTTTCTTGTCACAGATCCCGTGGGCTCTCTGAAACAAAGACATTCCCACGGTAGCTAACTGTTTAGGATGGTGGTGAGATTCACCGTTTAAGTACCTATTAGTATGGGTCTTTTTCCTATACACAGTGTGGCTCAAAGTATGATCAGGATTTCTGATGACAAGTACATCTAAGAATGCTAATGAATTATTTGCCTCTAATTCCATAGTAAATTGGATGTTGTTATTAATGGAATTAAGATGTTCTAGGAATACACTAACACTATCTGTTGGTAATATTGTAAAAGTATCATCTACAAACCTCTTATAAATCCTGGGTGTGATGGGGGCAGTCTGTAAAGCTCGAGCCTCGAAGTCCTCCATATATATGTCGGCAACAACAGGCGATACTGGGGAGCCCATTGCCACACCATCGACTTGTATGTAGAATTTATTGTCCCACAACAGATAGCCAGTTGTTAAGCAATGCTTAAGTAGTTCTGCATATTCCCCAGGCATATTGTACTCTATTAGCTTCCTTTTAGTTATTTCAATACAGTCATGTACAGGTATGCAGGTAAATAATGACTGTACATCAAAACTAATCATTGTTTCATTGTTAGTGAGACATAGGTGTTTAATCTCACTCACAAAATGGTATGAATCCTTTACATGTGCTCTCGAGTTGCCTCTGAGTGGTGAGAGTATCTTCGCTACGTGCTGAGCCAGTCTGTAAGTTGGTGTGTCGATCTGATTCACAATAGGACGTAGGGGAGCGTTTTCTTTGTGTATTTTTGGTAACCCATACAGCTTTGGAGGTTTTACGCAAGCTGGTATTAATTGTTTGACATCTAGATCTAGTCTTTCGGAGTATTTATGTATGAGGTCTTTGGTTTTGTTCAATATTTTGTTTGTAGGGTCTGTTTTAACCTGTTTATATGTTGTTTCATCCGAAAGTAAATTTTCAATTTTATGTTTATAATCTGATCCTTTATCTGCACGGAGTACTGTAATATCTGGCCTAGCCCGCAAGTTCTTCAATGCAACGAATTCATCTTTGGGAAGATTCGGTCTGGGCACTTTACTTCGACGCAAGACCGATGAAATGTCCTGACATATAGCCTCCAAATCTTCCTTTCTTATGTTATTCTTGACTAGGCAGGCCATTATTTGCAACGTCGAGGACTGCCTAGTAATACTACTAAATAAACAACGCGATAAAATCCGTATATAGTAGTTTAATTTCAATAGTATTTTAGTACTTTATCAATAAAAAAGAAATGTATACCTACTATATTGCTCTTCCTATCAGTATAATGAAACCTCAAAATCTCAAATTAGACTTAAGTCTGAAGCACTTTCATAAATCTCATAAGATTAATTACTCAAATCAACGCGCACGTTTATAAGCAGCTGTAGAAACGCTTTCGACCCTAATTCAGTTTCAATTTTAGCTAAATTATATTTCGGTAATTGCTGGATTTTATCCGGAAAACGCGTTAAGTTTATGAAATGGTAAAAAAAATCGTATTTAATTTAGTAAATTACTCATATAACCATTAAGCTTGTGCTGGCCACTGCCTGCCTTGTGGCGCAGTAGCAGTAAATGCGACTGCTGTGCATGAGATCTTGGGGTCGGTTTCTGGGTCAAGCACAAGAGTTATAGGGATTTTTTTAAAAAATCTCAGTAGCAACACGGAGATGAAAAATATGCCCGCTAGATGGCAATAGGATCGCCCTATATCACGTGAGACATAAAACAATATTTCGTGAATTGTGGGTGTAATACAATTCCACCTATTGTGTTAGAGTCGTGAATCTCTGTGTGTATGTATACCTAAAGTATTACTAAACTGTTATACTTAATTTTTAAATAACTATACTATATAATATATAACTTTAATTAAAACCCTCTTTTAAAATAGTTAGTCAAATGATCGACTAAAGCACAGGTTTAACCTAGGTCAAGCAACTGCCTGAACTGATTTTTTATTAGCTACCTCGCTAATAAAAATCTATTTAGTGTCGACTCAATTTTCCTTGCTGTACCAAGGTATTTTATTTTTATCTCAGTTTAATGTATGCATTAGCTACCTATCTAACAAGTGCAATATAGTTACCTGTTTTTATATGAGTAAAAAATATTTATTACAAATTTTTGCCCTTAATGTACATAGATTTATCAATAAATTTCTATCCCTCGGGAATAGTAGTATTTCTGGATAAAACCTGGTACCCTTAGTCCTTTTCTGTCCGTAAATTTCTTGATGATCGGTAGATAAACCAAATGCAAACATAATATTTTGAACTGCTATATATTATACCAGAAAGTGAGAGGAATTCGGACAAAGCTACCCAATTTTTGTCATTGCTGGAATCCTCAGGGTGTGACTTGTTTGCAATCAGAGAAACCGGTATCAATGCAACGATAAAAAATTCGAAGTATGTCGTGCGAAGATACCAAATATTGCAATGCGATCGCGCTGACGGCCACAAACAAGGGAGAGCTCTTTTAGTGGCCGCACCGCGATTTGAGTTACGGCGAGTGGCGATTCCAGGTAACGTTAACGTAGACGATCACAAGTTTGAATTAGTGTGTGCTAGTGTATATAGGGTGTGTATAGGGCGTGTTGTACGGTATATATTCCTCCGCAGACTGACGAGAATGCGAGAATGAGTATATGATGTTGTTTAAAATATTGGAAAATATATTATGTATGTGTAAAGTATGTATAAAAATAAGTTAGTAATTCTACGTGATTTTAATTTGTATTCCTGGAATAGTAACATTGTTAATTATTTTGAATATTTTATGGCATTCTGTGAATTCGTTCAGTGTAACGAGATACCGAACTGCAGTGGGAGACTACTGGACCTCGTGCGCGTGCGGTGCCGCCGTGAGCGTGCGCGGCGCGGACGAGGCGCTGCAGCCCATCGACGCCTACCACCCCGCGCTGCACGTGCGCCTCGCACTCACCACCCGCCCCGCGCTCCACCACTACTCCGCGTCTGACTATACTTCGGAGCCGAACGTGCGACACCCGTATGCGCAATCGATATGCCGCCAAAAAAAAAGGAATTACAACAAAACCAATTTTAGTAATTTATATCAATCTTTGAGTGGAATAGACTGGACTGATTTTTATTATTGTACGGAGCCGGACATTATATTAAATTTATTTTATGATAATATCTATGAGGTCTTTAATAATACTAATAATAGTTTATTGACTCAAGAAGGTACATACAAAAGAATAACACATGAGTTATATCAAACTTAACATGTACAATAATTTTGTCGACCACTGGTAGGTATCCAAAGTAAGATTTAACTTGTGGTATGGGTACCAGGGCTCTCGTAATTAATTGCAACAAGTAGTTCATGTGAAACTGTAGTGTATCATCGTAGGTGCATATGCATGTGCTGAATTGCTTCGTAAAAATAATATATACATATTTTACATGTATGTGTGTATGTGTGTGTGTGTGTGTGTGTGTGTGTGTGTTTGTGTGTGTGTGATGGGGATGCATTATAAATTATAGTATACTTAGTTTAATCAAATTATCCGTATCTTCATAAGATTTAAACAGGAGCCATATGGTAACTTTTTCTTCTTACTCACCTCTTTTAGTATGTATGTGCCCCTAATAAGACCGATTCGAGGTAAAGTAGGTACGAATACCCAGTATGGTATACGACCGCGATTATTAGAGACATACAACTCAAATATGCGCTACATAAAAAGTATAAATCTAGTAGGTCGAGCGAGGACTATGAAGCGTTTTCTTGGTGCAGGGCGAGGGTTAAAGCCGAGACCACCCGAGCTCACGACAAATACCGGAACCGCGTCCAGAGTCACCTAGCAAAAGAACCGTGAGCATTTTGAAATTTCATAAGGTCCAAAACCGGGATCTCGTGCAATCGGAAAATAATTAAGGATGGTAAAGTATTGTCTGAGTTTGAGTGTGCGGGAGAGTTCGCCCGATACTTTGAGTCTGTGTACAATCAGGAGCCGGCCACGCTGAGCGTGGAGGTGGCCAGCGCTGACACAGAGTGCGTGGGGGAGGCGCCGGGCGCGCGCGTGCAGCTCGAGCGGGGCCCGACGGGATACCGGCGTTTGCGTTTAGGGACTGCGGGGCAATATAAGTCGAGCCGTTGCTTCACTAGTTTAATATCTTTATCGAGACCGCGACGTTCCCGGAACGCTGGAAACTTACTCGTGTGGTGCCAGTACCAAAGGGTAGTGGAGGGTCGGCGCCCACTAACTACAGACCTGTGGCGATCATGTGTACTCCTGCTAAGGTATTCGAGGTGGTCATCAAAGGTTGTCTTTATCCGCAGGTGAGCGCTCAGTTGTCTGACGCTCAGCATGTTTTTGATCGGGCGAGGGATGACTGGGAACTTACTGGATCTGATGACACATCTGGTACCCGCGGTTGATGCTGGGCTGCAGGTGGACGTCGCTTACTTTGATTTCCGAAAGGCGTTCGATACAGTCGACAATGACATCCTAGTAACTAGCCAAGCTGGCCGGTATGGGTGCACCCCACATACGTTAACATTATTCGCCTGTTACTTTCGAGACAGATGTCAATATGTTGATATGTAGCGGACATCTTCCGGATCCCTACCCGACAAGATCTGGGGTAAGTCAGAGGAGTAATTTAGGGCCTCTTTTGTTCATTTTGACAGTCAACGACTTACCAAAGGTAGCCAGCAAGTCTACGACCATACAATTCGCGGATGACCTAAAACTGGTCCACAAAATTGAACATAACGGTAAACACGCCATACTACAGCGAGACATAGATAGGATAGTAAGTTGGTGCTTAAAAAGTAGACTTTATTTTAATGTGACTAAGTGTTTCGTGCTGTCTTTTAGTCGCACATGAACCCCGAGCCATTACCATTATCTTATGGACGGGGCGCCGGTACAGCGTGTGACAGAGATACGGGACTTAGGTGTACGCTTCACCGCTGATCTACAGTCTTGGCAGCATATCACTGACGTGTGCAAGAAAGCTTGCCGGAACCTGGGACTAATATTACGCCAAGCAAACAACTTCACAAACATAGGAGCTTTGTGAAGAGTCACCTGGAGAGCAATGCCGTAATATGATCACCACACGAGGAGAAGTACAAACTGATGCTAGAGCGTATCCAGAACAGATTTGCTAGGCTCGTGTATTGGAAGCAATATGGGATATACCCAGGCTATCCGTTCCTGTAACCTACTCTATTTGTTCTGGGTATGATGGGGTATTACAGGCTCGAAGTAAGAAGGGAGGTCGCTTCACCGTCTACCTATATAAAGTGATGCGCGGCAAAATTTACAATCCGAACGTCTTGGAGGTACTTCAGCTGTGCGTCCCGAATGAGTACGTAGGGCGGCGGCGGCAGCCGGAGCTGCTGGCCGTGCCGCGTGCGCGCACATGCCTGCTGGGCGCAACGCTCACGCACTGCGCTGCGTGCGCTTAACACGTTGACTTACAGCATGGATCTCTTTTCGTGTACACTGAACGAATTCACACGGTCCGCTTATTGTGCATTATGCACATGTTTAGTTTAGTTTATTATTGAGTTACCATTTTTGTTTTGTTTATATTTATGTACATAGGCTATTGCATTAGATAGTACATATCTGTAATAATAGTTTTATGTGTGTGTATGAAATAAATAATAAATTAAAAACTCACATTCACATTTATAACATTACTAGCTTTGCTTAGCCTTGCTTTGCGCGCAGCTCCGACCGCATGGTACCTACGTCCATATAAAGTTACTTATCTCCTTTCTCAGATTTTAGACTACATGTGTACTAAATATCATCCAAATCGATAGTTTATCCATGAAGAGGTAACAGACAGACAGACACAGTTACTTTCAAATTTAGAATATTAATATATATATATAGTAAGGATATTTAAGATTGTTTTTAGTTAAAGTTGCCATTTTGCAAGCTACCAAATAGATAATTGAGCCGGTTCAAATTAATCCGGTCTGAGTCCTTTATCGGACCGACAAATGTGTCAGATACATATTAGTGTATGAAGGTCCACGTTTCTTAGATTTGTTAGCTACACTATCGGCAGTATTTCGATCTGATAAGACTATTGGTGATGGCATATTTGATTAACTTGCCATAGCTGTTAGTATTGCGATGTATGCACGAATGGATCGTCATATGGTGAATTTGTAGCCTTGCCTATTTCTCCGGAAAATAGGCGTCATTCTATGTATGTGTCGCAAAAAGATGGTTAAAAATATACCATGTTGTTTTGGTTGTGACGATTGTGTAAAAACCTAATTAAATAAAAGTTATTTCATTGGACCGTTTTATTTTAAATGTGTAAATCACCAGTCACCATTTACCAATTGTGTAAATAAAAAAAAAATAGATTAGATTAGTAAGTTAGTTATGAACCAGTTACATATAACTGAATCACGATATATTCCTGGGGATATAACCATATCTCGGCTTCAACCGTCTTACTGCGACATAATTATGTACTCATAATATTATGTATATTATTGACATATAAAGTAGTGAAAAGCAAGAGCTGACAAATGCTAAGACGCAAGTGTTGTTCTGATCTAATGTAAACCAGCTGATGGCAAGCGACACTATGGCGGGCGACTGAGTGTAGCTGAAGACTCAATGTAAATGTTAATCTCCTAATAAGATTTCTTATTTTTACTGCAAAGTACTGGCTGGTAATAACAGCAATATGTGAAACGACTCGTCACGTTATAATGTGGCTATCCAAAGAATTATCCCGGTAATAGTCAAAGCATTCCAATAGTTTTTTTTGCTTTTTTTGACCGGTATATAGTCGAAAACTTTTCAACCAGCCATTACGGTTAAAACAGTGCGCTGAGAAGCCCCTTAACAAAAAGACTCTTCGTAAAACTTATCGGTGCTGTTTATTACGTGGAAGTACGGTTGAGGCTCACCTGGCGAAGTGCCACTTTCTTACAGAACTTCAGCGCAAGAGAAGTACTATTATTATTCCTTTTTCCATTATTTAATAGACCCAGCGCTTTACATACCAACCGCTTTTATTACATCTTTAATTCCCTATTTCTAGACTCGGCAAAGCGTGAGTGATTGCCTTGTGTGCATAAAAATGCAAGCGATTATAAGCAAACGAAGAGTATGTTTATCAATAAGGAGAATATTCAAATGAATCACATACGGTCTTATATTTAAATGTCATTATACTTTTAGGTATAGATCCAATGATGGGTATACCACAGAGATTCTCAATCATTGGGTCTTCAGTCAAATCTAGAACGACCCGAAAGTCGTAATATATTTACGCAACAATATATAACAAGCATATGAGCGGTCCACCTGTTGGTTAGCAGTTATTGTACCTAATCATTTATCCCAAACCCAAGGACTACTATGACTCTCGCGAAGCCAACTCTAAGGAATGGAAAAATAATTATGAATGATAGAGTGAATATGTGATCCGTGTCTCCGGACCTACAAACAGGACAAAACGCAGTGCAACAATGTTGAAGAGTTACTATTCTTACGTTAGTTTCCTGTGAAAAGATATTATGTTGTTCGTCGTACACGAGCAACATAATTGGCTGAACATTGAACAAATTTCTAAAAGTATTAATAAATAAGATCCTAATTATTATTCTGCATTTTATCTAATCAGCTATCTTTACCCTATTACTGCAAAACAAAACTATAATTTGTTATAATTTTAAAGATACAGGCAATTGATATCTCGCACTTATGCATCGTTTGATGTTGCTGACTATACTAACCGGGGAGAGCCGGCTTATTTGACATAGCCCACATTTACGCGAGCGTAGCCGTGAGCAAAATCTAGTTAGAAATATTGTCTCTCAAAATTTGCTAGAAAAGGATGCGAAGAACATTTCATCTACAGCTTAGAAACATATTTTTTGTTAAAATCCACGTGGAAGAAGTCGCGGGTAACAGCTAGTACACCATATATTTAGCTTTACATGTAATAATATATGTATATATGTACTTATACGGATGGCGTAGTAATTTAGGTGGTCGCTTCACCATTACCAATGGACCGAGTGTTATGGGTTCTATCCCCAAACGGGACAAAAAATCGTGTGTTCCCTAAACAGTTTACACATACACTGTGAAAATTACGCTTCAAAACATAAAGCTATTCATATAACCGAAACACGGGCAGACATACAGACAGCCCAAGCTGATAGATAGAGACATCCATTCATCAGTACACAGTGGAAAACTCTTATAACCAACGATACCGTTAACCGTCCATGGCCTAAACCCTGGAAATACCCTCATGAAATGACTTACAGAATCTTGGTTTAACAGATTAGAACAAATGTATTATCAGCCCTGTATATATAGTCTTCCATTGCTAGCAACAGGCCTTTACTAGAATCCTAACTAATATTATAAATGCGAACATGTAATTTTGTCTGTTAGTTAGTTATCTTTTCACGCCTTATCTACTCGACCGATCATCATGGAATTGTATACACGTTATCAGGGATGCAGAAAAGGTAATAGGATACATAGCATCTAGAAAAGAACTTTTCTGGAAGAAAAGCTAGTGTATGCTATGTCAGAATAGAATAAAAGATTTTATTCACAGTAATACAGCAAAATTTTGATTCGCTACGCATGCGCTTTCCTCTATGAACTTAGAAGCCAATCTAAGTAGGCACAAATAAATCTAGATCTAGGTTACGAACTCAAACGTGCCTTAAGTGGTCATTAGAAAGGCCAATTACTTCACGTGAAGCAGTTAAATGAGAGACCTTTATACCGCGATAGTTGGACAGTCGTCAAGTATTATTAAACTTTTGGACGAAAAAAGAATTAGTCCGCTTGAATTTCATCAAAGGTAATTTCAAGTGAAGATTTGGCAGGGATGAGAGAACCCAGTAAATGGAGCCTTTTGGGTAATACAAGTGGGTATAAAGTTAGAGTAGTACTTTCTGTAAGTACGTTTTAAAAAGAAGATGTAATTATTATTAAAATGCTTTTTGAATATTCATCAAAATCCGTTCAAACAACCTTGACAGCAACAACCATAGATATAGTTTTCAAAATACTTTAGTGTTCTGTACATTAGAGACACACTGTCTCGTAAAAAGTTTTATAATAGTTCTAGTTACCGCTCATGGCACATTCCTGGTTAAAAATGTTCCTATGTGTTCCAGGACATGTTATCTTTGTATGCCAAATATGTTCAACGATTTACGCGTGATCGAGTAACAAACATCCAAAGAATCCCGACATCCATATATGTGTAACAAAAGTTCACAAAGTTGTCGATCACAATAATGGCAAAATACTGGATATACTCCATGATTAAAACGATTTTATCGAAGTTTAGTTTACTTTAAAAAAAATATATTGGTGCTCTTTTTTAAAGTACTATATTAAACTATTTAGTTTTAAATTTACAAATTTTCTGACCATGTTCGTGGATAGACTTAAATTAAATAGCTGAATATTATAAAAATAGTATCTTTTAAAACAAACGTACCGCGACAAAATCTTTTCAAATAAATTAAATTTCAATGCATAATATTATATTATAATATTATCATAATATTCAGGCAAAAGAAAAAGAATATTCTGGATATAATAATATTATAAACATTTTATCTCGCCTGCATCTCCCTAAAGTGTATGATAAAGATATATTATAACATTTCACAAGACAATTAAGTCCCATGTGGTAGACCTAGCCTTTGAAACGAGACATAAACAGCTGCCCTATACACTCAAGCCAGCATCGGCCTCTTAGGAATATTACAAATACATCACGTATATGCGAATCTACTCTGAGCTCAGCCTTTAGCTAAGCAGGGATTAACAAAAATACAACGAACTAGTTATCCAGATTGCTAGTAAATTTGTAAAAGAAGTAATTTGATTTTCATCTAAGAATTTGCCTTTATGCTTTAAGTTGAATTTCGTTATTTATAAAAAATATGCAACCGTTAAATAGAAAATTTTGTTTTGATGAAATCGACTATAATAACATAATAAAAAACTATCATATTAATGATGACATGAATTATTTTTGCGTTTTATTTTTGCGTTTTTTGCGGCTTCGTTTCTTTAACTATCTAAGATAAACAATACTTAGCCTAAAGTCGAGTAGATTGAAAAATATTGATGAAATCTTTTGTGTTAAAACACAACGTTACCAGTTTTCTTTAAACAAATCGTCAATTTTGTTGGAAAACACTGTTCACTGGAAAAGACAAACAATATTATAGATATGGGTGACAAAAGATAAACCGAAAAAGCATATAAGCATATATATAAAATCACAGCTGTTTTCTGACTAGGCCAGGTAAACAGTACCCTAAACCGACGAGTGTACATAACGAATGTAATTGGACAGAATGAAGCCAGAGAGTTATGGAGTAATCGTAGAAAGAAATCCGTAGTTTCTTCCTACCCCTTAGGAAATAAACGTGAGTCTAACTGTGTATATGTATAGGGTATATAAATATTTTTTTTTCGCCTACGGTCCTGACATATTGCTTTTACTTCTTACATTACCAAATAGAGGCTCAACTTACGAAAAATATGCAATCGTGACACTATTTTAATTGTTAACAAAATAAGACTATTAAAGTGTAAAAATAAACCTAATCTCTTTGTCATTCCAAAGACCAACTTTACGACCCTAGTTGAACATAAGCTAAACTAGAATTATCCGGTTTTCCAAAAGGAAATTAAATATGCAGTAAAGCTCACTCGTGTAAGGAACTTGAAAACTGCACCGAACTGACACTGCACTAATTAGTTTTACCAACTACAGTGTGCACTATATCGTTCTCATAATAATCTACTTGTACTAACTACAATAGTATCCTCTTTACAATGAAAAAGAAAATCTAATCGTCAGATTTTCTCCACCGTTTCCCGCCCTACTTTTTCGAGTTCCCTCGCTGTAATAGTAAGATGGCGAGTATTTTTTTAGAGACGCCTTTTTTTTGTTCGATTTGTGTTGTCTCAATTCAGAAGCTGAGAACATTAAAGCTATGGAAATACGATACTGAAAGTATTGAGGTTTAGACTAGACATTTTGAGATGTAATGGGTTTTATTCTTTGAGCAAAGACGGTTTAGTTTGAGTAACTTCATTCTTATCAATTTACCGTATGATGTCGGAAGATAGGCATTTGAATAAAATATATTTGGAATAACCGTTATCTGATTAGTAGTTTGAAGTCGCGTGTTTTTGTGTTCATAGTATGCTTATTCGTAAAAACCACAGAGCAATGAATAGCGCCCGCCACGCTCAGTCAATCAGAGACGAAAGTAATAATGACATTCGTATCAAGTCACGGACGGCGTCAATTGCAGGCAATATTTCGTGTAATTGTCACATGCTTACACATGCTGGAATGTATACAATATAACACGCGAGGTATCTCTAGTGGGACGTTAAGATGCCACGCACTATGTGGTAAAGCCTAGCAATATATTCTTACCTGAATTGCAAGACTTTTACAATTAAAAAGGATTTTAAAGTTATAACTCTAAAATCTACGTATACTAAAAAAATAAACTACGTATGTTACTGATTCCGTTACATGGAATGTGACAAATAAGAGCCAATGAAATAAAAGGGACATGTCAACATTGTTGTTAAATTATGTAACTTTGTACGTGCCTATCCATCAAATAAACAGATGAGTCTAAAAGAGTTTGTACCGTATCTACTCTAAAAACCAAATTTCATGTGTTGCCAAAAGTTTAAGTATAAGTAATTATGCGCTAGCTTTGCTAGAAGCTTCACAATTTGGCAAAATACTAGACTTCAGATGTAGTGTACACACAAAACAAGTTGCTTCATATTTCCACGACATTGTTGAGCAGAAACCGCATATAAAATTTTAGCAATGTCCTGTTACACATCGTCCATATTTCAACGAGGCTGCCATCCGAAATGGAGGTTGCGCATGGCTTTGAATATAGCAGCCCAAGCTTCCTAATGCACTAACGATATTCGTTTGTTAGAATTTCGAAACAGCTTTCAGAAACTGTATTTGAACGTGCGATCCGTACGATTCAGTATATCCACGTTGATCTCCGAATAAAGGAGCGATAGTGTATTGGGCTTTTGGATAAATGCTCCATAGATTTATTGAGCATCCCGATACAAATATTGAAGTAGAGCTTTGACTGTGTACATTGTTTCTATTATTTGACGTGGCAAAATATTGGTGTGATGGCTACCATTTGTCGGGCAAAGTGTTATTGGGTTTATTCTTAAGATATTCTCAGCAGCAACACTTAGTCAGAATTAGACGGCTATAGATTGGTTACTATTACGTGGGACGTATGGATGGATGGATGGATGGATACACATCTACATTTTAGGAATATATAGGTATTGCTGTAGATTGTTTTATAGAATTATAAAATAAGGAAGATATTTATTGCACGGGTAACGTAGTGGTTTAAGTGTTCGCCTCGCCACTGCTACTGTAGATTCGATCCCGAAGCTGAACAAAAATATGTGTGATCTATAAATATTTGTTCTGAGTCTGCGTGTTCGTACAACTAAGGTGGCAAACAAGCATACGGCCTACCTGATGGTAAGTGATCACCGTAGCATATGGCCGCCTGCAATACCAGAGGCATCACTTGCGCGTTGCCAACTCGTTAGGAAAGGAAGTGGGAAGGAGAAGGAGCGGGAATGGGGAAACAGGGTGATTGGGTTACCGGCACTGTCATTCACCGATCGAAATACAACAGCCGACATACTGCTATTTTATGTCGATATTCTGTGAGAGGGTAGTACTTCCCTGGTCGAGCCGGCCCATTCATGCTAAAATCAGCGAGGGTCTACTACTCAAAAACGTTCGTAAAATCTTCGCGACACAGGATTTATTCATAGTGCATTTTTAAATGATAAAGGAAATCAATTGCCATGATGGCCTTTTTATATGTGCAACCTTAATGACAGATATATCAGGACAAAATATTATACATACTACTCATATATCAACTCTGTATGTTGAAAACTTACTTACATTTTTATGGCACAGAAAGGAGCCACAATATAATGTATGCATGTTCTGTATTTAACTAACTACAGTTTCGGTTTCATCCGAGTATTATGGCATTAACTTCTTTATACGAGTTGTAAAGAAAGTTTTGCTATAACAGTAAGCAGTATCTTGGCTGGATAGCGCGTCTGCCACAAAGCAAAAAAGAGTGTTACTTCTTTTGTAGTTCGCTAAATGTCATATGGTCGACTTTACGTTATGATTCCCTAATTTCTAAATACTTTTATTGTAATTTTATTTATAGATATAGACACATATGCATTTGATTTCAATTTAATTTTAAAAGCTATCCTTCGCCACGGCAGCCGGTGCATAGTGGGAAACTGTTCGACTGCAACGCAGAGGTTTCAAGTGCGATCCCATGGCACGCACCTCTGATTATTCGAATTGTATGCAATAATTAATATGGTGAGGGATAACATCGAGATGAAACCTGCATGTCTGAAAGTTGTGCATAATGTTAAATAAATAAATCTACCAACCCGCACTAGACCAGCATGAACTATAGCCGAACCTTTCTCACATATAGAAGAAGCTTGTGCTCAGTAGAGGGACATTCTACAGTAACATACAAGGCTGCTAATATTGCACCAACTACATACATTGTTTCTATATTATTTATAACTTACTGTACACTCAGTTACGGACGCACTAGATAGCAGTATAATATGATTATGTTTGGCAGGGAATGGGTTGAGAACTATGCAAGAGATGCAAGCGCTTGAAATTCATACGCTTAGTATAATTTATAGGCTATATGGTAACTGACTAAAGTATGTGGTCAAGATAGACAATGCTCGTACTAAGGATGGAAGATCTTTGTATCAAAGGTGCCTTTACAAGCAAACTAAAGGAAATAAAACTATGAAAGCAAAAGTTTGAAGCTTTCTGTTCAAAGGATATTTAGTGTCTAGTTGTACGTGGTTCCGTTAAAAACCTTCTGAGATAAATATTACAGGTGATATGTTTGTTCTAATCCTAATACATCCTACATTATAAATGCGCATGTGAGATTGTTCGTTTGTTTTTTACGCTTTCATGCCTTAACTTCTCGACCGATCATCTTAAAATTTCGCATACACGTTGCTAGGGAAACAAAAAAGGTCATAGAGTACCTTTCAACTGGGAAAAAATACTATGCCTGGGGCATAGAAATTTATTGACACAATCTAGATTAACACGGGCAAACAGTAGTAATATTACTTTGGTTAGATTAAGATAAAACTTTGGAAACGGATGAAACATGGCTATATGCATAGCGTATACGTCATGAGCATGGTCAATATACATTCAGTAATGAGTTTATGTCACATTCACACAGACAAAGCCAAAGATGGTGACTTATTTAGTCATATAAAAATAAAAATGCCAATAATGATTCGAATTGTCTCTTAAATGTTATTAAAATCTTATTGTAAACACAATTTATCTAGATACTACCAAGGCATCAGAAATCACAAGGCGCTCAGAAAAACATCTAAAGTTTCAAACGGGTTAGGTAACTCGGGATAAAAACTGGCAATCAGCCGCATCAGATAAGAGAGGCCCAGACGCGACGCCAAGCCAATATAGATTGGCTCTTGGACTGAGTCCTAACAAGTGCTCCTCTAAAACTACTTCTAAAGCTTGCGATGGTACTTGTGATTCAAGTACTACGAGTTTTGGAACTTTTCAAAAGGCTGCGTAATTGAAAATCAAAGCTAGATTCTTAAGGTTAGTCCTGAAATATTGTGAATGCCACAATTTGATGTTTGAGTGTTTTATTCATACTCAATTGCGTCTGACCTTCTGAACGGGTTTAGATGAATTTTGATTCAAGAACATTAGCAAGAAATGCGTATGAAACTGTTCTATTGGCATACCGATAGTGTGTACCACTTTTGCATGAGGATTTAAGTTCGATCGAATTCACCAAGCCGGTCTTAAAGCATTATAGGGACTTCTATCAAGAAAATTTGATTAGTAGTATACGGAGTCTGGGAATATGTGAACCCGGTAGATACCAATAGACTCTATTAAGTGAGATCTAGAACCATAGCTGGTGAAATATGGGCATCAGACATCTCCGTTTGCCTCCGAGTGTATAGGCGTAACACAATGTATGTATCTAGAATCTCTATCTAAAAGCTGCTCATTACACGTACCTAAAACTGTGCATACAATTACGGTATTCCAAATTTACTAATATGCAAACAAAAGACGTTATTTATGTTTTCATTACAGCCAACAATAGTCCTTATATTTCCACAGAGACTGCAAAAGAACACTAATTACATTAAGAGCGAAATGGGACGAAAGATGTATCCTGGCACTGTGTGGTAACGTTTTATTTCATTAAACTTTTTGCTCTCAAATTCTGTATTGTAATGATTCGCGACAATGCAAATAAGTAGGACGGGAGTTAATTTCAACTTCTTTTTGGTTATCGGTTATCTTTGTCTAATGGTAACCACTTTTATTTTGGCTACATGGACGGCGTAGGGATTTAATTGGTCGCCTCGCTACAGCGCAAAGTGTTGTGGTTAAAAAAAAAGTCTCCCTCTTGCTTTTCCGTATCTCCCTGTTATGCGCTTGTTTGTAGTAGTCTCTCCTGTAGCTATCTTATTTGCCTTATCATTGCTACTCAGTCTAGCACACTGCCACTTAGCATCATCTGAGATCCAGTCTGTGCTGATTTTAGACCAAAGCTTCTTAAGTATGCGGCAAACGTGTCCGGCCCAATCACTTATGAGCTTGAAACATGCATTAGAATAGTGAATATGATGTGTTATTGTTTGCATTGAAACATCACACACACAGATAAGCAGCGCCGTGATGGCGAATATAATTGCTACTAGACTTATGACCGTTTAATAAATTTGAATGTATTGATCAAAAATTTAAATCATAAATGCTCCTGCTTCGTTTAAATATGGTCTATTCTAAACCTTTCTAAACGTTAAGTCACCTAAGACACAAAGCCAACATGACATCTGAATTATAAATAGTATAGCGATGATATTACTTACCGCTCATCCGCGATATGGTGTGTTCCTTATGATGTAAATATAATGTGTGAGCTCACATCTTTGTCCTTGTTCGATATTTGAACGTTTGTAAAGTCTCCCACGACACAGAAACTGCTCCCAGTGCGCGTGTTGTATTTTAAAAAGAAAAATATAATTGAAATACGGTAATGTGCATAACTATCGTGGTATAAGTATGTATTACAACTAAATATGGGTTACGGCTAATTCCGAGTCCTGTACAGAGATACCAATTTATTGGATTTATAGCATGGTGTCTAGAATCGTGTGCAACAGAACAAAAATATCTAAAATTTATAAAGGTAACTTATTTGTCCAGATGGGCTAATTTGTGACCTGTATAAATTATGTAATAGATCTCTGCTTACCCCTTCGGTGGTATACCCGCGTATAAAGTATGATGAAATATGCATGTCCGCTTAATAATAGCAGTTTATAACATAAACGGCCCTACGCTTATTATACCCATAGGATATAAAAGGTCATCGACCTTTCACCAGTTATGTTTAGTTCCCACGTAAAGGGCAAGCCTATTGGCAACTTCAGCTCGTAGGTAACAGACAGCGAAAAATCTAATTACGCTGTATCCTGTTCCTGAATTGAATTTAGCTCAGAATCTCCCTATTAGCACCTATGGACGTGTCCACGCATACAATTATGTAGCTACAATGTTTTTGCCGTGTGATGTTAAAGAGGACTAGTATTTCTTGCTTCTAACAATAAGGTGTAAAATTATATTGATTTATATATACATAGTCTGACGCCAATGTATTACCGGTACCTACATTTCAACTGCTATGGTTTGGCTATTATGTAGGACCTACATAATAGGCAGCGAACTTATGCACCTTTTGCTTTCTATCGGACACTGCTGTAGTAGCCGTCCTGCATGATTTCTTGATAGAAAAATCCAATAATATTATGCCCGAACCGGGATACATACGGAAGGTCATGTACAGCGGTCGCATTTACTACCGCTGCAGCGCAGCCTTTCTATTACTTTCACAAATCGGCAATTTACAAGTCGTCTCCCAGTTTCGCAAAGATAATCAATTTATTTTTGCGATGTTTGTATTGAAGACAAGTACCACGTCTAAACGCCAACCTCAATCTATTTAATTTTGTTTAGATGAAAATTAGAGATAAATACTGTTAACAAAATATAGCGTAAGTTTGTTTGCTATTCTGGTACTACAAAAACAACATTATGAGGATCAGATTGCTGAATCTCAAAAAATGCAATTGCGTTTTTGTTTCTGTTTAGTTAACATTAAAAGGTACGTGTGCTGTTGCTTAAAAACAATGTCATCAAAATGTAGGCGCCCCATACCCCAGCTTTATCCTTCAAGCTTAAACAAGCGTGACGCCAATGCGGTTATATTTCTGAAGCAGGCTTTAATGTTTCAGTTACACGAATGCAGTTACGAGTTCAAAATTCTGTAACAGGATAGTATGTACGTTGACCATTTCTCATGAATACGATAGTACCTCGTTATTAAGGTTTAAGACTGCAGAAAATGTTCTCTACGTGTATTCAGAAGGTGCATTAGGTTATAAACTATGCAAGATATATATCATGGCTATAAATATATCTGAAGTATTAAAATACTTATCTAAACTGGTCGTTGAAATCTTGGCCGCGTTGGTTTGAGACGTTTCCTGATAGCGGTCGTGACTTGGGTCTGATATTTTAAGAGTGTTTGTGGCTAGTTGAGCGGTTAGCTATAGATGTATAGAATTAGGTGTGGAGGCTAGTGGAGTATTTTTGTATTGAGCTTAGAATAATATGTTACGTATTGAATCTTTGTGACCTTATTTGTTTGGTGTCAGCATATGCTGCGAGCAAGGAGTTTATGTAATTTGAACAGATATAACTGAACTAAACTGGTTGACGATTATAATAAGCGGTTTAGCACAATAGATATATTGTTCTTGAATAAGCACACATTCAGAAATGATGTTTTCAAGGTACTCCAAAAACAGCATTAGGTTTTATTTATTGACTCTGGCAACATAACTTTATGTACATTTTCTCTTTTTGTATTGATATGTAGTAGATAGTCTAAAATTAAATTCTGTTTGATCCTTACAGTAAGCAAGTATTTTATGTAATCTGTGGATAACGTTATGGGTAGTGTATTTTTTAGTTTTAAATGTATTTTAAGCATCGATTGTTAATACATAATATACTACTGTTTGTTTTCCTTAATAAAATAAAATAAAACAAACTGGTTCGGCTGTGGGAGTAGCTTGACTCAAAAGAATATAACAGCTATGTGTTGTCTTTCTGTCATGACTAAGGCTTTGTTTCTTTGAGGAGGTGCAGTGCTGTGCCAGTATATTTGTGTTTACCACAATGAATTCTAATTATAGGTCAACGACCTATAAAGCAACTCATAATACTTTAAGCTTTTTTAGGTTATAGTACCTAACAGATTCACATCCGTATGTTTGATTAGCAGCTTAGGTAAATATATAATAAAAATAATAAAATCGAAAACAACATACATGTTTAATTTCTTCTAATTCATATTCTTGCGCCGCTATTCTTTAAGGGGTAGGCAGAGGTCACTCTTAATAGGGACGAGCGGAGATATTGAGTTACGTCATCTATATTTTTAAACAAGTCGATACATTGTTATCAGATCGTCGCATTAGCTACGTTCTTCGTATAACCGAATCAGTGGTTTCAAATTTAACAAAGCTACAAAATAAATATAAAAATTCAACTTGCATAAAACAAACATTTTGTTATCTACTAAACATTACGTACAACTGAAATTATAATTTTATTCAGCCGAGATAAAATACTTATTTTAGTATTTTATTTCGGCAAGATCTAGAAATTGTGAGACGTCGTTACGTAACAGATAAGCAAAATGGGTTTTAGGGAACTTAAGATTGTGATTTAATAGTGGTTTTATAGTTCATAGAAGTTATGCCTAAACATTGCCCTAGAAATTGTGAAATAGATAATAATTTTTTGAGTGCACGGATGGCGGTTTAAGTATTCGCCTCGCCATTACCACTGCGCGTGTTGTGGGTTCGAATCCCATACGAGACAAAACTTTGTGTGATCCACAATAATTGTTTGTACCGAGTCTGGTTGTCCTTTGTGTCCATTGTTTGAAAAAATCCCCCGTGGCACAGGATTGATTCCTAATGCGGGAATAGTCTTTAAACAGCAAAAGCCTGCAAGAAATATTGTCAAATAATAATATAATATTCTACCACATACACACAACACCGTCTAGCCCAAACTAAGAAGAGCTTGTATTATGGGTACTAGACAATGGATAGCCATACATATATACTTCTTTTTTTGTACATACATATTATACATAGAAATGCCCAGACCAAGACAAACATCCATGTTTATGCACACAAATGTTTGACTTGTGCGGGAATCGAATCCACGGCGTCAGGCGTGGCAGTCGGTTACACTAACCACTACGCCACCGAGGCCGACATTAATTAATAGCTAGGTATTGTTTGTAGTTATGTTACTATAATAATAGCTCTGAATGTAACGGATAAATTAAGCCTTAGTTTAATATTTTCGTAACAACTTTAAAAGAATATTTTAACCCACTAACATCTAAGAAACGCTAAATTATTGAACAAATATCTCGAAAAAATACTGTCTATTTGAATTAGTTTTATTGACTCGTATAATATATATTTATTTTAAATTACATCTCCTGCACTAGGAATAACCAATTAAACCATTACGCCATTCGCGCAGTCACCGCATTGCATTCAAATGATATATGTATATTTAAATAAAGCTGTGCAGTGTGCACAGCGCTATAAAAAGGTAAGGCTGGTAGGAATATATGTATACCTTTCATAAGTTTAATAATGCTGTGACATAAATATATACCTTTTGAATGTGTATTAGCTACAGGCAAGGACTAGCCTAGTGGGATATCATTGGACTGCCACGCAGAGGTCTCGAGTTCGATCCCAAGGCGCGCATCTCTGACTTTTCGAAGTTTTGTGCGTATTAAATAGTTAATTATTGTGTTGGACTATAGTTTAACCCTTCTCACACTGAGAAGAGGCCCGTGCCTAGCAGTTGGACAGTTTAATACAGGGCTGATATTTTTATATAGCTATAGGCGATTTTCGGTAAATTATTCGAATTATTTGAATGCTCCAATAAATCGAGATATTCAAATAGATAACAATTAGAATAGCTCATTGTCGTTGACTACCGCATTTGAGAATATGGTCATTACTATAAATATGACAACACGGACATAAACAACGAATCAACTTTGTCAGAGGCCAATATGAAACATGTCGCAAAACAGTCAATCGATTGATCAATCAACCGTCGATTTTTCGATTATAATTCATTTAAGTTTCGAATATTCGAATTACTTTTCCGGAGCAATTACTCATCGCTAATATGTATTTTATGTACAGAAAACGTAACAAAAGCACATTGTTAAATTCAGAAATAAAGTACCACCCTTCTGCATTACTTAATTTATTTTCTTACGCATAGAGGGATTCGCTCGGTCGTTCCAATGATTGAGGGGTAGGGGGGATTACAGAAAGGTAATTTAGCACGTGCGCACGGCTTCGCGGAACACATTCGATGCCAAATAGTCCACGGGAAGCCTAAGGCAAAAACGTGTCAAAGTGAAATGTTTATTTGCGAAACTGTGTATTGCATTTTGCATAACATATTTGGCGGTTTTATATTATAGATGAATATCATATTTTAGAATGCCATATTTTAGAAAAAATCAACTAGGCATTATCATTATGTAACCAAGTAATAGTTTAATTTTAATTTAATTCGGTTACATAACAAAATAATTGAGACCGTTAAATATCCATTATTGGGATTATATTTTAATAAAGTAATGATCTTGTTTATTAATTTATATACAAGTATGCATGAATTTTCCTTTAATAAATGTAATGAATCTCGGGGATTCATTGAGTATTTTGAGAAATATGTCAACACACAAATTTTACTGCAGACCTTTTAAATGATAAAATACCAGCTTTTGGTCGAATCTTCGCTTGCTCGGTAATGGTAAGATGCAGATGAAAGGTACTCTATTTCCCTTTTTTGTATCCCTGACAACGTGTATACGAAATTCCATGATGGCTGATCGAGTAGTTAAGGCGTACGAGTCTAACAAACAAATTCACATTCGCATTCTTAACATTAGTTAGAATTAAGATTCTTTAAAGGCAGACGTTATGTAAGTTGTATATTAGCAACCTATAGAATTATACATGAATTAATTCAAGTGCAGCAATTATCTTTTGGAGAAATATTAATATATTTATATATTGCGTAACACACCTGTACTAAGAAAAATATTTATCACAAGGAACTTCACTAACATTAAAACAACGGACAAAAAGATCATCGTGAAAATACATTACGTAAAAACAACCAAGTTTGATATTGCTTGATGTTAATTGGCTACAAACAAACAGCTGTTTATTTATAGATACTAATGTTATAAAGAGGTTAAAATATTTGATTTTTCGTTTGTTTGTTTGTAAGGATTTAACAAAAAAACTGCTCAACCGATTTTAAAAATCTTTTCACCGTAAGAAAGCTATTTAAAAAGGCACTGTTGCATAATCTAACTTAACCTATTTTTACGCGAGCGAAACCGCGAGCTAAAGCTAATTAGTTACAATAACAGTGACTGTTGCTTACATATAACGACAAGGAGACTGCTCCCGTAACCTTATTAGAGCTTACCCCTTCTGCTTGTTATCGAATGTTGTAACTTGTCAACATAACCATGGTAATTAAATAATGTAACAGATCAATGAGACGTCTACAGTAGTATGTTTTGAAGTTCATTTGTATTATGCAATAAACGATAGCCAATTTCTGACTGATAGGATGGTTACTTTTAGCCAAATGTAAAGCCGCATCAATTATTATGCTTTTACTTTGAGCACTGTTTACTTACCATGCTTTTCTAACGTTACGTCATTATTAATAAAGGTAGATATGTATTTCAAGCATTAAATAGTTTAAGAGCTTTGAGGAATAATTTGACAGATTATACAAAAACTGTAAAATCAAGAAATTTATTTATTATGATGAAAGAATTCTGAGGGTTCGATTTTCAGGGTAGTAAATAATATCAGCACTGCAATAAACTATTCCAATGCTGGGCACGTGACCCTTTTAACACTGAGAAGAGACTCAGTGCAAAAAGAGTTAAGCCATAGTCCACTACGCTGGTCCACTGCGGGTTAGCAGACTTCAAATATCTGCGAGAACATTTTATTGAGAACATCCAGTCATGCGAGTTTCCTCATGATGTTTTTCATCACTGTTTAACAGTAATACGCACGGTAATATTTTACGCACATAACTTCGAAAAGTCAAAGATGCGCACCTTGGGATCGAACTCGAGACCTTTGCGTGGCAGTCCCTAGTACTAAAACATAATAATGTGTGTAGTACCATTTTCCAAATTACATTTTACGGGAAAACAGCTTAACTCGTTGTAGAGGACCAAAATAAATATATCCAAGTAGGATGGTTGATTTTATATAGAAACCTAAGTAAAGCTCTCCTCGACACATATATTATATTTTTAGATCGTACCACAGGCCGACTTTAGTTTCTTTAATCTGTTCTACGTATAACACACGCAAAAAGAAAACTAGACTATGGTACCTACTACAATATGTTTATAATATGTTTATATTTTATAACTAAGCTAGGTATATGTTATTGTTATAATGGAGATAATTCCTGCCGACAAACTGTTACGCAGTTTGGTGCGATTTTCGTGTTTGTTTTCTTTAGGTCGCAATAAATATTTTCATTAAAAAAGTAAAAAATAACGTAGCTTTAGAGTTTATGCTAGACTGACTTACAATTTAGATTTTTTGAAATATACATTATAAAGTTATACCTAGCAATATTTCTATAAACTCGGATATTTAAAATTTATTAAATTTTTTTTAAATGTCGCCTTGCGCTTGTGTTTTGTTTTGAAAGGGGAATCTGCCGAAATCTCCTGGAAATGGAAATAGTAAAAATATATATATACACTTGAACTGGCTAGCTCAAGTAAATATATATTTTATATTACGTCAACAGTGTTCTTTACAATATATATTTTATATTACGTCAACAGTGTTCTTTTGTGACTAATAATCTGGCCAGATTACGAGTCACAAAAGAACACTGTTGCTGACGGCTTAACCTCTAAATGGTTCTCTTATCGGATAGCATACATTTTAATAACGCCTCCATAACCGTTGGCCGCAACTCGTCCGGTCCACTGTGTTGAGCGTAGCCTTCAAAATGTCCGAATTTGCAGGGATTGCATACTCCACAATACTAGAATTACTCCTGATATCCTATCCTACTATTATAAATGCAAAAGTGAGTTTGTTTATTTGTTTGTTACGCTTTCACGCCTTAACTACTCGACAGCTCATTATGAAATTTCTCATATACGTTGTCAGGGGAACAGAGAAGGACATATGTTTCTTGCATGTTACTAACCTTACCTTACCTAAATTCAAAGGTATGGGCAAAATCGATTTAAGTAATAAATTAAATAGAAGAAAAGAATTGCTTACGTCTAGGTATTTCAGAAACGTTACGTAGATATCTTTCGTACATTTCTTACATCTTTTTACAACTAGAGCGAGTTAGAACTCACCCTAAGAGTAGTTCTATCTTCCAAAGCAATAAGTTGCCTAAGTTGCGAAGTCAATATGATCTAGTTATTTAGTCGGCACGTACGCATATGGCGAGACTAGCCACACATGGCCTTAATGAAAACAAGTCTATCGATATATTCACCGAATAAAAATTAATAGAGATCTATTAACGTCAAATTGAAGAAGCCTTTTGTACTTTTTTACATGTAAGCAATTTACATAAGACGCGAATTCTAAATATTGTGTTAATTTATATCAGTTCGCATTTGACTAGCAAGAACGCCGCGTGTGTTCACTAATCAACACACACACCATACAACATGTATTTATTTATTACTGGCTTTTGTCTGCAACTTAGCTGTCATTTCGAACGAACGGTACCCTATGTCCTTTTCTGTACTCTGACTACGTGTACGCAACATTTCATGATGATTGGTCAAGGAGTTAAGGCGTAAAAGCGTAAAAAACAAACACACTTACATTCACATCTATAATATTAGTTAGGATTACTATAACTAACATGTTGCAGACGGATTTTTAAGTATTTAGTAATGTATGATGTGGCTTACGACAACGGCAGGGTAGAAATCTTCACACATAGTGTACTGTGGTTTTAATTGCTTTTACTGTCTATGCAGTAAACTAATAAACAGATATTGTGTATCCCCACGGGCCAAAAATATGTGTGATCCCCAAATTATTGATTCTTTGTGGCTGTTGTTAGTCCTCTGTGGCACAGGGTTACATGCCAGTCTAAAAGTATTTTTCTTAAAACATCTCGTCCATTACAGTTCGAAGCTAAAATTAATAATTTGGCAGTCTAACAATGTTCCGTAATGCTATCACAGCAATTGTAACGCTGAAGTTTAATTTAGAAAGCAGCTATTATATTAAAACGACATTTTTATCTGATTTACGTTTTGAATTTAATGCAGTAGGCTTTACTTACACCGTACCGTTGTTGACGTAGAGAAGTCCACCGAATATTTTTCATGACAAACATGTTTTCGATTGTGAACGATAGTAGATTTACTATGTTGATAGTAATGATTTAATGGTCGGGATTGATTTAGAGTGCCCATTTTGTAATTCGGTCCGAGGGGATAAGGTTAGCAAGAAAAGTTAATGGATAAATTTAGGTTATGGCCAAGGCCATAACCTAAATTTATCCAAGGCAAGTTTGGAGAACGGTGGCTTGAAGAGTGCATCTGAAGTGTAAATTGATTTACAGTGCTTGTAAGCGACGCGAGAAGACGCGAGTCACATGCGCAAGCTATACGTGTGAGGTACAGTAAGTTATATGCGCGAGCTAATAATCCGTCTTAGATGCATGGGTGGCACGAGTCGTTCATTTATATGACGCATGCAACCTGTTTAAGCTCAGCTTTGCGAGAATGAATAATTTTGTGTTACTTGCACGAGTGGCTCACGTCGTTCGTAATAACATATAAAGGTTGTAGATGACGCAACTATACGCGAATTACATGCGCAGGCTCGTGTGATTTACAGTAAGTTACATGCGCGACTTAATAATCCGTGTTGCTTGCTCGGGTGGCTCGCAACGTTCGTTTATAAAACGCATGTAACCCGCGCAAGGTCAACTGGCGTATACTCATCGCGTCATAAATGGGAGCTATTACGAAAGATATTTTTATCAGTACTTTGTTATTTAGTCCCATTTTGTCCGATAAAAGGTCATTGACATACGGAAGCCACTTGTTTCCACAATTTTGTCAACATTACGTCTTATTCTTACAAAGACAAAAGGACTAGGACTGCTTCGTAGAACTGTTAATAAATACTAGCAAACGTAACGTAGGTTGCCCTCGGGCTAAATGAAGCGGCGATCCACATAAACTGTCTGACAATCGTTAGATAACTAAACAAGTGTCAATGACCGGAGCTAGCAGCGTGTTTTAGGAAGAAGGTCTAGTGGTGTTACTGATAGCCGTATAGGCGACATTTTCACTCAATTTTCATCACTCCTAATTATGTACTTTCGTTGTTTAAAACGGCTATGTATTATCTGTCACTGATTTCAAACGCAATACGCTACAATAAACTAATGCATAAGTATCCTTGTAAACGATGCAAGTACCTAGCGGGCGCAGACTACATGCGCAAGTTATTAGTGCGGATTACATGCGCGAGTTAATCCGACGCCCCGACTGTACAGGTAGGCTGCATTTAATTTTATACGATGAATGCGACCCACGCAATACATTAACTTGCGCATGTTGCCCGCGTCGTACACAAACACCGTAACTATAGTACAAATGTAAATCACGTTCTTATTTAGAATAATCACCATTAACATACCAACACGTACTGGAACTCTCAATTATGTCTGCACAAGGCGCATATAATAAAATATTGTCCTCCCCTTTATACCTGACTTGATATAATACTTCAAAGTAATAACCCGCCACTCATATTCAAATTTCATCATATTACAAAAGGCTGCACATTTGTGAATCAAAAAAGTCAACCGCAATTTTCACGGAGACTTATAAAAGTATGAATAGTATTAAACTCGCTCACAAGAAGCCTTTCACGAAACAAATTTCACCTCATTTCCTCGGCAATGAATGAAAGTGGGGTAGGCTGCACTTTTAATACTCCGTATTGCTTGACTGTTAGTTTTTAACACTATGAAGAGCGAAGCTTTGAGGCCAGTTGGAAAATTTTTAATTCATGCGATCATACTTCAGTCTCATAAGTATATAATCCCGTTTGTATCTCGGAGAGGAAAGTAGAAATTAAGAATTTCCTCTTGCTATGACGCAATAAACTTTATTTTCATCACATTTGCCTTTGATAGCTTGAATTTTTGGATAAGGAAAATAATTATTTGTAGTTACTTGTATGTGATTGAAATGGCAATTTTCCGGCATTTGATTTTACTATAAGTATATAAGGAAACAAAATGCCTGGCTCAATGGCACCTTGATTTTGATACCCAGGTCAGCCAAAGTGGTTTCGAGTCCGAAGTTTTCCTTTTAGGAAAGAGTCAGTAGCAATATGGGGTTTGGCAATGTGCCCAGTTTACGACAATAGGCTCGGCTCCTATTAAATAGAAGCTAAATACAATTAGCAGAATGAAGGTGCATAATATACCTCTGTCTACCCCTTCTAGCATACAAGCGTAAGTTAACAGGGATGGCGTAGTAGATCAAGTGGTCTCCTCGCGTTTGCTACTTCGCCGAGTGCTGTAGATTCGAATCCCACACGAGGATAAAATTGTGATACGCATATGTTTGTTCCGAGTTTGAATGTTTTTGTGACCGTTATTGGTTTTTATATGTCCCTTCGCGACATAGGCATTAGTCCTAATGCGGCAGATGTCTTTAAATTGATGAAAGAAACAAAAACTAAGTCTATGTAACTAAAATAAATAAGACACAAGGTCTTACGAAACACACAATTTGTCATTAGAATAAGGAAACATTTTTTTCGTGTGCCCAAAAAAATGTTACAACTTTAGTTTGAGAACGATTGAGATAAAAGAAAACTTTCTCCGTTAAAGGCCAGAACTATATCCGTGTTCTCTCTGCATGTAAACATAGTTCACGATGATTATGCTAAGAATGAGGTAATAGTAGCCATAAACTTTCTTATATATTTTAACATTCTTCCCTTTTTTTACATTAATTCAAATTAACGAAAGATTTACTTAGAAATAATTGGTGTTTCATAGTAACATCCGCTCTCTCTACGACTAGTCCAGTTTATGATATAGCGTTCCCCTACATCAACTGTCAAGGTTATATTAGGTGGAGTACCTTCCAGTGCCCGAGAGCACCTTCCGGGACCGGTTATAGACGGGTCTTGTCCCCAAATCCCCTCGATTTCTCCATCCTAACCTCAGATATCCGGTTCTCGTAAGCGAGCTACCTCGTGCCCAAGTGACACTACCTATTCTCCAGATAGGTACTGGAGCAATAAAGCCGCTCAACACTCGCAACTCTGGCAGTTGCTAACGAAAATCTCGCTGAAGCCGATGGAGAAGCCGCCTGCCATATCTCCAGTATGGTATCGGAGCTGTATATGGCTCTCTCACTTCCCAACATACATCCATACGCCTGCCAAAATGGGCCTACAAGCTGGGTGTGGCCCGAGTCACTCTAGCTAGGACTCTTACTTGCTGAGCAGGCAAACGTCCGAAATGCGTAGTGGCAGTAACTACGCTGCCACTTCGCTATAGACAACTCCGTGCCTCGCTCGACCGACTGGTTCGCACTAGCCGCGCATGAGTCCGACGCTCGAACGCCACGTGCTTGCCGAGTAACGAACATGTCATCCTCAGCGGCTAACGACATAGCCCCTGCGACTCCAACACCAATGTCAGGCACAGCGCACTCCGATCAGCGGTCGATTGAACACATCTTTCGAGGCGCAGTGGGCTTCCTCACCCCGCAGTAACCTGGTGGGTACTGCGGGGTCAGGTACTTAGGACCACCTAAGGGGGAGACCCGTAGTTCTCCCCCGAATCCCTATCTACTCAGGTCCTGTAGATAGGGACATATATAGTAATAGCACGAAGACATAGGAGTAACAAATAGCCTAGTGGGAGACCTTTGGGCTACCACGAAGAGGGCTGGAGTTGGATTCCAAGAGGCGCCACTGACTTTTCGAAGTTATGTGTTTAATCACAAATTCACACAACTTGGAAAAGAGAAGCCATTATTAACTATAATTATAGCTTCCTTTAACGGTGAAGGAAAACATTGTAACGAAACCTGTATGTTTGAACATTCTATGTAAAGTTTTCGAAGATATGTGAAGTCTGACAAGTCAGATTTACATTTAATACTTTTTTGCTTATAATTGTATTATGACTATCTTATATTTTTTTTTTGTAACTGAGAACCCTGCCTACCTGTGATACAGTTTCTGACTAGTATAGGAGACAGGTGATCCTTTACACACATTTTCAGAATCTTATGTCTTACTTGTGCAACTATATATAATTTTGATATTTTTGTAACTGTATTTTTTGTTCAATAAATTATTATTATTATTATTATTGTGTTCACGTGGTACACTATGGCCTAGACTAGGTCTATGGCTAGCCATTCTCCCACCGAGAAGAGACCCGTGCCCAGCAGTGGAAAAGTTTATATACAGGGCTGATATTATTAATATAGGTATTGTAGCGACTACATTATTACACGTATTCCGATAGAGCACATCTTAAGATAAGTTAAAATACACACGCATGCAAATGTATACATGCGCCACACTAGTATATAAGCTTTACTTTTACTAAAATTAAATAGACTATAACACCATTGCCAAAACGTAGGCAAAGGTATTATCAAAACTTGACCACGATAATTATAGACGCTGCTCTTATTACGCAAAATTCAAAACACAGCTAAGGGCAAAGCAGATAAATATAGTATGTTAAAATTTAGTAAAATATAATCATTATTGTGTCAAGACGTAATATCTCATGTAATGAATATGGGTAATATACGCAAGCTGAGGCATCTATACTGGTTTATATATACATCGTGCAAAGCAAACCCGCGCAAGTAAATTGTATGATTACCTTGTGCATCTATCCCACGTAAATGGCTTGCGCATGTAAAGCGAGCGAATAACAGTTTGGCTTGTGCATGTTAGGTACATGCGCAAGCTACTTACGTCATGTCCAATAAGGAACTTATTGTTTAAGTCGTCGCCTCGCTACCTAATGCACCGATAGCTGTGATTCGATCCACATACTGACACAAAATGTCTGTGTAGTCTGCAAATAGGTGTCGTTGAGTGTCTGTTTTTTGGTTCCTTTGTTTGAATGTTTGTAATGTCTCCCGCGACACATAAACCACATCTAGAGTGAAAAATAGCCGTTAAATAATTCACGACTGCTATAAATTATCATATTCATTCCAATTATAAACCTTAATTAAAATAATAACGACGAAGACGAAAACGGTTTGAAGTTAAATTCTTCATATATAATAACAGTCTTGCCACTTCACGTTTTCACAATAACTAGTGGTATAATAATATTCTCTTCACGTAATTGCAGCCGTTCTTATTTAATTGTCACTCACTTCTATTTACTCTTTCATAGTATCGCAGCTATGTTTATCTTTAAACTGACCCACTTTAAACGTATTCTTATAAAGAAAGCTTTACAGTCGAACGTTATAGAACAAGTTAAAACATATTTCTTCATAGTTCTCTTATTTTCAGTCAACTAGAAATCGAAGTTGCAGCCTGTTTTGGAACTTTTCGATAACTAACCATATCGCACGATAGATTATTGTACTCATAACTAAGGAATCGATTGCTGTGATTATATTCAAGATGCTTGAACAGGTATCGTTTTGGGTATCGTTTTAAGCAATTTAGAAGAGTAAACTATTCTATTCGAATTGATAACTCGTCAATTTTATAATGATTAGGCACTAAATAACATCACCAAAAATACTAAAACATAATGATGTTTTAGTATTTTTGGTGATGTTATTAAGGTACTAAAACATACAATGGTATGTTTATATAATAAAGTGTCATTTAGTAATACATTATACGATTTCTGATTGCCAAAGGAATATAAGGATATACTAAGGAATAAACAATATAATTATTATATAAGACCAGCGATAAGAATATAATGTGTTATAAGATCTTTGTTTGCCGAAAACACTGACTGTGCTGAGAATTTATAACAACTACTAAACTGTTGGCTTTCTTTGTAGCGCAGTGGTAAAGTGACGAATGCGACCGGTGTGCACGATGTCACGGGTTCGATCCCCGTTTTGAAAAAAGTGTTGTCGAGGTTTTGTGCAAGAACACGAAGTCAGATACTCTACCTTGTAGATAAAAATAGGTTCTATCCTTGTTACATGAGATCTAACATTATAGTTGGTAAAGTGTGGATATAATACGACACACATATCTTACACCTACCTTTCGGCAACTATAATTTACCTGTATGTACTTAAAACGTTGCTCATTATAACCAAGGCAGTAGCTTTACGTACTTTCCAACACATGTTGGTGTCTTCCAGTCATGATTATTCTTCTACTGAACTCAGGCATAATACTTCTATCATCATTGGATCACGGACTCTTCATAAAACGCATTACCAGTACTTAACCCAAAACCAGAAAGACGTGGCATCATAGGACCATTAAAATTTCAATCCCTCACATCCTTAGCAGCCAGTAAACTAAGACTACGTAATGTTCAATCGACCGCATCGTAATACCCAGTATACGTTTTACTGCTGAAGACGCTCCAGACATTGGAAGATCATAAACGACACCTGGCCGACGATTTGTCACAATAAACCTGACGTTCCGCTTACTGCTATTGTTCGCTGCTTACTGTATTTTTGTATTTTTATTGCACCAACTAGGTAAGCTTTCTCGTACCATTTCACGTATGTCTTTAAATGTAGCGGTGCTTTTATTTTACTTTACGGAATTGAGGTCTCAACTCAAGATTAGTACGTGTTGGGAATTACTGTAAATTGGAAACAACGATTTACAATTTAACATTTTTGGAAATCTTTTCTGTTGTGAAATATTTTTAAGAGACTGATAATGTGCCTGGTATACCGTGATAGGTAGCTGTAACGTTTGATCTTAAACATACTAAGTGAAGTGTTACTTCGGCGCCTTTGATTGTTAATCATTGTATTATGTATATAATTTGCATTTACTTTATTACATTTATACTTAGCTATAAAACCGCAGATAGCAACAAACTATCGTCAATTAAAATTGCAATTATAAAGTAAAAGCTTAACATTTCCAAATACACCTCCAAACTCAAACTTTAATGAAGAAAGTAAATTGAATGTTCTGTAATACCGAACCTTGAGCTCTTTGAAATGGTTAAAATAAAAAAGTTTCTTGTTTTTTGACACTTTGCAAACAAAATGGTTGCAAAGCGGATATTTGCAGAAGTTAATATTTAACTTCTATGCTAATCGAGTTGTTAAAATAAATCCACTTTATTGTAAGATTTTATGCTTTTCCAAGGTCGTATATCGTACCGCCTCGATAATTTTATGGAATTTGCAACAGCATAATGCGCTGACATCGATGCCACAAAACCAACCAAGCAAGTGATAGTGACATTATATCATCCTTTGGGGGTTCAAATAGATTTTTCGTTGATGTACGTGTCTATTGAAACACGCCTTATCTTCCATGAGAGTTTACGTAGCTGCCGAACTTGGGCTTTGATCCTTATCTTAACAGCCTTTTCATATTTTTAGTTTATGTATACTTGAAACCAGTTACTTGGTGACAAAATGTCTGGACAAAGGCACTTTTCTCTTGTACAAATTTCATTGCGGACAGCTATCCGCAATTTATACAAGAGAAAGGTGTTTTTCCCAAACATTGAGAAATGGCTCGTAGTCTCCAACTATTAGGAGCTCCTTACAGTTGGTGACTACGCACCACCAACCCAATAGCTAGATCATGAAAAACGGCAGTAACGGTACGATTATATACTTGGTTGATTTAATGTGACGTCACGTATTTCTTAAAAGTTTTGACATAAATGGCTATTAGTTTTCAAAACTTGCAACGGTATTTAAATTTTGTGCCATGATAGAACCAAAATAACTTCTTCTTTGATATAAAAAATACTCATAAAGAAATGTATCTAAACAACAAGTAGTAGATTACATAAATATTAACGAACGCACAAGGACCAAAATATTAATAGTAGCGACGCCACCCGTGCATCAAATTATCACATTGTTCGTTCTGGGCAAAGAAATCATTGTGTAAAATTTATATACATTTACTGCTGCCAAATTAACAAGTCATGGTACTGCAGAAAGCAAACATAATTTCGCAACCCCCAACCTTGCCACAACCAGATGACATCATTAAGACGTAACCAAACATTTAAGTACTCACTAAAACACGTACAAAATTTCGTTTACCAACAGAAAGATGTTTCGTCTGATAAACTCGGGTGAATTCAATTTTGCCGGGTAAACAGTTTAAAAGCGTTCGAGTAACGAGTATCGAATGGTAATGGAATGAATTGGACCTAATGTTCGCAGTGGCAAATGGAATGTGTTACTGGGTAGACACACACACATGCAAACGGCCAGCATAAGTGCTTATGATTCGTAAATGATCGCGTGTATCCTTTGCGTTGGCGATAATGGCTTGATGATGTAACGAGCGAGAATGATGTCAGGGCGAAGCGAAATATTATGTATTAATATAGACTTAGAAGAAGACTGTTACAAATATATATGTTATTTTAATTGCCTTAGGAATGGTGTGCTTATTCGAGGTCTAAAGTAAGAAAAGACTTCTAAAGCTTCTAGTAACATTATTATTACTCAAGAGTACATTTTTTTTTTATACTTCTTATTTGGCAAACAGGCATACGGCCCTGATGGTAAATGGTCACCGTAGCCTATCGACGCCTGCAATGCCAGAGGCATCACTTGCGCGTTGCCGTCCTTGTAAAAACCTTTTAACGACTTATTTTGAAGAACTCCATACTGTCTTGCGGAAAAACCTGGGAAGCGAGTTCATTCCACAACCTTAGCGTCCGCGGGAGAAAATTCCTTTGAAACCGCTTGGTGCGGCACCAATTAGGTTGTAAGGTGTGAGAATGACATCCCCGCTGATGGCGAGCGGTGCGATGATAAAAAGTAGCTGAGGGCATCATCTCAAACAACTCATCACAACACAAAAAACACACAAAGGGAGGTAAAGTCCCGTCTGAGACTTAGTGGCTCAATACCGTCTGTGAGTTTGGGCTCATCGACAATTCTCAATGCTCGTCTCTGTACCGCGTCAAAAGGATCAAGCTGGTATTTTGGTGTCTCTCTCCAAATTATACATGGGAAAAACATAATCTTCAAGAAAAGTCATGCCTCATAAATTGTCTTTGACCTCGTTTAATATTTAAATTAACAGTGTTGAGTCTAGTTTAATGGTCTGGTGCACCATTTTGGACTAGAGAGTCTGGAGTTATTTATGATTGTAACCGTAAGTGAATATTAATGTGTTTATTACATAGTGTTTAAATTATTTAGAAAAACCTTATGAAGAATCCTATAAATCTAGAAATACTCTATAATGTTATTAAAGAGTTGTAAAATATAAACCGCACATAACCTGTGTTAGTGTAGTAGTAATATTCTTTAGGGCACGCCACGATCGTGGCGATAAGTCCTGTTTTTGAGGAGTGGCTGGAAAGGCGGCATGGCGCCCTCACCTTCCGGCTGACACAGATAATAACTGGCCACGACTGTATTGGCTAGTTCCTGAGTCACATAAGCAGGAGACACCCGGATGTTATCATTGCGGCGACTGCCGCGATGTTGTTGTGAATACTGCGCTACACACTTTGGCGGATTGCCCCGCCTGGGCACCGCAGCGTCGTGAGTTGATCGTGGCAGTCGGGCTGGCTGCCTTCTCACTCCCGGCCATGGTTCGATCTATGGTCCGGAGTGAAAGATCGTGGAACGCCGTCGCCTCCTTTTGTGAGCAAGTAATTTTCTTGCTTCCTTCGCTTAAACTCTCTCCAATCGCAGAATCGGGGGGCCGGAAGGCGCGAGATGATCTCTAGCCCCCTGAGGTTTGACCTGGGGGTTGTGGGCTGCGTGGGCCTGCTCGCCACCCGATCAGCACCAGGAACGAGAGACGACGTGCGTGTGCCCACGTGCGCCTCTATGTCATGTCTTTGCCCCCCCAGGGGGACGGTGGAGGAAGTATTTTTGTGTAGTGGTCTGCCGTTTCACACGGCGGGCCGAAACCACAGTGAGGTCGCAATTGCATGTGAAAGTGATTCACGCAGCCTCGCCCTCTATGGTTATGTCGAGTAACACCGTGGTAGGTTTAGTCCGCATGACCGGAGTATCTTTCATGGACATAATCTCTCCGTCACCCCGCGGTGAGGTAAGCGTCAAAGCATTCCTCAACGTGAAAAAACAAAAGAGTTGTAATATTCTTTAAAATTCAATTACTTTATACTTATATTTTATTACAGTATATTTTAATTACAAGCTTTTAAAAATGTTCATTATATTAATATATTTAAATTTACATTTAAAACGTATTTCCGTTTCGGCGACTATAATTACAAGGACCTGGGCGTAAACATACGCCACTATTACTAGATCTCTACTAAAGAATAATCTGTTCTAAATTTCCTTTTGGGAAATATACCCGTTCTCAGAGAGAAATAACAAGTCTAATATTATATTATACACTATTTACACATGAATATAATATGGTGTCGAAGATATATATCCTTGTTGGAATGTAAAAGTTTAATATTATATTACACATTATTAACATATAAAATATGATATCAAGAAAAGAACACATGATTTTGGTAAGATATCGATAGATAATCGGCGTTTTTATTTCCATGTGACCAATTACGTGCTAAAGAGCATCTGTTTTTTTTATAATAGGCTAAAAGACTAGTTTCTGATAACCATCTTTAAACGTTATTTAGTGATGACACTACACTGATGTTTATTTTCAATTATTTTAAGTATTTCATTAAAGTCAAATTAGAGGTCAAATATCATTTATTTATTTAGGTCATAAAGTAACACTTATGAACGTCAATAAAAATACAATACAAAAAATAAAAATAAAATACAAAATATTTTAACTGTCTAAACGCTTGTTGCAGCAATATGGCATCGAGTCGGTTTAGTGACATGACACGTTTGTAAATCACTATTTGATAGTAAGCGTTTTGACAATGCTATGACAAAAGACTATAAATATGTGATGTCATAATAAATTTAGACATTCAAAACTGTTCACAATCACATAATTGATTTAGGTATTTGGTAAAAATATTCTATATATTGTTCATATATTATTTCAAATTGCTTTTAAAAGACATATTCCACGAAGATGATAATAAATAAGTCATTATTTTCAATACTATTAAATAACCTATTTTAATAATTTACTGAATAAACCGTGAAGATGATAGTAGAGTCTATGTAGCTTAATATATAAAATAAGAGAACATAAAATATTATATAACATAGTCGTAACACATAAGCCATTGAAGAATGGGGCACGAAGTCAGAAAGCGCCTTGCATAAGAAGTTAAAAGTCCCGGCGGACTAAGAACTAAGAATAACGGTGACATTTTAACGCATTAAACTATGATTAAATGGAATTGCAGCAAAGAACTTCTTGCTCAAATTATGTAAGAATATTATGAAGTACTTAAATTTTAACTTAATTATGAATTATTTATGTTTTATATTAATATAATATTTTTTTTAAAGAAAATCGTCTTTGCAGGTGCATTAAATTTACTGTTAAGCACCCTCCACAGGGACAAAATTTATGTACTTTAGAGTGCACTTTTAGCTAATATAATACACCTTTTCTAGCGGATTTGCGGGAAAGAGAGGGAAGGGGAGTACAGTACTTTTTCTACACCACTGACGTGAAGCGAAATTTCATGATAATCGGTCGGGTAGTTAAACCGTGAAACAAGCAAACTCACATTCGCATTTATAATATTTGTTACTAGAATTTTCCCGTGGCTTCGCTCGCGTTAATGTAGGTTAAGTCAATCAATTTCTTTGTATCGAGAACAGTACTTTTTTAGATGAAATGTACCCTATGTCATTTTCTCCATCAGTGAAAATCTGTGTGCAAAATTTCGTGATGATCGATAGAGTATTAAGGCGTGACGGTATGAAATATAAATAAACTCACATTCGCATTTATAGTTTTAGTTAAGACTATAACCATTCCCGTGTTTCTACGAATAGTAAAACACGTATATGTCTACACAATTTAAAGTAATGCCTCACATCATATCAGGCTGTGTTTATTGTTTATATATCCCCAAAAGATTATGGAGTGGTATGTGATAGCCACATTGTGTCAGCAACATTTAGGCGTCAGTTATCAAAAGGCAAGTTTATTACCATTTACAGTAAGATACAAATAAAGTATGTATCTGTATGTCGTGATAATAAACAAAGATGGTAACATTTTCACACTAGAGAATTACGAATGATACTGCATAGAATGCACAGTGAGCAAGCAGCCATAACGCATCGCCGCTGTCGCTGCGTTAAGTGTTCTGCCTCCGTGGCGCAGCGGTAGTGAAAGTGCATGAGGTCCCAGGTTCGAATCCCGGGTCGGGCCAAAAACAAGTTGAGTTTTTCTGTTAAGAAATCTCAATAACAGCCCGGAGTTAGGAAGTTGGCTGTGTTAGACACCCCTGTGCCTCGGAAAGCACGTAAAGCCATTGGTCCTGCGCCCGATCTCTCTCCGGTCGTGTCAGATTACCGTCCCATCGGATCATGAGATTTAGGGAACAGAGAGTGCACTTGTGTTTGCGCACACACTTGTACACTATAATATCTCCTGCGCAGATGGCCAATCTCCGTTAAGATTGGCCGCCGTGGCCGATATTCTGTCTGGAGGACATTACAAGTGTTCTGTATCGAATCCTATACGGAACAATTTATCCGTAAGATCCACAAATGATTATTCTGAGTCTGGATGTAATTTGTGATTGTTAATTGTATGGTTTTTAAGTCCCTTCCGTCATACGGCTTGATTTATAGTACACATGACTATAACACATGAGAAGGTACCTTTAAAAAATGGCAAGGAACATACCATTGAACTACGTACTTACTTTCGATGATAATAACAGCGATTCAACGCTAGTTTCTACTAGCACGAATCGTTAAACTGATAAGATTAGACGTGCTTCTGCAGTCAATTATTGGGTTTAAGCTACCAATAGGTATATGAAAAGAGCTAATAGGTAGTATCAGTAAGTTTATATTACTATTCTATTATATCTATACTAATATTATAAAGCTGAAGAGTTTGTTTGTTTGTTTGAACGCGCTAATCTCAGGAACAACTGGTTCGAATTGAAAAATTATTTTAGTGCTAGATAATCCATTTATCGAGGAAGGATATAGGCTATATAACATCACGCTACGACCCACGGGGGCGGCGCAGTAATCATAAACGCGGGTGAAACCGCGGGTGAAACCTCGGGCACATCTAGTAATATATAATAATATTAGCCCTGTATATAGACTGTTCCATTACTGGGCACGGACATATTTACAGTGTGAAAGTTGTTATTAGGTCATAGTCTAAAATTATCTAAAACCTTCAGATATGCAGGTTTCCTTACGATATTTGCCTTCATGGTACAAAACTTTAAAAATGTCGAAGGAGCATTTTAGGTCTTAGGATCGAAGTTCAGCTCGGCAACCCTCCACTAGGCAATATACTACTATTCTATTTTCTATTACAATGGTTTTTTTTCTACAGCTTTAATTTGCATAATGACAATTTATTCTGAGTCATTTTCCTTCACTTCTTATCCAATACTTTGCATATCCATTACGATAAAATCATGGTAATAAAATGCACTTTAAATCGAATAGTTAACATTCATTAAAGTGTATCGTATTTCTTACTCTAGTAAGTCACGAATAGTAATAAATGTGTCCGAAGCACACATTACTCAGTCATGCTCCAAGTACCTACATTTTTACAAAATTAATTTCACGGACCATTTCGAGATTCAACTAACTTTTGCCGACATTTAGAGCATTTTGCAGCGTTACATATTACGTTGGTTGCGTTAAAAGATGAAATTCTGCACGAGATGTGACAGCTCAGCTTATTTACCACACACGTTGTAAATGCTTGCTTTTTCATTCGGCTCTTGTTTTTCGGATGCAGAGGAAGCTAAAATAATTATAATTGTAATCGCTTAGAGGATTAATGAAAATGTTATGTATTTAAAAGCGAGCTCAACTTGTCCTTCTTTTTACACAGTTTAGTACAAGTATCATAGTAGGCAACAGGGCTTATTAGATTACTGCTATCACGGTAGAGGAACGGGTTAGGCGTGTAGATTTCTGACATTGCTTGCTTCATAGGTGGTGGTCTTCTCTTAGGAGGGCCACTGGCTCGTCTGCCACTAAAAGGCATTTAATAGAAATAATAATATTGTACAACTTATTAATAGGAACATAACAATATTTTATGCATAGATACGTATGTTATTAGCTTAGCTAAATTTTCTGAAATAGCTGCATTATATAACAGTAGGTAGTTCTATTTATTTGTTACTATTGTTCGCCCAGTGGTCAAAATGCGACCACAATTGTTTACCACCACCTAGTGGTTTATACCACAAGCGAGTGGTCTGAGCCATGGTATTGCAATTTTTTTGTAATAAATATTAAAAAAAACATTGAAAATGAGAGAAATCGTATATGTTTTTATCTTAATACATAATATAAAGACATAATAATAATCAAAACAAACAGAGAAGAAAAAGGATTTTTATGATTTAAGTCATTTAGTTTATTTCTATATCATTATCTAAACTCTAAAATACTCATAAATAAACAAGATGCAAACGTTTTAAATCTGATAGTAGAAGTAATTATCAAAAAGATGCACAATTTAAACTGCGACATAACCGCTATTTAAATGCAGCTGACCGAGAGAGATAGCAAGACATCCCCAATACACCTCACTTTTTCTTGTATATACTCCCTTATATTGCAACCAAAAGCCACCAGCAAAATTTTGATACCGTTTACCTTAAAGATTTATTTCTATTTCTACTTGTTCTTGTGTTTAAAATATTGTAAAAAATCAAACATCGGCAACTATCCTATTTATCTTATCTGGAATTAAGGTTTTATATGAATTTGAGGCACATTCTAGATCATCTGTGAATCACACAAGTTTTCATGCCATGCGACAATAATATGACCATGCCGACCAGACCGGACACGAATGTTGCATGTTCCTGTGTTTTCGGTTATTTAATCAATAGTTATTATGGAAATTTTCTGAACTGGAGGTTAATTAAAAGACAACAATATTGCTATTGTGTACAATTCATTTCATCAAACTGTAAAATTTTTGCATAACTGACGTTTAAAGAAAAATATAATTTGCTTTCTGACTGCCGCGGTGGCATAGCTCTGTATTGAATGCCACTGTTATGCATTAGGACTTGAGTTCGATTCCTAAGTCAAACAAAATATTACTCAGTTTTCTGTCAAGAGATTCTCAGCAGCTGTACGGAGCCTGCGACAGCTCTAATTAAAGACAATAGACTCGCGTTATAACTTAAGACTGAAGAAGTGTAATTAACCTCAGTCTAAGTCATCGGGAATTTAGGTGTGAGGCTATAAAAACGACGCAGCGTCCATATCGGTCCATTGGGTTTACATTTTTTGTAGTCGATATAAGGTTTTTGTTCCCGAGTCGAGTAAAATTTTACGTTTTTCATTAGGGTATTCACACTAATCATGCACTGGAAAACGCAGCAGGGGTAAGCCCCCACGAGGTAGACCGACGACCTGATAAGGGTCGCAGGAAGCGGTTGGATGCGGGTGGCCCAAGACCGGTCTGTGTGGCAAACCTTGGGAAGACCTATGTCCAGCATTGGACGTCTTTCTGTTGAGAATGATGATGACGATGAAGATTGTCAGAAACAGCGCTGCGCTTGAGAACGTGCTTGGTCGAACACAAGATAGACAATACAGAAAGACAAATTTGGTGCTATATGACGCATCGTGTAATAGCATATTTTCACGGTCGAATGCCGATGTGTAGGTATAGTCTTTAGGGCGTAACTTCAGTCTCGTAACAACAACACAATATATTCATCCCGTTTTTATTTTCTATTCTTATATAAGCATATAGCGAAAGCTGTTCTGTGTTATACTGGGATACGGCCTGATACGCGTGATAGGTAGTAACGAAGAATAGCAGTTTGCGTTCTAATATTATTAATGGGAACGTTTGTGAGGATGCATTGAAGTTTATTATTCAATCACACAAATACTATCGAACAGATTCGATTGAAACAAATATGTTACGCCGTTAAATTTACGCATACAGAGCCGTTGGTAGAAGGTAGTATTAGATGCATAAAGTTACGCCTATATTTGTTCGAAGAAGTAAGTATCTTTCTACCTATATACATGTATAGTTTGAGTGCTGTAACTGATAAATTCGACATCGAACATGTACAACAGGGGACCAACCATGACCTGAGATTTGACAAACCACAGAATCTCGCTAAAGAACACCGATTCCTACCAAGGATGCTTCGCGAGGCTATTGAAATCATAAAAACATCCTTATTTCAATAGAGGAGATGGTTGGAATGTACCACCAGCTTGGGATCCAGTAATTCAAATAGTCAAACCCATGAAGAAACAAACCACAGCTAGACTTCATGATACTTTGAGCTCATTCTGCGTAAATAGAAACACCAATGACAAAATTATGTTCGGGTACTTTGAAATAACTACACTGGAACATTGAGACAACTATCATCTTAGTCTCACCGTGACCATGGCTGCTAAAAAGCAACCGAAACGTCGGGGAAAGTGTAAACCTAAATATAAATAATTTTAATAGTTTCAATAATTTTATTAGCTAATAAATTAGTAAAATTCAAGAGTAGTAGTAGTGTAACAGCTTCAAAATTATGTAATACAGTGATAAATAAACAACTCGATAAAATCCGTATATAGTAGTTTAATTTCAAAGAATAACATTCGCGTAAAACAGAAGACAATATTATTGACCAAGAAAACCCTACGTTTTGGCCGAACGCGGAATACAACTAGTGACTACGGAGTACAGCTTTCACAAAAAGTAAATACTGAGACATTATTGAAGGCTTATCATGGTTTAGTAGCCTCAGTTCTACGTTACGGTACTATTTTTTGGGGACGGTCCACTGACAGAGAGCTTGTATTTAAAATGCAAAAACGTTGTATCAGATCAATGTGTGGTTAAAACAATTTATATTTTTCTTGTAAATAATTTGTGTATATATTATGCCCATTTTTAGTTTAGACATTTGTTATTATAATAATATTATAGGTATAAATAGTAATCAAATAAAATAAAAAAGGAAAAAAAAAAAAAAAAAAAAAAAATCCTACATTTATATATCAATAGCTATTGAAAGCTGTAAATCTTATTTTAGATCCTTAAAGATATTAACATTCCCATCATTACACATATTAGAGATTGCACTATTTGTAAAAACTAATCCTGAATTGTTTACGAAATTATCTAATGTAAGGAAGAATCCAATGCGTGCTCAATACCTTAATCAATTGTCTCATGTTAAATGCAAAACGTCCTTGATGCAGAAGAGTTTTTTTAGTATTGCGTCAAGGATATATAATAAAATACCGAATGAAACCAAAAGCATGCCGACCACAATTTTTAAAAACAAATTAAATAAATTTCTGATTGACAAATGTTATTATACATTGGACGATTTTTTAAATGATAAATTGTAATTCTAATGATTAATTTAATATTATTTTCTATTATGTTTCTTAATGATTTTTATGATTATGATAATTAATTCAATGTTACTCACAATTTAAATTGTATTTTACGATGATGTTTCAAAATTAATCAATTAATTTAATATCACTAACAATTTTATTTTATTTATCAAATGTTTATATGTCCTGAAGACAAAACATACAAGTACTAAAACAAATGTAACACCTTAATATTTACCTATGTTTAACAAATAAATGATTCTGATTCTGATTCTGACTTTACGTTAGACTGCAAGCATTCCTGCAATTTGTTCCACGGCACGGGTATAGCGAGGTAATCATCCAGAGTCACATTTCAGTAATTGCTATAATCATCTGTTGTAGAGTTCAACTCCTAATACGAGTACAAGCATTAGCCTTAGATTTAGCGGTTACTAGAATAAATCAGTCAACCCGTGACCACTATGTACGTCGCACGATGCAAGTCGGTCCAAACGTCGGGCAATCAATAGGTATTTATTACCTTTTAAATATTTTATCGCTAGTAATACCCGTTACCTAGCATTAAATTAAGTATGTGTACAAATCGCGAAAGTCTAAAATGGTTTAAAACAAATCAAAGCTAAACTTATTGCTAGTAATTATAATAATATACTCTTGTATATAGTCGTACATATTTCGTCCGACATATGTACATACAAACATAGTTTCATGTCTACATCTCTGAAGGAGAATACAGAGATATATAACCCCTCTATTTCACCAACTAAGATGTTTTCTTTATAGGTGCCAGACGAAAGCGAGCCTATTGTCGTTTACCTAGAATCATTTCAGACTCCGTATGACTTATGTAAATTTCTTGACAAATAATCCCTAAAACACTTAGCTCCATTCAGCTATCGAACCTGAGACCTCATGCACAGCAGTCACACACACTACCTTACTCCTATGCTATCCTCCTACTACATATTATGTATATAATATATATCAGTACCTACCGATAAATTTCGAAGTTATTGATAGTTTCAAGCACTTTACCCTAGCATGGGTATACATATATTATTGTTGTACAAATGTCGTGTGAACTGAGTATAACTCGCAGTTGTGAACTAGCGGAATCATGGCTTCAGCTAAACTTTTACTAACTCAGTTTATTTCATAGCGTTATTGCCTTTTCACCTCGAGTCGTATTTCACAAACTGTCAACACTCAGGAAATAGGGATGCAAATGTGTCTCTTTAGGCAACATACAAAGTTTCATTACATAAAACACCTTTGAAATTACGTCTTGTGAAGGTCTCTTATTAGAATGTTTAAGTGGTGCCGAAAATAATATTTAGTTGTGATTTGGTAGGTTTTGTGTGCACAAGTGTCACATCATTATTTCAATATAGCAAAATCACATTGTAGTAAAAGCTGAATGTATAATAATATTGAAAAGGCGGTATAAATTTTATAAAAAAATTGACTTTCTCTTCTAAGAAAGAATCAAAATATTCTTCAAAAAGGGAGTTCCAAACAGGCGGATAGAATGCTTTCAACAATTTTTATACCTGGAGCCAATGAGTTGAATTTAGTTAGTACCAAATGTTTTTCTACCATATTAATATTGTTTAAAGCTTCGTATTTATTTGTATTTAAATCTAAGTGCTAAATCTTGTAGTACTTTTTCTGCATCGCCTCCAAGCGTCCCATCGTTATTTCAGTAGCTATGTTTAAGTATCGCGAGGTGAAAATACTATTAATTGCTTATGATGATACTGTTAGAAAACAGGTCTTAATTTCAATAAGATGTTTTTAAAAGTTTTATAACTTTAAAAACATCATAATTATCAATATTTATTTTATTACATCCTGTGGTTGGTTAAAACTTCGAGATATAAAATAGGTTTCTGAATTAACTAGTTAAAATGGAGTTTATCACAGTTGATTTGTTTACAATTTTTTTAACATAAGTACAAAGTCAAGTCAATCCTATACCTCCGAAAAAGGAAAGAGATATACTATACCCATATTTCACCAAGTATAGAGTTACGTCCTAGTAAACGTACAGTAAACTCTGTCTAGTAAACGATAATGAGCTCCACATAATCATTTACTAGACAGAGTTCTCAGAGACTCCATGTTGCTATTAAGAGTTTTAGAAACGAAAATTCTGAAAACATTAACCCCGAGAATTTAAACCCGAAACTCGGGAATCATGTACAGCAGTCGCATTCTTTCTCTTTCTATCAAAAAATTCTCATTGGTAGCATGACATCTGGATCTATGCCTAGTAAACGATAATAGACTCAGCCCTATAACTTTGGTCCTAAAACCACAACTAGGGAAATGTGGGTACAATGCAAATCTGCCTTTTCCTTCGGGAATATAGGCATCAGACTACATGACGTGTATGCATGTGTATGTTCATAATTGTATTACTAAAAAACACAAGATAATGTACTGCCCGAATACTATTCATCCCAATCAGATGCAGAAAAGATGAGCACCTAATATTTTGACCTGATGCATCGTACCTGTGGCCCTTGTTTGTGTCGCCGGTCATACGGTAGATAGCGTGTGCGCTATCTACCGTATGATCGGCGCAGTTCATCATAGCGCATTATCGAAATTGACTTCATATTAGGATAGGATTAAGAACAAAGTTTTCTAGACACAAACTATTATAAAAGGAAACATCTAGTTAATTAATATTTTGATGTAAAATTAAGGTATTTTTTGCTAATATTAGAAGTACATCGTGGTCTAATTTACCTGAAATAGGTATTTATAGAAAATATTGCGAGTGATTAAATCAGCACTCTATTCATTAAAACGTAGCATCAAGTCGTTAGTCGACTTCTCGACAAATTTCAGTAAATCCTGTGCAAACTACAAAACTAGATACAAAAAGAAACTAATTAATTCGATTCCCTCGTGCGTTAAACCTTTCACGCCTTCGTATTTTCGCTGTTTTTGAATTAACATTGCATTAAAGTTTGTTTCCTAAATCTTGGCGAAAGCATTATGCAGTCCGTTGAAATATTCATAAAACGGCTTGGCGAGGCTCGTCCGGGTAAGTTACAAGTAATTATGCGTTGATTATATCACATATTGGATGGACTGGTAACTTCATCAAGTTTATACGTGACGACGGTGGATTTAGATTTAATACCATGAAGGGGTAAAATTTGTTTGTTTGCAACGAATAATCCTTGGAAATGCTAAATCGATTCCGAAATTCTTATATAAATTGATAGTTACATAATCTTTAAGTAATATTCTGTCTTAATTACTTTACTACTATCCAATTTATATAGTTTCTGAAAGACATATCGACGACATGTCTAAATCAAACACATCATGTCAATTGTTTTGATTGGTATTGCTACCTCAGTTAGCCAAGTGACAGTTGACATACGTTTGACCGGCTATTCATTTGTTTTGTTTTGAAATTCCTTACATAGATCAAACCAATGACCCAAACTTTGAAATTTTGTTTCTCATATGGCTATAACATTTCTGTAGTTGTTCTGTGTATGGGTGATATTTGTATAATAATATTGTCATATTATAGTTAGTTGTTTGAGCTTCTGATATTAAGGAAACAACAAAGTATTATATTTTTATTTTCTAAGTGAGGATAATCCTCATGGTATTCGTATGCCTGGGGATCAGCGGATAGGTGTGCCAGAATTTAACTAGCTAAACTACTACTTTGTTATTTTTTATAACTTATTATATAGTGCGGCAGTCTAGTTTTAAGGAATAATATATAAATAATGTGCACTGCATCAATGCATACATACAATCAGAAGCAGCCTAAGAGAATTGTAACTCGTTTACTGCAACCCAGTTCTTAAACAAATCAATCTTTAAAACTTAGGGCTCGCTGAAAGTTATTCGTTAGACTGGAAAAGTTCCAAAATTTGTGGTTCTAGTTTTGGCTCAAAAGAACAAATAACTGCATTTAACGGTAACAAATTACTTTTATCTTTCCGTTACTTTTAGGAAAGCGTAGAATCCACTCTTAGTAACATAATATTAGCGTAATATATCGCACATTATAGGGATATGATATAATGGAGAGTCACAAGTAATGGAATATGAGAACTAGGCAAGGAGCTGTGTATACAGCATAATGCCAGACTTTGTGTTGCTATTGAGATTAACCAAATAGAAAATACCATAATTTTATTAAAATCTTTTAATAATGTGGGCTGTTTAAGAACTACTGCCCAGAACAAGCCGGCTCATTCGTACTGTATTAAAATAATTGACAACGCTCACTCCCGGAATTTTAAAGTTACTTGCGACTTTGGAATTAAAAGGTAAATTACGATCGAACTTAAATTTAAGCGCAAAGTAATACAACTAAGTCGGACTCCAATCAAATAAACTATTTTTAAATAAATATTGTTATGTATATGATCAAAATAAACTCATAAATTAAACCTTAATTTAAGTAAGTAGATCAGCTACATACGATATTTTCTTTTGCCCAAGATCAGTACTAAAATCATAGGAATCCACGTAACATCTTTCGAGAACATCTTTGGCGCTCACCCAATGTTCAGTGTGTAAACATCCAATATGGAAATCGTATTCAAATTCCTAGACTTGATCAAATTACTCCACTTTGTTACAGGAAACTTGAAACGTGGCAGAACCCGCAACGGATATTTCGGCCTCGCCTTCATCTAGTGAAACAAAGATTATCTATTCAGAAATCGACTGTCTATAATCGAACACACCATTCGATTGTTAAATGAAATCGAGTCTATAGAACCAAAGATGAACTTGAAACACAAAGATAAGATTCGGTAAAAGATGTGAGTGAAGTGGAATCAGATACTGATGATGTCATAGATGTGGTTAATAAAAATTAAAATGTATGGTGCGTCGAAAGTACTACAGAAGAGACAACAATGATCAAAATGACAACGCTACAGTCAGTAGTCGTCTGCATGGCACTGCATTTCATTGGTAAGTGAATATTAAAAAATCCTGGAACTGTTCCAAAATTGATAGAATTCTGTACCTGACAATGTTCCAAATCAAATAATAGAAAAATTATGAAACGTAAATACTTCGCTTCGCTTGTGAAAAGAGCAGTCGTTTAAGTTATTCAATTGTGTTTAATACAGCAGCAGGCTCCTAAATTAATTAAAATAATACAGCCTTATAAAAACATTACGTTACCTATGAATTTTAGTTGCGTGTTAATTATCCTTTGTACATGGTACTTGTGCTTATTATTTATTAATTACGTTAATTATAGTCTCCCGGCAGTATGTTCGAATTAATACTTACGTAATGTTTGAGTAAAATTCGTATTGGCTTGGGTACTGGGTATACTCATTAATAAAATTAGGAGGTCAGGGGTATTATGGATGTTTATAAATATATTTTAAAACCTAAATACAAGTAACGTTCCAGATTAAAGCATACTACAATTTGTCTCCGGGTAATTGTGTTCATTTAAAATTATAACTAAACGAGTCAAGTATTCTTTAAATACTCTTCAAATCGAAATTTTTATAATTTTTATAATTATAATCAAACGTCGAAAAAAGTACTTTGTGCTCGAAATTTGTTTTTATGTCATATACTAGCTACATTAATATTAAATTTAATCAAAATATGTTCAGCGACAACCACGGAACGTAACTAACAGACAGAGTTGCTTTTGCATTTGTAATTTATATCATAGCATGAACGTAAATGGATAATTAAAATACCTAAATACCTTTTATGAAAAGTGTTATCGACGCGTAGATCTTTAAAATTCAGCGGGCTTTTTAATTGCTGTTGTTGATATTTAAATATGAAGACAAGTTAAGTCGTTATATAATTATTTATATATATAAATAACTCTGCTTGTTAAATAAATACAAGAACGGTTTTGTTTTCGATGGACGTATCGAAAAATATTTTGCTGCAAAATACTTTAAATTGATTTTTGCTTAAATTGAACTAAAAGATATTTTGTTTTGTACTTAAAGGTGCATTTATCCGATGAGATAGGCAGAAGCGTATTAAAACCCACATTTCGTTAGCTATAGTTTTAGATTTTACGTAAAAGGCTTACGGTCACTCTTACAACTAGCAAGTAAAGGTTATCCGAAAGATAAATCGCATGCTGTCTCACTCATGTTAGGTTAAAGAAGAGAGATAGCGAGACTTTTATCTTATAGATAAATTCTATCTGGAGGTGGTAGTACAAGCCCTAAGCCTATTGGCATTTATCAGACACTGTAGTAGATTACGTGCTATTACTTAGAATTTCATAACAGTATATCAAAATTTACATCTTTATAATAAAAGTAAAACAACAATTTCTTGGACACAGGTACAAACTCCAGTCTGGAACTTTGACCTTAGGCAAAAGGCTATTCCCCTAATACGTGGGATTAAACAACATAGTTGGCGTGATGTAGTACCTCTGTATTCTATGCAGATATGGCGTGAGATAGAGATTTTATTTTTTTAAAGACTTCTCCCGCTCTACTTATCTGTACTAATATTATAAAGCTGAAAAGTTTGTTTGTTTGCTTGAGCGCGCTAATCTCAGGAACTACTGGTACAAATAAAAAAAAAATTTCAGTGTTGGATAGCCCATTTATCGAAGAATGCTATAAGCTATATAACATCGCGCTACCACCAATAGTAGCGAAAGCAGCAATTAAAAATGTTGCAAATACGGGGATGATTCTCTTATATGAAGCAGACGAAGCTGCGTGGGTCAGCTAGTAAAGTATTTTACATTACACATTACAACAACCATTTAAACAATGGGCCCAAAGAACAACCAGGTTTAGAAGAACTATTTGCAAATCGCTTGAATTTACGTCTCGTATGAGAATCGAACCAACTACACTCCACCTAGTGGCAATAGCAGTACGATCGCTTAAATCTCTACGCTGTCTGTACAGTCCAAGTTATATGTATATATATTCACAGCAATTAAATACTATTGCACCATTTAACAATAAACTATCCACCAGTTACCTGTAATTTATGCGATGCGCTGTTATTCTACGTAGTGTCAATCGATATCCATCAGGCTTACACTACCACACATTGACTCTGTCAGATCCTATAAATAATTTATAACTAGAAGGCTTACACGATACAGAACCACCTGTAGGCTAAAGATTTAAATTGCGTACGTTCTCCGCAGTTGCTTCTTACATTATTATGTTGTATGTTCTTCCATAAAAATAATGAGGTTAACAAGTAAAATCGTAGCGAATCACGCGTAACACAAAATCATTTTCCGCAAAACAATCCTTTTGAAGACAAAAACGTGTTTAAGTGTCCGTTGGAGAATTTTGCTTCGTCTCTCCATGTATTTCTTCAAATTCTAACGTTTGTGGAAAGAAATATGCGATGCCTTCTATATTGTTAACATTTGCCTCCAGATTGTAGAGTCTCATTATCGTTTAGGGGTATTCGTTTGTTTCCCCTTGTTTACTTATTTCCCTTCAACATTCTTTTATGAACAAGTCCCTCGGGGTTGTCTTAAATTAAGATCCTATCTCGAAAAGTATTTATATTTCTTTATACTTATTACTTTTTTGTTCGGAATTTGGTTGATTTAGATTAATAATGGGTTATAATTAGTTTTGTTTGTTTAACTTTACTCTTTGGTTAAGTGATGAGTTGATTAAACAGATTGGATTATGATGAAACTAAATTAAGTATGAAATAGTAGGTACTAATATGATAGTCAATTGTTTCAGTACATATCACACCACTTAAATGATATCAAGTGATACTTCACTTGATAGGATAAGTTTTGGTGTTCTAAATTCTATGCCGACTATTTTAGTTCTACATATGTATAACAATATAATGTAAAAACATTTGCTTAAATAAATTGTATATTGCCCGATCGGGGAATCGATTCAAGGTCTTACGTCTGGCAGTAATTATAACTCTAACTTATTCCATAAGACAAACGAGACAGTCGGTATTTAACCATTAAATTCTGTTTACTTTTCAGAATAAATAAATTACTGTTTGTTATAGGAGCTGCCTATAAAAATACACACAAACTTTTAAAGGCCATGTATACCCATCTCTATGCATGAGGTATGAACGAGAAGTGATTAAGCCTACACTGTCGTATGAATATATGTATGAAATAGTCAATAACTGATAACTGACAACCAATAACTAAAAAAGTAGTCAACAATATATGCAGCGATAGCCTAGTAGGAAACCGTAGAACAGCTACGCAGAGGTCTTCAGTTTGATCTCAAGGCACGTATCTCTGACTTTTCAAAGTTATATATGTATTAAATGGTGAATTATCTTTAAAGGTAAAGGAAAACATTGTAAAGAAGCCTGTATTTCTGAGAGTTCTCCATATTGTTCTCAAAAATATGTGAAGTCTGCCAACCCGCAGTCTCACAATGAGAAGAGGCCCGTGCCCAGCAGTGGGACAGTTTAATACAGGGCTAATACTATTATTAAAGTTGTCAGCATAAACAAATACATCGGACATGCAATCGAGAGAATTGAACCCAAGAGGTGCAATTCCATCTATGTATTCCTACTGACGTGGATTAGCTCTCTCTGAAGGTGTTAACAAGACTACTCATTATTTTAAAACACAAATAGACAGTAATCTTTAATAAGATACCAAGTAATTGTACATTATTACATCAGTTATTTCCTTAGCAACTCTCGTAATTGGTAGACGGGGTTTATCCTATAAGTATTTACCTACTTTTCTTTCTTTTTTATAACTTATAAACTCTTGGATTGTTGGGAAAGTTTGTTTTTGTGCTTTTCTTTAGAAATAATACTTAGCGTACTTACTTACTAACACAAACATCTTATTTTACTCTATACATTAAAGAATGGTTTAACAATGTGCCTAGTATTTCGCGTTTCTTTCTCACACGGGACAAAAGTGTGTGTGATTATAAATTTTCGGGTCTTCGTGAAGTTTGTGTCTGTGCTTTTCCATAGAAATAATATTGGGAGTACTTACACAATGGTAAGGAACTGTATGGAATAAAGGGTGATTTACTAGTGTTCCTAGTATTTTGGTTTTATATGACAATAGTGTGTGTGTGTTCCACGAATAGTTGTTCCAAGTTGGGATGTTCCTTGTGTTATTATTGAAATATGTATTTGCGTTATGGGAATTAAACGTTGAGCACAAGATACATTTTAAAATTAAAATAAAACATACAGTAATATGTCGTTAAAATTATAGAGAACTTTCTAACATTCAGTTTTCCTTTGCTATTGGCAGCGAAGAATAATTAACTATTCAGTACCAAAGATTAAAAATATATATGCGTCCTACTACTTTTAAGTATGGTCACATTTCTGGTTAGTTGTCTTCTCAAAAACAATACCAACATGACATCAGAATTATAAATATAGTAGACATATTAAAATTCTCACTAATTTAAAAAAATTAACACTTGCTCTCTATCGTGTACTGTAAGGCACATCAGATCTATAATTTAAATCTTTGTTTAGTACAACTAAGCTTTTGATACTTAAAAGTGTGTATTTTGGGACCAAACTGAAAATCTCTATATAAACCCACATAACACTACCTGATGATCAATAATAATATATTAATATGTATTATGAACGAGATATTACTATATTGTATAATTATTTTTAGTCAAATACATACCTACAACAAAATGTGTATATAATACACTTCTATCTTACCCTTGGGCTACACACTAATATAATTCTACAGCATAATATAATCCCCTTATCCCAATTGACTACAAAACAAAACAAAAAATGTAGGTATACTCCATTTCACAATACACTATTCTCAGAATTCCCTTTCCCTATAAATATACGAATCTTTTCCATAATAAAGTCTGCCAAAGCAAATCAATTCTTCAATTACATATCTGTCTCATACATGACGAAATGAAATCTGTATACATAGCGATAGCAATAGCAACTGAGATACAGTTATATCAAGCTTTCTACTTAATAAGTCTGATGGAATAGGAATTGTTTATTGTGACATCGTAAACGTTCGTTTATATCGCTACATTTATAAACAGATAATACAGGGACTACGTTTTGCTACTGTTGAAATAAAAACGGTTTTGTTGGTTATTTTGTGTGTGCGTAAACGTTTTAAACATAATTGAATGTGGTAATAAACGCTTAGAATAAAGGTTTGAAGGTTTTTTCGGATGAATAGAAATGGCAAATTGTTGTATTTAAATATGTTGACTGTTATGTTTGTTATTTGTATTTTTTAATTAAAGTTCTAGCTGATCTGACATACGTTGTCTTAGACGAACTCTCAAACAAGCGAGCCAAATAGTTGTTAAGTTTTCTGAAATTTTCCAATATTCTGCCCAAATTTCTTAACTTCTATTTCCGTAAGAACATTCTACAAAGTATTACTAAATTAAAAAAAAAACGAAACAATTGATAAAGTCATTTTCAACTTATGGCGTGACCAAGGGAAACAGGGATTAATTTTTATATATGTATGTATATATATTTATTTTTAGGTTAAAATGCAGTCAAGTAAAAATATGGCTTATCTGATTGTTACCTTGAACCGCACAAGCTTATTTATATATAATAAACCTTCCGGAACAATCCAGAAATAATAATAAATATCTATTGTATATTTTATAAAAAGCGAATCGTAATCAAGAAACAGTCGAGAATTATTTCCACCCATATCTTAGAATAGTTGTACCACGAGAAACGTTTTTAGTTGTGCAATAAGAAAAATAATTCCCATGGCACAAATGTTTGCCCCAAATGGTTGTAACAACAAGTATGCTTAATTGTTATTATGATATACCAATATCTCAACGGACATAACTCCTTTTACTGACAGTAAAACCACAATATGTTATGCTTTTAGCGTGTCTATGTCTGAATATCAAGACCACGTATGAAAGTAATGCTAATTACAGTCGTAGGATTACTATCCGTAATATCGCCTTTGCCTACAAACTCATTATTTGAGAAGTTAAAAGATGCTCAAGACATTACTATAAGTCCTAGACTGCGAACAGAATAGACTCGTGTTAAGACGGGCAAATAAATTCAATACAAAGTCTTTTACATCTTTTTACATTAATCATAGCCGCTATGAACATACGCCTGCGGTATTTATAAAAAAACTACAAAAAAAATTGGAGTCGGTGATATCATACCATCCCTAAAGTGTGAAGTCTATTACAGCCATATTTTGGCAGCTATACATTAAGTTACACGTGGCATAACTTTTTTTTATACATCTAAGGTGGCAAACAAGCATACCAGCTGATAGTAAGTGGTCACCGTAGCCTATGGACGCCTGCAATACCAGACGCATCACTTGCGCGTTGCTGATTCTTTAGGAAAGGAAAAAGAGAAAAAGGAAGTGGGAAGGTAAAGAAGCGGGAAGGGGAAAAGAGGACGATTGGGCCTCCGGCACTCTCACTTACTGAACGAAATACAACAGTAAGAATACTGCTATTTCACGTCGATATTCTGTGAGAGGGTAGTCCTTCACCTGTCGATCCGGCTCATTCATGCTGAAATCAGCGAGGCTCTACTACTATAACTAAACTGTTACCAGCTCTAGGATGCATTTTAGACCTCATGCTGCTACCGATAATTTCCTATCAAAAGGGACAATAACAGTTTTAATTTTCCGAGAACCAGCCTCAGAGGCCAAACCGCGCCATAGTAAGCTTACTTATAATACAGACATATGTATATATATATATATCCCAGGAACAAAATGGCAGATCCTACTAATATTATAAATGAAATTTGTGAAGATGGATAGATGAGTGGATGTTTGTTAATCTTTCACGCAAAAACTACTGAAACCAATTGCGATGGAACTTAGTATGTAGATAGCTGGAGACCTGGATTAACATACGCTACTTTTTATCCCGATATGCCTACGGCATCGGGACTTACGCGGGTGAAACTGCGGGGCGAAGCTAGTAATTCATATTTTAGATTCAGTCACTTTTGTTCTCAGAATTCGACATGTCGTCTCCGTTCGTAATACTCTGCGGGTTTCCGCATAAATAAATAACCAAGTGGGAAATTTTCAACCAATTGGATGGAAAAATTCCGGGTGCTGACATATCGCAGTGTGCATATAAAGTGGAACAAACTATTTTTCTTCAAGACGATACGCCGCTTTGCCGCTTTCCGCTTAGAGCGACCCTTATGTTAAACTTTTCAATTTCCGTGGCTTATCTAACTATCGCGTGGTAAAAATAGCATCATATTTAAAACACATAACGAGTACACAACAAAAATGAAAGCCAAATTATGTCACTCAAATATGTTTTAAATTCGTGTTGATCTGAAAATTCGCTTTTTCACGTGAAAACGGACTTTCTGATTTATCATGACAATTTAAAATATTCGCTTTCTTTATTATCTTACATGAAAAAAAATGGCTGTTGAAAAGCAACCGAAACGTCGGGGAAAGTGTAAACCAAAAATAAATAGATTTAATAGTTTAAATAATTTTATAAGCTTATAAATTAGTAAAATAAAATCAATAGTAGTAGTAGTGTAATATTTTCAAAATTTTGTAATACAGTGATAAATAAACAACGCGATAAAATCCGTATATAGTAGTTTAATTTCAATGAATAACATTCGCGTAAACAGAAGACAATATTATAGATTCTTACTTGTTTGATATGTCTCAATACTAATTTATATACATAATTATGTACATAGATTCATGATTCTATATTCCTAAAGACAAGGGTCAGTATATATTGCACCCTAATATCACAAGCAGTAAATGAAGTAAAACATAATAAATCATTATCCTAACTAATATTATAAATGCGATTGTGAGTTGTTGTTTGTTTGTTACGCTTGCACGCCTTAACTACTCAACGGATTATCATGATACACGTTGTCAAGAGTACAGAATAGGACATAGGGTACTTTTCATCCAAAAAACAGTACTGTTACTAATTTAACCTAACCTTATATACACTCAAACACAAAATGTATCAAATTGGTCCAGCCGTTTAGGAGGAGTTCAGTAACATACTGACCGATTTATATATAGGTACAAAGATTTTATATAATAATAATAATATAATATTCTGTCACATATACACAACACCATCTAGCCCAAACTAAGCAGAGCTTGTACTATGGGTACTGACAGTGGATAAACATACTTATACACTTTTTTTTTGTAAATACATACATATTATACATAGAAACACCCAGACCAAGACAAACATCCATGTTCATGCACACAAATGTTTGACTTGTGCGGGAATCGAACCTACTACCTCAGGCGTGGCAGTCGGTTACACTAACCACTACGCCATAGAGGCCGACATCTAGTTTCATTCTAACAATATAATTTCCACACTAATAATCCTGGATTGCAAGGAGTTTACAAGCATTACAACAATGAACATAACTAACAGGCAGAGTCCGAATAATCGAATATCGAATTGTGGACCACACCATTTTTTGTACATTGTTATTTGAGCCCATAACACGCAGAGTAGCAAACAGGCCATCATTTGAATTATGCTGTTCGTGCTATCAAAGTGGTCGTTGTTAAAAAGTTGTTGACTACTGGGCACATTAAATTCATTCTACAACTAAAAAGTTCCTTTTCTTTATGAACCCAACAACATTGCAGAACGTCGTATATAATTATGAGGGTAGATATATACATCTATATTTATACACGGCGTTTTATTGCTAATGGGCTAGTTAATCCGTATATTGATACGGATTACCCTAGTCCATTTGCTGAAACTTTCGCAGTATCGAAGTTTAAGGTTTATAATATTTGTGTACAAATTAAACATTGTAGGTGAATGTATTGCATATGCTGGTGGGATATTATATTGATAATATAATAGCAGCCTAAAGCGCAAGGGTTTATCATGCGCACTCAGCTTGGTTTAATTATGTCAAAACATGAATGTTCCTATACTGTACCTTAGTAGAAGAGTACTTTAATATGCTTCCCTGCTATGATACCCATATCGCGAAAATTAAGAGAATTCATGTAAAATTAATTCATCATCCAGTATACTATTTAAATCATCAAGATATTAAAGTTTATGCAGAACATTTCATCATTTACTGATTCTACATTCCATCATATATGATAGTTCTTATCATTTATGATGTATCAAATTGTTATACACACCAATCTGCTCCACTAACAACAGGCAAAATAATTTGCTCTTTTGTAAGAGCAACAGCGGTAAAATAGCTTCAAAAACATTTAACTATTATAAGCTATTTCGGTACTAGTGTATCGCTGACAATCCAAATAGTAAGCAACAAATTATTTTTTAAATTAAATATGTAAATAAAGATTTTAATAATTATTAACAAATACTAGGTTTTGCTTAATTTAATAGCATCGAACCACAAATATAGTTCAGTTATGTAGGGCTACATGTATACTTACTGCCACTATACACAATATCGTACTAATATTATAAACTACATTTGACCCTTGCCTTTGCTGGCGTTAATATAGATTTTAGTCCTCGGAAACAGTACTTTTTCTAGATAAACTTGCTATATTCTTTTTGTACCCCTAACAACGTGTATGCGAGATTTCATAATCGAGCAGCTAAGATGTGAAAATGTAACAGAGAAACAAAAAGCACATTCGAATTTATAATATTAGTTTGGATTGTATGCATACAATATTACATTTAAATGTAGTCCTTAGTTTAAACTAAGGGTTACATTTAAGTGTTTACTTAAGTCCGTTTTGTTACTCGTAGCTTAGATAAATGTTTTACTCTTGTCCTAAATGTGAAATCCAGTTATTGACTTACTGTTACAGTTTGAATTGTATTTCAAATTAAATTCAGTTGTTGGTTTTCCATAAATAAATATGTTATGCACCTTACTACTTAAAAATCCTATTCGGTCCGAAATTGGACATCATGGTAAGCTTATATAATTGTTGTCTATAAGACATAGTGCCACACACCATGCAGTTACAGAGAATACATGAGGGCAAGATAAATTATAAAACGTTTTCTATCGTTGATCTAGCGAACCACTGTATATGGCTGCGGAAAGGAGTTATCGGATCCGAATTGCAAGTCGGGTCAAAAAGGCCTGCGCCTGATCTCTGTCCAGTTTGGGATTCGGGTCACACTGGAGTACAAGAGTGAGAAAATAGAGTGTGCACTTCTATTTGCACAAGCTTGTGCAATATTAAATTTTGTGTACCTACAATTAAGGTTGGTGAACGTGACCGAAATTCGGTCTGAAGTCTCTAAATAGAAATAAATACACCAACACACACAGATGCCATTAAAAGAAACATACATTCAAATAAACGTACGTTCAATAAAATAAACCACAATCATAATAAATACAAAGTGACTCCAACATTACGTAATGTTTTAGTCTTCTGTTTTTGCATATTTAGATAATAAAGCACTTAATCTTGGAGGTAGAGGCTCCGCAATAAATCCTCCTTGTGGCTCGGAAAAGGTATTGTCGTAATCTACCTGTTTAATATGGTTATGTATATTTGTTTGTAAAAATCGTCTACAATATAACGAAGCATTTCTGCTGTATGTCCCTGAAGGATAGTTTCGGCGCAATGATTTAGGTGGTAGGTATTGCCATTCACAATGCGCCGAGTGTTGTGGATTCGATCCTTACACAGTGATGAGGCGATCACTCATACCATTACGTTATTAGTGCCGTCAAGCTTTTAATGGTGGATGGATGCATAAATAAGTATTCATACTCATCAACACACGTGTGTCGCACGTCTGTTGTTTACGTACATACATACATACGTATGTATGAGTAAGTAAAACGAGAAAACTGATTACAGTAATCCTTTTTGCCTTACATGGTAAATCGTATCAGAAAACCAATTCTTTAAATTGTATAACCAAATACATTTAATTTACGGTAGCTGCGATCACGGTTATGCCAGCAGTAAAATATAGTAATCAAATATAATATATCTACAAGAATAAAAGTTTTGTTCTACGACTTCGTTTATCGATTTTAATATTTAGCGATCAGGTGAGTTGCTTGTGCTTTTTATATTTACTCAAAAGTGATGCACAGCTTTCTAGCGATATTTGTGACACACCAAATTCAGCAGCTCTGAAGCTGCAAATATAGTTCAGTTTTGTAGGTTTACCTGTCTTTTTACTGGCACTATGCACAATATCTTACTTATTTATAAACTAGATCTTGCCCGATTTGATTGACTAAATTTACATTAACTCGAACGAAATCGGAGTTAATGTAAATTTAGTCAATAAATTCTTATCCCTTGACAACATAAATTTTTTTCTGGATGAAATGATTTTCACTCTGAATAAATGGCCTTATGTCTTTTCGCATACACTTTGTGTTATTTCTGTGCTAAGTTTCATTCAAAACTGTTTACCAGCTTATACTTAATTGAGTAACAAAAAAAGATCCAAACCTTCAAACATATTCACAAACTTTCACTTCCTAACTAATATTAAAAAAGCGAATGTAAGTTTGTTTGTTACTCTTTCACGCCCTAACTACTCGACCGATTTTCATAAAATTTCGCATACATATTGTCACTGGTACAGAAAAGGACATAGCGTACATTTCATCCAGGTAAAAAACTTTTTCCGATAGATAGAAAAGCCTTTGTATTTACGTGGGGCAATGCTGTGACGCATATCTCTCCGCGGGGGAGGGTGGAGGGGTTATGTCGGGCTTACTCGGGAAAAGATATAAAGTCCCGAGTCCTACCGACTAAACCTACCACGGTGTTTCTTCACACGGTTAATGGCCGTGGCGCAGGGATCGTTCGCGCATTCATTCTGAAGCCCTGGCAGATCTTGGCCGCCACTGAACCGTGGCAGCTTCATCCAGACAACTTTCTTTCCTCACAGCAACAGCCTGCCCAAGGACTGTCGCCCCAGGCTAGCGCTTATGGGAGCCGGAGATCAGCTCAATGCGAGCGAAGCCGTGGGCAAAATCTAGTATATACATAATAGATTTCAGTTCATTTTTTTAACAAATACTTTTATCTTTTGTAGGTTTAAATTTAATATCAACCAATTTAAAATACAAATACAAATATTGATATATTTACCTAAATCGTCTATAACATTTGTATCAAGTAGAGTTAAATTATAAATAAAACAAATACACACTATTTACATTCTTTGATTAAAATTTGGCTTTATTTCATAACGGGTGTAATACGGCTTTTTTATATAAAAAATTCTGGAATGAAAACGGAATAATAAAAATATAATAAAACCAACAAATCATTGGCGAACCTTTGTTTAAAGCATCCCCAAAAAGCTTTTGTAAGCAATCAATTGAACAAAAGCTGAATTATTTTTCATCTGGCCTCTATATATTTTACCCAGTTTAAATGTAGCCTAAAATTTTACTTCTACAAGTGGAATACTGAAGAAAACTTTACGTACTATTTGTAATCAGTCAGTAAAGTTTATACAAGTGAGTCTTTTTAGAGTTAGCTCACGAACGTAACATTAGCAGCAAAATCTTTTAAATCTGTTGTCATCATGATAGAGATTTCTTGCTACTTAAAATGTACATACGTTATATGATATATATGTCATTTATATCATATATACTAAAGCTACATAAATACATAGTCAGTCACGCCTATAACGCCGAAGGATTGAGCAGAGATGTAGAACACTACCACATTGAGGACCGTTGTTAGGTTCGGTACGTAGATAATAGGGAGCGATCCTATTGCCATCTGCTTGGCACGCTTTTAGACTCAGTTCTGCTACGAATAAATTCTTAACTTAACCCAATAACACCTATCTCGACCCAGTACTCAAATTCTAGACCTTATGCACAGCAGTTTCATTTACTACTGCTACCGCGGTTGATACTAAAGTTGAGCTGTATAAAGTACAAAATAATTAACAATTGGATATACATTCTAAGCAACTATAGCATAATAATTATTGTATACGTTATACTGTACTAATTTCAGCCCGTGATTTCACCTGTGTGTACTTCCTTCGCGGTTCCATAGGGTTTTTATTTCTCATAGATTTTTTCTGGTAGACCTGCATACCAAGTTTGATTCAAATTCGTTCAGCGGTTAATGCGTGACTGAGTAACAGACATGTTCATTTATAATATTAGTTAGGTTTCAGAGTTTTCTGGACAAAAAGAAGTATCAATAATGCTCTGCATAACGATAAAATCCATTTCCTCACATTACGACTGTCTTGCTTACGTTTCAATTTCTAAAACTAAACAAAAGCCATTGTATTAGAAGTCTTTGGACTAAGAAAAATTACTGGTCCAATAAAACGGTGTACTAAACATTAAAATCAAATACCGTCAACTCTTTCAACCATATCTTCTCACATAAATATTTAGGCAGCACAAACACCGAGAAAACGTTCTGAAACTGCTCCAGACGCCATTAAAACACAATTTTACTCAAAAACAAAATTGTAGCGGGCCTTTCACCGTATGTAAATCTTATACGAAATAACGAACCACACAGAAACTCGCAACACAAGCGAATATTCCCAATGTGGCTAATAATAACATTCCACACAGGTTTCCGTATTGTTTCAATATGAAACGTGCCCATTCCAAATGTAATTAACAGTATTAAATTTACCACCGTTCTTAGAATTAATATAATTACATATTTATGTCCTTTTGTAAAGGATCCCCCCGTGCCAAGGATATTGTTATTTCTCATTCCGAATTACCTCCCTGAGGTCCAAAAGGATTTTTGAGAGCAAAATCGCGTGGCTATAAAGAAAGGAAAGTGTTGAATAAATAAAAAAGCTTTCATTTTTATTACGTACCATTTCTGGTACACCTACATTTTTTGTCTGTTTTTAAAAATGACTGGGCGTAAAGTTGTTCTGCTTAAACTTGGATCCTGACTTATTATGGTTATTTGTCTTTAAGCACTTTTTCTTTAAGGAGCTGACCTCTAGAGAATTCCAACCCTAATTGTGTTTTTGCTTTAATTAATTCATTGTCTTTCGGTACCTACAGATTAATTTCTAGGATAAAATTATATTATAACTTCAAGGCCGTATCTTTGAAAGTTCAAATAGAGATATTATGCCAAGTGCGTTTAGGTCCATCGTATCGTTTACTGAGAAAATTAATCTGAGCTGTCAGCAGAATATTATATATTCTATCAGGCGTGTAGTCAGCAGCCCAGTTTCAATATCAGTAGTGGTCCAATGTAAATCCGGGTGAAACCTGTAGAGATTAAAACGGAGTGTGGCAGAAGCATAAAAATGAAACGCCTATAACTCAGCAGTAGATAAAACGAGTAACATTATGAATCACCACAGCATATAACAATGTATTTGTTGAACCATTAAAATAATTGTCAAAGTATTCCAGAAACAATATTTATTTATTCACGCATCCTAATTAATATTAAATATGTGAATGTGAGTTTGTTTACGCTTTCACGCCTTAACTGCTAGACCGATCTTTAAGAAATTTCGCATACACGTTGTCAAGAAACATAGGTTGCCTTTCATCCAGAAAAAGTACTGTGCCTGATGTATAGAAAATTGTCATAACCTATATTTACGCGAGGTAAGCCAAGGCAAAATCTAGTAATAATATTAATAAAATAAACGTGTACAAAAAATCTTTTGGTTTGTTTGTTTGTTACGCTTTTACGCCTTAACTATTCGACCGATCATCATGAAATCTTGTATACACGTTACCAGGGACAGAAAAACGAAGAGTATCTTTCATCTAGAGAAAGGGCCTGTTCCGGAGCAAAGCCGCGGCCAAAAGGTAGTCCTATATAACGCAAACCAACCGAAGATGAGTAGCTAAAATACTGTTGTCACGATACTATATATATTTTTTTTAATATTGCGTCCTGTAAATATATTTTGACGATCATATTAAGTTACTTTGTGACTAATTAAAGATTTTTGATTTTGACTTTGACTAAACTCCCTTAACCGGTGCTTTGACAGCTCGGGTAGCATTGATTATCATTAGGTATAGTTAGTTCGTGCAACTGAGCCCAAGTATTTGTTAATTGCTATTAGTTACCCCAATTAGAGAATATGCAAATGGATTCGATAACTATAATCATCGTGGCGATCAGATACGTATTGTTTAAATGTGATTACGTTTACCAAGGAGATTCATGATTATTTAGACGCCTAATGATCGCGATAATAACAGGATTGTTTTTATCTCTCATTAAATGTACATATATTATGTAAGAGATATTTCGCACGGCTTCGATCCCTTCGGGAAAAGTACTTTATTGCTGTATGAAATATCTTTCATCAACGTTTTCAGGGCACAGAAAACATACTGTGTCTGTGTCCTTTTTTGTACCCCTGACAATGTACATATATGCGAAATTTATTTATACTAGCAAACACGACAAATATTGTTTTGCACGAAAGTCGGCTTGCAACCCGATCACAGTGCCACCTACCGAATTCAATAGTCTAATCTAATCTCTAATCTAAAGCATTCAAGGACTCCACCACTCAAACACACAAAAATGCATCAAATTGGTCCAGCCGTTTAGGAGAAGTTCAGTAACATACTGACCAATTTATACATATATAGGTACAAAGATTTTATATAAGGTGGGAGGGGAGTCATATAGGGCCCTAATTATAAACCAGCATTAGACCTTCGTCTTACACGTACTGAACACAAATCAAGCAATGACATTATTTGCTGATGACAGCACTGTAACGATTGCATGTAAGGACATTGACCAATATAAACTTAATTTAAATAACTCGTTGACATCTATTATTTCATGGCTTGACAATAACAATTTAAAAATAAATCTGACTAAAACAAATATAATGCATTTTGACCAACGAAAAGAAAACCTTTTCAATATAAATTTGGTTTATGATAGTTACATTATAAAAGAGGTTACAAGTGCTCGCTTTCTAGGATTAATTATAGATAGTAAATTGAATTGGAAGGCACACATTGACTTACTATGCAAAAAAATAAGTAGTCTAGCATATGCATTATATAAACTTGCACCAACTTTAAATACCGATAGAAACACCAACTTTAAATACCGTAGAATCCGTGCTTAGGTATGGCATCATTTTCTGGGCCAACTCTACTAATAAAGAAATGGCATTCAAAATGCAAAAGCGATGCATACGTGCTATGTTCGGCATCCAAATTACAGAGAGCTGCAGGCCAATTTTCATTAAGTACAATATTCTCACGCTTCCATCACTGTTCATAATGGAAACAGCCTTATATATCAAAAACAACCAACACTTATTCCCACGATTAGCTGAAAATGGAAGGAGTAATCGACGGGACAAAAGTAGACTTTGTGTTCATCCCGCCAAAAACAGCATTGCTACATAAAACTGTTGTGTGCAAAGCTCCAATAATCTATAATAAGATTCCCGAAAATATTAAACTACTTAACAAAGAATTATTTAAAAAGCTTTCAAAAAATTTCTTTGTGATAAATGTTATTAAAATGTAGATGATTTTATTAATGATAAATATGTATGAGAATTTTGACATACATATATTATGGATAATAATTTGCTATAATTGTTTTTTTTTCTTTATATATTGTTATTCTTTTTTTTTTTTTTTTTTTTTTTTTTACGTGGGGGAATGCAATGACGCATATCTCTCCGCGGGGGCGGGCGGAGGGATTATGTCGGACTCGCCGGGGTAAAATAAAGATGTTAAAAAAAGATAATGTACCTCCCGGTTCTGCGGTTGGGGAGAGGGTTTAAACGCTCTCTCTCCCGCTCCGCCGCCTCCTTGATGGAAATCACTTCCTCGCAAAAGGAGGCGACGGCGTTCCACGACCTCTCACTCCGGACCATAGACTGAACTACGGCCGGGAGCGAGAGGGCAACCGATCCGACTGCCGCGATCAAATCACGACGCTGCGATGCCCAGGCGGGGCAAACCGCCAAAGTGTGCAGCGCCGTGTCCTCAATAACGTCGCGGCAGTCGCCGCAGTGGTGACAACCGGGCGTCTCTTGCCGGCATATACGACACAGGAACTGGCCAAAACATCCGTGGCCAGTCAGAACCTGTGTCAGCCGGAAGGTGAGGGCGCCATGCCGCCTCTCCAGCCACTCCTCAAAAACGGGACTTACCACCACGATCGTGGCGTGCCCGATATATTGTTATTCTGCTGTATCATTCTAATTAATATTAATTAAATTTGTACTATTCTAATCTCTTGTCTAATTCGAATTTGTATTAATTTATGTGGTTAATTAATATTTTATTTTTATTTTTCATATGTGATAATAATTAAATGAAACTATAGTACTCTTATTGGACTGAGAAGATTTTGTATAACAATTCATAATTTATAGTCTATGATAATCATATTTGTACACCAGTTTTAGTAGAACATGTTGAGTCTAACGAATATTTAACAACTTACTATCTTACTACATACTTGCAGGTATCTTCTCATAGGCTCAACCTTTTGCCTGAACCTTGCAACTAACATAAATGTAAATTCAGTAAATTTAATAAACTCACTAACCATGTTCATAAGTGTTACTTTGTGACCTAAGTGAATAAATTATTTTTGACTTTGACTTTGACTTGACATCAATAATATGCATTTACTATGTATTATTATATTCACACATGTTTTGACAAATAAAACAATAAAAAAAAAAAAGTAACTAGATACTAATTTGATCACGTCGTAAGACTAAATTTTCTTTCTATTATCTTTAATTTCTTTTTGTTTGTTGTTTACCTTTATTAATTGTATCCAATGTTTTTTTTTATATGTTTTATCATAATGAACCCTTTTTCTTTCCTTTCTTTTTATAATTGTCTGTGTCCTGATAATTTCGGCTCTCCTTTGTTATCTCTAAGCGGGCAATGCCTAGGACGGCATCTTGTGTTACAGTATATCGATAAATGTACGTCATGTTGCACAAATATTTGTACAGACAAACGTTTGCTTAACGTGGTGGACAGCTATTTGTTCCAGGATCAGATGTATGTAGGTTTACAGCAAGGGTATTTGAGTAATCTCGGTTTGACTAATATCAAGACGCGTCTATATATGTAGCGGACTGATATACCGGTTCTTGTCAAACACGCGTGAGATATAAATATGACTATTTTGTAAGAAATCTGCATTTTAGCAAGTTCTATTAATTTAATATTGAAGTCGTATAATTTTGCCACCAGCTTTAAAATGTGATGTCTGATATAGATTCTTATCATGTTTTCACATCTTGTCGTATAATCAACACATTATGATGGAGTCATGGTATTTTGATAGAATTAATATTTTAATTAACATCGAAGCCAATCAAAATTATTATCAAAAATACACCTCTCACACTAGTAATAATTTCTGCATCGCGGGAAACTTTACAAAAATGTCTCTACAGATAAAAGAAACACCTAGACTTGCCACAATCAATTGTGGACACAATTTTTTTAATATTATTTCACCTTCGGTGTATTGATAATGGCGAAGTGACCACTTTACAGTTCTACGCCATCCGTCAATGTGCATATACAATCATTATTATTTAACCTATATCTACACACGTTAATGAACATAAAGGATTGTGATCAGCTTTGAGCGGTAAACCCCTGGTTACCTAATCATTGCTCAAGGTAATTCTTCTTTGCTAAGAGGGATTGATAAGAATACCAGTACAATGCACGCAAAGTTCATTTATAATACGTTATTTAGGTCTAATCACCTCAATAAGTGTACTTACTTCTCAAGTAATGCCGATATTAAAACTACAATCAAAGTATATATTCCTATCCAGAAAATGTTACCCAGATTACACTCTCTCAGTACCAGCCACTAGACCAGAGTATCATTTCTCTAAAGCTTTTAATCTTTAACGTTTTAGCAGACCGACAAGAATATTTTCGAGCGAAACTCATGAAAAACTTAATACGAAGAACTCTTTGTATGTCGACACAGTGTTACATTTCCCAGAAGTAATCTACTAAAGTGAAGACTTGCATAGTTTGTGCTACAGAAAAATATTCATGTACTGTTCTTAAACCAAGCTGCAAGATAAACCGAGTTATATTACAATATAAAATATCCTTTCAAAATATCAGTATAAGCTCTTGGTTATTTTTAATGCAAAAAACAAGGACAAATGCTTACGTATCCTTCTTTTTTGCATTAAAGCTTACTGTTTGTTTGATAATAAGCAGTTATCTTAGCCTAAATCGCTTGCAATGCCGGCATTATCACGCACGCGTTGCTTGCCTTAGTGAAATTAAATTAAAGGTGCAATGAAGGAACTTAATGGCAGAGGGATGACGAAGTATGATCTTCGAAAATAGTTAAAATGCGTAATTAAAACGAATACACCTTTATATATATAATTCTTCTGTACGTGTGTTGACAATGAACTCCTCTTAAACGGCTGGACCGATTTGAATGAATTTTTTTGTGTGTGTTCAAGTGGATTCGAGGATGGTTTAGATTTGGTATATTTTTTTTTCGCCTTTTCAGGACAACGTCTGTCGGGATATATATATATATATATATAATTAATATGTATATTGACTTATGCTTGAATTACTAAAAGGTTAGTCGCAGATGTATTACACCCACACTTCGCCATTAGATATTCACTGTGCTTTAAGGTGTTACATAGTTGGAAATTTCTTAATAGAAAAATCCAAAAGCAGTATCCAATTTAAATCCCGAACCCGACAACTTTTGCACAACAATCGCATTCATTACCGCTGCGACACTAAGACAATCATCATCTGATGGGGTAATAGTCTCTCCAGTTCATAAAACAAAGAATGGGCTAGCACCACTTTTTTACTTAAGGACTGTTTCCGCACTATGAATAAATCCTGTGTCGTGGATGACTTTACAATGATTCAAACAACGAACACAATCCAGACTCGAAAAACATTTGTGAAACAAATGTTTGTCCCATATGGGAATCTAACCTACAACACTCGGCGCATTAAACAGCTTACACCACTACGCCATAACCTATCATTATAATTGCCATCGTTACGTTTCTCTTATATAAGCATCTTCTAAGCGTTCGTAATCCCCCTTACCTTATAAAACAAATTGGGCCAATATACGAGACAAAAATCCTCCTAAGTGTTTCCCTTTTCCTCATTCTGTACCTGAATTATTAACACGTCTGTTGGTACTTTAGTTTCGTATTTGCGTCTTTTATTTCTTAACGCCTATCCTATTTCTCGGCGTTGTGTGCCAACATTTCAATCAATCAAAATCTGACAGTGTTTGTAATACGGGTGTAGTGAATGGCCAACAGCTATGCCATTATTTGCAAGTTGTATCAAAAATTATGATGACGTAAGTCTAGAATGATGAATGACTTAGGACGGGGGTGGCTGAGATATTAGACACAAATTAGTATTTTAAATAGAACAGCCTGCTTCGCTTTTACTAATAATTTGATGACAATCAACTGACATGGTAATGACCTCAGTAATGATGTAAAATGCCAATGGCTTACATTTATCCCTTCTCTCAATCCATTCCCTTAATTCAATTTTTCGTTCCTTTTTCTCATGACGTCGACCGGTGGGTGATGCACCTACTATTGCAATCGATGATAAGCTACAGTTACCGCTTACCACCAAGCAGGCCGTATGTAAGTTCGCAAACTTTGGTGCGAAATACTTTAACATGGTTTAAATTACAAGTTATATTCGAAGCTACAATAATGTAAAAGAACGGTATCATATTTCTAAATACCTATGTATCAGATGCTCACAAAACGTTTTTCGATAAATAAAGCCTATCTGTATAGCCTGGTTATAGTTTTAAAAAGCGCTAGCTTTCCTTTGAGTCAATCAGGATAAAATCGCGTTAAAAAAAATGTATATAATATTTTAAATGCATATGTGATTTGTTTGTTACGCTTTCTCGCCTTAACGACTTGACCGATCATCTTGAAATTTCGCATACAAGTCAGGAGAACAGGCGGAACATAGCGTACCATTCGTTCAGAAAAAAGTACTGTTACTTATCTAACCTACATCTTCGGTAACAAAGCCGCGGGCAAATTCTAGCTATAGATGTATTACACAAAAATATACTCTTACCTTCAAAAACTTACACTGTTTGTATCGTTTTCCCATTAAAATTGGTGATAAAAAGTATGTTAGGATACAAAAGGGACCATTAACTCCTCCAACAAGTATGCACAATGCCTTTCTTATGTTAACACACTTCATTATAGACAACTCTTAGATATGTAAGTTTCTTTACGATGTTTTCCTTCACGGTTTAATATGCACATAATTTCAAAGGAGAGCGCCTCGGGCTAGACTGTTAGACATTTTACTTTGTAGTCTTACAATTCCCATTAGGCTATTAACTGTAATATCACGTTGTTTTTTTTAATCCAGCCTTGTGCATCCTTTTTGTGATAATCTCAGACCATGTCTGGTTTGCTTGGTTGTTATTCATTAGTAGAATAGGATTCTTTTTTTAATTAATATAAACTGAGATAAACTAATTTGTTGAAATTATACCGTGCAGGATTTTGGAGCAGGGTTTCTTATTGAATAAGACTATAACAAATAAATTGTGTTGGATGTTGGACAAAGACAGACATCATGGCAAAGCTAGATGCTCTTTAGTAAATATATCTTTTAATAATGGATGCGAGGAAAAATAATCAAAACAAGAAGGCTTGCGTTCTACGTTAAGAGATTAGATTTCAGAGTTATACAGCTAATAAAAAACAATAAATGTATGGCAGGGTTTCTTTTTTGTATAAATACATTCTCAACTATCCAAATCTATCACCCATTTGAATATTCAAGGCCAAAAAGTATCTGTTAAGTTCATTCACAATATAAGGCTGAACTTGAACGTATATTGGGTTTAATATTTTTCTTTATGCCTTTATCGAAACTTTATGCACAGTAGCCATATAATTTACTGTCTCCATTGTCCAACGGTTGAATTAAGAATGGAGAAAGTAACCAATAACCGATCGCATACGTCGCTTTCTATGCGGCCAAGGCCGTGCGTCTACACCTTTCTATTATTTTGTTTCTATCGAAAATAAGTAGGATGCTATGTTCCTAAAGCGAAGCTGTGAATAACTGTTACTGTGGGTGAACTGAGTTGATAGCGCAAGGGGCATATATCGCTGTAGGATCAGCAATGAGTTAATGGTATTCCTTTAGTTGTGTGTCCTAGCGATAGATGATAATAAAAATATTTATTGGGACCAAAACATAAAGAATACAATCATTTAAATACCATCAAACTAAGATAGCCTGCGGCAATTACATAAGAGCTGTTTCTAATCTTAGTAATATTTTGTTACTTGGCAAGTGGTACATTCGTTTTTTCTTGTATCTTTGCCACTGTCAGTAAAGACAATCACACGCCCAAACCTTAAAATTCAATGTGTTTCAATGCATATAAAGTCCACCACGGTACAAAAAACAAAAGAAGTGCACTGCCGCACTTCTTTTGTTTTTTGTACCGTGGTGGACGTGGAGTCTTTTCAAAACCAAAAGAACCAAAGAATTCTACATATATGAACTGTTCTATATAAACTACTATTATTAAACACCGTTACTACCGTTACTTTTTAGTTTTATTTAAGCTATTTAAATTATTAAAACTATCTTAATTTAAGTTTACACGTTCGATTGCTTATCAGCAGCCATGTTCACGGACAGACTAACAGTTACAAAATTATGTATTTATAATAATGACTTCCAGACCTGATTTCGGTCATGGCGGCCAATCTTAATGGAGACTGGCCATCTGCGCAAGCGATTATAGTGCACAAACACAAGTCCTCTCTGCTTCCTAACTCTCATGATCCGATGGGTCGGCAATCCGACACGACCGAAGAGAGATCAAGTGCAGGACTAACAGCTTTACGTGCTTTCCGAGGCTTCAGTGTGCCTGAGACCGCCAACTGCCTAACTCCGGGCTTCTATTGAGCTTTCTTATCAGAAAAACCCAATAACTTTTTGTTGACTCGATCCGGGATACAAACCTGATAGCAGTCGCAATCACTATTGCTGCGCTGCTAAAAAAAGTATATAAGATATAAACAACGTGATGAAATCTGTATGAAATAGTTTAATTTCAATGTATAACATTCGCGTAAACGTAAAACAATATTATACTGAATAGCACCCAACATATTGGTCACACATTCTTCCTGTGTGTATCATCACTGATCTGCGTAGTGTTCTTTACGCGAAAACCGTTTTATTGCTACATTTTAACCGATAAATCTTTTCTTGCTGCGCCGTCATTTGTCAATCTTTATTTAACGTTAAAAAGCTTTCGTCGTTATTCACTACGGAGTATCGTTAATGACAGCTAAGGTAAATATATTTTGCGACATGATATATTATGGTACGGGTACTGGCATAATATTTTGTGCGGGACTATTCCTTTGAAAGGCCACCATAGGGTAAAAATAAACATCGTATATGGCAGTGCTTACATTAAAATACATATAGACAATGTGTAATAGAAATGTGTGGTTATATTTAAGGGTCACATAATATAGCCACTGGACAATGGAAACCTGAAACAAATAAATCTATGTAAAGTATTTTTTGAAAGACATTACGTCGTGTGTTTATAAATATTGAAATAACAAGCACAAAGAACATCCAGACGCAGGTCAGCTATTTGTGGATCAAACTATTTTTTGTTACGTTTGACGGCGACCATTTAACTAAAAAAGTATACTGTACCTATACATTAACGGTTCAAGTGAACTTGAAAAGCAACCGGGTATCATAGGTCCAAGGATAGTGCGGCGCCATAATGACTGTGTGTATATTATATTATAAAATAATAATATGATAAATGGATGTAGCTCAATGAAGGCACTGTAATCGCGACCGACGTCGTGGGTATTTCCACCCATTGTATCAAGGATAAGATCCCACTCCTAAGAAAAACAAATTAGCGATAGCTGTATATAATTATGATCATTCACTTCACATCACCCACATCAACCCACAGCTGAAAATTGGCCTTTTTCTATTAAAATAATACATTAAGGTCCGTTTAAAATACTGGTAATTTATGTTCATCAAAACTGGACTCAAAAACCAATGGTATAACGTGAGCGAGACCTTTGTTTCAAACCCGCACAGAAACGGTTAAAAAAACAACGTTGAAGATTTCGGTGCTCCGACCCTTATACCACGTATAAAAGCAAATTTCATAATTTCCTTGCTATTAAGGCGTTCTGGAGTCGACGGACAGCTGCAGACAAGGCTATTTGACTAGGTTTATAAGACATAATATGTTGCATGAAGAAGAACAAAGATAAAGTCCGGTGGTGCGCGGCCGAGTCCGGTGGACGTTAACTGACAAAACAGACCATGGCTGCCCGCTGTGGTGACCGTACAAGGGACCGCAGACGACAACGATGAGAGCCGGAGTTTTCTGTCCATTAAAACAGGCTGAATAAGATTGGAAAATCGGACTCTGCGACATATAAGAAACTGTAGGACAGCAGGATGAGATGGTATAGATATATCAGTGAAGACCACTTAATTACGGTGGCAACCAAATACTGGATGTGTCCATCTCCGAAACGGAGAAGAAACAAGACCACGTGGATAGATGTGGTTTGCAAAGACATGCAATGTTTCTGAAAAAGTCGTCAAGGATAAGGTGAAGTGTAAGAATAAAAACGAAAACGGCTGACCTCACCACCAAAATTCCGAAAACTACACAGATAGCTGCGATAGCCTAGTGGGAGTCTGAACTGCCACGCTTTAGTTTCGAGTTCAATACTAAGGCGCGCATCTCCGACTTTTCGAAGATATATGCGTACTAAAAAGTCAATTATCGCTCGCTTTAACAAACGAAAACATGATGGTGAAGGAAAACATTGTGAGGAAACCTATATGTCTGAGAATTCTCCGTAATGCTCTCGAAGATATGGGAAGTCTGCCAACCCGCACTGGGCCAGCGTGGTGGACTATGGCCTAACCCATCTCACACTGAGAAAAGTCCCGTGCCCAGTATTGGGACAGTTTAATACAGGGCTGATATTATTATTTATTATTACACAGATAGAGAGAACAAAAATGACCGTCGTCTGCGTAATGCCTAACAGTGACTCAGACAACGATATTAGAAACATCTTTATTCAACATCAATAGAAAAGTAATCGTGTTTTCGATAATATTTTCCGTTGTCAGAAAATATTTGAATACCCAGAAGTTTCAAAGTAATAAGTAATATAATCAAAATGTTTCTTCCTTAAAAGTTTTTGATATGAAAAGAATCGTAATGGCCCCTTCGATATTAATTTCGTCGTTCGACAAGACGTTTGATTGAATTTTCTCTAATTTATTACTTACAAACTTTGTAATTTATCATGATACAATTGCAGGAAGTTAAGTACTCCATATTATATTAATGTTTGGACAACTTTTTATTCATAAATTGACTACGAGAATAGCGTAAGGCAAACAGTCGACGCTGTCAGCGGGCTATATGTCACGGGTACGAATCTTGGATGGGACATTATTTGTATGTTGCAGAAATAATTGAGATTAGAAGTACTTTCTGTCTCTTAATTGTCAGGGCTTGATCCGTATTACGGTAATTGTAATTATGTATATTAAAAATAATAATACGTGAACTGTCCTGTATCTTCTGAAGGTAGGGTAACCTTCCTTTCCCGTTCAGGAGATGCAGGACTTCTAAATGTAAAGATGATATGCATCAGTTCCACATTTAGATTCCTTGTAATAGGGCGCCAGCCTATTGTCGTTCACTGGAAACATGACTAGACTTCGTACTACTGAGAATGTCCCAACAGAAAGAACACCAGGAACATTTATGGACGATGCTACGGAACCACTGAACTCGTATACTAGGAATGTTATAGACCGCATAATAATATATTGAACTAAATTACTGCTACTTCCATTCTTTTGGAATATGATATTGTATTTCTCAGCACCAGCATGAAATCTGGAATAAATTAAAATGTACAGAATAAAAGTTGTTTCTTTTTTATTATATGGCAAAACCTTTTTGAAGACGAGCTCTACAAAGGTATTTATTCAAAGCCGCTTCTTTATGCTTTTTTTAAAATAAGAAGTATCATAACGTAGCGTTTGAAGTTGAGCAGAACAAATAAAGAAAAATATACACGAAGTCCCACGTAATAGGCAGTGAAAATAATTCTAATATAATTAGATTAGTAAAGCTGTCACACAAAGACGATAGTAGACTGCATGGAAGGTTTAGTGGTTTAAGTGGTCGCCTCGTCACCGCCACTGCGCCGAGGGTTGTGGGTTCGAATCCCACACGGGACAAATATTTGTGTGATCTGCAAATAGTTGTTTTGACTCTGGGTGTTCTTTGTGTCCGTTGTTTGAATGTTTGTGAAGTATCCCGCTAATCATTGGTTATTCCTAGTGCGAGAGTTGTCTTTAAAAAGAATAAAAAAGTATATAGTTGCTATTCAGAATTTTTGTCCAAAAAGTGCGTTCCTATAAAATTCACGCTGCCGGACGGCGGGCTGAAGCTATTAAAAATAGGGATTAAATATAATGACCACTAAAAATTTTAATGGCGCAGCAAAATATGCTTACTAAAATATATCATAACGAGCACATATACGCCTCAAATTACTGCATTCCGTCTCGGAAGGGTTAGGTTATGTTAGGTTCCTTGTTAAACCCACTCAAAAATCACCCCGCGAATCGGGGCGCCATCGACTTAGTTTGATCTCTTTAAAATATTTTAGTAAGTATATTTTGTTTTGCAATTAGTATTTTTGGTGGAATAAAGGTAAACAATTGAGGAACAGTTAAATACTACCCTTAAAAATAGTTTTCTTTCGTGTTAAGTATGAGTTACTTATACAAGGCAATTCAATATACTAACAAAGATTAAATATGAAACTTCTGCAACAAATATCAATATTTCTCATAATATCGTCGATAAACAAGATCCCTTAGTCCATCTTAAAAAACCTGGTCAATCACTATATGTAAGTCCAGCCTTGAGACCAACAGAATCATAAATTCCATGTTCATACGAGTATCGCTCCGTATAATCCGAATGGCTCACTTTACTAAGGGATAGCATATTGCTGACCAGGCCGACTATAAATTGCGCCTTCTTTCCATGAATCATTTTGGATGGAAAATGTAAGTGACATGAAGTATTTACATTAGGGATGTATTTCTACGAACCGCTTTTTTCTCTTTGCGATATTGCTGTTCCTTAATAGTAATGACGGAAAATAAAGAAGGAGGGAAAATAGGGTAGTATACGTTTTTATAGCAATGGTAAAGTAAAAGTAGTTGAAGTGAAAAGATGATAACTATTTTAGTATACTAGTTTAATATTTGTAATTGGATAAAGACGCCTTACATGTTTGTATTATTTTACGAAAATTATGCAAATTAATAAATATCTTCTACCAATTTGCAGAAGATATTTATTAATATGCATAATTTAGCTAGTCTGATAAATTATAACTTAACTCTTCTCAAACTGGGAGAGCAATGAGGCGGTACCTAGGTGTATATTTATTATTTATTTTATTGATAAAAGACAATACTATTGGATATTGGATTGTGACGTATGAAGCTTACAATACTTGTAGTATTAAACATTTTTAAAATTCTATACAATACACTAAGCTTTAGTTTATGTGAACATCTCTAGATTTTATATCGTTTATAAATCTTAATAGGAAAGTAGCATCATCTCATCGTAGCAAATGGAAATCCGTAGTCTCTGCCTACCCCTCTGGGAAACAGGCGTGAATCTATGTATTTATGTATGTAAATCTGAATATAATATGGTTTTGTGAAAATGCAATTTTGGTTGTTTAAATGGTTCAAAATTCAATTAATAGCTTTAAGCACGATAGTTTTAAGAAGAACATTGGCCAAATAAAAGCAAGCAAAATCTCAGGTAACAGTATTAAATCAAAAAAATTTACTTTGTCATTTCATAATTAATATCTTTATTAACTCTTTAGTATTATTATTATTAAGAACAATGAACGTAATTAAATTATAAGCCACTTAAGTAACTATTATTTGTATTATGCATACATATCACCATAAAAACATTTATGATGATATATGCATAATTATTATACTAATTAAATCCCACTTTGTGTTATTAAGTAACCATGACATTTTATAACCTTACGGGTTTATTTATTCTGAACACAAATTTAAATACACAACGTTGAATAGGAAGATTTTTTCGCCCGATTCTATATAAGTAAATAATTATTAAGCTTTTCTGTTTTTTTTTTTATGTTATGACGGTGGCAAACTAGCAGACGGATCGCCTGATGGTAAGCGATTACCGCCGCACATGGACACCCGCAACACCAGAGGAGTTACAAATGCGTTGCCCGCCTTTTAAAAAGGAGTACGCTCTTTTCTTGAAGGTTTGTAGATGGTATTAGTCCGGAAATACCGCAGGCGACAGTTCATTCCACAGTTTAGTTGTGCGAGGCAGAAAATTTCTAGAAAAGCGCACCATTGTGGACTGCCAACCATCTAAATGATGGGAATGGAAATTTTGTCGCGTAGGACGATGGTGAAAAGAGGCGGCAGGGATCAGTCCGAACAATTCCTCGGAGCACTCCCCGTAGTAAAAGCGATAGAAGATGCATAGCGAGGCCACATCTCTACGCAGCGCCAAGGGATCTAGCCAATTTGAAACAACCGGGCAGTCGACGATTCGAGTCGCTCTCCGTTGAATGCGGTCTAGAGGGAGAAGCTGGTACTGGGGTGCCCCTGCCCAAAGATGAGAACAGTATTCCATGCTAGGCCGAACCTGTGCCTTGTAAAGTAGTAGGCGGTGGCTCGGCGTGAAATACTGTCTCGATCTGTTGAGCACGCCAAGCTTTTTCGAAGCTAATTTAGCCTTACCCTCTAAATAGCCGCGGTAATACTGTTGCTTCCGGTGTATATTTCGTCTTTCTTTTAAGCTTCCTACAAAGAGTTCTTCTTCAGGTCTTGTAAGCATTTTGGGACAATATGTTTAGTTCTACTCCATGTTATCTCCACATATCACACCTTTGCATAATCAAAAGCTCCGATATATTGTCGTAAACGGGATAACCGGCATATTCGCAAAGTCAAGATTATATAAATCTGCAAAACAATTTAAATGCATTCTTAAACCCGTCGTGTTGTAATCAAAACCAGTCATATAAGTATCGTCTCCGTCGATTTGTGGTGCCGTTAGTCTTCACTCGAAATAGGAAGTCGTCAATAAATAATATACGTTTTTATTGCTTTTTTTATTGTTATTGGATTGCGCTGAGAAACTCGAGGGCTTTTGATGACTCGCCTTCGCCATTTTGTTGGACGATAAAAAGGTGGTAATAGAAATTGAGTTAAAATACAGTTGGATTGTTATTGGGGATGTACGATTGAGTGATAACATATGATTGTGCAGTCATAGAGAATTTAGGTGGTTGTATACGACGTATGCGTGAACTAGTCACGTAGTTTACTTGCGCGAGTGGCTCGTGTCGATCACTAGATGCGACTGTTTTAAAACTCTGTATAGATAGAAGTTATATATGTATAGTATGGCACACCTGATCATAAGTTGAATGCTCATTTACCACATTACATTCATGCATAGTCTCGCGCTTTTATCTCTGAAGAAGTATGTAAGCAGATGTGTTTTATACACTCTCATTTTGCCGGCTATGATTTTAGGTACCACTTAATAGAAAGCGAGCCTATGACTGTTTCCTAGTTGCAGCTTTAGACTCCGTGCTACTGATGAAAATAGTTTGACAAAACCCAACAGCTATTTGCCAGATCAAATTCGAAATTGCATACATACTAGCGGCATTCGCTACTGCTGCGCCACCGTATCGTATACCATAATTATAGTTGATGTCATATACTTCTGAGTAACGCGGATAGAGATGTGAAACTATACATACAGGGTGTCCGGTAATTAATGGATAACCTGGAAATGTCTTATAGTGGAACAGACGGCCGTTCAGAAAAAAATTTAAAAAATCTATCCTAACTACTACCTGAGATAGGTATGTGTTTTTATAATATTGTCTTCTGTTTACGCGAATGTTATTCATTGAAATTAAACTACTATAATATACGGATTTTATCGCGTTGTGTGTTATGTGTTTTTAATTACCATATATAACTTTCTTGTATACTACGACCATAAATGAATGAAATCTATCGGATTTTTGTTGTTTTATTATTAAACACTAATTATGCTAATAGATAGATAGTCAAAAGTATGCTATGCTAATATAGCTTGCACTTTTAATTATTTTTTTTTTTTTAGGAAAGGCCTTTTGTTCTACTATAAGGCATTTCAAGGTGATCCATTAATTACCGGACACCCTGTATATGTATATCATTTTAACTATCCTGAATATGCATGCAAGTCCTGCGAGTTCAGCATTATAAAGTCATAATTTGGATGAAACTGAGGCCTTTAAAGTGTTTAGTAGTTTATGGTACAATGATTGTAGCACCTAACTTTGAGGCGCGATTTTAAAGTAGCATGAAGTCGTAACTCTGTTGCAGTTTAAAACGAGGGTCTACTGCGGCTATTATCTTATTGCCTGTGTTTTATACAATGCACCATAATTCCAGTTGTTCTGAATTAAATTGGATGAATCGTGGCTTAGATTTTAGTACCAATCCTACGCTACCATAGTGTTTAAAAAGTTTATGCATTGTTTTGTACAATGTTTTTTTTACAAACCCGAATAAAATAACACGAATGAAGAGAAAAGGTATAGTTTTGGAATTAAAAAATAATTAATTAGTTGATTTAAGTTAGGTACAATATATTTCAAATACGTGAGATTGTCCTATAAATATATATCTAATCTATATATAAATCTATCTATCTATCTAATATCCTATAAATATGTCCTATAATCCTTAAAATATAGAAAATTGTTTTATAGTTTTAAAATGTACAAAACTATGCAAAGCATGTAACACAAGCAAATTATTATTATTATTGCGATTAATTATCTATACTAATATTATGAAGAGTTTGTTTGGTTGAACGCGATAATGTCAGGAACTACAGATTCGAATTGAATAATTATTTTAGTGTTGGATAGCCTATTTATCCAGGAAGGCTATAGGCTATACAATATCACGCTACGAACCACGTAGGCGCAGTAATCATAAACGCGGGTGAAACTGCGGGCGAAGCTAGTATATGTAATATTAGTACGGTCGTCAACGGCAACCTTTTATAAAGCACAAATATTGTTTAGTTTTAATTAGATTACAATAAGAGAAAATGTGTGACACAAATTGAAGTAAATAAATATATTGTTATTATTATCTTCTAAAAAATGTTTTTAATTTTTGATACAACCTATTACTACCATATTGGTCAAAATTGCTTGGCAAATCACCAAATGTTTATATTAATATTTAAAAGATAAAAACTATTGCTAGGATGTTTCTGGAGGCATTATGGAGACCTACAATTCTTTAGAAAATTATTTTATATTCTAAAGAATTGTAGGTAATCTAGTGTACTTAGTCAGCTTATGTCATGTAAACGCTCGAACATATTTTATTTGACGACTTGATCACATTTGATTATTATTTTTATTGTGGTATTTATAAAATACTAGCGGACGCGACAGACGTTGTCTTAAAAAACGAAAACAACAAAAAAAAAACAAATCTAAACCATTCTTGAATCCACATGAACACACGCAAAAATATAATCAAAATTTGTCCAGCCATTTAGGAGGAGTTTAATTACAAACACACGTACAGAAGATTTATCTATATATTAATACGTGAAGCAAAAACGTTGTACCCCTTTTTACGAAAATTGCGCGGACGGAGGAGTATGAAATTTGGCACAGTTAAAGTTTATATGGAGAAGGAGGTGCGAATTCCAGTATTTTTATAAAATATGCATTATAAATACATTAAATTTATGAATAAACACTACACGCACACAACCATGCATTTGACACACGCAGTCGAGTCGCGTTCGTAGTATTTCGACATTGTTCGTCTGACGTCGTACAATTCTTTGTAACTAAGGTTACCTATACCTAATTTTATGTAATAGAGAAAAACAAAAAACAAAGTAGTAAGCTTAGGAATTTTGGTCGAATTTTAACGACAGGTGACCGCTGGTATATATAAAGATGTAATTAGAGTTCTGGCTATATTGATAGCGTAGTGGTTTAAATGGTTGCCTGTAAAGTCCACTAAGCCGGGTGGTGTGAGCTCGAATACGGCACAAAAATTATTCTGTTGTGCGAGCCTGGTTGATCTTTGTGTCCATCCCTGTTCCTCGTTTAAAAACATAAAGAATATATGCAATGAAATTTATCTGCATTTTTTTTTCTAAATAACAGTGATGACCACTAACTAAGCAGGCAAACATACAGACACGGATAGCGATTTTAATTTATATTTTTAGAGATGTGTAATTTGGTTAAGTTTATTTATAACACGAACATTTCCTATTAAACATTTGTTGAATGTGACCTGATTTTAGAATTATAATATAAGAATGTATAACTATGTTGTTATATCGTAACTATAATTTAAAGAGCTTGAAGCGGTACAAGTTAGCTCAAAGGTAGGGTGCATAATTAATCACAGTTCGCTAACCCGCTGGCTTCACTTCACTCTTGCTCAGCTTAGACGATAAGCAAGTTACCTTTTACTATTTAACTAGTTGCTCCCCGTGGCTTTATTTGCGTGCTATAATGTTGTATAATGCTAGGTAATTAGTAACATATGATATTCTTACTCATTCAGTCGGTTAACTATATGCACCCGTAACTAAGCAACTATTTTGACTGCTTCGTTGATCGAGTGTGGCGGTCTTGAAGTCCTAGATCTACAACCCGGTTTGGGCCATTAAAAAGTTCCTAGGTTTTTCTATCAATACATTTTAAGTATTAGGCGGTTGTTAAGTGATATATCGTCTTGCTTCGGCAAGTGTGTAATGTCGTTACATGCCCATACCCATAAACCTATTTAATTTAATTTGTAGTCATTAAGTTGTAAATCTCTACCTCAACCTCGTTTACAATAGTTTCGAGTCCTCATTCCGAAATTAAAAGAGAAATTACAAGGAGCTTTCAAAGAAAAACGTACTCAATTTAGTTCGTACAAGAGTATTTTAAACTCAATGAAGAATACCGACAGTGAACTCAGTTGAAAGAGGTCGAACATTATAACTTTGCATTAAACCGTATAAAAAGCAAATAAACATTCCCCAAGCCCATTAGGTGGAAGCCCCAACATTCTATCGATAAATTGAATGCCTTTCAATTTGCGGCTATGACTCTTCCTTATTCTGCCCGAAGACAAATCACCTCATTAATTCCGCAGCACGGGCTCACACCGTTTTGTCCTTGCGTTAAAGTACCCCAAAAAAATGACACGGTTCCGTAGAGATATTGCTTTACCGCCGTTACCTTAAAATTTGCTTGAAATTGGCTCACTGATTACGTTTCACCGGTTTTAAGGAGATATTTTCCGTATTTCAACGGTATCGTATGCGATTGTAGCGGTTTTAATGAAAATATGAGGTTAATATTAAAGATTCGAATGCGTTTTCTTGTAATACGGAACCGAAATGACATATTTACGTTTCCCTGTAAATTGTTTGTTGAATAAAATTCAGTCTGCTGAATTTGCCCAATAATGGTTGATGTAGCCCTTATTTAGTGTCTTACGTAATACTAAAGTCTACTTAATTGTTTACATTTAGTAAACAATTAAATTACTTTTTTATTTGGTGTATCACAATAATTATAAAATTATTAAAGAACTTTTTGTTATTAAAGTTTAACAAAGAGGTTATGTACTATGACATCTACTCGTATATGAGATATTATATTTTGAAATATACTTTATAGAAATATTTCTTTACATAATTCTCGGGCTTTATATCAGGATGTAATCTCTCTAAGACATAATAACACATGATGAAGTCAGATTACAATCTCTAAAAGTGTCTTCGCTCATTAAATATTACAAAGCAAATCATTACAACTGCTAAAGAAATACAAAAAAATCACGATACTTGTTAAAATTCGCCACCATAATAATGTATGGGACATTTTTTTTTTTATTTTCTTAGAATTTGGCCTCCAGATTTTAGTTTTCTTATTGATCCCTCCAGCTAACCTAATATGATTGATTAGGAGTTAATAGTCTTTATTGCCTTTCAAATGTTACCAACTTTTCAAAAAGTAGCCTGATCTAGTTACCTACATACAATTTAGAGTACTTAGAACAGTTCATTGTTTGCTATGCGATTAAAACGATTGCACACTATCCCCCGTACTAAAAAATACTGTATCACAATGGGACAGACTTCCTTATTCCCAATTTACTACGTCACGATTCATCACAAATACACAAAAAAGTTTCAACAAAGATAGGTTATAGAAAAAATTAAATAAGAGCTAGTTTAAGCACCAGTTATAATTAAAATGTTGTTCTACTTATAGTATATAATCACTAAGAATCAGCAATATCCTATCACACACTCAACACAAAATAATATCTTTTACATCACCCAATCACAAATGTTACCAAATATTGTCTTCGTTTACGCGAATTAAACTGCTTTTAAAACAAACAACGCAATAAAATCCCCATAACGTACATTTATTTTAAGAAATATCACAATTACTAACATAACAATCAAATCACACTGTTACATTTTAAAATTTATTTAGAACGTGGGTACTTTAGACAACAGTCAACTAGTTTCGCGCGCAGTATTTTTTTACTTTTGGTATATGCTCATAATAATATATCAACTGCGTACATAGTATACGTAATCTAGTGTTTTATGATGTAATTGTTTCTTATTGGTGTAGGAAAATATGGGTTGTGTGTAGTTACAATGTATCTTTCTTAATTAAATATTATTATGCTATGTTTATTAATAAGTATTAATACGTGAAGCAAAAACTTTGTACTCCTTTTTACGAAAATTGCGTGGACGGAGGAGAATTAAATTTGGCACAGTTATAGTTTATAAGGAGAGGCGAATCCTAATATTTTTATAAAATATGCATTAGAAATAAATTAAATTAATGAAAAAATACTATAATACCATGCATTTGACACACGCAGTCAAATCGCGTTCGTAGTATTTCGACATTGTTCGTCTGACGTCGTACAATTCTTTGTAAATACCTTATTTATATGTAATAGAGAAAAACAGAAAACAAAGTAGCAAGCTTAGGAATTTTGGTCGAATTTTGACCACTAGGCGATCGCTAGTATATTTAATTTTGTATATAATAGTGTAGTGTTTGCGTGAAATATATCAAAATTGTGGTTTAAATTTGAAGTTGGCGCTTTGTATAAAAAATATCGATGTGGTATTTCTTACGTTACTAACTATTTCATCAATGTTCTTTAATGGCGTATTTAAATTCTATGTTTTTTATTTTTTAAGTTGACTGCACGTATGGTGTATTGGTTTAAGTGATCGCCTCACCATTGTCGCCGCGCCGACTATTGTGTTCGATCCCCAGACGGGACAACAATTTGTTTGTTCCACAAATTATTGTTCCGAATGGGGTGTTCTATATGTCCGTTGTCTGAATGTTTGCAAAGTCCCCCGCTATATAGGAATAATTCCTAGTGCGAGAGTTCTCTTTAAAAAAATATTTATAGTTGTTTGTATTAAGGCAACTAAGATTTGTCTTAAATTAACAAAAACTTCAACCATCATATTGTAATTATGGCGAATTAAAACAACAAATACTTTAAATACAAGTTGTCTAAAAGGTTATTGATATTTATTATCAATAATAAATGTTATTAATGATATAATATGTTGTAGTCTATTCTAGAAAAAATAATTAATTATTAGAATAACCTTTGCATTTGTACAGAAAACAACGGTATAAACGACATAGTGCAAGACTAGTATTATTAATTTTTTATAAGGTCTTCCATCTTACCGAACCTAGAACTAGAATTACAACAGAAGTTGTTAAGTAAGGTATTAAATAAGTCACGGGTAAAAGATTATTAGTATTTTTCAATTAACCCTGTATATTTAAACAGATGGACAAAGTGCATAATAAATCTACTACATAATATTATAAATGTTAAAGTTGGTGACAACGGATGTATGGATGGATAATTGTTACTCTTTTACGCAAAAGCTACTGAACCGATTGCGATGAAACTTGGCACGTAGATAGCTGGAGACCCGGACACATTGCTATCAGTCTTACAAATCATAGTCTCTCAAAATAAATGTTTTTCAGTAAGATTTAATTCCGATACCACAATCAAATGCTTATGACCGACAATTACGCATGCAAACTACGCCGCGCCGTTACACCACAGCAGGCAATCTATTTAACCTATGTACCTATGTTTCCGTGCTAAGCCGGCACTATGATAGATGTTTACACACAAGATTTCCTTCATGTCTAGCTGAATAGCTTAAGTCGTCAGCACACGATACAAGGCAAACGTAAGCTTCTTGCTGGAAGATGAGCTATGACAGATGTTACGGGACATTGAACTAAATATCTGGTCGTGTAAACAGCACTAAGCGTTAGGTTAGGTTAGTTAAATCAATATCCTTTTTTAGTACGCTGCTCAATGTCTGATGGTAAGCGGTTTCCGTGGCCTATTGCAATACAAGGAATATCATTCGTATGTTGCCGATCTCATGAAAAATAAATTATAGATGGTATGAAAGGAAGAAGGAAGCAATGGCTTCTTCTTTCTCTCATCTCTCACAATTACTATACAGGATGATTTTGAAATCGTGTAATTCCTTTTAACCACGCATTCTACTGGTGATATAGAATAACCCTGACCATATTTTTATTTAATTAGAATTATTTTTTTTGAAAAATTTATTTTCCGCTTTTTTCGTGAAATGGTGTCAGATAGTCATATGTTAACCAACCGAGGCAATTTTAATTTTTTACTAATTAAAATAAAAAAACATTAATAATTAATGTCGTAAATAATAACGGGCGGTCCTTTTTATTGCCCCCTATTATTTACGACATCAGTTATTGTTATGTTATTATTTTTAAATTAGCAAAATATTAAGATTGTGTCAGGTGGTTAAAATATGACTATTTGAAATCATTTCATGAAAAAAATCTGTACTCTAATTTTGCCGAAACCATTATTCTAATTAAGAAAAAATATGGTCAGGGTTATTCTATATCACCAGTAGAATGCGTGGTTAAAAGGAATTACACGATTTCAAAATCACCCTGTATATTATAAAACAAAGTCGCCCGCCGCGTGTATCTATCTGTTTGCGATAAACGCGAAAAAACTAATAAACAGATTATCATGCGGTTTACACCAAGAGATAGAGTGATTCATGAGGGAGGTTTAGGTGTATAGTTAGTTAAAGTTTTGTACTAACTGTGTAGCCGGGGCGGGTCGTTAGTCTCATCTATAGTTTATATCTACCACTGTAGATATATAAGACTGGGTCATCAGGTGCAATGTAGTAAAAGTGTTTCTTCACTTATACCAGTTAAAAGTGAGAGTGGTATGTCTCTAGATGCACCGACTCAGTTGTAACGTCAACATATTATATGTCATGGTAAGATCTTTCACTCCAATAGGTTAACATAAAAGCCAGAAAAGGACATACTAAAATGTTACACATAAGTGGCGAAATGTAGGTGTAATTCAGCTTTGACCAACCCTTCGTGAATATGAAAACGAGAATCTATGTATTTACATGCATATTCATACCGGCAAGAGTGTTCAAATTCTGTACACTGCATTGTATAGAGAAAGTGTCTTTCCTTTGCCTTCTTTAAATAAAAAAACAGCACTCGAGTAAACCCACTCATCACAATAAACAAATCTTATTAAAAAACCGCAGTTCCGCCTCACTATATTTAAATACAAATTGAAAGAAAATGTACTTTTATACTTCATAGAGCTTGGACGGAACAAACGCTTGTTATACCGTGCCTTATCCCTACCTATTTTATTTCTTAACACTTCGCCCCGCGGCGGTTCTTTTTAAATAAAAATTGCATCTTTGAAAGTATTACTTGGGCTCCAATTTCTACCTAACAATGATTTTTATTCCTTTGTTAAAACTGCGGTCGAGAGATAGCCTGATTGAAATTCTCAGTCTTATCTGAAAAAACTTGGTTCCTGGAATCAGAGAGCTTTGAAATTATATTGTCCGATGAACGCTGGCTTCTGCTGTGATATTGAAATACTTCTAATATTATTTTAACGATAGACTGATAGGTTTTTATTAAAAGAAGTTTATGCACAGTCTGTAGCAATATTAGATAGACTTGGATTATACGTTGGTCGAGAAGATGTTATACATACATGACGCTTTTATTTTGGTAATTGCATTATCATAAAGTATTAATAATTTCTACACTGAACGCATTCTACATTAGTTAATGCTCCGATACTTTATTTATGTATGCTATTTTATTAATAGCACAATCACATCATACATATTAATACAATATATAATTTCGTTACATGTATTTTGTCTGATATGTATGACACTTGCGGTATACATAACATTAGCTGGTTATAGAGAAGTTAGACGTTTACATTTTACTTTAAAATAACGAGTCAAAAGTATATATTTTGTCGACCTCGATGGCGTAGTGGTTAGTGTTACTGACTGCCACGCCTGAGGTCGCGGGTTCGATTCCCGCACAAGAAAGACATTTGTGTGCATGAACATGGATGTTTGTCTTGGTGTGGGTGTTTCTATGTCTAATATGTATGTATTTACAAAAAAATAATGTATATATGTATGTTTATCCATTGCCTAGTACAAGCTCTGCTTATTTTGGGCTAGATGGTGTTGCGTGTATGTGGTAGAATATTATTATGTTTCTCATATCACAGGTACTTTCTAACATATTATATTAAAAATTATATTATATTATTATTCTCTTTATTTAAATATTTTCAATATATTTTTCATTTTTAAATATACATATATCTATAAAAATACATTTAAAAATATAAAATATATGGTACCCCACCGGCAGCGGGAACAGGGTCCAAACTGCCGGTGGTTAGGATTCCAGAGATAGGAACCTCCTCACAATGCGTGCTGTATCTAAAAGCACTGCCTTCTGCATCAAACCCTTGATCCAAGCACCCAACGCGAGCCTCTTTAGATGGTGATCGAGGCTCTTAGCTATTAGACCATTGACAGATATGACTATCGGCACAATGATTGCCGAATCAACATCCCACATGTCAACAACCTCGCGAGCCAAATCGAGATATTTAATTTGCTTATCTTTTTCAGCTTTTGCGAGATTGCCGTCATGCGGTGACATCGATAATCAATGTGCGGCGCTCTGATCGATCTATCACCACAATGTCAGGTTTGTTGGCCACAACAGTCCTGTCTGTGATGATAGTTCGATCCCAGTACAACGTGACATGACCATTTTCGAGAACTGATTCAGCTACATACCTGTAGTACGGCACTTCAACATCTACAAGTTTGTATTTCAGAGCAAGTTGCTGGTGAATAATCCTGGCTACTTGGTTATGTCTGTGCAAGTACTCGCCGTTAGCAGGACGAGAACAACCGGAAACTATATGCCTGAGGGACTCACCAGGTAGGTGGCACGCCCGACAAATGTCAACCGTACAAGCGCGCACCTTGTTGCCACCTGATAAAAGACTATTTAAAACTTTTTTCAGGCGACCAAAGAAACGCTCCTGCAACGATTGCTTTATGTCAGCCTCATTGATACTTAACGCCTGTGACATATCCAAGTACTTGTAAGTATCGGTTACAAGAAGTGATCGTAAGTTAATGGAATCCGAAAGTTGTGTTCCTTCGGATTCCACTATCCTGCCTTGCTTTACATGGATGACAGCACATTTGTCCACACCAAAATCCATACTGATAGACTTACTAAAAGTTTCAGTTACTTTAAGTAAATCCATCAACTGTAATTTAGTGTGGGCAAACAACTTTAAGTCATCCATATACAACAAGTGGGATATCACTCCACCACCTCTATGTAACCTGTAACCTAGCCCTGAACCCTCTAGTAATGTACTAAGAGGATTCAGTGCTAGGCAGAACCAAAGAGGACTCAGGCTGTCGCCCTGAAATATACCCCGCTCAATTTTTATAAATTCGCCATTCCCAACATGCCGCCATGTCCCTTTGTTTACGGCGAACCTGTTGGCTAATGGCCATATCAATGAGGAGGAGCTCCTTAGTACCACGAGCCCCCCTCTTACATCCATTCTGAGAAGCTGACATTATTGAATTTGTATCAATATGTTTAGATACCTTGGCTCTCAAAATAGATGTAAGAAGCTTATAGATCGATGGCAAACATGTTATCGGTCTATAATTGCCGGGCTCGTTGGTACTACCTGTTTTATGGAGTAGGTGGGTTATTCCCGTGGTCATAAAATCTGGTAACGATCCAAATTCTAGGGCAAATTGAAATTGAGCAGCCAAACAAGCATGTGAGCTATGCAGCCATTCCAGCCAGAAATTGTGCAGTCCGTCCGGTCCTGGCGATTTCCAATTTGATAAGGATCGGACCGCATTAATTACATCCTGGCTATCAATGACCACGTTTATATATATATTATTATTATATATATTTTATATATTATTATTATTATTATGTATTTTATACCACCTTGATGTATAACACCTAACTGAACTCAATAGTATGTGTTGGTAGTCAGAAACAAATCATCAAGTATATACCTCAAACCAGCCTACTAAATTTTAAGTACTATGAAGCGTCAGAGTTAGTGTAAACGCGAGTCTGTACGAAGAATTATAAGAAACACAATATAATTGTGTTATAAAATATAGTATGTAAGTGTTTCTATTATTTCTATATTTAATATTGTCTTATGTTTACGCGAATGTTATACATTGAAATTAAACACTTTATACGGATTTTATCGCGTTGTTTATTTTACTTTAAACACTGTTATTACATAATTTTGAAAACTCTAACACTATTATTATTGAATTTTACTACTATTTAAGCTATATTTTTTTTTCTAATTAAAACTATTTGTATTTAAGTTTACACTTGCCCCGACGTTTCGGTTGCTTTACAGCAGCCATGTTCACGGGGAGACTAAGATGGTACCATCTTAGTCTCCAATTCAATAATAGTAGTGTTAGAGTTTTCAAAATTATGTAATAACAGTGTTTAAAGTAAAATAAACAACGCGATAAAATCCGTATAAAGTGTTTAATTTCAATTTCTATATTTGTTTTATATACATGTCTACTGAGTTATAATATACGTATATAGCCCATCATAGTCTTTAACACAAAATTGAAACAATAATATATAAAAGTATGTGAAGCGTGGGCGTGGGATATTACACCCACATATTATAAGTATTTAATTTTAGATCCAAAGTAATAAAAGCAACCTCTTTGTAAGTATATAAATGTGTGTACATATGTGTTCAGAATCTTTTGTTTTGATGATATTACATTACGGTCGAAAGAATATATTTAATTGACAAAGGAAAAATATTGTTAGACTAGCCTCTAGTAGGACGTAACATGATCTTATCAATGATATTATTAACAAAGATCAAAGTACAGCCAGTGAGCACGTGTAATATACAGTATGATAACAAGCGTGAAAAAGTATTGAGAGATCGTACCTATTACGCCACGTTGTACGTGAAATTAGAAGAAGGAAAAATGTAGGTGGACAATAATATTATATACAGAAAAGAAGCAGATTTGTACTAGTTCACGAAAAGTGAAGACGCAGAAAGGACCCGATTGGCTCGTTAATCTATTGATCTCTAAACAATATCAGTTCAACAAAATTCCCTGCAAAATAGTGCAAGCACAATAATTGCTCGAATGATGGTGTAAGCTCTTTTGCTATCTATTACATCACATATTTATGAAATTTGCAACACAGGTATAGTTATTTAATAACAAAATTATATGGCTTCGATATTCAATATATCTAGTGTATAATATCACTGAGAGGACTCTAATAAGAAAATGCTGTATTGTATACTTTTACGCGACCGCAAGATAGAAGCAAGTTGTTGTCGGCTTTGACTTTATGTACGTATGCTGATTTCTCGGAAACAGTCGAGTCTAAGAATTTGGCTATTTGATTATATCATTGTCTTTATTAAAATTTTATTTATAAGGCCGTGTTGGTATATGTGCCACATTATTAAACTCGATTGGAGGTTAGTTAAGATCTAAAAAAGTTAAATTTATTGCTTTTCGGTTTATTTGAAATTATTTTTTTATGATTTGGAATCAGTTACAAATTTCCTTTCTTTATTTACTTTAAAGACTTATATACTTTGTAAATTATAAATATACAAAGATAGCTCCATATCACCATATTATTTTTATGTATTGATACATAACTTCAAAAGGTTAGAGGTCCTGTGTAAACTCGAAAAGAAATTTAGGTAACACGTTTTGAACCTATTACCTAAATATCCCGTCTGATACGTGTCTTTTTCTTGACTAATAGCTCGCCCCATTAGACTGCTGCCACCCTTTACTATCTACTTCTAAAGTTTATCAATTTACAATAAGTGATAAAAAGTCACTTCGAACTCTTCAGTTCCCTATAAAACTATCTTTGTCTTTTATTCTGCATTCAACCGTTGAAACGCTAACGACGTCTCATCGTTACTTTAAACTTTAGTATCGAACTTTTATTCCGTTTCTCTTCAATTGAATTAAAACGATTACTTCCATTTCACGTTTCCAATAAAAATATTTTGTATCTGGTTTATATTTTCTCTTATACAAATGTATTGACAGGCAAACAGATAGAAATGAGGAAATAATTTGGTTGGTTGGGCCTTGAAAATTAATGAAAGAAAGTATTAATAGATAATAATTGGTATAACCTTGCCCTAAGTTAAAAGAAATTAAAACTATATCCACCATAAATTTTAAGTCCAAGGAGACCATGAAGAGAGCCTATAAAGTTTTATTGGACACAGGTGAAGACACCGAACTGTTGCTGACATTTTCTTAACTATAACAGCTTATTCCCAAATCAACACAGGTTTCCACAGTCGTCAGTCAATCGCCTAAAACACGTGCACTGATACACAACTGATACGTACCAACCCTGTTAACTGTCCCTACACTGGGCTCGAACCTCTTCTTAGTATAAGTGGGTCAGACCGTTGTCCAACAAAGTAGTGCTTACGTATAAATTTTATTAGAGTTCTTAGCCGACTGTCATTTAGTAAATAATTACTCATCAATTACTAAAGCTTCAAAATACACTGATACGTATAATTCCATGCGAATACAGTAATGAACAATGTGACACTTTGACACAAAGCTGCTTCATATTCGATTATATTATATGAGCTGAGAAGAAATTCTACCGAATGATGTATGTTGATGTACATATGTCTCCATATTCGATTATAATTATTCGAAAGAATGGTATTGTCAATAAAATTTCAACCCAGTTCTGCACATTGGTACAGTGTAATATCGCAAAATACATAAATTCGTATCAACTTCACCGTCGACAACAGACACTATCTACCAATAAGAGCATCATCACGATTAACTCCCTCTAATTAAAATTGTTCGAAAGGTTCCAGTAAGCTTTACGTCAGTTTTCCCTTTTTAATTTACTGCCGATCTCCCGGCAAACAGAAAACATAAAGCATTTTAGCTCATTATGAGTTATGACACAAGTTGGAAAATTCAGCAGATGAAAGGGAAAACTATACTTTCGATATTGTGTTTATTTTATACTAGATTTTTCCACGGGTTCTCTCGCGTGAATTTACGTTAGGTTAGGATAGCGGCGGAGCGGGGGCGTGAGGAAGATCCTTACGCCCCGGACATCCGCCGCCGGAGGAGGGGGCGCAGGAGACGCGCTTATGTCGCTCTCCTGCCCCCCACCTAAGGGTTCTGGGTGGCAAGGCCTCAGGGGACCCTGCCACCCGTGAGTAAGAACCCACAGAGGGCGCGCGCGGTGTTCCCGCGCGCCTTCTAACGTCGAAAGGGGAGAGCAGTGAAATGCTCTCCCCCGGGGACGAGAGGAGGTCGGGTCCGATTGACCCGGCCGGCACCCACACGGGGGGGCCTGCTATGGATGAATCTTTTTAGACCCCCAAATGGTCCCCCCCATTGGGTGGGAGAGGGAACACCCCAGGTTTTTTTAGTGGGTATCCCAGCACTAGGCTGGTGAGTCCCACACGCCCCGCCGGTGCCGTCCCCTAGCCGGCGGGTAGTGCATCAAGCATTTTTTCCTGGGAATCAAAAAAAAAAAAAAAAAAGGTTAGGATATATTAGTAACCGGGCACGCCACGATCGTGGCGGTAAGTCCTGTGTTTGAGGAGTGGCTGGAGAGACGGCATGGCACCCTCACCTTCCGGCTGACACAGGTACTGACTGGCCACGGTTGTTTTGGCCAGTTCCTGTGTCGTATACGCCGGCAAGAGACGCCCGGTTGTCACCACTGCGGCGACTGCCGCGACGTTGTTGAGGACACGGCGCTGCACACTTTGGTGGTTTGCCCCGCCTGGGCATCGCAGCGCCGTGAGTTGATCGCGGCAGTCGGATCGGTTGCCCTCTCGCTCTCGGCTGTAGTTCAGTCTATGGTCCGGAGTGAAAGGTCGTGGAACGCCGTCGCCTCCTTCTGCGAGGAAGCCCTCTCCCCAACCGCAGAGCCGGGCGCCGGAGGGCGCGAGATGACCTCCAGCCACCCTGAGGTTTGACCTGGGGGTGGCGGGCTTTGTGGACCTGCCCGCCATCCGTTCAGCACCAGGTCCGAGAGGCGGCGTGCGTGTTCTCTTTTCTCTTTTTATATGTGAAGTGAGTGCCTTTGGGTAGGTCTCTTTGTGTAGTGGCCTGCCGTTTCACACGGCGAGCCGTAACCTCGGCGGGGTCGCGACCGTATGCGAAAGCGATTTGCGCGGCCCCGTCGATAGTGGATTTGTCGAGGAACACCGTGGTAGGTTTAGTCGGTATTCCGGGAAGTGCATCATCTTTTCAACATCTTTCTATTACCCCGGCGAGTCCGACATAATCCTTCCGCCCGCCCCCGCGGAGGGATATGCGTCATTGCATTCCCCCACGTAAAAATAAAGGTTATATTAGTAACAGTATTTTTTTCTGGATGAAAGGTACTTTATGTCCTTTTCTGTTCCCCTGACAACATTTATGAGAAATTTCATGATGATCTGTCCAGTAGTTAAGATGTGAAAGCGTAACAAATAAACTCTCATTCTCATTTAGAATATTAGTTAGGATGCCATCTGTTATCGAATAATATGTAAGATGTGGATCACATCTTTAATTGACTGTCTGTATGTAGAGTGGTCACTTGCTAATCGCCGAGTAATGGGTTTGGTTCAGAACAAAAAAAAATGGTCCACTCGTTTTTCGTTGTTAAGACATTGAATGTTCCTATTATCCTTATTTGTATGTTTAAGGAATATGCATTACGTACACGATTGGAGTTGTCGGTTTCAGATAAAAAGAAACCGATACAAATATTTGTTAAATTATAAGTAGCGCGGAGCTTACGTATGTTTCCAAACACTATTATCGTTGATATATTTTTTTTTTTATTTATTCAATAACAATATATACAATTGTGTCTGAATACAATAAGGCATAAGTCTAAACAGAATAATACAATATAATAATGTCATGCATTTACAACTTTAAATAATATAATTAATATATTGATATGTCAAGAATTATCATAGATTATTTATTTCATATACAATATGCAGTTGTAATAACAGCAGTGTCTATATTATATAAAAGTATGTAAATTGCTAATATATATTCAAAATTGAACAGTCAGCCTATTAAAAAAACTTAGCCGGTACTTAGCTCCATAATTATTATTATGTTCAGCATTTCCGAAGGTTACCGGTAAATAAGGTATATGAGATACCTTATTTACCGGTAACCGCTTACTATCAGACGTATATTATATTGTATGTTAATTGCTAAGTTGGTAAAATAATATACATCATTTGGCAGAATTTCTTCCCAGCTCATATTATTTTATTAAATGGGTCATATGAGAAGCGAGAAACTCGTATATAATTTTCCAAAGCTTATATTCCAACCCTGTCATTTCTAGACCATTTGGCAAAATATAATCTACGTTGATTACTGAGACAAAGATACGCATTTAAGTCAGGATTAACCATAATTTATTACGGTCATATAAAAAAGGTGCTGAAACGGGCCAGTAAATTGAGTCTTGTTATTTACATTTTCATTACAAAATTAAATTAGTATGAATGTAAGTAATTAGTATACAAAGAACGGCGTTTAAGACTTAAATTTGCATTTTTCTTGATTTATTTTAAGCTTCTCCTTGGCTTAAGTAATTTCTTTGACCATCACGTGGAGTTATTAACTGCGAAATTGTATGAAGTAATAAATCTACAATATGAAGCTCTTGTGTAAGCTTTCACCATGTTTGTACGGGCTTCAAGTTTGTTATAGTTACTTTGTTAAAAGTTATGCCGTGACCCACATTTAATAGCTTGTATGCGATGAGTTAAGCAGGATCTTACACTCATTTTTCACTGGCTGTTAGGACTTCAATAATAAGGGACTCTGTTGCCATTTACGGGTCAGTTTTAAACTGTGTGTTTCAAACTAATATTATAAAGATTTGTTGTAACGAAAATACTCAAAAACTACTGGATCGATTTTAATGATTTTTGACCATTAGTCCTTACTAATGGTACTTAATCCAGAAGAAACATAAGCTATAATTATAATATCGCATTACGAGTAGGAGCAGAGTAGTAATCATAAATGTAAGTGAAACCGCGGGAAACAACTAGTCGCTAATAAGGCTTTATATGATCTAGGATTCGAACTCTTAATTAATATTCACCAGTTGCGTAAGTGCATGAACCTTTAGAGTAAATATACTATAACTTATTTATGGTTTGTTTGGTATGATAACTTTATGTAATAGAATACGGGCACTAACGCGATAATATCAGGTATTAACATACCCTTTTGAAAGGCTTGACGTTTTGGCTAGGACGCACTGGCCGTGGTCTTAAGCAGACTGGCTCGGCATTATCAGGCTTCCGTTTGTAAGGTAGATGTTCGTATTAGCCACCTACACATAACGCATTTTCATGCTGTTTATCTTCTAATTAGTTTTGGTTGTTTTTATTTTTATCTAGTTAATTTTGGCTTATTTGTGTTTGTTTATTATGTAAACTATTTTAATGCGTTCTAAAATTGTACATATAATTAAGATAATGATATATCTTCTTTAGATTTAAAAATGACGACTCGCACTAAGAAGCGGTCGGCTTATTTTGGGGGCCCTAACAGACATTCAAGCAACGGATGTTAAGAATAACCAGATCCAGCACAACTATATCTGGATGACATAATTTTTTGCGTGGGGATCAAACTTACAACTCGGGGTCGTGAAAACAGTGTTTTTAGGACGTTAGTTCGACCTTGAACATGTGTGAGCGTCATATAGTATTCAAATGTAAGCATAAGATGAGATTAGCATAAGCGTTAGACTATGCTAATTTAACATGATTAATCACTCACCAAAAACCCACGCTAAAACTGTTATATGAAAAAGTAGCTTACATGCTAAGCCTAAAAAATAGCAACACAGAGGATTTCATACTGATCATTCCATTACCACACTGTGCTAACAGTGAACGCAAAAAATTCTCCCAAAAAGGGCTTACTTACAAACAATGAAACCGCTGTGTTGCAAATGATATCCTCAAAAAATAATGAGGGCTGGACCTCACTTGAGAAAACGACCCACATTATATGGTTGTGAGTAAAATGTGTACGTGCGTTGGACATTTTAAAAGGATAATATCTTGGAGGACCTTTGCGGCACTTTGAAGGAATTATGGGAGTTTTCCAAAAGTACCTTTAAAGGCAAATGCCTCTTAAGTTAAAGTCAACAAAGCTAACCTACTTGTTGGTCATAAAGCCTAGCTAAAAGGACCCTTGTGTATCGTATTTGTCAAATAAAAACTACCGAGAAATAGTATAAAAGGTGTTGTTGGTGTGTGCATTATATTCACCTTTGTATTTCGATTAGGTAATAAACTGTAGAGGGGTTGCAAGTGGCTGTTTGTGACAGTACAAAATGTGCGTGAGCTCACAAGTGTGCTTTAAACCTAAATGTAGGCAACAGAAATTTCTAGAATACCTTTGGCATTTATTAGTTAATTTAGTGTGACCACATATAATTTGTATCGCGTTATCTAAAGCGTTGACCTTGTGGCTTAAGTTCGTTCGTTTAGGGTATTAGGTTTAACCGTAAAAAAAATTAGTAGCTGCAAGGATGACAAACAAATGATTTTAGTGCAACATTTTAACCAAATCCATTTAACAATTTACACGCGATTGAGTAACAAAGATCCAAACTTCTTTATACATTTTTAAATGGATTTTATTATGCTGTAATGGTAGAAATGTCACTAGTTTGTATAAAATAATAAGGGTTAATTTATTCCAAGTTAATGCACTTTTGTTAGTCTTTGATAATTCCTTTTCCTATAAAATGGAATTTAATGACTCCTTACTCCTAAATAGTCACAAAATAAATACAATTATTGCTCCATAATAATAGCAGATGACACTTTATTAATAATTTCAACAGGGCAATTTTGCTGAAGTAATGCGTGCCCCACAAATGATTTAGGATCGCTTGACCTGAATACTGCTGAGTTATGACTTCATTTATATGCGGAAAATATGGTGTGAACACATGACAGCCAGATTAGCGAAGCGGATTTGACTATATATTTTGATTACGATAGGCTTTTAACGCAATATTCTCTATATGTCACTCATATTAGATAAATTTAGAGCCTTTAGTTAGTACGTCAAGTCGTAGCTGTTTCTAGAGATAACCACAAATGGTCCAGACTATATAATCCTTGGACTGATTCCTCAAATAAGACAGAATGTTTTAGATTTAGTTGATTCTTCTTCAGACTAATAAGGAATATAGAAATTAGGTGAGTTTTAAACTCATATGGGCTACGGTAACTACCTAGCATCAGGCAGACTTTGTCACCTATGTGATTTACGATATGCAGATGCTTGGTTGTGTTTACTTGGAATTATGCTGCTTTAGATTACTAAAGCAGCATAATTCCACGGTAACCGATCATAGTCATCACTGTTACACTTGGCATTAGCCAAGAGTAACAGCGATGACCATGATCGGTAACCACTTCTAATCAGGTGTAATGCTGTCTCTTCTGAAAAAGTACAAAGAAGATAAAGATCTTCTTTTCAAATCACGTAAAAGAAATACAGCTTATCACATCCTAAAGTCTATGATGAGGATGAGGGAGAATAAAGGAATTACAAGGAGGTAACTTCTATCAGTCGCAGTTCCAGAATCTGCCAGAAATGCCAACAACACCGTGTTCGACCCCGTAAAATCAAACCCTAGATCGCATTCTTCTGACAGAAAGTTTATAGAATCACGGTTACGCTGTACATTTGTCAATGGCCAGGTAAACGCCAAAAACGCATTTTGGATTAAGTACGATACCTATAAATAATTATATCTAGAAAAACGTGTGCAATATAACCTAAGCCTAAAATAACGAATGTACATGGTACACAATGAGTATTACACACAATACAAATGCGTGATCGTATAATCTGTAACTGATTACTAAACTAATTATCTTTTACTCACAAGAAAATAAAAGGCAAAAATCTTTATTATAGTAATAATCAAATTCTAAAGAGTAAGTGACTAAATTGAAAAAGTATTTTTCGAACTTCATTTCTTACAATATCATTTTCATATTATTATAATGAAGATTGTCTACGGCTTTATTATGATGAAACCAATAAAGGTTATTCCCAAGAAACTACAAATTTTGAACGAGATGACTTTATTTGTGTAAAAATCTTCGAAATTAGTTCTATGACGTGGGTAAAAAAGAGTAACTACTTCAATTTGGTCGAGTTGGATGGTTATGGTGAAAATAGCAAGTTTCGTACGACATACTGAAAAATAACTGTTTATAGCTAAGCGCTAATTAATGCACTTTCTTTCCGTTCCATACTAGTGTCCCACTCTTTACTTCTCCTAACACTGGTAGTAAAGTCTTGTAGTAGTGTGTTGGTACCTACCACAATTTTGCACTTTTCAGACGTTAGCCAGATTTGTGTACAAACTGAAGAGTTGTTCCTCCTTCTATTACGATACGTAGCAGCTTGGTTGTATTTCCTTAGTATACCTTTTACAAAGCTAAGAGAACATAGTTTTATCCATGCTTAGATTCTGGTAATTTCCCACCAATAGTTTGTAACACTTGAACGATCGAAATGTACGTTTATTTTACTGTTGCGTATAATTGAATTTGGAAGTAGATATCATTGGTAGAAAAAGTTACCGAACAAAAGACGTAACCAATATTCAAAAAACACTACGTTACCCTAATTAATATTATGTAACTTTTTCCTTCCCATGTAATGGTCGATATCTTTTGGCATCCGAGATTGGCGTGGCTACGGATATTTGGCTGCTAACAAACCGTGTCCGGTCAGTGATTGAAGAGCATTTAGGACGATGTTATATTAACAGTTTAGAGGGTAGGTAATAAAAGTACAATATATAGGTGGTATATATATATATATATATATATATATATATATATATATATATATATATATATCGTTATACTCTAGATAAGTAATAGTTTTGGGCAGTGACTATTTTAAATAAAGTTAGCATTCTAGTAAAGTAGAATCCATTGATACTATTATAAGCAAAAGGATTTTCTAGTATTAAGCCCAAACTTTCTTGTGATTTCTAGGACTCAATTTATTTACGACGTCCAATTTACGATCCTTAACCACACCACACTGTAATGTTGCACGTTGCGTGATTGCAGCTGCTATTAAGCCAATGCTATTTCGATTTGAATTTATCGCCCCGCTCACCGCTCTTGGCACTAAGTCCTTGGTCCGCAATATCACAATACTATTACGGTATAGATACATACGCCGACGCACAATAGGGTTTGATTCCGATTTGCATTTTAACGCAGTTGGTGCCGGCCTAAATATTGTTTCGTGTAATTGATACTGGCTCTTTAATCTTATAAGCGCTTGGTTCCACTCTGGCGTCGTATTTGGATGACTGGTTGCTATAGCTTGGTTTATTGTTTGACATTGAAGTATGCGCGTATATTAACTTGTTGAGTCACACCGGCACACCGGCGGCCTGACACAATACACTTTTAATTATGTCTGGAATTCTAAAGCTTGTCATATATTGTATAGGTTATTCTGTATAGCCAATGCCAACGATTTCAAAAATGGAAGAATGAAATAAAGTGACCATGCGAATGAGCCAGCGCTTTTAGTAAAAACCCACGCAACGTAACACTAGTAGTAGTAATACTTGTATGCTTACATTAGTCACAGTAAAATTAGTAATGTAAAAAACCCTTTAATGTCGAAATATACTATTTTACTAAGCTTTTAAAGTTGGTTTATAGCGGTAAAAATACTTAATATTGTCTTATGTTTACGCAAATGTTATACATTGAAATTAAACATTTTATACGGATTTTATCGCGTTGTTTATTTTACTTTAAACACTGTTATTACATAATTTTGAATACTCTAACACTACTATTATTGAATTTTACTACTATTTAAGCTATATATTTTCTAATTAAAACTATTTATATTTAAGTTTACACTTTGCCCCGACGCTTCGGTTGCTTTACAGCAGCCATGTTCACGGGGAGACTAAAAATACTGATGATTATTTTTGCTGACATCACTGTACCAAATTTTAATCACATAAATATAAATGTACTAGATATGTCTACACCAATTAGAGTAGTAAATAAATATATATTTTTAATTTGATTCTGTGTGGAATTGTCTTCATTAAACTTAATCTTTATAACTTGTTCTTTAACGATATCGAACCCAGTATATCCCTTCTAAATAAAAGAAGATGCTTTTCCATCGAAAACCCAGTTAACGAAATCTTGTGGCTTCGCTCGTATAAACGTAGGTTAGGTAAAGTTAGGTGTAACAGTACTTTTTCTAAATAAAATGTTAACATGAACGGATTTTTAAAATCGGTTGACTGGTTTTGAGGTAAATCATTACAAACAAAGAAACAAAAATCAAATCTTTCCTCTTCATAATATTAGTATAGATATATCTTGTGTTTACGGTAGGTACGTACGGAATAAATATAATAATTACTACTAGCTTATGAATCTCGCTTCGAAGTTTATATAATTAAGATTATTACAGAATATTGAGGTGGCCCGAAATTCTATACAGGAATATAACTAAGGAAGTTTAATTATTATGAATACCATTTGTGAGCAAAGTTCCACGTTAGTTATCTCTTCAAGTAATTCGAAGCAAAATTTATGCGGTTTATAGCAATATATACCTATGTAGCTACTAATTAGGTAGCCAAGAACAACATATATTAATTATACAAAGTTATTTATAAAATCAAGAAGCTAAAAGTTTATATGACATTGCATGTATATTTATGGTGGTTAGGCTGAATCACATTCGTTAACAAAACGTCTCTTTCTAGATTATGCAAAGAAATTTCAAAAAGTGAATGATTGACGTAATGCCCTTACTAGGAATAAATTTTGTCTCGTGAAGGACCTTATAACATTGAAACAATGGTCACAAAGAATACCCATAATTGATCCAAATATTTGTAGATCACACAATTTTTATCCCGTGTGTTTTGGGGATTACATCAATAACATTCAGCTTAGTAATAATGGCAAGACGATCATTTAAGCCATTACGCCATTGGTGAAGACAATGAGGTTTAGTCGTATCATATTATAATAATAACAATAATATTCTATCACATTCACACAACACCATCTAGCCCAAACTAAGCAGAGCTTGTACTATGGGTACTAGACAATGGATAAACATACATATATACTTTTTTTGTAAATACATACATATTATACATAGAAATACCCAGACCAAGACAAAAATCCATGTTCATACACACAAATGTTTGACTTGTGCGGGAATCGAACCCGCGACCTCAGTCGTGGCAGTCGGTTACACTAACCACTACGCCATCTAGGCCGACTTAAATACAAAGTATGGTTTAGTTACGAGTACACTTTGCAGTACTAGAAGGCTAGAGCTATATATCAGACAGATTTTGAGATGTAAACTAAAAGAAGAAACAGTGACGTATTTCTGACGAAAACATGAGCGTAATTTCTATATCCGTCTAAAAGTTATTGGTCAGCCTCATAAATCGAACGAGGAGTGGACGATTCGCAGTTACATCGACGGCTAAGCTGGAGTAAATACTTACTCCTTATAATGATGACTGTAAATTCTTCGTATTTGTTTTTGATTGAATAATATATTTCCTATCATCAAATCAAAAATATATAAAATCTGAATCTTAAATTCCACCACTAATCACCAGTTGGTTTTCAATCTTAATCCCATTAACCAGCCAGCTGATCATAGTTTATTTTTAATCCTGCAGAAATCCATTACCGTAATATCTTGATCTCAAAGGCTTCAATTTATTGGTAGCTAGTAAATGAAATGCACTTTTGTGGTGCCTCTTTGACGGGAGCGGACGGGGCTGCTTTATGAAAATCTAAGCATACTAAATGATCATGATTACGTTGAGAGTTAGATTTCTAAAATATATAGTTATATGGATTTTGCCCGCTTTTTTCTGGATGAAAGGTACCCTATGTCATTTTTGTTCCCCAGATAACGTGTATGCGATGAATTGATGGCCAGAATTAATGATTTTCGTGATGATCAGTCGAGAAATTAAGGCGTAAAACCGTAAAAAACAAACTAACATATGCATTTATAATATTAGTTAGGGTTAGGAAGGTAGGATTTTTAATCATTATTTTACCTTTAACGTGGGATCACAAATTAAAAAACACGTTCCTTTACTCGGTATGTTAGTCTTTCAAACATTCGATTTGTGACCCAGCGTCCATCCCAATTTATAAACATGGATTTCGCTATCCTAACTAATATTATAAATGCGCTTGTGAGTTTATCTGTTTGTTACGCTTTCACACTTTAACTACTCGACCGGTTATATTGAAACATTGCATACACGTTTTCAGGGGTACAGAATAGCATATAAGGGTACCTTTAATCCAGAATAAGGTATTGTTTCCGAAGCAAATAAATTTACTGACAAAAGCGCCAAAACATTAACGCTAACAAAACCGGGGACAAAATCTCGTGAATTGTCTATATGTTGTGCATTTATACCAGACACCCAGTTATTGTAAGCATTAAAATAAAACAGCTCACATTGTCAGATAAACTTCGTACTGTGAAAATCGCTTCAAAATCCATTCCGTGGTTTTTGCGTGATAGAATAACCAGACCGACAAAAATCTAAAAACTATTTTGGCTTCCTATCAATAGTAGATACCATATTTTTTAATGTCTCCTATCTGTTCGCCACCACTCACATACAAATTGTATCTGTATTCTATCAACTACGGTACATTGACTACCGTTACAGTTTTATAATATAGATTGAATAAACGGACTAACTTTTACTGGTTATTGTATAGAAACGTCGTTAGTACATTATGCCACAAAAAATAATGAAACTGAGACTGAAAAATGCAAGTCAAAGGACTTGCATTTTGTGACAGTAAAGTATTTTGTAAAAAAGGTTAACTGTTTAAAATAAAGTGCCGAACTAGTCTCGTAAGCTTTAAATGTGAACTGAAATGGAATTTATGTTTACTTTTAACTTTAATTTTAATTTATGAGATTATAATTTTGGAACTCTATTTTGTACAATTTTTATTACAAAAATTGTCTCACTAATGTTATATAGTTCTCGCAGGAAATAAAATTTAAAAGCCTTAATTATATCGCTGTACTCGACTCACTGACATTATCGCAATTAATCTCATTTTAAATCACGAACCTAGCATATGAATGACACGAATACCATTTTCTTGAGTTAACCAGTAGGGGCCAATTAAAATTTTATAATTTGTTATGCGTGCACATTAGTCTTTGTCAAAAGGAAAATATTACACCAACTTACATTGTAAAATTAACCGTTTCTGTAGGGAATAGAGTTGGTTTTAGAATGATAGTCGGGGAGGACGGAATGAGAAAATAAAATGGCTGTAATGTGGAGAACAGAAAAAAACTATTAGCAGCAATTAATCAAGTTGACAAATCCTGAGAAAGTAGGCGTTCCCTCGAGGTGTGGCTCATATAATATTAACCCAGATTAGCTTGGAATATAGTAAGGTTTATTGACCACTTACTCAATTGGGTTGTGATTTCTGATTGGATATTATAGTTTTATTACAATTGTTGTAAGAAATCGCATTGATGGCGCGGCAATTAATGCGATTGCTGTACTTTACTTAGAAGCTTTCCAGTTTCATATGCGACTTTGAAAATTTTGTAGCACGGTGTCTGGAACTGTGCCTTTTTTAAGGCAAAAGGGTCACCTTACATGGGACCTAAAACCATATTATCTGGATTTTACAACCTTTCTGTATCCAGAATTTATTTTATTTCTTTAAATAATTGTTTTGTGTCACGGCTGTATTTCTTCAAATTATAAAGGAAGAGTTAAAAGTGGACTCTGCATACGAATAATAACATGAGAGAGTAATTAATGGTAGTTCGTGATCTGTCTCTTACTGTCTATCTCTTTCTCTTCTGCTATCGTTCCGGCAAATAGGTATACAAAAATACAAAAAGTTTTGTGTCGTTGCCAAAAATATGTATCAATGTTTGTGATTGGAGTTTCTTTATAAGCAGATAATGCCTGTATTAGGAGGCCCCACTCCTCCATAACATGCTTATTATATAGTTACATGATTGTGTTCAATATTTTTAGGAACTTAAATATATATTTTAAATTATGTTACAAAGACAATATAAAAGTTGTACTTATGCTTAGGATAAATCTTATACCTATGAGTTTATGTATATCTGTTATACTATATTTACCTCATGAATTCTAAAATTAACCAAATATTTTTATTATTTTTTTGAGAATGCCTACATTCGTAGACACCGTTATATATTGTAGACATATGAGTAAAATATTATAAGTGTATATGTATGTGTGTTGATGACTATTATTCTATGGTTTAATAAAAACATTAGTATCTTTAGAAACAAGTTCAAGCCTTGAATAGAAACAATTTCTTGGTTATGAAAACAAATTTATATAAATACTCACAGTAATTGCTTTTCGGGTTCTTTTGATTCTATCAAAAAGACTCTAATTCAGTTATAAAAGTTGTTTGTTTTAATTACTTATTCACTAATGCTATTCAGAAGCAATAACATAAATCACTTAATGTCAGAACAGTACACTAGTCGCTCTTAATGTTGAAATTACTGAACGGGTGGCAACTCAATGTGGCATTAGTTCATGTATAAACTACAACTTAGTTACAATATTTTAGTTGATTAATTGTATCTCAAGAAAGTAGTGTTTATTTGTCTGCGGCGCTATGGTGGCCTAAGAGTTCTAAGACACTACCATCTTTTTAGAGTTATGGTAATCACGTCTTGTCTTGATTATTTATGTACATGTAAGTGGATGCTCCTATTTACCATACTGCTGCTTTAGAGGCTACCATCAATTTTTATCAAATGCTTGAGTATGTTGAGTAGTAGTTCATGGAGAAATGGTTGCAGCACCTTACAGTTATGATTTGTAAACGAAATATTATTGTACACTTGGCGATTAAAAAGAGTGGCTATGAGTTTCTTGCCCGTTCTTCTCATGAGCCCTACACACCCTTGCTTTGCTGAACGTGGCAGTAAATGTAAATTCACAGAAAAAAATTTAAGTGTATCTTTGACATTCATAAGTGTTACCTTGTAACCTAATTTGAATAAATTTATTTTGATTTGATTGATTTGATTTGTATCGTAAATGTAGTTAAATAAAAAGTGTAAGTTGCGAGTAATCTATACTAATATTATAAAGCTGAAGAGTTTGTTTGTTTGTTTGGTTGAACGCGCTAATCTCAGGAACTACCGGTTCAAATTAAAAAAATATTTTAGTGTTGGATAGCCTATTTTCCGAGTAAAGTTATAGGTTATATAACATCACGCCACGACCCACAGGGACGGCGCAGTAATCATAAACGCGAGTGAAACCGCGAGCACAGCTAGTTATGTAATATAATTAACACAAGATTTCATTAACTATCAACAAAAGTCACGTAACCTAAAATTATGCTGATTAAACAAAATATAATTTACTAATTCTATAAATTGGTACAATAAATGGTAAATGGTGTAAATGGTTTTGGTTTAAGCACGCGGTGTCTCAACGAGAATCAATCGCGAACTGGTTAAAAGATTCAACTAAACCGCTAATGAGCACAATTGCTAGCGATGCATTTATGCGCATTATCTGAGTGTTCGATTTTAACTCGAATTGTATCGTTATTATTATTACATACATAGGGTATATAGCCTATAGGCTAAACTGTCTCTGCAGTGGTATACCACTACAGGGGCAGTTTTAAAATCGGTTAAGTAGTTTTGAGTTAAATCTTTACAAACAAACAAACAAAAAATCTGATCTTTCCTCTATAAGTATAGATTCTAAAATAGTGTTACCCTTTGAGTCTTATAATGCCAGGCATAATTAAAAATCTATGGTGTCTGGCCATTGGTATACCGCTACCGTAAACGAGGAAGAAGTAAGAGAGGGAATTGTGAACTGCGTCCGCTGCGGCTGTTGCCAATTATTTGCTGGTGTACAAATAAATAAGCCCACTCGTGGAAGTGCCGCCCTTTTACTGAAAACCAGCTTAAAAACAATTGGTACGTTTTTTTCTGGACAGGGTCTATGTATATTAAATGTCGTTTTTAAAAAATGGCGTTTATTTACCTGACAAGTCTAAGACTACCAGACGTAACTAAAATCTATTGTTATACCGGTGAGCCGCCGCGACTCAATAGGTTAACACAGAGTATTTGGCTGTTAGGTTTTTATAACTGGTGTACAAATTACCTCAAACCTGGTTTAGCCGTGTGCTCCAACTCCAGATCCCTTCAGCCTGCCTTTCTGCAGTGCATTAGGCTGCTAACGCCGCATTTGTAACTACCAAACTTGGGACTACGGCCTCCAGGGATTGCTGCCAACTAAATATAGGTAGTAGAAGAATGAAATAAAAAATGCTTTAGTAAGGAAAATACTGTGGGTATTCGTGATATTTGTTTGCAATCGTTCTCAGTTGTAACATTAATTATAAACTCGACTGCGACTCCTTTTCTCAGGTATTGTGTTAAGATATTTTTGGAAATAAATCGAGAAAGATCTTATCAGTACGTATATAAAACGGTTTAGAAAAACGATTATATTATTCAAGACTTTATAAATTACTAGCGGACTAGACAGACGCTGTCCGGTAGACACGAAAAAACCATATCTAAACCATTCTCAAATCCACTTGAACACACACAAAAATTGCATCAAAATCGGTCCAGCCGTTTAGGAGGAGTTTAATTACAAACACACGCACATAAGATTTATATACCTATATAAATATAATTTCTTATACTTTTTACTGTATAAAATAACATAACCTAATTATAAAACGCATAATTATTACTTTATTAATTAATATACTTTTTCATCAATGTTTCATCACACGAACGGTAATGATGCTTGAATGTGGCATCCTATAATTAAGGTAGCACTATAAAATGTACCCTTGTTTATGTATTATCACAATGTTTTAGTGGATCTTTTGTAGGTTTGTCCTTAAATAAATAAATTACTAAAAACTTAAACTATTCGTAAAAGTATTTATTCTTATTTATATCATACATTATCTCAAAAAATCAATTTAAAATATCATTGTCAGATGTTTATTGTGAGAAACTAGTTACCGTTGTTAAGTTGCAAGGTTGTACAAGCTACAATAATAGAATATTCCTTAACTCAATACAACGCGTTGTCTAGATGAGTATCGCGATACTCATCTACGACGTCCACGAACAAATCACAGTCCGGATGTTAAAGTACCACTACGAGCAAGATGAAGTGCACAACTGTGCGACATGTTGGAATGGTTAACAAGCTATGTGTCTTAATATAATACTAGATAACGGGTCCTACTCGCAATTAAGTATTTAAAAAGTAATAAATACCTATTGCCCGACGTTTCAACCGAGTTGCATCGATCGTGGTCACGGGTTGTCTGATGTGCTTCAGCAGCGGCTTGGTGAAGTGCGGCATCAGTCACTACTTTATAGAAATATGTGCTATAGTATACTACTACGGAGATAAATATCAGAAGTCAAATCTGAGCGGAGTCAAATCAGGTCTTTGCAAAGCTCAGGTGCATCTATAGATTCTAGAAATCATTCTATCATTGTCGTATACATAGCAAAAGCAAATAAAGTACAGCAATATAAAACAGATTAACTGGCTCTAAGCGTAACATCCATACAATCATAGCGTAACGTTAGAATCGTAATCATACTAACAAACTTAATATTTAAATATAATCTAGTTTAGGCTTAATAAGATTAGAGGTACAACGATGTTCCCGAAATGTTTTCCGCCATTAGAACGGGGCCCGCCAACACGCGGTTGCCGAGAGATTCCAAGATAAGCTAAGACTCATTTAAACTTAACAATGTGCTAAAGTTAGCTAAGTAGTCGAGATTGTTCGCGGGTTGCTAGTTGAATTCATTTGTTATATTATTATGTTTCTGAGTTCAGTAATATTGCACCTGGATGATAGTTTATTAAGACCAGTTTTGATGAACTGAATGCTTGTTTAGAAACTGTAGATACGTGATGTTAAAAATGATGTTAATTTAAAATTACATGGTTTGCTTTACTTTTAAGTATCGTAGTATTGTAAGTTACACCAAATTTATTTAAGTATTGCTGATGTCAATTTAAGTGCGATGACCTTTTTAATCATTGACTACTAACAATTTAACTACCTTATTCTTCCAACAATAATTTATTCCTGTGCTAGAAGTGGGTTCACATTTGTCTTGCAATGGAAGGTCAAACCACGCCATCTCGATCGCAACACACCATTAGGCTGCCGCGGCTTAATATTCTAAAGTAGGTACAACTTTAGAATTATTTGATATCATTTTTGTATATGCGGCAGGAATGGTATCGTAAAACTAAAACGTATTTCATTATAAAAATGACTAAAATTAAAATATTATAATAAATCTAATATTTTATTGTAATTACCTAGAAAACATTTTGTATTTTATACTATTAGCTCAGAAATCTAAAGTCAACCATAAGTAATTTATTAATTCTAAAATATGTTTTGGACTTATACATTTTAGCGTTCTGCATGTATAAAGATAAATATTGCACTTATTCGTACTCTTAAATATAAAACGCAGCTTAAACAGGGTGAAAAAGTCACTCCTCAGGTATAGGTAGGTAATATAAACATTCTAAGCATTTTGATTATTACAATAATACACCTACACACTCAAACAAAATAAAATGAATAAAGAAACAAGCCAATATTTCTTCTGCGTTCCCGAGAATACTAAAGCACTTTACATATTTGATCGCACCAAAACAACGGAACATGCTTCGCAGTAGCAACATTAGTTCCCACCAACAAACTGACAAGCAATAATTAATATTCAACGAAACGCACACTTGACTATCAGGAGCGGGTTTCGTACCAGTAAATTGCAAGAGTTAGACCAAGTGGGCCAATTCCCCCCACCGCCGGCGTTCGCTAAAACTTTACTCATATTTAATTTGGCAGCGCACCCGCCCGAGACCAGCCTGATTATTGTTACACACTAAACACGATTAGTTAAAGCTTTGTGTATATAACGACAATATTGTGTTGAAGCTTAGTATTACGTTTATTTTTATGTAATAATGTGACTTGGTAGCGCTGCGGCGTTGAATGTGATAGCCGTGCAAAACCGTGGATTCAATTTTGAGTCGAGCAAAATTTTATTGAGTTGGTCTGCCGAAAAATTCTCAGTATCGGCACGGAATCTCGTCTGTGACTAGTAGACGGCAATAAGCTCGATGCCTGTTACGTGGACCTCAAAAATATAGCTCACAAAATGTGGCAGTACCTCTTCTGGGATCTATATCCCAGAATAGGTATGCAGAAATGTATATAGTGTAAACGTGTTTACTATATTTGTATGTACAATAGTTATGGTTTGAATGGTTATCTGATGTACAAAAGCCGCATCCAGCCTGTTTGATTAAATAGAGACTATGTAATCCGTAGTATATTTGGGTCTGAGTGTTCTTTGTGCCATTTGATTTAATCCTACTTCCTACTACTATTATAATTTTAAAGGTTTGTGTATGTCTAGATATTACGATATTAGTTATTTAATCTATTAAAATATTATGATAAAATTTGGCATACAGATAGACCATAATATTCTGAATTAACACATAGGATACTATTTATCCCAATATCCGTGTCCGTGCAAATCAAGTAGACCAAGCCACGGGCACAACCTAGTCGGTCGGTTTTTATGCTTTTATTTTATTATTAGAATTTCGGCGTTACACAATAACTATTTTAAAATAGAAGGACTGTTTTCAGAAATTGAACAAAGAGGTAGAGGTAGAGTATAGATTTAATAAGAATTTTTGGTAATACCTCAAGCCGTGGCCGTGGCTTCTGTAACTTTCTGTAACTGACTACAAAACTAAAGCCGGAAAACAGAATATTTGGAAACATTATCAAATATTTTTGTTTTATTTAATCTAAGTAAACTCAACAAAGCGTACGGATATTTTTTAAAGGAAGTTGTTGAAAAGATCTTGTACCTCCCGGAATACCGACTAAACCTACCACGGTGTTCCTCGACTTTCGCATGCGTTCGCGACCCCGCCGAGGTTTCGGCCCGCTGTATGAAACTGCAGGCCACTACACGAAGAGGCCTACCCAAAGGCACTCTCTAATATAACCTAACGGTTGGTGTAGGGGAACGCTATATCATAAACTGGGATAGTCGTAGAGAAAAGGGGATGTCTACTGTCCTACCGAAAAGGTGGGAAACTGGGAACGCTTTATCATAAACTAAGTAGTCTGTAGAGAGGAAGGGTCTGTCTCCCTCTAGAGGGGAGACGGATTCGACACAAAGGCGCGCGTGGGAACACGCACACCGCCTCTCGGACCTGGTGCTGAACGGATGGCGGGCAGGCCCACAAAGCCCACCACTCCCAGGTCAAACCTCAAGGTGGCTGGATGTCGTCTCGCTCCCTCTCCCGCTCCGCCACCTACTTGATGGAAATCACTTCCTCACAGAAGGAGGCGACAGTGTTCCACGACCTCTCACTCCAGACCATAGACTGAACTACGGCCGGGAGAGAGAGGGTAACCGATCCGACTGCCACGATCAACTCACGGTGCTGCGATGCCCAGGTGGAGCAAACCGCCAAAGTGTGCAGCGCCGTGTCCTCAACAACGTCGCGGCAGTCGCCGCAGTGGTGACAACCGGGCGTCTCTTGTCGGCGTATACGACATAGGAACTGGCCAGAACAACCGGGGCCAGTCATAACCTGTGTCAGCCGGAAGGTGAGGGCGCCAACGCGCCTCTCCAGCCACTCCTCAAACATGGGACTTACCGCCACGATCGTGGCGTGCCCGACGGTAGCGTAATAACCACCATGTCCTTCAAACTTAATCGAACTGTGTCCCTGATCAATTATTTATTCATGACGTAATTGCAATTGAACATATAAAATTGAATAATTTCCAATGGTCGTAAATAGCCGGCACTTTCTCTTGAAGAAATCTTCTCAAAGAGCCAATTTAAATAAAAAGCTATCGAAATCTCTTCGTTATATAGTTGAAAGCGTTAAAAAGCTGCAACTGTCACTCAATTATCAAAGCGTGCTTAATCCATTAAAATATGTTAATGTTTAAAACGAAAAAAGAAAATAAATATAAAATTATAAGTATAGCAGCTCCTGCTGCGGTTTCTTAAATTTTCGGTAAATAGTTTTTTCTTCATATTATAATTACGAGTATATATATGAAAGCAGCGACAGTTCAGTGGGGAGACCAACAGACTGCAATGCAGAGGGTCTCGGGTTCGAACCCACGTCGCGCACATCTGACTTTCGGAAGTTATATGACTTTTCGACATTATGTGCGTATTGATTGACAATTATCGCCTGCTCCGTACTTAGGAGAGCTCGTTAAGCCGTCGGTCCCGGCTGCCATGAACATCTATGGCAGTCGTTATTGGGGAAGTCCACACAAAAGATCCCACTGGGTCGAAGTGTCGCCGGTCTGTACTGACTGGCCCCCACACAAGATAAGATATGTATTAACCTGAATCACTCAAGAATACTTAATGGAACAATATGATTTTATGTGTAATCCAACACGTGATATACCTGAGGCCAAGTTTCATCCAAATCTGTTCAACTTGCTGTTCAACGGTTTATGTTTGTTAGAGTAAAAATACATCTTAACATCCTCATAAACTTTCACATTTATATCTTTGATAAAATTATTACAATGAAAGGCCGCCAATTAAACACTTTATCCAATTCATCAAATAAATACAACACTTAAACATTTAAAATAGCTACTTGATCAAGCAGGAATATGAAAATCCTTACTTTAGAGTATTTTTCATTTCTATTGAATATTCTAACAAATTCTAAATCGCACTATATACCATTTTACACTTAATTACACCCAATTCTATTCGTTATACAGAATACTAGCAACTTTTTGAAATATTCATAATGTATTTAATTTCATTATCGTAACAATATTCAAATGAATGGTTTCAAATCTTTGAAGCGTAGCTATAGTTTCTTCAAATGTTACGCTTAAAGTAAGCAACTCAATTTGGTGAAAATGTATCTGTATACTTGAATACAGAATGTTTATTCTAACCTCCTACGGGATTGCTAACAGCAGCTACAAACACAAAGCTAAGTTACGTAGTCTTGCCAGAATCAATAATCATTGAAGGCGAACTGCATCGACTGTAGCAATCCTAGTATAATCGAGTAACAAGCCACCCTATATGATACTCTTAACGAGTACGAAGCTCTGACGTTAGTTAAGCAAATTTTGTGGAATTTGGCACAACGCCGTGTCTAAACTTTCGGTTCAAGTTAGTGACGACCTGAGATATACATATGTTTCCTTCTGAGATAAACCAACGGAAGTATATATTATATAGTATTATTGCTTCTAATGTAGTCGACGCGTTATTAAAATTACACACAGATGTAATATTACACCGATATTATTCCAGCTATGCACAGGGTGAAATGAAAATTATACATACTTAGTCCCAAACATACATATATCCCAGATGGTTTTAGTTTTAGGCCACTTGTAATAATGGACGTATACCGGGCACGAACCTAAATTCTGCGCAACTATTAAAAAAACATCAAAGAAAAGCTCAATAACAATCTCATGTTCGAATCTTGGGTAACAACCCGGGATTCAAACCAGAGATGCGCCAGTAAAGCAAACTAATCTAAATGATATTGTTTTATAAACTGGAATTCAAGACTAAAATGATCGTATAGAAATCTATCTCCAAAAATATTATAAGCATAGTACTTCGCAATTTTAAATCTCACTCACCTAAGGAGCCAACCTAAAGCACCACGATCTTGAAAATAATCGCCAACACGTAATTTACGCACTACACTACTCTTCTTTTAAATAATAGGTGCATTATTCGTAGTAGTTTTCTTAAAGTTTAAGGGATTAAGTATGTTATATAGTACTATACTAGAATATCAATTTACTCACTCACCCGCATCAAATTTCTCATACACACTTAAACCGTTTCGTCTCCAGAACGTCTTTGATTTCTTTAGACAACGTTTCTAAGGTTCTTTGTTCTACCCTTATCTAGCTGTCCTATTTATAATTCACGTGTCGTTTTGACGGTCGTCTTATGCTTAAATCGACTAAGCAAACCTATCCCAGGATATTATGAGATTTACCTTAAATATTCCTTTAAAATTAATCATGATGTTTCTATTTGTTTAGATTTAATTTGAGCCAGATTTTCTCCAAAACATAATCATTACTGGAGTATTATATTTAGGTGAATTTTGTTCGTCTTCCGTATCTAACATGTTACATGCTCACAATCCAGTAATTAGCCTCGCTCGCTTTCGCTCAACATTTTCTTATATAATTGCGTTTAAGATATAATTCTGTCTTTGAAATTTGGAAAATAAGAACAAGTTTTAATTCATTTTTGGTGATCACCGTTATGTTATGGTCATAATAAATTAAGCTTCATATCCTATAGAAATTCTGAAATACTAGACGTATTTATCGGTGCATCAATATAAAATATGTTTTTGGGTACCCGCACCAGTCAAACATTTGTATGCATGAACATGGATGTTTGTCTTGGTCTGTTTCAATGTATAATATGTATGTATTTACAAAAAATAAAAAATATATAAGTATGTTTATCGATTATCTAGTACCCATAATACAAGCCCTGCTTAGTTTGGGCTAGATGGTGTTGTGTGTATGTGATATAATATTATTATTATTAATCTCATTTCTATATTTCAATTTAACTAAGTTTTTTGGCGATACTGTTTGCGCACGACGTTTTACTCCTTTTGTGCAATTTTACGATAAATAGCTATACGCTGAAGAAGCAAGGTCAGGTACTAACAATATAATTATCTCATGTTTTAATACTTTATGAAAATAATAAGGATAAAATTTCGGATAATCAAACAACAAAATGAACTTCTGCAGCTAGACACATACTCCATTAACAATAAACTAATAATAAATTAATGTGTAGTATGTAGAAAAATATGGTTCAGCTATATTATGAACTAGTGCATCGACATAAGGCTTATTATTGCTAAACAATATTTTTGTTTACGCTCCGTATAAATTTATTATTCGTTTATTAGGGATAGAAATTAAGTTATATTTGTAGCAGTCAGAAAGAACAACAAAAGATCAGCATGATGCTTCATATTTTGCACACACCTTTAGTGCCACAGTCAATTTACTTAATTTGACAAGTGGAACAAAGGGTACAGTAGCTCCTGCTGATATTATGGTAACTCAAGCTTAGCTGGCGTGTTTGGTACGCAAATCCCAATCTGAACTAAAAGCATTATCGAATCTCCCGGTCACCGCTTATTTTTTGCTTTTTCCATTTACCAATATCATAACCGAATTCGGGTTCTGTTTCTTGGGAACTATAAGTTCATTTTTTGTTTTTATTGTAGCGTTGCCAAAATGTTTTCAGATATTTGTTTGTGTTGAATGTTCAAATTGTTTTACTCTCTTTGATTAGGTTGAGTGATATTATGTACCTAAAATATAAAGCTATATTTTGCCGGCAGTTCCTTATTGTCATTAAAATAATAAATTTCAAAGTTATTGAGAAACTGAATAAATTTGTAATTATTTGACGATTATACTATTTTATTAATCCTAAGAAATAAATTTTAACTTATACGATTGCGGCCAGTTGTAAAAACGATTTTGGACCGGTTAAACTGATTTTGGGTATTTGTAGGGAAATTCAATACACCGTTATACGTGAAAGCTAATACTTTAGTAAAACATGAATATACTACCCGTGTCTAACCTTTCAGGGATGCATCAGTTTTGTGTGTATGTATATATGACACTTGTAAAATCCTGAAACAACTAGCATGTGTTTGATTGACTTTAAATGTATTGCCATTGTAATAAAACTTCAGGTATAATAAAACTGTGTCAGGATATTTCTGCTTTTTACAATATCTTTATTCCACTTTCAATTTGTACAAATACAGAACTTTGGTAATAATTATACCTTACTTACAGTTCGCTTGTATTATAACATTATTCTCTAGGTTGTTATCAACCTGAACTCAAAATAAGAATACCTCAAAATTTCCAAGGTTCGTTGTTTTTATAACGTATCGATAGTCTTGCCAGTGCTTTTTTTTATCCTACTATTTTAAATTAAGGAATTGAGGGAAAATAAATTAAACCTTACACCATCTACTATAGCATTTTCAGCTTACACTCTGCTATCATTATGAATACGATGACTCTTACTAAGACTATGTATTACTCAGTGGTAGTTATTAGTAATATGTGTATAAAAACTAAATCTTCTTTCAGTGCTCAATTCATCAGTGTCTCATTGAAGCTTTCTTATTATCGTAATCTATACCCCCGAGATTTCGTGTTACATCGTAGCCGTATAATGTCTAATGATATTTGCTCGTAATAGCTCCGATACACGTAACGCCACTTATTTCTCCAATATACAAGAAGGAATCGCGCAAAATCCTTGCCCAGTGAGTCTCTGGTGTACAATACTCTACATATACATATTCATACAGATGATATAGTGTAATATGTGAACTAAAGCGACACATATTTCCTGCATTGTTTTCACTGCGTCATTTCTTAACATTTTGCTCGTTATTTCTGTCATCTGAACCATTGTTATCCATATTAAATTTGTTAAACAACTCAGAAATTTTCTGTTTAATTATGATCTGTTTTTCAGTTTATTCTAGCAAAATGCAAAGCAATCAAATTTATTATTAGCAATTCGTACCATGCATACTGATTGTATGAAATAGTCATCATGTGGATGACAGGGTTTTAGTTTTAATACTGTTTTACTTAGTCTCCTCTCGTTTGACTCGTGGCAAACATAAGGGGAATACACAAAATATTAGGACTTAGTAATTGGCAAGTCTCCAATAAAGAAGTTAGATGTTTACTTCTTCTAAAAGTAAGTAAGGCTTCATAAAAGGGCCTCGTTTACATACAAGTTTAAATTACCTTTATTTTCTGCTTAAGACCGTGTAATTAAAATTAAACGTGAAATTGTTACCGCTCTTCTTAAACTTAGAGAATTTTGGACTGCCTCGATGGTGCAGTGGTAGTGAATGTGCATGACTCACGGGTCAGGCAATGTGTTATTAAGTTTTCTCTCAAGAAATTCTTAGTAGTAAATAGTCAGAGAATTGAACTGGGACTCGTAGACAGCAATAGACTCGCCCTCAATTACGCGGTACCTTAAAATGTAGCTGAAGAAATAAATTAAATCTACTTAATGTATTAAATCCAAGGCGCAGGCATAGGTGTACCTCTGCTTGCATCTTTGGGGATATAGGTATAAATCTATGTGTATTTATGTAATCAGAGAATGCATATTTGAACAGCAGTTGCTTTTTTATTAAAATCAATTCAATTCTATTTCTGCAGTACCAACCATCGGTTAGCTTTTCATTGACATTATTTCGTAGCCGATGAATATCGAATGTACGTTGGAAATTCGGCAAATTAAATTCTCTCTCGTCTGTCACTTGCGTCAGAGCCTCCCATATCTCAATACTGTCCGAACTCAAATCAACGTTTACAAATTGCTTCGTTTATCACCAATACGAAGGCTGATTGCATCTTTTTTGAGAAACTGCATTTGTTTGGATTTGAATACGCGTTTTGGCTTGCGTATCACTTTGTGTTTTATAAATGTTTAGTTGTTAGGTTTTAAATAAAAAATATCGAATAAATGTTTTGATATTGATTTTGCTATGTTTTGTATTTAGGTAAAGCTATAGAGGCATTAGCTTGCTCAGCGTCGTCGGTAAATTGTATGCGAAATTGTTAATTGAAAGGATTGTGAAAGTAACCGACGAGAAAATATGGGATGCACAAACGGGATTTCGAGAGGGTATGGGATGTACGGATCAGGTCTTTTCCTTACGGAGCATAGCCGAGAAAGTTTTGGCCAAAGGTCAAAAAGTCTATTGCGCATTCGTGGATCTGGAAAAGGCTTATGATAAAGTGGTGAGGCATGAACTTTGGTCGGTGTTGTCCATGTATGGAGTGAATAGCAACCTCACACGAGTTCTGAAATCTCTTTATGACGATTCCAGAGCTTGTGTTAGGATAAATGGGACTTACACAGAATGGTTTAACATCGAAAAAGGTGTTAGGCAAGGATGTGTAGCGTCACCCTGGCTGTTTAACCTATACATGGACAATTGTTTGAAAGATTTAAAAGATTGTGAATGGGGATTAAGAATGAATGAGTTACTTGTCAAATGTCTACTTTATGCCGACCACCAAGTAATACTTGCGTCATCGGCGGAAGAGTTGCAGGCGATGGTAACTAATATGCATGGTGCTTTTGAGAGTAAAGGAATGAAAATGAATGTAAGCAAGACGAAAGTAATGGTATTTGAAAGGGAGGAGTGCATGACGATGTGCAATATTATGATTGATGGAGAACAAGTGGAGCAAGTGAAACAGTTTGTGTATCTGGGTACTTTGTTTACAAGGGATGGTACACATGAGGGAGATATTGAAAGAAGAACGATTGCTGGCAATAAAGTGAATGGCGCTCTGCGCGCTTTTATGAACAGTCGGAATGTATCCGAAAAGGCACGTTTGGCTGTTCATAGAGGACTATTAAAACCTACACTTATGCATGGTAGTGAAAGTTGGGTATGGCAAAAGAAGCATGAGAGCAGAATAAATGCTGTAGAAATGAGAGCGCTGAGAAATATATGTGGTGTGACTCTGAAAGATAGAATAAGGAATAGTGTGATTAGAGAGAGATGCGACATAAAAGTGGATGTAGTGACGAGAATAGAAAAGGGTATGTTAAGTTGGTTTGGGCATGTAGAAAGAATGGACGAGAACAGACTGACTAAGAAAGTTTATAAGGCTAGTGTGAATGGAACAGTCGCAAGGGGAAGACCTAGGCGAACGTTTCTTGATCAGATCGGAGACGTTCTGGATAAAGGCCAGGTTAAGGGCACCTTAAACCGGCAAGCGTGTATGAGGAATGTTATGAAAGTGAATGAAGCCAGAGAAGTGTGTCAGGATCGTAGCAAATGGAAGTCCGTAGTCTCTGCCTACCCCTCTGGGAAACAGGCGTGAATTTATGTATGTATGTATGTATGTATGTATTTAGGTTAGGTTATTTAGGCAGTACCTATACATTTGTATAGCATGTAAAGGAGGGTTTAGCATTAACAAAATTATTGTTTGAATCCAGTAAAGATTTTCTAAGATATCTGTTAAAATATCTGTACCTGAACTTTGTAAAGGTTAATATACAAATGAAATAATATAAATGTTAAGTTCATACTCTTTTCATATGAAAAGAGTATGGAAATATATATTTTATCATGTAGGATTTACTTACTATACAACATATGACTGTTCGAAAATATCAATTTATCACTAAAGACTTATGTTACGTACAATTTTTATTTTACCAAATCGCAATGTGGAAAAATTTTAATTAATTGTTCTATTTTATCATATTTAATATCTTCATATACCACATTATTTTTAAACATAAAATTTTATCACAAAATTTGACCTCAATTTGTCGAATAACTTCTTTAATTTGCCTGCAACCCTCAAGACATTCTATTCAACTTTACACGAACTGTAACAAACATTGGCACTTTAAAATATTTACTTCTAAGCATCTACCGAAAAACGCATTATCCACCGTCCTTCCTCCTAGCTCTCTTTCACCAAAACAAATAATAACCATTCCTAAATTCAAGACTGTAGTATAACCTTTGTATATCAGCCATATATTTTGCTTAAACATTGACGCATTCAACGTGTTTATAATACTCTTGGTGGCGTTCTCGAGCACATTACGGAGTGTATTGCCGTATCAAGCCACCTTAATGCAACTTGCTTTAAAGCGCGGCACGTAATACCAGCTTTAAGGGTGTAATCGTGGCCGTTTGTTACACCGTTCTCGTTATAATGTTGAAGAGTCAAGTGTTCAATATGCCAGGCTATATTTTGTCTTTTAATTATACGTCTTATAGACTCACACTTGTTTATTTTCGATGGAGTAGGTACGAGTGTTCATTACAGTAAACTTTGTCAACTGTTATAACACTTATAGCTTGTCAGGTATGTTTTAGCTTCCAAGTTATAAACGAGAGGGCAATTTTTTTTTTAAATTTCTCTCACTAGTTATAAATCTTGTGTCGTGGGGGAGCTTACAAATATTTATACAACGGATACAAATAGCCTCCAAACTTGGAACAATTATTTGTGGATTACCCACAATATGCGGCGCAGTGGCAAGTCAGCCACTTAAACTTCTACGCCATCCGTTCAAACTAATGAGTATATTTTCATGTAACAACTTTTAACGTTTTTCTTTCAGATCAAACAAAGTCGCAAGAAGGTAGGGAGGCCCTGCAATGGAACAAAATAGTCAAATAAACATATGGTCCACTTACTCTTTATCTTTAACGGTTTCTGTATATATTTGCAACAATGCGTCGACTATAACGATGCTGAAAACATCAAAAATAAAAAATCGCCTAATTATTATGGCGTCTCTTTGTCAAGAAATTCTTAGTACACAACACGGATTTTGAACCTAAGGCCCGGTTGATGGATAGGCTCATTTCTATTAAGTGGGACCTAAAACGTAATGTACAGGTGATTCACCTGTTTGTATGTAAAAATAAAAATAAATAATACAAGTTCAAATTCCAATCAAATTGATTTTGTGACGAAAAAGTAAGCGACAAAACAAATATTTTCCCGCATTGTGTTGTTGTATTTCTCCAAATATATAAATAATTATTCATTAGTTCAAATTTCGTTTACAAATTTCGCAGACCATCAATTTTCAACAATGACAACACTACCCAATTATTACCGTCGAACCAGTTTATTAAACAGAAAACAACATTCACTTAACAAATTGCACTATTCATTAACTTCATAACTAACTTGCTAGGGAAAATTAGACTTTATGAGTCCAATAAATAAAACTAAATTGGCGTGAATGGGTGATATACATTAGTATATGGCTCATATGGTCAAATGGGCAAATGTTCGGCAGAATTAGGAAGTAATAATGTAAGTCGTCATCAATATTAACGGTTGTCGGTAATGGTAGCAAATCGTTTGTTGGGGAGATATCGTGATAACGCATAATACGTATGAGGCGTAGATAGCAAGTTAATAGGTGACGGGCCTGTAATGATAATTATGTCCAGCGGGTAATTTACGATGGATATTCGCGGAGGGATAATAGGTGCAGGGTTAGATTAGCTGTCGTAATAAATACATTATCTTATTACCTAAAAATCTAATAACATAACGTGCGAGTGTAATGCCTATTTCGTCGAGAATATAGGCGTGAGACAATGTATATCAAAATGACATTGTTTTGACGTACAATAAGTACTTAATATCTTACTAATATTATCAATGCGAATGTGAGTTTTTTTGTTTGTTTGTTTCTTACGCTTCCACGACCTAAGTACACGACCGATCATCGTGAAATATCGCATACACATTCCCAGGGGAACAAATAAATAATAGTTTAAAAAACTAAAAAACACGCTTTATTAAAAAAAGTAGAATATGTGAGATAGAGTAGTAGTAGATAGTGATAGAGTGTGGGGAGGGTTATCAAAATATCTTAGAAAGCACCCCACGCTTACTTTTTTTAATAAAGCGTGTTTCTTAGTTTTTTTAAACTAGGTATTATTTATTTTTATTTTTTCAAACATATTTTTTTTCTAAATTATTTTATTGTCATTGGTCCTCGATAACTGTGCAATCAATATCAATCCGTCGGTTTGAAAGGGGTGAAAATCACGTTCAAAGATTCCTTTACATAGATTCATAGATACACACCAAGTTAATAAAAGCGTATTAAAAAGGGTACCTTTTATCCGGATATAACTACTGTTACTAACCTAACCTAGCCTACATTTACGCGAGCGAAGCCGCGGGCATAATCTAGTAGATTATATTTATATGATTTACTATATTTGCTTACGTCTTCGCCCGCATGAACCATACCTGGATAGAGTTATACCATGAGTCAAGAACTAGCCTTTCTGTGCGTTAAGTTTTTATAATAATGCGATCAGCAGTTAACAGGTAATTAAGATGTTTGTAAAACGCAAGGCATAGTAGGTGATATTTGGGAAAATGTATTAAGGTTGCTTGGATTTTTAGCTTTATGCTTTAAAGATAATAATTAATATACCATATTGCACCAAGATTTTTGGTTTGGTTTTGTTTGACGGTGAATAGAAATCTTTCGCCGAAAATCTCATGTTTTCAAGATTATTCTCTAATTTGTTGCGTGTATGTTAGAAAAGACTAGGCTTCTACTAATTAACCGTTATTAAGTTCGTGTATTCAAAGGACTGTTTTGTATGTCAAAGAGAGCAAATTAAAAAATAGGATTTATGATATCAATATGTAAAGGTCATGTACGAAAATGTCGTTTCTTCTTTACGAATATAACATGGCTTCGATTGGTAAAAATAATTAAAGGATATAGCAGCGAAAGCCTAGAGGAAGACTGCCACGCAGAGGTCTCAAGTTCGATCCCAAAGCACACATCTCTGATTTTTCGAAGTTATGTGCGTATTAAAAGTTAATTATCGCTGGCTCTACTGGTGAAGGAAAACATTGTGAGGAAACCTGCATGTCTGGCAATTCTACGTAATGTTCTTGAAGATATGCGAAGTCTGTCAACCTGCACTGGGCCAGTGTGGTGGAGTATGGCCTAACCCTTCTAACACTGAGAAGAGGCCCGTGCCTAGCGGTGGGATAATAAGCACAGAACTAATATTATTATATTTTATTATAATAAAAGGATTAGGAGACATAAACTTGGATGGTATTTTATTTTTATGTATGAAGACATTTCAACGCGTAACAGTGGGATCTTTGAGACTGTGTGACACAGAGGAGGTAAGGCCACTGGGCTGCGTTTTAAGTACATCGGCAATAAAATCATTTCTGCTAGACTAAACGGGCCTTACTTTTAAATAATAATAATGTCCTCCAGAACGAATTTCAGTCACGGTGGCCAATCTGGCAAGAATGACCATCTGCGCAGGAGATATTATAGTTCACAAGCGTGTGCGCAAACACAAGTGCACTCTCTATTCCCTCATTCTCATGATCCGATGGGACGGTAATCCGACACGACCGGAGAGAGATCAGGCGCATCACCAACGGCTTTACGTGCTTTCCGAGGCACGAGGGTGTCTAACATCACCAACTTCCTGACTCCGGGCTGCTATTGAGATTTCTTAACAGAAAATCCCAATAACCTTTTGTTGGCCCGACCCGGGATTCGAACCCAAGACTTCATGCACAGCAGTCGCATTCACTACCGCTGCGCCACAGAATACTTAGACATAAAATTTCTGCTTCTAAGAGAATTCCTGTGTCGTGTGTAACTTAACAGACATTAATACAAGAAAGAGCAGACTCAAAACAGTTTTATTTGTGCACACAATTTTGTCCCGTATGGACATCTAATCCACATCACTTAAATCAGTAGCAGTGGCGAGCCGACCACTTAAATTTTCCAAGATTGTTCAAGATTGTTGAAGGACAAACAAAATAACGGAGATAATCTCTGTAAAGTAGTTCTTCTAAGCTTTTCATCCCATTTTATATTTAAACCGTTGGCCTAATTGCTACAAGGAATATGTAAGAAATATTTTCGTGAATAATCATGATACTATAATATTTAGTTTTTATTGTTACTAGCGGTCGAAAGTGGTCCTAGTGGTCGAAATTCGACCATAATTGATTTAAATTTTAAGTTGAATAGTTATTAAGGTTTTATTGTTTATAACTTATACCCTTATAATCACATTTCATTTAGATTACGATCTATACAGGTTAATTTACCTATCTTTGTCAAACAAATTATTATATTGATATGTAACCATATTTACGAAGAATAGTACGACTGCGTGTGTCAAATGCATGGTTGTGTGCGTGTAATGTTTTTTCATTAATTTAATGTATTTCTCATGCATATTTTATATAAATATTGGTATTACTCACTCCTCCTTCTCCATATAAACTTTAACTGTGCCAAATTTCATACTCCTTCGTCCGCGCAATTTTTGTAAAAAGGGGTACAAAGGTTTTGCTTCTCGTATTAATATATAGATAACTGTAGGAAGAAATATTGTTTATGAACTAAAATTACCGCGTTGCTAGATAATAATTTCATAATATAGGTATCTGATAGCATCCTATTATGATCAAATTTATTTATATAATGTAACCTATTTGATTATATGAAAAGAATATATTATAATTAATAACTGATACTGTTTGCTTGTTGTTTTATTTACATAGTATACAAATTATATGTAGTCACCTACTTTTGCTTAAAGCAAAATAAATTTTAAAGGAGACGGATACGCTTTCATACATTCTTGGGCCTGGATGTAAAAGGATGAAAGTTGAATGAATTTAGAGCTTATATATTACCAAACCGTCTCTGAAAATTCTGCGGATTTTGGCGATCTGAGAGCAGAGCTATAAGAGATTTAGTAAAAGTGAGGTTATGCAACAAGTTGACAACAATCTATACTAAACAGCTGATTTTTGAGCTGCGATTGCTACTTTGTTTTACTAGACAGTTATTTACTATATTAATTGTAGTATTTATTGTATTGTATTGAGTGGGAGGATATTAGGAAACTCACAAATAGATTAAAATATAGGGAAGACAAGGATGTGATCTTTAAAAATAAAAATCACTTTTTTAATAATAATTATCTTTTATTTATCTTCAATTATAATCAGAATATCATCTAAGAAGTACGCAGATGGTAGATGGCTGACTCATGATGCAAGAGAACGACCACAGCGGAGACATACACTACGATGGCCAAGTTGTTGTGGTTCATCAACAGATGGTTGTTGAGCCAAATCCCAACAAGCTTGGCAAATATAGTCACTGCTATTTACCTGAAAGATGAGAAAAGTTAAATAAAAAAAATCATGATTACTGTAAAATATACAGTCAGTTTAGGTTTTTAGTTGTTTTTACATGTAAATAATATTCATATGACTATTATAATATGTTTAAGTATCTATACTTTATTTGTAAGTATAATGCAAGGGCCACACTTAGGTTTAATGCTGATAATTATTAACGTGTTTAGGAACACCTGTTAACAAGCAGAGTCAACTATTGTAGCAACAAGCATGATTTTTTACAGTAGGTAGGTTTCTTTTATAATGAAGCCTGAAGAAGAATTATGGAAAATCAACCTCTCAAAATCGATGTTTAGTAGGTATCCAATAACGCGTTAAAAAACGACGTTAAGCATTAGTGTTGCTCCTGCATAATGGTTATGGAAAACATAGGAAGGAACCTATAGTGAGAGACGCTGGGTAGCCAACAAACAAAAGGTTGTACTTACAGGTTCTGGTGCACGCCATTGACGAATCACTGACAGTGTCGTTTCATCATCTAAAGCTCGTCGCCCCAGTGTATTCCAGCGACTAGTCGCTATACTACAATTCACACAGCGATCCATGGTGTCAATATCCAATCGATAAGCAGGACGTAAAATACAAAATAACGAGCCAAATTCAGATGAGTAAACGAGTTTATCCGTGTCCGTTAAGATAGCAAGGGTCGTACAAGTTAAGCAAGATCAGAAGTCCGTAGAAAGAAAGCACTGGTTGGGGAATATATATAAAAAACTGGAAACACACTCAAAACGCACACGCAGTAAACGATACGAGACGAGTGATCATAGATTGAGAGTCAGGTAGCTGTCACTGTTAGCACAGATTAAAATACAGTTGACAAACACAGGTAATAAATCGATCTGTAAACGAGAATTAATTTACAGATTTATTTTCATCAAGTTAGTATTTCGATATTTTTAACTGTTGACATTTTGTTAATTATTGTTAAATACATTTACTTTGATTGAATCAATCATCTGGTGCAAGTGATTTTATGTTTTTTATTTAATACATTCGCATTAATCGATTATAGTAATCGATATCCTATTTTATTAGTGACATAAACTTATTTTTAAGATTTCTCGTCTTCCAGATTGTGAATTAAGCTAATTTTTTATATTTTACAATAGAAAAATACAACGCTTTTTTTAAACCATATCTTAACTTAAAGCAGTCAGGCCCAGAAATACCCGTCTCCTTACTATTAGTATTATTATAATTGTTGATCTATTTATTATCCTAGCAGTAAATCAACATCAGTTCGCAGTATTGTTTTTTAATTTAATTTTTACGTGGGGGAATCCTTTGACGCATACCCCTCCGCGGGGGCGGGTGAAGGGGTTATGTCGGACTCACCGGGGTAAAATAAAGATGTTGAAAAGTTAATGTACCTCCCGGAATATCGACTAAACCTACCACGGTGTTCTTCGCCAAAACCGCTAGCCGCCTCTCCAGCCACTCCTCAAACACGGGACTTACCGCCACGATCGTGGCGTGCCCGGTCAGTCCGCAGTTTAAGAAAGTCTTCCCAAGGCCGGCTATCTGCTCATATAATAAAATTGTAACTGATCGATCTCTCTATATAGGTGATAATTAAATAAAATGTGAGGGGTCTTTATAAAAAATATAGAAGCAAAAATCATATATTTTCAATTTCGTCTGTCTGTATGTTTGTACACGCATTTCAAAATCTACTGCACAAAATTAACTATGGTTTTTACAGTTATATTGCTGGAGGCAATTAACTAAAAACCTGGTGTATGTTTCATAGCGATACGCCGCTTAGAAGTCGATTATTATCTATGAAGATGCATACTTCTAGGCGACGTATATATTATGGCTAGAAAGAAGAAAAAGGCATGTAATTCCAAATTCCACATAAATTCAAAAAGCAATGATTGTAACAATACGTTACAGTACGGTATAAAAGATGTCAAGTGTACTTGTAGTGGTTGCAGGTAAAGAAGAGCATGCGTAATTTGCATATTCATTAAATCGTTTGAGCTTAGATCTTCTGATTGCGTAAACTTACTTTAATAACGCTTATACGTCAAGTGATTCCACTTTAGTTTAAGCAAAGTAACTTATTAATTTATATGTATCGTTTTACCATCACTTATTGCTGATGAGTCTTCGATTGGTGTTGATATTACTGAGGAGTGGTTAGTTAGTTCTGTCTGTCTTGTTGGCTCTATGGTGATAAGTATTTACTATTCATGTGTACCTATAATGCAGTGTAAGTGAGCTGAAGGTATGCTCTCGATTATGGCTTCAAGTCAGGCTAGGTTTTTATTGTTGGGTATCAGACGAGTCGGTATTGTCAACCTTTTTCTATTGCAATTGTTGGGGTGGATAATACAATGAATCTTCACCCAGCAACGCTCAGGCTCACGCCCTCAGAAAAATATTTTGTTTTACTGACATAACGTTCTTGAGATTACCATGTCAAAATAGACCTATTTTTAAGGCTTTTAGTAAGTTTTTTTATACTGTAGTTCTCACGAAAGCGTTGAGCTGATTTTTCAAGTTTAGAAATGTATCCTTATTTCATGAATGCTTTCGTACTAATAATACTGTTGGTTCCGGAATGAGACGTAAACAAGTAGCGTCACGAATCGTCCGATCGAGTGGGGTATAAAAGCGCGGTCGGCGCGCAATGACTCTCTTTGACATCGAGCGGCGGACGGAATGGACGTGCTGTGTGATCGCTGTTGGGTGGTAACAATTATGTCTTACTTTATTTTTTATTACATTTCTTGAATAATTGAATGATTATTTAAAGGTAAAAGTGCATCTGTAAATTTTTGAAGCTGTTTCGCTTCTGATGCCAATACAATTAAGTGCGGGAAAAGTCTTTTATAACAATATAATTAGTTAACTATATTTTTTCATTAAACAGTAAATGGAATATGCTGAATATAGTTGTAATTCAAATATACAGTGTCAATTACCCACACAGTTCACGTTCAATCTTACTAACTCTAGAAGTGGCACGAATTAGACGTTAGTAGAACTTTAAATTGCACTAGTAAAATTTGCACGACCAATAAATGTGTGTAACTCAACTGCCCAAAATCAAGCACTCGACCTCAGCCTGCTCATTCCGATTACATTCCCTAGGGCCTTAACCACATCTTAAAGTATTAACTGACCCACGCAACTTGGTCTGCTTCACATAAGAGAATTTACCCCGATATTGCAAAATTTTTAATTTGATGCTCCACTCTTATTAGTCGTAGCGTGATGTTATATAGCCTACAGCCTTCCTCAAATTAGCTATCCTACACGAAAATATTTTTTTAATTTGAACCAGTATTTCCTGAGATTAGCGCGTTCAACTAAACAAACTCTCCAGCTTTAGAATATTAAGTATAGATTGCTAAAGCGTGTGTGAAAACGAGATAGAGCTATACATTCTGTAAAACAATGTATAATTTTTGTGCTTCCAATTGAGACACCCTAAGTGGTGTCACTCACCCTCCTGAATGAGTTCATAACCTGTTCCTCCATATATGTACATAAAGTCCAGTCCAGTAAGTATATGTATATGTAAAACAACATAATAATGAAAATAAAAATGCCTGTTTTCAGAGGTCTTCAGCTTAATCAAGTTCAAAACCTTTGAACCGTATTCATAAAACGGGCTGTTAATAATCAGTGCCCTTACTGAACTAAAATCGTAAAAATACTAAGTACATTTGTACATTTCACAGTTGTACATTCTATACTAAACTTGAAATGGAATGTAAACTCTGTATAGTTACTGTCCAACTAAATTAAATAGTTAGAAAAAAAATGTATTCCTCAAATGACCTCACAGTATTCTTGTTAGCCCACCTAGCTAAGCTAGAATCACGTCTTTAGTGAAATGGATAGAATTCGCTACCACAACCTCTCACCTTTCGCTAGTGCAATGCCTTATCCATTAGACTACGCCCGCTTTCAAATAGACCTAACATTTTGTTTGTTATTTATTAAGTAACAAACAGTACTGGTTAAACGAGTTACAAAATACTTGAATTGTCCGTGTTACACAACTCCTCATACAATTTATTCAGTGCGATCGTTAGCAAACTGTATGAATCAGCTTTAGTTACATTGTGAATCGGTTTTTTTCTGGTCCTGTGGTTTAAATTTGTGCTTACGTTTCCATGTCCTATATCCATGTTGTATTATGTCCATCATGTTCCAGTCTTAGTGAGGCAAAGGCTTTCTAGTGAAATCGTAGTAGTGTCTCACAAAGTTTCCATATGTGCCCAGTAAACGGCTATGATCTGATGGCTAGGATATAATCTTGAAATGATAAATAGAGGTCTTCCTTTATCTATTATTTCAGAGATATGGTATGCTAACGTGATTCTTTGTATGTATATAGTAATCCATTTTTGCTTACTTGTGTTATTTAGTAATCTAATATGGCTTATTGGTAGATTTAGACAATACATTAATACCCATTTATTTGTATTGTCTTTCTTGTTTTTGTCATATTGTGTCAGAAAACATTAACTGAATGAAATAAGATAAGTAAAAAAAACGAACTACCTATTAGACTAAAATTAAATCAAACAAGAACAACTGCGCAATAATCTCACCAATATTAAAATTCCAAACAAATGAAATACGAATATAACTCTAACCGTCCATTAAAAGAAAGACATGAATGGTAGTTAGTCTTAACGTGTCGGCATTCACTAAGCAGTTTTCGAATTCACTGGCAATTTAATTTGTTACTCGATAGTCCGCAATATACCTCTGCCAGCTAGTTTTAAGTCTCTGTATTTACTAGGATTTATTGCTTCACCTATATTTCGGCAACTTCCACCCAGACTTACTTGTTTTGTTTCAACTCAGTTTCTTCCTTTCTTACAGACTAAATTAAATAAAGTTCTTAGAGTTGTTCGAGTAAGTTCTTTAATTAGTGCAAGCTTACATCCTTTTCTAGTTAATTAGCGTTTAAAATTTTCATATATAAAACTTTTATAATCTTCTATAATTTTACCGTCTGCTTGATAAACTTCGTTAGGTTTAAAAAAGTTGCTAACGACTATATAATATTTATGATAGAAGGTACACGGTTTAAAATTTTATAAAGTAAAATGAGATTAGAATATCGCAGCGATGATTTACCTTTATACCAATTTTCTAGCCCACCGGATCGTATATCGGATCAAAAGTATGTGAATATTGAGTCACAAGATTCCCTCAGATACGAAACGTCTACGTGTATTACGGAGACCACACATCAATTTCCGTCGCAGTCTTAAGATAATATTATAACAATAACAAGTGATATTATTCTTGGCTCTCCGAGCTTTGTTCGTAACTTCCTAGGTACGTTTATAGTGCCTGTCTGCTAAAACGACAGATGCTTTGTACTTATAAACTATTGTTACTCCCAATTACTAGAATGTTTGGTGTGTTTGCTCTACGAGGAAACAGAGCGTGTAAAAAAGTTTCTGGTTCAATAATTACTAGACTTAGTAGGGCTACATCCAACTTGGCCAGTAAATATAGATGTGCTAGCAATTCTCAGCTTATTTCGACCTTTTCTGTGCCTTCTTTTTCAAAACTCTTAAAGAATGGGAGTGAAAAGTTGGAAGTTTTGCTCGGAATACTGCGGTTCAACCGTTCTTTTCTTAGGTCCATTTTCAATGTGAATAAAAATCTTGCGAATGCATGTTTTTGTCTGTAACGCGTGTTTTAAGTAGATATTTTACAAAAACAGAAATAAGCTTATTTCTTTTATTTTACTTAGTTCTTATTGTAATGCCGATGTTATATACTCGTATTTATGTAAGAGTCTTGTATAATGAATACTTCATAATAGTCTATAGGCATCTTCATAATAGGCAATAAGTCAAATCTATAAACCACATACACTCACGTACGCGTATTACCACAGGGGCAGGCAGAAGTGCAAAAATTTACTATTATTTTATTATAGATTTTAATATTCAGTAATAAATGGTATAATGGCTGCAACATCTTGTACATATAAGACATAAAATACTCAAGTTATAATTGAATTCTTCTCACTTTTAAAAGAGTACCGTGCCCTGAATATGCATATAGGGCTGATATTATTATTATATAGGTAGTTTTGTACTCTACAAGACTATTTTTGGATTTTACAAGTCAAGTTACTAGACAAGATTGTATTAATTTGGCAAGGTAAGTAAGTATCAGGATAGAGGACTTTAAACACCAACCAGAGATATCTAGTACTAAAGGCAATAATTAAAGGCCTTCAACGTTTTTCATATAAGGAGAAAATCAGATGGCGGATAACAATTTTGGTTTTAGAATATAAAGAAAAAGAAAATCATATTTATGTCAGTGCATTTTTTAAGGCATTCTATAAAATCAAACGATACTCATATCGGCTAACTTGACAACTTAGTGGAACCATACGGCAAATATAAATAAAATGCGCATCATATAATTCAAAACACTGAAAACCCAGCTAAGACTTAACTTAAGTGAAGAATAAGACATTATAAAAAGACAAACTAAATACTTTTAGAATTTATGCACCCCATCCAAGTTGCATACATTAAAAACTATAGAAAAACTTGCAACAATTTGTTACACTGTACATCAGAATTCTGTTAAATTCAAACTTTTGTTAATAAAGCCATTTGCAACGGTTGCATTTTAGTAAAGGAACGTTATAAAACTTTTATCTCGAAGCCATCATTATTCATGAAAGACCGTGACGTCTTGATTAATGTTTAAAAACAAAGTTGAAATTTTATTTCAGTTGCAGAAATGGGAAGCGAACGCAACTACCATTTTTCAATTCGTAAGAGACAATTTTATGAAAACTGGTGAAATATGTTTTCAACAATTTCATATGAATCCAGCTGTTTATACTAATTACTTTTTGCTGGTGCCTAAATAGCGATCCTAATCAAGCTCATGTTGAACAGTGCTTCAAAGAAAATATTCGGTCATGTATACTTCAATGGTTTTTGGCTAAGCTCTCCTTGTAATAAGCTTTTGCGATTAAAATATAAAAATATCGAATACGTTATATTTTAGATTTTATTATTTTATACAATATATCCGATTAATTACTTATAAACAAAAAAGACATAAGATATTATATACATGATATTATAATTAATATATTTATTAACGACCCTAATCTGAACTGCTTAACAGCCAAATGTACAATTAATTAAATTATCAAAGTGCTAAAATGAATAGAAGGATATAATTTAAATTCTGAATCTTGCATTATAAAACATTTAACATTGAATTATACATATCCATATATGGCTATAAATTAAAGTATTATAATACTTATGTTAAGTTTACAGAATGTGTTTATTTTTTACGTTGAGCTATATATATAAATATATATATGTATATACATATATGTATAAATGTAGCAAGACGCGTTATGACATGCCCAAATGATCACATAATAAAAATCGTGGCGTAGACTTCATGATATTAGACTACACGTTAGCTGACAACACGATAGTACGGGCAGATCGTAACTTGTCAACGAGCTAAGATACGAATTTGATAAGAAATGTTATGCAAGTGTCGCTCAAAGTATATAAAATGCAACATAATGTCACGGCAAAAGACCGTGTAAAAATACTAAATTACTCAACAACATGACATTTTCATAAATCTGTATTTTTATGTTAGTTGTTTTCGCAGCTAATTTTTTTTATTATTATTTTTATATTTTCAGCAATTACATTTTTAAACATTTGTTTTAGTAAATAATATGTTATATAATTATACGTAACGTATATTAACGCGATCATGCATAATGTTTACCTTTTTTATGCTTGACGTTTCGACCAGGTTACACCGGCCGTGGTATATCTTGCAACGCGAAAGTTTAAAAGTTATTAAATAATATGTTATTATTAAAATTAATTGAAATACAAACGGTCTGGTTGAAACGTATTAACGAGCAAGACACGAAATAAATAAGAATTTTAATGGAATGTGTCGTTCAAAACATGAGATGCAACAAAATATTACAGTAAAAGGTCGTAAAAATAAAGGCAGCAGCATTTCATTTTCATAAAACAAAATTGTTTATAGGAAATTGTTATTGCAACAGTTTTTCATGAATAATTAAACGTATGGGAAAATGACTATACAGAAGAACTGAAATAAAATTATTAAAATGTTGTTTCAATTATATAAATAGATGTAAAAATTTTATTTTATTAAATGTATTACTTTTATAAATAGAACAAGGTTGGACAGGTCGTGTGTTCGTTTTTTCGATTCTAACGCGCTAATCTCTTCAATTAGCAGTCGGATTAAAAATTCAATATGATAGTTCAATTTTTAAGTATGTAACTAACATAACTTCACACTGCAAGACACTGGGCGTCCCAGGGTGTGGTATTTATAAGCATGGGTGGCAGTGGCATGGCAGTTAGTAGAAAATAAATATATACTAATATTATAAAGCTGAAGAGTTTGTTCGTTTGTTTGTTTGGTTGAACGCGATAATCTCAGGATCTACCGGTTCGAATTGAAAAATTATTTTAGTGTTGGATAGCCTATTTATCGAAGGCTATAGGTAATATAACATCACGCTACAACCCACGGGGGTGGTGCAGTAATCATAAACGCGATTGAAACCGCGGGCACATCTAGTATATTATATAAAGAGCTTCGCATTAAACCACTTGATTTATTACCACGCTTAATTATTTTTCTATCTCATCAATTCTGTATTTGTATACCAGTTTATAATGTGTGTCTGTTCTATGTGACTTTCACTATAAATATGATACTGAGCTTATTTTTCACTGTTAAATCCGTACTTAACAATGAATCCAGATCACAATCCCTCTTAACATTACCCACTAGCATTCAAGCACAGCCCGTAGTCCTTTCACAAACATCGGCGTCATAAATTCTACTAACATCTTGAGACAGATAAAAAATCGCTGCAGGTCCCTTCGGGTGTATGCTGACATTAATCTACCTATCTTTGACCATTAATCTATCTTCGTGCTTCAAGTACTCTCTGAGGATGCTTAAGGTGATACAATTTGTCATATTAAGGATGAACTGCAGCATAATATGTCTCGAAATAAAACGAGTTTATTATAAAGCTGGAGATTGCAGAATAAAATAGCGTATCTTTTTGATTTCTACATGTTTTGATTTCGTTCTGTGATTTACCTTTTTTTTTATCGTAGGAAAATGCATTGGCGCATACCCCGCTGGGCGAAGGGGTTATGTCGGACTCACCCGGGAAAAGATAAAGATATCCCGGTAATACCGACTAAACCTACCACGGTGTTCCTTCTCACAATCTATGGCCGGGGCGTAGGGTTCACTCGCGCATTCATCCTGCAGCCCCGGTAGATTTGGGTCGCCACTTGGTCGTGGCGGCCTCGTCGCATTTATTGTAACACTTATAGGCGCGCGCGGAACACGACGCGCCGCCGTCACGGGCATGCTTCTGCACGGGCGAAAGACTGCCCTAGTCTGTCGCCCCAGGCCAGCGCTCATGGGGGCCGGAGATTGTTTAGTATCCTTTGGCGCCCGGTGCGTCGACTGCGGGCCGGGAGGAATGTTGATGTGAATGAATTATCAGTTATCACCTTAACATTATCATTTTTGTATTATTTAATCTACTCTGTTGACATCTTTACGAATAATGTTTATATTGTTGTTAATTTAGTGTTCCATTAAGTGCCATTTTGTAAAATCAATTTCTGTTATGTTTAGTGCAAAATTCAAATACGATGTAAATATTGTTCCTGAATAAATGAAATGAAATGAAATGAGGCTGGTGTTCCTCCCGTTTCCTTTACGCCACCTCCTTAGTATTATTTTAACATTACTACCTCGCAGAAGGATGCGGTGGCTACCCATGCGCTCTCGCTCGTGACCATAGACTCTACTATGGTCCGTAGCGAGAGACGCTTCACCCCTACTGCCGCGACGAGATCAGGACGCTCTTCAGCCCAGGCTGGGCATTCTTCATGGGCATGCTATGCCGTGTCCTTGGGGCAGTCCTCGCAGTGATGGCACCGGGACGACTCCTCTCGGCCGATGTGACTTAGGTACTTCCCGAAGCAGCCGTGCCCTGAGAGCACCTGCGTCGTCCGGAAGGTGAGGGCGCCAAAACGCCTCTACAGGCACTCCTCCATGATGGGTTTTAGCGCCGCTATCGCAGCGTGCCCTGCGCTTGGTTGCACAAGTCACGCTCTCCACTCCACCATCAGGATCTGACGTAGCGCGCATCGCTGTGCGTCGATTTCGCACGGTAGGGGGCGCATGTCGCGCCTTAGCGCCTCCCCGCACCATCGATGTAATGACACGAGGGCTCTCGCTTCCAGATCCCAGGGCGGAATGCCGGCAAGGAGGCTCGCCGCCTCTAAGGAGATCGTGCGGTAACCTCTTATAATCCTGACGGCCATCGCGCGTTGCGGTGGTTGTAATATTGCCGCATTGCGGGCCGTCAGTGAGGGCGCTCAGGCAGGGGCGCCATATATCTTCCCACTCCACTATAAAGCCTCCGCCAGGAGGCATCTGGCCGGCCTAAGTTGGGGAGCAGCTGCGAAAGAGCGGCGGCTGCACTCATGAGTCTTGGGGCCAGTCTCCGAAAGTGTTGTCTGAAGTTCCATCGGCTATCAAGGAACAATCCCAAATATTTCAACGTCAACTCGATGCCGATGCGAATGCCTCCTACCATTATGCTGGACCCTAAAGGTGGTCTTCCGAGGCCTATGAAATCTGAGAGCCTCGGCCTTATCAAGTGCCACTTCTAGGCCCAGCCACCAGATTCTTAGCACAACTTGTGCAACCCCTGCTGTAGCCAGGATGCCCACTTCTCGGTGCGTCTTCCCTCGCGCCGTGACTAGGGTGTCGTCTGCGTAGCACGTCATGGCTACATCAAACAACTTCATTTGTATTTGAATGTAACGTGTGTGTTAAATATTAAAGCTGTTGTTGCAAAAAAAAACATTATAATGTATTTGAAAATAAAAGATGATGAAGTGAAAGATCACAGTAATGATTTTGAAGATCTGTTAACCTGCATTTGGAAAAAAGTTTGTAGGCATGGCTTCTTTCGTATTATGCATTCTGTAATAATAACCGTTATTAATACAGAATTTTATCGCGAATTTCATTTATAGCGAGATGCAGCCTCACTTTTTATGTATCATAATTCTTGGATCCTAAAATTTAAATGGCATCGTTTCTTTATTGCTCCTTTTCGGTGTAAAGAAAGAAGGAACATTAAAACACTTAAACGAAATTTTTCTTTTGCTTTCAAAAGAAAAATAGGCACCAGTAGTAAATGCACCAACAAGATTTTATGCAAATCCTTATCGTGCATAGCTCATGCATATAACTAAGATTTCAAGGCTGCCCCTGAGCTAATTTTGATAAAATGTTGAACGAAAACAGCTTAACTCTGGTAAATAATAATGATTTATTAGCAAACCATAATGCAATATTATAATAATTCAAATTAAGGGACGTATATGGGTTACTGGTTATGAAGTGAATCTGGAAAATACCTAGTTGTTACAGCTCATGGATGATAATGAAAACTATTTCAAATAATACTCCCTAAACGGGTAACAGCTGAAAATAAGCGTTTGGTTTGGTCTAGATTTGGTCCGCGCCTTTACTCGTTAGGGCAAAGTATTTTTTCTGAACGAAAGGTACTATATGTTCTTTTCTGTATCCCTGAAAACGTGTGTGAAAAATTTCATGATGACCGGTTAAGTATTTAAGGTGTGAAAGCGAAAAGAACAAGTTACATTCGCAATTGTAATATTAGTCAGTAACAAAATATCTTTTCCTTTTTTCCAGCACTCTTTATGAACTGTTCCACACCCTTGGCTCTTCCAAGTGATAATTTAATTCCGATTTCTTTACCCACTTTAGGTTTATATAAAATTTTATTTTCGTCTATTTTTCTGTACGCTCGTTTATTGTAAATATGGATTCTCAGTAGGTGAATTATTGTAATTTTTATAAGACTAAAGTTCTTGCACCAGATTAAGTTAGATTCTCCTTCCGTTGTTTTCTACTCCCTTATCGTACTTCGTGTGTTTACTTTTGCATATCAAATGCATATTTTTTTCTTTCAAACAATTATAACTAAATGTTTGGTTACACTCTCTCTCGACTTAAATTGGAATACATGTATAAACATTCCACTTGAAGCAAAATCTGATAATTGTTTGTTTACATAACAATCAATAGGTCATAGCCATGGAGAGTAAAATTGCGTCATATCCTACAGTATATATAAGGCAGTAGGTACGACGCATGTATAATAATTATACATTACCTACAATGTCACAAACATCTAAATAATCTTATGTTATTCGTTCACGAGAACATATATTTTTATAGTAGAATTAGATTCACATTTGTAATATTAGTCAGGATTACATAGTAATTTCACCCTCCTTGTTAGGTTAGATTTTTCTTTCCTTATAATTAAATAATCTAAACAATCCGGCTATCAACGAGGATTAGTGCTCGCGGCATCGGTCTCGTGATTTTTTCGGGTATTAAGACTGAGATAAAAGTATACTTAATGTAAGCCGTAATCTATCTGTGCTAAGATTTATATTTAATTAATATTTTGTGAAAAATAATAACAGTATTAATAATTATAATGCTTTGACAGCACATCATCAAACCATAAACTCACATTCACAATTTTAGTAAATCACAAAATTTTATATGGATTCCTGGATAGTCTTTCAATTATAACATGCTCCATATAATATTAGTAATTAATTAAATACAATTCACTACTATAAGTACGTGTTATCAACCCATACCAACACCTATCACACAATGTAGTACAATTATACTACATATTTGTTTATCATGAAAATATTGTAGACAGTGAAACTGCGGCGGAAGATGACAACGTCGTCAAAATATAGCCAAAGCACCAAAACACAAAAGCCTTAAAGTCTTTAACGGTAATACAGCGACAATAAAGTCCTTACAGTGGCAATTAATGGAACAAAGGAGGGAGAGACAAAACCTCTAATGTTCGGCTCGCTGTTTCGCACAATATGTTTTGGTAATTCAGCTGGAAATACGCTTGTACACGTGCTTAAGAGCTTCAAGTCCTGTCAGTTAGAGTTTGCAACGGGTATGCAACTGGTTATTTGTGGATGAGTAGTTTAGTTGTATCTATTTATGATAATGTATATTATATAATGCCAGCCCTGTATCAGTCCTACTGCCGAGGCATGGATCTCTTCTCAATGTGAGAAAGATTGGATCATTGTTCATTACACAGATAGTGTAGGTACATTTAGTAAAATTTATCTTATATATACCTATACAAAAGAGTTTCAAATATATTTTTATATCGAATGTTTGTTTAATTCGAATTTGACAGTGGATAGTATAAAATGCAATAGTGATATTTGGTATTTCAGAATCGAAGTCGGATTAATGCTGCTTACAATATGCAGCTGTCCACTTAAGTCTAGCCATATAATACCTGTATCACGGAGAGTTTAAAAACATTGAATCACCGAATCATAAAAATACCTTACTTCTCCCTAGCCTTTATTATACCCAAGTCACTTGGGGTCGGCTTTCTAGTCTAACCAGATTTGACTGGATATCAGTTTTTACACGGAGCGGCTGCCACGTGACCTCCGCAACCCGAAGGCTAACGATACCCTAAGGCCAGACCAGTGTCAGGATATTATAGGGCACTGATTTCCTAATAACGACTGCCATAGATATTCATGGCAGCCGGGACCGACGGCTTAACGTGCTCTCCGAGGCACAGAGCAGGCGATAATTGTCAATCAATACGCACATAATTTCGAAAGTCATATAACTTCCGAAAGTCAGAGGTGCGCGACGTGGGTTCGAACCCGAGACCCTCTGCATTGCAGTCTGTTGGTCTCCTCACTGAGCTATCGCTGCCTCAATCATAAATATACCTATTTGTTCCATAACAGGTATAAGCCTAAAAAACTGAGTGCATTGACAGTTGCAAGCTTGGTATATCTTCACTGGAGCAGATCGGCTTACATTTTTTAATAAACTAATTACAGCTACTGATTACTATTTTATTAAAAAAGAAGCACTAATCTAAAATAACTCACTGCTGTAGAACATAATCGTTATTCCGAGTCGATTAAAAAAACTCTTTGGTACAAAGCCTCGGAATGAATATTTATGAATCGATAAAATTTTACTCTTTGAAAATGGAATTCACAATATTCGGCATTGGCGCTGAGCGCGCAATGACGTTGCGATCACTTCAATCATTTAAAAATCCGTTTACCTAGTACACGGTATAGCTAAACTTCTTTATAATAAATATTTGTAATTTTTACAACAAAAGCAAGATTCAAAATCCAAATAAATTTGTTGATTTCAAATTCAAAGTACATCTTGGATTCGTAATTAAGTTAAGATAATTGTGAATAAATTAATGCATCTGGCATATTAATTACAGTCAGGAACGATTTACGTTATAACAAAATAACAAAGTAACATCTAAAAAAAATTTAAATGCCATTAAAACTGTCGTTTCTGAGAGTACAACAAACAGAATTATATTATTCACAGTTGAATCGTAAATTTTATAACTTCCATTCGTTTTAGCGAGAAATAAAATTTGAACTTCTTTACAACATTCATCAAGCCGTCACGAGCAAAGCTTTTGAATAATAAAAATCTTTGCCTGGAGCCACACAACGAAGTTTCCATAGCCAAGACATACTTCCCCCTCACGGGTTTTTATAACTTTATTATAAAAGACGAGAAGTAATTTCTTACATTTATTATTATTGCCGAAATCCCATCTATCATGTCAGGTATCCGTGATAAATATCAATAACGAGCCATGTAGAATTTGTTCCCGTGGTTTTTTGTGAAGCAAAGTGAAATATGTTGTCATATTTTACCGCCGACTCACTTTTTATGTTCGATATTAATGCGAAAACAATTTTGAATTCTTATATTTTGCAGTGGATTTCATATTTTGGTGGGAATATAATGGACTCTGAAATTAATTGGCAGCTGGAAATGTATGGTACGTGTTTATTGTAGTCAATGTTGGTATGAGGTATGTTTATACACAGCATATTGTTGCTATTGTTTAATAGAACTATAATACACTATTGTCATAATTACGTATATCTTACGGGTGAAGACATAACGTACCGAGTTAATACTGCCTAGGCAGAATTGACTTTCCTTTGGGATTCTAGGCAGCATAATTATACAAAAGTGCCTAAGCATGCGTTGCAGGCAATTTCAAGGTCCTCATCTAACCTCCTAACTGTGCTTGGTTATTGATTGATATACAAGGAAATATTAGAGACGGTATCCTTGCATTTTCTTTTATTCCGTTTTACTAAGAACATTTAGTAGAAGCTTAGGCCAAGTGATAATTACGCCTTTCCGGAGAATTACGTTTATAATATTGTACCCATAAAATATTATAATGCATTTTGTAATACGCTGATATATTTATTTTGCAAGTAACTACCGTGGAATGCATACGCAAGCCTCTCGTACTGGTTAATCATACTATAAGTGGCTCACGTGGATCATTTATACTGCCATCATAAGGAAAAAAGAAGTATACACATGAGTCATTTACACTAGGTGAATACTCACGTCATGTACAAGAACCATGATAATAATAATCACATCCATATCTTCCATACCTACTTTCCTCGACTGTTACTTAATTATTGCGATTGTTTGTATTGTTTAGTTTTTAATAATGCATTTATCGCGGGTGATATTGTAACCAACACAAGAAATAGACAGACTCAAAAGACGATTTGTGGATCACACCAATTGTTAACCCGTATGGAATTCGGACCAACAATACTAGGCATAACGGCAATGGCAAGGCGATTTATTATATATAGCTTGTATTGTGCCCGCGGTTTCACCCACGTTTATGGTCACTGCACCGCCCCCCGTGGGTCGTAGCGTGATGTTATATAGCCTATAGCCTTCCTCGATAAATAGGCTATCCAACACAGATTTTTTTTTCAGTTTGAACCAGTAGTTTTTGGGATTCTTCAGCTTTACAATATAAGTATAGACTTCATCGAATCTACTTATATGATTGTATTCTGCATGTTAGCTGTGAATATCTATAAAAAAGAAACAGCTACTTTCACTGTTATAACATAACCAATCTAGTTTCTGTAAGATCCCGGACCTGTATGCAAAATTGTATGATGATCGGTCGAGTAGTGAAGGGGTGAAAGTGTAAAAAACAAACAAATAAACGCACGTTTGCACTTAAAACACTAGTTAGGATTATATTTTTTTGACTAAGATTGTCTTCTGTTTCCGCGAATGTTATTCATTGAATTTAAACTCATTTATACGGTCAGCCATGGTCACGGGGAAACTGCTGAAAAGAAACCGAAACTTCGGGGAAAGTGTAAACCTAAATATAAATAGTTTTAATAGCTTTAATAATTTTATTAGCTTAAAAATTAGTAAAGTTCAATAGTAGTAGCAGTGAAAAGTTTCTAAATTATGTAATACAGTGTTAAATAAACATCCCGATAAAATCCGTATAAATGAGTTTAATTTCAATAATATTTTAATTCACATTGCGTGTATACGCCAAGTTAATCTTTCTAGCGAAATATCACCGAATATCACATTTGTTTAACCTAATTTCCATTTTAATGATATTGAAGCAACATCAAAGAACAATATATTACTAGAAAACTTAGTTCAGCATATTAAACTAAAATGTTTTACTAAGTTTCATCCCCAACTCGTTAGGCAAACTATTCGAGAAAGTTCTGTTACTAAGCATAAGTAGCAATAAAATCGATGAGGGCAGTTTATGCATTGCAGATCAGACTCACTGACTGGAAATTGCAATTTCAGACACGGTGGAAAGAATGAATTTGCTCACGAAATGAATACCCGCTCGCAAGCTATCTTCTTTAGATGAAATAGGCAACCAAGTATTGCAATATTAGAAGGCGAACCACCTTTCAGTTTTATTAAAAATATCAACTACAAAAGCTTTATGTAAAGAGAGTATTGTGGAGATCATTGGAAATATATTATAAAGTAGGGCTTACGCGTTTTAATCTTTGCGTGTTTATTTAAATTTGTATACAGCGTCAAACTGAATTTCCGTAAATATATCGATTTATTATGTCCAAGAGTACGTAAATTAATATATATTTAAGAATCTCCGTAATATAGCCGAGTACACATGAATAAAACAGGTATATTAAGCTTTGTGCATACAGCATACTAACATATGGAATTACTTCCTGCAAAGTCAATTTTACTCCCTATAGAACGTGCTCAAAGAGCAATTTTAAAGGTAGCTTTATACTACATGTAAGGTACTAACTGTCCGTCAATTATTTATTCTACACACGATACTGAAACAGCACACTGAACTCCCTTTTATCCCTACACCTTCAGATAAGAGAAAGAAATACCTGGTTTGTAACAAATCTCAAACATGGCATTCAATTGTTAACAGATTTTATATATTCTTGGATCCATTTTTGTATATTAAGTTTAATAAGATTTTAAGCATATGCAGCGTCAGTAATAAAAATTGTAATGTTGTGATAACGGAATATTTAGGTAAACTCAATTATGCAGACACAGAGAATTTGTTACAAATATTAAAATGATGTAATTATACTTTAGGTACCTAAGCATTTTATTGTATGAGACAGTTGCTTGTACGTGTACAGGCAGTTTTAGCTTAAGTTTATATTAAATTATATTATTATTCAAAGAGATATTTAAATAAATGTCCACTTTTAAAATAGATAGACAAGTGATCGCCTGAAACACAGGTCTAACCTAGTTCAGGCAAGTAGCTTATAGTAATTTAAAGATGTTAAATTATCCTTTCTTGCCATAACTATAATTATTATTTTGGTTATAAACTAGTTTATTAAGTTATTGTTAGATATTAAGATTTAATTTAAAGTTGATTTAAGTCCACTATTGTGTCGGGCACGCCACGATCGTGGCGGTAAGTCCCATGTTTGAGGTGTGGCTAGAGAGGCGGCATGGCGCCCTCACCTTCCGGCTGACACAGGTACTGACTGGCCACGGTTGTTTTGGCCGGTTCCTGTGTCGTATACGCCGGCAAGAGACGCCCGGTTGTCACCACTGCGGCGACTGCCGTGACGTTGTAAAGGAAACGGCGCTGCACACTTTGGCGGTTTGCCCCGCCTGGGCATCGCAGCACCGTGAGTTGACCGCGGCAGTCAGATCGGTTGCCCTCTCGCTCCCGGCTGTAGTTCAGTCTATGGTCCGGAGTGAGACAGTAGGGTATTTATAGAAGTGAGTCCTTTGGATAGGTCTCTTCGCGTAGTGGCCTGCCGTTTCATACGGCGGGCCGTAACCTCGGCGGGGTCGCGACCGCATGCGAAACCGATTCGGCGCGGCCCCGTCGATAGTGGTTTTGTCGAGGAACACCGTGGTAGGTTTAGTCGGTATTCCGGGAGGTACATTATTTCTTTTCCATCTTTCGTTCGATTACCCCGGCGAGACCGACATAATCCCTCCGCCCGCCCCCGCGGAGGGATAGGCGTCATTGCATTCCCCCAAGTAAAAAAAAAAAAAAAAAAAGTCCACTATTGTGTACCCTTTTTTGAGCGGAATAAATTTTATTATTATTATTTATTAAACTTTAAGATATGGTTATATTAAAAAGCTCTTTTAATAATAATGCCCTTTTACTAATTATATTACGTAAACATTAGATTTGACACTTCCATAGTTATAGACATCAAATCTGATTCAGACTGTTTTGTTATTCATAACTGCACTTATGTATGTTACAATTATGAATTCATACGTAGAGCAATTAAATCAGCTATTGTTTACAATTTACATAAGAAACAATGGTGCTATCTTATTGATTGTCAATATTCGTTGAAAAAAACGACATTTAAAAAATTAACTGACATAACAAGCAATGTAAAAATATATTTATGTATTTTTAGGTTGCTTGTTAGGTCCGTTTACAATAAATACATTAAAATCATTGTATATACATTTACCTTAAAGCGAATGAAAATGAGTGTATTACGTGTGAGTGACGCGTAGCTAATATGGTTATAGTTACATGTTTTTTTTATACTTATTGTTTATTCGCATGTTACAGTAAGAAAAATCTTTATTTCCAACTCCAGACACATCCTTACAGTAGCGAACCCGTTCGAGAAACGACTTTTTGTGTCATTTTACACGACTGAACGCTGACTCCCAAAATACAAGCTCTCGCTTAGTTTGGGAATCAGTTTACAGTACCTTATTATGTTTACATTATGTAAGTATATAATGTTATTCTATGAAATAATTATCAACTGTAAACATTTTAGTGACAAATAGAAAATTATTTTTGTATGTGTGTATTTGGTTGCTTTATATTGATTGAGCGTAAAACGAAAGTGGTAAGATAGATATTTCAAATGCACTAGTTGTTAAAACTGTTTCGCCAGGTTGTACCATAAAAGACAAAATTCCACGCACAGGCAGTTAGAGACATACTTTATTTGTCTATCTATTATTTACATAGACAAATAAAGTAAAGCACATAAAGCCGTTGGTCCTGCGCCTGATCTCTTTCCGGTCGTGTCGGATTATTCGTCCCATCGGATCATGAGAGAGTGCACTTGTTTGCGCACACACTTGTGCCCTATAATATCTCCTGCGCCGATGGCCAGTCTTCGTTAAGATTGGCCGCCGTGGCCGAAATTCGGCCAGGAGGACATTATATCTTATTATTATTGATAGTGCCGGAGGATCAATCACCCTCTTTCCCACTTCCCGCCCCTTCTCCTTCCCACTTCCTTTTTCTCTTCTTCCTTTCCTAAAGGGTCGCCAATGCGCAAGTGATGCCTCTGGCGTCCATAGACTACGGTGACCATTTACCATCAGGTGGACCATAGGCTTGCTTGCCACACTAGTAGTATAAAAAAAAAGGAAACATTATTGTTTGTAAATTTTGCCACGCTACAGAATATATTTGCAATTAATAAATAGACAATTACGTAAAAAAATATAAATTTGTTAATTAATACCACGTATACAACCAGTTGTATATGTTGCCTACACTGTTATAGGCAACTACGAACTAATTTCGCTTTTAAGGAAAGGTTGCATAGCTTATAATAGACCAAATACCGCCAATCAAAAATTTAAAAAAGCAAATCAATCTGTCTGCAAATCGCATCGTTATTATTATGGCAAATATATAGGTGAAGGTTCATATGTTCTTTTGTCCATGTTTCAAGCACTTATGAAAAACCGATTGTGTTGTGTTTTACTTGCTTTTTTAGGGCCTAGCGACCCTATTGCCCTACTTTTTGAACATAAATAACCTATGTCCATCTGGAATAATGTATCTTACAAATAATTAAATCATTTGTTAATGAGTGCCGTGTTTTCTGAGATAGCCGAAGGTCAAATGGGGGAATTTTATAGGTTCATGTATATAGGATAATGTACACTCAAACCCACAAAATTATATATTTCTCTTTTTATAATATTAGTATACATTTTATCGACATTTCTACATAAAATCACGGGCAAAAAGCCGTTGAAAATAGTAGTAGTTGTAGTAATTAGTCGAAATAAACTACAAACATTGTAAAAAAATATACTAGCATTAAAAACTAATAAAATATGTATTTATTACTCTTTGTTGCTTTTGTTTTTGTTTGCTATTTTATAAATTTATAATTAGTTTATGTTGTATGTCTTTAATAAAACATTCAAAGCTTTATATTTGAAATTGAAATGAAAATAATAATTTATTCATTTTATTTCAATTTATAAAAAGAAAATAACTTACACATAAAGAGATTCCAATAAAATTAATCCCGAACTAAGCATTTATTTATTCACGTTAATAAAATATACTGTACCAATAGAAAGATCACAAAAAAGTTCGAAATACCGAATCGTATCTATAATTTAAAAATCTTTTGACCAAAATTTGCCTCATGCCTTAACTACTCGACCAATCATGCAATAGGTAGGCCTCGATGGCGTAGTGATCAGTGTAACCGACTGCAACGCTTGAGGTCGCGGGCTCGATTCCCGCACAAGTCAACATTTGTGTGCATGAACATGGATTTTTGTCTTGGTCTGGGTGTTTCTATTTATAATATGTATGTATTTACAAAAAACAGTATACCTATATATGTATGTACATATATCTAAACTAAACAGAGCTTGTACTATGGGTACTAGAATAGTCTAGTACCCAGAGTACAAGCTCTGTTTAGTTTCGGCTAGATGGTGTTATGTATTTGTGATAGAATATTAATTTCGCATACACGTTGTCAGGGATACATAATATGACATAGAGTACCTTTCATCTGAAAAAAGTACTAATCCTGAGGGTTAGAAATTTATTAACAAAATCTACACTGTCACGAGCGAAGTCGTGGGCAAAATCTAGTTAGAAATTAAAAATACGCTGACTCAATTATCACATAATTTCTTTCCAACTCTTTCATCCTCTGCAAAAACATGCGAGAATTACAAGAACATAAACTATCAAGGCCAACAAGCATCAAAACAACCCATTCTGGGGACTTACAACTTCTCCCTCCTATATTTTAAGTACATCCTTTGTCGAGTCACGTGGGCTAAGTGCAAAATCACATTAGCATTCTAAAATATGCGGATCGCCAAACTTTTCGCCTATTGTGCTCCCATCTCGCTACCGCCAACTCTGGAAAACAGTTAATCACTTAAGTTTTCGATAATGTCTTATACGAACTTTTGTTCCGTTATACGAGATTCCTAGTATAGTATGTAAGAGTTGTAATGAGTTTGATAGGTGTGAACTTTTTCGGTGGCTTGTAGCTTGTAACTTGCGCTTCGAGTTTGGAAGTTAGAAGATTTTCAATATCATGGTGAGAGGATAAGAACTGCTTGTACTACACGTATCTATTACGTAAAGGCTTTATATTAGTTTACTTTAGCTTTGTAAGTAAATATGTCTGCTTCTCTGACCCAGTAGTATAAATCAGCTTGTCAGTTGAGGTCCTCAATCAATCTATCATCAATCTGCAGGTGAGCTCGGCTCGGCGAAACTTTAGTTTGCTTCCTGATGCATGAGCCTTTGTTGTGTTTGATATTTCAATATAATGTTTTGGGGATGCACAACCTTGATGGTCTATGTATATCTTTAAAATAATGAATATTCTTATATAATTTCTATAGGATTGTGTATGTTAACCTGCATTTACACCACATTATAATAATAATCCTACTAATTCTTATTTGAATTATAAGCTTATGGAAGAGTTTATGACACCAGTTCATGCTCAAACTGCATGTGAAACTAACTAACTTGCCTTATGCTAAGCAGTTCTGAAAGTCTATGGATACTTTCAACATCCGAATGATCGATGGTGAATTCTCAATCTCGCAAGAAGAAGTCAATGCCAGAACATCCTAAATGACATCTTAGAAGCCGCATAAGAATCCCTAGAAAGACTACTTAGTTACTGCAAAACACTTATCACATCTGAAAATACTTCACCGGTTATGACGCTAACAGTCTGATTTTGTTTTTTTCTAATAGTCGTACACAGAAAATATACTAAATTTGTCTGAACCAACATAATAAGTTCTAATAGAATTTAGACGTTATTATAATCGGCATTAATATCAATATCTAGTCTATTTATATAATTAATGTTCTTCAAATTGCTATTATGCTTACGAATAGTAGTTTATGACTCTAAAATTGCCTAATGTTGGTTAAAGGTAAGGGTACAGTTATATTAAGATTAAATGAGCGAAATAGCTGGAAACCAGACACTTTACAAAAATCATTGTGTCTGGACCGTGATCTTGGTTGATCCGAACATTGGCCAAGAGATTATTGATGGAGACGATGAAGCGAAAAGCCAACCAAATAAATGCAGAAGCGGTATTGCTATCAGTTACAACTCACGAGAAAACTATTACGCATATTTTTTTAAATGTCATAAGTGGATACGATCGTGTACTATATTGCCACACAAATATAGAATTTAAAACACATAAATACGTGTGAATTTTTATGTTCATCATACGTGTTACTCTGTAACCTATATTTTACGTTTACGCAAAAGTTGACTATGTTATTTAAAATAATAATTTTTAAATGACATAGTCAACTTTACACGAACGAAGTTCCGAATGATTACTACTATTATAAATGTAAACTTAGGTTTACCAACGTTGTAACACACAAGCCAATAGATGTGAAACCTTATTCAAGAAGTCAAACCCCTCCTGCTTTGAAAAGCACGTACAGGCGTTCTGTAGTTTAACGGAGCTCATGTTACCAAACGACGATTTCAGCTTTTCTGTAGATTTTAGCAGACGCGTGCAAAATAAATCTAATGTTTTTTTTTTGCGCGTTATTTGCTACGAGACTTGTTTTTGAAATGCCATCCAAGAATTTGAAACACTGCGAACTATATACATCTTCTTTTTAGAAGACGTCTCTTGTATTTAGGTTTCAAGCCTGTGTCACACGGGGGCTTTGACAAACATACAACTAACAGACAGAAAATACACCCAGAATCTGAACGATACGTGGATCACACAATTCATTGTCTTGTGAGGGATTTGAATGGACAAAACACAGTGCCGGCAGCAGAGAGGCGACCGGTTATCCGTTATAGCCTATATAGTGCGGCCGTGCTATCAGAAATAACCACAATTGTTCTATCATTTGAAAGCCATAGTCTTCACCTACATAAAGAAAAAGCAAGCGTGTTTGTGACTTGGCCATGACACAATTTTTTTGGGAATCTCTTTATTTTGGCTCAAAATCACTGTTAAGAAATGTAGTTTTTTTTTTATTATTCTGGTATAATGGTAAAATTACATACTAGAAATTGTTCTAAGTAATGACTGGAATTATTATAATGTATTCCTTTATATATTTTGTAACAAACCAAGAGAGATAAGAAATTATGTATACACACGCGAATAACTCAGCAAAATGATTCTTGCCCCAGAAATTACATTATCCTATAAAATATTCACCTTACAGGGCTTAAAATAAAATATCTTATAGCGTTCAAATGTAAGACAAGAAGTTAATGGGGCGAATCATTTTGGTACGCTTAAGTAATCGAAGTGGAAGGCTGATAAATTAGGAGGCGTTTGAGAAGCGTGATCTCGAACAATCTATGGATCAAAGTGCTCGCGCTCCAAATATCGCGATTGACGATTTACTCACCTTTATATATTGAACATTTTAAAATTTGTTAACTTAGAGCGCACTTTTTAGGTAATTTTGATCAATCAATCAATCAATTGTAAACGAATTGTCAGATCATGTCCTGCTAATTATTTGATGACGGTATGAATATGGCCCGGGCCATTCTCCACCGTCCACCCTCTTACAAAAACTCTATAAGAGTAGGAGCACTGTGTGTAGTAGTAGAGGCTAGTATATCTCTCTCATTATTTTTGTTTTATCCCACCGTTAGTTCTTTTTCGTTTGTCAGTACTTAACTGATATCAATAGTAATATCAGCGATCGTAGAACGCCATAACAGCACAGGCTGGATGTGTATATGTTAGCTTGGTGGTATTAAAAATAAACGCTTGATAGTCTGCATTCTTGGCCATTATTTTGCGCCACAATACTCGTTCTATCACCTTATGTATCCAATCTAACTCAGCCATCTTCTTCAATTCGTCAGTTTACCTGGTCGAGTTGTATCAAAGCCTATGCTTGCCTAAGAACATTATGCAACATTTATTTCTAGTTATGTAGCTGGGAGCGTTAGTATAAAAGGTAACCATTTATTTTAATTAGCTTTGTTACATATTTAGGGTCCTAAACGTATTTCTAGAAAGTAGTGAACTCATTATTCCTTACTTTTCAGCTACAGAATTTGAGATTAACCAGAACTACAATTATGCTAAAACAGAAACACACATAATAATAACAAATACATACATAAAATTAACATTACGCTTTATATTTTCATGAAATTATGAATAGAGATAAATCACAAATACATTTTTAGCAACTAAGGAGGAAATACCTGACGAAAATAAAAAGCCTTGCAAGGAAACATAATAGAGAGCAAGCCGGTCGTTGACTAGCTACGTGCTTTAGTTGAGCATTTCTTCAAACAACACTCTGATGGAGCTGACGAGAAAACCTGAAATCTCTGTATAGCATACAAACAGCCTGTCGCTTCGTCACGAAACAACTGCTGTATTATCGGGCAAGAGACTACAGAAACTAGTAATTTAGCTTCAGTAGTTTTATTAGCGTTGATTCTTATTGCCGAGTGTATTGGGATCGAATTACTATATATATTATAATCTATCTAGATTCAAATTAATCCGAATCATCCAATTTTCGATACCCAAAAGGATAAAAATATTCTGAGATTAAACTACAATTTTGGGTATTTCAGAGCAATGACTCTACATAGCGACTATCACAGATAACCATTACATCAGTGACTAAGCAGCTTACGTACCATTTGCGTCGAGGAAGAGTCGTTTTTTTTTTAAATAGACCTGTCTATGATGCAGACGTTGACAAGTTTACGTAATCTCAAGATCTATTGGTAGATGCATTGACCATTACGTCATAGGCCTCTCAAAAATTATTTCGTTGGTTTAAAAACAAGTGAACGAGTAAATCAAAGATTCGAAATAAAACGGTGAGCGAACACTTTAGTATTACCAATTTAAATACGTAAATGTTGCACAGATTATTTTAATGCCAACGGAATATATAATTAAAATTATGCAAATAGCCAACAAAAGATTACATTTAAGTAATCTAGTTAAATAAAATTATTCATAGGAGGACATAATTATTCGTTCGTCGTTAACAAACGTATAATTCAATAAGCACAAATTTGTATTCCTTGTAAAATTTATTATACAAATTAATAATAATTTCTTCGCTCGTTAAAAATGATATATCATATCAAGTAATATCCGCTGGGACGGATGAAAATTTAGTTAAGAAAATTTTTGGCGTTGTAATATGACTATGATGAAGGTAATGAACTCTTGAAATTAGTTAGGTGGTGTCAAATAGAGCGTATATACTACTTGCGAGCCCCAAAAATAGATATAATAAGATAGTAATATTAATATTCGTACTAATTAACAAATGGCAGCCCTTTCGTTCGTCAATATAAGATGATACAAGTATCGTATTTAAATCGCATGTAAAGCTGTCATAAAGAGGCTTGGTTTGTGTACAAGTTAGGCGTCTCCAGAAGGAACCTAGCGAGTTCCGTATTTTGTCCTTTAATGGCACGTGCTATCTTCGGTGATATATTCCTATATTTTATTTTATTCATGAAAAACTTACAGATAATTTAACATAACAGTGATCATTCTAGTATACAGACTGGCCGTCTGTATACTATAATGATCACTGTTTTTTCAAAGTTTTTATTTCTAGGTAACATACTAAAAGGAAAATACTAAATAACAAAAGCAATAGCAATAATATTACCGTCTAGTTGACTTATTTACTGATATAATGGTTTAACTGACCAAAGCAGTCAAGGCTCAAGCTTTTCCTTGCCAACGACGCTTTAGTGGAAAAAAATATCAAAATCTGTCAATAAATTATTATCCTATTTTCAGGATTCTGAAATTCTCAGATAAGCTATAACATATGAATTGAAGAAAACACTACAAAAATATGCGTACTAAGATCGTTGCTTATCAAAGCAAATAAGATAAGAAATCTTATTATTACTAAGGCATTGATCGAAGATAGCAAAATAAGCAGAAAGTAAATGACATCTGGCATTTATACATGTATATGTAATCAAATCCGACAAAGAAACGGGGGCGAAAATTTGATTTGATACGATGTTAGATAGACTTACAAGTACTCACACACACACACACTCACACGCATATATATGTTATTACTTACTATCATCAGGGACGAGACAAGCGTGATGTATAAAAACATGTATTTTAAAAGACACGCACCTCCATTAAGCCCGTCATAATCAATATTATTTTACTGTGATATTTCCCTCAGGTATACAGCAACCAGAAATTACAGCTATCTTTGTTGAAATATGTAGGTCTCAGCATTATTTGGTTTTTGTATAGTTTGATATGATTTTTGCTTTGAAATAAAACGTAGTAAAAATGCGTAGAATTCTAATTTCATATGATAAACAAGGGTAAGTAATAATATAATAAAAAAACTGAAATGAAACTGTTTTAAAATCCATATAAATAAATTTATCACCGTATAAAAATGACAGTAATATGAACTTCCCAACAGATGAACCCTTTAACTCGACAGTATAAACACATAGGTCAGTGGCCACCCATTTATCAAAGGGAGTTTATAAACATATATTTTCCGACTAGCACTTTGAATATTTTTCATACGTTTCATCCTGATACAATCAACCTACACTGTTCATACAACGTGACACAAGTCTAAAACGTGGTACTACAAAATTGCCTACGCAAAGGCGCAATAAATAGAGATAAAAAGACCGAAATTTTTTCGTAAAAATGAAACGCGATAAAACCTACGCTTAGTTAAGGGCTCGTATACACATCATCTACATACATGAAAATTTGTGCGCACACAGGAAAAAGGCGTGCCTACGTACAAGTACAAACAACGTTACAGAAAATTCTTTTCTGCGCTAATCAGTAACGGAAGTTCCTATGGAGGCAGTTTATCACAACTTCCAGCGAATTTTCTCTTTTGTGACAGAAACGGTAGGGTTACCATGTTATACATTGAACAATAATGGACATGCCGTTTTCCTCTAGTCGTTTCGAGATACCGTGTTTGTGCGTTGAGCGTTGAAAGGAAGTATCATACTTATCAGTATACGTATCTACAAATTTGTATTGTAAGGAATGGGGAAATCTGAGCGCAGAGTAATTTTTCACGTCTTATTTTGTAAGGAGCCTATCCAGTTCATGCTTCTAGATTTACGTTACGATATTGATAAGATGAATCAATTTAAGTCTATTGTTATAATATGTTGTCATATATTACACTGTATATATTATTATATTTAATCAATGACATAATTAAATAATATAATACATATACAAATTATTTACAAGAAAAATATAAACTGAAGAGAAACATAAAACAGCAAAATCAAAAAGCGTCATAATATTCCTCCGCATCGTCGTCAATTGGCAACGTGCCCAGAAGACTGGCAGCATTGCCACGTTGAATGGCAATGCTGCCAGTACATATATCACACATAACTTATAGTAGACCTGAAAATTATTTTACGATTGCTTTAGTTATGTTATATTCAGTTTGTGTTGGTCATTGTAAAGAAAGTGGCATGCATAAACTATTTATTTACTAATGCAAGACTTGTCTTGCAACAAAGTTAGTTAGACTAATGTATGTTTAATGTAAAGTTCAAGATCTTCTTGCCATCTTCGTAACAGCCGCTAATGTGTCGCTTAGCACCTTTTCGCTCCAAGCTATATAATTATATGAACTACGGTCTTCTGACAAACCTACTTAAGGTTATAATCAAGTATTTTTACGAGTAAACATAATATTTAATGACGGCATAGCAAGTAAAGTCAAGCTCAGATTAAATAGATACTAATTACAAAAATGGATAGTATTTCTGATATGTGATATAAGGCTAGAAGCATACACTTAAAGGTTCTCAGAATCCAGAAATACAAGCAAGATTATTTCCAGTAACAACAACAGTTAGAAAGCGAACAATATAATAATGCAATTAAAAACAAAAATACACGATATTATCCTCAATACAGTCATTAGAGTAAATCAAAATTATCACCCTCTTAAACAACTTAAATAAAAAAACGACCCTATTAACAGCATCGTCGTATCTGGATTATCTTTCTAGCTGTTTGGATATGGGGACACCCTCACAATGAGGTAGCGTTAACAAATAAATTGCACAAAAACGTTGCCGTTCTTCCCGTAGAACATAATTAACGTGACATAAAAATATTGTCGCGAGTTTCCTGCGATGCCACATGAGATTGTATGTATTGTGATGAACTCGTAATAATATAATGTTGTAATTAGTCCGCTTTGATGGGGTGAAGGGTGTTCCGTTCCCCTTTGTGGTTGTGGTTAAGCAGCGATGTCGCGGTTACTGCTTGAATGGCCCTCGTTTTCATTACGAACTTCGATAGCTTTTACGGGTATCGGGGTAAAAGTGTTTGTCTGTGTGTGTTACATTCTGTGTTTAATATAGTTTAAGGTAATTTTTAATTACTTTTTAAATGATGACAGGCGCTAATTGTTTAAAATAAAAAGTGGTAAGATTTAATTACCTAATCTTCCATATTAATATCTATACTAATATTATCAAGAGAATAGATTGAATTCAGATATTATAAACATGAACAAAAGCACTCAAACATTCGCAAACAATCGTAATACAACATTATAAATAAAACAAAATTAATTATAGATATGAATATTTGTGTTTTTGTAATAAATTCAAAACTACTAGACTGATTTAAGAAATACTTTACCATTAGATAGCAACTTTATCGCGGAGTAACATGGGCTATAACATCACGCTATGAGCCACGGGAGCGGAACACTAATCATAAGCGTGGCTGAAATCACGCCGTGAGATAAATGTAAAGTTATAAAGAAATCTTGTGTGTACCTACATATACATATACAGATAGTTGAGGTCCCGAAAATTTGATTAAGCTAATATTGGACTTTAAAAACTTAAGTTCAAAAATTGCAATTCACAAATGATGATAACAGATAAAAGCTAACAAGATCGTACTATATCAGTAAAAGAATTACAAGAGTTACCCTGTATAATTTTCCATTGCGAGTAAAAGATTTAACCTACAGACAATTTTTATTACGTTTTGAATCACGCCTTAAAAATGCGCATTAAAAGGGCTATAAAAGTTAGATTTCAAGCAATTAAATTTATCTTTACTCTACTGGATTACCTCGTTCATCTAATGGTGTGATCATAAGACTAACTAGGAGCAGTCCTAGTTATTCTTATGGTCATGCTTGCTACCATCTTAAGATTCTAAGTTTTATTTGCGGATCGGGAATAGAGGTCACTCTGACAAAATATTTTCTTAGCAACAACACCGAATCAGAAGCCTAGAAAATGTTATTAAGTTGACTTCTGTTGCATCAGATATTACGGGTATATTCCTTAGGATAATAATTATATGATTACTATCGGAATGATAACTGTATAGTGTCAGTATGGATTCTGAAATAGTTAACATACCAGCCTAAAAATTTGGACTTGCATTTATAAAGTATTTAAACCAAGAAAACATTCTAATAAAGGATACAAATATGTACAAATTGGTCAAATAAATTATTTTCCATAAAACATAGTACCAGATCATTGGTCATGATTCATATATTTGCAGTGCACGCAAGGTTCCAGCTTAGATTGCTGGGTCAGTCAAAGCGTCATTAAATATATTTTTCAATAATTACAAATATGTAGCTTTATTAGACTGCCGTAGTAGTGTACAGTAAATACATACATATATTAAAATCTATATCCTTGAAAGATTAAACAGAAGTGTATTAGAAGTACATCTTGCCAGCTAAACATTTTAAATGCAATATTATATTTAAAACAAAATACATTCACGCAAAGTTACACAATGCAGTATACATAAAAGTTACAAAAACACACTCATGAAGTATAGCCCAATTAGCTCGGACAATATCTTTCACGAACCGAGCAGAACCGCCGCATTTTAAGTGATTAAACACGAGAAAGAAAAAGCTTTATAAAAAGATAAAAAAAAGGTAGAAAAGCATAGTATAAAAGAACAGAAACGGCTGTGGTAAACATTTACTGGGTTTATCTTTCAAAACTTCGAGTGTATTTTTATATGTTTTTATTGAAAACAATATCGGAATGTGTACACTGTCGATATGTTTTTAGAGCTCCCGTTTACTTGTGATATAAGGAATAGAATATAAGTATTTTAACGTTGAAGACGTGTTTTGAACAGAGCCTACCTTTGTAAAAGGTTTTACGGTATCAAGGCGGGATAAAATTTTTATCCTCTACTTTTATAAGGTGAAGCTTAACAATAGTTGCGGTTAAAAATATTTTCAGATTTTAGCGACTCGTATACGTAAAGCAATATTAGAAAAAGGAAATTAGATTTATTTGTAAATAGTAAGCTTATGAAGACGTTTAAATGGTTGTTTCTCACGTGTAGACGGCAATGGATTAAATATATATATCGAGTGCGCACTATTTAATTAATTATCGCTTGCTTTAACGGTGAAGGAAAACATCGCGAGGAAACCTGCATGTCTACCTAAGAGTAGACTATGGCCTAACTCTCTCACACTGAGAAGAGCCCGTGCCCAGCAATGGGCTTTGGCAATGGTTTAATACAAGGCTGATATTACTGGACTAACACATAGATATGGTACTTTTTATAGATTATCATAAGATTTACGCGGGTATAGCCATGGATTGAAAGTAGTACATAAAATAAACTTATACGGGAAGATCGACTTCTTATTAAATCTAATCGCGTGATTCGTTGAAACAAACTTAGCATAAATTTAAAACATAGCTATAACACTACTATTTCGTTACCTATAATTTGAATCTGTGATAAAAGGATCTATCTACAAAAGTCTGGCATGTCTGAGACGTCGCTATCACCAAAATAAAAAATATATATATTTACGTCAAACAAAGCAAGTAATATACAATATATTCTTAAATAACAGTTTTATTTTTAAAGAGTTGATAACTCTATTAACCTTTAAACGTTTGTCGTAGTGAAGGTGAATGTGAAGTTTAGGAAATTGGCACAACAGACACAAAGTGTTCTTTGGGTTATTTCAATTTCCTAAAATACTAGATGTTTTCAAACATAGACTAACAGCTGTCTGTTAGTCCCTAAAATAATTTGTATTTTGTGGACAGCAAACTCACAACTTTCCTGGAATTAATAATAACCACTGAATAAATGTGACACTAAACGGATAAAACAGAGTAAAATAAAAAAAAAACAGAAATTATGTAGTGCTGCGCCATTAAGGTCGCATATTTTTATTTTCACCAGCAACATACCAGGAAGTATATAGTATATTATATAGTTCCAGATACCTTGTTGCTTTTGAGAAGTTCATGTCAGGCAAACCCCCTAGCGCTTCGGTCAACCCAGGCATTGAACCCGAGAGCACTTGCATTTATATGCATGAAATTTAATGATATGTGGATATGCACCTTCAAGAATATAGACGATATACTATTACTATAATTAGCAACAGCAGGCTTTGCCATTACTACCACCAGAACATAATTATCTAAAACGATTGTTATTGTTACTACCGAGTACACCTTTAGCATACCAATGAAAAATCTCAACGACTACTTTATAAGACCAACAAGTAAATATCAAATAAGGCAGCTAACTTTTAAAACACCAAAACCACACCCGCCCATGCCTTTAAAATCTTTAATTACGAAAAACACGAGTTCGAATTGACAAATTAATTCCCCACATCACTTTGCTGAACACGTCTGACAATACGCTGACACACAGAGCGTCGGTTTTAACGAATGGAAACAAAACAAAGCTATAGCGAACGTGGGCTCAAAAGTGGAAAACCAATTTCGTTCCCCCGTCCGCGGACCGAAACTCGTTTGTGACACAAGTTTTAAAATAAAAACTAGCACCGCTTGAATACGTTTTCAATCACGCCGCGTATGTCTAAACCGGGTAAAAAGTGAACGGATTATTTGTATTGATAATCCTCACTAATATTTTAAGAGCGAATGTAAGTTTTTATGTTACGCTTTTACGCCTTAACTACTGCACCGATCATCATGAAATTTCGCATTCACATTGTCAGGTGTACAGAAAAAGATAGACATGCAGGAAAGATACTGTTCCCAAGGAATAGTTAGTTATTCATAAAATGCATTATTATTTTAAACAATCATACATATCCGGCTATAATTAAAGAATATTAATATTATTGGGCAATTTAACAGTATTTTTATTTGATAAGCCCTTTGTTAAATATTCTGTCAACATCCTTTATAACGTTTAATTGAGTGCCATTACCTTCAAGTTATTCTCTTGATGTTTTAAAATATACACATAAAAACACTTAGTCTATCTCGTTGATTGTATAAGTATACGACCGTGAGATTCCAAGTTCGATTTTTGAGTAAAACAAAGTATCCTGGTTTTTTAGTTACGTTACGGTAAGATAGTATATAAATGTACCAAGTAGACGACTATAGGCACCCGCAATTTGGCAATTAATATAGGTGTACTACGGTTCTGTCTATGCTTTTGAAGGTACAGGCGTGAGTTTATGACATATTGCTTTCGTAATACTGCAAAATACCGAGCCACGTCTAAATTAAAAAGAAAGTTTGCTTTGCTTGATATATGCAATATGTCTTTTTGAAAAGTCACTTATTTAGATACATAATTTTACTGTTCCTGTAATCTTTACATTAACATCTATCAATTCTAGTTTTACAAGATTTTTGCTTTACCGTCTTTGGAGATACTGTAGCAAGAATAGAGTTGTCTGTCATTTTAATCACAATTTAAAAAATCTGCGTTGTAATATTAAAATATAACGTATGTTTTGTAATTTGCATATGAAGCCTAACATAATAAGATACAACATTTGAAATAGACATTTTACTATAAAAAACATATCGCCTCTTTTGGCCCAATAAAACAGCGTTAAATATTTATTCGATTGCGTTTGAGTTTAAGTTGGCAGTATCATTTCAAATTGTTTCATTTGCATTTGCTATGATAAGCAGCACGTGTGACAAACTGACCTACTAATAATTCGCACAAATGTTCCGAATTTACCATTCAGTTTGGTATTTCGAAACGTAGACGCCTCCAAAAGTGATTAAACAAAACACATATATACACGTACAAAGCAACGCATTAGGGAAACCTCCAGAATAACGCAATAAATTGAAAGTTCCCCTAAATATCTGAATGTATAATTCCAGACCATTTAACCGGTTGTCGAGTTGCTTGAGGGCCCGCTGATTTGAATTGATGTTTGTCTGTAAGTTCGTTCGAGCATGAATTGATTAAAATTAATTCATTTTATTTTATCGAACAAAAGCTTCGGTAATGTGCAAATTTGAAAACATCTTTGCGAAACAAGAAATGTTATAGTCAAAATATAACGGCATAAAGGAAAAAAATATCTGAATGTTCTTTGTGCCTGCTGTTTGAATGTTTGTAAAGTCTCCTGCGACACAGGATTCATTTCTTGTGCGGCAGTAGTAATATTTTTTCTTAAAATAATACTTCGTCGTTGTAATAATACTTTCCAGTCTGAATTCGGTCATAGCTTTAGAGAGTATGAGTGTTTAAGTATAGACTTCAACATTCATATTCTGGTAGGATGGCAATCCGACATGACCGGAGAGAGATCAGATGCAAAACGGACGGCTTCACGTGCTTTGCTGAGGCACGGAGTAGTGCAACACCAGTAGTGTTATTGAGAACCTAACAACATTTTGTTACGATTGCCCAATCCGTGGTTCACAATCGCATTCACTACCGCTTCTAAAGCATCTAATAATCAGCCAAGAAAGCAGTTTTGCACATTACCATAATGCTATCGCCCAAAATTTAGGTCGATTAGTTACCATTTGTAGACCTGCATACTATCTCTTTAATCATAGAAATGGACAATTCTAAACTGGTGGTATAACGGAAATTGCCTCGAGTTCGGTTAAACTAGAGTGACGGATGTCCGTTGCGCAGTGTAAACTAGTAATTGGTCGCTTCACAATAGCGTGGAAGTGAGCTTTAACATGAATAGGATATTGATGGCATCGATACGAGACAGTACCATCAAATCATTCGTAAAACGAAATATCTACATGTTTTATATGATCTTATTCTTAAAAGTCTACCTTTTTATATTACCAACACACGGCTCATGGAATGAAGTTATCGTAGCGGCTACGGAATTGCTTATCTACGATCATTTACAGTAAGCGATCATTAGCTACGACGTAGACCTAGGCTACGCCGTAGCCTATGGAATCGCGTCTAATACCAGTGCATACATACACGCGTTGTCGACCCAATGGAAAATTAATTGAAGATACATTGAAAGAAAAGGTATGAGAGTGGTACATTAGTCTTACAACACCTAAGCTCTATTTTGACGTAGTGGGACTACCCTTACGCGGGTTGCCGGCATCATATTTTGCGAGTCGCATTCACTGTAGATGCACTTCTGAAGCAAAAATATAAAACCGATATAGATACCTACATGATCTCACGCCAATACCCGGTGTATTACATATCCACATCACACCTGCTACTGTTCTAGGTCCCACGTAATAGGGGACGAGCCTATTAGAGTATAACAGGTACAGTTCCAGGCTACTCCGAGATTTTACTGAGAATTATTTGACATAAAACCCAAAAACACTGCCCGACTCCATGATCATAGCCGAGCCCTCATGCACACTGTCCTGCCCACATTCACTATAACAGCAGTTTAATTGTTTGCAGGTCTAATTTAACCATTAAACGGTTTTCGGAACTTCTTACGAAACTCTGTGCCTAAGCCCGCGAGCTAAATGTGCAATTTAATTATGGTTGTGCAGGTGGCTTACGTCGAACGCTTACACGATAAATGCCTCAATTTATGTATGTTCCTTGCTTCGTGTACAAGAGCTAGAGTAAACTGCAATCAGGAGTAACAATAATATATGCCCTATATATAAACTGTCCCACTGCTGGGCACGGGCTTCTTCTCATTATAAGAAGCTTAGTCCATAGTCCACCACACTCAGTGCGGGTTGGTACCCTTTATTTATCTTTAATAACGTAATTGTGTAGTACATATGTATTGAATATTTGCAAACCTTGTGTGGCAAAATGTAGAGATGGCTCATTTTGTATAAGAACATTTTGTACATATATTCCAAATAAACTGATTGTTTAATGGAAATTTCTCAGACTTGCAAGTTTGCTCACGATATTTTCTTCACCCTTAGAGCGAGCTACAATAACCAATTTAAAACGCACTTAACTTCTAAAAGTCAGACGTTCATATCCTGGGATCGAACTTTTGACTTTTGGTCTACCACTAGACTCTAATTATAAATCTAACACTAATAATGTCCTCCTGACCGAATTTCGGTCACGGCGGCCAATCTTAACGAAGACTGGCCGTCGGCGCAGGAGATATTATAGTGCACAAGTGTGTGCGCAAACACAAGTGCACTCTCTGTTCCCTAACTCTCATGATCCGATGGGACGAATAATCCAACACGACCGGATAGAGATCAGGCGCAGGACCAACGGCTTTACGTGTTTTCCGAGACACGGGGGTGTCTAACACCGCCAACTTCCTAACTTTGGGCTTGTATTGAGATTTCTTAACAGAAAAACCCAATAACTTTTTATTGATCCGACCCGGGATTCGAACCCGAGACCTCATGCACAGCAGTCGCATTCGCTACCGCTGCGCCACGGAGGCAGTACACTAATACGCACATAATTTTGAAAAGTCAGAAGTACTTTTTGATTGATCCCGAGACCACTGTGTGATAGTTTAACCCTCTCCAAATAGGCACCCATTTTAAATCTAACAAAACCATCGTTGAACAAACCTAATAAATAAAATCAAACTAGTGAGCTGTATTGTCCACTTGATCAGTTCTTATCTAATCTGGTATCGAATATATATTTTCGAAATACACAAATTTAAATGATAGTGTTTTACACTTTACGTACTATCAGGAGTTTCCAGTTCACTGAGTGTTGTTCCGGATTTTGTTTCGTTTTTTATTTTAATGGCGTTCGACGTCGAGTGTAATGCGTTATGTTAGAACTGGCTGGTGGAATGCACTTATACGTAAATGGTTTCTAGTGCCGGTAGAAGGTAAATGTAACAGCATTAGACATATTTATTTCCGAAAGCGTAACCAGATGTATACTACACCTTCATTTCCCAGAGTATGGTTTTAAGAACCACGTAATAGGCAGTAAAACTATTGTCCAACCAAGCACATGTCTAGTCAGAAAAATCCAATAATACTTGCCGAAGCCTGGCAATCGAACCTTAGACGTCATGAACAGCAGTCGCTAATCGTTTTACTATTGCTACGACACTGAAGATAAAGATTTATTAGCTTTATTGCTTTTCTAGAGTTTTCCGGTCGAACACACGGCCTTAAAGCACGCAGTCAAAACAAAAAAATAATTTATCTGGATCACATCACGAAACATATTGAACGTGATCAGGTAAAACGTAAGTTTAGTTCCAAGCCAGCAAATTGTAAAAGCCGGTTTAAAATCCATTCAAACAGATAGACAAACATAGGTACTAAAAATATTATTTTGTGTTCATAGCGTCTATAGTTGATCCCAACGTATTTTAAAAATGCACAGGTACAGTCTTGTTAGCTTTTAAATAACATAGTAAGTCACGTACGGGCTAACAACCAAACATTTACTGTTTTCAACACGTTTATATTATGAAAACTAGCTGAACCGCGTAACTTTTTCTGCTTCACATAATAGAAGAATTTTTCTCAATTTTGCAACATGTTTCATTGATGTTTCATGGTTGTTCGTAGCGTGATGTTATATAGCCTATAGCCTTCCTCGATAAATAGGCTATCCAACACTAAAATATTTGTTTAATTCAAACCAGTAGTTCCTGAGATTAGCGCGTTCAACCAAACAAACAAACTCTTCAGCTTTATAATATTAGAATATATGTACTTGAATTCTGGGTGACACCTACTCTTGTATAAACTTTGTAGGGTACCAAAGCTAAACGGTATAAGCGAAGCAATTATAATTTCATGCTATCCTGTCTATCATATATTATTTACTCTATTTTTGTAACATTTATTTGATTTAATTTGTAGACAATTTGACTACGTAATATTTTGCGTTTATTTACGACATGCCAGATTAGGGCTACGACTTGGCGAGGTAAAAAGGCCTGGTATAGTTAAGTTTTTTTGTTAGGCCTCAATATTTCACGGTTCTTATAAAACAATAAAGAATACTTTATTAGGTCTTGTAAACTCTCAAGGAGAAGAAAACCACTTGTCTATTCATATCAACAAGCGTTGTTTAACAGAACATTGAGGCATAATATTTTAAGCACGGTTTTATATTCAACACGGTATTGCGCCAAACAACAGGGCAAACAAAGAGATAAAAGCTTTTTAAATCTCTAAATTTATGGTTTGTTTGTGCAAACGGAATACTATTTGGTAAATCCTGGCGCTTGCGGACCGATATTATATTAAATACGACGTGTTTGGCTCATACTTTATGCGAAATCACGCGTTAGATCATCGCCGTGAAGTTGTCTGTTCACCGTGCGCGCTTTCTATTAGCGTTTTAAGAAACGTTCTTGTTTGAACAGATTTTGAGCCTTATATATAGAACATCGTGTCTGGCCTAGTTTAGGAGACATAGATTACTGATTTGTCAACAAGATTTACATATAGAATCGTGTTTATTTCCCTAAGGAGTACACAGAGACTATAGACTAATCCCGAAGCCGGCAGATCTAAGGAATGTTAGAATAGCTAAGATTTCTTTAGTAAATATTTATTTACTGTAATACCTATATAGGATAAATAACGAAAGCATAAACTCGCTAGTATGACAGCGGACATTTTTTGCGTTGATTATTTTTAAGCCTAGTAGGCTTTAAAATAATTACCCAAATTATATGTGTGTCTGCTTTTCACTTAGCCCGCTTATTCGCGAAATGAACGGATACCATGATAAAAAGTAATAATCATATGATGTGTTAAAAGAAGACATGATTTTGATCTGTGTTGAATTTGCAATTTACGCCTTTGACAGCCTCGGACACCATAGGCTGTTCTGCAGCAGAAGCGCTGGTCGTATTTCACGACACGCTCACCTTAATGACATTATCCATCATGCTCTTATCACCGCCGGCGTAACAGCAGTATTAGAATCCATAGGTTTGGTACGTGAAGATGAGAAGAGACCCCATGGTATGTCTTTGTTACCTTCGAAAATGGGTAGGCCTTTGGTGTGGGTCGCCACATGCGCCGACGACACCCTTGCGCTATCACGTCTTCCGAGCACAGTGAGCTGTGCCAGTGCTGCTGCTGTAGCGGCGGAAAACCTCAAACGCAAATACAGTAATTTAATTGGTAATTACGTTTTTAAGCCGTTTGGGGTGGAGACGGTAGGTTCATGGGGTCCGGGCGCTCGTGCGCTTTTTAGAGATATATCTAAGCGGCTAATCGACGCTTCGCGTGACCAGAAGACTTTTGTGGACTTTTCTTGGCTCAAAGAATCAGCATTACCATTCAATGTGGCAATGCTACCAGTCTTCTAGGCACTTTCCCAGTCGACAGCGATGCTGAGAAATTTTACGACGCTGCCTAAACCAGCCATTTCTTTTCTTTATATTAAATTTTACAGTAGCATATTTTGTTACATTTCATGTTGTTTTATTTATAAGTGATTAGGTTTGTTAATATTAGTTAAGTTGTATAATTATTATAGTCGGGCACGCCACGATCGTGGCGGTAAGTCCCGTGTTTGAGGAGTGGCTGGAGAGGCGGCATGGCGCTCTCACCTTCCGGCTGACACAGGTACTGACTGGCCACGGTTGTTTTGGCCAGTTCCTGTGTCGTACTCGTATACGCCGGCAAGAGACGCCCGGTTGTCACCACTGCGGCGACTGCCGCGACGTTGTTGAGGACACGGCGCTGCACACTTTGGCGGTTTGCCCCGCCTGGGCATCGCAGCGCCGTGATTTGGTCGTGGCAGTCGGATCGGTTGCCCTCTCACTCCCGGCCGTAGTTCAGTCTATGGTCCGGAGTGAGAGGTCGTGGAACGCCGTCGCCTCCTTCTGCGAGGAAGTAATTTCCATCAAGGAGGCGGCGGAGCGGGAGAGGGAGCGTTTAAACCCTCTCCCCAACCGCAGAGCCGGGCGCCGGAGGGCGCGCGATGACCTCCAGCCACCCTGAGGTTTGACCTGGGGGTGGCGGGCTTTGTGGGCCTGCCCGCCATCCGTTCAGCACCAGGTCCGAGAGGCGGCGTGCGTGTTCGCACGCGCGCCTCTGTTTCGAGTCCGTCTCCCCCCTAGGGGGGAGACAGTAGGGTGTAATTAGAAGTGAGTGCCTTTGGGTAGGTCTTTTTGTGTAGCGGCCTGCCGTTTCATACGGCGGTCCGTAACCTCGGCGGGGTCGCGACCGCATGCGAAAGCGATTCGCGCGGCCCCATCGATAGTGGTTTTGTCGAGGAACACCGTGGTGGGTTTAGTTGGTATTCCGGGAGGTACTTTACTATTATTCCATCTTTCTCTCACCCCAGCGAGTCCGACATAATCCCTCCGCCCGCCCTCGCGGAGGGAAATGCGTCAAAGCATTCCCCCATGAAAAAAATATTATAGTAAACTAACTTTAAAGCTTTGTTTCTTTTAATTCAAATCGACCTTATTATGGAAACATATTTTTTTCATTGGGTTCTTCGAGGTATTACGCGTACCCCTGTGAAAGGTAAACACAGAGGTTATGACAGGCTCTCCCAAGCTTCGGGCCTACCAACTTAGACCACCACAGTGTATTTACACGCTGCTTGGCTTTTGAGGGTGAACTACTGAAACTATAACTACATCAGCGATCGATCTAACAGATTCCAATGCGGGAGGCATAAGCGTCTGCGGACGACGACTGCGAGGCGATGGTGTAAACATTTTTATTTTGGTAATGTGGTGCAAAGTAACCTTATTTATTACCTGGACTTCTTCGGCTATAAGGCGTAAGTCTATATGTCCATAATATGCCAAGTCGTGAAACGAACTTTTAAGGCACAAAATAGCAAAGAGTAGCTTAAACATCAAACAAAATTAATTTTGAATTTTCTAATTGATATTAGGAAACACAAGTCCTATTAAACAGGCCTCATTAAATTTATTCACAAAATAATGACTTCATTAAATAATGAGACTCGATCTTTCACATGAACGTCTGATGGTTGTGTGATATGATAAACACTTTTGTGACGAATAGGTTAGTTGGAGTGTGAGCAGAAAATTATGTAGGACCATTTAACATAATATGATAAGCAAATAGTGAAAATTAATAGTTAGTAATAACTACTCAAAGAGATACCAAACCCTATTGAAAAGTAGAACAGATTTTTTTTCTAATTTATAATATACTAAACTGGCTCAGGAAAGCCATACTCTCTAACAAAAAAGAACAGTATAAAGGCTAATAACGCTGTTACTGCGTTTCGTGCAGTGACTAAGTGCAAAGGGCACTATATCTACTTGTTCCCTTACTTTTAATCATCAGTATTGTCATCCCATTTTTAGTTTATTTGCCTATAGCCGGCGTTACGCTACGGCAACAGGCCGAACACCACCTCGACACTTTATGGAAACACCTATTTCTAATACGAAAGCACCGGGCTGATCAACATCGACTGATCGAACGCGACAAAAACAGCCCTATACGTAAAAAGCGTATAAGAACTCCTAATGACATCAGCACTATAGTACTGCCAGCCGTACTGCTAGGTAAATAAACGTTGCTTCTATACGCTATCATATTTACTATTCTTTGCTGTCAAGCCAAGTTGCTAGTATGAAAGAAAGGAACAACGACGACAAAGATATCACAGTACAATTCTCTTATAACCCAAACTATATAAAGAACTGAAAGAACACAATTTCTTTAGTAAATTGAAATGTATTGCGGCCAAAATGCACAGACTACCAAACGTAGTGTTTATGAGAAGAACAGCCGTCGACCGTTCGTTGTCATGTTTTATGGGACAGAGCTTTGTAAGGCACGCGTTTATAACCTGATTTACTTCTGTTTAATAAAGGATTATTACAACCTCTTTGGGTAAGTGGCATAAGTTTAAGCTTATGATGACTGGTAAGTTTTGGGTCGAACTATGCGCTATAGAGATTTTTTGTTAAGAAAGTCGGCAAATATTGCCATTATTTTATTTGTAAATGAAATTTCATAGTCGTTCACGTGTACACACATGACAATTTAACTTACGTAACATTAAACCACAATTCAATAGCATACACATATTAAATGTGAATGAAATATTCAATGAGTCAAATAAATGATAATAATTCATAATAATTTTATAACATAAATTACATAAATAGCTTCACGCCTTTAGCTCCAAAAGGGTATGTAGAGGTATGTATATTACACCTATATCACACTAATTAACTATGTTTTTGGTCCCACTTACCGATTAAGTGTTTCCTGTGCCCGAGAGGCAGTCGCTCTTGAGGGAGAGTCCTAATTAGGCACAGGTTCAGACTATATGCCACTACTGAGCATTACTTGAAAAAAAGCTCTTTACCACTTTGCCCAACCGACGTATCAATGTCAAGACCAACACGGTAGTTGCAACTCATATTCGCTGCGCTACCTATGTAGTTGCACCTCATTTCCGCTGCCACTGCCTCACCTAGGTGGTCGTAAGATTAAAAATTGACTAATTATTATAGCTTCGCCTTCCTTTAGAAATAGACAACCATCCTCGTAAAAATATTTACCTCTGTACCTGAGCAGCACATAAAGCCACCGCTTTGAGCTGTCATTCATCTGAATATTAATTTTATGGTTGGCTAAGTTTTTATTCAACAAATGCTTTATTGAGACAAGTATCAACATAACTTACTACGTATAAGTTCCATAGAGAATCGGTTATTCAGCCAAATCTGGTAACATTAGAAAACCAAATACGATTTGACTCCACGGATGGCGTAGTACTTTAGGTAGTCGGCACACAACTGCCGCCGCGCTGAGTGTTGCGGATTCGATCTCCACACGGGACAAAAATTAGCTCAGCGGGGAGACCAACAGACTGCAATGCAGAGGGTCTCAGGTTCGAACCTACGTCGCGCACCTCTGTATTTCGGAAGTTATATGACTTTTCGAAATTATGTGCGTATTAATTGACAATTATCGCCTGTTCGGTGTCTCGGAGAGCACGTTAAGCCGTCGGTCCCGGTTGCCATGAACATCTATGGCAGTCATTATTGGGAAGTCAGTGCTCTATAATATCCTGACAATGGTCTAGCCTTAGGGTATCGTTAGCCTTCGTGTTGCAGAGGTCAGGTGGCAACCGCTCCGTGTAAAAATTAATATCCAGTCAAATCCGGTTAGACTAGAAAAGCCGATCCCAAGTAACTTGGAAATAATAAAGGTTAGGGAGAAGTTTCTAATCCTTCTGAAAGACTCCGCCGCGATATTATGTTACGTGATGTAGAACTGCTATGTATGAGATATTGGGTTTGAGTCCCGGATCGAGCCAAGTAAAAATATAGTAAATCTAAGTGAAGTAGAGTTTCTTAAGACTAAAACCTACTATGGCCTTTTCTGACAGAAATTCTTAACAACATCGCGATATTTAGAACTGTAAACTATAGACGATAAAAACTTACTTTATTACTTGCTATTCCGTAATTTCCAAAAATATATCTAACAAAATATGTGTATAACACACCTCTGACGACCTCCTCAGGGATTTGGGAGTAAGGGGATGTTTCTATAGGAATAGGGTTCCCATAACGTGTCGCAAAAAGGTGTGGTAAAAGCTATAATTCAACATTTTCAAAGCCATGCAACAGCCACAATAGTGCATTTATTGTTTGCGGCAAAACAGAGACATTCCGTTCAATGCCTTAAAGGCAATAAATAGCAACGGCAACCGTTCGGATGGTCCCTGATTTGTTACCCAAGTTGGGCAAAAATTGTAACCGTGCTTTTCTGCTGCAATCGTCGGTGAGTATATGCGTCGTGATGTCATCTCTTCGAAATTAATATTTCATAGTATTCTAATTGTTGAAATAACGACTCATTTGATGTTTGTTTTCTTATTGCATATTAGAGTATATAGTTTGTATGATTTCTTATTGTAGAAGGGATTTTAGGATATACTCGAAAAGAGCATACGTAAAAATTGGTACTAACTTGTGATTAGCTCAACATAATAATATGTAAGTAGTAAAAGGGGTGTGATAAAATTCTTATCCCTTGCAAAGTTCTAAAATAACTTATAGACTGAGATTCTAAAACCAATACATAAATTTAGCAAAACTAAGATGTCTATAGAAAATCAATATCATTTTACTATTGAATCAAAAAAGCGAAAACGCTCTATCCATACATAGAATTTATAAAACACCACAGTAGCGTTAAGTGGTCACTTCGCAATGCCACTGCGCTGAGTATGGTTTGAACCCCACGTGGGATAAAACATTTGCGTGATCTTATACGCAGTGTCTTCATAAAAACTAGCTTTTGCTCGCGGCTTCGATCGCCTAAAAGTAGGTTGGGTTACGTTAGTAACAGTACTTTTTTTAAAATAAAATATAGCTTATGTTACTCGCTGATAATAATATAGAATTATAATGGAATATAAATTAAAATCGTCATTTTTGAGTTAAACCCTAACAAACAAACAAAAATCAAATCTTTCCTCTTTATAATATTAGTATAGATATATGTCTGAATACAAACAATATACAAGTATATCTTTGCCTACAGTTTTATATACAAGCTATACGAAATAAGAAAATACTCGATCGTTAGTCGTTTGTTCCCCTGCGGCAGCGTAAATCCTCTTCTCTATAAATTATAATAGGAAAACTTCTGTAGCCTACAAAATTAAAATTATAAGTAGCCAAATAACTTTGTAGAACAAAAGAATTCGTAAAGAGGACTTACAAATAGTTCTTTTATTTTTATAAGCCAATAAAGTTGGTATTTTCTAATGCTAAATTCAAATAAGTATGGGTTCATACAAAGCAATTTTGTTTGTCAATAACGCATAGCTTAAGCAGTCATTTCCGTATTACCAATGCGTCGAGTATTTCGTACCTACTTACATAAAAACAAAAACAAAAAGCGTGTCATGCAGTTTTACTGGTTTTTGAACCATCTCGTGTGTAATAGAATAATTTTATAAAATCTAAAACTTTCAATGAACAGGCTGTTTAATGAAAAAAGTTCTTTCCATATTAGTTTCGTAGTTACTGAGATGTCTAAACAAACTCTTCAGCTATATAACGTTAGTATAAAATGTCGCGTCTTCTCGTGCTTTGTATTTGTTGTTTTTATAATGTTGATGCCTCCACGACCCAGAGATTATACAACAGTATGAAAAAAAGATTACTAAAAATAATATATAATCTTATTTATAAATGTTCTTGCCGCTATATTCCAATGCTATAAGGGTGATGTAATTCTGACTGCACGGATCGCTGCACTCCACACGTGAAAAATTATGTGATCTACAGATAGTTATCGGCGTTTTTGTGTCTTTTTAATGTATGTAAAATCTACCATTCAGGTATGAAACTATCAAGTCAAATGTCATGAAAGTCTAGATCATACTATGACAATTCGACTCACGTAGCCATAAATTCATATCAAACAATACAGCTTGCCTACAATACAAGGATCTAGTGCGAGAGATCCCTTATTAAAAAAGGAACACGGGTAAAGTCTCTATATTCCGATGCTAAATAAGAACGTGACCAGACGTGGCAATAATAAGTTGCAGAAGTATTAAGTGGCAGATTTGGGGAGCAAAAAGCCACGATAACAGCAGGGACGTCGTTTAACGTTACAGCCCAACTTCTAACGAGCTGTCATAAACTCGGTATTTACTCGACTCACCTTCAAGGAGTGTTCAAGTCGCTTGAGGTAAAAATGTACTGCACAAGCGGTATCGTAAAATCTTACGATGTTACTCCTTGGGCGTCTAGTCTCCTGGTATGACGACGGAAGGTGTGTGTAGGGGGGTCTCAGGTATGAATTGGAATGTTAAACGGCAATGTGTTTTTAATTGATGTTATAATGTGGTTGACAGATAGCGAAGTGAAGTAAAAGATATAAATGTAATGACATGCAATTTTTAACTAATCTTTACACCGCACACATTGCGGTCAATTTTATAATAGGCGCTTCTTAACATGCCCCCGGGCGTTGGAAGCTTGGCTTCCAACCCTAGACAGAGCCATCATGTACAGGCAGTGGGCAAATCTTGCTGAAGGCTCGCCGCACAATGCCGCTACTGGTCTTGACATCAGCAACCCGGTTGATCCCGTCTGAACCAGGATGAACGGCGACAATACGACCCAAACGCCATTTCAAGGGCGGCAAATTGTCCTCCTTTATGACGACGAGAGAATTTAATTTGAGGGGTTCGTTGCTTGTCCGCCACTTAATCCGTTGCTGCAATTCCACCACATATTCCTTGCTCCAACGTTTCCAAAAGTGTTCACGAAGCTGCTGAATGCGCTGGAATCGTCTGAGATGATTGTATGAGCAGTCGTCGTAGCTTCTGTCAGGCAATGCGGTGAGCGGTCTTCCGATCAGAAAGTGGCCGGGGGTGATAGGCGTCAAGTCTTCAGAGTCTGAGGAAATTGGAGTCAGCGGGCGAGAATTTAAGATCGCTTCAATTTGAGCTAAAGCCGTATTAAGTTCCTCATATGTGAGGTGACAATTTCCCAGCACTCGAACTAAATGATATTTTGTTGATTTGACACCTGCCTCCCAGAGTCCTCCGAAATGCGGGGCATAAGCAGGGATAAAATGAAAGTTTATTCCTTCATTAGCCACCCCTTCTGCCAGCGAATTGCAAGTTGTTTTTAGAAATTTGGATAAATCATTATACGCGCCTACAAAAGATGTCCCATTATCGGAATAAATATTCTACGGCTTACCTCGCCGCGAAATGAAACGATGTAACGCAGAAATATAACACTGACTCGTCAAATCACCTACCAGTTCTAGGTGTATTGCCTTTGTAGCAAAACATATAAACACGGCAATATAGACTTTAACGGTTCGAGAGCCACGACCTTGTCTACTAACAGCTACTATAGGCCCTGCGTAGTCTACACCTACATTATGAAAAGGATAACCTGGTTTTAGGCGATCATGGGGTAAGTTGCCCATTTGAGGTGCTATAACTTGCCCCTTCATGCGACTACAACGTATACATTTATGATAACAGGATTTTGCTAAGTTCCGACCCCTTATAGGCCAATATCCTTCACGTATACTGGCTAATAATAATTGAGGACCGGCGTGCATTAAAAGTTAATGTTTAAATGTTCATAATTAAATAATAATTGGGTAAATCGATGTGTGGACTGTAACAATATAGGGAATTTTTTATCATAATTAAAGTCAGCATTTGACAATCGACCACCAACACGCATAATATTATGTTCATCTAGGAAAATACTGAATTTGAGAAGCGGGCTCTTCTTGGGCAAGGCTTGTTTATTTAATAATAATTTGTATTCGGGGAAGGATTCTTCTTGAGAAATTAGAATAATTTTAGTTAATGCATTTGTTAATTCTATAGCTGTCAAATGGTTTTCGGTTACCGATAACCCTTTGCATCTATTTACAAATCGTAACACATAAGCTACAGAGCGTTTTAAACGCGATAAATTTGAAAAACGATTAAAATCAATTAATGAACCTAGTGTATGGGCAGACACTTTAGTGCTACTACTAGCCTGTAACGCAATATGCCTCATTTCAGGTAATGTTTCCTTGGTTTGTAAATTTACAGGCCAGTGACACTCGCCATGCTTTAAAAATGGTGGTCCTGACCACCATAGATCAAGAGACTGCATTAACCTAAAATCTACTCCACGCGTTAAATGGTCAGCCGGGTTAACATCTGTGGGAACGTGCCTCCACAAACAATTATGTGTTTTTTCTAATATTTCTGAGACTCGATTACGTACAAAAGGTTGTAACTTGTTAGGTAATATTCTTAGCCAACCTAGTACTATGGTTGAATCGGTCCAGAAAACAACATTGTTAATTTTAAGCCTAAGGGAGCTAACCGCTTTTTCATAAAGTCGTACTCCTACTAGTGCTCCACATAGCTCCAATCTCGGAATAGTGGTAGGCTTTATGGGAGCTACGCGACTTTTTGCAAAAAGAAGTCTAACTAAACAATTATTATCGTAGCTGACACTGCGTATGTAAACACAACTACCATAAGCGCGTTCCGAAGCATCAGTAAAAATATGGAGTTCTATTAATTTACTGGCATCACAAACAATATGACGTGGTATTCGGATGGTGTTTAACACCGGTAACTCGCTAATAATACCTGACCAGAGCGCACCAACTTCCGATGACAACGGATCATCCCAAGATATTTTCTCCAACCATAACCTTTGCAAGATGATTTTCATGCGTATGATACACGGTGCTAACAGACCTAAGGGATCAAATATTTGAGCGATCACTGACAGTATGCCGCGCTTGGAATTATCAGCAGTGATAGCATTGCTCATCGGGAAACGCAACTGATCTGATGCTGTTAACCAACCGAGACCTAGAGTTTTACTCGGTTCAGCAGAACCTATGTGAAGATCAAACGACGATTGTGTGCACCCGTTTGACAGCTGAGGGTCATTTGACTTCCACTTACGTAGTGGCATTCTGGCAGCCGCAAGAGTGCTAGTTACCTTCTCGCGAATATCTAGCACTTCATTTATATTATTTCCGCCTGTAAGTAAGTCGTCGACATACATATCATTTATAATGATTTCAGCAATTTTAGGGTCTGTACACTCTAAGCCTAGTTGCTTTAGACACCTAGTGGCAAGAAACGGAGCGCTCGCGGTTCCATAGGTTACCGTGTTTAGCTGAAATGCCTTTAATTGGTCGGTAGAATTAAAACGCCATAATATATTTTGGAGATAACGATCATCGGGATGTACAATAATCTGTCGATACATTTTCTCCACGTCAGCAGCTAATACGTATCTATGTTGCCTATAACGAATGAGAATGGATAATAAATCACTTTGCGTTTGAGGTCCTACCATCTGAAGATCATTCAAAGAAATGCCTGAGGTGGTTGAACTACTAGCATTGAAAACAGCTCGTAGTTTTGTAGTCGTACTACTTTCACGTAGAATACCATGGTGAGGAATGAAATGGAAATTAATTATATCTAAAACCGCACATTCGGACATATGACCGAGTGAAAGATATTCCTGCATAAATTCTTTATATAATTGATCTAATACGGGTTTAGATTTGTTTCTGCGCTCCAAGGAAAGAAAACAATGCTTGGCGCGTTGATAAGAATCACCTAAGACCTTAGAACTTTCTTTTAATGGTATTCTAACGCAGAAACGTCCGTCTTCTAAACGAACAGTATTTTTAACAAAATGCTCTTCACACAACAGCTCCTCTCTAGAATAATGAGATGATGACTTAGGGCTAACCTCTTCGAGCTGCCAAAACCGTGAAAGTAGGGTTTGAATGTCATCATAATCAGAGATAGCAGATGAATCATTATGTAATAAATTACACTTAATACGGGTAGACGGCTCTGACTGATAACTGTTAACAGGGCCGGAAATTAACCATCCTAATTTACTTTCGAACAATATTGGCTTATTTATGCCTAATTGAATTTTTTGTGTACCTAATATATCCCAGAAAACATCTGCGCCAATGAGTATATCGACTTCACCAGGCAAGTAAAACCTAGGGTCCGCTAAATTAATATCTGACGGAATATTAATGTTAGTCAAGTCTAAGTTTCCGCTCGGAACACAATCGGTAATAGTAGGCAAAATAAAACATCGAATGTTGCTTGTATACTGCTCATTCAACGATTTCATACGCAATTTACACATATGATGTACTTGTGTTAAACCATTATTTATGCCTAGAACAGATTCATCTATGCGAATCGCCGGCAAACCTAACCTTTTAATCATTGACTCGGTAATCAGACACGACGTACTACCACTATCCAACACAGCGCGTGCAATATGCTCGCAATTATTAGCATCATAGAATTTAATTAACGCCGTTGATAACAGAATATCGCACCGCGCTCTACGGTTGTCAGAAGCGTCTGCGCTGCGATCGAGCTGCGCCCGATCTACACTCGCAGACAACGTCAGGTTGGGTTGAGATGCGCTCGTCGATGCGGTGCTAATATTATTATCAGATGGAATGTGAATATCACTTGTTTGTGTCGGCTCGCTGCTACTAATCGAGTTTGGTTTAGATGCCATATTAGAAACGTGAATAATAGTGTTATGTTTTCGGTTGCATACTCTACACCCTTGCCTTTTGCAACGATTCGCGAAGTGTCCACTAGCGAAACAATTAAAGCATACCTTGAATGATGGCATTAACTTATAACGTGACTCATTGTCTAACGATAAAAATTGTGTGCAAGAACCAAGAATATGATCGTGACTTTTACACATAGGACACGTTTTAGCAGTTGGATGTGAATTGTTTTGTGCAGAAACCATAGTTTTATGTTTTGCAGTTTGTTTACTCGGTGAATCGCTGTGCAAATGATTTGAGCTTCGCGATAATTCTATGGTCTCAAGCAAATCAGCACGGTTCCTAAGAAACGAGTTAAAACATTCAAAAGTGATGATTTCGTTTTTATCCAACCGATCCTTATGCTCCTCCCACTTACGAAAGGTGCGTGAGTCTAACTTCTTTGAGATAATATAAATCAAAAGAGTGTCCCAGTGTTTGACAGGTTCTCCTAGGGATTCTAAAGCTAGTAAATTTTTATTAAAGTTGTCAATAAGTCGTTTCAAACTAACCGACCATTCTTTTGTTATTGGTTCGATGTTAAACAATGACGAAACGTGGTTATGTATAAGTAACCGCTTGCTATCAAATCTATCGCACAATATTTTCCATGCAGCTTCATAATTATTTGCGCAGAATTGTATAGATTGTATAACTACCGCAGCCGAGCCTTGTAGCGAGGTCCTTAAATAATGGAATTTAGTTATGTCTTCCAATTCAGTGTTGGTATGTATAAGACTGGAAAACGTATCATGAAACTCCAACCAATTCTCATACGATCCGCTAAACGTTGGCAATTTCATGGTAGGTAATTTGACGAGTTTATGAATATTAGGAGCACTACTTAAACTTTTCCTCTCGTTAGCAGCAGAATAATTGTTCACAATGTCTTGCGCCCTAGCAAGCAACTTATAATAGGTTGACTCAAACTCATCTCTTTCGGCAATATGATCTAAGTTATCACTTAGGCATTCAATTTTCAACTGTACTTCATCGTACAGCTCAAAGATAGATTTAATCTTACCAATACGAATTTGCAACTCGGAAACATCAGTGGAGGCTAATGAACAAATATCTAACCCGTTAAGAAATGTAGAAAATGCCGTTACACGTCCCTTGTAACTGCCTCGTTTTTTAATTAATTCCTTTTCTTCGGACATTCTGGGAATGCAGGTGGTGTATCAACCTGTAATGTTACAATGCAATGATTTATCACTAATATTCTTAACTTAATTATATCTACCTACTTATTTGCACAATCGGTTAACAATAACTTTATTTGATTACTTATGATAAGTTTTTAACAATTTAAATTAGAAGTTTAAAGTTAGATGAAAGATCGAACTTAACAGTCATATACCTTTTTTTTTTTTTTTTTTTTTTTTTTTTTACGTGGGGAAATGCGCCTGATGCATACCCTCTCGCCACAAGGGGAGGCGAGAGGGTTATGTCCGGCTCTCCCGTACTTCGGGCCTACGGACCAAAACCCCACGGTGTGCACGCTCGCTGCCTTGCAAATTGGATGGGCCGCTGGCAAAATTACTACCTCAGCGACCCACCCAGCAGTCTACAACTCCTCGGTGACGCCCCGGCACTACATAGGGCGTCAGACCGACTCAATGGCTGGCGGACGGAAGATCCCCGTTCTCCCGCCCGCGGCCTTCATTATGGCGGCATTAGGTGCGCGTAAGCGCGCCTGCGCCGCCCGGTTCGCCGGCGACGGCTCGGATCCGCAAGGATACTTTCTTCACGGATCCGCTCCGCCACCTCCTTCTGCGAGATGACGTCCTCGCAGAAGGATGCGACCGCTGCCCATTTCCTCTCGCTGTCGGCCATGGCTTTGATCACGGCCGGCAGCGAGAGATCCTCACCCACAATCTCAATGAGTTCACGGCGCTGCACCGCCCAAGCAGGACATTGCTCGAGCGTGTGCTGCGCCGTGTCCTCCTCACAATCGCAGTGGTGGCAGATGGGACTCGGTTCCCTCCTAGCGACCGTGTGCAGGTATTTGCCAAAGCAACCGTGCCCTGACAACACCTGCACTAGCCGGAAGGAAAGGGTCCCATGCTGCCGCCCTGCCCACCGCTCCAATACCGGCTGGAGGGCCCCAACGGTTCTGAAACCGGCCAAGGGCACCTCCAGCCGCGCCTTCCACTTTAAAATCATGCCCTGATGGGCTCGATTGCGCGCGTACTCAATCACTGTCGGGAGGGGACGACAACCCGTCTCCTCCCGCACCGCCTCACTCATTGCAAACACTTCGGCGAGCACTTCAGCCTCCAAATCCCACGGGGGTGTTCCGGCCAACGCACAAGCTGCGTCGGCCGACACCGTGCGGTATCCGCGTATTACCCTGACCGCTATGACTCTCTGCGGCCTCCGCAAGAGAGTCCTGCACTGAGCGGTCAGGGAGTCCGCCCACACCGGTGCGCCGTAAAGCGCCATCGACCGGATAACTCCCGTGTAGAGTCGCCGGCAACCAGCACTGGGCCCGCCTAAATTTGGCAATAGCCGCCCAAGGGCGGACGCAGTGCCGAGAAGCTTCGGGGCGAGCTGTCTGAAATGCTCGTCGAAGTGCCACCTTCCGTCCAGCACCAAGCCCAGATATTTCATGTGGGCCTGGACGGGAACGCGCGTCGAGCCCACCATTATCGAGGCGCCGCGGGGTGGACTGCGACGAGGCCCATGAAAGACCAGGGCCTCCGTCTTGTTAATAGCCACCCGTAAACCCAGCGCCTCGATACGCCCGACCACCTGGGAAACCCCCACAGTAGCCAAACGGGCCGCCTCCTCGAAGGTACCCCCACGGGCTGTGACGAGGGTGTCGTCAGCGTAGCTGATGACGCTCAGCCCGGGGGGTAGGGCAGCACGTAGGACCCAGTCGTACCCCATGTCCCACAGGAGCGGACCAAGAACCGATCCCTGCGGGACACCGCACGACATGGGCCGCCGCCAAACCTCGCCTCGAACCTCGAGGAGGACACTCCTGCCTCTCAGATAGTCTGCCACCAGCCGCTCCAGGTAAAAAGGTACCCCGTGATATCGGAGCGCCCCCTGGACACAGCTGTATGGCAGACTATTAAACGCGTTGGCGATGTCTAAAGACACCGCCAACAGAACACCGCCGCCGGCGACCGCCTCCTCGGCCGCGGCCTTCAGGCGCATAATGGCCCCGACCGTCGAACGTCCTTCCCGGAATCCGAACTGAGCGTCCGACAGGTCGGGACCCACCGTGCTCAGGTGCCGGACGATGCGGGTGGCGAGAATTTTCTCAAACATCTTCCCCGCCTCGTCCAGCAGCACTATGGGCCTGTACGCCGCGGCCGACTCTGGAGGCCGTCCCGGCTTGGCCAGCAGTACCAACTTCCCCTCCTTCCAGCACTCAGGGAATCGTCCCGACACCAGGCTCGCGTCGAAAAGTTCCCTGAGGCGGACATCCAGGTGATCGAGGGCCAGCGCGAGAGCTCGCGCCGGCACACCGTCAGGTCCAGGGGCGGTCGTCTTGGAGCGGATCCGCAAGACAGCCGCCCCCATCTCCGCGTCTGTAACCGGGGGAGCACTGAGGTCCGCCTCCCGATGTCGGCCTCCCGATGGGGCCATTGTCGGGGGCACGTGCTCTGCCCGGTCAGGAAATAACTCCTCGACCACCTCGGAGAGGAAGTTGGGCTGGAGGGTCTCCGTAAGGGGGGGGCCCCGCGCACGGAGCTTGTTCAGCGCCGCGCGATATGGGCGCCCCCAGGGGTCCTGGTCTAGACCCTCCAACATCTCACTTTTCGCCCGTTCCTTGGCGCGGCAGATGGCCGACTGCAGAGACACCCTCGCTTCGCCATACGCGTCATACAGTCGGCTCTCCTCTCGCTCATCGCGGTGGCGACGGCTTCGGCTGCGCGTGTATAACCTCCGGGCACGAATGCAGGCCGCACGGAGGTCCGCCAGCTCCTGGGACCACCAGTAGACCCCCGTTGGGGTCCAGTGTCGCACTCGGGGCATGGCCGCGTCGCAAACAGCTTGAATGCTGTCGCGAAAGCGGACAGCCCCGGCGTCTACCTCCCCAGACGGGGGTGCAGGAGACAACCAAGCTTGAACTATGGCTGCCTCTTCCAGTAGGTCCCGGTTCAGCCTTTTCACAGCCCACCGCGGAAAGCGAGGTGTTCTGCCCGCCGACGGGCGCTGACCCCTGCTAGGGTCCCGGAGCAGGGAGACCTCCAGTCGGACATACCGATGGCCCGAAAGGGTCTCCACCTCCTCCAGGACACGCCATCCCCTTACGCGTGCGGCGAGGGCCGGGGTAGCAAACGAGAGGTCCACTATCGACCCCCCCTGCCGTCGCACGCACGTGTTGACGGCGCCCCTGTTCAGCAAACAGAGGCCCGCCGCATCGGCCCACTCTTCGACCGCCCTTCCTCGGACATCCGTGCGGGGGGACCCCCACGCAGTAGACTTTGCGTTAAAGTCCCCCATCACAAGGATGCGGCTAGATGATATCCGCCGTATCGAGGCCTCCAAGTTGTTGAGAAAGGCCTCGAAGTCTGCCAGACTCCTGTTGGGGGAGAAGTACACACCAACGACTGTAACCTCTCCCCACGCGGCCGCAATGTATCCCGCTCCCCTCTCCTTAACTGAGAGGGAGGGTGAACGAGGCGCCGTGGAGCCGACGACTGCCACGGAGCTGTCCCGGTCACCTGCCCAATTGGGATTGGGAGGAACGTAATATGGCTCCGCGGCTACAGCTACACCGATCGACCACTCCGCCATAGACTGCAAGAAAAGGTCCTGCGCTCGGGCGGAGTGGTTGAGATTCGCCTGGAGGAGGAGATAGTCACGATCCTGGTCCATGACTAGGTCGACATCCCCTCCTCCACCGCTGAGGGCGGTCTTACCTCAAGTGATAGGGCGGCAGCCGGGGTCGATGAGCTGCCCCCCTCAAGGCGTTTTGTGGGCGGGGATTTACACCCTCTGTCGCCACGGAAATGGGCAGCTGCTCGACCAGCTGCCGCACACGCCGGGCAGTGCGGGGTCGTCTTGCACGCTCCAATGACGTGCCCAGGCTGGCCGCAGCGATAACAGGCGTCGCTGCGGTCCTCGGGGCTAGGGCACTTAATACGAGCGTGCCCAGGTCCCCCACACCTAAAACATCTCATGGGCCGAGCGGCCAGGATGTGAACCCTGGCCGAACTCCAGCCCACGAGTAGACGCCCGGCGTCAGCCAGCAGCTTGGCCGCGGCGACAGGGCATTGCGCCCACACGGCGCCGACCCCCCCTGGGCCGGGACGGATGGTGCCAATCCGTATGGCGTCCGCAGCACAACCAGTTCTGGCGCTAATGGCGCCAGAGACGTCCTCCGCGGACACCGAGTCATCGAGGCCGGTGATGCGCATCTCTGCACACTTCACCGGCCTCGCAATCTTCACACCATCCGTCTCAGGAAACAGATTCCTGAGCCTAGCGGCAATGGTGTCTGCCGCTTCGCCTCCGTCAGCTCCGGGAAACTCCAGGATGCGGCCTCCTGTATGGGCTTGGCGGACCCTGGCTCCGGGGTGTGTAATGTCCCCGGTGTTCCGCCTCGCCGTGGAAAGCACGGCCTGATAAGTCAGGCCGCGCTCAGCCGCCTCCGGTAGCACCGTAATAACCACGGCAGCTGACTTTGGCGCTCGGAGCCTGTTTCGCTGCCGCCTCTTTTTCTTCTTGGCCCCGCCTTGGTTTACGGGGCCAGGTCTTACTGCGGTTGAGGTCGTCGCAAAGGCAGCCGCAGCAGCAGCCGCAGCTGCAGCGGCCCTCTTGACCTTCCTGCGGCGAGCCTTGCCTACATTGCCCACCGTCCGCCAACCCTCACCCCGAGACATAGTAGGCGCGGAGGTTGACGGCGTGGGGGGCGCAGGCCCAGTGGGGACTCGCCGCAAGCTCTGGGGTGGAGGAGCCCTGGGTGTTGGAAGGGACGGGAAGTCATTGGCAGACTTCCTTCCGCCCCTCCCCTCCGACTTCTTACCGCCTATTGGGGGCGTAGGATGAGGCGGCGCCAGCGGCACCAGCGGCACCAGTGGTTCCGGCGGCACCAGCGGTGACCTTTTGGCCGCAGAGACAGCCGCAGTACTAGCCGCAGGAGGCGCGGCTTGAAGCCGCGATCGGTAGCTAGGCGCCGGCAGCAACCGAACGCCGAGACCCTCTATGCGAGCGTCAACATACTTGAAGATGGACGCCTGCATATCCATCTCCTTTCCGGACGGCTGAGGCGCCTCTTTAGGCGCCCGTCCTCGGGTCTCGGCCCTGAGCCGCACCATCTCCCGGCGCAGCTCCGCCACTTCCGCCTCCAGCCGCACGAATTTGTCGGCCAGATAATCGACCGACGCCTTCGTTGTGGCCGCCGCCTCCTTGAGGTGCTTTTGGAAGGTCCCTTTGAGGTTCCGAGACTTGGACGCCACCTTCGTCACAATCTCGGAACCGTCAAGGACCCTCTGTACCGCCTCTGCCACCGACTTCGGGGTGGGGCTGCTCCCCTGCGGACGTATTTTCCGCGCGAGCAGCGCCACCTCCTCCTCTGCGCACAGCTCTGCTGCCGCGCGTTTAGCTGTGGCCTCTTCGGCCGCCTTCGCATGGCTGAAAGGCCCCGGTGTGCCAGGCCGATCCCTGCCTCTTCGGGCTGTGCCAATCTTCGGAGTCGGCGTCGCGCTCGACTCCCCTTCGGAACCCGAGTGGGTCCGACGGGGGCGGCGCTTGCGCTTCCGCGCCAGAGTCGCCTTGTCCGGGACTAGCCCCAAGGCGACACTCATCGCGGAGTCAGTATCCGACTCCGCGGGGGTTTCGGTGCCTGAGATTTCGCGCGGCACGGCGCTGCGATGTGGGTTGCCCCCCCCAGAATACGAGGGGCAGACGGAGCCAGCAGACTCCGTGAGGGATTCTCCGGGCGCGGCGCACCCGGTACCCTCCTGGGGTAGTTTAAAACCTTGAGCCGACATCATTATTAAGTTTTTTGTGGCCCTAATGGCTGGGTTCCCCCCAGTCATACAGCCCCTCGCCGGGCCACTGAAAACTTGGGCTTTGGGTAATTTTTATAGAGGTTTTCTTCCTCGCAGCCCGAAGGCCCCCGGTCCTGTCAGTTCAGGATTACGGGTTGGGCCGGAAGGGGGTCCATACTGGACCGGTCCAACCGCCCCAAGACCGCCCACCTGGGCAGAAACCTGAGCTTCAAACCCTGGCCTAACGGCCACCACTAGTGATTTTTTAGAGAGGTTGTCTTCCTCTATCCCCCCGTGTTGAGCCGGATGGGGGTCCATGTTGGACTGATCCACCCGCCCCAAGGCCGCTCGACGGGGCAGGACGCCACGCGACCCGCACCGGCCTTACGGCCCCCACTGGTGATTTTTTAAAGAGGTTGTCTTCCTCTATGCCCCCGTGTTGGGCCGGATGGGGGTCCATGCTGGACCGATCCACCCGCCCCAAGACCGCCCGACTGGGCAGGACGCCTACGCTCCCTATCCCGGCCTGACGGCCCCCACTGGTAAGTTTTTATAGAGGTTTTCTTCCTCTAACCCCCCCATCTCATCCACGTGTCCTCTGCTAATCAGAGGAACACGTGGAGAGACCCCCAAACGCGGCCCTCACGGGCCGATAACCACGAGGCAAACTGCTTCGGGTTCCCTACGCGCGTGCCAGAGTATTAGCCACGAGTAATAATGCCCCCGAAAGGACATTATTACCCGTGTTGCCCGGGGTGTACCGGCCCAACTACTGCCGTTCCAATCCACGAGAAATGTAGAAAGGACCAGCAGCCGTCGAGCGCACGAGGAGGTTCTCTGGCCACACACCCCAACAGTCATATACCTAATCGAACTTAGGTGTCTTTAACGCTTACAACTCAAGGAATTTACTGGTTTGGCGAGTCGATTTAGATTAATTAATCCAACAACAGTAACTAATTAACTAAATGATTACAATATAATCTCGCAAACTACAAAATACCTATCACAAAGTATTGCATGAATGTAAGACAAATAATTCACTAAAATAGACACGAAGAAATATACAAAATATATGGTACTGACCTTTGAATAATTTGAGAACACTTATTAGCCTATATATTACCTGAGTGCTGGGTGAAAACAAGGGCAATTAGCACAAATAATAACAATTGTACGTTAACACTCCGGGCGAATGTCCTTCACGTGACCTTACAACGCACAGTGCCGATGTGTAAAAATCCTTATTTTCCACAGTAATCCCCTTTTTGACTCTGGATAACAGCAAATCTTCTTATTTCTTTAATATCCGGCTCGAAGGACCATGTGTGGTCGGGGGTCTCAGGTATGAATTGGAATGTTAAACGGCAATGTGTTTTTAATTGATGTTATAATGTGGTTGACAGATAGCGAAGTGAAGTAAAAGATATAAATGTAATGACATGCAATTTTTAACTAATCTTTACACCGCACACATTGCGGTCAATTTTATAATAGGCGCTTCTTAACACTTATTTTAAATATTTTAAGTTTATTCTCTTTGTGAAGAACATTTGAAGAATTTGTATGCTGCCGTTGATCTTTTTTAAACGTGGACATAGTCGTTAGTGATGTTATAAATGCTTCTGCTTTTCACGTTTAGAAAGAAGCAAGTTTTCTTAGGTAACAGGTACAGGTTTTCATACTAACCATTTTACATTCAAACGTTTGTCTTTTTGTCCTGAACAAAATCTTTTTAATTAGACTTTTGTAACGGTAAGATTTATTTAAGAATGCTAATAATAAAATGGTGTAACCGAGAACCATTTTAACTATACGATAACAATTTATATCTATAAAATACATAAACAATATGATTCATACGCAAGAAGGTCATTCATATCTTGTGTGTTTTATTATATAAAAAGTAATCCATATCTTAGGCGGTAGCTGGTCAGTGTTTATAGGTCAACGTTTTACAATAAATAAATATAAATAACAAGTAATTCTCTACACTACAGGGCTTCACAGATTTAAAAATAACAAAGTCCGTCACCCAAATCAGTATATCAATCTATAGATCAAACAAACTTCGTCGCAAACAGCGGTGGCGAGTAAACAAGCTATTTTTATCTAGAAACTCACCGAAGCAATCAATCGTCGTGATTGTTTTAGCTCTCTCTACCCTTAGCAGTGGCTTAGTTGTATTTCCTTTGCATTATAAAAGAAAAAAAAAAGATAGTGGGCTATGTCTGTGAGTGAGATTTGCTGCGTATCATCAAGTGAGCCAATGACTAGTTAAATACCAAACGTAAATTATATTTGATGAGGTATGCTATCCGAAACATATTCTGCAAGCTGCGAAACTTGCATTCCACTAACCACAATATAAAATCCATGCTGTTACGGATAATATCCTCACAAAGCTAACACATTGAATCACACGACCACCAAGGTATAAAGAATAAACAAAAATATAAAGAGTATTTTTATCATGGCCGCTCTCCAACCTAAGTTATTAACTTTTATACGTAGTGAGAAGTGACAATGAAAATAAATTGCCTATTACGACTGAGTTTATTACCAACCAGGAATGCCTTTTATTCTTCATACATTTCAATATTCACTTTAAATTCTTTTTTTGACTTTAGGGTGAATAATAGAAGGACTTAAAGCAATTTATATTTTTAGGATATCTTTTGCTTTTCCAGCTTTACGTTGTTTTCTCGGAAATATATAACATTTGACTGATTTTAATAATAAGCGCGAGTTCGATCCCAAGGCCTAAACTGCAGATCGAATTGTGAGCCAATCTCAATCTGCACAGGAAGTCGTTGGTGCCAAAATGGCCAGTGAACGCTCCTGTGAGCAGGCTCTTATTATACCTGCAGAACTTCCGGGTGAAGCCTGTGGCTCTGTTTGCAATGAATTTCTTGGAGTGTTCCAGACTCCTAAGGGCCATCCACTCTAGCCTGTGTTTATCATTGCCATAGGCATTCAAAGCTGCCTTGACGGTGCTCTCAGAGAGTCTCAAGAACGGCTCGGGGCCCACAAACAGCTGCTTTATTACATGATAAATATTACCGATTTAAACCGACAACTAAAAGTGTATTTAGTAGCATAACATAATAATATTCTATCACATACATACAACACCATCTAGCCCAAACTAAGCAGAGCTTGTACTATCGGTACTAGGTAATGGATAAACATACATATACACTTTTTTTTTGTAAATACATACATATTATACATCGAAACACCCAGACCAAGACAAACACCCATGTTCATCCACACAAATGTTTGTCTAGTGCGGGAATCGACTATCAACTTCAGCACATAATATTTTATAGAATAGAATAGAATAGAATAGAATTTATTTGCTAGAAAATCGTACAAAGGTGTTACAGTGATATTTTATTTCAATATATTGATATCTTGACATTATTATGAATTGTAATGATAAATACTATTTTTTATATTATTGATTCTCATATTTATTAATTGCTTCAAAATTAATGTATTGTGAATTTGACTTATTTTTATAATTATAATCATGACATAATCCTAATTATTAATGATTTGAAAACATTTGTTTACGTATTAATTATTATAATTTTATTGTTAGTAATATAAATTTAGATGCATATATTTCGAGAAAAGTGTTTCCGTGCACCATAATTGGTAACACATGTAGAACAAATTACTTATGTACCATCTTCATGCAATGTAAAACTTGTAATGTATTACTCATGTTTTCACGAAATAAACTTATTCTATTCTATTCTAAATACACTTATATGTATTCACGTAATAAAAAGTAATAAAACAAGCATTACTCATTTTTCCCCGTCTGCGTCAGAAAGATTCCATGTGTATCTATGATTGTCTATTTCAGTCGCCTAAATAGCCGAATGGATCTTAATAAATGTAGAGTTGTTAAACCTGTACTTCTCCAAGGAGTCTTAATAGTGAAAATGACTTAATGATTTTATTTTTGAAAAATGTAATATGGTTGTCATGACTTGGGACATATCTATGCTATCTTTCAGAGAGGGTAGTCGTCTACCCGGGTCACGACGGTTGGAGTCGGCGAGAGATGTTGTGCGGTGTTCCACAGGGATCGGTTCTGGGTCCGCTCCTGTGGAACATCGGTTACGACTGGGTGCTGCGAGGTGCGCTCCTCCGTGGCGTCGGCGTCATTTGTTACGCCGACGACACGCTTGTCACGGCGAAGGGTAAGTCGCACCGGGCGGCGGCCATACTGGCGACCGCTGGGGTCGCACAAGTCGTTGGTCGTATCCGGCGGTTGGGCCTCGAGGTGGCCCTGTCGAAATCCGAGGCTGTATGTTTTCACGGCCCTCGGAACCGGCCACCTCCAGGGGCCCATATTATGGTAGGAGGGGTCCGCATCGGCGTCGAGCCAACCCTTAAGTATTTGGGTCTCCTGCTCGACAGCCGATGGGACTTTACAGCCCATTTCCGTCGTTTGGCCCCCATTCTTCGGGGCGCTGCAGGTGCGCTCGCGCGCCTGCTGCCCAACCTTGGGGGGCCAAACACCTCCTGCCGGAGGCTCTACGAGGGGGTCGTGCGGTCCATGGCCCTATATGGGGCCCCAGTTTGGGGCGACAACCTGGCGGCCCGTAACATCTCGGCGCTTCGTGCTCCACAGCGCGCCATGGCCGTCAGGTTGATTAGAGGGTACCGCACGATCTCGTTCGAGGCTGCGAGCCTCCTCGCCGGATCGATGCCATGGGACCTGGAAGCGGCGCTCCTGGCGTCGCTCTATCGTTGGCGCCAGGAGGCGCTAGCTCGGGGCGAAGGACCTGTTTTTCCCGCAGTCGAGGCGGCAAGGTCCGAGCTCCGCCAGGTCCTAGTGGCGAATTGGAAGGAACGACTTGTGCACCCCAGTGCCGGGCACGCCACGATTGTGGCGGTAAGGCCCGTATTTGAGGAGTGGCTGGAGAGGCGGCATGGCGCCCTCACCTTCCGGCTGACACAGGTTCTGACTGGCCATGGTTGTTTTGGCCAGTTCCTGTGTCGTATACGCCGGCAAGAGACGCCCGGTTGTCACCACTGCGGCGACTGCCGCGACGTTGTTGAGGACACGGCGCTGCACACTTTGGCGGTTTGCCCCGCCTGGGCATCGCAGCGCCGTGATTTGATCGCGGCAGTCGGATCGGTTGCCCTCTCGCTCCCGGCCGTAGTTCAGTCTATGGTCCGGAGTGAGAGGTCGTGGAACGCCGTCGCCTCCTTTTGTGAGGAAGTAATTTACATCAAGGAGGCGGCGGAGCGGGAGAGGGAGCGTTTAAACCCTCTCCCCAACCGCAGAGCCGGGCGCCGGAGGGCGCGCGATGACCTCCAGCCACCCTGAGGTTTGACCTGGGGGTGGCGGGCTTTGTGGGCCTGCCCGCCATCCGTTCAGCACCAGGTCCGAGAGGCGGCGTGCGTGTTCCCACGCGCGCCTCTGTGTCGAGTCCGTCTCCCCTCTAGGGGAGACAGTAGGGTTTTATATGACGTAGTGCCTATTTTGGGTAGGTCTTTCGTGTAGTGGCCTGCCGTTTCATACGGCGGGCCGTAACCTTGGCGGGGTCGCGACCGCATGCGAAAGCGATTCGCGCGGCCCCGTCAATAGTGGTTGTGTCGAGGAACACCGTGGTAGGTTTAGTCGGTATCCCGGGAGGTACATTATATTTTCAACATCTTTCTATACCCCGGCGAGTCCGACATAATCCCTCCGCCCGCCCCCGCGGAGGGATATGCGTCATAGCATTCCCCCACGTAAAAAAAAAAAAAAAAAAAAAAAAAATATCTATGCTGACAACCTGGCGGCCCGAAACATTTCGGCGCTACGTGCACCACAGCGCGTCATGGCCGTCAGGTTGATTAGAGGATACCGCACGATCTCGTACGAGGCTGCGAGCCTCCTCGCCGGATCGATGCCATGGGACCTGGAAGCGGCGCTCCTGGCGTCACTCTATCGTTGGCGCCAGGAGGCGCTAGCTCGGGGCGAAGGACCGGGTCTTGCCGCAATCAAGGCGGCGAGGTCCGAGCTCCGCCAGGTCCTAGTGGCCAATTGGAAGGAACGACTTGTGCACCCCAGTGCCGGGCACGCCACGATCGTGGCGGTAAGTCCCGTGTTTGAGGAGTGGCTGGAGAGGCGGCATGGCGCCCTCACCTTCCGGCAGACACAGGTACTGACTAGCCACGGTTGTTTTGGCCAGTTCCTGTGTCGTATACGCCGGCAAGAGACGCCCGGTTGTCACCACTGCGAAGACTGCCGCGACGTTATAGAGGACACGGCGCTGCACACTTTGGCGGTTTGCCCCGCCTGGACATCGCAGCGCCGTGAGCTGATCGCGGCAGTCGGATTGATTGCCCTCTCGCTCCCGGCCGTAGTTCAGTCTATGGTCCGGAGTGAGAGGTCGTGGAACGCCGTCGCCTCCTTTTGTGAGGAAGTAATCTCCATCAAGGAGGCGGCGGAGCGGGAGAGGGAGCGTTTGAACCCTCTCCCCAACCGCAGAGCCGGGCGCCGGAGGGCGCGCGATGACCTCCAGCCACCCTGAGGTTTGACCTGGGGGTGACGGGCTTTGTGGGCCTGCCCGCCATCCGTTCAGCACCAGGTCCGAGAGGCGGCGTGCGTGTTCCCACGCGCACCTCTGTGTCGAGTCCGTCTCCCCCTTAGGGGGGAGACAGTAGGGAATTTTTGAGCGTGAGTCCTTTGGGTAGGTCTCTTCGGGTAGTGGCCTCCCGTTTCACACGGCGGGCCGTAACCTCGGCGGGGTCGCGACCGCATGCGAAAGTGATTCACGCGGCCCCGTCGATAGTGGTTTTGTCGAGGAACACCGTGGTAGGTTTAGTCGGTATTCCGGGAGGTACTTTACTATTATTCCATCTTTCTTTTACCCCGGCGAGTCCGACATAATCCCTCCGCCCGCCCCCGCGGAGGGATATGCGCCATAGAATTCCCCCACGTAAAAAAAAAAAAAAAAATATCTTTGCTAATATTAAGTATAAAGAGTCAAAAAATTTCTGTTTGTTCGTAATTTGACTCAAAAACTACTCAACCGATTTTAAAACCTCTTCCACCATTAGGAAGCTATATTATCACCGAGTAACATAGGCTATATTTGATTTTTAAAAACATAACCTAACTCACTTTTTCGCGAACGAAGCCGCAGGCAAAAGCTAGTTTTCTATATTAGTGGCATCTGGGATTCCATAATTATATTTTATTTCAGTCAGGTTCATTATACTTGTTTTTAATTCACCCTTTCTTTGCCTTCAGGTACAGTGAACACCCTCAAATCCCTACAAATCCACGTCCCAAAAGCAGTTTTAACGGGCCACGACGCAGAGCTGATGTGTTCATACGAGCTGGAAGGAGCTCAGCTGTATTCCATCAGGTGGTACAGAAACATGATAGAGTTCTATCGGTACGTGCCGAAAGAATCACCTGCAACGAAGGTCTTCCCTGTAGCTGAGATTAAAGTTGATGTAAGTGAAGGTTTATTTTAAATAATCATCATCGTTACCATGCTTCTTGTTTTCTAGTAAATTGGGTTTTATAAGAAGACAACTCTTGCATTAGGAATAATTTCTGTATTACGGGGGACTTTACAAACATTCAAACAACGTACACAAAAAACACTCAGACTCAGAACAACCTTTTGTAGATCACACTAATTTTTGTCGCGTCTTCTTCTCCCTAGTCTTTATTATTTCCAAGTCACTTGGAATCGGCTTTTCTAGGCTAACCGGATTCGACTGAATCTCAGTTTCTACACGGAGCGACTGCCACCTGACCTCCGCAACCCGAAGGCTAACGACACCCTAAGGCTAGACCAGTGTCATGCTATTATAGGGCACTGACTTCCCAATAATGACTGCCATAGATGTTCATGGCAGCCGGGACCGACGCCTTAACGTGCTCTCCGAGGCACCGAACAGGCGATAATTGTCAATCAATACGCACATAATTTCGAAAAGTCATATTACTTCCGAAAGTCAGAGATGCGCGACGTAGGTTCGAACCCGAGACCCTCTGCATTGCAGTGTGTTGGTCTCCCCACTGAGCTAATTTTTGTCCTGTGTGGGGATCGAATCCGCAACACTCAGCGCGGTGGCAGTTGTGAGTACTTAAAGCACTACGCCATCCGTGGAGTCAAGATCGTATTTGGTTTTCTAATGTTACCAGATTTGGCTGAATAACTGATTCTCTACGGAACTTATACGTAGTAAGTTATGTTGATACTTGTCTCAATAAAGCATTTGTTGAATAAAAACTTAGCCAACCATAAAATTAATATTTAGATGAATGACAGCTCAAAGCGGTGGCTTTATGTGCTGCTCAGGTACAGAGGTAAATATTTTTACGAGGACGGTTGTCTATTTCTAAAGGAAGGCGAAGCTATAATAATTAGTCAAGCCTTCGAATCCCAGACATAATTAATTATTTATTGTGTTGGGCCACCGGTGTGCCGCTTCGACACATCAGGTTTAATATTAAAAGCATTAGTTACATTGTGTTGAATATTTTTGATCCAAATTGATTTAAAATCATCATTATTTCAATACATAATCATTTACTAAGTGTGATATAAATAAATATAATATTAAATGGATTAAGCGACAATATAGTTCGCCATGTTTATTTTCACATCTCTTGCATCCGTCTAAGGTTATAATTAACTATGATAATAATTAAACGTAATAATATCCAGTACGCTCTATGTTGTGTAGTTTTTTGCTAGCTTCGTAGACATTTGCTACGGCGTAGTGCTACGCTGCAACAGTATCACGTATCGACGAACAAATAAACACAAATGGTTGTAAATTAAAGTCAATTCGCACTTTAGCAATACCTATAACAGCCAATCTAAAGATAATCAATCTAGCTAAAGCTAATTCATACAGTCTGTCAACGCTCACACTAAAACGAAATTGTAGAGCTACGGGGCAATAAGGGTGAGGACAGTACCCACTAACCGTCAGATAAGCCATCACTTGAACCTGCTTCATTAACAGGCTATATAATTAAGTAAAAGCTATAGCATGGATATATCATATTATACCATAACACATATGCTAATGATATAGGCATTCCAAGACTATATTTGTTCTTTCATAAATAAGCATAAAATATCAACAGAAATCGTACTAATATTTTAAATGTGAAAGATTCTAATAATGCTTCGATGTCAGCTTCCAAGCTCACGTTAAGTTTGACTATATGGATGGCTTAGTCGATTAAGTGGCCCCTTACAATTGCCACTGCGCCGAGTGTAGCGAGTTCGATCCGCACACGGGACAAAAAATTTAATGAATCCACAAATAGTTTTCCCGATGTTCTTTGTGTCCATTGTTTGAATGTTTGTTAAGATTCCCGTGTAACAAGATATATGTCACGGGTGGGCGCAGTCTTCTTGGACTTGTAGTGGGACTTATATGGGCAAGACCATTGGTACATACTAGTAGAAACATAAAATACATGAAGCTCTCTTATTGCAGGTAGCAGCTTCAGATCAAAACCGCGTGGTGCTAACAGAGGTAGACCGGACCTTGACCGGGGAATACCAGTGCGAGGTGTCTGCTGACGCGCCACTGTTCCACACCGATATTAAATCGGCAGAAATGGTGGTTGTTGGTAAGTACAAGAAATTCTCTTGATATAATATAATTTTATAGCAGCGATAGCTTAGTGGAAGACCGTTGGACCGCCAAGCAAAGATCTCGAGTTCAATCCTAAAGCGCGCATGTCTGACTTTTCAAAGTTATGTGTATATTATATAGTCATCGCTCGCTTTAACGGTGAAGAAAAACATCGAGAGGAAAGCTGCATGTCAGAGAGTTCTTCATAATGTTCTCAAAAATTTGTAAAATCTGCCAACCCACACTGAGCCTGTGTGGTGGACTATGGCCTAACCCTTCTCACACTGAAAAGAGGCCCATGCCTAGTATTGGGACATTTTAATACAGGGCTGACATTATTATTATTATTATTATTATTTAATATGGTTTTTAAAATGTTACAATATAATTCAGCACTAAATAATGGTTTGATGGCGTCATTTCCTATATCGTTATCCTAACTAATATTATAAATGCGAATATGAGTCTGTTTGTTTGTTACGCTTCACACCTTAACTACTCGACTGATCATCATGATATTGGATCATGGAACAGAAAAGGACATAGGGTACCTTACATCCAGAAAAAAGGACTGTTACTAATCTATCTTAAATTCATGCAAGCGAAGTCGCGAGCAATATCTAGTACAGTAATAAACGTACAATTTTACTATATTTGTGCTGAGTATTTTAAAGCACGCTTTGTTTAGTCAAGTAATACCAAAATCAGTTCACTTTAATTTATTTTATTTTAACAAACTGCTAAAATACTACCCAACTAATAAAGTACAAATAAGTACGTCTAAGTAATAAAGAAAGAAACAATCATACATATTTTATCTTTCAGCAGTTCTTTTACAGTATTTATTTATAGCCTATTTTTCGTCCTATAATTAAATTACAGTAACTGTAATATCTCATTTTAATAAAAATAATCACTCTTCAACTTGTTTTGTGCTTTGAATAGAAGTTCAGAATATTAGACTCTTAATTATTCCAATGATAAAGAATCTTACTGAGTGCTTGTATTGAGAGTTATTACCGTAGTATTTACACACTAATTACCGATATTGTACATTCTTTTACTTAGAATAAGGCTTAATGCAAGTGCGTGACATGTTATCGTTTAAGCAAAAAATTACTCGATTTTTCTATACCACTGTATTGGTATGATAAAACAAAGTCCATCGTTGCTTTTGTTTTTCTGTCTGTTATCGACAAACTCAAAAACTACTGAACGGATTTTCATGTGGTTACCACCAATAGACAAAGTTATTTATGAGAAAGGTTTAGGTGTATAATTTGTTAAGGTTTTGTACTACCCGTGCGAAGCCGGGGCGGGTCGCTAGATATTTATAATTCTCAATCTACATGAAGTAAACCATATCAGATACTTTTGTCTACTTAGAATAAGACTAAGAGTGAGTGCAAGGCATTAAATTCCCTAAAAAGTCTATATCTTTTTAAATCTTGATCTAGTTAATGATATCATTTCATAAATCTTAGCTATCTTAACTCTAAATTCACTGTTAATTACGCGTAATATATTAAAAATATTAAGCTTTTCAAAACACATAAATTAATTGCAATATTCCCTGCTTGCTGGTAAATATAAGGCAAATGTTTGGTAAAGCAAATTTTCTTTTTAATTTGTTTAGTTCCTTTGATTTATTCACCAAAATTTTTGCAAAGGTATTAAAGGCAGAGCTTATTTATTTAATAACAGTAATTTCGTTTTATTTTGTTTAATTAGGAACCTTAATCTGGTAATTCCAGCCATAGACAGTGTCTTGCCGCCGTGTAACGCTCAGTACACAAATAAAACAGTCTGAAAAATTATGCAGCTTGCATAAATAATGGTTTTTGTCCCCAACGCAAGTAACTGGCACAAGCTATATGCGCACATTCGTCGGTTATACAAGAAAAAATAATGCGAATACTATCAACACACGCGCATGCAAGCTGCGCGAGTAGCCCGCGCAAACTATCTCTTAAATCAATTTCACATTTATCTTTTGAAAGTATATACCAATATAGCTACCAATTTTTGTTTCTTGCAAGGATAAAAAAGTCGTTAAGTTATCAGAAATTATCGCAATTTTCATAACTTTTCTTTACGTAAGAACCTACTACAAATTATAGGAAAACTTAAAAAAAAAGATAAATGAAATCAGTAAAATAATATTTAGTTGCTGTAAAATATGCTCTTGTAGGAGTCGTCACCTGCACATTTCTCACGGCTAACATTAGAATTAATTAAATATGTGTGAGTTACAATGCTAAAATGTTTTGTTACCAAACAAAAGCTTACAAGGCCACGGCAAATCCAAAGAGAATTTCAAACAAATCTGTTCAAAGGTAGTTGTTTATTTTCAGAGTACTTTCTACTAATATTATAGATCTAGAAGCACGCAGTGAGATAATGATTAGAATTAACACATAGTATACTTTTTATCCCTGTATACGTATCCGTGGGCTTCACGCGGATAAATTCGCAGGCAATAATTAGTTAGTATCTTTTTCATAGTTTATTATCAAACGTTAATATATCGTTTATAACGCCATCCTATCCCCTAGTGACTTTAAATTCGATGTCAAACGCTTGATAATAATAATAAATAATAATAATAATAATAAAATGTATTTATTTTCTCACCACATTACATTTTATAAGCTTAGTCTACGGGTACAATACAAAAGTTATGAATGTGGGAGACTGGTGCCTAAACTAAGCTTACGCCTGTATCTTAGGACACCAGGTCTCCACCCCTAGTGTGTCCTGTTTGTACATTTTAATGTATTGTAATGAATGGTTACAAATACTACAAAAATAAAAAATCAAATTAAAACAAAAATAACAATAAAAGTGATTGATTAATGACCGCACGGAGTAAAATTGTGTGAAATCCCCACATCGTTACATCGATTTTGATATCCTATTTGTTGTTTCAATACTTGTCTCTTACGACTCCTTCTCTGACAATAATAATCATGCCTTTAGCAAGAATTACCTATTATTCTAATTCTAACTAATATTATAAAAGCGAAAGTGAGTTTGTTTGTTACACTTTCACGCCTTAACTACTCAACCGATCATCATGAAATTTCGCATACACATTGTCAGGGGTACAGAAAAGGATATAAGGTAACTTTCATCCAGAAAAAAAGTACTGGTTCCGAGGTACAGAAATTTATTGACATACTTAACGAGGGCACAATCAAGTCATCTATAAATTCCAAAAAAATACTTTATAGCAATTATAGTAATCTCATGGTAAAATGTATAATGTTTCCGCTTGTATAATTATAAAAAAGTATCGTTCTGATAGTTAAAAACAAGGATGATATCCTAAAATCGTATATTCCATTCTCCATCAAGAATCGATATCATTACATAAATATCAACGGTGATAAAAACAAATGTCTTAAATACCAGATCATCCCTATCTATTATGGGGGTCCAATAGCCACACTTTATTCCGACCTTGTAAGCGTAACCCTAAAATGAAAACGCCGAGCGTTCTAACAAATAGTTCCTGAATTATATTGTTGAAAACAAAAGCGGCCAGTGTTATCAGTCAAAAAGGTCGGACCGGTCACCATCTGCCTTCCAATATTCCCTCCCTTTTACGGAATCTTTTATTAGGATTGGTGAAATATTGCATATTCACAACGCAGCTGGCATTTTGTCGGCAAAAATAAACCGTCCAGTTCGATTTCAATCTGGGAGCAGGAGGCTTTCTGTTTCCACAACGCTCTGGTCTAATTTTGCAATTTCAAAATTCGACGGTCGGACCTCGCTTTGAGACGAGTATCGTCAAAATATTTTATTGAAAACTCGCGTATTGTTTAAGCGCCTTTGTTTCAGCTCCGAATATACGAGTGTGCGAAACGAAACATGAATGTTTTATTTACGTACGTGCCTTTATTGTTATAGAAAAACAGAAATGAATTCAAATTATCGGTTCGAAATTCAAAAGTGACGTGGTGAATTGTTTTAATTCTTCTTAATTAACTTTATTAATCAATTTGTCGATGTCATTTGTATGCGTATTTATTCGGAGTAGTAAATTGGAAAATATTTATATTGACTTGAGTCTGTCAGAAAAATCGCAGCAGCAGAACTGAGTTTGTAACTGTGGCGACAGTAGCTGTTATTTCTTGAAAGAAGAATTTGGTTAGTAACATGATGTTATTGCATTCCTCTACTGATATCAGAATACTATAATAACAGTTCTATTTTACAGGCCAGTGTTTTCTTTCCAATATAGATATGCAATTTTCACCGCAGATTAAACGCTATCACATTCGAATATCGAGCTATGCGTTGTCACTTATTTTAATTTGAATAACGACGGATTATTCGTATCGCGATTTAATGACATCGAACAGTTCTTCAAATTATTTTGCTGGAAACCTTTTTTTATTTTAAATAATATATAATATTCTATTCCTATACTTATTTACGATTCGTCATTTAACAAAGCATACGATATAGAAACAAGAATATATAAATAAAAATCACTATTATACCAATACAATCGAATGACTAATGCCAGCATTATACATATATGGAGCACCGCATATATTTTTCACGTGCGTAACATTTGCAGTAGGAAATAATACATTTTGTTTAAATATGGATTAGGCGGCATCAAAAGGTATTTAAAACGAGTGTACCCAGTTAGGGTCAATAAAACATCTGTTGCAAACCATCTTATCCGTTTAGTAATTTCCGATCTTTTTTTAGTTCACTATTTTGCATCGTTGTGGACACATTCCGTGATCTATCGCACTACTTGTATTATTTTGTGTTCGGTTACATTAATTTCGATACATAATGTCTAAAACATCTAAATCGTCTCTTGAAATACATGTGTAAATACAACTTTTTCATGAACAAGGATAACCCCAGATGAGACATCCAGAAATGTTAAGTGTTTGCGCCGAGCGGTGTAACTTACTATTAAGCGACTCACCGCTACCAGTATGCACAGCAATAAGCCCAGAACTTGACGTAAGCGTATTACTAGTGACCGTGAAGATTAAGAAAATTGGTGAGTGTCTTTGAAAAATATGAAGAAATAGGCTTCTGAGCTCGCTGCTGAGTTCTCAGCGGCGAGTAACAATACAATTTCTGCCAGAACGACTCGTCGAAGACTTCAGGAAGTTGGCCCGAAAGGGGAAAAAGCCAGGAAGAAGCCATTGATCTCAGACAATAATAAAAAGGCTCATGATGTATGTGCCTTAAAGTACCAACATTACACCGAAGAAGGCTGGTCAAATATTGTGTGGCCAGACGAATCAAGCTTTGCGGTAAATTAGATAATATGAATGTCCAAACGGATAAATAAGTATTATTGAAATTTAAAAAGCTATAACACCACATTATACCCGTTGCTTGTTAAGTTTTGCTTAGTCCGGTTTCAAGTTAATGGCGTGTTTATTATTACGTAACACTTTGTCCTAGTTAGAAATTGTTGACTCAAATGTATGTATACACCGATTATAGTGCATAACTAAATTGAAATAAATGGAAATGATTATTCCTAGAAGGAATGAGGTCTCATTAATATTCAGGTTTTCGCAATTAATGTTCGCCAGCGCGACGCACAATTTAGCGTGGTTTGCCAAAATTCCTGAATTACCAATAAGGAGATTTTTCTCGTTGATTTAATGTAAAGTTTTGGTTAAAATGTGAAAATTCTGCCTTCTTATTATTATAAGCTTCTTTTTATTCCAGTGATGTATGTATGAACATTTGCGCAACTACCGATCAAGTAATGATAAATATTTTTGAATCGATTGTTATTTGATTTTCTATCGGCAAATTCACAGTAGTAGAATAAAATTGAAAATTTGTACTTGGCTCGCGTTACTATTACGTAGCAATTAAAACATTGCTTTAGAAAAATGAATATAATACTCCCTTAGTTAACCAGTAGAGTGCAAAGGCTTTATATTCAGTGGGATCGGTATATTGCTGTTGAAACAATAGTTCTCTCTCCCCAATGCTTCGTTATTTTAGAATTGTGATACTATTATAGTATTGCCATTATTATGGTTCTCTTTTCAAGAGTACTTTCCTAACATTTACCGTTACAAAAAATCCCGGGCATTCGGCTTACAAGAAGACATGGGTCCAATATGTAGTGGCCCTTAGATAATTTTGATTTGTATTGGAATGGCAGTTCTATCATGGTACTGCCCGCGGCAGATGTAGGACTAATGTTATATATGGTATCTAACAAATCTCGGCTATGGGGATGAGAGCTCAATCAACCGATGTATTTAAATATAAGAATGGAAAATGTTCTGATTACTTCTATTGTATGAAGTCGGATGAGCCGTCGGTGATACGCCGTCTCACTAAATGGCCCTTCTAATTAGCCGCCATAATCATACAAGCCTTAAAGGCAGCAGAGAGGAATACCGGTACAAGCGGTTAGAGGTACAGTGCTGGACTGTGATGAAATCATTATTATTATTTTTCTATTATGTACGAAGTTCAAAGCATGTTTTAGCAGCTGATTGTCGTACTCCGTAAATGGTTGGAAATGTAGCAGAGAAAACACCAAAAGTCCAAGTAAATGCAATGTTAATGTGTTTCCTCAAGTTTTGAGGTATGTGGGTTGTGGAAACTTTGTTCACAAAACCATTTCTACAAACATACGTCGCAGTTCGCGTGAATCAACTCGCACGAGCTTCCTGTATGGCTGGACAAAGACTACGGAATTCCATTTTCTACGATCCCGACTTAATATAAACTGGTCTTAGCTTCTTATTAATATGCTGAGGTTACCAAACTTTGGATCGATAACTTAATATTTAAATTAATACCAATTCATTTTAATTTCGTTTGGAATTTAAGATAATTTACTTTTCCAAGGTTATAATATTGTGTATCTGAGACAGTTTATTAATTCCTAAATAAATAAATAAATACTGAAGATGAAGACCTAACGTAGTCTAGTTTTATACCAATGCAAATTGAAAGTATGAGTAACGATCTGGAGAACAATAAAATAATAAAGACATGATGTTATTTGTCAAATAGCTCAGTGGGGAGACCAACAGACTGCAATGCAGAGGGGCTTGGGTTCGAACCCACATCGCGCATCTCTGACTTTCGGAAGTTGTATGACATTTCAAAATCATGAGCGTATTGATTGACAATTATCACCTGCTCCGTGCCTCGGAGAGCAAGTTCAGCCGTCGGTCCCGGCTGCCATGAACATCTATGGCAGTCGTTATTGGGTCGTCATTGCCCTATAATATCCTGACAGTGGTCTAGCACTAGGGTATCGTTAGCCTTCGGGTTGCGGAGGTCAGGTGGCAGCCGCTCCGAGTAAAAACTGATATCCAGTCAAATCCGGTTAGACCAAAAAAGCCGATCCCAAGTGACTTGGGAATAATAAAGGCTAGGAAGAAGATGTTGTTTGTCAGGGTTTTCATGATCTCTCGTCAGTTTGGTTTACTCTGCAAGACAGTAATATAATCATACTTAGATCTTAGAGGCTTTGTACCCTTCTAACTAGCTGATTTGTACTTACTATTTAGCACGTAATGAAGGAAAGAGGGAAGTTCGTGGTACTATTCGCTTGAAAGCACATACATATCCACAAATTTAACTAATGATGAAATGTTTTAAATAGTTAACTCACCAATGTGGGACACCGTGGCGCGTCATAATGGTGAGGTAACTGGGGATCGTTTCTACAACACTCGACGACTCCACCACGACTGTTGTGGTTGAATGTCCTTTGATTTTTGACAACCAGATCTGGAACAATTATTTAATTTTGTCTTTTGCTGCAATATTTGTAAAGTCCATCACGATACAGAAAAAACATTAAGCGCACTTAAAGTTTAAGAAAAATAAAGTATGCTTATAACGCGTATGGAACTAACTTTTTCTTTTGTTGCAGAACCGCCTCTAACTAGTCCAAATGTGACGTCAGATCGCCAATCATACGTTGGAGGCGATCACATCCGAGCGAACTGCTCATCTCCACCCTCGCTGCCTGCTGCCAACGTCACGTGGTACGTCAACGAGCAAATGGTGAGTTGTGACGTCATAATCCACTAATCACTGCTTAATTGATTTATTCATGTTGGATGCGACTATCGAGGGTGGTGCCAACTTAGCATTTGGCACGTAGAAATAGTTTAATGATTGGTAGTTATATAATATTATGGTAATTTGAAAATACAATGATTAATAAAAATGTATATATAATTATAAGGAAAATGAAATAATTATGTTACATTGTTGTGTTATAATTAAAATGACACCATTTACAGTGACCTCAACCACAACTTTTATAATCTCCTTTCGTACTGACAGATTCAAATAAACTTTGAATCACACATGTAGGCCTTTACCAAAAATGTATTAAACAGAACATGAAAAGTTTATTTGCCTAATAAATTTATGACCTTTTATTCGTAACAAAATAATTTCCCAAATAAGGAAACCTATTTTGCTTCTATCTATGCACTTGCTACTATTTATTTATTTAAGAAAAAAGTACTGCCACATCACAAACATTTATCATTGAAAATAACTTATACTATTTAATTTATGGCCTGATGCATGTGACATGTGATTGGCAATTCATCGGCTCGAAGATGGAATACAATAATTAATTAAAAAAGAAAAAAAGAAAAAGAACAAAAGTTTCAACAGCAACAACAAGTCAGTTATAAAACAACATTGTTGGTGCATTTTTTATTTTGTTCTTAAATATACGCAACTTATCGTGGAACACATCTACTATAAATGTATCAATAAAATCTGCCAATTGGCACCCAAATACAGAGTGTCCCAGAAGTCGACGTCAAGCCGGAACAGGATATTAGACAAAGTCATAGTAGTTAAAAGAAAAAAAAAATCCGAATCAAGTATTTTCATAACTATAGGCATTTAAAAAAGAAACAAGAAAATCAACACCCTGTGATGGTCTTTTAATTCTCGTTGTTACAAATCTGCATTTATTTTTAATTTTACTTTTATCATGTAATCCTTAATGATGCTTCCGTAAATTGTTTCCTAAAAAATAAAGCCAACTGCTCCAGTTTGGTAGAAAATGACACGCATTGCCCAACTAAGTATTCAAAATTAATACTTTGCCCAATGTAAACTGGCTGTACTGAAAAAAAAAATGTACTACGCTAGTTTTGCAAGTAGCTTTAAAAGTTGGCGCATTTCATAAGGATTCCAAAATGGTATGACACTTAGTAGTAACGAGAGTTAAAAGACCATCACAGGGTGTTGATTTCATTGTTTTTTTTTTAAATGCCTATTATTTTGAAAATACATATGATAGAATTTTTTTTATATTTTGCTGATAACTACTATGATTTTGTCTATCACCCAGTTCTGGCTTGACGTCGACTTCTGGGACATCCTGTATATATATAATATGGTACATTAACCACGATCTAAAACACAAAGCATTTTTAAGTCCTCTGTAAACCAAATAAAGTATAAGTATTTCAAATCTGATAGAAGTGATTGTATGTAAAAGTATTGTGACGTTACTGCTATTTAAGTGCTGGCGCTCGAGGGAGATAGCTTGATGCTTCCACGACGCTCTATATTTCTCATAGCTGCTTTTCCAACAAATTATGAATACTGTTTTAACATAAATATTCTGAACGCTATTTGTTGTTACATATAAAAATCAAACATCGGCAACTACCCTATTACGCCTGTAGTAGTAAACTTCATGCCCATTCCACCAACCCGTAAACGTCAATCGCCACATTCGTTTCACCCATAGATCGTTACAACAAACGTTCCAAGCTATTACTATCGCCGATTGCAGTCCAATGTTGTCAGTACAACCGGACACTGTTCATCCAACCGACATAATCCTTCAGTTAGTTTTACAATACCACACTAACTTTTATAGACTTGGCTTTAATAGAGTATCGGAGTCTGAAACAAATAGTTTAGAGCTAGAACTGTAATTTCTGCTACGTTTTCTGCCGATTAAATAAGTGTGATTGTTTTTAAGCTAGGTATATTCGTCGCTTATTGCCACTTGTCGGTTACTACTAACTGAAAATATCACGGTCAAATATTAAAATGTTTTTGGAAGACAGGTTTGGGTGACACTTATAAGCATTTTTATTTTCATTTAATACGTACACACAGCGACGCATCAACCTACACTATTTGGACTTTGAACTATTAGAAGTAGAACGCTGCGAATCGTGCGAGAGAGTGCGTTATATTTTTGTTACGCTCTATCCTTGATCTACATCGACACCACTATGCACTGTTTCTTTCCGACAATTCTCTATTTTGTATGTAGTGTACTTTTGCGTATATAGGGTGTCTAACTTGATGTATAGCCATGTGTACCTATATATCTTTTACATACTTGGTAAATTGAAGTTATACTACATTATTATGATCGAGATTTATTAAAATTGTAACTAATAACTATTTTAATATTTTTATATTTATATTTCCCCATGCCGCGGGGATACCCACACACGTATAAACGCAAATATGTTTTTACTCATTAATTAAAAAACATATGTTTATATTGTGATATGACGCTAATATTAAACAGTATAATCTATACAGTTTATGATGTTTTGCTGGTTGTCATAGATATAATTGAAACATATCAGCGTCTATAATATTAACAATCTAATTGACAATATCGATTATTACGGATTGTTATTATACAACATGGAATGCTGCGCGTTGCGCTTATATTAGGAACGATAGTAATAATAATGTTCAGGCTAAGTAACGAACCACGCACTTATGCAGGCAGCAGTCTCAGTTCGATCAAATATGTATGACATTTGTGTCGCATGTATAGTTGTCACTGACACACTTGGATGGTTTAAAATATGGACAAGAAGGGTCTGTATCATAGTTCTGCTAATGTCTCGTTCGTGTCCTGATATTCTTATAATATGTGCAGGTATTTTTATAATTCAACACGTTCAATGTAAACGCAGCTTCGAAGCTCACCGTCAAATATTAGACTAAATAAAAACTCACCGAAGCCTAAATTTGCCTACCCAATATAGGGACCACATACAACCACACGTACGTGTTCACACATATTATCCTAAAAGGTGCTTAAAGAGACCATAATGGGAGCGTTTGTTACAGGTGCCTGGTTTCACCGCGAACCACGTGTTGAATTTCAGCAATGGTTACGCCTCTAGTTTAGCAACGTTAGAACTGGAAGCCGCTCTGCATTCGCCAGTGCCTACGCTCATGATCCGGTAAGTCTTCAACCATGAAATGGTAAAGCGGCATTAGTGAAATGGACAAAGTATTGGATTAGCGATCGAGAGATTGTGGTTTGTAATCCAACCTATTTAATTACCGACAAGCTTTTTAGCTTAGCTGAAGGGGTTAATAAAATCAGATACTACGAAATTGTCACAAATCATGCTTTTCTTAAAAAAAAGATTTACTTAATATATATTTTAAATTAAGTCAGTAGAGACACTTATTATCGGATTGGATTTCCTTATTATTTTGTCAGAATTTTGTTAGTAGCTCCACGGATCCAAAAACTATGCCTATCAACTACAAATATGGTCGCACTCTATTACATAGAAATTCATCATAAAAAGTTTGCTATCTTTTATTTTTATTTCGTTCAGAAGCATACAGAAGTATAATCTGCTTTATTACTATTACATATTTTTTCCTGCTCTTGACGATAATGGCCTCCAACACTAAACACTGGATTTCCTTGTAAACGTCGTTGTAAGTCATTATTTTGAAGATGAAAAAGCTTAAAGGCCTCATAAGAAACATGTAGTTCAATTTACTCGTACGAGTTGAGCGTGTAAATTTAGGGCACCTTGTTTTGATTTTTACACTACTAAGGTACACAGTAAGAAGCACTTAATTTTAAGCAATTACTTTTAATATTTGCTACACTAGATTATTGTTAGCATGTTGCTACATTTAAAAATAATTGCTGTACATACTTTACAAGGGATAAAAACATTGATCTATTTGCTGATACTCAGCGTAGAAAAAAGTATGGTAGCACGACCTATAACCAATACAATAATAATAATAATAATAATAATATATTCTACCGCATACACACAACACCATCTAGCCCAAACTAAGCAGAGCTTGTACTATGGGTACTAGACAATGGATAAACATACATATATACCTTTTTCTTTTGTAAATACATACATATTATACATAGAAACACCCAGTCCAAGACAAACATCCATGTTCATGCACACAAATGTTTGACTTGTGCGGGAATCGAACCCGCGACCTTAGGTGTGGCAGTCGGTTACACTAACCACTACGCCACCGAGGCCGACAAAAAAATAAAAGGTTCATAATCCTTACTTTGAAAGGGACTGACAGGTATTTCTACAAACAGAATTATTTGGAAGTCTAAAGAAAGATCCCTTTGCTTATCTTATCTTATCTTGTGTGGGCCAGTCGGTACAGACCGGCGACACTTCGACCTAGTGGGATCTTTTGTGTCGACTTCCCCAATAACGACTGCCATAGATATTTCAGGCAGTCGGGACCGACGGCTTAACGTGCTCTCCGAGGCACGGAGCAGGCGATAATTGTCAATCAATACGCACATAATTTTGAAAAGTCATATAACTTCCGAAAGTCAGAGGTGCGCGACGTGGGTTCGAATCCGAGACCCTCTGCATTGCAGTCTGTTGGTCTCCCCACTGAGCTATTGCTGCTCTACCTTAGCTTAGAAGTGGTACATATCAAAAAGCTAATTTATAAAAAGCTCTTTACACAACACTGTAGTATATGAGTTCTTGACCAGTTGTGTTGTTCCATGTTTGAATGGGGCTCTTCCTACTGAGGACTTTCTGTTTATTGACGAAACAAATGCCGAAAAAAAATTTGTGCCTCTGACGATGTGTGTGTTTAATTTCATGATGATCGGTCATGTGGTTAAGGCGTAAAAGCGTAACAAATAAACAAACTGGAATGGGAGTTTGTTTGTTTTTTACGCTTTTATAACATAAGTTAGGATTTGTAACGCATTTGGACGCTGGTTACCAGATATAGTGCTTTGATAATTATGTTTTGTTTTGTATGCATTTTTCAAGTTCACTTTAAATAATCTTTGGTAAAAATATAAAATTTGAAAATAATAAGCCCAGATTAAAGGAGACTCGCTTTAATGGCAGTGATCACGTCAGTCAATAAATAATATACCAGCCCGATTGATTTTCAGTACCAATATCGTGCTATATTAGTAAATATTGCTCATTTACGCCTGTATCCTCGAAATTGTTTCAATTGCCATCCAATTGTCGAACGCAATATTTCTGGAAATTTCAGTCACATATTTGATGAGGTAAACATTGACCGCGGTTACCAAAACCGCTCGTTCAGCGGCGAGCTTTACCGGTGGGCTAAATAAGACCGCAGTATTCGTCAGTGGATTAAGCCCGCTACTTATATTACGTAAAGTTCGCTGTCGACTTATGAGCTTTGAGGCTAATGAGTTTATTAAGGACCAAAATTTAGTGTTTTCATTTTAGCTTATAATTAATTAATATCAGTAGTATTATAGAGATATTTTATGGAAGTTTATAGTCATATATATAGGCTGCATAAATACGTGATTTAAGTGGTCGACTCACTGATACCACTGTGCCAAGTGGTGGGCTTTCTGGTTTAAAATTTACTCCGGTGTTGCCTCAACTTTACAAACCTTCAAACGATGGACACAATGAATACCACCTAAACACAGAACAAGTATTTGTAGTTCACACAATTTTTTATCTCGTGTGTTATGTGTATAAGTTTACTATGTTTTATGGTCACATGTTTATTATAACGGCAAACCTATGCCACGGGATTAGCGAAAGTTAAAAACCATTACTTGATTGACCTGTCAGCTTCTGCTTTCTGGCAACCGGCGTCCGAATGCATTACAAATCCTAACTTATGTTATAAAAGCGTAAAAAACAAACAAACTCCCATTCCAGTTTGTTTATTTGCTACGCTTTCACGCCTTAACCGCTTGACTGATCATCATGAAATTAAACACACACGTCAGGTGTACAAAGAAGGACATAGGTTACCTCTCATCTAGAAAATAGTACTGTTCTTGAACAGGCAAAAGCCAGCCATTTATATTGAAGCCTAAAGCAAATACACAGTCGCTATAATAATAATAATTAAGTTCCTGTCCAATATTTAGAATGGGTTTATAAATAAGACAGAAAGTTACTAAAAATACTGACTTTAGAAGCTAAAACTGCAGCAGCGCCAGTTGATTCCACGTATTCTTCTTTACACTATATTTTTCAATTTGTTGCAGGTGTGAAGCGTCAATATTTGATGTATGGAGATCGACTAGTCATACGATAGTGTTGCGGGAGCGTAGCGCTAACCCTGCATCTGCTCTAGGCAGAAGTTTCACAGGTAAGCGATAACAAAGGTATAGAATAACGTGGATGAAATTTCGACAAATTGTATATAACTTGTTATGTTGTGCTTCTTTGTTAGTTTACGCTAGTTTTATCACATGACTTTATTCGCATGGATTAGTTTGTTTGAGGCGTTGTTTACGTCACATAGTGGTGCAACGGTAGATAATGCCACTGCTGTGGACAAGCTCTCATATGTGATTCCTGCGTCGAGCAGAGTGCGATTGGGAGTTTCAGTGGAGTTATTTTCAATATCATCACACAGTTCGTAATTGTGCCCGGTAGACGGCAATAACCTCGCTAAATATTACGTAGAACCGAAAACTATAACTGGAGAAATCTGAATATAAAACATTTCCTACCGTCTTCTTTACAGATATAAAGCGTGTGTTAATCTGCAAAAGATTAGGCAGAAGCAGAATCATGCAAATAGACAGAACAAACAAGCAAAAGATTTTAATTTAAACTTTAACTACCAAAGTATAAAATCGCATTAAAACCGGTAGCAAAAAAGGCACAAAAGTACACACAGAAGATTTAAATAAATTAAGTAAAAAGAAAGATAAGTAAGGTCATAGCAACAAAAAAATTATAATCTCTGGCTTTTAGGCAATGCTCTTATTAACAGTCGATCTCAAATAGACTTCCTAGCTAAGGTCCAATAAGCCATTATGTAATTTACACAACCATTGGATCGTTTCACAGAATTCTAGATTGCGCAAAGCGGTGTCAAATCTATTCGCTTCCTACATAATTCTAGCATAAATTGGACTAGTAAAGTGAGGTCAGTTTACGACATCTACTTTACTCAATAACTGTGAGTGGCAGTCTGGCAGGGAAAGCAAAACCGAGACGTTACCAGTTAGCATCTAGCTTACACCAATTAACACAAACGTTGCATGGTATAACGGGTATTGGTTTACCACAATTGCCTGTTGCGATTCAAGGTTTAATTCTTTATCGGATTATGACATTTAACATAACATTTTTAAAGATCATTTTTATACTACCGATAAATATTGTCGGCCTCGCTGGCATAGTGGTCAGTGTAACCAACTACCACGCCTGAGATCACGGGTTCGATTCCCGCCCAAGTCAAACATTTGTGTGCATGAACATGGATGTTCGTCTTGGTCTAGGTGTTTCTATATATAATATGTATCTATTTATACAAAAATAAGCTCTGCTTAGTTTGGGCTAGATGATATTGTGTGTAAGTGATAGAATATTGTCCTCAGGACTGGATTTTTACCACGACGGCCAATTTGTCTAGCTATTTGTGCTGGAGATATTATAATGAACAGGTGTGGACACAAACATAAGTACACTCTTGATGCCCACACTCCCAAAGTTTGATGGAATGTCTGGATAATGATATGGAAATCATTGGACTACCGCTCGTCTGTTTAAAGTCCTTGTTTGAAATAAGTCGATTATGTATGATAGTAATCCTTACTTATATTATAAATGTGAATGTTTGTGAGGATGTATAGATGTATGGATGTTTGTTACTCTTTCATGCAAAAACTACTGGACCGATTTCAATTATACTTGGTATGTAGATAGCTGCTGGAGACCTGGATTCACACATAGGTTTTTATCCCGATATTCTCACGGGAACGAGACTTACGCGGGTGAAACCGCGGGGAAAATAGTAAATACATAAAAATAGTTTATGCAGAGGCGTGTTATATCCATATTTCACAGGCTTTGTGTATGTTTGAAATCCTGTGTAGTAAGGAGGAAGACATTGCTATTTCTAGTGACGTCATTAAGAGTTTCCTAATAGAAAAATTCAATAACACTTTGCCCGATTCAGCAATCGGACCCGATCCTTCATAATCGGTTACAAACTGAACAAAATGTGAAGAATTGATGATAAAAAAATTATGTAATCAATCTTCTTTGTATAAAGTTTTTCGTAAAATATATTTACTTAGCATTATTGACAAATTCTCAAAAATCACGAGTGATCGATCTTCAGATACTCCAACGTTAATGTAAAGGCCCATTTATCTTATTTGCCACGAGTTTTGCAGCGATATAAATTACATATTCAATTTGAACGGTGATTCAAGGGCGAGTACCTTCTCGTAATTCCACTATTCAATCACTATTTTCCATTTTCTAATACACACATTGACATGCATGAAAAATATAATGTCGTCGAATAAAATTCTAGCCTTATATGTTAATATAATGGTCTAGTAATATACCCATCTTTTTAAAAGCACTCGTCCCCGCAGTTTCACGTATAATAATATGATTACTGATCTGCTTCCGAGGCTCGTAACGTGATGTTATATAATAGCCTGTGTTACTACTGGATAACGGTGTCTTATTAAGTAAACATTTTAAAATCGGCTCAATAGTTTTGGAGATTGTTCATTACAAACACAAACATGCATCTTTCGTCTTTATAATATTAGCATAGTATAACTTTGAAAGAAAAAAATCTGCATTATATTTTGCAATTGTTGTATATATATGTTATTGATATAAACACAGTCTGAGTCTACTGAAATATTATATATTTCTTTTTTGTGTTTATGTTGGTGACGTGCCTAATAATAAAAACACTCTCAAACGACACCCTGTAATGTACTGTAAAAGGCGTTACTAGCATCTCAATAACAGACACAACGAGCACTTGGACTGAAAGAAACAAAGATAAATTTGATAATACGGATAGCGTGATGGTTTAACTTTGGCCTCGCCTCTGCTACTACATCGAATATAGTGGGTTCGAATCTTACACGGGATAAAAATTTGTGTTATCCACAGATGGTTGTTTGGGTCAGGTTGTTCTATGTGTCCGTTGCCTGAATGTTTGTAAAGTCTCTCCCAATACAGAAATTATTTATGGTAGTGATGTAAATATATTTAATAAGTAACGTTACAACTTTCTCCTGTTACTAGATTGATTAAGTTGAGCCTAGGATTTTAAAATATATTTCATGTTTCATTCACTTGCATTATATTCACTAATTTTCTTATAATTATATATCTATATTTTCCTTTTAATTGATTGAATACTTAATCAAATCTTTTACAATATTTATCAAGCTGTGATGGCGTAATAGTTTAATTGGTCACTTCGCCACTACCATTGCGCCGAGTGTTGTGGGTTCGAATCCTACACGTGACAAACATTTTTGTGATTGACAAATGGTTGTGCTGAGTTTGGGTGATCTTTGTGTCCATTGTTTGAATATTTGTAAAGTCGCCCGCGCAACAGGATTTATTCCTAGTGCGGGAAGACCTTATTTTTTCTTTATATAGACGTCTATCTATAAAAAGAAAAAGAAAGGTCTTCGGCCTTACCAAAATCTATACTCATTAAATATTGTGATTTTGAGATTTCAATAATGTGAGATTTAATAACTATATTTCTTTAATGATTCTATTGTAGAAACTATGGCCCAATTAATTAATAATTATTTTGGCAAAAGTTTTTTACAACTGGGTACGAAAAGAGAAGTCTTTAAAAAAAGATAAGCAATGTTTATTAAGCCTTTTTAACATATTTTTTTTTATTTTCACAGGTGCCGCTACCGAAACATGTTTACCGACAATTATGGTATTGATCCTACAGTTTTTCCTACAGCTGCTACTGCAACGATACAGTGGGACATCGATCAGATAGTTGTTTGACATGTAAAAAGTTATGTAGTAAATAATTTGTACGTTTAATACGTTAGTTAACACGACTCAGGGTTGGCAGCAATTGATTGGAATATTATTAAACATAAATATTATAATAGTAATACATTATTAATGAGTCAAACTGCAGTTTTTTTGTTCATTTTTCATTATTTTATTTGCAAATTATATAAGTGCTGGTTTATTAAAAGCCAGCATTATATTGTTTAATACGTAAAGCGAATTGACACTTGCCCGTTTTTAGGTTGGGGTCAGTAGTTATGCTACTTGTAATATAAGCGATGCGTGACTACAAAATGTTGGTGTCTACATTTTGAAGACTCTCTGACATTTCATTGCCGATATTGAAATTACTTTATTTTAATTTAATTTTACTACGTTGAACTTGAGAATGAGGAAAGTATCGCTGGTATTGGCGGTTTATTTATTTGGTTATGGTTTGCTTACAGTTGTATTATTGTAACTTGTTCTAAAAAACTCAGTATATGAGAACTTCAGGCTAATGCACAACCATTTTGCAAGAAATACCACATGCACATAATATATGGTTAACTTAACAAAAGTGACGAAATATAACAATTTTATTTTTATTACACGTAACACAAACAAAGATTGTTGAATGTATGTGGTGTGCTTAGTCTTACTCCTACCAATTATTTTCAATGACAGCTTGATGCAGTCCAGCTGAAGAGCAACAGTAACTAAATTGTATATCGCCAATGCTAGTACTAGTTTGCTCTGGCCCTTAGGCATCCGATTACTCACTGTTCGTCTCGATGTGCATACCTAATACGAGACAATCAGCCGGTAATGGAATAATTCTACAAAGCAATTGACGTATAAGAACGACACTGGCTAACACTTCGCTTCATTAGGTACCTCAATCATTCATGTAAATTATGTTAATTTGCACAAACCAATTATTTCTTGGGTACTACTGCATAAATATAATAGTTCTCCTAAAGATTTTAATGTCAGTTTTGCACTGTCAAACGGGATTGCGTGTGGAAGTATAATTAACTGTTCAGATGTTTATAATTTATGTGTAATTAATTTAGGGAATATACCTACTGTTAACATAGACTGATTATATAGAATAATTTGTGTAAATAATAATTATTAGTCATTGTTTGTAAATATTTACAAACTAAATAATGTTCGTATTTAATAATGATAACGTTAATATTTCTTATTAAATAAGTGTTAGTCCAATTTATTGTAGCTGCGAATGAAATAATATGAATAATGTTTTATTTTTAATTTATTAGGTATTTCATTTATTAAGTTCTTTTTAGTGCAGATACTTAGTTCTTATATTTTTTATGGCGAAGTGAGATTTTCATAATTAATGCGCAAACTTCAATAGAAAAGAAATTCATAAATGTACTTTTGCAAACCATTGTATCCATAACATTGTAAAGATACTATAAATTAAAATAATTGTAATAAATCTTTGATTACTTGAATGTTTAATTATTTTATTAAAAAGTAGTTACAAGGCTGTGTTTAAAATAAAATATCGAGCTATTACTGTTATTTGAACTAGTCGATTTAATTTCTATACTTTAAAATTGATGGTGCATTTAAATAATTGTATGATAAATATAAAAATAAAATGTTATAAAATAAAACGATTACAAAATGTATATAACTCGTGAATTTAGTAAGAATAAAATGTTTGTAAGATCAGGAATATTGTGTATTGTAAAAATTGTTTTTTACTTGATACTTGATGTTAAAACAGTGACTTTTAAGTATATGACGCATGTATACACGGGTATCATGCGCAAGTTGGGACGCGTGCATGCGTCGTGTAATTGACAGTCGCATGCCACTTGTAAAATAAACACGTATGCTTAACTCGGCCACGTAGCCCACGTGAGCTTGCGTATGAAACCCACGCCAGCTACTTGCGCTGTGTACAAGTACTACCGTATCAGTGAAATGAAACTCAGTACTCTTCTTACACTGTTTACTATACGAATCAAACTTAGTCCTCTCCTTGCATTATGTTCTCATTACCGGCAAATGGCACATACTTTTTCAAAAGGTCATTAATGTCATCATAATGTCCAAGCACAAGCTGTGCGCTAGTCGCATAATACAAGCTTTAACTCCAGTTTCAGTTTTAATACGGTCGCTTAGTATCAAACCCGGTTAGAAAATTTGAAAGATTTTCTCTACTTCGCCTAGAGTCCAAACCATATCTATCACTTAAAAAATGTTTAATTATCACCATATTTCTTCCAATAGAGGAGAATAAAAGTATGTTCGTATATCACAGAGTACGAAACACGCCAGCTTCCTATATACCCTGTTTGTCAGACGATCAAAGCATGCTAGTGACAATTATACAGGCAATAGAAATATGACATTTGAATTCGGTTTCTAAAAGCGTAATAAGCGCGTCAATATTAAAATCTTGTCAAGTGATTTGATTAGCTGTTGTCTGTATTAGCAACAGCAAATGAAATCATTTCCACGTATGTCGATAGCTGTGATTGGCTAATCACAGCAGTTGACATACGTTTGACCATCCGTTAACTATAGATATGATAGATGAATGATCTGTTTACGTTATGACAGAGCTGTCGGTCCGCGCTAATAAAAAGATTTTACAAAGTATTTTTATTACTTTCGTCTTTAGTTCATGTATGTAGTGCAATATTCTGTCCTCTGTGATAAAGACACATGATTGATAGGCCCTATACAATCAGCTCAATCTACAAACTAACTAAGTTTGTTCGGTGGTTGCTCAAAAGTCGCCTGGAAGTAATTTTAGTTGAGCTACTAACGAAATAGGCACTCCGTTAGCGGTACCTGCAAATATTTAATTAGCTAATACATACTGGTATAAAAGACTATCCTCGTTATGTTTTACTTTATGCATCACGAATCTAACGTGTATTTATTTTTAACAAACATTCATAATTATGTATGTAAAGAAGCGGCCAGTTTAGTTCAGGATTTAAGATTTGTTTTAAAATTTTCTATTGATATAATAGACATGTTTACTCTCCACAATGCCTAAGTGCTTTCAATTGTTGTAATATCGATACCAAATCTATACTTCTTTTATTTTATACCAGTTCCAGATATTTTACTGAATTTTAATGAATATCTCGTACATTCTAATCTACAATATATTCACCTTATTGTGCATTAAATTGAAAATAATTCTAGAGTGTAATGTATTGATAAAATAAACGGGAAACTAAAAAATAAAGAAGTATTAATTGTAATCCTGTATTTTATTTTACCTGGTCCCACCTACTTGATGATGTATGACGTCACAATAACTGTGTAGACCTCTGCGTATCAGACCTAGCCACTAAAATATCGCTGCTATAATGCAACCTTTACATTAATACGCAAACAGAATATTTTTACGTATATTGCGCGCATGGAATATTGTTGGACGCATATTTAGAATTCCAGAAACGTAAAGCTTGAAAAAGGAAAATTAAATTAATTACGGTCGAATCTTGACATCTCTTGCCTTTGGAAGAATCTTGAAGTCCACTGTGTGTCACGGGGACTTAACTGATATTTAAACAACGCAAACATCGGCTAAAACGACACCTAGACTCGGAACAAATATTTGTGGTACACACAATTTTTTGTCCTGTTTGGGAATCGAACTCACAACACTCGGTGCAGTGGCAATAGCCAGGCGACCACTTAAACCACTACACTATTCGTATAAGTACTCAAAAATCTCCACCACCAGATAATTACTAGTTATTACTTATCGATAGCTTGAAACAAAGTAATCCTACCAATTACATAAGCAAATGGACGTATGACTCTCTATCTATTGCATTTTTATGATTATCTAGGCCAAGTATTCATTGGGAACAGTTTCTTTATAACAGAGTGCAAAAATACTAAACCATACACAAGAGTAATATATAAATGTTTGAAGCACAATTAATTAATGCATTTACGTGACAATGATGGCGGTCGGCACAAGAGTTGCAGGCGATGGTAACTATTATGCATGATGCTTGTGAGAGTAAAGGAATAAAAATGAATGTAAGCAAGACGAAAGTAATGGTATTTGAAAGGGAGGAGTGCATGACGATGTGCAATATTATGATTGATGGAGAACAAGTGGAGCAAGTGAAAGAGTTTGTATATTTGGGTACTTTGTTTATAAGGGATGGTACACATGAGGGAGATATTGAAAGAAGAACGATTGCTGGCAATAAAGTGAATGGCGCTCTACGCGCTTTTATGAACAGTCGAAATGTATCCGAAAAGGCACGTTTGGCTGTTCATAGAGGACTATTAGTACCTACACTTATGCATGGTAGTGAATGTTGGGTATGGCAAAAGAAGCATGCGAGCAGAATAAATGCTGTAGAAATGAGAGCGCTGAGAAATATATGTGGTGTGACTCTGAAAGATAGAATAAGGAATAGAGTGATTAGAGAGAGATGCGGCATAAAAGTGGGTATAGTGACGAGAATAGAAAAGGGTATGTTAAGTTGGTTTGGGCATGTAGAAAGAATGGACGAGAATAGACTGACTAAGAAAGTTTATAAGGCTAGTGTGAATAGAACAGTCGCAAGGGGAAGACCTAGGCGAACGTTTCTTGATCAGATCGGAGACGTTCTGGATAAAGGCCAGGTTAAGAGCACCTTAAACCGGCGAGCGTGTATGAGGAATGTTATGAAAGTGAATGAAGCCAGAGAAGTGTGTCAGGATCGTAGCAAATGGAAATCAGTAGTCTCTGCCTACCCCTCTGGGAAACAGGCGTGAATTTATGTATGTATGTATGATGGCGGTAACATAAATATTAGAAAAATAGGAATACCATTCTCTTACTAGCCCTTCAATAGAAAAATATGAGGAGCAAGAGCACTAGCGCCTGACAACACATCCTCTTCTCCAAGTATCTGAAAACCCGCGCTGCAAGAGGATAACACAAAGTTCAATTGCTTTGATCTTATGAATTTGAATATCGAAGACAAAGAGAAGTACAATCATAGGTTGACATTACCATCACGTGGGATCCTCTCATGAGTTCAAACGCAATTCAGGTTCAAATGCGTGTGTATCTATTACAATTACAAGACTATGTATACCTGTCTAGGTGTACATAGTCTCACACCTACATTTATCCCCGACGAAGTAAGCATTACGGTCTGATACAACTCTGTTCACTTCTTCGGGACCCAATCGTTACCAATATGGAAGACAGCGGCCTGCTGCTAAAAATTCGAAATAGGAAAACCTAATAATACTATAATCGAGCCTAAAACCCCGTACGCAGTAGTCACATTCGTCATGCTGCTGGCGACGTCTCTGATCCATCTATTTAGTAACATACTCAAAATATATCTCGGTCAGAAAAAGCAGATCGTAACATTATTTTCCAAGCCTGAAAACAGAGAAACGCCTTGGATCACGACGCTCCTGCCATGGGCATCTCTCCTGTTAACAGCTGCCTACACACCAAAAATATTTTGTTAAAAATATAATACATATATTCCGTTCAAAGGCAAAGCTAGTGGGGAAAGATATTTATTCTTTTCGTATCCGATTACTACAAATTGGGTAACAATCGTCAACTTCTCATTAATAGCGTAGCATTGACAATATTTTTCTATAGCAGACGTGGTAGCAAACCGATCTTAAAAATTGTGAATTTAGTAGGTGCTTTTGCGCTATCAATATTTAATTTCATACTATTTACGCCAACAGCCAGAAACTTTACTGGTTGATTCAATGGTATGAATTGAGACTAATGTTGTAAGTTTATGACAAAAATATGATTTTAAGAAACAACTATTACTATTGCAGCGGGTTTTCAAGACTAGCGATTATTCCGAAGGAGTTTCTCCTTTTAAGTTAAAACATTGATCTTAACTTTTACTCGTACATGCTTTGGAATACTGGCACTAAAGTTCTATAAAGGTATCCCATAACTAGACACCAATATTAACACTAATATTCTGACTTCATCAGTGGTGCATATCCATTAGAAGGGTTAAGATGAGGTGTATGACCTTGCCCTAAACCTTTAAGTGTACACCCAGATAACACCAGCCACAATTTTGGACTCCACATAAGAGGACTGTGGCTAGTATGCATGTCAATAAGCTATCAGTTCTGGATTCCGTGCTGTTACTGAGAATTTCTTGATAGAAAAATACAACAACACTTTCCTGACCCAAACATTAAACCAAGACTACAGCGATTCTATTAAAAAGCAACTGAATAGTATTAAAAATCAAGTGAAATAACAAGCAATCTAAAAAATAATAAACATATTCCAGTATAGATAAGTATATAATTTTCTCACCGATTTAGAAAGGAGTATATAAATTCAAAAGAGCTGGTTAGATGGATAGCTAAAACCAATCCGAATAAAAGTCTTTGCCAAACAATGCAGATTGCAATAAACTTACATATAACCTATTACTATCCACTGTACAGGTAGGATCTTAAATATTGACTAAACCTGGGTATAATGCAACTACATAGTTGCATTATATCCAGGTTTACATCTATTCTTTCATGGCTATACAAACATCAGTGTTAATTTGTTAAATAATTAAGATTTAAATTATGTCAACATCACGCTAAAAAGGAGTCAGGAATTGACAATAACTTTAATAGAATAATCGCTGTGAAATAATTGTTTTGCTTATAATATCAAAGTATAAGGTTTCAATTTGTTATTTCATATTAAAAGCTTGTAACTTAATTAAATAAGTTCTGAATGTTTTGGCAGAGCAGATAATTATAGTAATGATCGTCCTTATTTGTTTATGTTTTTATTGTTTATACAAATATAACTAACAGATATATTATGATATTCTGTATAGGATAATTCCCGCGCCAGGAATAAAAATGTGTCGTGAAGGACTTTACAAACATTCAAACAACGAACAGAAAGAACACATCACTGGGAAAACTATTCGTGCATCACGAAAATGTTTGTCCCGCGTCATCAAGATCATCACACTTGGCGGGTTGTCTATTGTTTACCCGAAGATTATATACCATAACCATCATATTCCCGAATTTCATTTGCCCGATTGTTTTGTTTGCCCTAAAAGACATATGACACACTTTTAATTGCCCGAAACTTAGATACCATAAGATACGAGTGCCACACGTATTGTTTTTCATATTTTTAATTGCCATAATAATTATTAGACATAATATTTAAACGCCATAATCATTATTAGACATAATATTTCTAACCTAACCTTACATAACGTTTTTTTTTTTTTTTTTTTTTAAACCTAACCAAACTACTTCTAGGTGGTTTATAAAAAAATAACCACGAAGGGGATGGCGGGGTCTATTAGCTCGCTTCGCTCGCTCAAACGACCCCGCCATCCCCTTCTAACCTATCCGAATCGGGGTGCCCTAAAGTCCCGATTGCATCCAGTTTCTCCTGATATAACAACCGTTACACACCCAATGTCGATGGCAAATGATGTTATGGCATGTGATAATTAGGGCATGTGATAATTAGGGCTTACAATGATTATGACAAATGATGTTATGGTAAGTGACTTTTTGGGAAACAAAGCTTCTAGCACGTGACTAATATAGCAAATAAAAGTAGGGCAAATGAATATTACGTCATACAATATTATGGCTGTTGACTATTATGGCAAATGATATTAGGGCAAATAAAATTCGGGCAAAGCAGTTCACACCCACTTGGCGCAATGGCAATGGCGCGATGAGTCCTTATCTTACGTTTTCTCTATTTATTCAAGCTTTTTTTTCTATTTAAATCACATTGTTTGTCCAGTGACATTAATAAAAGTTCATGTTATGTATATCTAAGGTTTAATCATAAGGTTTTTGAACCGAAACTTTTGTTTAACAAAGTATAAATCTTTCAACAAATAAATTCAGATCAATATAAGTATATAGAGAACATATTGTTTAAAAAAAATATTATTCTCAAAAAAGGACAAATTCACTCACATGAGAGCAACAATAAAACATAAGTAAAAACTGATTAAATAGTCGTCATGTACATAAGTGATCAAATGCTTAAACAACTTATATATTATATTGTTGTTAATGTTTGTGTTCTAACACGTACTGTATGTACGTAATGTATAATGTTAACTTATATAAGTTGAATGAGCTCACATTCTTTATACTGAAGTGTAACTTATTGTAAAGTTGCCCCAGACGGTAATACTTCTTTTAACATAATTTGTTCGTATTCATGGCAAAACAAGTAAACTAGCTCGTCGATTACTGCGTTTACTAATCTTACAGATTAGTAAATGACAAGTTAATGTATGCTTTTGCTTATAATTTTCCTAATCATGATGCATGCTAAAAGTGAAAAGGATATGATAACAAACTTTCCCCAGCAATAAGCTTAAAACTTGCTACGTGATAAACAACCAAAGATTTGGGCCGGTATAAGTACATATGTGCAATTCAAACCGATTATAAAATATTTTGTAAGTTCTAACGTACTAGTCTACGGTGTTACGATAAGTAAGAAAATTAATGGTCTTTGAATAATCAGTGGTACTATCCGCGCGATGTGAAGAAAACAAATTAAAGATACGATGTAAGGAAAGGAATAGGAGAAATATACATGTGACTCTTCCCAACTTAAACTCATCAGCTGATATAGTGTTACTACTTTTCTCCAGTTTTCTGTACGAGGGTAGCATTTCCTTTGCTCATCTCTACCTTCGCGTAGTGCCACGGTACATAATGACCAATAGTGAGCCAAGTCCATCAATTCGGCTGACTCTGTCTCTTATATACTCGTACATATTGAAGATCAACTTAAATGCCCCCAATACTAAAACTGCCATTGATTTGAAAACCGATATCTTGTAATCTTTGAAAAATTATGTATTTTAATTTCTTTGTCCAGAAAAAGTAATTTTATTTTAGGAACCACTTTTATTCAAACAAAGGCATCGTTGCCTAGAAATTATAATTATACTTTAGTGACAATGAAGTAGTTAAAACTTAAGACAAAGAGTCTGAAAAATAATTGTTGCCGCCATGTTGTACATTTAAATAATCCAAAACTGGAAACGGGAGCTGTGTTTCAGCAATTTCCATATTTTACACAACTAAAAATAAACTATTCAGATTTTACTAGAGACGGCTATGTGACGGATGTATAAAATTTTAGAAGAACAGACACTGTCCATTGATCTGTTGCAACAAACCAAAGGTATGTAAGTACATATGAGCTCAAGGACAATAGAAAAGTGTCGATGGTAAGGCGCTAAATGTGATTGGCTCAAGGGAAATATTTGTGAGTTGTTTGAATAAAAAGAATGGTTAAAAAAGAAATGCTATAATTTAAGAAAATTAATGGAGAAAATACCTCTCATGTCAGCCAAGACCTTTACTGTTGGATATAAGCCTCCTCCAAGGTTTTCCACACAGACCGGTCTTGGGCCACCCGCAGCCAACCGCTTTCCGCAACGCTTACCAGATCACCGGGCCAATACCTATAAAGAAAGTAATAAGAATAAATGTAGGTCTTCATATTATAATATATTTTACGGTTATTGCGAATTGCCAAATAAGTCGCAAGTAAAGACTAATCTTAAATTAAAAAAAATTGTAATTTACATTTGTTGAGTATTACATAATTACAGCGTTTGTTTGTTTTTTAGACAAGTAAACCACTTAAAGCTTATGTTTTCATGTTTTAACAATCTCGTAGCTACATACTCGATAGCATGTCATTACTTCATACTAGACATTGATGGGAAGCCACCAAAGATTAAAGAAACCCGTAAAGTATTAACAGGCAATGTGACGTTCAGAATAGGAAGATCTAGGCTACAGGTCTATATTCTTATCAGATACATAATGAATAAAGCACAAGAACGTAGAAATGTTTGCTTGTTACGTTTTCACGCCTTAATTTCTCGACCGATCATCATGAAATTTCGCATGCACGTTGTCAAGGGTACAGAAAAGGACATGCTAAATGCTTAAATTCTTCTTATATAGATTTTAACTTTCGCCTGACTTTTCGGTTGCCTTTTAACAGCCATAGTCACGGAGACTAAAATGACGGTTTTCTCAATGTCTTGAAGGGTACTTATTTTAAAGTACTTTGAAATATAATGATATAATTGATTACAATTACATTCACCTTTCTCCAATTCGCCAATCCTGTTATTGTATTCCTGAACCTATACCGAGCAATTCATCATTAAAAAGCGCCTTTTTACTCGACCTCCCTGTTAGGTAGTAAACAATCGATGAGTTATTATCACTCGTTCGCAGGCCCTGTTCTATTCACTGACGCACTCGAACACAAAAAGAAAAATAATATTCACCTGTGCTATTATTGCTCTGGCAAAATATGAATTATTCAAAAGGCATGGTGTGCACCAATGATCTGTAATGTTCTGATGTACTAGAATGGGCTGTTTCTTAGCGTAAGAATATAAATGTACATATGAATTTCACAGTGTTTTCGCATATATTAAATTGTATCAGAGGTTTGTCTCAATACAAATCGCCAAAATGAATGCACAAATGCTTATACGAGAAATTAGCAAACCAAAATAAATTAATTAATTTTGCTAGAGATAGTTTATAAATGGAGACAATATTAATATTACAAAATTAGACCTTAGCTAAATGTGCGCTACATAACTAAAAAAATACATTCCAATTAATGAATGACGCCCAAATGCGACAACTAGATTAAAGTTGTTACTATTGAACTGTACTTACAATGTAACGTCCTAACAACGGTTAGACAGTTATTTATCAGGAACACCATTATGTCACAACATCAAAAAGTTAAAGGAGACGGATACGCTTTCATACATTCTTGGGCCTGGATGTAAAAGGATGAAAGTTGAATGAGTTTAGAGCTTATATATTATCAAACCATCTCTGAAAATTCTGCGGATTTTGGCAATCTGAGAGCAGAGGTATAAGAGATTTAGTAAAAGTGAGGTTATGCAACAAGTTGACAACATTCTATACTAAACAGCTGATTTTAGCTGCGCTTGCTACTTTGTTTTACTAGACAGTTATTTACTATATAAATTGTAGTATTTATTGTATTGTATTGAGTGGGAGGATATTATGAAACTCACAAATAGATTAAAATAACGGAAAGACAAGGATGTGATGTTTAAAAATAAAAATCACTTTTTTAATAATAATTATCTTTTATTCATCTTCAATTATAATCAGAATATCATCTGAGAAGTGCGCAGGTGGTAGATGGCTGACTCATGATGCAAGAGAACGACCACAGCGGAGACATACACTACGGTGGCCAAATTGTTGTGGTTCATCAACAGATGGTTGTTGAGCCAAATCCCAACAAGCTTGGCAAATATAGTCACTGCTGTTTACCTGAAAGATGATAAAAGAATTTAAATAAAAGAATCATGATTACTGCAAAATATACAGTCAGTTTAGGTTTTTAGTTGTTTTTACATGTAAATAATCTTCATATGACTATTATAATATGTTTAAGTATCTATACTTTATTTGTAAGTATAATGCAGGGGCCACACTTAGATTTAATGCCCATAATTATTAACGTGTTTAGGAACACTTATTAACAAGCAAAGTCAACTATTGTAGCAACAAGCATGATTTTTTACAGTAGGTAGGTTTCTTTTATAATGAAGCCGCCACTAAGAAAGGATTTATGGAAAATCAACCTCTCAAAATCGATGTTTAGTAGGTATCCAATAACGCGTTAAAAAACGACGTTAAGCATTAGTGTTGCTCCAGCATAATGGTTATGGAAAACATAGGAAGGAAACTATAGTGAGAGACGCTGGGTAGCCAACAAACAAAAGGTTGTACTTACAGGTTCTGGTGCACGCCATTGACGAATCACTGACAGTGTCGTTTCATCAACTAAAGCTCGTCGCCCCAGTGTATTACAGCGACTAGTCGCTATACTACAATTCACACAGCGATCCATGGTGTCAATATCCAATCGATAAGCAGGACGTAAAATCCAAAATAACGAGCCAAATTCAGACGAGTAAACGAGTTTATCCGTGTCCGTTAAGATAGCAAGGGTCGTACAGGTTAAGCAAGATCAGAAGTCCGTAGAAGGAAAGCACTGGTTGGGGAATAAACTGGAAACACACTCAAAACGCACACGCAGTAAACGATACGAGACGAGTGATCATAGATTGAGAGTAAGGTAGCTGTCACTGTTAGCACAGATTAAAAATACAGTTGACAAACACAGGTAATAAATCGATGTGTAAACGAGAATCAATTTACAGATTTATTTTCATCAAGTTAGTATTTCGATATTTTTAACTGTTGACATTATGTTAATTATTGTTAAATACATTTACTTTGATTGAATCAATCATCTGGTGCAAGTGATTTTATGTTATTTTATTTAATACATTCACATTAATCGATTATAGTAATCGATATCCTATTTTATTAGTGACATAAACTTATTTTTAAGATTTCTCGTCTGCCAGATTGTGAATTAAGCTATTTTTTTATATTTTACAATAGAAAAATACAACGCTTTTTTTAAACCATATCTTAACTTAAAGCAGTCAGGCCCAGAAATCTCCGTCTCCTTTGTTAACAATATGACCTCTAGACGTATAGACAGGGTATGTCCTACTGTCTCATACAAAACAGCATTTAATGAGAAATTTCAATGTTACTTTGGACCAATGCTTTACAATAAAATAAATAAAATATTTAAAATCTATCCATTCAATCAACATGTGTGTAAGAATGTTTTAATAACCTGGCTAAAATCAAAAAACTATGAAGAAGTAAAAAAATTATTTAAAATTCTCAAATAAATAATTAAAACTCATCAGTTAATTTAACATTCAAATGCAAATAAAAAATATATTTTTAATCACATAAACATACTTTACCTACCTTAATTACACAAACATACTTATCCAGTACCAATTATAGAACACACGTTAAAAAAAATTGCATTGATTCACATACACAGTAATTGTATTGCATCAATGTTGTTGTAGGTACACGACACTAATGATTCTATTTTCTAAGCTTACTTCAAAATATATGAGTTACCTACCTACTTTACTTTATATTATATAGTTTATTTTTATTTTGTACCTTTAGTTTTAATATTATTAGTACACGTGTATGTTAAATGTATAATTTTAACGGAACGAAACTAACGTCTAAGATACAGGCTCGGCCTAGTGTAGACGTTAGGGTACATTGAATATTGTATACATCCAGTTATTGTATTATAGGTTAAAAAGTTCTATGTATTGTTATCTATTTGGTATAAATATATAAATTATTATATTATAATTATTATATATTAAGTTTAAGCAGCAATAGCCTAGTGGGAAAATGTTGGATTGCCACGCAGAGGTCTCGAGTTCGAACCCAAGGCGCGCATCTCAGACTGTTCGAAGTTATATGCGTATTAAATACTTAATTATCGCTTGCTTTAACGGTGAAGGAAAAAATCGTGAGGAAACTTGCATGTTTGAGAATTCTCCAAAATGTTCTCGAAGATATGTGAAGTCTGCCAACCCGCACTAGGCCAGCGTGGTGGACTACGGCCTAACCCTTCTCACACTGAGAAGAGGCCTGTGCCCAGTAGTGGGACAGTTTAATACAGGGCTGATATTATTATTATGTTTCTCTTATCACAGGTACTTTCTAACATATTATATTAGAAAATACCTGGCCCTTTGGGAGGCTTACACGGAGACATGGGTCCAACGTAAAGTGGCCCTTCGAAAGTTTTAATCAAAGGTGCACTATCACGGCACTAGCCGTAGCAGGCGTAGGACTATTGCTACGTATGGATTCTAATATTTGGGCTATAGGTGTGGGTGTTTGGTGGACCGGTATATTGCTAACTATGGATGAAAAACGGCGTCTGCCCTGAATACTCTAATAGCATCAATGCAATGGGCAGATGGTGCTCGCCAACTCACTAGATGGGCTCCCTGAATAACCACTATAGGCATACAAGCCAGCAGCAGAGGGCAACACCGGTGCGAGGGGCTAGGAGTGTCGAGCGGTGCCGCGTCGGTTTCACCATCATGGGTCTCGTGACAACGGAGACCCGGAGCGGGTTTCCCCGTAGTTATGCCCTTGAAAATGACACTTCCACCCCCAAGCATATAGCTCTAATGGCCCCCCTCTGACCGGCCAACCAAGGCAAGCCAGAGTTGAGAGTACTACGGGCACTCTTGAAGGTCCACCCCAGCCAACCAGTAACGGCAAGCCGGGGACGAGGCCCTAACCAACTCTCTGAGGCATTCAGGACCGCAGTGTCGCCACTCACATTCAGCCCGCCACAAGCTGCCCTGCGATTTGTGCGCTTTAATTTAACCTGGTGATACATTTTTTGTTTATGTCACAAGGCGAAGGTGATAGTTTAAAAGCTAGTGTACTGTGCCCTCCGATATCGCATTAGTCTCATGATGAGATAACGACTGTCTCAGAGGGGTATATATATTATTATTATTATTAAGTTTAAAAAACAAGTGTTTGTTTTGTTTGTAGTTGAAAAAAAATGCAGTTCAGGGTCAGGTTGGCTTATTGAAGTAAAATAATGATACTGTAAGAAAGTGTGATCGGGTAAAAGCTTAGGGTAATTTCTTACCATTTTAGTGGTGAGTCAAATGTATATTTAGCTTTGGATAGTTGCCTATTCGCTCGAAACGTTCATAACTCGTGCAGGCTATTTTGGCTCATAAGTGGTGGAGCAAGGAATGTTGTTTGCGGTGTCTCCTCTAGTAACAATAACTCAGTGGTCTGCACCCACAAGGCGTGATTTGTTCCCTGTTTTGTTCCTTTAGAAAAATCGTCCAGTTTTTGAATTTAGAGCCGCAGTTTCTTTTTTTAAGTTCTGGGAAACGAAACAAGGTGAGTTGTATCACCGTGAGTTATGTGACTGAAAAATCGTTACCATAACAGTTGTCAGTTATGTTGAAGAATATTCTTGATGGAACAGTCTGGGTCAGGCGATGTAGTATGATGCTATAAAAAAAATACATGTACATTAAATTCAGAAGATTTGCCTTTGTTATTTGGTTTTCAATAATATACACAATACATACACAAGGAAACCATACATAAAAAAATACCTACAACTACTAAAATATTCAATCAAAGCAAGAGGCTTTTGAGAATTAACTTGACAAGAAACTCTAAAATAGTTTTTTAAAAAGTGGAATAGTTTTCAATGTTGTTTAAATATGTAGCCGCAACTGGGCACACTCCACGTGAAAAGTAATAAAAATCTAAAATCCAACACAAACCCCACTACGACTTTTTTGTCATCTAGCGCTTGTTATATCCAATTGCTTGTTGTGAATTCCAGAATATCCCGGTATTTTGTAGTTTAGCCTTGCCGAAGTAACAATAAATCTCACAAACATAATGAAAATTAAATAGAATCATTTGCCTTGCCTTTGGTTATGTATGTGCTATTGAAGCTTAATCTGTCTAAAAAAGAGTTCTTCTTTAGATGGATGTAACTCCAATGATAATAATATCATCAATGTCTTAACTTTTCCTTAGAGGTAAGCTACAAATTGTACAAATCCATAATATACTGTGTAGTTTCTAACTTACATAAACTTGCCCGGAAGAATGAAAATCGTCTGTTTCCATTTGCCATGCTCCTAGCATATCTCTCTTGTTTAATTCACTCTCATCACATTCTACATGCATGCTTATAGCTTTACAATGTCCTTAGCAATAAGGCCTTTACTGGCTTTTCCCAAGACGTAGATGATATGGTTAAAGTATTATTGCCGAAAATACCAATTTTTAAATTAGAACTTATTTAAAAATTAGCTCAAACTATTTGTAGAAAGAAATTAATGCTCCTCTACCTAACACTGGCAGCTAGAACCAACTCCAACTCAGTCGCCACAAAAAAAGAAAATAAAACAGTGGCAAAGAATTTTAAATATAAATTTAAGAGAGGGGTGTAAATATAATTGTGACCACGCAGCGAGAGAAAATCCTAGTTCCATTTTTAAATACTCTCCGTACTCAAAAAGTCGTTCGTTAGCAAAATGTTATGGTGTACGTTATTTATTCTCCATGACAAGCGGATAACGCATCGAATTGCATGCGTCATCAAGCCCTGATGATACCGACCTACATTTTAACCGTGCAAACATGTTTGTATAATACTTATTATATATCGTGAATTTGTATGCGGAATATGTATTATTCTGTAGCAACAACAATATAAAGTTACTTTTTAAAATAGCAGTAATAAAACAGAAAATTTGCGAATGGGAGACCGTTGGGCCGCCACGCAAAAGTCTCGAGTTCGATCCCAAGGCGCGCATCTATGACTTGCCAAGTTATGTACGTATGGAATAGTTAATTATCGCTCGCTTGAACGCTGAAAGAAAACATTATGGAAACCTGTATGTCTCAGATTTCTCCATAATGTTCTTGAAGATATGTGAAGTCTGCTAACCCGCACTGGGCCAGCGTAGTGGACCTAACCCTTCTCACACTGAGAAGAGGGCTGTGCCCAGCTGTGGAACAGCATAATATAAGTTTGATATTATTATTTTTATGAAAATGAATCTTCACATCGATTTTACGTACACCTATTAGTAGTAAGTAGGCATGGTAAACTCCTACATTTTACCAGCTATGTTTTAAATTCCACGTATTAAGGCGCCATTAATCGGGCACATTTTTAGGTTTCGTGTTACTGTTGCGAATATTCTACTATTCTTAATGGACACTTACAACATCTAAGTATCACGAATGTGGCAGACGAATTGGGCAGTCGCCTGGCATATTAATGTTACATTGGAAAGCGACTTCTTTAAAATTATACAGGCTATAAAATTACATACTTCTTTAAATACCTGTTTGTAACGATTTGTAATAATAGGATAAAGTTCCAAAGATCTTGGATTGTTCAGGTATGGTTGTAATGATTCCGGGAAGGACGTTCGACGTTCGGTGCCATTATGCGCCTGAAAGCCGCGGCTGAGAAGTCGGTCACCGGCGGTGGTGTTCTGTTGGCGGTGTCTTTAGATATCGCCAACACGTTTAACAGTCTGCCATATAGCTGTGTCCAGGAGGTGCTCCGATATTACGGAGTACCTTTTTACCTAGAGTGGCTGGTGTCAGACTATCTGAGAGGCAGGAGTGACTTCCTCGAGGTTCAAGACGGTCCATGTCATGCGGTGTTCCGCAGGGATCGATTCTTGGTCCGCTGCTGTGGGACATGGGGTACGACTGGGACCTACGTGCTGTCCTACCCCCCCGCGACCATAGGGGTTTCTCAGGTGGTCTGGCGTATGAAGGCGCTGGGGTTACGGGTGGCTCTTAACAAAACGGAGGCCCTGGTCTTTCATGGGCCCCGTCGGAGTCTACCCCGTGGCGCCTCGATAATAGTGGGCTTGACGCGCGTTCCCGTCCAGGACCATATGAAATATCTAGGCTTGGTTGTGAATGGAAAGTGGCGCTTCGACGAGCACTTTAGACAGGTCACTCCGATGCTTCTCGGGCCCTATTGCCAAATTTGGACGGGCCCAGGTCCGGTATCCGATCAGTGGCGCTTTACGGTGCACCGGTGTGGGCGACTCCCTGACCGCTCAGTGCAAGACTCTTCTGCGGAGACCGCAGAGTGTCATAGCGGTTAGGGTAATACGAGGATACCGCACGTTGTCGGCCGACGCAACTTGCGCATTGGCCGGAACACCCCCGTGGGATTTGGAGGTTGAAGTGCTCTCCGAAGTGTATACAGTGAGTGAGAAAGTGTGGAAGGAGACGGGTTGTCGTCCTCTTCCAGCAATCATACAACGCGCGCAATCGAGACCACCAGGGCATGATTTTAAAATGAAAAGCGCGGCTGGAGGCTCCGTTGACCGGTTTCAGAACCGTTGGGGTCTTCCAGCCGATGTTGGAGTGGTGGGCAGGGCGGCAGCATGAGACCCTTTCCTTCCGGCTGACGCAGGCGTTATCAGGGCACGATTGCTTTGGCAAATACCTGCACACGGTCGCTAGGAGTGCACCGAGCTCCGTCTGCCACCAATGCGAGTTTGAAGAGGACACGGCGCAGCACATGTGCACCTGTCATTGTGAGTGAAGACCTCTTGCTGCCGGCCGTGATCAAAGCCATGGTCGACAGCGAGAGGAAGTGGGCAGCGCTCGAATCCTTCTGCGAAATGACGTCCTCAGTGGCGAAGCGGATCCGTCAGGAAAGTATCCTTGCGGAGCCGAGCCGTCGCCGGCGAACCGCGTGGCGCAGGCGCGCATTCGCGTGCCTCATGCCGCCATAATATAGGCCGCGGGTGAGCGAACGGGAATCTCCATCGAGTGAAGGCCATCCACTGAGTCGGTCCGACGCCCTCTGTAGTGTCGGAGCGTTGCCCAGGAGTCGTAGTCTGCTAGGTGGGTCGCTGTTGTAGTCTCTTTTCCAGCGGCCCATCGACTGTACAAGGCTGCGAGTTAGCACACTGTGGAATTTTGGTCCGTAGATCCGAAGTACGGGAGAGACGGACATAACCCTCTCGTCTTCCCTTGTGGCGAGTGGGTATGCATCAGGTGCATTACCCACGTATAAAAAAAACATAAGGTATGGTTGTAATCGTCTGTACATATTCTCTTGTGTACAGATATGCAAAAATTACCCTTTGTACTACCGTTTACAGCGTAGGACTAAGAACAACAAAAAAAAAATGTCTGTAATAACATACAGTTAATACGTAATACGTATTAGAGGAGACCACTCAACAAGATAGTCGGTAACACGCGTTACCGTGCGTTTCCTTTAATTTATTTAGTCTAAGACAAGTTCTTACTGCTACAATTATGAGGGCAAAATTTTAACATTCAGAATAAGCCTTCATGTGTATGGCTCTGTCTAAACGAATTTGCGTTTAAATATACAGTTGCACTAAGCGCATGAAACCGACTAAGTGAGTTAGACAGCATACATTCAAACGCATGTTACAGAAAATCGTAATCAAACGTAATACGTAAAAGCTCAATGTTCGACACAAATAAAAACAACTACCTTTGACATAAACGTACCTGGCCTTTAATAGAACACTCAATTGACTATTTTAAACACAATGACGACATCCCAAATCAACAAAGAACAACATAATGTTCCGCAAAAACCCAGACGGAACAGAGCGGGTAAAAAGGAAGCATTTTTATATCGCGTCATGTCTATCTCCGGCCCGTCACTTCGTTGCCCATCCGAATGCAATTCATACAAAAAGGCTCATATATCGTTAAAAATACGAGGATTCCGAGCCTTTGTTTCAAGTTGCCAGTTGCCCGTTGTGACATAGTGCGCTGGGACGGTTATACAGAGATAGTATTTCCGCCTTCGTGAACCCGAAATTTATAGCTGTTTGCTTGCTCCGCACGTCAAGTGGAAACGTTGGCCATTTAACAATTTTGATCTGTGATACTAAGTTGATAAGGATTAACCTGCACGAGTGTGTTTGTTCTGTAAATACAGATGAAGGTGTACTTTAAGATAAAAAGATATTGCTTACAGTATTGCATAGAAATGAAAATTATACCTAGACTTGCAAATAGTAATAGATATGAATGGAAGATGATGTATGACTATATGCTTTTTTTACATTGTAACATTTAAAGGTCATGACATATACAGATATTCAAACAAAAAAATATTTTAAAAATATATGTTGGTATAAAACCTTGTACGCCTGTCTTGGGTAAACTACCTCAGCTTTTGGAGCTATTGCATACCTGGTTATATCCACAGTAAATAATGACATCCGAACCCTTCTGTCCAGGTTACACCATATTTAGGTCGCCGAGCAAATTTGTAGATCACCCGAAGGATAAAATTGTCGTTCCTTTTCTCTTCTTTTTAAGAAGGCTTGTTTCTTTGTCGTTGTTTCCACTTTACCAAAAGAAAATAGCCATAGGTAGGTTAGCGCCCAGCCTCAGGTTGAACATTCGCTACTCCGAGTAAATAACAAAAAATGGTAAAATACTCATGTAAACAAGCAACACACCCTTAGTAATTCTACAAATGTATCATGATTTTGAGAATTCAACCAAAATAACATATCAGATTATATCTAGTAATTGTCTTATATTTGACTAGCTATACCTCTGCTTGGGAATGATACGTTTTTCTGGATGAGTACTACCCTATGTTTTTTTCATATCCCTGTCAACGGGTGTACGAAATTTCGCATTTATGATATTAGTTAGGATAACATTCTCAGTAGTGCCATATTGGATAGTTTTAGTAATTTTTTGCCTATCTTGCAACGGCATAAGAAAGTGCGTGTGTACATATATTTTATGGAAAATCAGATTGTAATCAGTGTGACACTTTTGTTGAGGTAACGATCGCTTCTCCTATAGCCAAAAAGTATACACAATTCAGTATATCATATATTAAATGATGAACTGAGCAACTATACCGTGAAAACCACATCGATAGTTAATGATCAAAACTTAAATTCGATGTTACAGACTGTATCTTGCACCAATATACGATGCATACCGATCGTCTCGAACTGGATATTGAACACCCCTATTTTGTATTTGATTAACATTCTACTCGGAGTTTCATAGTTTGATTGTACACGACAGATGTGAGGCAGAAGTGCAAGTCCTTTATTAAGATGCATTGATTTTTGATGACGAAATTTTAGTTGTTCTACTACGTAAGAACCGGCACAGGTTACCTGTGTTGTTGCGTTCTTTTGCGTGTGTTCTTACGCAGCAGATTCACTATACACCAAACACCTGGGATAGTTCCACCTATTAATTGAGTGCTCAATGTTTTATCCCATTTTTGTAAATTACATTTTACAATTTTACGTTCTATGAACATGATTAAAAAGGTCGTAATTTGCATGATACATTATCTTTGTTCAAATAATCGATGTCTTTTATTTAAATAGTTCCATCCCACACACGTATACTATAATATAGTATTACATAGCTTTTACAGATAATACCTGTACTTTACAGTAAGTATTATACTTCAACCATGAATGCATGTAGTTTGTTTGCATGACGAGCGCCATTTTGCTATATTTAAATCTGAATCTAGTCAATTTGTATTTATTTAGAAGAATGTGTTATGTTCAGTAAGACTCTATATATGACTTATGTAGTAGGTAGAGGCTTATTATAAGCATTTCACTAGCCAATAATAAATAATAATAGATAATAGTAGAATACATACCCAGATTTTGTATTATTTCTAAGAAAACCGAAATACAAATTGCCTGTTCCCCAAAATAATCTTAAAACCTCAGAAATTTGCGCTTATTTATTCCACAAACGCCAAAAAACCAAGGAGTAGGTAAAAACCAATATAGACTTCTGCAATTTATCCGACGAAATGTTTGACTCAGAAACTAATCAAGACGATGCTGAGATCGAATTGTGAGTAAAATGCCTCGTACCTTTATGATTGTAAATGCAATTGATATTCGTATGTATTGTACTATATTTATAAAATATACCTTATTAATAAAAAATGGTATAGACTGAATTGAGTTGGATTAGGTTGAAATACAATTTATCTAAACACCGCATTGTTGTACAAATAGTTTTAATAATTGAATTAGCTTAAAAATTTGTTAAATTTAATAGTAGTAGTACGAGTGTAACAGTTTTAAAAATAATAATTATGTAATAAAGTGTTAAAACAACGCGATAAAATCCGTATAAAGAAGTTTAATTTCAATGAATTGCATTCGCGTAAACAGAAGACAATATTATCAACAAAAGATCTACCATGTTTTGGCTTAGCTCAAAACACTTGACACATTCACTCGGTTTTATCGTGGAAGGAAAATATCTGGAAACCTACATACATATCTGTGAGTTCACCAAAATGTCGAAAATATGTGAACTCTGGCAACCTGCATTGGGCCAGCGTTGAGGACTAGGGCAACATTACTCTTAGTGGTGAGATGTTTGGACCTGGTAGTGGGACAGTTTAAACATAGCTGATATTATTATCTTTTGCCGGGTATACATATGTATAATTTTTACTTCTGATTTAAACTGGATGGAAAAGCAAACGTGATGTAAACATTAACTTAGACAAGTTCATATCATAGAACCAGGAAGCATAACAAACCAAAATTTAATTTGAAGCCCGTTTTGAATTATATTAGTGATGTTTATTACCGCAATTTGAAACATCAATTTGGTTAAACAAATAGTACAACTAAATATTTGGTAATCACCGAGTTAGATTCAAAGAGCAAATGGTACAAGTAATAAGTATTCTGGGTAAAACTACAAAACAATGTGATTTTATAAAAGTATGAGTATAAATGTTATAAAACTATAGTTAACCACCTCAATTATACATCGTTTAATTTTTAACGTAATTTTATTAAAAAAATAAAGAAGGTGCTTGTGATTATACATTTGTAAACTTTATTCCAAAACAAGGAAGACCAAATCAACCTAAATATTTCTAGAAATATTGAATGTGAAATGGATTATTACATTTTCATATCACACAACCCTAACTTTTTAGAGTACTAATATTATAAAAAGGAAAGATTTAATTTTTTTATGTTTGTTTGTAAATATTACGCAAAACTACACAACCGATTTTAAAAATTCTTTCATCATTCGGAAGTTATATAATCACCGAGTAACATAGGCTATATTTTATTTAAAAAAAAGTATTGTTACTAACATAACCTAACATAACCTACTTTTACACGAGTGAAGCCGTGAGCGTAAGCTAGTGAAACATAAAGACAAATAACTAACGTATACCGTAGTAAGTTGATGTTCAGTAGGACTCATTATTGAAGAGTAGTTTTAATCTTAAACTGTTATTCATCGTTATATATCGGTAAAACCATACTAGGCTGAGTTACAATTTCCAATTCAGTTAAAAAAGAAAAAAATATATATTTAGAGTACCTACTTTGTTATTTTGACATATACAATACATGTATATATTACAGACAAAAATACAAATAATTTATCTTTATAAATTATATACATAATATAAACAATTCTTTAAAACTAACTTATACCTAAAATATTATGAAACAGAGAAATAAAAAAGAAAACTAAAACCCTCTAATAGGCGTCATAGAATTCCTCCGCATCACAGTCAACTGGTAGTGTGCCCAGAAGACTGGCAGCATTGCCACGTTGAATGGCAATGCTTATCCTTTCCGCGAAATAAAGGCCAGCCCTCTGGTCACGGGAAGCGTCGATTAACCTTTTCGCTATGTCTCTATAAAGAGCACGAGCACTGGGACCCCATGACCCTAGCGTTTCGACCCCAAACGGCTCAAAAACATAATCCCCTGCCAGGTTTTTGTATTTGCGCCGCTTGAGAGTCTCCGCGGATGCAGCAGCAGCACCAGCACAACCCGCCGTACTGGGAAGATGTGATGGCGCAAGGGTGTCTACACACGTTGCGTCCCACACCAAGGGCCTACCCATCTTCCAAGGCATCAATGACATACCGTCCGGTCTCTTTCCATCGTCACGCGCCAAACCATTAGGTTCAAGATGAGCTGGCACGCCGGCGGTGACAAGAGCACGACGGATAATGTCATTAAGGTTGGCGTGCCGCGAAAAACGACCGGCACTCCTGCTACATGATAGGCCATGGTGGCCAAGGCCATCGACGGCTTCACCACAGTGACATCGATGCGGAGAAACACATGGAGCACCTAAACGAAGGCAAGAAGCGATGCGGAACGTTGTGTCATCCAACATAGTGCCTATGTTGGACGATGGGAGTGCTTGAAGCCAAAGACCCGATTCCCATTCCCCCACAGCCAATAAACGGGCACGCTCAGCAACATTAGGAGATGTGTTCATGAGATGTTCTCTCACCATGTTGCAGAGCGGCCCGTCCCACCGACTCTGAGAGAATAGATCGGATGGCAAATCAGAGCTTGGACAGATCATTTTCCAAGCGTTCACTGCATCGGACTTGCACGACACTTCCGAATTAACCAGTGTGGGAGCTAAAATTTTCCTGGTCAATTCTTCAGTGCAGTGGACCGAAGACAGGAACGCCGGTAAACTGACATCACTAATTTTGCGAACGCCGAGGCCACCCAAGCGAACTGGTAGGGTTGCCTGGAGCCACACACGGTCGTTCATGGCCAAATTTAAAATTTTGCTAAGTGTATGCCGAATAGTATTGTCAATTTTATCCAAAAGTATTAAATGCTTCCAAAATTGAGAGGATCGGAGGGCATGTGTGAATTTAGGAACGAAGAGGCAATAACGAATGATTGTATAAGCCGAATGAATATTAATTTTGAGTAGTCGGTCTGAAATTTCACAAAAATTTTGGATCTTCTCATCTATGAAAGACTCGAATCCCTCCTCCAATACGGGAGACCCGAGAAGGCGAAAAGAAACTTTTTCAATAATTTTTATGTTTGAAGCCAAAGAATTGAATTTTGATAAAGCCAAAGATTTATCAACTTTATCGTTAATAAAAATTTCACATTTATTGGAATTTAGTTCTAAACCAATTGAATTAAATTTATTTTTTAAAAGTTTCAAGTCTTGTAAAACCGTTTCCATGTCGCCTCCTAGGGTCCCATCATCCAGGTACCAGATGTTAAATTTAGAATTTAATTTTTCAATAATTGGGTGAATGGCTAAACTAAAAATGACTGGTCCAAGAGGGTCACCTTGTTGACACCCAACTGCAGATTCTAAATGGTTGTCTCTATAAATTAATTTAGATGGGTGTCTATAACACTGCCACAAAAAATTGAAAATTTTGGGTGTTTCTAATTTAGCTTGCGTCAGCAAGGTGTCCCTATTCACAGAATTGAAGGCGTTCTTCAAGTCAACCTTTAAGATGACCTCACCTTCGCCACAGCCAAGGTACGTGGAGAGAGCGTGGATGGCAGCCTCACAGCCCCCCTTCGAACCAAAACCAAGCTGGACTGGTTGAAATTTCTCTGCGAGGGGGGCACTGTAGTATTTGCAACATAGCTTGGCTGCCAAACGACGATAGGTACACCCCACGGCAATGGGACGAATGCCACCATCTTTCTTACGTAGGGCGCATAAATTTGCCCCGTACAAAATATCGATGATGTCATCCACCACACCGCCGGAGAGCATTAAGTTGATTAAAGCCGTCAGCTCCTTCAAAAGTGCATCACCAGCTTCCCCGGCGCTGTAACACAAAAGATCTTTTAAATGTTGCGGTGCCAAGCCGTCGAGGCCACCAGCAGATCCACTTCGAAAGGAGCAAACGGCTGTAAATACGTCCTTGGCTGTCACCTTGAGACAATCCATGTCAGCATCAGGTGCGTCTGGGAAGGAGAGACCATCAGTGGGCGCTGGATGCTTGCTCTGCAGACCCGCAAGTGTTTCTGCAGAGTAAGGCGCCACCACATCGCTACTGAACAATAACCTAGATGCACCTCTAATGTCACCTTCCCTTAATTTGGATTCTACATATTGGTACAATGATTTGCTATTGTAGGAGGTGGTGTCTTTTGGTTCTAAATAGTTATAACTAAAACTGCAATTATCTTTAATTTGTGCTGTTAATGATTTTTGTGTATTCTCAACTTTTTTAACATGTAGAATCCTATAAGGAAAGGTAAGTAATTGTTCCCAAGCTGTTTTAGAGTTCTCTCGAACGACAAGACCTATGCAGTGAGCCAATTTTTGAGCCACTGAAGGTCTCGCACCTCGAGGAACTCTTTTTAAAATCGGAATGGAATTTTTCATGCGTCCTAAATATTGCCAAAAGGGAATTTGGGGTGTTAAAGGTAAGGGATTACTTAGTAATATTGTGCTGGGACTAGAGGGTACATTTTGGTTTTTATGAACTTTACCAAAATGCACTCTCAAGCCCCGCTCACCTTTAAAAAAACGAGCCTGCGAACAATTAGGGCAACGTACCAGATTTGTTAGGGATGTGGCAGGTTGACCGGCACTCACTTCCACATCACTTTTGTTGCCTAAGTTTTGCAACATAACCAAACAAAGTTTTACTTACGCTAAATATTTACAATGATTTTATATCAAATAATAAAATAAACTTATTAAAAATTTGTATGACGTTTGTCACTATGACTGTTGCCTTGTTTGTCGACGTCTACGGCTGCCGTCTGCATGGCGACGGGGCGTCGCCAAGGTGCCGGCGTCGCGTCCCGTCAAAGCTTAAAGCCTCCGCCACCTCCTCACTGAGCACCTCACAGCCGGTAGCGAAGTGTTTCGTTTGAAACGCGGCAAATAGCGCCGATTGTTGTATTTAAAATTTTTAAATTTTTAGTTTATTCTTATAATTGCTGCTTATAAGGCTGCTATAAAAATTGGACAGCACCTGTATAATTGTATTAAATATATGCAAAATTTATAGAGATCTATAGAGCAGAAAAAATCACACCTTGTTTGACAACGTCAAATTTTGTATATATCATATCCTACTTTGTTTATTTTTATGGCGAACGTTTTATTTTTGTTAGATCTAGTTGCCTGTAAGTGAAGGAGCACAAGGCATGTCTGTAAATTATTATTTAGGTGTAAGAAATGTGTATCATATTTTATTGGCAATCCAAATAAATAAATAAAATAAACATGCATGCACAACTCGTTACATCTTTACACTTGAACCAATCATCTATACTAGTCAGTAACTCGTGAACTCCAATTTTGCCACTAAAGCTATCAAGAACTTTTACCATACCATGCAGCATACAGTAACTTAATAGCTATAATTTATCGAAATATTGAACATTGGATGCACTGTTTACTATAAATACATACGATATTTACTTAGCAGCTAAAGCAAATCTCCTATGTAATTGATCAGTCTATAAGTAAATATTTTGCTACCAGGTTTTAGAATATGAAAGTGACTGTAAAAGGAATCATAATAAAACTGCAAATTATTACTCAAATGAGAATCTAAGATGCCATTCTTCAGGTTTAGATGTTTTATTTTTCATAATTATATTGTGTGATAACGCCCGCTTTTAAAATAATTCCTATGACGCGGGGGACTTAACGAACACAAAAATACAAGATCTTGGAACAACTACTTATGGTTCAGGGATTTAATTTTCAAGTGAGAATCGGATAACCCATTGAGCCTAGCAATATTATAGCTTGTTTCTCAAAAAGGATTCACTGCTCTAACTCAAGACATTCTGTAGATTAAAGATACCCGAGCACATGCTTTTTGGGTTATTGACTTAATACTTTTTCTCTTTCCTCTATCGTTGGTGTTCCTGTAGGAATTACGACTTTTTGCTAAATACTAACCCTAAGCAGGTTACAGTCATTTGCTTACAGTCATCCTGCAGATTTGTGAACTGTCTGTAGACCAGTTTCTTGACTATTGAAAGTGGTTTAGTTGTTGTACTTTTACGTAGTTTTTGTGAACCAAACCAAGCGGCCATAACAGCGGTAGGCTGTTGTCTAGTCTGCCCTCAAAAGCAATAAAACTAAGACGCACAAACAATCTATTACCCTGTCAAATAAGTTTAATTTATTTAAATGAATACACTTTTATATTCCACCCCTTTTATTAGATTACTGTTATTAAATTCAGTTAACACAGTTTGAACTTAATCGGCACCATTGTATCTATCAACGCTGTTATAATGTTAAGCAAACTTTACCTGGTCTGAACTTTGTTGCTGAACTTTCTCGAAGTTTATTTTAATTATCTCGGCTAGTTGCACTGTTGTTCCGCTTCAATAAATCTAAAGATCTATTGTATTTTTATTTAATAACCAAGTTTCCGGTTATTGTTTTAATTTTAGCACTTTCGGCCTTCAGTTTGGAATTAGCGTTAAATGAACTTGTGCATAATTAAATTATTTTAGTACTAAGCTTAGTTTGATCTTTACAAAATATTTAAACAACTAACACAAAGAACAACCAGACTGGCAACAACTATTTCTGGATCACATTCTTTTTTGTACCGTGTGGGTATGGAAGCCACAACACTTGGCGCAGCGATAGTAACGAAGTAATCATTTAAACCTCTTTGCCATCCATGCAGCATTGTTTGCAAGCTCATTTTACTGGTAATACACGAGTGAAAAGGCTGCTTTAGGTAACCTTAATTTATTGATAATTTCATTGTCATGCCATTTTTAGGGTTCCGTACCCCAAAAGGAGAAACGGAACCCTTATAGGATCACTTTGTTGTCCGTCTGTCTGTCTGTCAAGACCCTTTTTTTCAGGAACGCGTGGAGGTATCAAGCTGAAATTCATATAAAATACTCAAGTCTACTGTCCCTTGGAGCTGTGAAAAAATCAAACTTCTAAGCTAATGCAATCAAAGATACAGCCGTTTATGCTGCAAATTTTCGACACTCGCAAGGGAATCAAAACTTACAACGTACTTCCTGTAAACTCAGAATCTTGAAATTTGGTACGAAGCAACGTCTTACAGCACAAATAAAAGAAAATTGCGAAAAGCATAAATTTTTAGTTACATCATTTAATAAAAATATTTTTATAATTTTAAACTTACTACCCCTTTCCTCATAAACGCGTATATTAAATTGAAATTCATATCAAATACTCAGGTCTATAATACTTTTAAGCTGTAATAAAACCAAACTTCTATGTCAACGTAATCAAAAGAAACAGCAATTTAAGCCGCATATTTTGAAACTCGCAACTACTCGCAAGGGAATCAAAACCTAAAGCATACTTCCAGTCGACCTAGAATCTTGAAATTTGGCATGGAGCAACGTTTTATAGCACACATAAAGGAAAAATTTCGAAAACCTTAATTTTTTTGTTACATCACATAATATTTGTTTTTTTTAAATATAATCTTATTACCCTTTTCCTCATGAACGTGTAGAGGTATCAAGTTGAAATTCATATCAAATACTTAGGTCTATTTGCCTTAGATTTGTACGGAACTCTCGGTGCGTAAGTCCGACTCGCACTTGGCAGGTTTTATATAGACTACTAGTGCTAATAATCTTGTTAACGCCTCCAGCCATGCCCCACAACACACAAAACTCGGCCTACGCCATTCGTGCAGACAAAAATGTTTCTGTTTATTGTTTTATTAATTATTCAAAAAAGTTATTTTTATTTTGGATGTTCTATATGTCCATTGCTTGACAGTTACCGTATACGTAAATTTTGTTACATAATATTTTATTCACTCTTAGGTATATACTTCTTTTAAAAGAGTAGAATACCGTTTTACTGTGATATCTTATCTGTAATAATATTTATTGAATTATTTTCAAACATACACCTATAATTACAGGAGAGCCCAATGCGATAGGGTAGTTATAAATATGAACCTTTAAATCAACATCGCAATTTTTACAATTGAGTAGTCCCGACACTCCTATAAATGGCATGCATAATATTTTCTTTTTTAAAATGCATCTCCCGCTCTAGGATTAAATCCTGTGTCGCGGGGGCTTTACAAATATTCAAATAACTGACAGAAAAAACATCCAGACTCGGCACAACCGTTTGTGGATTACAAAAGATTTCGTCTCGTGTGGAATTCGAACCCACAACCCTCGGCGTAGTAATAGTGACGAGGTGACCACGTAAACCTCCATGACATCCATGCTTTCGATTATACACAATGCTATCCTAACAGATTGGCTCACGCGTGAAAATAAATCTAGTTTTAATAAAACCAGATTTAGTGTGTACCTTGCTCGCTTGTGGGTAATGTTACTTAGTTTTCAAAATTCTGATTCACTGATATGATATTATCATAATTGTTGCTTATATTTCAAATCACTTTAATACTTTAATAAAAAAGATGTTAGTCCGTCTTTTAGAAAATAAAAAATAATGGACTCGTATTTTTTTTAACCTAACCTAATAACAACGAAGATACATGGCGTTTAAATTTTGTGTTACGGCCCTTGTCGGTACACATTTTATAAAACAGTGACGTCACAAACTCCCGTTCCCGAACTTTAATGCGTTATATCTTAGTAATATATTATGATTTTGTTAAAACAAAAAATAGGTAACCAATATTTTTTGCTCATTTACAAGATGGACTAATTAGAATCACTTAATTTTAACCCTGTCATCATGCGACTCTATAATCGTATTTGAGCTAACTTCAAAACTGACAGAACTACTGTTGGTCAAGCTGACGTCCACACTATAGAATGCCGGGATGATTACATTCTCAATAAACTTCAACCAAACATCCAAATAGCTCTATAAATATGTCGTGTGTCATGTTACGAATATCGTTACACAAATATTGTCGATGTTTTCACTGGCCAGTATTTGAAAAGCTTTCAAATTAATATGATCAGAATACTCTGTTATAAGGTACATTTTTTTATTAAAACATATTTGAATTTATTTAAAAAGGGCACACGGTAGATGTACGTAGGTAGACGGTAATGGACTGTTTTTTATTTTTTGTAATTAATCTTACGGTGACACAGTAGTAGTGAATAGAACTGCTATGCATTAGGTCTTGGATTCGATGCCTAGCTCGAGCGAAGAGTTATTGGTTGGCCAATCAATAACACTTTGACCAACCAGTAGAATTTTGTTATATGGTGGACCATATAACAAAATTCTGTAGCAGAACAAAACCTGAATTTCTCTGCTATAAGCGCTACTAGCTATGTCAGTTTGAAAGCGAATTATTTGAGGACATAGACGTGAGATTTATTCTTTCAAGACATTGTCAGTGGCAGCACGGCATTTTAAACCGTGTTCGTTAGATACATTAGGCTTGCCCCATATGTATGGTACGTAAAGCAATATCGGCATGTGGATGTATATCTCTTCTTACCCTTTTGGGAATACAGGATTGATGAATTATGGGAAACAAAGCTTCTAGCATGTGACTAATATAGCAAATAAGAGTAGGGCAAATGAATATTACGTCATACAATATTATGGCTGTTGACTGTTATGGCAAATAAAATTCGGGCAAAGCAGTTCACACCATTACCCTATACAGCCTTCGTGGCGGTAGTGTATAAGATTGCTCTACATGAGGTCTCGAGTTTTGAACCCCGGTTGAGTCACAAAAAAGTTATTGAGTTTTTCTGTTAATAAATCTCAATAGCAGCCAAGAGTTAGAAAGTTATTATAAGTATTAGATACCCTCGTGTCTCCGAAAGCACGTAAAGCTGTTGGTCCTGCGCCTGATCATCCTCCGACCGTGTCATTGCCATCCCATTGGATTATGAGGGTAAGGGAACAGAGAGTGCACTTGTGTTTTGCTGCGCAGATGACCAGTCTCCGTCAAGATTGGCCGTTTTGACCGATTTTCGGTCTGGAAGACATTATTATTATTACCCTTTACATTTAATTAAACATGACCGCACTGACGTCTTGTATTACAACCATTAATTTGTGAAGTTGGCAGAAACAACATTTTACCACAATAATAGATAAATAAAACAAAACAATTTCGGAGCTCATAACATACATGTGGAAATTTTATATAAAAACTTTTTATTGAAGTGATTCGATATTTGGCATCGTTCTGGCAATCTGCTCCATCCATTTATTGTTCTCAGACCTATTTGGCAGATTAATGTCGAAACTATCAAGACATATACCTTACGTAAGGTAAACAACTTAGCTATCGATATGTTTCTAGATATACTTATTGTGAAGAATATTCTATGGCTAGGTATAATAGGCCGCGAATACGCATAACTGATGTTCAAAGCAGCGTGCTTAATAACATTTGATGATATAGCAGCATTATAATAAATTATTACTAGCTCATCTACTTCCTATTTAATGGGTAAACTAAAACCATAGTCAGCTTAACGTAGGTGTAACATATCTTCCATTGAGTCGGAGTGACGCCCTCTGTCGTGCCGGAGTGTCACCCAGGAGTCGTCGTCCGTAGGCATTTTTTGCCCGCATTGGGCTCTGCTGGTTGGGTCGCTGTGTAGCTGTGTGTGTAGTTTCAGGTCCAGCGACCCACTTACCATTCAAGGCAGCGAGCTGGCACATCATGATAGGTTTAGTCGGTAGTACCCGGGACGTTCCATCTATTCCCGAGTGAGCCCGATATAACTTCTGCGCTCCTCTTTTCAGCGGAGAGGAACGCGTCAAAGCATAAACCATGTTAAAAAAAAATGTGTGACATATCTTACGTTTTTCCTTTCACATTTAAAAGCATGATGTCTATGTAATGAGGGTTTAAAAATGAAGTTATAGCTTTCAATGAAGGAAATAGTTTTGTTGTAGTTTTGATATTAACTATTTTATCAATATGTTTTAAAGGACAATTAGAATTCAGTGTTTATTTTTCAACTGTAGCTTGTATTTAGGCCCCTATATACCAAACATATATCAAGTTAAGAAAAGCATGAACCATCATGTAATTATAGCGAATGTAAACAACGAATACGGGTGGACACTAAGCGATATAACTTTAAATACACATTGTATAGAAGGTCATTAATATTTATTATTAATAATACATGTTATTAATAATATATATAGTCTGTTCTCGAAATAAAAATGAATATTTTAAAAAGCCGTTGCATTTTGTACAGAAACCACGAAATTAGATCTGGGACATAAACGGCAATTTCATAATTTAAAACCTAATAAGTATGTATTTAAATATTATATATAATAGAAGCTTAATTTAGCATTGTGGCAGTGTCAAGGTAATCGCTACGGCAAATAAGTAGTCTGATTTTTATAAGAAACAATAAGATATCTTCATTTAAATACGAAGAAAACTATATGCAGGTTTAAAAAGTAGCATTCATTACTATAATATGTTTTATCATACTGTTGGCTCTACTCTTACAATTTAAATTTACTTCAAAAATTCTCACACCAATCAAATTACCTATTAAGATTCTTTGAATCAGCCTTATTACGCGCGTGTTTTCAACGAGATGACCTGGCAAGAAATAGGTCAATGCAATATTCCTTTTTAAGGCTTTCGCAGATATATCCGAACCTTGCGTCCCTCAAAACAGCTTACAACAAAGTTACCAAGACATGCAAGAGGGCTTACTTAAGAGCAGATGCTCAGCGCGTCTCACGGATTGGCCAGCAGCTGGCTGCCCACCCTGCGGGTAGCCGAGCATAATGGAGCCTCGCCAAAGCCGTGCAATCAATTTTTTGCCGCCCGTCGCTTGCACGTTTGAGGTACCCTGATGGAACCTTGGCCAATGACCTTGAAGAGAAAGCCAATTTATTGGTTAACCTTTTCGTGGCTAATTCACGCATCTGTGACAATAACGTGCAGCCGCCGACAATTCCAAGTTGCGGACTCTCAATGCCTGATATCATCATCAGGCAATGTGATGTCCGCAGGGAATTGATGTCACTAGATGTGCGAAAGTCCACGTGGCTGGACGGGATAACTCCTATAGTGCTCAAAAAATGCGCGGCAGAGTTGTCTCCAGTGCTGACGAGACTATATCGCTACTCCTACCTCTCTGGTAGTGTGCCTCAATCTTGGAGAGAAGCCAACGTGCAACCTATCCCTAAAAAAGGGGAGCGGTCCGATCCATCAAACTACCGCTCAATAGCAGTCACCCCAGTGATCTGCAAGGTGATGGAGTGGTTTCTTAACAACCAGCTAATCCGCTACCTTGAGTGTCACTCCATCATCAATGATCGCCAATATGGGTTTCGACCAAATCGGTCAACGGGTGATATTCTTGCTTATCTAATGCACATCTGGGGTGAGGCTATTGATAAGCAAGGCGAAGCTTTGGCAATCGGGCTGGACATTGCTAAAGCCTTTGATCGGGTCTGGCACCGCGGTCTTCTCTCCAAGCTGCCGACATTTGGTCTTCCCAGCCGGCTAGTTCAATGGGTCTCCAGTTTTTTACACGAGCGAAAAATGCGTGTCCTATTGGACGGATGCTCTTCACGTTTCGTAAGTGTAAATGCTGGAGTTCCACAAGGTTCCGTGCTCTCTCCCACTCTATTTCTTCTGCATATCAATGACATGCTATCTCTTGGTGGCATTCATTGCTATGCAAACGATAGCACGGTTCATGGTTGTTACCATCCACAACCACCTAGCAACCGGCAGGAAAAGCTTGTCACTGACCTCAACAGGGTGCTGGATGACATATCCGCTTGGGGTTCGTCTAACCTGGTTGAGTTCAGTGCTAAGAAAACTCAGGTGTGCGCGTTCAGCTCAAAAAAAACCCTATTCTCTCCACTTCCCACTCTTCGGGGCACCACGCTGACACTGTAGGATAGTCTTAACATCCTAGGCATAGACATCCGCCACGACCTTAACTCTAGGGATTACATCGACACTCTCGATGTAATCCCTAGAGTTAAGGTCGTAATAACCACAACTGCACGCAAACTCGGGATTCTAAACAAGGTGCGGCGTTTTTTTACTCCTGAACAGCGGTATCTGCTGTACAAGGCCCAAGTCCGTAGCAGCATGGAGAACTGTTCGCACCTTTGGAATGGTTCCGCTAAGTACCTACTCGATGCCTTAGATAAACTGCAGCGTCATGCCGTATGTATAATCGACAGCCAGGAAGTTACGAAGGACATCGAACCGCTACAACTTCGTAGAAACATTACGTCCCTTAGTGTTTTCTATCGCCTCTATTTATTTATTTATTTGGACAACCAACAAGAACATACACCTTAAAAGCTAAGTTACAAGGTCAGTGGTATACAAGTATTGGTGCTGCCTTAATTACAGGTTGCCACGGAAAGCAAAATACAAACGATAGTTGGGAGCATAAGGCTTCCCAGAACTTATAAACAAAAAATTAAATTAACAATTTCTTACATAATTAGTATACACTAAAAGAACAAAACTTTATACTACTGTATCTCAACTTAGTGACAATATTTTCTTTTTAAAAGTTGGTAAACTTAGATTAAATATATCAATATCCATGTTTTTACTAATAGAATTATATTCCGCTTGGAGCCTATTTATAGGAGAGAAAAAGCCTAGGTTAGTTTTGGATCGTTTAGGTGTAAACAAGGAGTATCTAGACAGCCGTGGAAGTTTATGAGTGATTGTAATATTAAGTTTCTGTACCAGATGAGGACAATTTATATTTCTATTGACTAATTTATGTGAAAATGATAAATTTAAAATTTTACGTCGTTTTTTGAGTGATGTCATATTGAAATGAGTTAATCGGTTAGTGTAACTAGTTAGCTTCTTTGACTAGTTAAATTTATATGTGGTACATAAATCTTTTTTGGACGCGTTCATTTTTATTAGAATGAACTTCATAATGTGGATGCCAAACCACACAACAGTATTCAAGAAGAGACCTGACCAGACTCTCATATAATCTTATAATAGTTATATTGTTTTTAAACTTCTTGGTGTTTCTTATTATAAAACCGAGAGTTTTTAGTGATTTAGATACTATATAATCATAATTTTCCTTAAAATTTAGTTGTTTATCAAGAATAACACCAAGGTCCCGAACACATTCAACCTCTTGAATACGTTGGTCAGATATTGTATAACCACCCGACAATTCAGTATTACGATTACGGGTAAAACGAATATAACAGCATTTGTCTACATTTAATACCATTTTGTTGTCAATGCACCAGCAAACCAATCTGTTTAGATCGTCTTGAAGTAGCGTTATGTCATGAAGTTCCCTAATTGGTCTCATTAACTTAAGATCATCCGCGTAAAGGTATAATTTGCTACTTCTAAAGCATGAAGAGACGTCGTTCATAAATATGTTAAAAAATATAGGTCCCAGATGGGAACCTTGGGGAAAACCAGACAAATTAGGAAAAGGATCCGATTCATATCTACTGACTACTACTTTTGATGTGCGGTCACGTAAGTATGACCAGCACCATTTGTGGAAGGCGCCAGCAAAACCGATCTGCGATAATTTTCGAAGTAAGATACTATGAGGAACTTTATCGAAAGCTTTCGATAAGTCCGTATAAATTACGTCTACTGGAATGCGACTATACAAAGAGCGGGACACATCATCAAAGAAATCGACAAGATTGGTGCAAGTGGAACGAGTACTGACGAATCCATGTTGAGCGTCTGCGAGTATACTCTTAATATGCCATGATACTTAGGGACATAACAAGGATTCCAGTAACTTGGCGAAAACTGACAATAATATCTCTATCGTGGCGAATGCTCCAAAGCGATATTTGACCTCATCCCACCATCCCCCTTCCTTTTGAGAACCACACGTGCCGTATCTTCGTAATCACCGATTAACATTTAGCACAATCCCGTCTCACACCAAAAGGTTCAGCAATATCTTTTTATGTCATACCATACAACTTTGAAACAGTCTTCCGGCTCATGTGTTCCCTCCCTTCTATGACATTAGGTCCTTCAAACGTAGTGTGAAGAAGCATCTGGTCAGACCGGCTTGACACTGACGACGACTAGAAGACATCTATCTTCTCCTCATCGTCATTGTCTCTGGACTGTAATTGGGCTATCCATCAGGTCCATTACAATCACTTTGCCGTGTCACGAAAAAAAACACGATGTTCTTTTCTGTACCCCTGTCATCACGTATGCGATTTTGCGATGATCGGTCAAGTAATTAAGCGTTAAAGCTTAATAAATAAACTCACATTCACATTTATAATATTAGTGAGAAGCAATAAATGAACGAAATGGTTAGCACCGAACTTAAACTAAGTCGTTTTAACTTCTGACGTAAAGAGGTCAGTAATTGACGCCATATAGTACTTAATCTCTTTAAAACGTTCAACTTAGCTTACCGATAAAGTGTGACTTAGGTAAAGTCTAGTTAAAGAACCAATAAAACCATATTGGCATAGTTAAAACTTAATACTTTAAGACGTTTCGTATAAAGAACAAATGATTTATTACCCAAATATTATGAATCCAGTCACATAAAACTGCAAACTTGGTCTATTAACCTGGAATCCATTATAGCTTGTGTCATTGAGGATTTTACGATACATTATGAACGGAAACTCGTTGCAATCGCTTTCAGTCAAACGGGTTCCGTTTCAAGGAACGACGCCAGTTCGCGAGTTCCAGTCTAAAACTATAGTACTTCTGTAACCTACTTGTTAAATTTCGTGGAAGAATTTAAGAAAAATATACGATGTTTCGAGACTTTTCTGAAATTTATTCCTTTCCTTATTTCGTACGTATTAGACGAGTTATAATACAGAAATTTGTTGAATTGCTGGTGTTTTGTATAACTCGGAAATTGCTTATTTCGTGATATACAAAGTTATTTAAAGTTCTTCTTCCAAGTAACATTATTCTTCCACTAGAGGTAAACGTTGCCTCTTACTCCCGATTGCCTAGTTATTTCAATTAAGATAACTCACCTTATCGCTCTTAGTAAACGCGAAGATGACAAAAACACTACTTTATATTCTTAAGTGTACCTAACTACAATTAATTATGAGCTGAATGTCTTGGATATAAGCACACAATGCCCACGGTTTCACCCGCGTTTATCGTTACTGCACCGTAGATCGTATTGTGATGCTATGTCCTCGATAAGTAGACTATCCAACACTAAAAGAATGATTCAATTCGAATCAGTAGTTCCTGAGATTAGCGCGTTCAACCAAACAAACAAATAAACTCTTCAGCTTTATAATATTAGTATAGATTATTGATGATCGTATAAATGAGCTTCCCTATCAGCAGAAGAGAAACGCAACTAAGCACTCCTTTGACGAGGCTATATCTTAACACTGTATTGGAACAATCTCACCTCAGAATTAAACAAGCCTGTAAAACTACAACCTTCTTTTATTAATCAAATTATATTTTGCTTGCAACTTCGGTTGCTCGAGTAACAGTACTTTCTTCTGCCTAAAAGGAACCTCTAGTTTCGTTTCTGTATCCCTGCCGACGAGTAGGCGAAATTTATAATGATCGGTCGAGTAGTAAAGGCGTGAAAGTATAACAAACGAACAAACTCACATTTACATTGATAATATTAGTTAGGATTAATTACGATTCTCATATTATATAAGTTACGATTAGCAACAAAAATAACTCATAAACTTTGAGACACATCTAATTTTAAACACACCAAAGTTAAACACGTCTCAAAACTGTAATTACAAAATGAAAAAGCATCGCAATACTTCAAAGCCACTATTACTCACGCTTATGCATAACGTTTCTCTACACGACCATTCATTGAATAATTTAAATGTTGTGGTTATACGCCAGTGAGTTACAAATAGAATATTATAGTAGTTTGGTCCTTTCAAGTCTGAATTTCGGGCAGCCAAGTGTCAAGTGTCAGCGTAGCCTGAAATGTCTGTTTAAAGATTGTTTACGTGTAGAGCCAAGAATTAAATATGTTGTAATTTTGAGCTTATAGTACATAGCTTTAAGCAATTTTAAGTATCATATACCTATTTACAATTATTGGTAAATTCGACGAGTTGAGCCAAGCTGTATAGATTTGGCGAGCAACGAGGAGTGTTAAGTTTTGTCATTTGGCTAATACGAATTACATTCATGTCCTAGAAATCAAAATTGAAATTTATTTTTGTTTCACTAGATTTAAGACTAAATTTTGCTCGTGATTTGATTGTGATTAGGTTAGGTTAGTAACAGTACCTACTATTTAATATTGTCTTCTGTTTACGCGAATGTTATTCATTGAAATTAAACTACTATATACGGATTTTATCGCGTTGTTATTTAACACTTTATTACATAATTTAGAAAACTATTCCACTACTATACTACTATTAAACTTTACTAATTTTATGCTAATTAAATTATTAAAACTATTTATATTTAAGTTTACACTTTCCTCGACGTTTCGGTTGATTTTCAGCAGCCATGGTTACGGGAAGAGTATGCCCGTGTCGTGACAAACAGTACTATTTTCTGGATAAAAGGTATCCTGCATCTTTTTCTGTACCCCTGACAACGTGTACGCGAATATAATAATATATTTCATGATGATCGGTCTAGTAATTAAGGCGTAAAACCGTAACAAACAAACGAACTCATTTTACATTTATAATATTGGTAAGGATTATGTTTATTTTACACTTTCCTCTACGTTTTGGTTATTTAGTAGAGGCCATGGTCAAAGAGAAACTACGAAACAGCATAAAAGAGGCATTTAATTTCAATGTTTAACATAATCGTAAACGTAATAAAAGAATATATCTACTAAAAGTGTATGAAGCAAGAGCCAGGATCTTAGCAAGTGAAAGCCATGGTCTCTGCCTACCGCTCCGGAAAAAGGCCTGAGTCAATTTATATACATGTATATAAATTGAATATTTTATCATTTGCGTAAACGCAAGACAATACTAACTTTATAGCCTTTGAATCTTAATCATCAATAGCTATTATACATTGGTGAAGGCACTGGTGCACAGCAAAATAAGTATGTAGTTTAAGTCATGTTTTGAAAACCATGGAACAGAAAAGCCTTTTATTATTTATTATGCCATGGTCATTGTTGACTATAATAGGACCTAATTTAAAACGATATATTAGTTGGGCATTGTTCCAATGCCAGGCTATAATCGATGATATGTATCTATAAGATAAGTTGGTAGCTAATATTTTATATGCACTGCCTAATATCGAAGTTAATCTGGTATTTTGTTCTAAAGCTAATGGCTGTTTACTTGACTGCGTGGTTTATATGGTAGTTAAGTTATCACTTCTGGCGAAGAACAGACAGCTAGATGGTACGGATGGCCGGTATACTCAACAAGGCAGAGCTTGAAAAAGGGGAACCCAAAATCTAGCCCGCTTGCCCAATTTTACAGAGACCTACGAACCAAGCAAAATACTGCCGCAGACGATTATTATCACAGCCAATAATAAAAATTATGTAAGTTGATCCGAGTTTGGTCAACAATCATCTAACTTTACAATATACTTTTGGCTGGTAAAAAATATGTACGATTTAAAATGTTCGTGACACGAATTTTCCTTTGTTATAATTTGCCTCCTATATTATGACTGCATTGTTGTCCTTCTGGTTAAAGATTTCGCTTTCGTTCACGGATACAAAGCAAATTAAATCAAATCAATATCTTTATTGTCTATCATATGTACATATTGGGTGTTACAGTTTGAAATGGGTCTGATGGGATTGGCATATCCGAACCCTGACGACTTCAGGCTTCTCCCTCTGAAGTGTACGCTGCGACTGATGCAGTACATTCATAGGGAGATAACTATGGGATAGACCTCGGGGCCGACACAAAAGATCCTACTGGGTCGAAGTGTCGCCTGTCTACACTGACTGGCCCCCGAAATAAGATAAGATAAGATACAGTTTGAAATAGTTCAGTAAAACCCTGTCAGGGCACCGCAATTTTACAAATGTACAATATATTCTTATGACTAAATTAAAATAAAATTACACATTAATATTCAAAGAAAAGACACATTCAAACGAACTAATAAATTACGTCTTCTAAATTCAAAATATTTATAGTATATAGTAATATATTATGCGTCTGTTGAAATATTACATACTTGTTTGATACTCAAGTGGACCAACATTCTAAGTATACAGCAACAGGCTCGCTCCCTTTTACTTAAGACTAATGAAGAAATAGGTATAATAAAAATTCACTTGTCCTTTCTGGGATATACGTATGATAAACGTCTGTATATCAATCTGATCTTTAATATTTTATTTAACAAATAGTAGTTAGGCAGCGCATTACAAAATGCCGGAATGAGCTTGACCCAGTAAGCATGGAACCAAATCAGGATAAACGCGGCAAAGTACCGCGTACTCTGCGGCTGGACGCGATTAAAATATAGTACAGCACAAAGTAATTAGGTAATTACATGTAATTATAAATTGCCGAACTGTGAACAGTGCATGTGGTGTTAGCTTGTAATTACTTGTTATACTCTTGTGAGCGTAACGGGAATATAAATCTATACTTACATATATAAATGTAGAACTTTGTCTATAATATTGTTTCACGTTCACGCGAATGTTACACATTGAAAGTAAACTACTTTTAAAGGATTTTATAAATTCTACTTGCGACTATTAATAATTATTACATAGTAATTCATATAAATATAATATTAAAACTTATGTATATTTATCCTTTCTTCAACGTTTCGACTGCTTTCATCAGTCCTCAATTTCTATAAGTTACTGAAATTGTTGGTGAACTTTTCATGGTGAACATAAATACCGTATGCTACACTGTTAAATTTACCATAGCTTTTTTACCAATGCTAGTTTAAAGCTTACAAAAATAGAATGAATCAAAAATGTGTTTACATTTAAATATATGTACTTAGTCTTGTATGAGATATATAGGACAGAGAATATTTAAGTATATAAAAGTAAGTTACGTATACAGGGTGTCCGGTAATTAATGGATAACCTTGAAATGTCTTATAGTAGAATTGAAGGCCAAACAGAAAAGATGAAAAAAAAACTTTAGACTATGTTTTAGATCACATGTTATAAAAGGCGACATTATTGTTTTCTACATATATACAGGCTGATTTTGAAATCGTGTAATTCCTTTTAACCACGCATTCTACTGGTGATATAGAATAACCCTGACCATATTTTTATTTAATTAGATTTATTTTTTTTGAAAAATTATTATTCTATTCTACACTATTCCGTTTTATTCGTGAAATGGTGTCAGATAGTCATATGTTAACCAACCGAGGCAATTTTAATTTTTTACTAATTAAAATAAAAAATCATATTAATAATTAATGTCGTAAATAATAACGGGCGGTCCTTTTTATTGCCCCTTATTATTTACGACATCAGTTATTGTTATGTTATTATTTTTAAATTAGTAAAATATTAAGATTGTGTCAGGTGGTTAAAATATGACTATATGAAATCATTTCATGAAAAAAATCTGTACTCTAATTTTGCCGAAACCATTACTCTAATTAAGAAAAAATATGGTCAGGGTTATTCTATATCACCAGTAGAATGCGTGGTTAAAAGGAATTACACGATTTCAAAATCACCCTGTATATACTACCCATTCGGTAAAGGTGCGGTCAAACAGCCGGCGTGCGCGGGGCGTGCGCGTGTCCCGCCGTGTTGTAATGTACTAAACTATATGAAAGCGTTCACACAGCCAGCGCTAGAGCGAGCGCGGGGCGGGCGCGGGACCGGCGCAGCGCGGCGCGGTGCGGGCGCGCGTTCGGCGCGCGTATTACGCATGCGTGGTATAAAGCTTTCAACACACTGTATCGCTATAAACTAATTGAAAATAGTATGAAATGAAAATAACATACCGTGTCAATTGAAAATAATAACATTTTATTTGACATTTTTCATTAGTTACTACTATGAGATTTATACACAAATAAAGAAATATTACCTCCCTAAAATATATATTAATATGAAATGTATACTTTTATTATGTATGAAACATAGCATGTAACATTAATGGGTGGGCATGTGTGAGGGTCGTATTATATTGTCGGTTATATTGCAGTATCATGAATTAAAAAGAAGTATTATTTTTAATGCTTCCTGTTTTTCCCCATGATCATCATTCACAACTGTGTAAATATCAGTAAATTTACTTATTTTGTACTTTGGAATTATTGGACTACAATGTATTTATGGAACAAAGGAACAGGGATGCAAAAGTTAGGTATGTGAGTGTCCAGATAACCCACTTGAACCAATATGGCGTACAGCCATACATTTATATATATGTATTAGATATTTACACTCATAGAATAAGAGTGTCGTGCGGTTGCCTTGTTGTTGTCGAACGGCAAACCTGATATCTTGTTAAATGAAAAATCCTTGATGATTTTGAATATGACTTTCTTGATTCACGGGTTTATCTTGATAATGACTTATTAAAAAGAGAATAATTCAAACAAATAAATGTACATGTATTGTAATGCGCTGACGCGGGCGCAGTATGTTGCTGACGGGTAACTTATGAGGTTAATAAACCGAACATATTCCCGGCCCAGACAAAATGAGATGATGAGCATAATTTAACAAACATACATATTTAAGTTAAAATTTAATTAATAAACTCTATTTTATCTATATTTCTATTTCGGCCTTCATTACATAATATTATCATTAAAGATATTATTTCAGTAATCACGGTCGCTGTGGGTTGGTAGCTTTATATTTATTGAACGCACACGCGTGACGTCACCAAAACGCGTCGTGCCGGCGGCAGGCCTGCCGCCGGCCCGCCGCGTTTTGGTGACGTCACTCCCGCCCCGCTCACGCCATGCTCGGCGTGGTTTAACGCATGCGCAGTACGACCTAGAATACTATAATATAAAGCCGCTGTCACAGTCATCGAAGTGTATACACGTCGCGCTGACCTACTCAAAATCCAGGCAAGACTTTTAGTCCAGAAACTCATAATTATCACAGCGCGAGAGCCTAAGTGAGCGTGAGAAAGGACAGCGATAGAAAGCCTAGTACCTATTTTAATTATTGATGTCGAGCGATTCAGACGTGGACGCGGCTCTGCTTATGTTTGCAATAGCTAATTTTAAAAAGCGCAAATGGATATGGATTCAGGATTGAATCAATCACGTCATATGTAAGGAAAATATCATACGCTGTGTCAAGAGTTATGAACACATGAGGACACATTTTATGCCTATTTTAGGATATTTCAACATTGTTTTGAGCATATACATAGCTTAATAGAAGCGAAAATAAATAAACTTGACACAAATTGGAGACGCTATTGGTTCAAGAGAAAGGCTGGCAATTTGTCTGAGCTAAGACATTTTAATAATAATATTTACAATAAAAAAATAAGTTAATTCTAAATATAACAGCTTAATTAACGCAAAAGGCTTGACACATCTTTGTAAGAACCTAATACAATATAGTATAGCCTCGATGTAGTGGTTAGTGTAACCGACTGCCTGAGGTCGCGGGTTCGATTCCCGCACAAGTCAAACATTTGTGTGTATGAACATGGATGTTTGACTTGGTCTGGTTGTTTCTATGTATAATATGTATGTATTTACAAAAAAATATAGTATATATGTATATATGTAAATATGTTTATCCATTGTCTAGTACCCATAGTACAAGCTCTGCTTAGTTTGGGCTAGATGGTGTTGTGTGTATGTGTAGAATTTTATATTATATTATAGTAGAATAATAAAATAATTACAAAATAGTACTCCAACTCGACATAGGCTTTAAACAAACAATATGCATTGAACTGTGTTCGCCTCCACATAAAGCGTCCTCAAGACTGTTTAGCAATAAATAAGAAAATAGTTCTTTATATATTTTTCTGACACTGTGATATTGTATGTCAACTGTTTGCACCTTTGAATTCCAGACGCGTAACCGAAACGCTCCATCTATAGAGCGACATATTTAAATATATAGGTATATATTATATTATATTTGACATATTTTTATATTCATTTTTTTTTGACATCAATGTGACGTATTCTGAATGTCAATTTCTATAAAGAAATATATGCTTATTTATGTAAATATGTATTCTATGGTTAGTATACAACAGAGTAGTTGTTATGGCTTTAAAATATTAGCAGGCATATCCAATTAACATTGGAAATAAATTTTATGGCATATAATAGATCTCGTAAAACATAAATAATATAAGAAACTAAACTTATAATAACAAAGTATTTATAATCACCGAATAATAATATTGAATTAAAGAATGAAATTAATACTAAAATAGAGTTTATTAATACTTCACTCAATTCTATTAGAACACGGCAATCTCTTTACTCTACACAAAACTCAACTTCTCTTCAAACTCACTATTATTTGGCTAGCTACTATGATGGCTAGCAAGCATATGGCGCGCCTTATGGTAACTGGTCATGGAAACTTACGATCACTTGCAATAGCCTTGTGCAATAGTGATAACACATTGCTCGTGCCTATTATATGGAAAATAAATCTCATCTTTATTTCAATTGCTCTAGAAATATCTATGTGCCGATAATCTAGTAGAAAGTCGTCGCTGGTTGTCGTAACGGCCATCAAGACGCGTACACATTTCTATGCCTGTGACCGCGGTTTTATATATAATGTCGTTCGTATCACGCATGCGTCAGCAAAGCGAAGCTTGACACCCGCCGGCGGCAGCGCGTGCCCGCCCCGCTGCCGCCGGCTGTGTGAACGCTCTCATACAATTCGGTACATTACAACACAGGCGGGACAAGCGCACGCCCCGCTCACGCCGGCTGTTTGACCGCGCCTTAAAGGTGTATTACACCCACATTACTTTTGCTATAATTCTAGGTCGCACGTAATAAGGAACTAACCTATTTCTACTTATCAAGCACTGATCCAAGCTGCATGGTGCTACTAAGCAACTTCACATAGATAACCAAATTACACTTGGCTTGATCCGGGATCCGAAGTTAAATCTTTTTTCTTTTTTTTATACTACTATGGTGGCAAACAAGCATACGGCCCACCTGATGCTAAGTGGTCACCGTAGCCTATAGACGCCTGCAACACCAGAGGCATCACTTGCGCGTTGCCAACCTTTTAGGAAAGGAAGTGGGAAGGAGAAGGAGCGGGAAACGGGAAAGAGGGTGATTGGGCTCCCGGTACTCTCACTCACCGAACTAAACACAACAGTAGGAGTACTGCTATTTCACGTCAATATTCTGAGATAGGGTAGTCCTTCCCCGGTCGAGCCGGCCCATTCATGCTGAAATCAGCGAGGCACACACAAACAACACAACGATCACATTACCAAGCTCATTAATCCAGTCTCTATGCTGATACTAAGAATTTCCTCAAAGAAAACCCAATGCCAAACCTAGGACCTCATTTACGGTTGACATATACAAATTTATACACGGGGTTAACGAGGTATACCAAAGAATTTACCAAAAGCAGAAATGAAACACAATCAGATGTTTTTCTTGTAAGGAACAAAGAACAAATGCATTTTTACATTAGCAACATTTCTAAACACCATTCAGCGGGGTGGCGTAATAGCTTAGAGTTACACACAGACGAATACAATCGGCTACAATCCGGGAATATCCAAATAATATTATAAATGAAAAAGTTTGTAGAAAAGGTGGCCGTAGCTACCACAATTCAGGAGTATAAAAAAAAATTTGTAAATTAATCACGTGTAAACTGTTTAAAAGATTTGAATGATACTTGACTTACAAAATGATACGATTTGCTTTATGGTCGTTTACTGGGCACGGTTCCAGACTCCGTAATGCTACTCAGAATTGTTTGACAGAAAAATCTAGTAATACTTTGCGATACCCGAGAATCAAAATCATGACCTAGACATAGCAGTCATACACATACACTAATCGGGTAGTCGGTTTATCTATATTAAAAATGTAAAGCTGAAATTATTTGAGATAGAATTTACTCAGACGGTCTTATAGTTCTTTAGTAGGCCAAACATTCAAAATACAGATTTTTGATATGGCCCTTTAATATTGATATACGTGGGGATTAAAATTTGTTGCACGGGCAACATTAAAAAAAAAGGGAGATCTATGGTGAAGCGCCCGCGTGTAAGTCGGTTTTACTTCTGTAATCTGTATGTTTGTTTAATTAAAGTGCATCATTGTGAAATAAACACGGCTCTAATCACCAAGCACCCCTTCGTTTTCTTTTCGATCCCACATATATAATTAAGACCATATTTAATATTAAATTGTTTAATTCAAACATACTCATAGGTGGTAACAGATTCTTCATATTGTATACTGTACTGTCTAATCATGAAGTTGTTAATAATTGTAAGAACTTGTTTATTATTGATTGGTAATAAATTTATTCGTATTATTATAATATTATTATTAAATTACTGTTTTCAGACGATATTCACTCTCCAAAAATACATAAACAACAAAAGAAAAACAATACATAGAGATGTATCTCCGGTATGTAAAAATACGCCATATTTATTTACTAAATAAGACTAGTAAGAAAAATGAGCTTATATAAACTTGATATTGAATCCTAACTTTAAAACATCTCGCTATAGTTTCTCAGAATAAAACATTGAAGAATAAAGTTTCTGATTATTGTACTTAGACTTCAGCAAACACTCTTTACAACTTGCTCCTAAGTGGAATATTTTCCAATGAGATCTCTTGTTTTTAAACCAGATTAAAATGGTCTGGAAATATTACTGAGACTTTTAACAAAACCACTTTTGTTCCTAATAATTCTTGCAAAGTGAACAGGTGTTTTCAAAAGTTTCCATTTTTGTGCCAGACTAATTGGACTAACCTGGTTACGACTTTAAGAATATCGTTTGACTTTAGTCTGGAGCATAATTCAACAGCATAAAAACAATATTATTGTTCTGGGTTAACCCTTAGGTTCTTTACTAAACGAAGTTTGGCTTCTGAAAAAATATTTACTGGCTTAACACTAGGTATTTAACCTATTGAGTCGTAGGGGCACACCGGTGGCTAGACACAATTGATTTTAATTACGTCTGGTATTCTAAGACTTTACAAATTAAAATTAACTCTGATGGAATATGTTGTGACCATTAAGTTATTAATTACTACGTACTGAAGGAGACACCTATATATTTTTTTTTTGTAAATCCCACTCTCGCTCTTTGTGTCTGGGCATAACTGAAACGACACGTTAGAATGCAATATTAATTAAGCAGTACCATAATACACATGAAGGCACGTTTTAAAAATTAATAATTTTAATTTCGATTGTGCCCTTAGTAACTCATGTTATAAAAAAATACTACTTGAGAAGCCTCTTCTAGTATGTAGCACGTATAACCTCAATGGTGATGATACAGATTTTATCGATATTAACGTCAACATACAGTGTAATGATATTTAAGAAGAATGAAATAAAAATATAACAGTATTATTATTACATCTCTACAAGAACAGTTCCATTCATCTTCTGACACAAGTTTGCGCTAAGTTTGGAGTCCAACATCCCAGGTTCCATTGTCCAGCAAGGCAAAGCTTTTCCGGGCTTTTGCTGCGGGTAATTCTTGCAGCAGTACGTAGTCAAGGCGTCATTTGTTTTCTTTCAATTCTCTATGAAGTAAGTTATTTATATATTAATACGTGAAGCAAAAACTTTGTACCCCTTTTTACGAAAATTGCGCGGTCGGAGGAGTGAGTATGAAATTTGGCACAGTTAAAGTTTATATGGAGAAGGAGGTGCGAATCCTAATATTTTTATAAAATATGTATTAGAAATACATTAAATTAAGTCGAATCGCGTTCGTAGTATGTCGACATTGTTCGTCTGACGTCGTACAATTCTTTGTAACTATGGTTACCTATACCTTATTTATATGTAATAGAGAAAAACAGAAAACAAAGTAGCAAGTTTAGGAATTTGGGTCGAATTTTGACCACAAGGGGATCCGCTAGTAAAATATAATTATGTGAGGAAATGTGAATATTCGTCTACTCTTTGAAATTGTAATGAAAACAATTTTACTTTTTTGCAGTAGAAAAAGTCTTATATCATATATTTATATATTAGGTAGGTACGCTAGGTATGTAGGCTACGTAAATAGGCTAGGTAGGTTGGCATATAATAAATTTCTCTCATAAGTATGATTTAGCGGTGATTTTAAATTAAATTACGTAACAATAAGTAGGTAATTAATAGTTAAGTTAAAATTACAGTCATTTACATACGATTTTCTTTTTAATTATAGTAATTTATCTTTAACTTTAAAATTAACGTTTTAAAATCCTAATTCTAGGAAGCAACAAAATCCACGTACTGTTTTGTGGGTGCATTCATTATTGCTATAATATATTCCCAAAACATGTACCATGAAAACAGTGTGTCAATACCCACGTCCGTGTGTCCAAATGTAACATTTCCCGCTTCACGTCTGCAGCTGCATCTAAAGGGTTATTTCTCAAACACGTCGCCCGCCGGCACCGTAATGGGGATCATTTATACCGGTGATCACCGCTGTCGTTTACTACTGAAATTCTATATTTTATGACGAAATCGGGTTGAATTGGCTTGTTTGCGTGAAGTGGAGAGGTTTTGCGTGATTATATTGTTAATGTTTTTTATTGTGTAGTGTTTTATATTGGTTAATGAATATGTTCGACAGTGAAGATTGGACGAAGAGGTGAGGCAACATCGAAAAGGTTGTCTTGTAATTTTTGTACAGGACCAGAGACATAATTATAAATAATGGTAAGTTAACAAGGGAATGCGCTACTTTATACAGAATGTTATGTTAAGAAATGGCTTTTACTTAAACCCGTTAATATCCATAATTAATTTGTCCAAAAAATATATTTGCATAGAAAATAAGTAGATACAAAAATATCAGCCAAATGCAACTTGGACTGCACATGCACTAACGCGGTTTTGCACTTTAGAAGAAAACGTATTAAATTGATATTTCGTTAGTTATTATGAATTGGGATACCGCTTGAATATTTTCTGCATAGCTAGATTTGTTTAATAAATGTATTCTTTCGTCATAATTAGGAAACTAGTCTGCATAAAAAAGAAAAATATGTGCAATGGACGCCCGATATGTTATAATACTCGCACTTAATTTTTGCCATAAGCAAATAGCTATGAATGACCAAGCTTATAACTATACCAAATTTTCTAGACGATATCATGAATAATTCCTAATAATCAGCTTTGACTGACAGACCAACATATAAACAAAAACATTTTAAAGCATGCTGATTTTACCATTTTGCTACTGAACTCTAAAGAATTTTATAATCCAGCACACTTGATAAAATTAAAATAAATGGATGCGGATAACGTTTGAAAATTTTGAAATCATATCCTAACTAACATCATTCTCCTTGGAGAAAAATTAAGATCAGTTTGAGATCTATTGTATAAAGGTTGCCTAGCAAAATCATCCATAACATAGGTTAGTTTCGACATTATAGTATTTCAGATCTCACCTGATCTCACAAGCATAGTTATTTATTAGGTCGCGCGACTATGCCTGACCTAGTTGACAGTGCAAGCCGTTATCTGATTTAATAAGTAATACGCCTATCGATATTATGGTAATATGTAGGTAAGGATAATGAGATTGTAATCAGTAGGTTAACACAATGTGAGCGACGTTAAGTGATGCGACGCTATGTCTAATAATATAGGGACAATGCAATATTACATTACAAGCAATATGTTCAGTACGTAAACTACGACAAGATGCAATTATAGAACAAGAAGCTATAGTAATTTGTTGTGTTGTGAATATGTGACCGACGCAAAAGGCGTTCAGTTATTCATACCACTTTAGACCAGTGTCCAGAAAATGAAAGGAGCCGATGCTGCACTTCCCTCCTTTATTCATCATCTATTCAAAAGCTTCACCTGTTAATTGCTCATACTTCTTGCAGATGCATGAGCAATCACCAGGTGAGGCTGGAAGAAATTGAACATGTGTCGCTCTTATAACAAACTAGCTGACATGCGCAACTTCGTCTGCGTCGCATAAAATAATTTTCAACGTTTTTGCAACATTTTCCATTAACGATCCACTCCTATAAGTCGTAGCGTGATGTTATATAGCTTATAGACTTCCTTCATACATGGGCTATCCATCATTAAGAATTTTTCAATTCGGACCAGCAGTTCCTGAGATTAGCGCGTTCAACAAACAAATAAACAAACTCTTCAGCTTTAATTTATTAGTATAGATTGATATGTGCTATTGATAATAAATTTGAAAAAGAGTTTATTTTAAGAGTTTATTGAAATTGTGTATTGAAGAAGGACGTAGGCTGCCTTTTATTCTAGTATGTGTTCCCATAAGATATAGGCGGGCAAAAGACGCAACAAACCGCGCTGCAATAACGCCTTTCTCGACCACATAAAACATGTGAAAGAAAATACAAACGCCTTAAATATTTTTCAAGAGCTGTATAGCACGAGCCATCAAAAAAGTTAAAATGACATACTCAAAGTACAACCCGACATGAACCAATTACATTGCAATATTTTTTAACCACATTTTTGTACGTGCTATACGAGAATACTCAAGGTGTCATAGTTGTTTAAATAGGCCAATATTAAACAACTTAAGATAAGTGTGTATCGCGTCGCAATCTGATTTACACAACAACGTAGCCCTATTTTATATTAGCAGTAGGCATTAGATGTATCTAAGGTCTAATTAATAATGTACCTAAACAATACATCATTAATTGGGCATTAATAATGTATCTACGTATCTTATATTCTCACTTACAAAGAACATACAACGATATTTATTTAAAACTACGTCCATACTTGTGACAAAACAAAATACTGATCACGGGCCTTCACGCGTTCGAGGCGATCCATTAAAATATTTCACACACACATATTTCTCTTGAAACATAACAAATATTTGTTCGTATTATAAACATATCGGGTAACATGTGTAAGCATTTGTTACACAAGCGTGGACGATGTATTTGTACTGTTACAAATCGATCACAGTCCATTCGCTTACACTTCGGAAGTCGATTCGACGTTACAATAGATTTTAACTAAAATCCTCTGTGCCTTATCCATCGTACTATGGTCAATGTTTCGAAGAGCTTTTCCAATTAATCCTACTATCTCCCTTTCTATTCGAACACGTGCTAGTCTGAGCTAGAATCCGTTAGACGCACAGTGGTTTTATTAGAACAAGCTAGTTAGACAAAATTATGTATTGTATGGGGTATTTTGGTTCGTACGGCTTTCTTATGATGTTTTAATGTGGTTTTAGCACAAAACACCTAAATAAAAGAATATAGGGTCACATGTACCAACAAAGCAAAAAAATTACATGTTTTATAAAATGTACATATATTGACAGACAGGTAAAAAAACAACAATAAACAACATTGACAACAGTCATGAAATACTCAACTACTAATAACCTAGCTACTAATTACATAATGGGACATTATTACTACTCATTAACAATATTTTTTTACTTAAATAACATGCAGATCAAAAAGCAATAATATGTTTTTAACTAATAATAAAGTTAGATAAGGTAACACAGCAATAATAAAGTTGCACGATCTCGATCGAGGCTGCGAGCCTCCTCGACAGATCGATGCCATGGGACCTGGAAACGGCGCTTTTGGCGTCGCTCTGCCGATGGCGCCAGGAAGCGGTAGCTCGGGGCGCAGGACTTACTCTTTCCGCTTTAGAGGCAGCATGGCCCTCTCACCTTTTGGCTACAAACGCTATAAAAGTGTATAACAAATTGCCTAATTCATTTAAAGATTTACCTAGCACAATGTTTAAAAAGAAATTAACTCAGTGGTTAAATGAAAAATGTTTTTACGATCTCAATGAGTTCATGTCATAGTGCATCGTTGAAATTAATAATATAATATATTTGAATTATAACCTGTAACATTTATTACGACATTTTAATTTAATTCATTATAATGAGTAATTGAGTTCTTATTTTATGGATTGTTCTAGTTTTAGTTAGTAAGAATTTAAGAATTAACATTCAATTTGACTTTTTAATAGATAATGTGCAATGAAATTAATTTAATTTTAGTTCCTAAGAAATAAATATTTGCACACCATATGCAATGGTAGAATGTAAATGGGAATATTTAAATTAAGAACATACTTGTAAACTGGCAAATAAAGTGATTATTATTATTATTAAACACCTCGTGTTAAAAATATGTTAGTATTGACGATTTTCTTAATTCATTGGACTATAATGTACTTGTACACTCATTTATCCGGGCTAAAAATGGTATATTATATCATAGCTTAGCATCTGTTAGCTTTTAAATTTGTCATTTCAGCCGTCGGGTTTGAGTGAAACTTTGTCATTTTGTCTGTTTTTTCAACATATGAATTTTCAGTTTCAAAAATGGAGTTTTTTGATGAATGGCGGAAACATCCCAAAAAGAACCGTAATATGTAATAGATTATGATTTTCTATCGATGAAACACGATTTTGCAAATATCACAGAAGCATCTGCGAGGGAAGTCAAAATGACAATTGCAAGATTGCCATCCAAGTGTGCAGAAAAATGGGAAAGTTCTGAAAAGCGCCGCGAAAGCTCCCTGGCTAAGAATCCTGAGTGGTTGTCTGGGAATTTTACGTTCAGAGTATCCATCCACCACTCAGCAACATCATCATCAAGTAAGGCTTCGAGTCCTGGAAATTCGAGTGAAAAACGAAACGAAGTAGTAGAAGAACTACCACATACACACAACACCATCTAGCCCAAACTAAGCAGAGCTTGTACTATGGGTACTAGACAATGGATATACATACATACATACTTTTTTTTTGTAAATACGTTCTTATGTTTGTTTCTAAGAGCTACATCTCGTTTAGTTACTTCCATAAGCTTAATAAAATGTTCAGGATGATATTGTATGAATAGGCATAATTCTCTAATGTACATGCATGGTAGAGGCAAAATATTGTATTTTTTAAACAAGGGCTTACAGCTATCAGTAAAAAAGGCTCTACAGATTGCACGTACACATTTCTTTTGAACCCTAAATGCTTTTATGATATCTACCGAATTACCCTACAGTAAGAGACTATATGAGAGTACGGATGAGACATAACCATGGTAGGCACAAAGAGCAGCTTCTTTCGAAACCGTATCTCGCAGTCTTTTGCTTACATACACGAATTGGTCAAGCTTATCACAAATATAATCTATGTGTGATTTCCACTTGCAATTCTGATCTAGAACTATAGCAAGGAATTTATGGGTCTCTACTTGCTCAATTATATTGTTACCGTGTTTAATACTTAACATCAACGGTTTTCTTTTTTGTGTATGATATTGCATTATTTTTGTTTTTCCCATATTAATTTGTAGATTATTAAAGTGCAACCAATCTATTACATTTGTTATTGCTTCATTTACCTCTTGTTCATATGTGTCGACGTTTTTACATTTTACTACGAGAGTTGTGTCATCAGCAAACAATATTGATTGGTGGCAAGTTATGTTGGGCAGATCATTTATATACATGAGAAAAAGGAATGGTCCCAACACACTGCCCTGCGGCACGCCGAAATTATTTTTCAGATATTTGCTTTTATATAATGATTTTCTTCCCTTATGAATTTTAGAGATTTCAACACATTGATCCCTGTCCATTAGGTAAACACTCAACCAATCATTGGCTTTACCTCTTATTCCATATTTTTCTAGCTTGTGTAGCAGCAATTTATGATCCACAAAATCAAAAGCCTTGCTCATATCTAGAAAAATTGCTGCTACCGGTAACCCATTGTTAATTGCTTGTGTGATAATTTTGATCAAACTGAACATGCCAATGAAATTTTGCCTAAAACCAAATTGTTCATTTTTTAGTATACGATAATAATATGTTATGAATTCCTGAAGTCTTTACAACATAATTTTTTCAAATATTTTTGATGCAATGGGTATTAGTGTTATTAGTCTATAATTAATTATATTATTTGTATCGCCTTTTTTGAAAAGTGGTTTTACTATTGATCATTTTAGAATACTTGGGAAAGAACCTTCTTCAAAAGATAAGTTAATTATATAACTTAATTTTAGACAAATATAAGGTGTTAATAAACTTTATTTTAAAGTATATCCATTTTCTTACTAGAATTAAAAAGTACATACCTTTAACTTGAAGGTCAGTTACCAACACTTTTCAAAAAACTCAAACTCACTAAACATATAATGTTACTTAAAATGCAATTAATAAATAATTTTTAATCCTTTATTTTTATATTGCCGTCATTACCTTATCACAGTTGGGACACGTGGGGATGTGGCTAAGGGCTCAAGTAATAAATTCCAAGTAATTCAACAGTGACTTTTGTCTAGCTAGCTTATTCTAATAAAAACACTGTGAGACGGTGGAACAAATACCTTCACCTACAAAACTGGTCGGTGCCTCCTATCTTTGCTGTGCCATAAAAACATGTAACTCATTACCGCGCTCGTGTTTTCTCAATCTTTCAATTCTTTCTCTACCCGTTAAATACACAATCAAAAAACAATAATTATACAATCCATGAAGCAAGTTTTGAACCTGTCCATCCGTGTCGTTGTTTTATCAACTTAGTTAGTTATGGTTAGCGGTAGTTTATTTGTGTAGTGGCTTGCCGTTTCATACGGCGAGTCTAAACCTCGGCGGGGTCGCGATTGCATGTGAAAGCGATTCGCGTGGCCCCACCGATTGCGGTTATGTCAAGGAACACCGTAGTAGGTTTAGTCGGTATTACCGGGATGTCACTCAACATCTTTCCCCGGTGAGTCCGACATAACCTCTCCGTCACCCCGCGGAGAGGTATGCGTCAAAGCATTCCCCCACGTTAAAAAAAAACAGATAATATAAGCATAGACCATTTCAGATAATTTAATATAGCAATTTTTTCTTTGAATCATCTTCTGCGATGGGAATAATTCGTCTATTGACAGGTACTTTACAAACACTAATACTTAGAACAACCATTTATGTACCACACAATTTTCTTTCTTGAGATTTATACCCCCCTCGGCGTAGTGTCATTGACGGGACGACCAATTTAACACTTACGCCATCCATGCAACCATAAATTAGAATCACGACTTACCATCAAACAGCGTAAAATCAATATAAAAAAGATAGAATTTAAATTTGGATTTGATTGAGTTATAAAAATATTTGTTTAAACCGCTGTTATGAATAAGAAATCTATTAATAATAAACTAAAAAAATATTGTTTTAGTCCCGCATTTAGAAAGGACTACAGTGAACTTCAAGCTTATAGTTCGACACAATACAATTAGTTCTACAAAATTGTATTAAGCACTAGAAACCTTCAATAGCATGTATTACGAAATGCTTTTCGGGATTAAGTATCTTTATATTTCACTAGAGTAACATTATTAGAATTATGATTACAGACAGCTTTATAGATATTTTCAAATAATTATATCAATTTGTAATACGTGTATAAAAACGTTAGGTTAATTTAAATTGGATGTAATAAGACTTTTAAACATAGCAAATAAAAAAAACATTAACTTTTTTGTCTGACCTAATCTTATGATGGGCATCTACGCAGATCCTTGCACTTCTTATATTTTAATTCTTCAACTGATTTAACTTGTCTATTATTGGAATGGAAACATAATTGACAACTTATTGAGTTTGACCGCTGCCATAGTGCCGCTGCGATATGCAATAGGTTAAACATGACACAAAACCTTACACCGCATCCGATTTTTTTTAGCTATTGTGACATATGTCTTGTGGTAGATTACTTTTGTTTTATTACACATTAGATATTTTCACGTATCCTAGTATGGGAATTCGTGGTATACACGCGGGTGAAATCTCAGGCAAAAACTTGTAGTTATTTTTCCAATTCTGCCATTTTAGGCAAAGGTCTCCATTAAACTATTCCACTGATGATTCTTCTTCTGATTTGTGCTGCTATTTTTAACTAATATTATAAATGCAAATGTTAGTTTGTTTGTTACGCTTTCACTCCTCAACTACTCGACCGCTGGTCATGAAATTTTATGTACACGTTTTCACAGTTACAGAAAAGGACATAGAGTACCTTTTATTCATAAAAGTACTTTCACTGAGTAATAGAAAATTGTTAAAATATCTGCAGTACTGCGAGCGAAGCCGCGCGCAAAACCGAGTCCTCCAATGCGGCTGCGTTCCCCAGACATGCGGGTCCTAATTCTTTTTGAGCCTACCCAACTTGTAGCTAGTGGATTCCGTAATATAATGTTTTGGCGCATATCTTTGTGTTACGTTATATTATATAGAGCTATATATATATATCTAGAGTTGTTGGAAATTTTTAAAACTAAAACTCTTCGTTCAACATTAAGCTTACAATTTATCTTTATTATGTACTAATTCATAATTATAGAGTGTATCATCGTAGAAAGCATAGTTCAATACAAATCTGTAAAATAGTTTATGCATATAAATTTCATATATGCACTGTTTAGTTTTGTGTACACTTATAAATAAAGCACGGATAATACTTAATGAATTTATTCCTAAAAGCCTTGACCAACATCCCAAGAAGCTCGTGTTAAATGGCTCGATCAAGTTCTTAATGCAGAAGGCGGTATTGCTCATAGGTATAATTTCGTAACTTTCGTATCTCTACATCGCTAAGTACCTATAGCTTAGTCTCATTTTTTATATTTTATTATTAATCTTAACTAATATTATAAATGCGAATTTGAGTTTATTTGTTTACTTATTACGCTTTCGTGCCTTAACCACTTGACCAATCATAGTGAAATATCGTATACACGTTGTCAGGGGTATCTACAGAAAAGGACATAGTGAACCTATTAATCCAGAAAAAAAGTACTGTTCCTGAGGGATAGCTAGTTTGTTTAATAAACGAAATAAATAACAACAAAAACAAACAATAACAAAAATTTAAGAAACACAACCACTGCTATTTTCTCCAAACCAAATCCATCTCCTTTTTAGTAGAACAAACACGTTTAAGGATTGCGTACAGATTAATGGAGTGCTCAAATTACATGTCAAGATTGGACCCTTAGGGAATATAATCAGAATGGGTATCAGCCCCCGGTGCCTCGCAAAAACAACAGAAGATAAAAGTCATATAAAAATTTACCAACCAATTTTACGGCGGTTTTTGCGTATAATGTTGGATTTTGTGGATATTTACGTATGTTCAGATTTTCAGTAGCCTCATCGGAAGTAAGTTTGCGCTTAGTGCTAATATTGATCTTAGTTGTAGCATTAGATTTAAGCAGCAAAATTTTCTTTAACGCAAATTTTTGTATTAACTTGTAGTCGACTGCAATACATAAGTTTGCTTGCTTATGTTTGCAGTCTGTCATGTGATACCGTATTCGATTACCAAGAAGGTAATGTTATTTTGTTAGATAATTCCTAGTAATAATAAGAAATCAGATCATGTACCCGGTAGATGGCAAACGACTCCCCCTCTTATTTACAACACAGGAAGTAAAATACGGTTGTAATGCACCGCAGCTGGATATACAGGAAGGGGTTGTTCCATAGGCAAAACGTAGTTATGTATTACACTAAAGCATATAACGTCTTCACTATGATCTGATACATACGAAACATTTAATGCTCAAAGCATTTGAACATTGTTTTTATACTAAAGCCGAACAGTCTAAGCGTTTCCTCAGATAGTCTGAAGAAAAAAAGCACACAATACTGTCCAATTCAACGTTGTGAGCCTACCCTATCCCTTCGAGGATACAGAGCGTAAATCTCTATATGTATTAAATAAATCCCACACCATTAGACCATTCACACCGACTCGATATAATATGTTACGACGCTCCCGGGCAAATATAATTGTTTATACTTCACGGGACTACAGAAGCGCACTTCACAGTTAATAATATACCAATTAGTCGTAATCGCCGAATCATAGCTTAGGGGTCCCATAACGAGGCAGCTTACTGCCAAGACTTATTTCTATTTATGAAATGAGCCTCTTAAAGAAAAAGGAAGGAATTGTTTTTTGGAGAAGGATGTACGCTTTTCCTTATACATAGAAAAATAATTAGGCGCATGTTATTGAATATTGTTTTCCGGTTTTAGTTGTTTATGTATATTTTTTTACATTATATACCGTAAATATAATGTAGTTCCTATTTATTTATTATTATCAAGGTGAGAAATAAATATACGGCCTGCCTGATAAAGAGCGGTTTCGTTGCCTATTATAGCTTGCTAAATCAAAAGTATTACCCACGAGTTCTTGATCTTAGAGAAAAGACGAACGAAAGAAACAAAATATCTTATTTCAATCTCGTTAGCACGTCATATTGTGTATATAAAAAGCTTAAAATAAAATATATATAAAAACTTTAAAATACATTATAATAGCCGAACATATGAGATAGAAGGACAAAATAATAGGAGAACTAGGTATGTGACCGCGAGATCTATTTTTCATCGAAAGAAACAAAGTCACAGTATTATTATTGATACAACAGCTTTCTGAAAAACGGTGGCACTCGTACTATTGATTTCATCGCATCTTTAATATTTTTCCTAGGGTCAGTAACACGTGAATGTTAAATCGGTAGTGCAAGTGATCATATGGTTAGTGTACAGAAAGAATATTGCCTATGTTTGTAGAAAAAAACGGTCCCAATTCAGTTATTTTGACAACAGAATTTTGTTAAAACACTAGGGGGGTTCAGTTTTTTTTAGGATGGACCGGTTATAATAAGATTTCTTCCCGCTATCAAGGCGGCAAGGTCATAGCTCCGCCAGGTCCTAGTGGCGAATTGGAAGGAGCGACTTGTGCACCCCAGTGCCGGGCACGCCACGATTGTGGCGGTAAGTCCCGTGTTTGAGGAGTGGCTGGAGAGGTGGCATGGCGCCCTCACCTTCCGGCTGACACAGGTATTGACTGGCCACGGTTGTTTTGGCCAGTTCCTGTGTCGCATACGCCGGCAAGAGACGCCCGGTTGTCACCACTGCGGCGACTGCTGCGACGTTGTTGAGGACACGACGCTGCACACTTTGGCGGTTTGCCCCGCCTGGGCATCGCAGCGCCGTGAGTTGATCGCGGCAGTCGGATCGGTTGCCCTCTCGCTCCCGGCCTTAGTTCAGTCTATGGTCCGGAGTGAGAGGTCGTGGAACGCCGTCGCCTCCTTCTGTGAGGAAGTGATTTCCATCAAGGAGGCGGCGCAGCGGTAGAGGGAGCCTTTAAACCCTCTCCCCAACCGCAGAGCCGGGCGCCGCAGGGCGCGGGACGACCTCCAGCCACCCTGAGGTTTGACCTGGGGGTGGCGGGCTTCGTGGGCCTGCCCGCCATCCGTTCAGCACCAGGTCCGAGAGGCGGCGTGTGTGTTCCCACGCGCGCCTCTGTGTCGAGTCCATCTCTCCTCTAGCGGGGAGACAGTAGGGAATATATTTGAGTGAGTGTCTTTGGGTAGGTCTCTTTGTGTAGTGGCCTGCCGTTTCATACGGCGGGCCGTAACCTCGGCGGGGTCGCGACCGCATGCGAAAGCGATTCGCGCGGCCCCGTCGTTAGTGGTTTTGTCGAGGAACACCGTGGTAGGTTTAGTCGGTATTCCGGGAGAAACATTATTCTTATTCCATCTTTCTTTTACCCCGGCGAGTCCGACATAATCCCTCCGCCCGCCCCCGCGGAGGGATATGCGTCAAAGCATTGCCAAACGTAAAAAAAAAAGAAGATTTATAAAAACTATCCCTTCATATAGGCTATCATATACGTTTACAGGTTTTCTGTCCGATGAATCACATATGATACATAACAATAAATTTTCTATTGTGTCTATCATGGGACAAGGAAAGGGTTAATGATAATCTGAACCTTATTAATTTAGTCTCTAAATCACGGTTGGCTAACTTTGTAACCCGATCTCTGAGTCTCGAAAATAAGGTTCGGTTCAATCCGAAAATTGTATCATCTCAGAAATATCACACAGTGTCACTGGCCTGAAATCTTCTTTAACGTGGATGTATTTTCCAGGCGGGTGCTTGACATCTCACGGAAATTTAACTGAGCTTCAATCTTTATATTTTTACACGCGCACTCAGGCAATATCTTAACCACTAATGTAGTCAAGTCATATATTAAAAATTAAAACTTACCACCAAAACAAATACACCGTCGACCGTGTAAGGGTCACGGAAAGTGGTTGGATGCAAGTGGTCTAACACCGGTCTGTGAAGAAAATTTTGAGGAAGACCTATCCCGCAGTGGACTTATTTCGGCTGAGATGATGATCAGCAATACAAAATGATTTATAATAGAAAATCGTAAACAACACCATATGATTAGCGAATGTGATATTACCGATCGTATCGAGATCATATTTTTAAAGAGCTGGACAAATAACAATCAGCCAGAAACTAAACCAATTAAGTAGTAGCGGCGTTAAATAAAAAATCATATTCCGATTGATCTATCCATTTACGAAGGTACAAATCAACAAGCTCACAGACAGAAGTATAACGTCATCGAAATTTTAAAGAAAGAATAAAAAACATCCATGTGAGCCCGAAAAATAACACTAGTCTTGTATGAAAACACATTGAACTCCCTAATCCAGTAATAAAGTTAACGTACATAGCGATTTCGTATCTGTTCGAGTTATTATCTTCAAAGTATGGATTCGATGTACAGTCATAAAACTGACGTGAATTTAACGACCCTGGCGCTTTGAAAGCTACTAGATAGATTTAATATTGCTTCTAACCCATACATCTATAATGGAGCGTATAACATTTTTAAAGTTTAAGATGGTTAGGGCGTAGTATTACTCTCAAAAGAGTAAAAAATATTACTCAATCATCTTGTATTTGCTGATTGTATGCTGATTCGTAAAATATATACAGCATGACTGGTTAATCAAGGGATATATTGAAGAAGGGTCTTAAGCAAACTATTCACTTTCAAAATATGTATAACAAGTAGCATTTTAATACATGACCGGATTACTTTAATGGATACCGATCATAGAATCTTTATACTATAGAATCTGGAATCTCCTAAAATGTCTTTAGGTAAATCTATCGTAAGTATCTCGTAAAAAAGAGTCCTAGTTCATGAGCCATTTTATAATTAAGCGTTGGTTATGTTCAGTTCTAAACATAGAATGTTATAAGAAGACTGCTATGAGGAATCGGGTTCGATACCCGGTCCATCCAAGTGTTAGGTTGTCTTGTCTATGAGAAAATAGGCGCGTGAAAAGTAAACTCAAAAATATTTTTGTGGCTCCTTAGTGTAGAATTTATATAACCACAAAACGTATCTGAATGAACCCCTAACTATATTATAATAAAATCAACATAAACAACCCCCCATGTTAAAACTAATCAATTCAATCCGAGCTCAAAAAAGCGAAGCCCAATAAGGATAAGCAAACGCTATTGTGGCCGTACCGTTTAAAAGTAAACACATAATCTTGGAGATCTCCCATTCGCCCCCACCGTTTTATAACTTCATTTTACGCTTGGACTGTTCCAGTAATGACCTTTGTCTACCAAAACTTTCCGGAGGTTTATTCCGTTCAGCTCCTTGATATTCTTATCAAGGTTTCTGCTTCAGTTTATTAACCATGTTTATCTAATGTAAATAAGGTCGGCTTAGTTTAAAAATTTGTTAGTGTATTGGTTGGTTAAATATGCTTTGTAGTTTGAAATTTCGCTGTAGTAACCAAATGGTGGTAATAGTTTAGTTCTGTATTTTTTCGTAGAATGCATTTACATCCATTTTTGTCAAGTTTATTTAAGTTGGAGTTACAGAGTAAAAATGCCCATTTTCGCCAATTATTTGGTGACATGGTGGCAAATAAGATGGCTTGCTCGAGAAGATACTATATACTACATGTTTAGTAATACTGTGTATATAATATATAAATAATGTAATGAAAATGAAGATACTTCGCTGGTTGTGCTGCTTCAAACTGAGAGAGATATAGTCTGCTGTGGTCACTTCAAAATTATATAAAATATTGGCATTGTAGATATCCATAATTAATCTGCCTTACTTTTTGTTGTAACGATCAATTTACTACCTACCTAATCTAGCTTTGCACATAAATCTTAATTGGAACCAGTAAAAACGTAATTTGCATTTAAATGCCAATAATTTTGTTTTATATCAAGCACTTAAACTTTGGTAGCGGCTTTATTCGTCTAGTTTGTTTCCTGCAAATATGAAAGAAGTAGCAATGAGAGTATTCCTAACAGTTAACGATATCAGATTTGAGAGTGCATGGTTTGAATTTTATACAGTGCAATATAATATAGAATCATTCCAGACCCAATCCTAGTATAAGCCCTTTGCTTAAATGTACATACATACATAGATTCACGCCTGTTTCCCAGAGGGGTAGGCAGAGACTACAGATTTCCACTTGCTACGATCCTGACACACTTATCTGGCTTCATTCACTTTCATAACTTTCCTCATACACGCTCGCCGGTTTAAGATGCTCATAACCTGGCCTTTATCCAGAACGTCTCCGATCTGATCACGAAACGTTCGCCTAAGTCTTCCCCTTGCGACTGTTCCATTAACACTAGCCTTATAAACTTTCTTAGTCAGTCTTTTCTCGTCCATTCTTTCTACATGCCCAAACCAGCTTAACATACCCTTTTCTATTCTCGTCACTATATCCACTTTTATGCCGCATCTCTCTCTAATCACACTATTCCTTATCCTATCTTTCAGAGTCACACCACATATATTTCTCAGCGCTCTCATTTCTACAGCATTTATTCTGCTTTCATGCTTCTTTTGCCATACCCAACTTTCACTTCCATGCATAAGTGTAGGCACTAATAGTCCTCTATGAACAGCCAAACGTGCCTTTTCGGATACATTTCGACTGTTCATAAAAGCGCGTAGAGCGTCATTCACTTTATTGCCAGCAATCGTTCTCCTTTCAATATCTCCCTCATGTGTACCATCCCTTGTAAACAAAATACCCAAATATACAAACTCTTTCACTTGCTCCACTTGTTCTCCATCAATCATAATATTGCACATCGTCATGCACTCCTCCTTTTCAAATACCGTTACTTTCGCCTTTCTTACATTCATTATCATTCCTTTACTCTCAAAACCATGCATAATAGTTACCATCGCCTGCAACTCTTCCGCCGATGACGCAAGTATTACTTGGTCGTCGACATAAAGTAGACATTTGACAAGTAACTCATTCATTCTTAATCCCCATTCACAATCTTTTAAATCTTTTAAACAATTGTCCATGTATAGGTTAATCAGCCAGGGTGACGCAACATATCCTTGTCTAACATCTTTTTCGATATTAAACCATTCTGTGTAAGTCCCATTTATCCTAACACAAGCTCTGGAATCGTCATAAAGAGATTTCAGAGCTCGTGTGAGGTTGCTATTTACTCCATACATGGACAAAACCGACCAAAGTTCATTCCTCACCACTTTATCATAAGCCTTTTCCAGATCCACAAACGCGCAATAGACCTTTTGACCTTTGGCCAAAACTTTCTCGGCTATGCTCCGTAAGGAAAAGACCTGACCCGTACATCCCATACCCTTTCGAAATCCCGTTTGTGCATCCTATATTTTATCGTCGGTTACTTTCACAATCCTTTCAATTAACTCTTTCGCATACAATTTACCGACGAGGCTGAGCAAGCTAATGCCTCTATAGCTTTTGCAATATTGCTGTGAGCCTTTTCCCTTGTATAAAAGTACTATGACGGCCTTGCACCAATGACTAGGTACACGGCCGGTATTCCAGCACAAATTAAAATGGCGGTACAACTGATTTACCATGAGACCCTGTCCAGCTGTCAGCATTTCGACTGTAATCCTATCATAACCTTAAGCCTTTACCAATTTCATGCTTTTCAATGCTTTCATTATTTCATCTATACTAATAGGGCTTTCATCATTCCTATCATTATCATTCATTTCGAAACTTTGCCCTTGCCATTCCTCTCTTTCAAATAAACTTTCAAAATATTCCTTCCATCGATTCAGTACGATTTTTTCTTCATTCAGTAAACTTCCATTCTTATCTCTGATCGATTTCAGCTCTGTGGTTAGGGTTTTACCTCGAACCGAGCGAATGGATTTCCAGAAAAAAATGCTATATGCTTAAATGTAAACTAATACTTAATAAGTATAATTATGCAAATCACAATATGACAAAGCTAACCGCCTACCATAAAAGTCTACACGTCTCTGTAATTACAATACAAAGTGGTGCATGACATTACAACACAGGTTTTCTTAGCGTAGGCATCCACAATGTTCGATTGTACCAGAGTGCATGTATTAGATTTACAACATAATATACTATAATATTGTCTGCCTCTTACAATCTGTATATGCAAGTTGTTACTGTTTCTAAATAAATATAAACAGAAATATATCACACCTAGCTATATTCGGATCAGAGATAATATAGTATATAATAAAATGGAATTCATGACGTCACGTTTGATTTGTCGCCCAAATGTATACTACAGCATTATATATTACATTATGTAAAAAGAAGTCCATGATATTAATAATTAAAATAAAACAGAAACAGCATTTTCTATTTTAGACACGAAAAACTAAATTCCAAACAATAAAAGTATCATATAATGTTTCACATTACAGTTAACATAATGACATCAAGTGTAACATAAAATCAGTCTGTCGCTACATAAATTCTCATAAACAACTTAGAGAGCTCGACAAATGTTTATAGCTCGCACACATGTTATAAAAATTGTACGAACTCGGCCGGTTACAGACCTGCGCCTAACAATTCGCTAAATTCTTATTACCTTTATATTTTATTTTTATTACTTTACTAGTAACCCGCTCGGGCTTTGCATTGGTAACGTAAATACACCTAATAATGACCCCTTAAAATCGGCACCCGTTACCGCCCGTTACATAAAATTATCATTTTGAAGTGTTGTATTAAAGTAAGACAAGTGTTTGCTTTAGACAAAATATAGATATATTTGTGTAGCAAATATTCATCACTTACTTGTGTGCCAACGATTTAAAGAATAATCGCTGATTTCATTGTCGAACTCCGGAGATAGCGCATATTTCATAGTGTCCCTCTCCCAATTACGTAAGTACACCTATTTATTTCTTAGCAGAAAATATAATCGTAAAGCATTCTAATGTATCTTCTAATTCTATTGATGGTATCTTAATACTTTCACTAACACAAATAATAACTAATTTTCATGGGATACAGCTTTAATTTGCCTAAAATTCAATATTAAAATGTGGCATTAATAGGAACAATAATCACAATTTTATTCCTATTACCGATCCATGTCGCTGTTAGGTTTTTGGCGATTATTATAGCTTCTATTTTTTTGGTATAATGCATTAATAAATAAGTAATGAGCTTTACTAATTTGATTAATTAGTATGTCATGTTGTATTTCAGCTATTAGCGCCATATATTTAAGAGTATCGATAAGTGTAAAAATCAACTTTGTTCTTATGTAAATGTTTTGATGAATATAGGATGTATAATTCTCAAATATTGTATTTTTATAGTTAGCTAATCATTAATATTAAATATTCATAGCTACTGCACCTACATCATTATACAAATGTACAAAACAACAACATTTAATTGGGTTTAATTGGTAAACATTTGCAGTTTTTAAGGACAACGAACCCTTATAATTTAGGCATGTCCGCCGTCTGTCTGTTTGCCTGACTATGCAAGTTAAATATACTAACACACTATGTCAGTATATTTTTCTATATCCAGTAAATATATTGTCATTAACATTATAATATTATCTGATAATAAACATACTAATATTAAAAATCACCTATTAACTTTCACTTAGTATACCTATTATTGACTTAGTATATCCGACTAGATAAATAAATTTGTTTCAGAAACATGGAACGATCAAAACGTAAACAATACACAGCTAATCAACTTGACTCTGCATTGATGGCTATCAATAATGAAGCAAGTATCTATGAAACCTTAAAGAGATTTGGGATTCCTAGTAACAACTCTTCGTGACATGAGAGATCACAAATACTCTAATGAAAATTGTGGGGTTTAAACCGTCTTCACCAAAGATGAAGCAAGCCAATTAATATGCTGTATTTACAATTTCAGAAGATTAGGTTTACCTGTAACAAAAGACCAGCTACTAGAGACGTTGTCAAAATTAGTGGAAGCATTAAACATTCAAGCTTCAAGTTATACTCATGTACTATGCGCGCTCGTAGACGCATGTGTGCACGTACATAAACATCATTTATTTATTGTTTAGCGCGGCGCAAGCCGTCGTTCGTATTTTTGTACCGCCATGAGTGACACACTTGTGACGAATGAACTGCTGGCCTTCCTGCAACGGAAGCTGGATATCATGGACGAGGTGTCTGCCATCCAGATATGTTTCACGAACTTCAGCGAGGAAGACATAGTTGCTGCCAAGCTGCTTCTGTACAGGTCGCTCAATAAAAGTGACCAGATGGTGCCTCGCAGGCGTGACGGGACAAAGAAAAGTCTGCAGGATATTATCACGCTACTGAAGGAGACTGATCCTGACGACGTGCCGAAGTTTGTGGCGAAGGATTTGAGTAAATTACCTCCCGTCACTTTCAACCACGTCGATGTTACAAGCCTTTTGAACAATATCGTCTTCCTTAAGGCCAGTGTAGCGGATGTAAATAAGAAGTTGGAGGCATCGATGGCATTAACACGCGTTGAGGTGCAGGTTGCATCGAAACATCGGTCGTAAGTTTCGCGTCAGCAGTTTTGTCGCCGCGGAATGTTGAGACTGTTGAGTGCGCTGTACGCGCGCCTTGCAGCCCTGCCCCCATCCCCACAGCCCCTCTAGCCCCTCCGCATTGCCGCGCGACCTAAACGCTTAGAGTCTAGGCAGGTAACTGTGAGCACACCCATTGCTCCCGCCGCGAAGTCGTTGCCTGAGATGGCAAAGAGGTTGGAGGTTAATGCTGACGATGATTTTGTGATAGTGCATAGGAGGAAGCGCCGTGAGAAAATCAATAGGAACTGCTGTGGTACGGCTTCTGTGGAGCCTGGTGCAAACCTGTGTGCTGCAGCACCGATCACACCGGTGTACATGTCTAGCCTGCCTTACACCACTAAGGCGGAGGACATCGCGGAGTATGTACGCTAGAAGTCTAAGTACATGCCAAGAGTACAGCTGCTGGAATCGCTTCACAACTTCAACTTCAAGGCGTTCGTGGTGCGAGTCTCAGCTTGCTTTTTGCATGTATTCATAAAGAAGGACTTTTGGCCGAAGGGTGTGGTATTCCGTCGCTTCCGCGGACAAGTGCCACATGAACGCACAACAATAGAGTGCAAGTGAAGCACGACTAAAATAGTTAATAAGTTATATAAATACTAAAACAAATTGTATATCTATGCAATATCTATGCGTCTATGCCACGCGATATAAATGGTTATTATTATTATTTGTTTTTCTTTCATGGGTCCCGACCCTTTGGGAGGCTTACACGGAGACCTAAACGTGAAGAGGCCCTTCGAGAGTTTTAATCAAGGGTGGGATGGAACACCTACAACGGCACTAGCTGCAGCAGGCGTAGGATGTAGGACTACGTATGGATTCTAATATATGGGCTATGGGTATGGGTGTTTGATGGACTGATATATTGGTAACTATGGATGGTAAAACGGCGTCTGCCCTGAATACTCTAATAGCATCAATTGAATGGACAGACGGTGACTCGCCAACTCACTAGATGGGCCCCCTGAATAGCCACGATAGACATACAAGCCAGCAGCAGAGGGCAACACCGGTGCGAGTGACTAGGGTTATCGAGCGGTACGGCGCCGGTTTCACCATCACGGGTCTCGTGACAGCGGAGACCCGGAGCTGGTTTCCCCAAATTTATGCCCTTGATAATGATACTTCCACCTCCAAGCATGTAGCTTTAGCGGTTCTCTTCTGACCGGCCGACCAAGGCAATCCAGAGTTGAGAGTCCCGTAGGGCGCTCTTGAAGTTCCACCCCAGCCAACCAATAACGGCAAGCTGGGGACGAGGCCCTAACCGACTCTCCGAGGCATTCAGGACCGCAGTGTCGCCATTCACAGTCAGCTCGCCCTGCGGTTTGTGCGATTTTATTTAACCTGGTGATACTTTTGTTGTTTATATCAGAATGCGAAGGTGGTAGTTTAAAAGCTAGTGTACTGTACCCTCCGATATCGCGTTAGTCTCACGAGGAGATAACGACTGTCCCAGAGGAGGTTGTATAATGGCATAGGTACTAGTCTGCATCTATCATATTGTTTTAGACTGATTAAAGGCCGTTAAGCATTTGTAGAGTTAAGTTTTGATAATAACGTCATGTATTGTGGTGGATCATTTATATAAATAAATAAAAACACACACGCTCATTTTTATTTAATTTGAATTGTTCTGTTCATTTGGCAGTCGGTAATAGGTGCCACAAAAACGGTAATAGGAACACGACCATGCTTTGGATCGGTAATAGGGACATAGCCCTTTCCATCAATTTCTATTGTATGTTTATTGCATTTTTGCTTATTCTTTTTATATCGGACTAAAAATATCGTTAAGTTGTCAGTACATGAAAGTTATTAAATATGTGCTTATTTTTTGCATGTCAATCTGAACTTGGCTTAAACTGGCGGTAATGGGTACGTTTACGTTAGTACAAAAACTTAACAAATTATACACCTAAACCTTCCCATGAATCACTCTGTCTATTGGTAAAAATTGCATGGAAATCCGTTTAATAGTTTTGAGTTTATCGCGAACAGACAGGCAGACGTGGTGGGGGATTTTGTTTTACAATATGTAGTGACTACACATGTAGTTAATAAGTATACGGTCTGGTAGTATGGTGGTTATATACAATAGCCTATGCACGCTTGTAATACCTGAGGTCTGGGGCAATCACGCCTGAGGTATTCGCATCTGTTGCAGTTATACCTGAGACAAGCGCATCTGGAGCATTCGCACCTAGGGCGTTCGTGCCTGGATCGTTCGCACCTGGGGCGTTCGTGACTGAGGCATTTGCTTCTGAGGCACTTGCATCTTGGGCATTTGAACCTGGGGCATTCGCACCTGAAATATTCGCACATTGCCGACCCCACACAAAAGGAGTCACTATAATGCTAGTGTAAGTAACATACTAGAACACAACACACAGTTGTTTTTTTTGCCAAAGCAAAATTTTTATTTACTTTTATTTATTTTGTATTTGTTAATTAACATGTCCAAGAACAGTTTATACATATTTATAAAAATAAAATTATTGTCTTTGACTTGACTTTGACTTCGCGGTCTTCTATAGAGTGTAGGTACTTATACAACTTACATAATAACTTGCCATTAGCTGGTTATTGAAAAGGTACCTTATCTAAAAGCTTTCGCCACTGATAATATAAGTTTGAATTAAAACACAACATAAATAGACAATAAATTTGCAATATAAGCACATTTGTAGTTATAATGTTGTTTTTATCTTTGAATTATATATATTTATATATATATATAATGAGAAAACAACTATCTCTTTTTTAAAAGTTTTCAAAGATAACCGATAAATAAATTCGTATGGAGCTAATTCAAAACCTCGAGCTACAGGCTACATAAAAGCCAGTCAAGCCAAAGAATTAATCTTTGAGAGAAATCGCTTATATAACTTTATATCTAACAGATTACTACTTTCACAAACACTTAAACTACGCCGAATGTTGTTAATTCAAAATTCACACGGGACAAAAGTTGTGTGGTCCTCAAATAATTGTTTCCATTTTTGGGTGTTTGTTGTGTCGGTAGTTTCAATGTTTGTAGAGTCTTTTACGATACATGCATTATTACTAAAGCGGGAGTAGCCTTAAAAAAGGCTGCATGTCTGAGATCGGCTTAATTTTAAGCGAGTCTTATAAAATACTTTTACACTGGCAATCTTTAGATCAATCGCTCACATACGTTGCGTATCAGAGGCGTGTTTGAACGGTTTTTGATTTGCGATATTTCTGATTTATTATAAAGATCGTTGTTGGAGTTTCTTTATTAATAATAATGATTGAATTGAGTTTACTGTGTTCCAAATAATAGTTCTTTAATATCTGATTGCTAATTCGTAATAAAATATAAGGTAGGGCAAAAGTAATGTCATGATGTGAATGTGCCTTAATTTTTGCAAATGGCGTTGAAATTCATTATGCTTTGATATATATATATATATATTGTAGACAGATAAAGAATTAGTTGACAACCAGCCATGGAACGATACACATCTGAAGAACGTGGAATTATTGTTACTGCTTATTTGACCAATTTTGAGTCTGTTGTATTAACACAGCGTCAATTTATCGTGGTTTTCCACGTCGTCGTGCTCCATGTGCACGAACAATTGGGGCACAGAGAACCCACACGAAACGCATTAAGAGCCATTGCATTCCGTCAAAGTGACTGTTTGATGTGGCATTTGCAGTGAAAAAGTAATTGTTTCTTATTTTTTGAGGATGCCGATGGCACCACCGTAACCGTAAATGGTGAGATTTTTTTGCGGCAAGTTGCTGATGGTCTTGAGCATTATTGGTTCCAGCAGGACGGAGCAACCGCTTACACGACTCGGGCAACGATGGAAATTTTGAGATACCAATTTCCGAGCCAAGTGATCTCCCGTTTTGCATATTTGAACTGGCCGTCCAGATCACCAGATCTGACTTCTTCCATTGGAGTTCTTTGAAATCTCACGTTTACCATAACAAACCATAAACCTGACCAGTATCGAAAGCTAACATGGAAGAAGAAATTGTCGAGAAGAATTTGATGGACTTTAATCTAACTGTTTTAAAACGTCATTGTAATGTACAAGAGCTTAACTTAAGAGACAACCAACAGCATAATGTTATGTAACCGTATATAATGGAGAATATTTAAAAACATGTCACGTTATTTAATGCAAGGTCGCGTCGTCCTCGCTCATCTATATACTAATATTATAAAGAGGAATGATTTGTTTGTTTGTTTGGAAAGATTTAACACAAAAACTAGTCATCCGATTTAAACAATTTTTCGCCATTGGAAAGCTTTTTTATCATCGAGTAACATAGACTATTTTTTTTAAAATACTCTTGTTAATCTATCCTTACATTTACGTGAGCGAAGCCGCGGGCAAAAGCTTGTATATTATATTTTACTTTTCATATATCTCCCTAGTGTAAAAATAGTATTCTATTCTTAATTGCTTTGTTGATCTCGTGATAAGATTGCACTTGCACTTGTGGCCAATCGTGAGTGTCTTGTTTGAATTCTGAGCCCGGCAAAGCGTGTTTTACGTAACTCTTAACGGTATCTACCAGATTCCATACTGCTACCGATAATGCTCAGAACACAGCAACAGGCTTTTAATATGCATTATCAATATTAATATTATTAAGCTACAGGTAGGTACTGTTTATTTGAGAGCGCTACAAGCCAGACTTATACATTATTTTTGCAATTTGTAGCCTATTTTGAGGTAGGTTATAAGCTATCTAACATCACGCTAAGATCCTTAGATCTTATCTTTATATAACTGTAGGCATTCAAGTTCACAAATATAAGTGACACAGAGCTGTTCACTTCGAAAGTATCAACCTATCAGTAAATTCAATCGTCCATGTATAAGTCGTTTACAGCCTTATAAATTAGAGAGACGAGGGCAAGCCGTAAACGCCACGCGTATACGACTATACGCCCTGACGTGAGCCGAATTGTTCACTCGTTCTTTCCATCTAAATTATTCATTCACAACTTTCGATTCAATGTGTTATTGCTGTCTTTCAAGTTTATGGCCTATAACATTGTTGTAGACAGGCTAATAAAGTCTGTGAGGTTCTATTTACGAAGTTCAGCAAAATACGAGACATGTTTTTCATAGCGCGTTTTTGTAAATTTTCTTGTAGTACAACATGACGTTTATGTAAATAGTTCAATCACGTCACCAGACAAAACAATGCATAGAACACATGAATATAGAAGTCCGGTTTAATTTAACGTACATACAGACACACTCAGACTACAGCAATATCGGATCAAATAATCAGAATGCATATCATTTACATTCAGCCAACTATCGTTTTTGTTTTTATATAGTTATTGCTGGCAGACGAGCCGCCGGTCCACCTAATGGTAAGCAGTGATATAACAGCAATATTGCATAACCGTGCCTGGCGTCGAAATCGAAAAAAGGACATCGTCTGCTACCTGACGATAAGCAGAAACCGAAGCTCATGTAAAGGGGACGCAGGAAGAGAAAAGTAGTAGGAAGGGACTGATAGGATGCTTGAGCGTTCAGCGATCTCATTCACCGAACGAAATGCAATAATACGTATACTGCTACTTTTTATCGATATTCTATAAGAGAATAATAGTACTTCTTCCCCAGTCGAGTCGGTCATACTAGAATCAGTAAGGCCTAGTGCTTTGCGGATTTTACTCAACATTTTGATGCAAGGCTCTTCTATTTTCTAGCTACTGCTACTGGCGTAGGAGTGCAGAAGTACTTTTACAGAGTAAGAGAGAGAGGTGCCAGATATTTGCCCTTGCAGCTCTCTCTCGCATATTGAACTTGAACGAAAGCGGCCGCAAGCTAAAATTGAACATGCTTTAGCCTAAAATACCGTTTTCACCACAAATATAGGAACCTTGTTCTAACACTTCGAGCATATGTGACTAAACTATAAGACTTCAAAGTTTTACGTTCAACTCGTGTGCAACGGCACATCTGCGATAGTTATTAAATAACTTTGATTATCATACATGTAGACACGCTTATATAGGTAACATATGACTCGCTAATAGTATCGACTAGGCATCTCACTTGACAAGTACATTATGAAAAGACGATTATATAAAGAACTGTCTAACGTCAAAGTTTATAAGGTCAAATTTTCTTTAATAAAGCGACGTTTTGTATATTTAGGTGTTCCCGAAACTTGGTCGCAAGATTATGCTTAATATAATTTGATATTCTTATTAAATGTTTGGTTATAACATACTATCGATGGATATAGTTTCATTTATGTATATAGTTACTTATACGGCAAACACGGAATACTGCTGTAACACCACAAAGTCTGGCACTGTGACTTATATAGATAGGGAGCCATACAACGTCGAGACCTTAAAACCGTAGTTGGTAAAATGTTAATGTAATATACGCTGTGCGAATCTGTGATTCTTCAAGCTGTGCAAATTTCAAAGTGCAGACCTGCTTAGGTGGCTTTTTAAAATATGACTGCTATGTATACATAATGTTTGCTTCAGAGGTTATGCGTAGTGAACACATCTGCTGCATGTTAGGTTTTACGTTTGATTTCCACGTCTCTAGGCAAAAAGTTCTTAGGATATTCTGTCAAAATAATTCAGTAGGTGTCATAAAGTCTGAAACTGTACCTACACTAATAGATCACTGCCCATCCCTTCAAAGATATAGGCGTGGGACAGATATTTAATCAACTACGTGGCATTTTACAATCGCACTTTCAATAAGTAACTTAAATAAATTTTATACACAAAGAAACCCCGGTTTCTTTACGCCAAGCTTGTTACAGTACTAGTGATGTAACGTATACTTTTCGGTGAATACGGATAAATGTTTTGCCGTACTATTCGGTGAATAGTAGTAGTAACACACACACACACACACACACACACACACACACACACTCAACCACACAGTCAGACACATACACACACACACTAACAATACATCGTTATTAAAAGGCTCGCTTATATAGTTATGTTAGTCATAGTAAATACTCACTTGAATGCAACATCATCTGCTAACTTCAATGGTCACCAAACCAATATCTAATGTGAAATCTATTTGTAAGAGCGCTCGTACCCATAACACAAGTTTGATCTTACCTTGGGTACCAGATTTCACTTAAACACTACATATGGAAATCTACTTTAGTACTTAATCTATTTCACTTTAACTATAACTCATGTACCTGTGTAACTGTTCAACTAATTTGATAAATAAATAGATTTCTAAATAAAAATATACAGGTTTATCATATAAGTTACAAATTGCTTTCTTTTGGGTCCCGTGTATATAAACGGCGAATAAATCGCTGTCTTTTAGACATATTTAGCCATAATTTCGGACTAAGTCCTGGCATAATGAATTGCCCAAAAGAGTAATTGTCAAAGCTGTGCTCAAGCCTAGTTCTCTCAATTAACTCTCAAGGTACATTTAACCCACTAGCTGTCCCGTGATAGAAATAATTGAAAATCTATTGTCATGTATCATATGATAGGGAACCTGTTAATGTTGCTTTGGTAATGACTGCAACGAAAGCACTCATACGAAAATAACATTAATACATATGTAAGTTATAGTTGCAGATGACTATCAACTCTCACTTGGCTATCCCCGAATGGGTAACATAAGGTTATATTACATCTACATCATATCAACTACGATTTTAAGGTCTCAGTATTGGGACAGGGAGCCACTATCCCTATTAGTCACAGTGCCAGACCTCGTGCGTTACTGAGAATTTCTTTACAGGCAAAACCTGATTTCCAGCGACCCACCCAAAATTCAAGGTAGCGAATTGGCACACCGTGGTAGGTCTAGTCGGTATTCATTCATTCATTTATTCCATCTTATCCCGGGTGAGCCCGACATAACCTCTCCGCTTCCCTTTCTGCGGAGTGGTATGCGTCAATGCATTCCTCTAGTATAACTCAGGAACTTCGCGCCAACAAGGCTGACATAATAAAATTTTCCTGACCGAAAACCTGTCATACTCAACAATCGTCATAAATACAATTTAGACAAAATCTTTGATTGCTGACAACAGGCAATTTTTTAAATATTAATAACTAGCTTTTGCTCGCGGCTTCGCTCGCATAAAAATAGGTAATGTTATATTAGTAACACTAGGCTTTTTTTTTTAAATAAAATATAGCCTATGTTACTCGCTGATAATATAGCTCTCAAATGGTAAAAGAATTTAAAATCGGTTGATTAGTTTTTGAGTTGATTTGTTACAAACAAACAAACATAAACGAAAAATCAAATCTTTCCTCTTCATAATATTATTATTAATTAGTTTAGATTATTATTAATATATTTACCAAACATTCGACAACTGGTTTAATATTCGGCGAACGTGAAACTTCGTATCGGTTGCATCACTATCCAGTTCCATCTTCCATATTACATTATATAATAAGAAGCCCCTCCAATCGTGCTCCGTGGCACAATGCGTTCAATTGCATTAGACCAGTGGCACATAAATTGTATCACACTCGATCTCGGGCCGATTTATCTCTTCTCCAAGATCCGAGCAATTCTGTGTCCTGAATTGAAAATCGTTTAAACTTTTATTATCTTCAAGTTTCTATTGTGACCTAATTTTATTGAAACTCGTTACTTATGTCATTGTTGTGTTGAGAATGTACATATATATCTATATGTACGTATTATGCTTCTATACAAAGTACTTTTGTCAAGCTCATGTCCCTGAGAGGCTAGGTTGAGTAATATATTTATTTATTTTAGGGTAGGTACATCAACAATATACATATTATATATTCTACCACATACACACAACACCATCTAGCCCAAACTAAGCAGAGCTTGTACTATGAGTACTAGACAATAGATAAACATACTAATATACTTTTTTTTGTAAATACATACATATTATACATAGCAACACCCAGACCAAGACAAACATCCATGTTCATGCACACAAATGTTTGAATTGTGCGGGAATCGGACCCGCGACCTCAGGCGTGGTCAGTTACACTAACCTTATATGTATATTCATTATAGATGTACACATAAACTTCTGTAAAGAATTTAAAATAATGAAAAGAATAAAGAGTAATATACCTATAAAAACCATACCGTAACTAATACGTGCTAACATAATATATTATGATCTAGCTGTTACCCACGACTTCGTCCTCGTGAAATTTAACAAAAAAGTGTTTGTTCAGTACGCAGAGGATTTTTCTAAAATAAAAGCAGCCTAAGTTACTCGTTATAACATCAGCTATCTGACAGTAAAACGTTTTAAATATTAATTTTTGATGTAAATACCGTATAATATACTGTCATATGCGTTAAGTAAAAAGCTGTAATTTTTATAATATAAAAAGTCACTTCAATTTTATTTATTTGTTTAGATTAAAACTTTACCAGTTATGGTTTAAATGTAAATGTAGCCAGTGAGGCTAGCTGAGCCTGAGCTTTAGCCTCGCTAGCTTGTCGTTTACCAGACTCAGTTTGAAACTCCGTACTACTACTGAGATATATTTGATCAAATAAAATTATTATTATTATAAAAACAAAAAAAGTGATGAACTGAAAAGAGAAGAACAAGTATCACAATATCTATAGAAATTGCCTAACGATTAATGCATTGCTTTGTAAGCTTACTTAATCAAATAATGAAATAACTACATATGTATATTCAAATTAGTTAAACTAAATATTTTATGGTGCCGTGGTGGTGTTAAAGATCTTTCATTCGATACCCATATTGCTAAGGTAAGAAAAAAACACACCCTCCTATTTTTTCATTTGAGGGCGCCATTTTGAAAATTAATATAGCCTATTTCGCAACCACAATTCTGATAAATTCAACGACACTTCATATGTCAAAAACCATCCAGCCGTTTGGGCTGTAGGGCGTGCCAAAGAAATGGACATACATACACACATACATACATACATAACTACATACATACGCTTCAAAAAACATTGCCCCCCTTCTGACACAGTCGGGTAAAAAGCCAACAACGCTTTGCCCAAGCCGGCACTCAAACCTGAGATCTCATGCTAAAGTAGTCGCTTGCACTACAGCTGTGCCGAACGTGTGTATTACAGTTTGGTTTATTAATGTCACAATTATATTTATTAAGTTATAACTATGTATTCATTGTTAGCAATAGAAAGTATATATATATATGTATAAAAGGTAATAAAATGCACAACGTAGGACCGCTTGTAACAACCTAAATATGAAAGTGACATTGAGGTACCAAATTCCTCAGAGTTGATACGTAAGTTGTCGACGGATTTTTTTGAGCAAGCTGAGATAGGAACAAGAAGAGCGTCCCCTTGATACTCCTATCTACCAATGCCTACCTAGTCACATCTTTCAATATGCATCTTCATGATCTAGTTTATTTGCTACTATATCTTAATGACCCATCTAATTACACTAATTCACTACGATACAGTATTTCTATAGTGTCCCGCTATCATATTAAATATAATTAAGGATGATGGTAGACCCATGTCCTTGTAACTCACACAAAGTACCACACAATATTCCTAGCGGAAAATATGAAGAAGAAAATATTATAATAATAAATAAAATAAAAAACAAATAAAAAGCTTTTAAACTATCACCTTCGCCTTGTCATATAAACAAAAAATGTATCACCAGGTTAAATAAAAGCGCACAAACCGCAGGGCACCTTGTGGCGAGCTGAATGTGAGTGGCGACACTGCGGTCCTGAATGCCTCAGAGAGTCTGTTAGGACCTCGTCCCCGGCTTGCTATTACTGGTTGGCTGGGGTGGAACTTCAAGAGCGCCCATAGGACTTTCAACTTTGTCTTGCCTTGGTCGGCCGGTCAGATAGAGGTCGCTAGAGCTATATGCTTGGGGGTGGAAGTGTCATTTTCAAGGGCATAACTACGGGGAAACACGCTCCGGGTCTCCGTTGTCACGAGACCCGTGATGGTGAAACCGGCGCCGCACCGCTCGACACCCCTAGCCACTCGCACCGGTGTTGCCCTCTGCTGCTTGCTTGTATGCCTATAGTGGCTATTCAGGGGGCCCATCTAGTAAATTAGCGAGTCACCGTCTGCTCATTGCAATGATGCTATTAGAGTATTCAGGGCAGACGCCGTTTTTCATCCATAGTTAGCAATATATACCGGTCCATCAAACACCCTATCTATATTAGAATACATACGTAGCAATAGTCCTACGCCTGCTGCGGCTAGTGTCGCTGTTGGTGTTCCATCCGACCTTTGATTAAAACTCTCGAAGGGCTCTTCACGTTAGATCCATGTCTCCGTGTAAGCCTCCTAAAGGGCCAGGTATTTTCTAATATAATATATTAGAAAGTACCTGTGATAAGAGAAACATAAATAAAATACGTTAACCAAAAGCATACATTTTGTAGCCGTCGTCTTTACTAATTTTGGTAAATGTCAAATCATATTAGGTATATTTAGTTAGTAACCTTGACATTCATAAGTGACCTAAATGAATAAGGATATTTTGAGTTTACCGGCTTGCTTACTAAACAAACGATATCCTCACTAATACTATTAATGCGAATGTGAGGTTGTTTTTACGCTGTCACGCCTTAACTACTCAACCAATCATCATAAAATTACGCACACACGATGTCACGAGTACAGTAAGAGTAAAGAGCATACAGTACCTTTAATTCAGAAAAAGCTCTGTTCATGAGGGATAAAATTTTGTTTACGAAGTCTAGATTAAAGAGAGCAAGGCCGCAAAATCTATTTAAAATAAACCGATCTTTTTTCTGTTGACTATAACAGTCACTTCAAAATTTGATCACATAATATTATGTGTGGGATGTCAACAAAAAAATACCCGTAAGCTGAATATTCAATATGATCCCCTGCTTGGTGGCAGTTGGACAAACAGGCCCAACATTTAACATTAGCATACGAACAATTTCATGTCACGTATTGTTTGTTCTGCTTTGTGGCTAGCAGGAAAATGTATATTTTAATTATATTTTGATATTATAATGTTTTAGAGCCTTGTTCAAATAAATTTGAATTTCTATACATCCATACACTCACGGTTACGTTCAGGGGTAGGCAGAAATTACAGATCCACAACCTCTTCATGCACAGATAATGTTGCTTGGACCTTTGGACACGTTTCGCCTTTTTGGAAAAGCGTACCACTAACCTTACTCACTTCACTTCAATATTCAACAAGGTCGTTGGTAATTATTTATAAGGAATAAATAAATATCTTAATATATAATATATACTAACGATCTCTGCCAATTACAGTTATACAATACCATTATCTTCACCTACGCCGACGATACTGCCCTTATCTTATTGTGTCTCTTGGCAATCTGCATTTGGGAAAGCTCAGTCCAGTCTAATTGCGGTGACTAACTGGTTGGCTAGAAATCACCTCGACCTAAATGCTGATAAAACAAATTATCTCACCTTCTCATTAACGACACTGGGAAAGCTCACTACCTTATCCTATTATCTCACCGCTCACTCATGTAATACCCTTTTTTTTTTCTTTTTTTGTTTCCCAGGCAAAATGCTTTATGCACTGTCCGCCAGCTAGGGGACGGCACTGGCGGGGTGTGTGGGACTCCCAGCATCAAGTGCTGGTATACCCACTAAGAAACCTGGGGTGTTCCCTCTCTCACCCAATGGGGGGGCCAGTCGAGAGCTCTCAAAAGATTCGTCCATAGCAGGCCCCCCGTGTGGGTGCAGGCCGGGCCAAATGGCCCCGACCTCCTCTCGTCCCCAGGGGAGAGCCTCACCGCTCTCCCCTTTCGACGTTAGAAGGCGCGCGGGGACACCGCGCGCGAAGCCCCAGGTGGGGAGCAGGAGAGCGACATAGGCGCGTCTCCTGCGCCCCCTCCTCCTGCGAGATGATAGTCTCGCAGAAGGACCTCATTGCGACTCATGTAATCCCCTTTTTTTTTTTTTTTTTTTTTACGTGGGGAAATGCGCCTGATGCATACCCTCTCGCCACAAGGGGAGGCGAGAGGGTTATGTCCGGCTCTCCCGTACTTCGGGCCTACGGACCAAAACCCCACGGTGTGCACGCTCGCTGCCTTGTATAGTGGATGGGCCGCTGGCAACAATTACTACCTCAGCGACCCATCCAGCAGTCTACAGCTCCTCGGCGACGCCCCGGCACTACATAGGGCGTCGGACCGACTCAATGGCTGGCGGACGGGAGATCCCCGTTCTCCCGCCCGCAGCCTTCATTATGGCGGCATAAGGCGCGCGTAAGCGCGCCTGCGCCGCCCGGTTCGCCGGCGACGGCTCGGATCCGCAAGGATACTTTCCTCACGGATCCGCTCCGCCGCCTCCTTCTGCGAGATGACGTCCTCGCAGAAGGACGCGACCGCTGCCCACTTCCTCTCGCTGTCGACCATGGCTTTGATCACGGCCGGCAGCGAGAGATTTTCACCAACAACCTCAATGAGTTCACGGCGCTGCACCGCCCAAGCAGGACATTGCTCGAGCGTGTGCTGCGCCGTGTCCTCCTCACAGTCGCAGTGGTGGCAGATGGGACTCGGTTCCCTCCTAGCGACCGTGTGCAGGTATTTGCCAAAGCAACCGTGCCCTGACAACACCTTTTTTTTTTTTTTTTTTTTTGAGTGGGGAAATGCTCCTGATGCATACCGTCCCACTCGGGGGGCAGTGGGACGGTTATGTCGGGCTCACCGGTCAAGATGACACGACCGGCATACCGACTAAAACCCCCCTGTGCACCGTCACCTCACCTTGACGGGTGGGCCGTTGGAACCTGATACGACATCAACGACCCACCCAGTGACTGCCCACGCCCTGCGGGCACCAACAATGGCGGCGGCGTCTGGGTGCACCAGAGACGCCGCCACTACGCAGAAGGGTGAGGGTGGAAGAGTAAATACCCCGATCTCCCACCCTCAGCCCTACTCAGGGTGGCATCAGGCGCGCATCGGCGCGCCGACGCCGCCCAGTTCGCCGGCGACGGATCGGGTCAGCGAGGAGACTTTCCTCCCTGGCCCGCTCCGCCGCCTCCTTCTGCGAGATGACGTTCTCGCAGAAGGAGGCGACTGCATTCCAATTTCTGTCGCTATCGGCCATGGAGCGGATTATGGCCGATAGCGAGAGATCCGCACCGATGGTCTCGACGAGGACACGACGCTGCTGCGCCCACGCCGGGCAGAACTCCAGCGTATGCTGCGCCGTGTCCTCGCCACAATCACAGTGGTGACAGGCGGGACTCGATTCCCTCCTCGCGACCTTGTGCAGGTAGTATCCGAAGCACCCGTGCCCGGATAATACCTGCACCAGCCGGAAGGAAAGGGTCCCGTGCTGTCGCCACACCCACAACGAAAGGACCAGCCGGAGCGCCTCCACCGTGCGAAAACCCGCACGTGGAGCCTCCAGCCGGACTGACCATCGGGCCACGATGGCTCGTCGAGCGGCCTCGCGCCACTCGCGCACCTGCTCGAGCAGAGGGCGACCGCCTCCGCCTGCCCGAAATTCGGCCGCTCGACGATAAACGTCGGCGAGCACTTCCGCCTCCAAATCCCACGGGGGAGTACCGGCCAGCGCGCATGCCGCGTCTGCGGACACGGTGCGGTAACCGCGTATTGCCCTGACCGCCAAAGTGCGCTGCGGTCGGCTTAACCGCGCGCGGTTCTGGGCGGTCAGGGACCCCGCCCACACCGGTGCGCCGTACAGCGCCATCGACCGGACTACCCCCGTGTAGAGCCTCCGGCACGCCAAACTGGGTCCGCCCAGGTTGGGCAATAATCGCCCCAGGGCGGACGCCGCGCCGTCCAGCTTGGGCTCGAGCTGACGGAAGTGCTCGTCGAAGAGCCATCGTCCATCCAACACCAGGCCCAGATATCTCATCTGGGCCTGAACCGGTACGAGGACCGAGCCGACGGTGATCGAGGCGCCGGCAGGCGGCCCGCGACGGGGCCCATGGAACAACAGGGCCTCCGTCTTGGTGAGGGCCACCTTAAGCCCCAGCGCCTCAATTCGCCCGACCACCTGAGAGACCCCCGTGGTGGCCAGGCGAGCCGCCTCCTCAAAGTTGCGACCCCGGGCTGCAACCAGCGTGTCGTCTGCGTAACAGAATACGCTCAGCCCGGGGGGCAAGACTCCGCGCAGGGCCCAGTCATAGCCGATGTTCCACAGGAGAGGGCCAAGGACGGACCCCTGTGGAACACCGCGCGATATCGCCCTGCGCACGACGTCGCCTGCTCGGTCCTCGCACAATACAGACCTCCGCTCCAAATAGTCTGCCATCAGCAGCCTCAGGTATGCGGGCACCCCATGGAATCGGAGTGCCTCCCCGATGCTGCCGAATGGCAGAGTATTAAATGCGTTGGCGATGTCTAAGGACACCGCCAACATCACGCCGCCTCCTCTGACGGCTTCCTCGGTCGCGGCCCTCAGGGCCAAAATGGCGTCGATCGTCGAACGCCCGGCACGGAAACCAAACTGGGCGTCCGACAGATCGGGCCCCACCTCCTCGAGGTGCCGGACGATGCGGGCAGCGAGAATCCTCTCCAGCAACTTCCCCGCCTCGTCCAGCAGTACGATAGGCCTGTAGGCCGCGACCGAGTCCAGGGCTCTCCCCGGCTTGGGCAGGAGCACCAGCCTCCCCACCTTCCAGCACTCAGGGAACCGCCTCGACGACAGACACGCGTCAAACAGTTCCCTGAGGCGGTCGCCCATGTGGTCAAGGGCAAGGGCCAACACTCGGGCCGGAATTCCGTCCGGCCCGGGGGCGGTCCGCTTCGAGCGGATGCGCAGAACGGCCGCCCCCATCTCCGCCTCCGTGACAGGCGGAACCATCACCTCCTATTCGTCGGCCTCCCGGACTTCGGCCTCTGCGGCCATCGCCGGGGGCGTGTGTTCCGCCTGTGGCGGGAATAGGCCCTCGACCACTTCGGTGAGGAAGCTAGGCTGAAGGGACTCGGTAAGGGGGGGGCCCGTCGCGCGGAGCTTGCTCAGCGCCGCGCGGTATGGGCGACCCCAGGGGTCACGATCGAGTCCCTCCAGCATCTCCTGCCGCGACTGCTCTTTGGCGCGACAGATGGCCAGCTTCAGAGCGTCACGCGCTGCTTGGTACGCTTCGTACAGCTGGCCCTCCCCGTTATCGTCGCGGCGTCGCCGCCGGCTGCGGGTGTAGGACCTCCGGGCACGAATGCAGGCCTCGCGGAGGTCCACCAACTCCCGGGACCACCAGTAGACCTCCTTCCTAGGAGGCCGACGTCGGACGCGCGGCATGGCCGCATCGCAAACCTGCGTAAGCGCATCGCGAATGCGGTCCGCCGCAGCATCGACCCCCTCGTCGGGAGGCACCGGAGACAGCCACGACTGCACTATGGCTGCCTCCTCCAACAGGTCCCGGTTCAAACGACCCACAGCCCACCGCGGAAATCGGGGAGCTCTGTCCGCCATGTGACCCCTAACTGGGTCCTGGGGATTCCGGGAGATCTCTGCTCGGATGTAGCGATGATCCGAGAGAGTCTCGACCTCTTCCAGGACTCGCCAGTTCCTTACGTTGTGTGCGACAGCAGGGCTAGCGAACGAGAGGTCCACTATCGACCCGCCCTGCTGCCGAACACAAGTGTCGGTGGTGCCTCTGTTGAGCAGACAGAGGCCCACCGAACTCGCCCACTCTTCCACCGCTCTACCGCGGGCGTCCGTTCTGGGAGACCCCCACGCCTCGGACTTTGCGTTGAAGTCTCCCATCACCAGGACGCGGCCTGATGCCAAACGCCGTATCGAGGTCTCCAGAGATGTGAGGAAGACCTCGAAATCAGCCAGACTCCGGTTGGGAGAGAAGTAAACCCCGAAAACGAGTAATCCCCCCCATTCGGCCGCCACGTATCCCGAGCCCTTGTCTTTGAGCGACAAGGGCGGGGAACGCGGAGCCGTGGAGCTGACGACTGCCACGGAGCCGTCCCAGTCACCCACCCAATTTGGGCAGGGAGGAACATAATAGGGCTCCGCGGCTACGGCCACACCGATCGACCACTGCGCCATGGATTGCAGGAAGAGATCCTGCGCACGGGCGCAGTGGTTGAGATTAGCCTGGAGGAGGAGGGTGCAGTCGTGGTCCATTATTGGGCCGACGTACCTGCAACCACATCCTCCTCCATCCGCGACGGTGGAAGAGCGGCGACGACGACGGGGGTAGCTGGGGTCGATTGGCTACCCGCGACGTTTTTAGGCTTGGAAGCCCGGGGAGGGTTGCATCCCCTTCGCCCCATTAAATGATCGGCGGGCAATTTACCCGCCGCACACGTGGGGCAATGGGGGGCGGCGGAACAGTCCGTCGCCTTGTGCCCCGGCTGGCCGCAGCGGAAGCACAGTCCGCTGCAGTCGAAGCCACTTCTACAATTGGCGCGCACGTGCCCCTCGGCCATGCATTTATGGCACCTCGCGGGCCTAGCCGCCAACGAGGAGACCTTGGCGGAACTCCAGCCCACGAGGAGCCTTCCTGCAGCAACCAGAGTGTTGGCTGCTGCGACGGGGCTCTGCGCTACCACGGCTCCGACACCGCCGGGACCGGGGCGGATGGCGCCAACCTTGACGTCGTCCAGGCGGCATCCAGTCTTGGCTTGGATAGCCTCCCGGACGTCGTCAGGCGTGACCGAATCGTCCAGGCCCGCGACTCGGAATTCCGCGCACTTCACGGGCCTGGCGATCTTGACGCCTTCTTCCGCCCCGAACAACCCTCGCAGCCTTTCTGCGACTGTGTCCGCCGTCTTTGCGCCCTCCGCACCGGGGAACTCGAGAATTCGAGCCCCCGTTTGGGCGAGACGGGTCCTGGCACCGGTGGGGCCCAAGTCCGCCACACCGACGCTCTCCCGCGCCTTCTTAAAGACGGCGGCGTATGAAAGGCCGCGCTCCACCGCCTCCGGCGACACCGTTATGACAACGGCGGCCGATCTTGGCGGTCGGAGCTTCCCGGGCCTCTTCTTCTTGGCCTTTTTGTTCTGCCGTTCCTTCCGCTCGGCAGCCGCAGCTCTCGCAGCGCTCCTGCGCTCGCGCCTTTTCTGACGCCGAAACTCCTTCTTCTCCCCAGCCGTCTGCCAGCCCTCATTGGCAGGCGCAGACGGACCAGGGACTGAGGCCTGTCGCGGCGCAACCATTGATGCGGGTGCACGTTGCTTCGGCGCCGGGGCGCGAGTTGGGCCCGCAGGTGCCGACCTCAAGGGGGGGAATTCTCTCTGGGACTGGGAAGGGGCTTTGGAAGTCCCCTTCTTCCCGGCCGCAGGTCTCGACCCTGCGGGGACGCTGACTGACGCTGACGCCGCCGTCGCGTAGGACCGCTGGCCCAGCGTGGGCAATGGGTCCCTAGCAGTGGATGCACGGTTGTCCGCTGCGAGTGGTGGACGGCGACGCGGTTCTGGAGGCAGTCTTGCCTCCAGGCTCCCCAGCCGCGCGTTGATCATTGTCCCAACGGACGACATGACCTGGCGCAGCTGCGCGTCAGTCAGCAGGGAGCGCTGCTCCTCTGCTTGCCGAGGAACGGCATTCGGCTGCCGCATGGACTCCCGAAATTGGCTGAGCTCAGCGCGGAGCTCAGCCACCTCCCCTGCAAGGCGGTCGTTTGCCGCCCGCAACCGCCTCGTCTCGTCGGAGGTGGTGCGCTCCGCAAGCGTATGCACCACCTCCTGGAGGTGAGAGGCCGCCTTCTTGAGGGCATTGGTGAAAGTGCCCTTCAAGTTTTGACTCTTTGTGGCCACCGTAATTATGGCGGCCACAGAGTCTGCGGCGGACTGGACGAGGTCTACATCCGAGCTCGGGTGCCGGGTCTCGTCCAGGAGCTGCGCAACAAACTGTTCTGCTGCGCGCTCCCCCTCTTGTCGGTTGCGGGCGACCAATGCCCGCCTATTGAACGGAGTAGGGGTCACTGATCGCGACGGCGAAACCCCCCTGTTCGCAGGCATCTTAGTGGCTGGTGCGCTGCTCTCCGCTTCTTGCGACCTGCTGCGCTTCCGGGTCCTAGCAGCCCGGCCGCTGAGGTCGTGGGAGTCCAGGTCCTCGGACCCAGACTCGACGCCGAGGCTGACAGAGCTCCTCCGGCTTCTGTCAGGCGTCGATGCCAACGACGTGGGCGTATATGCCCCCATTCCTCTGCCATCGCTGGCGAGTGCTCTTGAAGGACGCTTAAAGCGCCCTTTGGAGTCCCGCAATGGGACTCCGTGCTCCTCTGTCTTCTTCTCCTTAACTTCTTCGGGTGTGTTTGATTTAAGATTTTCCATTTGGTTCCCACGATATGAGACGATATAGAGTCGACCCCCGGGTGACGCTCATTCCGGGGGAAGGCCTACATACTACTGGGGGACGGCAGGTGCCCAGAGGTTTTTACAACTTCGCTGTTGGGTGGTCTGAGTTTTCCTTCTCGCGGGCCGGCCAACTAAGGCAAGCCCCTCGGTCCCGTTGAGCCGCTAGACGTGATCAACGACACTCAACGGGTAACGATATGAAGACGGAGGCAGGGTTAGGTTTCCCCTCCCCTATGTGCCCCCGCCTAATGCGGCCAATAGCCAGAGCTATTGGCAGCCCTCAACCCTGCGCGGCAGGGTAGCCTCCAGTAGTCGTTCCCTTGCCAGCCCTGATAACAGAGAAGTGCAAGGGAACGTGAAACTGGAGGGGGCCCACTCCTCCCCGGGTCCCCCAATGTGGGAGAGCTGAGTTGGAGTGGACGGTCGGTCCCGCAACCTCGGAGTCCCCTGCTACAGGGGAGCTGAGGAGCGGAAACGAAGCTAGTGATTTTTTAAGGAGTTTTCTTCTCCGCGACCCCCACCTCGAAAGGTGGCGGCCCTCGTTCCGGACGCCTACGGGTCCGGGTTACGAGTTGGCGGTCTCGCGAGAGACCCCCTCTTGTTGGGCCTTACGGCTCCCACTGGTGATTTTTTAAAGAGGTTTTCTTCCTCTATCCCCCCCGTCTCAAATCCACGTGTCCTCTGCTATTCAGAGGAACACGTGGATTTGAGACCCCCGAACGCGGCCCTCGCGGGCCGATAACCCCGAGACAAACTGCCTCGGGTCCCTACGCGCGTGCCAGAGTATTAGCCACGAGTAATAATGCCCCCGAAAAGACATTATTACCCGAGTTGCCCGGGGTGTACCGGCCCAACGACTGCCGTTCCAATCCACGAGAAATGTAGAAAGGACCAGCAGCCGTCAGGCACACTAGGAGGTTCTCTGGCCACACACCCCGCCCTGACAACACCTGCACTAGCCGGAAGGAAAGGGTCCCATGCTGCCGCCCTGCCCACCGCTCCAATACCGGCTGGAGGGCCCCAACGGTTCTGAAACCGGCCAGGGGCGCCTCCAGCCGCGCCTTCCATTTTAAAATCATGCCCTGGTGGGCTCGATTGCGCGCGCACTCAATAGCTGTCGGGAGGGGACGACAACCCGTCTCCTCCCGCACCGCCTCACTCACTGCAAACACTTCGGCGAGCACCTCAGCCTCCAAATCCCACGGGGGTGCTCCGGCCAACGCGCAAGCTGCGTCGGCCGACACCGTGCGGTATCCACGTATTACCCTGACCGCTATGACTCTCTGCGGTCTCCGCAAGAGAGTCCTGCACTGAGCGGTCAGGGAGTCCGCCCACACCGGTGCGCCGTAAAGCGCCATCGACCGGATAACCCCCGCGTAGAGTCGCCGGCAACCAGCACTGGGCCCGCCCAAATTTGGCAATAACCGCCCAAGGGCGGACGCAGTGCCGAGAAGCTTCGGAGCGAGCTGTCTGAAATGCTCGCCGAAGTGCCACCTTCCGTCCAGCACCAAGCCCAGATATTTCATGTGGGCCTGGACGGGAACGCGCGTCGAGCCCACCATTATCGAGGCGCCGCGGGGTGGACTGCGACGAGGCCCATGAAAGACCAGGGTCTCCGTCTTGTTAATAGCCACCCGTAAACCCAGCGCCTCGATACGCCCGACCACCTGGGAAACCCCCACGGTAGCCAAACGGGCCGCCTCCTCGAAGTTACCCCCACGGGCTGTGACGAGGGTATCGTCAGCGTAACTGATGACGCTCAGCCCGGGGGGTAGGACAGCACGTAGGACCCAGTCGTACCCCATGTCCCACAGGAGCGGACCAAGAACCGATCCCTGCGGGACACCGCACGACATGGGCCGCCGCCAAACCTCGCCTCGAACCTCGAGGAGGATACTCCTGCCTCTCAGATAGTCTGCCACCAGCCGCTCCAGGTAAAAAGGTACCCCGTGATATCGGAGCGCCCCCTGGACACAGCTGTATGGCAGACTATTAAACGCGTTGGCGATGTCTAAAGACACCGCCAACAGAACACCGCCGCCGGCGACCGCCTCCTCGGCCGCGGCCCTCAGGCGCATAATGGCCCCGACCGTCGAACGACCTTCCCGGAATCCGAACTGAGCGTCCGACAGGTCGGGACCGACCGTGCTCAGGTGCCGGACGATGCGGGTGGCGAGAATTTTCTCAAACATCTTCCCCGCCTCGTCCAGCAGCACTATGGGCCTGTACGCCGCGGCCGACTCTGGTGGCCGTCCCGGCTTGGCCAGCAACACCAACTTCCCCTCCTTCCAGCACTCAGGGAATCGTCCCGACACCAGGCTCGCGTCGAAAAGTTCCCTGAGGCGGACATCCAGGTGATCGAGGGCCAGCGCGAGAGCTCGCGCCGGCACACCGTCAGGTCCAGGGGCGGTCGTCTTGGAGCGGATCCGCAAGACAGCCGCCCCCATCTCCGCATCTGTAACCGGGGTAGCACTGAGTTCCGCCTCCCGATGTCGGCCTCCCGATGGGGCCATTGCCGGGGGCACGTGCTCTGCCCGGTCAGGAAATAACTCCTCGACCACCTCGGAGAGGAAGTTGGGCTGGAGGGTCTCCGTAAGGAGGGGGCCCCGCGCACGGAGCTTGTTCAGCGCCGCGCGATATGGGCGCCCCCAGGGGTCATGGTCTAGACCCTCCAACATTTCACTTTTCGCCCGTTCCTTGGCGCGGCAGATTGCCGACTGCAGAGACACCCTCGCTTCGCGATACGCGTCATACAGTCGGCTCTCCTCTCGCTCATCGCGGTGGCGACGGCTTCGGCAGCGTGTGTATAACCTCCGGGCACGAATGCAGGCCGCACGGAGGTCCGCCAGCTCCTGGGACCACCAGTAGACCCCCTTCGGGGTCCAGTGTCGCACTCGGGGCATGGCCGCGTCGCAAACAGCTTGGATGCTGTCGCGAAAGCGGACAGCCCCGGCGTCTACCTCCCCAGACGGGGGTGCAGGAGACAGCCAAGCTTGAACTATGGCTGCCTCTTCCAGTAGGTCTCGGTTCAGCCTCTTAACAGCCCACCGCGGAAAGCGAGGAGTTCTGCCCGCCGACGGGCGATGACCCCTGCTAGGGTCCCGGAGCAGGGAGACATCCAGACGGATATACCGATGGTCCGAAAGGGTCTCTACCTCCTCCAGGACACGCCATCCCCTTACGCGTGCGGCGAAGGCAGGGGTAGCAAACGAGAGGTCCACTATCGACCCCCCCTGTCGTCGCACGCACGTGTTGACGGCGCCTCTGTTCAACAAACAGAGGCCCGCCGCATCGGCCCACTCTTCGACCGCCCTTCCTCGGACATCCGTGTGGGGGGACCCCCACGCAGTAGACTTTGCGTTAAAGTCCCCCATCACAAGGATGCGGCTAGATGATATCCGCCGTATCGAGGCCTCCAAGTTGTTGAGAAAGGTCTCGAAGTCTGCCAGACTCCTGTTGGGGGAGAAGTACACACCAATGACTGTGACCTCTCCCCACGCGGCCGCAACGTATCCCGCACCCCTCTCCTTTACTGAGAGGGAGGGTGAACGAGGCGCCGTGGAGACGACGACTGCCACGGAGCTGTCCCAGTCACCTGCCCAATTGGGGCTGGGAGGAACGTAATATGGCTCCGCGGCTACGGCTACACCGATCGACCACTCCGCCATAGACTGCAGAAAAAGGTCCTGCGCTCGGGCGGAGTGGTTGAGATTCGCCTGGAGGAGGAGATAGTCACGGTCTTGGTCCATGACTAGGTCGACATCTCCTCCTCCACCGCTGAGGGCGGTCTTACTTCAATTGATAGGGCGGCAGCCGGGGCCGATGAGCTGCCCCCCTCAACGCGTTTTATGGGCGGGGATTTGCACCCTCTGTCGCCACGGAAATGGGCAGCTGCTCGACCAGCTGCCGCACACGCCGGGCAGTGCGGGGTTGTCTTGCACGCTCCAATGACGTGCCCAGGCTGGCCGCAGCGATAACAGGCGTCGCTGCGGTCCTCGGGGCTAGGGCACTTAACACGAGCGTGCCCAGCTCTCCCACACCTAAAACATCTCATGGGCCGAGCGGCCAGGATATGGACCCTGGCCGAACTCCAGCCCACGAGTAGACGCCCGGCGTCAGCCAGCAGCTTGGCCGCGGCGACAGGGCATTGCGCCCACAAGGCGCCGACCCCCCCTGGGCCGGGACGGATGGTGCCAATCCGTATGGCGTCCGCAGCACAACCAGTTCTGGCGCTAATGGCGCCAGAGACGTCCTCCGCGGACACCGAGTCATCAAGGCCGGTGATGCGCATCTCTGCACACTTCACCGGCCTCGCAATCTTCACACCATCCGTCTCAGGAAACAGACTCCTGAGCCTAGCGGCAATGGTGTCTGCCGCTTCGCCTCCGTCAGCTCCGGGGAACTCCAGGATGCGGCCTCCTGTATGGGCTTGGCGGACCCTGGCTCCGAGGTGTGTAATATCCCCGGTGTTCCGCCTCGCCGTGGAAAGCACGGCCTGATAAGTCAGGCCACGCTCAGCCGCCTCCGGTAGCACCGTTATAACCACGGCAGCTGACTTTGGCGCTCGGAGTCTGTTTCGCCGCCGCCTCTTTTTCTTGGCCCCGCCTTGGTTTACGGGGCCAGGTCTTACTGCGGCTGCGGTCGTCGCAGAGGCAGCCGCAGCAGCAGCTGCAGCAGCAGCCGCAGCAGCAGCGGCTCTCTCGGCCTTCCCGCGGCGAGTCCTGCCTTTATTCCTCACCGTCCGCCAGCCCTCACCCTGAGGGATGGCAAGCGCGGGAGCGGGCGGTGCAGTGGGCGCAAGTCCACTAGGGCCTCGCCGCATGGTCTGGGGCAGAGGAGCCCTGGGTGCTGGAAGAGGTGGGAAGTCTTTGATAGGCTTCTGCCGTCCTCCCTTCCCAGCCTTATTGCGACCTACTGAGGGCGCAGGAGTGGCCTCCGGTGCTGGCATCGATGGTGCCGACGGGGCCTTAGCAGCCACAGAGGCGACAGTGGCGGCGGCCGTAGGCGGCGTGGCTTGCAACCGCGACCGATAACTTGGTGCCGGTAGCAGTCGGTCACCGAGACCTGCTATGCGGGCGTCTACGTACTTAAACATCGTCGCCTGCAGGTCCAGTTCTTGCCCCGATGGTTGGGGCGCCTGCTTCGATGCCCGCCCTTGGGTCTCAGCCCTGAGCCGTACCATCTCCCGGCGTAGTTCAGCCACTTCCGCCTCTAGCCGCGCGAATTTGTCGGCCAGGTACTCGACCGACTCCTTTGTTGCAGCTGCCGCCTCCTTTAGGTGCTTCTGGAAGGTACCCTTGAGGTTCTGAGACCTGGACGCTACCTTCGTCACAATCTCGGAACCATCAAGGACCCTCTGCACCGCTTCTGCCACCGACTTCGGGGTGGCGCTGCTCCCCTGGGGACATATTTTCTGAGCGAGCACTGCCACCTCCTCCTCCGCGCACAGCTCAGCGGCTGCACGCTTCGCAGCAGCCGTCTCGGCCGCCTTCGCCCGACCGTATGGCCCCGGTGTACTCGGCCGGTCTCTCCCTCTTCGGGAAGTCCCGACCTTGGGTACGGGCGCCGCACTCGATTCCCCGTCGGTTCCCGAATTGGTTCGACAAGGGCGGCGTTTGCGCTTTCGCGCTAGAGTCGCCTTGCCCGGGACTAGCCCCAAGGCGACATTCATCATGGAATCGGTGTCCGACTCCGCGGCTGTTTCGGTGCCGGTAGTTTCGCGCGGCACGGCGCTGTGATGTGGGTTGCCCCCCCCAGAATACGAGGGGCAGACGGAGCCAGAAGGCTCCGTGAGGGATTCTCCAGGCGCGGAGCACCTGGTACCCTCCTGGGGTAGTTCATAACCTTTATCCGACATCTTTCATGATAATTTGGGGTAGCCCTAATGACTGGGTTCCCCCCAGCCATACAGCCCCTCGCCGGGCCACAAAGCTTGAGCTTTGGGTTATTTTTATAGAGGTTTTCTTCCTCGCAGCCCGAAGGCCCCCGGTCCTGTCAGTTCAGGATTACGGGTTTGGCCGGATGGGGGTCCATACTGGACCGATCCACCCGCCCCAAGACCGCCCAACTGGGCAAGGAATCTAGACCCCTCACCCGGCCAAATGGCCCTCACTAGTAATTTTTTAGAGAGGTTGTCTTCCTCTATTCCCCCGTATTGAGCCGGATGGGGGTCCACGCGGGACCGATCCACCCGCCCCAAAACCGTCCGGCTGGGCAGGACGCCTATGCAACCGGCCCTGGCCTTACGGCCCCCACTGGTGATTTTTTAAAGAGGTTTTCTTCCTCTATTCCCCCCCGTCTCTAATCCACGTTTCCTCTGCTAATCAGAGGAACACGTGGAGAGACCCCCGAACGCGGCCCTCGCGGGCCGATAACCCCGAGACAAACTGCCTCGGGTTCCCTACGCGCGTGCCAGAGTATTAGCCACGAGTAATAATGCCCCCGAAAGGACATTATTACCCGTGTTGCCCGGGGTGTACCGGCCCAACGACTGCCGTTCCCATCCACGAAAAGTGTAGAAGGGACCAGCAGGCGCTAGGCACACTAGGAGGTTCTCTGGCCACACACCCCCTCATGTAATCCCCTTTTTTTTTTTTTTTTTGATACCCAGGAAAAAATGCTTGATGCACTACCCGCCGGCTAGGGGACGGCACCGGCGGGGCGTGTGGGACTCACCAGCCTATTGCTGGTATACCCACTAAAAAAACCTGGGGTGTTCCCTCTCTCACCCAGTGGGGGGGGCCTGTTGGGAGTCTAAAAAGATTCATCCATAGCAGGCCCCCCCGTGTGGGTGCCGGCCGGGTCAATGGGACCCGACCTCCTCTCGTCCCCCCGGGGGAGAGCATTTCGCAGCTCTCCCCTTTCGACGTTAGAAGGCGCGCGGGAACACCGCGCGCGCCCTCTATGGGTTCTTACTCACGGGTGGCAGGGTCCCCTGAGGCCTTGCCACCCAGAACCCTTAGGTGGGGGGCAGGAGAGAGACATAAGCGCGTCTCCTGCGCCCCCTCCTCCGGCGGCGGATGTCCGGGGCGTAAGGATCTTCCTCACGCCCCCGCTCCGCCGCCTCCTTCTGCGAGATGACAGCCTCGCAGAAGGACCTCATTGCGCCCCAGCACCTGTCGTCACCGACCATCATGGATACGACGGTCGGCAACGAGAGGTCGGGGCCAATCACGGCGACCAGGGCACAGCGCTCCTCGGCCCACGCCGGGCACTCCTCCAGCGTGTGCTGCGCCGTGTCCCGGTCGCACTCCTCGCAGTGGTGACACCTGGTTGTCGGCTCCCTACCGGCTATCTTGCACAGGTACTCTCCGAAACAGCCGTGTCCAGAGAGCACCTGAGTAAGCCGGTAGGTGAGCGGTCCGCGCCGTCTGTCCGTCCATTGCCTTAGCACCGGACGGACAGCCTCGACTGTCCTCACCCCGTAGCGGGGCTGGGCCAGCCTTTCCTCCCACTTGGCCTCGAGGACCAGTCGAGCCTGGGACCTTCGCGTCTCCACCGCCCCGTGAGTGGGTTCCTCACCATGGAGCCGGAGGTCCACGCGCCAGTGATACACCGACGCTTGGACCTCCGCCTCCAAATCCAAGGGCGGCGATGCCGCCAGGACGCACGCCGCCTCAAAGGAGACGGTGCGGTACGCCCGCGACACCCTGATCGCCATCGCCCTCTGAGGTTTCCTCAAGAGGGCGATGTTTCGGCGATCGAGGGCGCCGGCCCAAATGGGCGACCCGTAAAGGGCCATCGACCGCACCACCCCCAAATAGAGGCGGCGGCAGACGACACTCGGCCCCCCGATATTCGGCAGCAGAGAGCTAAGCGCTCCCGCCGCCGACATCAGCCGGGGGGCCAGGCGGCTAAAATGGACGCGAAAGTTCCAGCGGCCGTCGAGGTGGAGCCCCAAGTATTTCATACTCGGCTCCACCCCGATGCGGACCCCTCCAACTATGATGTGGGCATCTGGTGGCGGCGCCCGCCGAGGCCCATGAAATAACAGGGCCTCGGACTTTTCCAGCGCCACCTCCAGTCCCAACATCCTAATTCTACCGACAACCAGGGCCACCCCTGCCGTGGCAAGACGGGCAGCTGCCCCGTAATCCTCTCCCCGGGCCGTGACCAGCGTGTCGTCGGCGTAACAAGTTACGCCGACGCCCGGGGGCAGGGCGCCCCGCAGAACCCAGTCGTAGCCGATGTTCCACAGGATCGGTCCAAGAACGGAACCCTGCGGAACACCGCACGACACCTCCCTCCGGAACGTCTCTCCGTTCCGCCCCACACAGAATACGCTCCTCTGGTGCAGGTAGTCCCCGACTATTCGGCGCAGGTAGGGAGGCACTCCATGAAATCGGAGCGCCTCCCTAATAGTCGCCCACGGCAGGGTGTTGAACGCGTTGGCGATGTCCAAGGACACCGCCAACACCACCCCGCGCGAGGCGACCGCCTCATCCGAGAGGGCCTTGACGCGACTGATCGCGTCAATCGTCGATCGGCCCTCTCGGAATCCGAACTGCAGTTCGGACAAGTCGGGGCCCACCCGCACCAGGTGCCTGGAGAGGCGGGCAACTACTACACGCTCAAAGAGCTTGCCCACCTCATCCAACAGCACTATGGGGCGGTACGCGGAGGGAGAGTCCGCGGGGCGGCCCTCCTTTCTCAGGAGGACCAGCTTACCCGTCTTCCACATGGCAGGGAACCGTCCCGACTCCAAACAGGTGCTAAACAGCCTGAGGAGCCGGTCCCCTAGGGCGTCGTAGGCCAAAACCCAGGCGCGGCCAGGAATTCCGTCCGGCCCCGGGGCGGTGTTTTTGCCCCGGAGCCGAACCATTGCCGCGCCGAGCTCCGCCATTGTAACCTCTGGCGCCCCGGCATCGGCACCGCCCTCCTCAATATCGGGCGGCGCCATTTCGGGAGGCGTGTGCTCCGCTCTCGAAGGAAAGAGAGCGGAGACCACCTCCTCTAATTGCCGGGGCTGGAGACTCTCGGTGACCGGTGGGGCCCAGGGGCGCAACTTGCCCCTGACCGCCTTGTACGGGCGGCCCCACGGATCTGCCTCGAGAGTCCCCAGGAACTCTTCCCATCTTTGGGTTTTGGCCTCAGTGATGGCGGACTGCAGGGCGTGCTTCCGCTGTACGTAATCGCCCCGCAGCCGTGCCTCCACGGTCGGGTCACGGTACCGCCTGCGTCGGCGGTACCTAGTGTACTGGCGACGCGCCGCAATGCAAGCGGCGCGTTTCTGACTAATGTCGTCAGACCACCAGTACACCTGACGCCTAGGAGGTCGAGCACTGGCCCGGGGCATCGACGCGTCGCAAATCCGCGTCATCGCGCCCCGGAACCACTCCGCCTCTAGCTCAACCTCCACAGGCCCTTCGCCCATTGGGGTCCAGGCCTGGACGATGGAGGCTTCCACCAGCACGTCTACGTTGAGACGTTTCAACGCCCATCGTGGGGACGACGGGGTGTGCACTCTCCTCGGGCGATCGTCCGGGATCGCCGGCGAGGCGGAGATGTCGAACCGCACGTAACGGTGGTCCGACAGTGACTCCGCCTCGACCAGCACTTGCCAGTCCCGGACGCGGCGCGCTACGGCAGGGCTTGCGAACGAAATGTCCACAATGGACTCGCCCTGCCAGCGCACGCACGTGGCGACCGATCCCCGGTTAAGGACCACGAGACCGGTCGCAATCGCCCACTCCTCCAGCGCGTCGCCGCGAGCGTCGGTGACAGGGGATCCCCAAGCCGTTGATTTGGCATTGAAGTCCCCCGCCACCACGATCGGACGCGATGGGTACCGGTTAATAACGGCCCCCACCGCGCCCAAAAATTGCTCAAACTCGGCGAGGCGCCGGTTCGGAGAAAAGTACACCCCGATCAGGACGGTTCCCTCCCAATCAACACATATATAACCCTCGCCCCTGTCTGTCATCACCAGGAGCGAGGGTCCGGACGAAACAATGGCCGCCGAGCCTCCGAGGTCCCCAAACCAGTTGTGTCGGCTGGGGACGCAGTAAGGCTCGGCGACCACGGCGATGTCTATTGACCACTCCGCCATGTGCTGCAGCAAGATATCCTGCGCCCTGGCGGAGTGGTTAATATTCACCTGTAGGAGGCGATGGGCCATAATTAATTATGTGTCCATCGCCTCCGTACTGCTCCCTGCTTGGGACGGGGCCGGGGCGGCCGGAGTCCCGGCGACCGCCCCTCTGGCCCTACGTCGTTTCGGTGGGGAGCAAGATTTGCTCCCCATCCGGTGCTCCGCCGGCTTTCCTGCAGCAGAACAGAGGCTGCAGGAAGGTTTTGCGGCGGAGCAGGCGGCGGCCTTGTGGCCGGGCTGACCGCAGCGATAGCAGAGATCGCTGCGGTCAGTTTCGGCGGTGCATTGCTGCCTCAAGAAAGAAAGAAAGAAAAATGTTTTATTTGAACCTCCATACACACATAATTTAAAAGAAAACAATATTACATACAATTTAACGACGGTACATGGAGATCAAATTAGGCACTGCGTCAGCTATTGTTGCAGTATAGAGTATAGACTACAACGCTGGTATTCTCGCAGGCCTACTAAATAATAATTTATTATAAACCAATACATAATAAAATAAACATACAAAAAATTTAATAAAAATAATAAATATAACCTCATAACAATATATTTATATTATCTTTATATATTATGTAATATATATAGATATATGTATATATATAAACGTAAATAGTCTATATTCATTAGCGTAATATATAAAATTATGTTATACTACAAAATACAGCATGTGATACACAAAAAAAATAAAAAAGTAAAAATAAACAAAAGCAATAACGAGAAAAACAAAGGAACAATATAATATTAATGAGTTTTCGAACGCCAATTAAACTAGTCACATCTGTCACGAGCGCATCTGTTCGAGGCAGCGGTAGCACCGCCTAGGCCTCGGCTCCAGGAGATTCACCTGAGCCGAGACCATCCCGACCAGCAAACGGCCGGCCGCCACCTTCTTCGCCGCGGCGATGGGGCAGCGCACCACCACCGTGCACAGGCCACTATCGCCGCGGCGCATCTCCCCCACCCTGACCTGCGCCTGAGTGCAGGCTCCGGCTTGTGCCACCGCAGCGGCGACATCCTCAGAGGAGGCCGAGTCGTCCAGCCCGGTTATCCGCATTTCTGCGGACTTCACCGGGCGGGAGACCTTGACCTCCTCAGGCGTGAAGAGTGACCGAATTGTTTCGGCCACCCTGTCCGCCTTGTCGCCGGAGGTGGCACCTGGGACCTCTAAGATCCTGGCCCCAGTTGCGGCAACCTTAAAGAAGACGCCTCCAGCGAGGCCCATCTCAGCAAGGTTGCCTTTCATGGCCTGTGTGGCCCGCCGGAGGACGCCCGCGTAACTAACGCCTTGCGCAAGCCCCTCCTCCGTCAGCTCCACCACAACGGCGGTGGAGCGTGGGGGGCGCAGGTCAGCCGGGCGGAGGCCCTTCTTCTTATTTTCCACCGGGGTAGCCCGGGAGGCCTTCTTCTTCTTCTTCTTCCTCCTCTTCTTCCCGACGACCTCTGTCCACGGCTGCTCAGCCGACGAAGAGGCCACCGGGGGGGGTTGGGGCTGGGAGGCGGGGCGCCGCGGCGCCACAGCGGCGGTCGCCCTCCCCTTGCCCTTCCCCTTCCCCTTAGAAGAGGAGGCCGATGGTGTGGGGGCAGATGTCTGCCGCGCAACCGGTGGGCCGGAGGGCGCCGGGCCAGCCGGCGTGCCTCCGACCATCCGGGGGCGGCCCCCAAGCGGAGGGCCCAGGGTAGGGACGGGCGTGAGGCCATAGTTGGCCAGGCACGCATCAACCACGTTGCGCGCCTGAGCCACCGTGGCCCGCATCAGTTCGTCCGCCCAGGCGGGACGCCGGTCCTCCGCGGGAGTGAAGGGCCGTGCTGGGCGCCGCGGGAGGGGTGGGAACTCCTCCCGTGGCCTCCCGGCAGGCGCCACGGCGGCGGCCGAGGGCGTCTTGGCAGCGTTGGTCCGAGCGGCAGCGGCAGTGGCCGCCTTCATGGCCGTCACCTCCGCTCGGAGCTCCGCCAGCTGCCTATGCAGCCCCTCATTCTCCGACCTCCAGCGCCTCTGAAGGTCGGAGGAAGTCTGTCCCCACAGGTGAAAGAAGGCCTCCCTCATATCTTCCGTGGCATTTTTTAGGTCCCGGACGAACCCCCCCTTCAGGTTGCCGGACCGGGCCGCCACCCTCAAGACGGTCTCGGCGCCAGCCTCAAACCGTTGCCTGAGGTCGGCAACCGAGTCTCCAGCCGAGGGGGACGCATCCGGGACCTCAACCGTCTTCGGGGCATCCCGACGGGCAGGTAAAGGCTGCCCGGGGAGCCTCCTCGTGGAGGGAGGCGGCATCGGGGAACCAGCCCTTCCTCGACAGGGCATCCCCTCCACCACCTCCACCTCCGTGTCTGAGCACGAGCGCGACGGCACCGGATGCGTTGTCTTCCGGCGCTTCGCGGAAGCCTCCCGCTCTCTTGCAGTCGCCGACGAGCACCGGCTCTGAGGCCGACTTGCCTCTGAACCCGAGCCCGCCTCGGACCCGGACTCGACGCTGACGGAGCTCCTCCGGCTTCCGTCAGGCGTCGACGCGCTAGCTCTATCATCGCTGGCGCGTGGTCGTAAAGGGCGCTTAAAGCGCCCTTTGGAGTCGCGCAATGGCACTTCATGCTCCTTCTTCCTCTCCTTCTCAACTTCTATGGGTTTTTGTTTTTCATGATTTTCCATATTGATCCCACGAGTAGAGACGATCTAAATTCGACCCCCGGGTGACGCTCATTCCGGGGGAAGGCCTACATACTGCTGGGGGACGGCAGGTACCCAGAGGTTTTTACAACTTCGCTGTTGGGTGGTGTGAGTTTTCCTTCTCGCGGGCCGGCCAACTAAGGCAAGCCCCTCGGTCCCGTTGAGCCGCTAGACGTGATCAACGACACTCAACGGGTAACGAGTCGGTTGGAGCAGGGTTGGGTTTCCCCTCCCCTATGTGCTCCCGCCCGGGCCTTACAGGCCCCACTTGTGATTTTTTAGAGAGGTTGTCTTCCTCTATCCCCCCGTGTTGGGCCGAATGGGGGTCCATGTTGGACCGATCCACCCGCCCCAACACCCCAAAATCGCCTAACTGGGCAGGACTCCTAAACCTAGACCTAAACTACCCAGGTAGGTAGGTTACCTAACAAAACCTAACCCTAACCTAAACCTACCACCCTAACGGGCCCCTACAACCTAACAACCTAAACCCTAACTAAACCTAACCTAACAACCCTAAATATTTATATATATATACATATACATATATATATATATATATATACACATATATATATACATATATATATATATACCTAACCTACCCTACCTACCTACCTAGGCCTGCCCTGGCCTTACGGGCCCCTACTTGTTATTTTTTACCGAGGTTTTCTTCCTCTACCCTCCCTGTCTCAAATCCACGTTTCCTCTGCTAATCAGAGGAACACGTGGAGAGACCCCCAAACGCGGCCCTTGCGGGCCGATAACCCCGAGACAAACTGCCTCGGGTTCCCTACGCGTGTGCCAGAGTATTAGCCACGAGTAATAATGCCCCCGAAAGGACATTATTACCCGTGTTGCCCGGGGTGTACCGGCCCAACGACTGCCGTTCCAATCCACTAAAATGTAGAAAGGACCAGCAGCCGTCGGGCACACGGGGAGGTTCTCTGGCCACACACCCCCTCATGTAATCCCCTATCTCAACCTTTATGTAATTGCCCCAATCTGTCCCAAACTAATTCTGTTAAATATCAGGGGATACAGATTGACGATGCTCTCTCCTTTCACTCACATATAGTTTTACTTACTGATCGCGAAAGCTAATCTTTGTCTTCAAAGCCCTTGGAGATGTTGTTGATGCACAAATCCTTAGAACCACCTATCCTGCACTATGCAATACTGTATCGTAACCTGGGGTGGAACACATAAAACACATCTCCTAAAATTAGAACGCACCCAAAGAGCGGTACTAAAAGTTGGTTGGAGGCTACCATTAAAAATTTCCTACAACTAATCTTTATAAAATCTGTAATGTCCTCTCTGTTCGCAAAATATTTATTCTCAATGTTATCCTCACAATTCACTCACAGACTTCTAATGACCCTTTCAAATTTCATTCCGTACGCCGAAAACATTATGTATGTCCCTCGATATCGGTCAAAACAAGGCACGAGCGCACGGGCACTTATACACACGCACCCACACACACAAACACACATACACACACACACATACACATACACACTCACACGCACTCATACACACACGGTAACATACACACGCACACCTTAAATATACACTCTCATCCCCGCACTTTTTGCTAATTTACCTTATCGATTGCCTTACATTTTCTTGTATCTTTGAAGTACATATTGTTTCTGACACGTTCTACAATCTCTAGCTGCATATTTTTGTATTACTAAAGGAGAGAGCCTGGAGATTTGTCACACAGGTTTCGTACCTAGTACTAACTCCAGCTCTCACGTAGGTTTGAGTTCATGCTGTATCTACTATTATTGTAATATTTCAATGTACTTACGTTTTTGAGAGAACAGAGAAAAAAAGAGTTTCGGCAACAAAAAACAAAGTGAGGGTCACTTGATTAATTTTATTTATATTTGCATTGTCGGTACTTCGACACATCACTAACGATGTCTACACACTGATGCACTGGGTTACTGTGGCCATGTTTGCATTATTATTTGTTGATGACTGGATTCTAAGATGTAAATAATCAGTAACGTTATCTAATGTTATATTACGTATGTCTAGAAATCGCGAAGTTCTAAAAGTAAACATTCATTTGTTTTTCTATATTCACTTCCCTTCAATACCTTCTTTATCTAAAATGTAGTTTTCGTCTGAGCATTTTCCAATAATATATCATTCACCTCTTTAAAGTTAGACAACGGTCTTTCGTGTCTACATTTTTCAAGGCATATTTCTGTCGAAGATAGCAGTATCAGACTAGTATAATGATTTCATCACATACAGGGAACAATGCACGGATGCCGTGTTAGTTATAATAGTCGCGTCGCAGGTTCCGTAGCAGGTTCGTAGGTTCGATCCTCAGACGAGACAAAATATTGTGTGAACCATAAATTGTTGTTTCTAGTCTGGGTCATATTTATATCCATGGTTTGAATATTTGTAAAGTTTCCCGTGACACAAGCATTAGATCTGGTGCGGGAGTAATCTTATAGAATAGAAAAAAATAAAGAGTATGATATGTCTAGCATCAGCCATCACTACAGACACTACAATCGGCAATGGCGCATAAGATGTCCTCTATTTATCTGTCAAATCGTAGAATCGTAGACATCATTAAAATATATTGTCCCCAGCCACCAGTGTGCTGTATCAATAGTTCAACTCAATAATACTCATTGGATACACTTACAACTATCAAGTTATCATAGTAACTTGCCAACACTATTTATTTTAAAATCAACTAAAAGATTCAAAAATACTCTCGTATTTTGTGACTCATATACCCCTATATAATAGTTGTGGCGACCCGAAATAATGGCTGCGGTCACTGGCAGTATTTTGTAAAACAAGGCATTCGAGGGAATTTTTAGCGTGCCACTGTTTTACGGGCTTCAGGGTTTCCGTGGTCGTTTGAAGTCTGTCAGGCATTTTGTGTTTAAAAGTATTTTGTAGTGAAGTGCAACTTGCTGTTTACTGTATTTTAAGGTGTGTCGAACGTAGTTCTTGTTGTTGGTAATGTTTATAGTCTATTACAATGTATAGTGGTGTAAAATGTATTGTAATCAATTTACAGTACGCCATTAATGTTTTGAATATCCAGTTTTTAATGTTTCGTCATGTGGTTGGTAAGGGACAGCGGATAATACTCTAATCCTTCTTTGTTATGCTGGTTAAGCAAACTTACATACATCCTGTTTGATGAAGTGTTGCAATGCAAGGTAAAAATAACAACACACGCAAGGTGTAGCACTTAATTTTTTTCACTGTACTAACGGCCTTAGGATGAAAGATTAATGAACCTCTTGACAACACGTCTCTTTAACACATTGGATAACTTACTCACTGTAGAAATACAATGGAATGGTTAGCTCATACCGCAATGTATCGCAACCAGTGCATGTGTAAATTAGAAACTCCGGTACTCTTTATGTAGTAGTATTAGACTATATACATAGATTTTTACATATTACACGCATACAGTAAAAAATTCGGCTGTGGCTGTTCTCTAAAACAACGGAGGTCTGGCGGCTTTGGGATCTGGTACTATATGGTATGGCACATATTTATTATACATATATAAAAATGCGAAACATACTTCAAAATTTCAACATAAAACTATCAATATCTATTATTACGTGAAGCAAAATCTTTGTACCCCTTTTTACGAAAATTGCGCGGACGGAAGAGTATGAAAGGCGCAGTTAAAATTTATATGGAGAAGGAGTGGCGATTCCTAATATGCATTAAAATACATTAAATTAATGAAAAAAACACTACACGCACACAACCATGCATTTGTCACACGCAGTCTAATCGTGTTCGTAGTATTTCGTCATTGTTCGGCTAATGTTGTACAATTCCTCGTAACCATGGTTACATACCTTATTTATATGTAATAATGAAAAATGGAAAACAGCTAAAAGCTTAGGAATATCGTCAATGAAAGTGGTTATGTTTACTTAACCACTTACATTATATAATTTGTTTGAAAAAGATAGGTAAATTAACCTGTAATCCTGAAATCTAAATGAAATGTGTTTATAAGGGAATAGTTACAGACAATAAAAACTTAATAACGATCTAACTTAACATTTTAAACAATTTTGGTCGTATTTCGACCGCTTGGCGACCGCTAGTTAATATAATAATATGACACTATATTTATTGGAGCTCAAATGGTTAACTTAGAATTTTAAACATAATATCTATTAAACAGATAGATTCAAAGAGGTTTCCAAAATGGCAAACATTCAAATAAAAAAGATCTCACTTGGTAGTTAACCGATGTATCTTTCAGAACTCTTTCACTCCACCAAATTGAAACTGTAAAGCAGATTTCGACGCATTCTATATAGCTAAGGCGGGTACACACTTCACTTAATTGCTCACTAGTTTTTATTACTCTGAAAACTATTAAAAGTACTGGCCAAATCTTTGGGGAAGAGCTTTTGGTTGGATATTTCGGTGGCCTTTTCCATTAATGTTTATTTTAAATATAAAATTTGAATTTATAAAGTATAACGGTACTTTTATATGATAAGAAACTTTGGAACATATTAAATTATATTATCCATATTTCGAGTCGAAATAAATCCACTTCAGTATGTCTCTTGAACGTCTCGGTTCAGTTCAGTCTTTTAAATCAGTATGCATTATCGTCAATTAATTTATTGGTGAAAAGATATCACTTGATTTAAATCACGTTAACCTAAATGTGTCGACCAACTGAAAAATAATTTATTTGTAGGGGACGACTTAAGCGTCGAGTGCTTATATGTTAGGACGGATTATCTTTTAAACCCAGGGCTAACAAACTTAAGAAAAGCACTAAAATTAATCTTAAATACTAAACCTCCAGCATCAGTGTTTAATAAAAGATTTATGTATTAAACTAAATTAAAAAAATATATTAATATGCATATTTTCAGGAATTTGTCTGAGTTTACTACATCGAAAAATCGAATAAAATTACACCCAACATGAATCCAATAGAACTACCGATAGAATAAAAATCAAAAATATAAATCTCTCAAATGCATTCGATATTTTATAACCAATGAAAAACGTGCGCCGACATAAAGCAAGCGTTTTATAAAAAACGCGCATGTGCACTCAGGTTAAAAGTTTGCAATAAGTGTAATGGAGTAAATGGATGAAGTCTGCATGTGGGATACCCGTGTCCATTCTGACATAATTCTGACATTTTTACCAGACTTAAAAAACATACCTTCACTTCCATACTACGGAGGGTTAGACAGATATACAGAAAAAAATTGCCTTCACGTCGTACTACTCTCGAAAGATAAGACCAGAGGTTCAGAATGCAGTGATTCTCTAGCTATGTTTAGGTTTTTCGAAATACATACGTGACTATAAAATCAAAAAATGTAAAGACATAAGTGTCTTTAATTATTGTGAGTTTAATCATTTAATTATTAAACTCACAACTTAAAGAAAAAACTAAACCTGTGTAAACCCAAATTTGAGCTGTGCTATCAAATAAGCCATCCAGCTAGCTACTTAAAAACATAACTATGTATATTCATGGTGATTTTGGAATTGACCGGTATAATTTAATTTTTGTTTAAACAAGATGATAATAATAATAATAATAATATTCTACCACATACACACAACACTATCTAGCCCAAACTAAGCAGAGCTTGTACTATGGATACTAGACAATGGATAAACATACAAATATATTTTTTTTTTTTTTTTTGTAAATACATACATATTATACATAGAAACACCCAGACCAAGACAAACATCCATGTTCATGCACACAAATATTTGTCTTGTGCGGGAATCGAACCCGCGACCTCAGGCGTGGCAGTCGGTTACACTAACCACTACGCCATCGAGGCCGACAACAACATGATGGCAACAACATAATATCTTTGTAGTGTTGATGCCATTACAAATATGTAATGTTCCTCAGAAATTCAAAGTTTAATTCTAATTTTTATTCAGTCTTAGGATTTCTTCACAAGAGCACTCTTAAATCACTTCTATTCAAGTTCAAATTTATGGTCAAGTGCTGGCTTACTAGCCGATATAATGATATTTCCTTAATGAACTCTTAAACTTCTACTTAGAGGAAGTCTACAACAGTCGGTTGCTTAACCACAATCTTCTGAAAGGTTTTTTTTATACAACTTAGGTGGGAAACAAATATACGACCCACCTGGTGGTAAGTGGTCACCGTAGCCTATGGACGCCTGTAACACCAGAGACATCACTTGCGCGTTGCCGACCCTTTAGGAAAGAAAAAGGAGAAAAAGGAAGTGGGAAGGAGAAGGAGCGGGCAAGGGGAAAGAGGGTGATTGGGCCTTCGGCACTCTAACTCACTGAACGAAACACAACAGTAGGAATACTGCTATTTCACGTCGATATTCTGTGAAAGGATAGTCCTTCCCCGGTCGAGCCGGTCCATTCGTGCTCAAATAAGCGAGACTCTACTACTCAGAAAACTCTTATTTCTTCAGTCTGGGTGTGCAACGTCTAAGTGGAGTGCCTGCCGTGTCGTACTTTTCTTCGAAATCAATACTCAGATTAAAACTAATTAAATAACAAAATCGACTTGACAAAATACTGCATCATAAGCTTTATAATCTTATTAAGTATACATATAGTACTTTTCAAAGAACTAAAAGTACCTATTGTAATTTTTGGCCAGCTCTAAATAATTAAACATTGGATTAAAACATTCAGAATATATCACTGCAGCCAAAAACTTCAAACCGAAAAAATACACATATGCCACAATTTTGCTCGACGAAACATTTATGCGACCCACAAATAGTTGCTTCGAGTTGGAGTGTACATCCCTATACATCCAATGCTAGCGATACAAAAATGATTACACGAACTTATTCCTGCACTCCATAGCAATATCCTTGCATCGTAAAGCAGTATGCTTAATACAAATCCTTCTCATGATACCTATTCAATTATTCACCTATACAGCCATCAAAATGTATGGAGTATATTGCAGCGTGTTATTGCGCTCACGATGTTAACACCATTTTAAACCGCTTACCTTTGCCTTTGATGTCAAAAGTCAATCGGTGGTTGTGCTACATAAACGTAGCTATAATTGTGCCTTGTATGGGTTCGTTTCTCATGCTGTGTTGCTTATATAATCGATAGGGAAACATGTTAAGTGTGTTACATGATATCACGCATCTAAGAGTGATAGCAGGAACGACGGTTTGCTGTAATGAAATTTGGATAGGTTACAAGCAATTTTGGTTTGAAAATTACTGGCCTACTAACTTCTTTAATAAAGCAAAAAGCTGATTTTAGGAGAGGGTTCAAGTCCGCAGTGCAATGGATGAGATTCGAAACCAGTTGCTTGATGGCAAGCCCTTTGTTAATTTTATCTATTGGGCCCCCGCCGCTTGTAACATAATTGTAATCAGTTTGACATACATATAAAAATTAGAAAGCAGTCTTTTAGATTTACTCTATTAAATACTGATTTCTTTTTTATAAATATCTCCAATTAGACATTCATCTAGCCACGTTCTATAAAAGTATAGCATATATAGAAGCGTTTATATTTAGCCCGACACTAAAGTAGGACTTGGTGGAGATCCTCGCTGGCTTCAGCATGAATGGGCCGGATCGACCGTGGTAGTACTACCCCTCACAGAATACCGGCGTGAAGTAATGGTACCCGTACTGTTGCGTTTCGTATCGGTGAGTGAGAGAGCCGGAGGCCCAGTTACCCAGATCCTTTTCCTATCCTTTCCTTTGTCCTTTCCGATCCATATGCTCGTTTGCCAACATATGCCATAAAAAAAATAAAAAAACAGTTATAGCACAGAATCGTGATTCTGTGGTATTGCCAACTACACCTCGGCTACTAGGCTAGTTCCTAAACTAGCCATGTAGGTGGCAATAGACACACCTCTGCTTAAACCATAGAACATGTGGGCGTGGCTATATATGTATATCAATTAGATTTCTTCCGCCATGTTCTTGCAAAATCAGTACATGTAAGGCGTCGTGTAAATGTACATACAATTCTATAAGTATAAAGCAAGCACTATTCTTTCTTGGGCGTCAGCCAACGCAGCGTAACATGTCGTTTAGATTGATAAAAACCGAAACAATAGCGGCAGCCAACCGAATGACAAGATTTGGAACAGACATAATTGCTATTTCTCAGTTATTTTAATTTCTTTAAAAGGAAAGAGTGTTAGGTATATGTTACAAAATTAAATATGTTTAACTGCCGCCGTAGCACAGCGGCAGTCAATGCAACTGCTCTATGTTAGTAACAGTGGTTTATTTTATTAAATTTATTATATCCTATGCTACTCGGTGCTAATTTAGCTTTCTAATGGTGAAAGACATTTTAAAATCGGTTGAGTAGTTTTCGAGTTAAAACCTTACAAACAAACAAAAAGTATTTTCCCTTTATAATAATACGGGTTTTATCGCGCTATATATTAACACTATTATGACATAATTTTGGTTGCTTTTCACCATAGATAGATTTAATAATATAATAAAAAATAACAAAACGTAAGTAGAAAACAAATTAGCATCCAAATATCTTCTGTTTTCACTTAAAATCGGTTTAATCTTGAAAACGTAACGCCCCCCTCAGTTTTACTGCTCACAAATAGTGCGACCAGTTATCATGAAGTGATGCTCATAGCAATTTGTCATTTATCACGCGGTCCGTTTCATATTTTATTAGTATAGATATAGATATTTGCTCTTAAAATCGATCGTAGGCAACTATTTTATTGCACATCGCTACGGTGAATACCCCTGACATGGCAAGCCTTCAAAGGCAACCTTACCATTAAAGTCACCATATAATTGCCTGCCACCTTTTTTATACCAAATCTCTTTCTTAAGTGCATATAGTGACAAGAACAGAAGAGGTATGTTAAGTTGGTTTTAGGTAAGTAGAAAGAATGGACGAGAAAAGACTGCCTAAGAAAGTTTATAAGGCTAGTGTGAATGGAACAGTCGCAAGCAGAAGACCTAGGCGAACGTTTCTCGATCAGATCCGAGACGTCCTGGACAAACACCTGGTTAAGAGCACCTTAAACCGGCGAGCGTGTATGAGGAATGTGATGAAAGTGAATGAAGCCAGAGAAGTGTCTCAGGATCGTAGCAAATGGAAATCCGTAGTCTCTGCCTACCTCTTTGGGAAACAGGCGTAAATCTAAGTATGTATGTATATATCTCTTTCTCACTTACTCTCTATACAAGTTATAACATCGTTTAAAAGCTAGTACCCTCAACTAGTGTGAACAATAACAATTATTATAACTAGTTCCTCTTATACATAGCTTGCAGCCTGCACGACCCAATTCTAACTAATATAATTAATGCGAAAGTGTGTTTGTGTACAACGGGGAACAACGACGCATATTTAACGTATGATATATTTACATGAAAAATTCCTACTGAGTAAAAAGCGCTGGCTTGTATTATTTTGCGTAATGGCTCCCGTCACCCTATAGGAGATTGGCTTAAAAATAATATAACATTGTAAGTGCGATTCACTTAGTGAGAAACAGTTCTGAAGACATAAATGTTTACTTCTGCTATTCCTTTCCTTACATCCCATTTACTATCTTGCCTTACTAGCTTTCACCCGCTACTTTGCTCGTGAGGTATTTGAAGTACCTACTGTTTTTCAAATTTACTTTTTCGTTATATTTAAGGTATTAATATGTATGGATAGAGACTGTTAGGATGGTACACGGGGCAGGTAATCATTAGATAGGTAAACACTTAAATCTTAAACTGACGTTTGTTATTTCCCTCCTAAACCCCGAACCAAATATTTTTTTAGTTGAAGGACTCAGGTCTCTCTTCGACCCTCAAATATTTTATTGTTGTTATGGTTTTAGGCGGCGTGTCAAAAGTGTCTTATTATTAATACTCGACTTCTAGGCAGCATATTAGTATGAAACATGCACCAGAATTTAAGCTACACCTTCAACAATACAACTGTGAAATCCGCATTCCATTGCATATCGTAGTTTTTGCATGATAAGCCATAGGTACATGTGACAACCATACAGACATACAGACATTTTTTTATATTATTTTTTTTACTTATATTTGCGACTACGACTTGTTGATGCGAAATTTCATGATAATCGGTCGAGTTGTTAAGGCGTGAAATCGTAACAAATAAACAAACTTACATTTGTATTTATAAAATAAGTTAGGACTAGTTAAGCTTTTTCTGTTAAATGATACACTCGCATTAGAAATAACTACTGCGTTGCGAGGGATCTTGTAAACATTCAAACAACAGACACCATTTCTTTTCTTTTGTGGTAAACTTCATTCCTTTCGTCTGCAGTCAGCCACCCATAATTGGTGAACCACCAAAAAGTCTTCATAGGTTACGGTAACGGCCTACCATCAAGTGGTATGCACGAATACCAAATTGGCTGGCCGAAAAAAAAGAAAATATCTATTTTTTAACCATACAAACGTTTCTGTTCTCCCACTAACCCTATTGTTTCAACTGAGCCGCAGCCGCCATAGAAGCATTTTTGGATCGATTCCAAAATACAGATTGATATTTCCTTACGTACTATGAACACTGCAATAATATCAATGTGGATTTATTCGACTTGGATATTTCTTGCTGATTCAAGATATGAGAACGATGGTGTAATAGATGCTTATGGTATTACGGAACCCGAGTTATGGAAGTACTTATGCATTGACACATTATATTTTGTCGACTACCATATCGGCTTACGTTTACGACTGTCTGTGAGTGACCGTGTCTGAGCTCGAGTCTCAGGTTACGTAAAGTTGTTATTAGATTGTTGTTACACTACTTAGATTTATTTATTTATTCAAGGTACACCAACGACATTTTTACAAAATAATTAATATTACATATTCATTAACTGGGATGCAGAGTAAAAACATCACTAAAAGGTGTGCACACCATTCACAGCTTTCATTACATTATTTCTAACGCAAAAATTAAAATGAAGTAAAACTACAAAAAGAAACATTAAAAGTACAAAACAAAATAAAAATTACATACAAAAGATGTACTTTCTTAGATGCGAGCAAGTATACTTTCAAAGTTTTTACTTGATCTGGACTATAGTCAAACGGAAAACCTGCTAGAGGTACAAAAATAATAACACGCACGCCATACATACACATACACGTACACACACACACACACTTAACCACCCATTCACATTCATACACTCAACCACACACACACCTAATTCACAAACATGATAATTATCATTATCTACACGCCCATACAAATTAATTGTAACTTTGTATATGTTTATTTTAATTTTACTTACCTGTTTTGAGTTTCATTATTTATTTTCTTTTTATGTCTACGTCTACTGTTAGATACAATTTCTCACTGTTTTAAGTACGAATTTTCCGTGGAATGGAAGCCTGGTTATCCATAACACAGGTTTTTACCTAGCTTGGAAACCAGTCTCCCAGTAACTTTTATTGATAACATTGTACCTTTGTGTTTAATTGTAATAATATGGGAGAAATAAATAAATTATAAATAAATAAAAAAAGAAAAGATAGGAATGAAAATAAAAAAATAATACTGCCCGCCTCTACTGCAACATTAAGGGTATACATATATTAGCAACTTCTCATTGCAATTTTTTAATTAATATTATTTACTAGATTTTTCCTGCGGTTCTGCTCGTGTAAATGTAGGTCAGGTCGGTTACAATGCTTTTTCTACATGAAAGGTGTCCCTATGTCCGTTTCTGTTCCCCTGACAACGTGTATGCGAAATGTCATGTCAATGTTACGGCGTGAAAGCGTGACAAACAAATAAACAAACTCATATTCGTATTTATAATATTAGTTATTATTCTATTCGAATTTATATTTTTATTCGGATATCACTCGAATGCATACGCATTACTAGTTTGACTGTAAGCCCAGTATAAGCGGCGATATCACCGTCTCCCACACGTCACACACCACTCAACATTTTACTGTTTGAACATCCTGTTTTCTTTTTCTTTCTTTAAAAAAGACAACCCTCTCTAGTAAAATACCCTGTGTCGCAGGTGACTTGACCAACATTCAAATAACGGACACAAAGGACACCCAGAGTCGGAGAAACCATTTGTGGATCTCCCAAAGTTTTATCTCGTTTGAGATTCGAACTCACAACGCTCAGCGCAGTGGCAAGGCGGTCACTTAAACTCCTACGCCATCCGGGTAGTCAATGGTTGAATCTGCACTAGCTATAAATGAATATTATTTCTCGTTGACTCGTACACGCGTCACTTAGAAGGTACACGCTGCGCCATGATAGCGCAAGTAATATCGTTATCTAATTTCACGAGAATGTGTCGGCGGCGGCTTGAGTTTGCAACGAGTGTACCGGTTTCCATAATATATGAAATTGCAGCACGCTTGTGGCAGCTTTTGATTTATTAAGTGTTGGTCTTTTCGCTGACTGTGTGGCTGGTGCATTGGAATTGTGGTCGAGCATCGAAATTGTGTAGTCCGTGTTCCCACAAATAACATTAAACTATGTCTATATCTTCAAAAGGCTATTTAACCTATTGATTCGTAGCGGCACACCGGTGGCCAAACACAATAGATTTTTAATTTTGTCTGGTATTCTAAGACAGATGATTAGTATAAAAAATTATAACCTATTCATTGTTATCCATGTAGATTATGGATTTTAAAAGTAATTTGCAAATCATTAATTATTATACAAAATATAGGTATTAATTAATTATTTTTACCTAGAATATACCTAACTGGTTTTTAATTGAAACCACGTGATCGTAAATTGTTTTGATTGGCTACATTTGTTTTGACGTCACATATTTGTAAACATCATCGGTCATTACTTGTTGTCAAATGTTTATTTACAAACGTATGACGTCGCTTAATGATTTGACGCAATATTGCCATAGCAAGCATTTTGTCGGGTTAAATAATTATACATACCTACATACATACATAGATTCACGCCTGTTTCCTAGAGGGGCCGGCAGAGACTACGTATTTCCATTTGCTACGATCCTGACATATTTCTCTGGCTTCATAAAAAATCAGTATATTTTGTAATTACTTTGGTATGAAATGCTTAAAATAATTAAAAATAAACATTATTTTTGTAGGGTCCATAGATACCGCTGAATAATGTATGATACTCAGACATGGCACAAAGCTTAGTGAACCCCACATATCGTTGACCCGTGTGGGATTCGAACCCGCTTAGCGCTGTAGTAGTGGAGAGACGACCACTTCAATCACTGCACCATCTGTGCAGTCAAAATAATATATCCATGGACATACATACCTTATGTTTTTGTACATTTTGTCATGCAGTCGGATTGAATTGGATACTTGACACACAAATATACCAAGTCCTTCTATTTTCACTACGGTGTTCTAACTCGCAGCTCCGTATGATAGGTGGGTCCCTGGAACTGAAAGTACATCAGCAACCCACCCAGCAGTGCCTAATGCAGAGAAGGAAGGTAAGCGGGCGACGACTCCTAGCCGATGCCCTGGCTCGACAGAGGGCGTCGGTCGCTCTTACTCAACGGACCAAATCCTATATTAACACATAGGTGGGTTTATATCCACAGTTACCGTAGATTCGTGTGTGCAAAGCGGCAGAAAATATTTGCCAAATTAAACAATACGGCAATATACATAACCCCTTCATTGTTGTCGTAATAAACTTAGTTGAAAGCTTTTCACCGAGATTCGGCTGCATCGGCCGATTTACAAATAAGGCTAATATGAACATTTTCAAACTAATTAATGTCAAGAGCCGTACTCGCCAAATAGGTCGGTAGCTTTCATTATTGTTTACGCAAAATTTATCTGGAAAATATGTTTACTGGCTGCTTCATATTTAAGTGAGCTTTATTTTATATCACGTTCAATTAGCTGAGCTTATATGATGTTAGTAAAGGCATATAGTAGTAGTGCTTGTATTGTTATTTTCCAAATTATAATATACTTTTGTAACCTAAAAATATAACACTAACTAATATTATAAATGCGATCCTTTTCCTATCCTTTCCTTTGTCCTTTACCTCCTTCATTCCTATTTAAATGGCTGGCAACGCACTTGTAACTCCTTTGGGGTTACGGGTGTCCATGGGCGGCGGTAATCGCTTACCATCAGGCGGTCCGTCCGCTCGTTTGCCAACCTATGCCATAAAAAGAAATAAGAGTAAAAGTAGAAGTAGAGTAGGATATTATAGATGTGAATTTGTCCATATTTTTGTTTGTTTGACATACATTCACGGCTTTAACACTCGATCGATCATCGTGGAATTTCGTATACACGTTGCCACGGGTACAGAAAAGGTTATAGGATTTCATAAAAAGAAAGCAGTGTGTCTGAGCGAGCGAAGCTGCGGGCAAAAGCTAGTATGAAAATATAAATGCTATACTTCATCTCTCAACTTAAATATAACGAAATATAACCTATACATGTGTTCAATCTTATGTTGATATAGAAAATGTGAAAGATGAAACAAGTGAATCCATATTGTAATTCGTTTTGGAATTATTGAACTCAAAACAAATAGGTATTCTTTGTCGGGGTAAATTGTTCCGAGGACCTTCTTCACAAAATATATTTTCTTGGAATCAAATTCAGTTATTTGAGTTACTATTTTTATGAATTTACACCCTTGTCAAATTCAAAGCATTTTATTTATTTTATTAAAACTATAAATAAAGAGTGCTTGCTTACTAAAATAAGTTGTATACATTTTGTAGAAAAGGATAAGAGTTCGGCAAAAAGCGGACGAATATGCATTAACAATGTGATAATATCAGCCCTGTATCACAACAAGTGTCCCACTGCTGGGCACGGGCCTCTTCTCAGTAAGAGAAGGGTCAGGCAATGGTCCACCTCACTGGTCCGTTGCGAGTTGATTCACATATATTCGACAACATTATGAAGACCTCTCAGACATGCAGGTTTCCTCACGAGGTTTTCATTCACTGTAAAAGCGAACGATAATGAGAATAATAATAAACCTCGATGGCGTAGTGGTTAGTATAACTGACTGCCACGCTTGAGGTCGCGGGTTCGATCCCCGCACAAGTCAAACATTTGTGTGCATGAACATGGATGTTTGTCTTGGTCTGGGTGTTTCTATGTATAATATGTATGTATTTACAAAAAAAAAATATATATGTATGTTTATCCATTGTCTAGTAGCCATAGTACATGCTCTGTTTAGTTTGGGCTAGATGGTGTTGTGTGTATGTGATAGAATATTATTATTATATTACGATCATAACATCAAATAATCATGAATCTACATTTGGATCGAACTCAAGACCTCTGCGTGCTATCTATCGCTGCTTTTACAATGCATTAAAAGTAAATCACGCAAAATTGATATCTCAGGATGTTATTAAGGTTGGTAATCTGTAGCCTCTTCGTTAAACAGGCGTAATGTGTATGTAATGTATAGGTAATGATATGTTACTAGAAAATATACAGTTGAAATTTAAACATGAGTCGTAAAATTCTGTTAGATGTAACAACAGACATATGTATTAAAAGTATAATACTAAAGGTATGTGGACTCATAAGACACCTAAACACAATACTTATTTAAAATAAAACGGCAGCAATATTTTCAAAAAGCATTTATTGATGCAATATAGACGTCATAATGTACAAGATATTGCGTTAATTGTACCATACATTACCGATTATATAAATCTAGGGGAACCAATAAGTGTATGTAATAGAATAATTCAATTTTAAGTAGCGTTCAGTGAACCTTTATAGTGACAGTAGCATTATATACCACACAAAAGTCGTACGATTTGAACGACAAGTAAAAAAAATTAAAGCTATATAAAAAGTTAAGGCTTGCGATAAATATGAAACCTCCTACTATTCCATATAAAAACAAACCAAATTCATAAAATCCACACTACCATAGCCACGGTTATTAAGGCATCAAACCAAATCGAACCAATCAATAAATCGAATTAAAATCAGCTGCGGAATGAATTCAAATTACTGTGAAAATACCAAAACAAAGTAATCCACGATTGTCCGGTACTGCGTGACCAGATAACATGCGGTATAGAATTAATAACCGCTACAATTTTGTATTTTCAATCGTAAAGCCGAGTATAGATAAGGCAGTTGACAGAATTTAGAGCTAATTGAAATTGGGATGACCCGTGAAAACATATGAATTTTCTATTCTAATGACTAGACAATAGGTGTGTTTATTTACTGTTGATTGTTTGATCGTAGTTTTAATATTTTATGATTACACATTGGTAAAATCAATCAAATTATTCCAATCTGTAAGCAAATAGAAATATTCGGCACTTGGATGATTATTCGAATTCATTGTGGTACATCCGCTAATCTATCAATCCAAACGTTGATATTGATTAATTAATTATTTACGTATAGGCGTACGCAAATGTGAATGTAAATATCGTCAAGGTATTCACGAGGTTCTGCGGTATTATGAGATAAATCTAAAAAACAAAAAGAAGGTCTGCGTAGTATCCATCGCATACCGCTCTGGCGTACGAGTGTAGATAGGAAGAAGCGTGTGGAGAGTGTAGTGAGTATAAGAGTATGCAAAGTGGTATAGAAATATTAGGTGAAGACCAAAGAATCATTACACTTAAAAATTTTGCTCGACCATAACTTAATAATGATCATCAATTAAAATGTCGACTTTTCAATCATGATTGGTATTATAATCAGTGTCAACGAATAAATGTTGAATATTTGAATTTCTTGTTTCATAACAATGAAACGTCGCTAGTTTACGCACAATATTATTGACGAAACGTATTTCAGTAAAAACCCATCAGGGTCGCAGGTTTCTTAGCCGTTAAAGCAATCGATAACTTACGGTAATGTGCACACAGCTTTGAGAACTGACAGAGGGCTTTACGATCAAAATTGAAACATCTGACTTGGCCGTGAAATGTTCCCATTAGGCTGAAATTTTAATTAAATGAAAATAAAGCAAAGATTTTGTCTCCGTAGTCTCTGCCTACCTCTTTGGGAAACAGGCGTAAATCTATGTATGTATGTATGTATCTCTTTCTCACTTACTCTCTATACAAGTTATAACATCGTTTAACAGCTAGTACCCTCAACTAGTGTGAACAATAACAATTATTATAACTAGTTCCTCTTATACATAGCTTGCAGCCTGCACAACCCAATTCTAACTAATATAATTAATGCGAAAGTGTGTTTGTGTACAACGGGGAACAACGACGCTCATATTTAACGTATGATATATTATTTATAACGGGATTTTAACATGAAAAATTCCTACTGAGTAAAAAACGCTGGCTTGTATTATTTTGCGTAATGGCTCCCGTCACCCTATAGGAGATTGGCTTAAAAATAATATAACATTGTAAGTGCGATTCACTTAGTGAGAAACAGTTCTGGAGACATATATTTACTTCTGCTATTCCTTTCCTTACATCCCATTTACTATCTTGCCTTACTATGTGACGCGGACCGCGCGACCTTGACGGCTGCGCGCGAGTCGGAGTGGTGGCTGTCGCCCCCCCTTCCCCTCCTGCCCGGCGGTAGCCATATATAAGCCGATCGCGTCCTGGACGTGCTCTCCTTGCGGCCCGGCTCCACATCTTCAGTTAAGTGTTCTTGACTACAAGGACACGCAGCAAGCCTTTAAGTGACCCACGCCCTGTCTATTTTATATTGTTAAAGTTGTACATGTTAACTAAACGCATTAAAAGTGTAATTGCCATACCTTCTCTTATTTGTATCTTTTAATTAAATTCACCTAGGGACACCACGCCCCTACGGCGTGGCCTGTTACTCTAAAACCTTCATTTCTTCTAAAGAAAACCTCTAAAGGTTACAATGGCGCCCAAACTGAACGGACAAGAGAGAGTTATAGCCTATTATAGTAAGTCGCTCACTAGCCAGGAAAAAAATTATAGTGCTACTGAGCGCGAAGCTTTAGCCGTGTTATCTGCTATAGAGCATTGGCGTTGTTATGTGGAGAACGGAAAAAAATTTACAGTTTACACCGACCATGCCGCTCTCAAGTGGTTTTTAAAGCTAAATAACCCTACAGGTCGTTTGGCGAGATGGAGTGTTCGCTTATCATGCTACAATTTCGAGATCAAACATCGTCGGGGTTCTGAGAACGTTGTACCTGATTTACTTTCACGTTCTATACCTATATCCTCCATAACTAATGTTACTAATGAACTTACTAATGGTTCTTTAGGATGTCCAGATACTGATGACTCCTGGTATCTAAACATTTTTAATGGTTGTGTTGATTCACCGACATTATTTGTCGATTATCAAGTAATAAACAATAAATTATATCGCTTTAAAAAAACTCTTAATCCCCTAACTAGGGATTTTCAATGGAAAGAAGTTGTTCCGTTGGAACAGAGGTCTACCATTATATCTAATAATCATGCTTCACCCACAGCTGGTCATTTTGGCGTCTTTAAGACTTATAAGCGCTTAGCACTTAATTACTATTGGCCTGGCATGTATTCTGACGTGGTCAAGTTCGTGAATCTGTGCGATTCCTGCATCGCTCATAAACATCAAAATCATGCCACCTTGGGTCACATGGGCCAACCTAAGTCTTGCCAGAAACCCTTTCAGGTGATTAGTATTGACTTAATAGGTCCATTACCACCTAGTAGGAGACAAAATTCTTTTATATTTGTGGTCAGTTGTTGTTTCTCTAAATATTGTTTGCTTTTTCCTATCAAGCGGGCTACCGCAGACATAATAACAAGAATACTTGAAGAAAATGTGTTTTTAGTGCATGGTATTCCATCCACTATTATCTTAGACAACGGTAAACAATTCATTAGTGCAACTTTCAAAAATCTCTTAACTAAATACAAAATTCCAAATCTACATTATACACCGTTATATTCTCCTCACGTGAATTCTGTTGAACGTTATAACAAAACTATTATGACAGCTATTTCTACTTTTATAACTTCCGATCATCGAATCTGGGACACTTTAACTACAAAAATTCAGTTTGCAATAAACTGCGCGGTTAACGAGACAACCGGTTTTACTCCTAATTTTCTTGTGTACGGTCGCGAGCTTGTCACTTGTGGTTCATTATTTGGGGTCAGTAACTCTGATCCCAATATAGTCCATATTCCTCATGACAATTACGCTGAGAATCTTGGCTATTTAACTTCTATTTTCGAGAAAGTACAAGCAGCATTATTGGTCGCTCACCAACGCAATTGTAAGTCTTACAATCTACGTCGTAAACCGGTTGAGTTTAATGTTGGTGATATTGTGTGGAGAAGAACGTTTTACCTTAGTGATAAAGATAAATACTTTAGTAAAAAGTTGGCACCTAAATTTATTAAATGTAAAATTGTTTCCAAGAAGTCTCCGTTAGTATATATACTGTCTGATATGTCTGGTAAACCTCTCGGTGAGTGGCATGTTAAAGACTTGAAACTAATTAACTATAAGGAATAGTTTGGTGATTCTAGCTAGTGGACTTTTGTTGTACCAAACCCAAGACTTCGTCGTAGGGCTAGCTAGATCACGACATTGTCTTGATTTTTTTTTCTTTTGTGATTTGTTTATATTTAATCTAATTACTTAACTACAAAAGTAATACTTCCTAGCGTAACACTAGAAAATATACGCTTCTAAACTGCGTACTTCAAAGCGTGTATTTGTTTATAAATTTATATGCATTTTAGAAATTTCCTTTTTTTTAGACAATACTTTGTGTCTTAATTACGCATTCTATCTTCATATCAATTATTGCTTTCGAAAATACTAATCGAAATCTAAACATTTCATTTTTTCACCCAGTGGTTCAGTGGTTAAATTGTCACTGTCAAGTCGGTCTACAGGTTCAGCCTTTTTTGGTCCCGTCATATTTTTTTGCATTCATAGTGGTTCTTCTTATCTGCTTGCTAGCGTACTAATCGCTATATTTTTGTATTGTACAATTTCACCGTAGTTATGGTTTATTGATCTTCATAACAAACTCATTAGCTAATTACTTTGTTGACATTCTAAACGTGTTATTATCTAACGGCCAGCTGTCGAGTCCGCATTCCTAATGAATGAATCACCTTGCCTTTAACGTGTTTTTTTTTATTGTTATCTGCTGCTTTTATTATGATCTGTTCGCAGCTACGGTGTTATCTATTATAGATTCTCGTCTATTAAATACTATTGATCATTTAAAGGACTGACACCACTTCTACTACCTGTTTCAGGATGCCGATCGGAAGCTGCTGCCGGAGGAGAGGGGAGTCCTCGGGAGACCGAATTTTCCCGAGGAAAAATTCTCCCCTAACGAGGGGGGTGTGTGACGCGGACCGCGCGACCTTGACGGCTGCGCGCGAGTCGGAGTGGTGGCTGTCGCCCCCCCTTCCCCTCCTGCCCGGCGGTAGCCATATATAAGCCGATCGCGTCCTGGACGTGCTCTCCTTGCGGCCCGGCTCCACATCTTCAGTTAAGTGTTCTTGACTACAAGGACACGCAGCAAGCCTTTAAGTGACCCACGCCCTGTCTATTTTATATTGTTAAAGTTGTACATGTTAACTAAACGCATTAAAAGTGTAATTGCCATACCTTCTCTTATTTGTATCTTTTAATTAAATTCACCTAGGGACACCACGCCCCTACGGCGTGGCCTGTTCCTCTAAAACCTTCATTTCTTCTAAAGAAAACCTCTAAAGGTTACAACTAGCTTTCACCCGCTACTTTGCTCGTGAGGTATTTGAAGTACCTACTGTTATTTCCAAATTTACTATTTCGTTATATTTAAGGTATTAATATGTATGGATAGAGACTGTTAGGATGGTACACGGGGCAGGTAATCATTAGATAGGTAAACACTTAAATCTTAAACTGACGTTTGTTCTTTCCCTCCTAAACCCCAAACCAAATATTTTTTTAGTTGAAGGACTCAGGTCTCTCTTCGACCCTCAAATATTTTATTGTTGTTATGGTTTTAGGCGGCGTGTCAAAAGTGTCTTATTATTAATACTCGACTTCTAGGCAGCGTATTAGGATGAAACATGAACCAGAATTTAAGTTACACACTCAACAATACAACTGTGAAATCCGCATTCAATTGCATATCGTAGTTTTTGCATTATAAGCCATAGATACATGTGACAACCATACAGGCAGATAATTTTTTTTTGTATAATATTTATTTTACTTATATATGCGACTACGACTTGTCAATGCGAAATTTTATGATGATCGGCCGAGTTGTTAAGGCGTGCAATCGTAACAAATAAACAAACTTACATTTGTATTTATAAAATAAGTTAGGACTAGTTAAGCTTTTTCTATTAAATGATACACTCGCATTAGAAATAACTACTGCGTTGCGAGGGATCTTGTAAACATTCAAACAACAGACACCATTTCTTTTCTTTTGTTGAAAACTTCATTCCTTTCGTCTGCAGTCAGCCACCCATAATTGGTGAACCACCAAAAAGTCTTCATAGGTTACGGTACGGCCTACCATCAGGTGGTATGCATGAATACCAAATTGGCTGGTCGAAAAAAAAGTAAAATATCTATCTTTTAACCATAAAAACGTTTCTGTTCTCCCACTAACCCTATTGTTTCAACTGAGCCGCAGCCGCCAAAGGAGCATTTTTGGATCGATTCCAAAATACAGATTGATATTTTCTTACGTACTATGAACACTGCAATAATATCAATGTGGATTTATTCGACTTGGATATTTCTTGCTGATTCAAGATATGAGAACGATGGTGTAATAGATGTTTATGGTATTACGGAACCCGAGTTATGGAAGTACTTATGCATTGACACATTATATTTTTTTGACTGCCATATCAGCTTACGTTTACGACTGTCTGTGAGTGACCGTGTCTGAGCTCGAGTCTCAGGTTACGTAAAGTTGTTATTAGATTGTTGTTACACTACTTAGATTTATTTATTTATTCAAGGTACACCAACGACATTTTTACAAAATAATTAATATTACATATTCATTAACTGGGATGCAGAGTTAAAACATCACTTAAAGGTGTACACAACATTCACAGCTTTCATTACATTATTTCTAACGCAAAAATTAAAATGAAGTAAAACTACAAAAATAAACATTAAAAGTACAAAACAAAATAAAAATTACATAAAAAAATTTAGTCTCTTAGATGCGAGCAAGTATACTGCCCGTCTGATGGTAAGCGATTACCATAATATTTGGATTGATATTGCAACAAATAAAATTGTATTTACATGTTAGCTTAATTCTCGTTGCAATTTTTTTATTATAATTTATTTACTAGATTTTTCCTGCGGCTCTGCTCGTGTAAATGTAGGCCAGGTCGGTTACAGTGCTTTTTTAACATGAAAGGTGTCCCTATGTCTGTTTCTGTTCCCCTGACAACGTGTATGTGAAATTTTATTATGTTCGCTAGAGTAGTTACGGCGTGAAAGCATAACAAACAAATAAACAAACTATTATTCTATTCGACTTTGTGTTTGTATTCGGATATCACTCGAATGCATACGCATTACTAGTTTGACTGTAAGCCCAGTATAAGCGGCGATATCACCGTCTCCCACACGTCACACACTCAACATTTTAATGTTTGAACATCCTGTTTTCTTTTTCTTTCTTTAAAAAAGACAACCCCGCTCTAGTAAAATATCCTGTGTCGCGGGCGACTTGACAAACATTCAAATAACGGATACAAAGGAAACCCAGAGTCGGAGAAACCATTTGTGGATCTCCTAAAGTTTTATCTCGTTTGGAATTCGAACTCACAACACTCAGCGCAGTGGCAAGGCGGTCACTTAAACTCCTACGCCATCCGGGTAGTCAATGTTTGAATCTGCACTAGCTATAAATGAATATTATTTCTCGTTGACTCGTACACGCGTCACTTAGAAGGTACACGCTGCGCCATGATAGCGCAAGTAATATCGTTATCTAATTTCACGAGAATGTGTCGGCGGCGGCTTGAGTTTGCAACGAGTGTACCGGTTTCCATAATATATGAAATTGCAGCACGCTTGTGGCAGCTTTTGATTTATTAAGTGTTGGTCTTTTCGCTGACTGTGTGGCTGGTGCATTGGAATTGTGGTCGAGCATCGAAATTGTGTAGTCCGTGTTTACCAAGAATATACCTAACTGATTTTTAATTGAAACCACGTGATCGTAAATTGTTTTGATTGGCTACATTTGTTTTGACGTCACATATTTGTAAACATCATCGGTCATTACTTGTTGTCAAATGTTTATTTAGAAACGTATGACGTCGTTTAATGATTTGACGCAATATTGCCGTAGCAAGCATTTTGTCGGGTTAAATAATTATACATACCTACATACATACATAGATTCACGCCTGTTTCCTAGAGGGGCCTGCAGAGACTACGTATTTCCATTTGCTACGATACTGACACATTTCTCTGGCTTCATAAAAAATCAGTTTATTTAGTAATTAGTTTGGTATGAAATACTTAAAATAATTAAAAATAAACATTATTTTTGTAAGGTCCATAGATACCGCTGAATAAAGTACGATACTCAGACATGGCACAAAGCTTTGTGAACCCCACATATCGTTGACCCGTGTGGGATTCGAACCCGCTTAGCGCTGTAGCAGTGGAGAGACGACCACTTCAATCACCGCACCATCTGTGCAGTCAAAATTATATATCCATGGACATACATACCTTATGTTTTTGTACATTTTGTCATGCAGTCGGATTGAATTGGATACTTGACACACAAATATACCAAGTCCTTCTATTTTCACTACGGTGTTCCAACTCGCAGCTTCGTATGGTAGGTGGGTCCCTGGAACTGAAAGTACATCAGCAACCCACCCAGCAGTGCCCAATGCAGAGAAGGAAGGTAAGCGGGCGACGACTCCTAGCCGATGCCCTGGCTCGACAGAGGGCGTCGGTCGCTCTGACTCAACGGACCCAATCCTATCTTAACACATAGATGGGTTTATATCCACAGTTACCGTAGATTCGTGCGTGCAAAGCGGCAGAAAACATTTGCCAAATTAAACAATACGGCAATATACATAACCCCTTCATTGTTGTCATAATAAACTTAGTTGAAAGCTTTTCACCGAGATTCGGCGGCATCGGCCGATTTACAAATAAGGCTAATATGAACATTTTCATACTAATTAATGTCAAGAGCCGTACTCGCCAAATAGGTCGGTAGCTTTCATTATTGTTTACGCAAAATTTATCTGGAAAATATGTTTACTGGCTGCTTCATAGTTAAGTGAGCTTTATTTTATATCACGTTCAATTAGCTGGCTTATATGATGTTAGTAAAGGCATATAGTAGTAGTGCTTGTATTGTTATTTTTCTTTGACGTGACTGGGTCTATTCCGAATTATAATATACTTGTGTAACCTAAAAATATAACACTAACTAATATTATAAATGCGATCCTTTTCCTATCCTTTCCTTTGTCCTTTCCCTCCTTCATTCCTATTTAAATGGCTGGCAACGCACTTGTAACTCCTTTGGGGTTACGGGTGTCCATGGGCGGCGGTAATCGCTTACCATCAGGCGATCCGTCTGCTCGTTTGCCAAACTATGCCATAAAAAAAAGAGTAGAAGTGGAAGTAGAGTAGGACATTATAGATGTGAATTTGTCCATATTTTTGTTTGTTTGACATACTTTCACAGCTTTAACACTCGATCGATCATCGTGGAATTTCGTATACACGTTGCCAGGGGTACAGAAAAGGTTATAGGATTTCATAAAAAGAAAGCAGTGTGTCTGAGCGAGCGAAGCTGCGGGCAAAAGCTAGTATGAAAATATAAATGTTATACTTCATCTCTCAACTTAAATATAACGAAATATAACCTATACATGTGTTCAATCTTATGTTGATATAGAAAATGTGAAAGATGAAACAAGTGAATCCATATTGTAATTCGTTTTGGAATTATTGAACTCAAAACAAATAGGTTTTCTTTGTCGGGGTAAATTTTTCCGAGGACCTTCTTCACAAAATATATTTTCTTGGAATCAAATTCAGTTATTTGAGTTACTATTTTTATGAATTTACACCCTTGTCAAACTCAAAGCATTTTATTTATTTTATTAAAACTATAAATAAAGAGTGCTTGCTTACTAAAATAAGTTGTATACATTTTGTAGAAAAGGCTAAGAGTTCGGCAAAAAGCGGACGAATATGCATTAACAATGTGATAATATCAGCCCTGTATCACAACAAGTGTCCCACTGCTGGGCACGGGCCTCTTCTCAGTAAGAGAAGGGTCAGGCAATGGTCCACCTCACTGGTCCGTTGCGAGTTGATTCACATATATTCGACAACATTATGAAGACCTCTCAGACATGCAGGTTTCCTCACGAGGTTTTCATTCACTGTAAAAGCGAACGATAATGAGAATAATAATAAACCTCGATGGCGTAGTGGTTAGTATAACTGACTGCCACGCTTGAGGTCGCGGGTTCGATCCCCGCACAAGTCAAACATTTGTGTGCATGAACATGGATGTTTGTCTTGGTCTGGGTGTTTCTATGTATAATATGTATGTATTTACAAAAAAAAAACATATATGTATGTTTATCCATTGTCTAGTAGCCATAGTACAAGCTCTGTTTAGTTTGGGCTAGATGGTGTTGTGTGTATGTGATAGAATATTAATATTATATTACGATCATAACATCAAATAATCATGAATCTACATTTGGATCGAACTCAAGACCTCTGCGTGCTATCTATCGCTGCTTTTACAATGCATTAAAAGTAAATCACGCAAAATTGATATCTCAGGATGTTATTAAGGTTGGTAATCTGTAGCCTCTTCGTAAAACAGGCGTAATGTGTATGTAATGTATATGTTACTAGAAAATATACAGTTGAAATTTAAACATGAGTCGTTATTGAGTTATCATTGAGTCGAATTCTGTTAGATGTAACAACAGACATATGTATTAAAAGTATAATACTAAAGGTATGTGGACTCATAAGACACCTAAACACAATACTTATTTAAAATAAAACGGCAGCAATATTTTCAATAAGCATTTATTGATGCAAGATAGACGTCATAATGTACAAGATATTGCGTTAATTGTACCATACATTACCAATTATATAAATCAAAGAAACCAATAAGTGTATGTAATAGAATAATTCAATTTTAAGTAGCGTTCAGTGAACCTTTATAGTAACAGTAGCATTATATACCACACAAAAATCGTACGATTTGTACGACAAGTAAAAAAAATTAAAGCTATATAAAAAGTTAAGGCTTGCGATAAATATGAAACCTCCTAATATTCCATATAAAAACAAACCAAATTCATAAAATCCACACTACCATAGCCACGGTTATTAAGGCATCAAACCAAATCGAACCAATCAATAAATCGAATTAAAATCAGCTGCGGAATGAATTCAAATTACTGTGGAAATACCAAAATAAAGTAATCCACGATTGTCCGGTACTGCGTGACCAGATAACATGCGGTATAGAATTAATAACCGCTACAATTTTGTATTTTCAATCGTAAAGCCGAGTATAGATAAGGCAGTTGACAGAATTTAGAGCTAATTGAAATTGGGATGACCCGTGAAAACATATGAATTTTCTATTCTAATGACTAGACAATAGGTGTGTTTATTTACTGTTGATTGTTTGATCGTAGTTTCAATATTTTATGATTGCACATTGGTAAAATCAATCAAACTATTCCAATCTGTAAGCAAATAGAAATATTCGGCACTTGGATGATTATTCGAATTCATTGTGGTACATCTGCGAATCTATCAATCCAAACGTTGATATTGATTAATTAATTATTTACGTATAGGCATACGCAAATGTGAATGTAAATATCGTCAAGGTATTCACGAGGTTCTACGGTATTATGAGATAAATCTAAAAAACAAAAAGAAGGTCTGCGTAGTATCCATCGCATACCGCTCTGGCGTACGAGTGTAGATAGGAAGAAGCGTGTGGAGAGTGTAGTGAGTATAAGAGTATGCAAAGTGGTATAGAAATATTAGGTGAAGACCAAAGAATCATTACACTTAAAAATTTTGCTCGACCATAACTTAATAATGACCATCAATTAAAATGTCAACTTTTCAATCATGATTCGTATTATAATCAGTGTCAACGAATAAATGTTGATTATTTGAATTTCTTGTTTCATAACAATTAAACGTCGCTAGTTTACGCACAATATTATTGACGAAACGTATTTCAGTAAAAACCCATCAGGGTCGCAGGTTTCTTAGCCGTTAAAGCAATCGATAACTTACGGTAATGTGCACACAGTTTTGAGAACTGACAGAGGTCTTTACGATCAAAACTGAAACCTCTGAATTGGCCGTGAAATGTTCCCATTAGGCTGAAATTTTAATTAAATGAAAATAAAGCAAAGATTTTGTATAACAAGAATAGACAGGCAATTACGTTAAATAAATACTTACTTACTGCGATAGACACAGATATATTATATACACACTACTCGTCTCTTAGTATAGTAAAGTAGCAGCAAAGCCTAGTGGGAGACCGTTGGACTGCGACGCAGAGGTCTAAATGTCGATTCTAAGGCACGTCAGACTTTTATAAGTTTTGTGCGTATACAAACATTTTTACAAAACAGAAAACTGACTTTAAAAACGAATATTCTAAAAGAAAAAATGCACTAAATGGTTAAAATATAATTGCGTATTCTTGTGAATAATTAAATTATTGTTATTAATGGAGTTGGTGCCAGCTAAGGTAGATTTATAATTACTTAAACGTGAGACGGTAGATTTGCTACCATTTATTAAAGAATTCCGTTGTATAAAACCTAAGATCTTTATCAGAACATCACCAAATTAGAATGGGTCTACCTTGAAATACAACGATGCGCTTCCGAACCATCCTATACAGTTGTTTATTTTGTTCATTTTACATCGGCATAAAATGTGAACATCATCAATGTAGTCGCAATCGACCAAAGCGCATTATAAAGGATACCTGGAAAACTACTTATCAAATCTTGATTAAAATTAAATTGGACCAAAGGAAAAGCACCAGCTTTCAAATAAAAAAAGAATCAGCAATTTTATTTCACCTAGAAAAAGGAGGAGATTCTCACTGTATGTTTTTTTTTATATGTGTTATACATATAAATAAAAAACATACAGTGAGAATCTCCTCCTTTTTTGAAGTCGTTTATAATAGTTAATTATGGCTTGCTTTAACGGTGAAAAAACCATCGTGAGGAAACCTGCACGGCTGAGAGTTCTCCATAATGTTCTCTAGGATATGTGGAGTATGTCAATGCGCTCAGGGCCAGCGTGGTAGACTATAGCCTAACCCGTCTCATAGATAAATAGTAGTCTCGTATTCCTTTCTAGCGATACAATTTTGAAAATAATATTGTATATCTCCATATTATTTTAACCCGTATTACACAGCAGATAAATAAATCGGTATAAATAGTCAGACACCAGAGCAGAATGATCGTGATAAAATATTAGAATGGACGTGTGTTATCAGCCTTAAATGCCACATTGTATTTTCAAACGTAATTTACTAGCGGTGTCTCTTTAACACGTTATTAGTGAGAATATGGCGCGAATTGTTTGCTCGTTGAATGTTTACTGATGAATTCGATTATTGAAACGAGCCGTCAATTGTGGTTTGTATTTCTATAACGATAACTCCGCTTTTATCGCCTAGTTGATACTTGCAATGAAGGCAAAGAAATTCTAGCTCGACAGATATCGTATGATTGGAGTAGGTTGACGTTTTCTTTGTTGGTTATGATTAATCAGTTACTGTAGCAAATGCTCGCTTAAAACACAAGGAGTATATCTGCGTGCGTCCCAGAGCAAGGGTTGAAATAATAGAAGAACAGGAGGTTTAGAAATAGGCAGCATGGGCAGAAATCGGGCGAGGTATGTGAAACGCCGGCAATATAGTTTGGTGCGCTCCTTTGGCCCGTGATGCTGTGAAGTAACTTTTTAGGTCAAGGTCAAAAGGTCAAAAATCATTTATTCATTTAGGTCACAAAGTAACACTTATGAACGTAAAAATACATGGATTAGTGAGTTTACTAAGTTACTGAAGCTACATTTAGGTTAGTAGCTAGGTTTAGGCAAATGGTTGAGCCTATGAGAAGAAACCTGCAAGAAACTCACGGCTACTCTTTTAAATCGCCAATTAAATATAATTTCAGTATTTTACAAGATTAACAAGGTTTTGCAGCCATTATGCCATATACTACTGACTATAAAGAAACTAAAGATCAAAACAATAATAACTTAATAATATTATAGAGATGAAATAATTTGGGCTAAGGTATATGTTTTAATATAAATCTAAAATATACAGTAGGATAGCATAATGGCACATATACTTACACTTTGTGACAATGCAAAGGCAGTCCGTGACTAAATGCGGTTGTAAGTCTTCAATAATAATCAAATTAAGAAACAAGTTACTTGTTAACTTCTCCCTTGCCTTTATTATTCCCAAGTCACTTAGGGTCGGCTTTTCTAGTCTAACCGGATTTGACTGGATATCAGTTTTTTTTACAAGGAGCGGCTGCCACCTGACCTCCGCAACCCGAAGGCTAACGATACCCTGAGGCTAGACCATTGTCAGGATATTATAGGGCACTGACTTCCCAATAACGACTGCTATAGATATTCATAGCAGTCAGGACCGACGGCTTAACGTGCTCTCCGAGGCACGGAGCAGGCGATAATTGTCAATCAATACGTACATAATTTCGAAAAGTTATATAACTTCCGAAAGTCAGAGGTGCGCGACGTGTGTTCGAACTCGATACCCTCTGCATTGCAGTCTGTCGGTCATCACAAATAATCACGAGGTACTATTACATACATTATACATTACTAAATTGACTTAAAATTAATACAGATCTTTAAATCCTGTATGCAACAAGCAACTAGTTCCATGAGTTTTTGTCATTTAAGTAGTCATTGACTGAATAATAACCCTTCCGATAAGTTGTATTTTAATGGCGCTTTTAAATTGAAGGAATGGTAAATTAATTATATAATAGTCTCGCAGTATCTACATCAGTAAGCTGTCTTACTTTCCGAACTGCGTATGCGGCTGAGCTAAGTTTCTCTGCAAGACACGATATATGAGCGCCCCACTGAACTTTGTGATCTAAAGTCAAACCTAGAGAAACTTTCGATTGTACGAAAGTAATAATTTCATTATTTAAATGTATATTTATGTTAGGACTCTTTACATTTGGCAATGTAAACTTGATACATTTTATTTTTTTAGAGTTTAGTAGTAAATTATTCGACGTAAACCAGTCCAGGATGTGAGCGAGCGAATTATTAACAGTATTTAAATTTGTTGCTCTTCTGTCTACTTTAAAAATAAGAGATGTGTCATCGGCAAATAAAACAATGTCACACAAATCCTACACGAAGAATGGCAAATCATTTACGTACACTAAAAACAGAAAGGGTCCTAAAATTGAGCCCTGAGGCACGCCCATTGTGACTGGTAATCCAGAAGATCTACTTCCGTTGATATCAACGTATAGTCTATCGCTTAGGTAGGAACCAACTAAGTCAAGTGCAGTATCTCTGATGCTATAATGCCCGAGTTTTCGCAATAGCGTATGATGGTCAACGCAGTCAAAGGCTTTAGAGAGACCACAGAATACGCCAATGACATCTTGCGAATTTGTCCAGACACAGAATATGTCTTAAAAGCGTAACACCCGCATCTATCGTAGAACGGCCTTCCCTACAACCATATCGATCTGCATAAATTGTTTACACTAAAGTGGCTCTCTAATTGCTATAATATAATCTTCTCAAATATTTTACTAATAGCAGGTAATATTGAAATTGGCCTAAAATTACTAGGGTCACTTTTGCATACATTTTGAAATGAAGGTATTATTTTGCTTCATTTCATTAAATTTGGAAAAATGCCCACATCAATGCATCCGTTGAATATTGCGGCTAGGTGTGGCGCTATATTAACAATAATACTTGCTACTAATTTTACAGAAATACCCCAGAAGTCGGCTGATTTTTTTGAATTGAGCGACTTAAGTTCTTTTTTTATATCATATGGATGTACACATTTAAAACTAAATTGTGTCTTGCATTCTTCCACGCTGCCCCTAACCAAGTATTCTGCTCGAGCTGGGCAAAACCTAAGGGTACTAGTGGTATTTAAAGGTATTTTTGGGAAGTAGTTATTGAATGTACCGGCCACTTCCAAATTATTTGAAATTACGCTATTATTTACATTTAGTTCAAATTTATTATCACGCACCTTGCTACGACCTGTTTCATTGTTAATAATGTTCCATGTAGTTTTAATTGTAATATTTAGTTTTTAGGTAAAGGGACTTGGCAGTGGCACAAGTCTTTCTAAATAACTTTTAACATATTGAATAAAATTTGGATCGAAATTGTATTGTTTCATACCATATAATTCGTATAGTTTTGCTCTACTTCTATATATCTTAGATGTTGCCCAATCACAAAACTTAATCTTACTATTCTGACTAAATGTCTTACATTTAAAATATTATTATATTCTAAAGTAATTATGTTAAGTAAAGACTCATATAGTTCATCTGGATTATTCAGAGAAAGGTCCATATTGATAACTTTAGCACTTATGTTATCATTAAATTCCTTTAAGCGATTAGATGTCATCGGTCTACACGTGACCTTATTCTCTTTATGAATTGTACTCACAGGAAATACTACCTTTTGCCCACAGTGGTCAGATGTCAGTTCACTCAATATGGCCCTATTAAGAAATCGGCAGTCGCAAAATACATTATCTAAGCAGGTAGCAGAATGTGAAGTGATCCTAGTGGGTTCAATAAAAAATAATAATGTAATAGAGAAAGATTTATTTTTACAATCCAGTATATGCGAGAGGAAAGATTTGGAGAAATATTAAGCTACTGAAGTTACTTCTAGAAAGAGTAGTATTATTTTATTGATTAAAGTAGAAATAAAGTTCTTTTTTATTTTATACTAGCTAACCCGACAGTCATTGTCCTGTCAACCTATACAAAAATACATTTCACGTAATTGTATTCAATATCAAAACGTCAATAATTTTTTTCACTTAGAAATTCTATTTAATGTTTCGACATTTCCTGCGGATGTTTCGCAAATTTTCGTTCATAGAAACCTTATCCTGATAATTACAAACACAACAAAAAAAATAGTACAATCGGTCAAGCCGTTCTTAAGTGATGCTCCGTCATACATGTGGCAATTGATTTTTATTTATATAGACTAGCTATCCCTTTAAAAAAGAACTTTTTCTGGATAAAAGATTCATACCTACGATTTATTGCAAACTTCACACTCCAGAAATATTGCAAGGCTATAAGACTACGATATTTTATTTACAATCAAACTAGCTAGTACTTTTTCTGGGTGAAAGGTACCGTTTATCCTTTAATGTACCCCTGACAACGTCTATGCGAAATTTTAAGACGAGCAGTCGAGTAGTTAGCCCATGAAAGCGTAACAAACAAACTGACGTTTGCATTTATAATATTAGCTAGACTTTTTAATGAATTCAGGAATAATTTGTGCTGTATCGGATTAAATACCACAGCTATTCTTTTCCAATCAACTGTAGGGTGATACAGAGATAGTCATTTATGTAAACAATCCTGTATATGTTATCAAGGCTCATCAATACGAACCGTATACAAATGTTGCTGATGACATGAAAGCTATTAATAAGACTAATTATTTTCATAATAGAACATTGCAATCATAGTTTAATGTCCAACTTAAGCTCTGCGAGCGCGATGTAAGGTGAGGCCTGAGTGAAAGCCTTAGCTCCCACTCCGGCGGAGCGCAGTCGCTGAGCACGACCGGTCAGCGTGACAATAGCTTTTGGTTGTATTCATCATTTTTCATAATTTTTCTTCGCTGGAAAAGGGAAGAGGCATAGTAATGTAGGGCTCACCCGGGGGAAGATAGAACGTCTTAGATTCGGATCAAAACAAAAAACAAACTCACATCCGTATTTATGATTTTAGTCAGGATGCGTATGTGAGTTCGTTTGTTTGTTACACTTCCATGCCTTAACTACTCGACTCGTAGCTTAGCTCGGGAACAGTACTTCTTTCTGAATAAAATGGTTTTATGTTCTTCTCTGTATCCCCGACAACGTGTATACAAAATTTTATGATGGTCGATCGAGTAGTTAATGCAGGAAAGTGAAACAAATAAACTTGCATTCACATTTATAATGTTAGTTAAAATTAATAAAGTTGCAACTAATATCCTAACTCTTAACTAATTTTATTAATGTGATTGTGAATTCGTTTGTTTGTTACGCTTCCACGCCTTAACTACTCCACCGATCATCATGAAATTTCGCATATACATTATCAGGGAACAGAAAAGGACTTTTTCCTGAAAAAGTACCCCTATGTACCTTTTCCAGGTAAAAAGTACTATTACTAACCTAACCTTCATTCACGTAAAATCTAGTGTTTAATGAGACCGTTCCATAAGGACTGCTCCTTCGAGATTACTGTTTTCATATTATGAGCCTAGTATGTAGCGTAGCTATCATTATCGCCGCACCTCAAACCACTCATTCATATTATCATTATGGGTTTTGGTAACTAAATCGCCCGGTATCACGTGAGAGACACATTACGGATGAATTGTGTGCTTTATTTAATATCTCATGTTATTGTTCAATGTTATGTGTGGCTATTGAACTCGTTATATACCCACTTTATGTAACAAAGAAGCACGAAGCTTTTGCTTAGCAACATGCAGTCTATACGTTAAATATATATAGCATGTAACAGCAAGGTATGGTGATATTCAAGCGTCATATAATAAGTACAATGGAAAACCGGGACAAATACCTAAATCCGTAAATTTTATTTTCTCTGAGATATTAGCATTTCATTTTTATACACTTATCAATATTAGCATATCCTAGTCGATAAATTTTTTTTTTTTTTACGTTGGGAATGCAGTGACGCATACTCCTCCGCGGGGGCGGGCGGAGGGATTATGTCGGACTCGCTAGGGTGAAAGAAAGATGGAATAATAGTAAAGTACCTCCCGGAATACCTACTAAACCTACCACGGTGTTCCTCGACAAAATTACTATCGACGGGGCCGCGCGAATCGCTTTCGCATGCGGTCGCGACCCCGCTGAGGTTATGGCCCGCCGTATGAAACGGCAGGCCACTACACAAAGAGACCTACCCAAAGGCACTCACTTCTAATTAAACCCTACTGTCTCCCCCCTAGGGGGGAGACGGACTCGAAACAGAGGCGCGCGTGGGAACACGCACACCGCCTCTCGGACCTGGTGCTGAACGGATGGCGGGCAGGCCCACAAAGCACGCCACCCCCAGTTCAAACCTCAGGGTGGCTGGAGGTCATCGCGCGCCCTCCGGCGCCCGGCCCGGCGGTTGGGGAGAGGGTTTAAACGGTCCCTCTCCCGCTCCGCCGCCTCCTTGATGGAAATTACTTCCTCGCAGAAGGAGGCGACGACCTCTCACTCCGGACCATAGACTGAATTACGGCCGGGAGCGAGAGGGCAACCGATCCGACTGTCGCGATCAAATCACGGCGCTGCGATGCCCAGGCGGGGCAAACCGCCAAAGTGTGCAGCGCCGTGTCCTCTACAACGTCGCGGCAGTCGCCGCAGTAGTGACAACCGGGCATCTCTTGCCGGCGTATACGACACAGGAACCGGGCAAAACAACCGTGGCCAGTCAGTACTTGTGTCAGCCGGAAGGTGAGGGCGCCATGCCGCCTCTCCAGCCACTCCTCAAACACGGGACTTACCGCCACGATCGTGGCGTGCCCGATCCTAGTCGATACTTAAACAACACTAACAACTGACTCGGTGATCACTGTAAACTCAAAAATGACAAGCCGCAATTTTGATAATGATTGTATGCATTTGTTTTGATGTTTATATAACAAATAAATTAAATGTTTGAAATTGTCACAATTATTAAAATAATGTGTTTATGGTAGATAAGTTAAAATCGTAAAAAAGGTGTAGTTATATTTTAGGATTTTCTAATGATTTTTTTTTTACATTGATTATTTTTTAGGTATATATGATATATACCTAAACAATATAACTATACCATTTTCTTACACGCTGTATAGGCTCTTCTGCTAAAGTTTACAACAAAACTATTAAAGGGAAAGTAGTTTTTCTAAATAGTAAATACTAATATTTTATAGATATTTTTCTACCCGACTATATTTTTAAGCAATGGTGGTTCGGCTAGGGTGGAAACGTTATTATAAAAAGTGCTATAGCGCTGCAATGATGGCGCAGTGGACGAGAGTTTGGTAAAGGTACGAACCCAGCTTGATAAATATTTGTGTGATTCACAAATACACAAATTTTTGTTCTGAACTGTACTTTGTGTACGAAGAATAATCATAGCTGAATCACACATTGTACTTTGTTCATTAATTTGGACTTTCGTAAAGTCGCCCGGGGCACAAAGTTTAATAAAAATAAATTGCATAAGATTTTACCTATCTATTTATTTCAGGAATAAGCAGAATTTTGTAAAACATAGTTTACAAAAGAATCTTCTAATTAGAGTACGCCTACTGAGGAAATATCTTACATACAAAATACTTTTGTATTTTATTCACACCATTAGTAGGTATTCTAATTTTCTTAAACAAGTGTAATGCTATTAGTAGGTCGACTAGAAACTTTGTCTCTGCAGTCTTCTTTTGAACTGATCTTGCAAAGAGTGTATTTAATATAGTCTGATCAAGAATCATATGATTTTCTAGCATTATTAACTACTTGCCAAGCATAATTTAAAACTATTTTTGTCAATCTCATTAACACACTAAAAATTGCCATGTCGATCAACCTCTTACCCAAGTTAAAACTACACTGGACCGCAAAAAAAAGGGTCGGTTAGAAAATCTTCAATATCTTCAAAGTACTGGCTTTATAAAGACTAAATTAAAGAATATTTAATGCCACATAAATTAAAGAACATTTTTGAATTTAGTACCAAAAAATTCAAATCAATTGTTTCGCGTTTGTTTTAGTTTTGCAATAAGAATGTTATAAATATGGTGTCTGTGCCTTATATATTTTATTATTCTGAAGTCATCATATAGTTAACCCCTGAAGACTGTACCAGGATCCTGACAATGCTTGAAGTTGGGTACAGTCAGCGAAATACAGCGAGAATTGTTGGTGTGACTCTTTCTACAGTCCAGCGAGTACTCCAGCATTTCCATGAAACTAGATCCAATCTTCGAAGACCAGGAACAGGCCGAACAAGATGCACGACGGCGCGAGAGAATCCCTATATGGTGTCAACAATTTTGAGAAATCGCTTTCTTACAGCTGTTAAAGTAAAGAATCATCATTTACGAGCTGGCGGAACCAATCTGAGTACGGATACAGTAAGGCTGCGTCTGACAGAAGCAAATTTAAAGCTATTAAGTCGTGCAAATGGCCCAAAACTAGAAAGACACCACAAGAACTCAAGGTTGAGTTGTGGTAGAGAATACGAGAATTGGACTCTGAATGACTGGTCAAGAGTTATGTTTTCAGACGAGTCTAGATTCTGTTTATACAAGCACGACGGGAGTAAAAGAGTATACAGAAGACCGAGAGAGCGCTATAACCAAGCCTGTATAGAAGAAAAGTACCATACGTTGGAGGCTCTGTTCACCTGTGGGCTGGGATTTCTTCCGAAAGCCGCACTGAGCTAGTGATGTTAAAAAATTTAACTTTAACTGCAGAAAGATATGTCACTGAAATTCTGAATGACTACGTTGGTCCATTTTTAGTGAACATGGGTGAGAATGCCGTTTTTATGCAAGACAATGCCCGCCCATACAGCTCAGATAGTGTTTGCCTATTTTCAAGAAGTCGGTATTACACACATGGACTGGCCAGCACGCAGCTCTGACTTAAACCCCATTGAGCATGCATAAGACGAACTTGGACGACGCGTACATCAGCGGAATTTGCCGCCAATCACGCAGAATATTCCGCAGCATCGCCTCAAAAACCTAGTAGAAAGTATGCCAAATCGCTTAACAGCAGTATTGCGAGCTCGCGGAGGCAACACAAAGTACTAAAATGCGTAAAAACGGCACATCTGTAACCAATCTACATTTACGAAAATACTGGAAAACTACGCATTTTTATTTATTTTACATTTATTAAAAATAAAAAGGTTGAATTCCTTTTTTTTTATTTCCATTTGTGCACATTATAATATTCTTTAATTTAGTCTTTATTTCATAAAGCTAGGCATAGTCATACTTTTGAACATATTGAAGATTTTCTAACTAACCCTTTTTTTTTGCGGTCCAGTGTTTCATGATTACTTTGAATCTCATTTTACTTTTCTCTGTTTAAAATGTCTGTTATGCTGCAGTCCAAAGTTATCAATATCCTTTTGGAACATCAACAGGATTATACTATCTTCGAGAATAATTTACCGTCATATTTACGGATACCGTGTCTCCATATCAACTTTCCTAGATATTCATAGTTAATTTACATTTCAAGCTGTTAAGCTTTTTATACTACTATAGTATAAAGATAAGTAAAAGATCTGTTTTTAAACCATCCTGATTTTTTATCCAACCTTGGCTACCACTTAAACCTAAACTTTATAGATAAGTTCTATTTCTTACTACATGTTTGGTGCAGTAGGAAAGTGGTCAATTGCCGAATGTAATGCGTTTAAGCGATAAGTTCCCGTATGGTGCAAATACATATTTGTGTCTTCCACTGATTTTTTTTAAGTACTTGTGCTTTTCTTTTTAATTTGTATAAAGACATCCAATGAAAGCCGAGCAGATATGAGATATTTGTTTCTCTTAGTAAGCAAAACTCTACATCTCATAATTTCATGGACTTTTGGTTATGTAAAAATTATTGCCACTCCTACCAAAGCAATAAAAAAGATCCTTATCACCTAATACACACGCTTCTTTTGAAACAACATCGTAATATTTAAGTATTCTGGAAAAAACACAAATTTCAGCTGCGATAAAGAAAGCCTTGGAGAATCGGCAATTATCTCAAAAACTTTCCCGTTACTGCTAATCGTCAAGGGTTAACTCCAAGTTTTCACATTTACAGAAATAATTATACGATACCCTTTACCTTCTCCCTATATCTAGAGGCTTGTTTGAATGCCAACCTTTCTATTTACCTTTTCGGCGGCTCTTATTGAAAAACTTTTTAGACACATTGCTTTGCGAAATGGTAAGGCAGCGGGCTCACTGGACCAGATGCCTATTAATATTTACGTTCAAAATTGAATTCCGAATTCATAAAGCCTATAACAATGCTAGAACGTTCACCGTTCGAACTGATAGATGTGTAGTAGGCATAGAGCTATGCGAAAATTTTTGTGTTTCATTTGTTGAAATGAATCCTTTGTTTTCGAAGTATGTGTACCAATATAGCATATCGGCTTTATTTCACCGATATAAGGCAGAGATATATCGAAATCATATTTGTCAAGTATTTTCAGTTTTTACGTAATAAAGCGAAAGTAGTTATGTCGAGACCTCTGCTTGTCAGTACAACGGCCTCCCGCTAGGCTAACGCTGGTTTATACAATAACACCAGTACAACCAGTATCGCAATCAAAACAAACAAGACACCAATAAAATGTTCAACGAACGTCTTTTTAATCCCCTTTAAGTCGACATCTTCATTTCCTCATTAAAAGTACATCTACACAATTTTACTCTCATGTAATCGGATCTCATTCCATCAATAAATTTATCGACACAAAATTTGTATTTCGAATCGAGTTGAAATTCGTAAAACTGGCCGCCGCAACTTCAGCGAGTAAATTTTCCGTTTCGATGGAGAAAGGATTAAGATGAAAAGTTAGAGTTTTATCTATGTTATTGGAATATTTGGGGGAGTTCGGCACGGGCATGCGTAGTTTAAATGTTTTATGTTGATAAATATCCGAGTCCAAAACTTGGGTAATTACAATTAATCTTGTGCACCGAGATTGGTGATTTTGCCAATTAGGCCACGGTATTTAATTATATTCGGTCGCTCATTGAATTTCAAACGGCCGTGTTGGTTAGTGGGGTCGTTTTCTAGTTACATATATTAACTCACGCCTACATCTTTGAGAGGGTAAACAGTGATGTATTACAGCAATGGTTATAAGTCCCACGCAGCTAGTCTATTGTCATTTATCAGACTTGAATCCGTTTTGAACTCCGTGCCACGGGTACCGAAAATATTTCGACAGCAAAATCTATTTATGCTTTGCTTTTTTATACACAGTATTTACTATCTCTATTTAAGTTCCCTAGTTAAGCTGTGTAATTTCGTTTTTAGACCTTGTTTGTCGTCTTCTGTTCTTGAAGAGTAATCTTATCAGCTCTAGCTATTATTATTTAACCTGTGGTTACTATTCTTTACCTGTAGTCGGCGATTTTAAAGTTCAACACGTGAGATCGATATCAGAGTTCGGCTAAGTCTACATACCCTAGACAGACAACCGATTTGGACAGTGAATAGTTTAGCAGATTCATTTGCATTTTAGAATGTATTACACTAACTTACAACACTGTAATAATCTACAATTGATAAGAAAAGTACTCGGTACGCTTGTTGCGCATAGAAAATGTACTAAGGTAAAATTTGTAATAAAGATTATTATTATTAACTTAACAAATAAGCTAATAAAAAAGTTAAGGCTACTGTATTAATAAGGAAACATTTATAATATTATAAAAGTATTCCTAAACTTAAGAAATAAATAGTTAAATAAAATATTTGCTTCCATCCCTCCAAAAAACCTAGGCATTGACATCATTTGTTTCTCTGACTGGACTTACTGGATTTCTGTCAGAGCTACACTAATATTGTAAACGCCCGTATTAGGATACTCCTCCACTACTATAAATCCTGTATGGCAGAGGACGTCACAAAAATTTAAACAACAACCAAAACAACGGACACAATGAACACTAGACTCGGTACTGCCATTTGTGGATTACACAATTTTTGTGCCAATATCAAATCTTATCACGATCAGCATTCTAACTTACTTCGCTCGAACAATAAAGCCGAATGTTTTTCTTAGTACCCTAATCATTTGCAAAATATTATTCTCCAAGTATATTTACTTCAGTTTCAATATTAAAAATCTCGCCCCCGAATTCATGATTTATCGCAGACACAGCTACCAAAATACTTCTCAACTTTTGTTACGCGTTACTTGGAATATTTATGTCGTATGGTGTCCGTTGTTTTGCCAAAATACTTTGTAACATTCGGCAACATTCATGCATGACTGTCTGTGAGTGCGTCAACTAAGGTGCATCGAGATAAAACATTGGGAATAACTTTTGTAATAAAATTAAATTGTTTTTCGGGCCAAGGAAAATATATGTGATCAGAAGATAGTGTTAGGAAAAATAAGTTTCAAAGGGAAAATATCTTAAAAACCTGCATCTAGAAACATTTTTGATTTTAGCGAAGACTTTCTATATATATATCGTATGTGTTCAAAGGCTGTCTTATTGATCCATTTTCATAAGCTATTTAACATTGCAAAGTCATATGCGACCTAATAATCACAATCATTAATGTTGTAATTGAAAATACTTACATGCATAGTCTCATGCTTGCATACCGAATAGATAGGCAGAGATGTATTATAAAATTTCAATCTGTACCAAAACGAACATTGTCAACGATTTTGCCCCAATATAAAAACAATCTATTGCAATTTATGTATGTTCTAAATATTTCAACAAAGACAAAGATATATTTTATACCTGGTCCATATTAAATAGATTCTATTAGACAACAGGGTCCTCTGCAATGGATATAATCAAACATTTAAGACATACGCTATATAATAAATTATTTCTTAAAAGTTAGGCTTACGGATGATAAACCAGAAAACGCTGACTAGCCAGTTCAACTGCCAAAAATTACGTATGACACAACTGCACGAATAGCACAATTTAAATTGTCACCTTGTCACTACGTCATGCTGAGTATTACTGATTGGATCTCGCACTTAAAATTTATACGATCACTGAATAGTTATTCCGAGTTAAGGTTCTCTACGTTGGATGTTTAAATTTTGTAAAGTGAGAAACCGCACAGTCGTTGCTCCTGGTGTGGGGGAACATATTCTTTTCAAAAGAATAGCCTATTTACATAATTACATTATTCCCATTGAAAATACTCTTTAAATATAAAACAGTTTCATATTACCACATACTTTCAGATCGTAGAGCCAAGTCAGCAGTTTTAACCGAAGAAGTAATCCAATAAAATGAAGTCGATAGAATAGTTTACTTTGTGTTGGAATCGGGTCGGTGGATTAAATACACTTAATTGAATTATTGGAATAAAAACATTGTACTTATTTACACTAGCTGCTTTATTCTGTGATGGTATTTAATTTTATTGTTAAAGAAAACAATTATTGAACTAATGGCTGTGTTACAAGTCTTCCGACGAGATCGCTCTCGAATATAATGAATATATATAATACCACCATATTATCATAAGAAGAATTGCCCCATTCGTCCTGTGGTTTAGAATATACTTATGTTAAAGCCACCTATAAGGCCCCAGAATCAATTCTAGAACAGATCTGCAAATGAACAATAAACTTTTACACTTCTGCTGTGTGACTGAACCAGCTGTAATAAATACAACACGGAATAACCCGTGTAAAAGATAATAATGTCTTCCAGACAGAATTTCGGTCACGGCGGCCAGTCTTAACGGAGACTGGCCGTCTGCGCAGGACATATTATAGTGCACAAGTGTGTGCGCAAACACAAGTGCACTCTCTGTTCCCTAACTCTCATGATCCGATGGGACGGTAATCCGACACGACCGGAGAGAGATCAGGCGCAGGACCAACGGCTTTACGTGCTTTCCGAGGCACGGGGGTGTCTAAAACCACCAACTTCCTAACTGCGGGCAGCTATTGAGATTTTTCTTGGCCCGACTCAGGATTCGAACCCGAGACCTTATGCACAGCAGTTGCAATTACTACCGCTGCGCCACGGAGGCATTTTGAGTATATATATAAATAGAGACAAAGCAGCTTACTAACTTTTTCTTCTCATTCTGACATACGATTTTCTTTATTTTGTTCTGTTTAGTAGCTATTGACGAGCTTTAACTTTATCAATAAACTTGAATCAGTTTTTGTATATTGTAATATAAATTTATGTATAATACCAGCCCTGTTTATACACTGTCCAAGTGCTGGGCACGGGTCTCTTCTCAATGTGAGAAAGTTTAGGCCATAGTCCACCACCCTGGCCTAGTCCGGGATGGCAGACTACACACATCTTCGAGAACTTTATGTAGAACTCTCAGATATGCATGAAGGAACCCCTCACAATGTTTTCCTTCACCGTTAAAGCAAGCGATAATTAGCAATTTAATACGCACATATAACTTCAAAAAGTCGAGAGGTGCATACCTTGGGATCGAACTCGAACCCTCTGCGTAGCAGTTCGTCGGTCTTCCAACTATCGCTGCAATGGAAATTCATGTATGCTACATACAAATCTTCAAAAATGATTATGGTCGAATTTCAACCTCTGGGCTAGTAACAAAAACTAGTAAAGCTAGAAAAGTAGTAGGGCTAGTAAAAAATATAGACCAGGAATAAAAAAAAATTTACTGAATAATCGTGGTAGTATAAACAAGTTTGTCAACTCGATCGAACGCTAATAAAATACAAAATACTCGTGCATCATTTATATATTAATACGTGAAGCAAAAACTTTGTATCCCTTTTTACGAAAATTGCGCGAACGGAGGTGTATGAAATTTGGCACAGTTAAAGTTTATATGGAGAATCAGTGGCGAATCTTAATAATTTTATAAAATATGCATTAGAAATACATTAAATTAATGAAATAACACTACACGCACACAACCATTCATTTGACACACACAGTCGGATCGCGTTCGTAGTATTTCGGCATTGTTCGTCTGACGTCGTACAATTCTGCGTAACTATGGTTACATATACCTTATTTATATGTAATAAAGAAAACAAAGTAGCAAGCGTAGGAATATCGTCAATGAAAGAGTATAGTTAAGTAAATAATAATTTGTTTAAAAAAGAGGTAAATTAACCTGTATAGCCTTGGCGAAATCTAAATGAAGTTTGATTATAAGGGTATAGCTATAGACAACAAAACCTTAATAACGACCAAACTTAAAATTTAAATCAATTATGGTCAAATTTTGACCACTAGGCGACCGCTAGTTTAAATTAAATCAGAGAATACATAAACCAACATTCGAACGACTCGGCAAATTTGCACACCGTAAATTTTTCGAATCATATACATTATAAAACAACCACACATCGCTGCTTTATGCCAGTCATTTTATATTACTATGAAAAGCCACCCCGTTTAGTAGTGAAGGAAAGATAGGTACCTATACAAAAGCACTTTCACAATTATAATTAGTTAGGATTGTTTTCATACTTAATTTAACAGCGGTAATTTCACTATACTTTCTAAAACGAATACCCACCCATTACTAACTGGCAAAAAAGGAAGAAAAATACAAAATAATAAGACGATTAAATATACTAAAGTCCTAAGTAAACATAAGGGCGCACTCGTAGAGATTTTTGCTTAGAAGTCGCCGGGGACAGTTGGTACTAATTAAATTTACTTCGTTAGTATTTTTGCGTTAAAAAAGAATAAAATGTGAGTGAGCTCGCCTTTGTGCGGTTTATCTTGTGTAAAAGCTTTTTATTTTTCTTCATAGCTTGTAAATATAATTAAGTTGTGAATAGTTAGAATGAATTTTGTGCTCTGATTCTATTTAATAGCTTTGTTTAAATAATATAACGGTATCATTCCTTCCGGACTGTTATATTATTATAGTATTGTAAATAAGCTTTGTTTGTATTAATCCTAATTAATATTATAATTGCAAATGAGAGCTTTTTTGTTACGTTTTCACGCCTTAAATACTTGCCTGATCATCATGAAATAATCGCATACACGTTGTCAGGGAAACAGATAACGACATTAAGCACCTTTCATACAAAAACAAATCTGTTACTACCGTAACCTAACCAAGCTTACATTTACGCAAGCGAAGCTGCTGGTAAAATATAGTACAATATATTTTTTTTAAACGAACGCATTTCAAGGATCTCGGTATCCAAAACTAACCGTCGATTCCGGCAAGTCAAATAGAACGACGTATAAAATCAAACTTATGTCAACTGATTTCATTGGCTACTCGACCGATCATCTTGAAATTTCGCATACACGTTGTCAGGGGAACAGATAAAGACGTAAGGTACATTTTATCCAAGAAAATACTGTTACTAACCTACATTGACGCGAGTGAAGCCGCAGGCAAAATCTAGTAGAATATATTTTCAAAAAATGAACGGGTGTCAAGATATTAAGCATTTCTGAATCCAAAACTGGCCTTCAATTTCTGTAAGTCAACATCAAATATTTGTCAAAATTAAACTCATGTCGAATAATTTGTTGTTAAAACAGTCAGCCAATTACCTACAGCAGGTGACTAGCGTTTGACCGTGTGTAAAAATTTTTTTTTTATTTCTTGCCTATTTTCAGATACTGGTATTAATTTCTTTTTCGTCATATATCTTTATTTGTTTTCACGTTTTATTACATATCGGTAGAGCCGAAACGTTTATGCATATTTAATGACATTGCCTGAAAACTGTAGTCCAGGCGAACGACGTCGCAGGCATAATCTACTGTTATACATATATTCTATTGTTATGTTTTACGCCCAAACTGCTAAAGCGATTTTAATGTAATATGATATGGAAAATTAGAGATAGCGTAAAACCGTACAAAGGATATAAACCATTTAATAGATCGAACGTTGTCGCAGTTAATAACTAATAAAAATAAACTTATCGTATTATTCAACTATTTTATACGGATTTTATCGCATTATTTATTTTAAAATACTATTATTACATAGTTTTGAAACGATTAAAATAAACAATGCTATGAAACCTGTATAAAGTAGTTTAATTTCAATGTAGATATAACATTCGCGAAAATATCATGTAACCTTTTCGAAAGTTAAATTTGCCGTAGCGTCGTCATCTAAGGTCTTCCATCTATAGCTCTTGTGCATAATTATACTCAATGAATCAGGCAGTAGTACATTCCACCTACGTTTGCCTACACCAATATTTAGATCTTACGTAATATGGTACAATACCAGTTTTAAACTATTACTTACAATTCTAATAGGTAACCCACTTTGTCTGTCTTTGGTAAATAAGAATTTTATAATAAGGCCATTCCCATGTTATGCCTATGTTAGATATTTCATTTTATAAACACAACAGTAAACATTTTTCAAAAGAAATATTTCAGTGAAAACAACAGGTGTAATACATAACACCCTCATTTTACCCACAATGGTTTAAGCATTTTCGGAAAGTGTTATAAAAATAGTAAGCAGAGGTCTCCGTCTGCGTACTATTTATAACTCTTTCTGGCAATGCTGATGAGACGTTTACTACAACGCCCCTACTTTTTCTTATAGCCAAATATAAAATATTAATTGCTCTCTTATTTGCCAACCAATTTTGACGCTGTTTTTATTCGAATGTTTTATTTCAATACTTTTTAATTTTAAAATTTTCAATACTATTAAAATAAATAACGTGATAAAATTCGTATGAAGCAGTTTAATTTCAATGTACGAGTATAACATTCGCTTATTTTAATAGAGTGGTAGGGCCACGCTGGTTACAGCATGAATGGGCCTACTCGACCGGGGAAGTACCACCCTCTCACAGAAGATCAACGTAAAATAACAGTATCTGTTATGTTTCGTTCGATGAGTGAGAGCGCCGGAGGCCCAGACACCCTTTCCTTCCCAAACCCCATCCTGGTCCATTTTTCTTCCGGTAGGCAGCGACTTGGTTGTGTTTTTTTTTATTGCTTCTGTAATGCTACGAAAACACAGCCATGTGTATGAGCCACGGTTCTGACTATCAGGTGGGCCGCTAGCTAGTCTGTCACCGATGAACGCAATAAAAAAAAACGTATGTTAATATTATGTAAATTTTTCGAAGCTTTAAGGTAAACATAATAGATCACACCTATCTTACTTATATATTTTACTTACTATGGTTTCAGGTTGTAGGTTATAGGGCGAGCCTACTGCCATCTACCTGGCACAATGCCGACTTTTATCAGCGACTGAGAATTTCTTGACAATAAAGTTTTGCCAGAGTCAAAAATCGTAATACTAACCTAATTCATTGAAATTAAACTACTATATACGGATTTTATCGCGTTGTTTATTTATCACTGTATTACAAAATTTTGAAAATATTACTCTACTACTACTATTGATTTTATTTGACTAATTTATAAGCTAATAAAATTATTTAAACTATTAAATCTATTTATTTTTGGTTTACACATTCCCCGACGTTTCGGGTGCTTTTCAGCAGCCATGGTCACGGGTCCCCGTGACCATGGCTGCTGAAAAGCACCCGAAACGTCGGGGAATGTGTAAACCAAAAATAAATAGATTTAATAGTTTAAATAATTTTATTAGCTTATAAATTAGTCAAATAAAATCAATAGTAGTAGTAGAGTAATATTTTCAAAATTTTGTAATACAGTGATAAATAAACAACGCGATAAAATCCGTATATAGTAGTTTAATTTCAATGAATAACATTCGCGTAAACAGAAGACAATATTAACTAACCTAATTTATAAGAAAAACAAATAGTACTATATTAAAACTATACATTCAGTTTTTAATACATTTATCATAGATGAATGATTTTTCTACTTCAGCTCTAGAGCTAGCTTCCTACTATAGTGTCGACGAATATTTAAGTGATAAATCTCTAAAACTTGAAAAGTAAAGTCTTTTGTAATTTAAATTCTGATGTTAATGTTATGTCTATGTTTTTAGAATAAGTTGGATTGTTATAAGATACTTAAATGATAAGTCCTCTCCACATTTACATTTATTTATTATATCTTTTGCTGTGCCCGACAGGGTCCACGATTGTTACCTACCAAATAAATGTTTACCACCTAAGCCTACATTGTGGAATGCAATAAAGAATTGAGTAATTGAGTAGAAATACATACTAGTTCGCTGGGATCCTTACAAACATTTAAATAACGGACAAAAAACACCGACACTTGAAACAACTCTTTGTATATTGCACAATTTATTGCCCCGTGCTGGAATTGAGCCCACCACGCCATCAGTGCCGATATTTAAAAATCTGTTAGAAGATATAAGCTGGTGTCATAATGACAGCGTAGAAACAAAAATAGACTAATAAGGTGACAACTGAAATAAGTATTAAATAACAAAGAGATCAATTATAATAAAGAATGATAACAAGTCCCACATACATGCATAATACATGCAATAATATAATTATGTATCGCAGCTTCTTTCTCTGCGATTTTGATTTACATTTTGTAGTATTTAATTATAAATATTATTATATATAGAATAAATACACTCTACCCTAATAATCATAATACCTATGATACAAAACAAATACAAAATGTACAAGATAATAATTAACTATCAACTAAAATGAGGAGCCGAGCCGACTGACCGACCGGGCGCAGCGGCGGAGTGGGGATAGAAAGTGGGTTGCCAGTATTAACAGAGATACCATATAAAAATTATAAAAAGAAAAAATATATAATATTCTAAAAAATCCGTGTAGTAGGCTGATGCATGGGACGCATCTACAAAATGTAAATCAAAATCGCGTCGAAAGAAGCTGCTCACATAATTACAATCGAACTTCACTTGGTAAGTTCATTTGACTTTTAACTATTAAGCCAACAATTAAAAACATGATAAATCTGCCAGCTTTACTGCCGATTCAATTCAATCCGAACAGCAATACGTTGCATATATTGATATTGTAAGTAGCAAAAAATATTGTAGAACATATAATATTGTAGAATTAATCTAATACATGCACTCTGGTACATTCAAACATTGTGGATGTCTACGCTAGGAAGTAGTGGTGACCACTTTGTATTACAATTACAGAGACGTGTACACCTTTATTGTAGCCGGTTAGCAAAATGAATGGCATATTAGCAACTGATTACAAAATATTTCTTAGAATAGTTTACTTACTAAATACTTTAGAAATAAAGCAAATAGTTACGATTACTGGTAGATTGTGCACGCGTACATAAGTATGTGTATGTGTTTACGTGTGTATGTGTGTGTGAGTGTGTATGCATGTGTGTGTTTGTTTATAAATTTAATTTATTAATTTAAAATTATGTGCAGTTTTCCGGTTTCTGTATAATTTTGAGCCATTAGCCAGTCGGTAATATCAGATTTGAAAGTAAAGTGATTAAATGAAGTACATTTATTATCGCTGTGTCAATGAGGAAATGCACATGAACCAATTGGTTTATTTATCAGCCGCATGTATAAGGACGCCTAAGAGCTTATGGAATGGAATTATTCTCACCAGACCAAGTTGATCTCGAGCTTACACAGCTTAACTATTCAGGGACTGCAATACATGTAGGCAAAGAGCCCGGCGCCATTCCACCTCAATATAAGAGGGTAGACTGCCTTTTGAGCTATACATTTGCTTAAAGACTTTCATTGTAATTATTTATTCTTTAAATCAATCAAATCAAATTGTGGGCATAGGTAAATAAGGTTACATATCACGAATCTGTTCGCGCGAATTTATCGTAACGAAACAATTACTAAAAAAAATTGTGTTGATTAACACTCATCAATATAATTTTTTTAAACGACCTCGTCTGAAACAGATGGTGTGCGAATCGACACCTAAAAATATTGTTTTATAAAGTGTGAGTACTAAGCCAAAAATGCAGGTTCCATAATGTCCAGCGGTTAAGTATGTAACATTAATAAAGTTTGGAAAAGGAAATAAAAATAAAATTTAAATAAAGAAAAATAAAACATGCTTACATGGTTAACAAGTTGAATAATTAACGTTGTCTTTAAGTAAAACGAATAGGCAACTATGAATGAAACACAGAAAAGACTAATAGTCAATATCAGTCATTACTCATTAAAATATTGCTGAGTAATACTTAGCTATCTGTGAACTGTGTAGCTCTTAAGTCCTTGATCAATAATTAATCCGATAACTATTATTCAACTTAGGGTGAACGCTGAATACAGCGTTGAGCGTTGGTTGAAAAATAGTTATCAGAGATAGCTAAGTATAAACCAGAAATTAATCAAAAAATACTTATAAACTGTTTGGTGATATTTTTTCTGATTAAGAGGAAACACAAGGACCGTTTTTCCATACAAAATTAGTCCCCTGTTTCCTCCATGGATAATGTCCGTAGAGCAATAATATTTTCAAAAAGTGTACGGCCTCTATTGGCGTTTCCCTATGTTTTCCTGTTTTTCATTAATGAATTATTAATAGAGACATGTGCCTTTAAAAACCTGAAAATTGGCCAGATTTTCCGCTGTGTTCAAACATCCAGAAAACAAATTTGAGTACATTATATAAAACAAGGAAAACATAGAAACACGGCCAAAGCCTTTCTTTCATTTTTAATGAAAAATTAGTTAAATCGGTCAAGTGCTGGAGAAGGAATCAGGGGACTACGAAACGTTGATTTTGTGTACTTTTAATAGGTATTTTCGGTCCAAGCTGCAGTTGTGTCTATCACGCTCTGCGGGCACTGCGCGACAGCAGTAGATTTTACAAATACCTATTTTTCAATTCTCTCGCTCGTGATGTTTTCTCTTAATCACTGGTATTAACCAGTCTCAAATATTTAAGAGGTAGCTAAGCATAAGCTTAATTACCTCTTAAATATTTGAGCCTATAGTGTACTAACACTGTATATTTTAATACTAGTTGTTTAATTTGGCTGAGTATAATAACGAGCGAAATATGCGTTCTTCTTAAAATATACCTGCCAACCGTTTGCGTAGTATTGTCTTACGCTTACGCGTAAAATAAGTAAACTTAAACTGATTGTTAAAAGATATCAACTACTAATGTTTCCGTATTATCCATAACTTATGATAGAGAATGAATGTAAGCAAGACAAAAGTAATGGTATTTGAAAGGGAGGAGTGCATGACGATGTGCAATATTATGATTGATGGTGAACAAGTGGAGCAAGTGAAAGAGTTTGTATATTTGGGTACTTTGTTTACAAGGGATGGTACACATGAGGGAGATATTGAAAGAAGAACGATTGCTGGCAATAAAGTGAATGGCGCTCCACGCGCTTTTATGAACAGTCGAAATGTATCCGAAAAGGCACGTTTGGCTGTTCATAGAGGACTATTAGTGCCTACAAGTGTAGGCACTAATAGTCCTCTATGAACAGCCATAAGTATGCATGGAAGTGAAAGTTGGGTATGGCAAAAGAAGCATGAGAGCAGAATAAATGCTGTAGAAATGAGAGCGCTGAGAAATATATGTGGTGTGATTCTGAAAGATAGAATAAGGAATAGTGTGATTAGAGAGAGATGCGGCATAAAAGTGGATATAGTGACGAGAATAGAAAAGGGTATGTTAAATTGGTTTGGGCATGTAGAAAGAATGGACGAGAACAGACTGACTAAGAAAGTTTATAAGGCTAGTGTGAATGGAACAGTCGCAAGGGGCAGACCTAGGCGAACGTTTCCTAATCAGATCGGAGACGTTCTGGATAAAGGCCAGGTTAAGAGCACCTTAAACCGGCGAGCGTGTATGAGGAATGTTATGAAAGTGAATGAAGCCAGAGAAGTGTGTCAGGATCGTAGCAAATGGAAATCCGTAGTCTCAGCCTACCCCTCTGGGAAACAGGCGTGAATTTATGTATGTATGTATGATAGAGATAACAGTAATTGCATACTATCTCCTGATGAATAAAATACTTATCCAAGACAGCATACCTTATTTTCTAGAATATACGAAAACCTAATTAATTTAATAGCTCCCAACGAGACAAATTATGATATGCATAAAATAATCCATAACGTGCCTTTGAGATATGCGCATATTTACGCTTAATAGCCCATCTCTCACGACATATTTACGTTTACTTAAACTATTTTTAAAGTAAACATTTCACCGTATCATTTGCTTTTAAGAAGAATTTAATACCTCTTCAGACAGTTAGCAAATTTGAATAATGTTTTTCTTGGAAATAATCACAAGTTGGCAGTTTCAGCCATTTGTGGCGTTGAACAAAAGCGCTTAAACCGAGACGGGTTTAAAACAGTTTATTTTTTTGTATAAAGTTTAAAATGCAAACCTTTATTTAACGTGTATTCTTTGCTAGAGTTTTATACAAATAGAAAAGTATGTGATAAGTGGCGCTGGTGGAAAAGAAAGCGCTTTTAGAATGTGATTAAATTGTGGATTAAAAATCTTATTTGCTTTTTATTTTGAAACCAATCAGTCTTAAATTTCTCTGAACTATTGCATTGTGTTTCCAAATAAACACTTAGAATTTGTATTTAAATTTTCGTCTGAGTGAAAAATAAATAGACGAAACAAAGAAAAACAATTATTGAGCGTATTAAGGATTGTTATTATTATTTCCTTTGTGTCCCAAAATTCGAGCTTTCTTGAGGCCACGATGGGTTACCTGACAGCCAAGACTATAGACGATACAAAAAGCACATATTTGGCTCTTAGATATTGCGTATCAATGTTTTCGCTTTATTTATATAATTGATTTCCTAGCATATGTTTACGCTTATGATTGTGAAGGCTTGTGAAAATCCGCGTGCAATTGCTGGGTATAGTTGTTGGTCAGAAATTATCAGTAGTGATATCGCGTCTGGGCTAGAAGACTAGCTAGCACGTTTTCAGACTCCGTGCCGCTATGTACATATGTATATAGATGGCAAATTATAGACATGTTCTCTTTTACGTAAATGTAAAATACGCAAATAAGCTGGCAGAATAGGGGACTTCCCCGTCATTAAGAGAGAGAAATTATTCACATGCGGGCATTTTCTATAAACATATGTATATGTATATTATTATTTACTTTTGTCTGGGTTTACCATTATATTCTACAGAATATCCACCATTTTATTATGATCATTATGTCTTTCTCCTATCTCACTATGACAAAGAACTATGCACACATTCACTATTAGAATATGTTCAAATGGAGTTGTCCTCTGTCTTTGTCGCGGTTTTACAACTAAATTAATGAAGTCTCCGTAAATTTGAACCCACAGGTCTATTTTATGCGGATACTAAAATTTGAATTGCGATATGCAAGAATGTGCCATTTCAATAATTGACTATGCGGTTGACGTACTATCGACTTGAGCGACGGTTGACCACTCCTAATGTTAAAATCGCATAGCAGGCAACTACAACCTTTTTGTTTGAGTTTTTTTACAAGGGTTTTTTTAAGGGCGGAGTCACTTAAAGTCGACTTGTGCAAGCGAATTTTTCAAAAATATTCGCTCAAGTCGATAGTACCTGATATAACGTCTAATGCTTGGTGGACTTAAAGGCATTAGACCTATAAGTCTACTAAGCACTAATATAAAAGGCTCAATATTTACGAAATATTGATAACTAGATTATGCCCGCGGCTTCGCTCGCGTAAATGTAGATCATAACCAAAATGTTAGGTTATGTAACAGTACTTTTTTTAATGAAAAGTACCCTATGTCTTTTTCTGTTCCCCTGACAACGGGTATCTAAAAATTTAATTATGATCGATCAAGTTGTTAAGGCGTGAAATTGTAACAAATAAACTCACCTTTCACAATTTTTTTTAAACTCTGTGTCTTTATGAAAGAAAGAGAAAAAGAAACAAATCTTTATTGCTATTATACAGCTTTCAGGTGGGCACAATGTGTATGAAGATGAAAAAATAACAATTACAGTAATTAAAAGAAAAAAAATACAGTGATATAAATACTCAATATACCTTTTGAGACACATGCATCCCACAGCCGCAGCAATCAGGACTCCAGTTCAGCATTTACCTAGCCCCAAGAACCAGGTACTGCTCTTCCACTGGAGCCTTTCATTGTGATGTACGGAAGCCAATAGGTATAACGATATACCTAATATACATACATAAATATAATTTAGAAATGGATCATGATTATGAATGGATGTCCTTTGTGTCCGTTGTTTAAATGTTTGTAAATTATTGCGCGACACACGAATTATTCCTAGGGCGAGAGTTGCCTACTTAAACAAAAAAAATATTAACGGTGAAATCAGTCCATGTGTTACATGGAGCTGAAGAGTAATAGGAAGTTTTGGAGATGCGAGCTTTAAGAGAAAGGAGTAAACTATATTTCCTAATAAATCTGTTTACATTATTCTTATAAACTTATCAATCATCGTTTCTATGCTAGCATTGATACCACTTAATTAACGAGGCATTTAAAGCTTGTGTTACTGTAAAGTGTGTTGTCGCTAAATCACATCGAAAATGAATGAATCGCGAAACCCAATAATGAAAGAAACGTGCTTCCTCCTTTTTACTATAACGATCGGCATGTTAGAATCTTGATAACAAACATTTTCGGCAATATATATTATGACAGTCTATAATTTCTCCGGTCGGTAGTTTCCCAACGTAACTTAATCCAAAATATGAAACTTTAAACTCATTATTAAACTACATTCTGCATAAAGAGGTCCCTCCAACCCAAACTCGCGCACAAATCTTTGAGAACCCCAAATTGTAGCTTTAGACAATCCGGTAACAATAAACGGTTAATTCAACTGAGATTATATTGTGAACTGTATTATAATAAGTTTATGCGCGTTATTATTGTGTTAAGCCTTTCTGGAAAATATGATTGTCGTCGTAAACTGTTTTGTTTCTGTGCCTGCAAACGAATGAAGGTGCTATAAAACTTACAGCAAACAATACGGAATAAAAACCTCAGTGACATCTCTTTTTACGGGCGATTCTTAAAACCACAGAACTGTAGGCAATTATTTTCTTTAGTTCTAGGTATTCAGTATTCTTTATTGCAATTCCACAATGTTTATGAGGTTGTGCTAACAAAAAAATATTTACATTATGTAACATATTACACTACTTACAAACTATTTTAAGAAGTATACATAATAATTTATAAGAATATTTATTTATTTATTTATTAGGTTAACCAACGATTGTTTACACTATACAAATCTGCTTACATGCTAGAAAACATTTACATGTGTAACAACCACTTACAGGCTAACACCGCATGCACATAAAAACGGTTATGGATTACAATTTTAAATTAAAATTAAGATTAAAATTACAATTAAAATTATAATTATTGAAACAGATTTACATATTGACATTAGATAATGAGATTAATATTAATCATAAATATTATATACAATTAACAGTTAAACACAATAAAACAGATTAAAATACACAATAAATTCATAAGTATTAAATAAATAAAAAATATATACTTATATATAGTACATAAAATCCTAACTAATATTACATATGCGAATGTGAATTTGTTCGTTTGTTTCGCTTTCACGCCTGAACGACTCGACAAATTTTCATAAAATTTCGCATACACTGAAAGGGACACAGAAAATACATAGGGGCTTTCATCCAGAAGGGATTGAAAATTGACATAACCTTACCTTAACATAACATTTACGCGAGCAAAATCTAGTTATTTTAATTCACTTTAGGTTGCTTAGGTTGAGGTTATAGGTTTAATTCTAAAAAATAGCAGTTAAAATAAGCTTTTTAATTGAAAATTCGTCGTAGCAGCTGGAGGTCCGCAATTGTAACTAACACAGCATAGCACAGAAACATGTAGGTATTATATGTGAATAAAGGTGGCTTTCTAGGGTGAGGGATTTTATGACTACCACGGACACGGTCGCACCGGCGAACAATAAAAAAAGAACTATCTGTAGTAGCACATACGAGTCCCTAATGTTGCATCGAATATGTTATGACTTAATAACTTAATTTAACGAGTGTGGTAGTCCGTGGTTCCATTGTACATGTTTCTATGGATAAGAACGTATGATGCACGCACGCTATATGTCGCCTTTTTTAGAGGATCGATGCTAATCTTAATATGGCTGTCCATGATGCGTGGTCTTACGGATTACCACGTACGAACATGCATCTGTGCACCATAGGACGAAAGCGTGGTAGCGCAGATCTATGCGTATTGGTGCTTTGCATCCACCAACTTGCTTTAACGTACGTGGCGATCCGTGGTCATTGGAAAAGGTGACCTGCCACAATTCGTGATTTTACGGATTAGCTTCTTTCTACCATGGGAAGGTAATTGTCTTGTTGAGTGTTTTCGTCACATTTAGAAAGTAAATCTAGTCACAACAAAATGTTTTAAATAATTAATAATTATACATATTTAATGTATAATTATTATACCTGTTATTATTAGCACCACACTTTTGGATGAATTACATACAAGTTCATTTAGATAACAATAATTGCAGGCAGCAGTATAAGACGTTTGAAGTTAATTAAAGCTTAAGTTTTACTAAAACACACTTAACTTTAAACGTTTAAAAGACTGCCAGAAGTAAAACTACGTATAGTACTCATTTAAATTATTTATTTCAACCGCGACGGCAACTTTATGTTCCTGCATATGAGATTTTAGACGACGTCTTTTTTAAATGTCTTATAAAGGTGATATGAAAACTACAAAGTAAAATTATATGTATGTACTTTATTTGGATTCGAAAATGTCCTTAATTTTGAATACGTAAATAAAATATGGAATTCCTCAGTGACCTAGCAATAGTGCAGTCTGGAGGTCTGATGCCCGGATCTGGCAAAATGTTATTGGCAATATTTATTGCAAAATTCTCAATACCAGCACGAAATCTGAATCTGGTTTTTTGAAAAGACATTTGTTGTTCTAGATATAAATCCGGTGTCACAGTTATCTTTACAAATATTCAAATAATGGACCCACAGAGCACTCAGGCCCACAACAACTATTGTGTGGATCACACCAATTCTTGTCAAATGGTAGTGACAAAGGCAATCGACTCGCCCTCTATTATGTGTTATAAAACTCTGTCTAATCTTTAAAGAATTAAAAAATAACGAATATGATTGTAAAAAAGATATACCTATATGATAGATGATGACATCGATAAAATTATGTGTTAATGAAAAGGTTCTTTAAGAAAATAAAATATCATTATTCACAATCAACACAACACATGACAAGGAACATAATATATCCATATGTAATATGTAATATATCAACAAGAAAAACAAAAGTTATAGTTGCAGCCCAGAAACTCAGAAAACGATGTGGCATTAAAAAGTTATTACATTTTCAATTTCCAAATACACTGTAAAAGCTGGGTTGCCTAGTACGAAAAGTTTGGTAATATTTATCGTTTAAAAGTGCTGTTTTTAACATCTACTCATTTTGGCGGATACCTCGAATCACTATACGGTAACTCACTGTAGCTTACAAATAGGGGACGTTTCGACGAAACCCGTCCCGGGGGTGCTAGTCTATGCCTGACTCTACGGCATTAACGGCTGACGACAACTTTTTTTTGCGCATGTGTATCTGATTTTTTCTTTTAGTCGCACTCTCAAACTCTTCAGCTTTATAATATTAGTATAGAAGTAAAGATATAATTTATGTTCAGCTTGCTCAATCGCGAGTGCAAACACAATAGTGTTAGCACAAGTTCTTAAGCCAACTAAAATGACAGTTAGATCATTTTGAAATATATAATTATGGACATATATATTATTTTCAGACAAGCTGCTTACCTACATAATATTTTGTATAAATCGGTTTAACAATCTACACAACAAACAACTAGATAATAAGTGTCTGATAGCGCATCGAGGCTGTTCAAGCAAGCCTTTAAATGGCTAATTGCTTACGATTGAGGGTCTACATAGGAAAAGTGGAAAGCTTGTCTTCATTGGCCTTTGAGATTTTAGCCACATATTCTAGATATATACTAATATCGACAAGAATGTACATAGTTGACTTCACATAACACGAGGAATTTTTGGAAATCGAGTCGTAAACCCCGAATATCAAAATAACAAACTAGCAAGATTTTTTTTATTTTTTTTAATGCTTGTATTCCAACTAACCATCGTATGTTCATTACTCAGTAACGACGTTATTATAATATCACCTTGGTTGCAAGTACAATGCAAACTTCAATTGTCTTGACAGACGTTGTTCTGTACAGGCGAAAAAAAAACAAATCTAAACCATCCTCGAATCCAATTGAACACACACAAAAAAATTCATTCAAGTCGGTCCAGCCGTTTAGGAGGAGTTCACTGTCAACACACGTACAGAAGAATTATATACATATATAAAGATACACATATAAGTGAGAGCTTGTTATTAGCAATAGAAGTTAATTATTGTATTTATATATAAGAATATTAGTCTGTAAGCTTTCTGTAAAAATAAATAAATAAAACAAATATATGTTTGGTGTATGTTGTATTGTAACAAACTGGAACTTTTTATGAGATGAGATCCGTCACCACTAATTAGATAGGTTATACAAAGAGCAATACAGTTAATACTATAAATACCACCACCACTATGTATAGTCACGGTATGAGATATATCACATTAATCATTCACGTCCATGACCATTCAATCAATTTCTCAGTAACACAAAATAATTTTGCCTTTTGTAACTGTTTATTTGGTAATTTGCAAGCTTCTCTTCACTCGGTATCGAGTCAGCTCGGGCTGTGAATCGAATAGGTATGTATTTATGGCTTTCAGTTTCGATTTAATTTCCCCATTCATTCCTTCATTTCCTGCGGGTGTTGCAAAAGCGATTAAGTATTTATAGGGCTGGCGTTTTTAAAGTACTTGTTCAATTGCTTTACTTTGTTTATCTTCGGTCGATAAACTGTAACACTGGCTGTATTATTGAATGGAGAACTGTGTTTACGAATTAACATACATATATTTGAGTACATCAGGCAGTTATTTACTTATGCACCAATTTTATGACAAATTATCTTCAACAAGAGAACTTTGTGTAAATGTTTTTAGACGGTTGCGATTTGACTACTCTTGAGTAACAGCGGCCTGTTAGCTGGAGCTAGACAAATAGTTTATCAATTATGTCTGACTCAGATAGAAAAAATTTAATAGTGATGTTTATACATACAGACACATGTGCACACGCACACACACGTACACACACATACATACACACACCATAAACAAAAACACTCATACACTCGTAAGTATCCACATACATGTCCCGACACACATACTTCCTCATCTATACCATACGCTAGCTCAAATTAGGGTAATTATTCTTATCAGGGGTGGAGGGTTGGTAACCTGAGACACAGGAACCTCCTAGTTCAGGTATCAACTCGCCATATTATAAAATTAGATCCTATGTCTGTACCTTAATTTGTAATGGTGAGAAATAAAGATATTATTATTATTCTCTTTATTTAAATATTTTCAATACATTTTTAATTTTTAAATATACATATATCTATAAAAATACATATCATTTAAAAATATAAAATATATGGTACCCCACCGGCATCGGGAACAGGGTCCAAGCTGCCGGTGGTTAGGATTCCAGAGATAGGAACCTCCTCACAATGCGTGCTGTATCTAAAAGCACTGCCTTCTGCATCAAACCCTTGATCCAAGCACCCAACGCGAGCCTCTTTAGATGGTGATCGAGGCTCTTGGCTATTAGACCATTGACAGATATGACTATCGGCACAATGATTGCCGAATCAACGTCCCACATGTCGACAACCTCGCGAGCCAAATCGAGATATTTAATTTGCTTATCTTTTTCAGCTTTCGCGAGATTGCCGTCATGCGGAATGGTGACATCGATAATCAATGCGCGGCGCTCTGATCGATCTATCACCACAATGTCAGGTTTGTTGGCCACAACAGTCCTGTCTGTGATGATAGTTCGATCCCAGTACAACGTGACATGACCATTTTCGAGAACTGATTCAGCTACATACCTGTAGTACGGCACTTCAACATCTACAAGTTTGTATTTCAGAGCAAGTTGCTGGTGAATAATCCTGGCTACTTGGTTATGTCTGTGCAAGTACTCGCCGTTAGCAAGACGAGAACAACCGGAAACTATATGCCTGAGGGACTCACCAGGTAGGTGGCACGCCCGACAAATGTCAACCGTACCATCCCTCAAGATATATCTCCGGTAGTTATTCGTCTTGATAACTTCGTCCGCAATAGCACAGACAAACCCTTCGGTTTCCCCAAAGAGGTCACCGAAACGTAGCCAGTTCACGGAGGCTAACAGGTCTACATCAGCTCCATATAGAGCCTTGTAGAACCTACCGTGAAGCTCCTTGCTCTGCCATACATCCCTGCGATCGTTAGTGCTAAGTACTACAGGCTGGCGCCAGTTCTCTTTAGCCAAACTGAGCGGGGTGAGTCCGATGTCTACAGCAACTACATCCCGATGCATACCCACGTCTGCCTTAAGAAAGTATTCTCTGAGGTTGCATACCTCGCGGTTATGAAGGGCCTTGGCATTCAGAAAGCCTCGGCCTCCACATTTCCGCGGGATATACAATCTCATCACAGACGAACGTGGGTGATGCATACGGTATGCCGTCAAGAGTGTACGGACCCTCCGGTCCAGGGCATCCAGTTCAGTCTGAGTCCACTTAAGTATGCCAAAGGAGTACATGAGCACCGGCATGACCCAACCGTTACAAGCGCGCACCTTGTTGCCACCTGATAAAAGACTTTTTAAAACTTTTTTCAGGCGACCAAAGAAACGCTCCTGCAACGATTGCTTCATGTCAGCCTCATTGATACTTAACGCCTGTGACATACCCAAGTACTTGTAAGTTACAAGAAGTGATCTTAGGTTAATGGAATCCGAAAGTTGTGTTCCTTCGGATTCCACTATCCTGCCTTGTTTTACATGGATGACAGCACATTTGTCCACACCAAAATCCATACTGATAGACTTACTAAAAGTTTCAGTTACTTTAAGTAAATCCATCAACTGTAATTTAGTGTGGGCAAACAACTTTAAGTCATCCATATATAACAAGTGGGATATCACTCCACCACCTCTATGTAACCTGTAACCTAGCCCTGAACCCTCTAGTAATGTACTAAGAGGATTCAATGCTAGGCAGAACCAAAGAGGACTCAGGCTGTCGCCCTGAAATATACCCCGCTCAATTTTTATCAATTCGCCATTCCCAGGGATTTGTCGACATCCTGGATAGCTAAGAACCGTTTTCCATTGCCCCATGCATGACTTCAAAAAGGTGCGCAGAGTTGCATTTACTTTATACAACTCTAACACCCTCAAAAGCCATGCATGAGGCACCGAATCATACGCTTTCTTATAATCTATCCAACATGCCGCCATATCCCTTTGTTTACGGCGAACCTGTTGGCTAATGGCCATATCAATGAGGAGGAGCTCCTTAGTACCACGAGCCCCCCTCTTACATCCATTCTGAGAAGCTGACATTATTGAATTTGTATCAATATGTTTAGATACCTTGGCTCTCAAAATAGATGTAAGAAGCTTATAGATCGATGGCAAACATGTTATCAGTCTATAATTGCCGGGCTCGTTGGTACTACCTGTTTTATGGAGTAGGTGGGTTATTCCCGTGGTCATAAAATCTGGTAACGATCCAGATTCTAGGGCATATTGAAATTGAGCAGCCAAACAAGCATGTGAGCTACGCAGCCATTTCAGCCAGAAATTGTGCAGTCCGTCCGGTCCTGGTGATTTCCAATTTGATAAGGATCGGACCGCACTAATTACATCCTGGCTATCAATGACCACGTTTTCCATTTCTGGAATTAGCTCACTTGCTCGCTTGACCTCCCGCATCCATTCCCCCTCAGTGTAGCCGACGGGTACCGACCAGATGTTCCTCCAAAACGTATTTGTAGCATCAGCATCTGGTAGCCCCACATCGGCCACACATTGATCTGGTCGTTCCCAGGTTCTATAAACCCATCTTTGGTCACTTTGAAACGTGCGGTTGATGACATACCGGTGCACGCGTTTTTTGTATCTGCGCAGTCGATTTGCCCATGCATAGACTTTCTGCTTCAGGAAGTCAATGCGCTCTGTGGCCCGAGATACGTATTCATGAGGACTGGCACCAGTCCCCAGAAAAGCCCGGCCCACATAGCGCATTACCCTGGGCCGTGTGTTCCCTGCCCTGAAGCAGATCAGCTTACCGATGAGTGTCCTTGCCTCAGCAATACGCCGTTCAATCCTGCACTGCCAGGCCGGGGTGACAGATGTTTGTCGTATAGCAGGGACATGTGTGGGTAACTTGATGCCCGCTATACGACTTGCCGCCACAGCAGCACAGTACAGGATCGAATGAGTATCGGCGAGATTCTCGCTATTATCTAAATAACTAGATAATAGCGAGTCCAGGACACTCACCAATGCTATATTTTTTCTATGCATAGGTAACCGAGGCAGACGAGGCCGAATCGTAAATTGCATGTACCGGTATTCCTGAATCGCACTTTCCAAAGCATCCTTTACCTCCTCCTTGTACTGAATACTTACATCATTTGTCATGTCATCCACCTCCATGCTGGCACTATTGCCCGTCCGCGTCGCACCAGGTGATAGTTGCGTAACTGCGGGTTGGATGCGAATGGCATGGCTCGTAGGCAAGTATTCTGAGCGTAGCCTATCAAGCACGGTATCATCCAACTGTCGATTGCGTTGGATAACCCGCACTTGATCCGATAATCGCTGTGCTGAAACGTTGACGCTTGGTTCAAAGGCCTGAAACAGAACAAGCATGCGGCTGCGATACGCAGTGAGGTTAGTTCCTCCCTCTGTAGCCCCAAAATATGCCCGCATGACGTTTTCATTAATGGATTGAGTCCATCGCATGCGGCGCACATCACCACCGGCAGCGGGGGCCCGGTTCGAGGTCGGTGGGCCTCGGGGTCCCAAGCGGGTCGGTGGCCGGCCTCTTCCCCGCCGACGTGCAGGTGACGGTGACGAAGGCGGAGAAAAATATTCGTCGCTCGAGCTCGACGCAACTGCAGCGGCCGGTGATTCTGATCGATGTACCGACGGCTGCGAGGCGGAGCTAAGCGACGAACCCGGAGGTGGTAGCGGTGCGGCTCTAGATCTGGCTCTTGTTAACATCTTGTATTTTAATAAACTTAAATTCAGTCTCTGTGAAAATTTTCATTTTTGACGTTGTCATATTATTTGTAATACTTAATACTGATGAATATTTGCTTTTATGCCTGTAATTTTTTATGTTTATTGTGCAAAGCGTCTTATTGTTTTAATATGATTTGAAAATAAATGGATTTATATCAAAAATAAAATTTAAACTGAAAATAAAATATTTTTCTCAAAAAATACATAGACGTTGCTTAGTGTTGCCAGATTATATTATAGATTATTATTATTATTATTATTATTATTTAAATAAATAATTACCAGTGAATATTTATTTCATTTCTAACGTTTAGACCGACTAGCATGAATCGTGCTTTCACGATGAAATTATAACCCGCTGGCTAAATATTATTTTGTTTGCCTTGGACAACCTTTTTTTTCAATTAAATATTTCATACGGATTTTGTCGCGTTATTTATTTTACTTTAAACACTTTTATTACATAATTTTAAAACTTTAGTAGTTATATAATATGCTGTGTTGTTACTATTATTGAACTTTAAAAGTAGTGTTAAAGTTTCAAAATTATGTAATAAAAGTGCTTGAAGTAAAATAAACAACGCGACAAACTCCGTATAAAGTGTTTAATTTCAATGTATAACATTCGCGTAAACTTAAGACAATATTATGTATACATTTATCTATTAAAATCTTTGTAGTCGACGATTTGTAGCAGATCAGTGATTTTATTCATTACCAGTTTTGCTCGCGACTTCATACGCGTAGAATTTGGAAGTATATACCTATCGATATTTTCTTCCTTTATACTTCTAGGCTTTGTATCAGACAAAACAGGCTACAGATTTTAAGTTAGACCAAATCCTCTTTTTTGCGCGATGCACGTGTACATAGATAGACAAAAAATCTATTGTTCTGATTTCTATACCTCTTATTTTCTATCTCCACATATTTTCTTTAAATATCTCATTTCACTCCTTTTTCAGCCAGATATATTTATTTTTGTACAGAGCTCCATTTACAATTCTATTATTTCCATAGATATTATAATATATCGTCATTTATAGAAGCAAGGAGTTTTGATAAATTGTATAAGGTATTGGTTTGTGGTTAGTTAATGAAAGAATTAGAGTAAACCATATTTCTGTTGGCACGCTAACACATGAGAGAGTATTTTACTTATCAGACACCGTGCTTTCATCTAAATGAAGTCCATAATCTCTTCGCATTGTGTGGAGTCAGTCTAGACAGTGCGTTATCCGACACGTCTTAGCTCGGCACCACTAAAGCGTCTAAGCTGATAGACAATCATGTGACCCCAACCGTTCTAGTACCTACTTATTTATTTATTACTAAAGAAAATATAGTGTGTTCTTGTTTTCTTAAAGTTATGTGATGTCCGTCACGCTGGTCAAAGGCGGGATAGCCAAACGGACATCATTTTTCAAAAACCATCACGTAGACGCAACATCTTTACACTTACTAAAATTATAAATGCGAATATGAGTTTGTTTGTTACGTTTTCACGCCTGAACTATTCGACCAATCATTACGAAATGTAGCATACAGGTTCTCAGGGGTACAGAAAATGACATAGGGTACATTCCATAAAAAAAAAACCTGTTCCCGAGCGAGCAAAGCCGTGGGCAAAAATAATTGTCACCATAATTGGACAAAAAATATGTTGAAATTAAACTACTGTATACGGATTTTAACGCGTTGTTTAACACTTTATAACATAATTATGAAACTGTTTGAAAATTGAATAAGCGCACTTAAGCGTAGTGTTTGTGTATATGTAAAATAGTTCAATAAAGTAAAAAAAAACATTTTGAAAAATAATATACTTAAAAAAGCCATGTTGGAATTGTTATATGGTTGTACAGTTCGAAACAAGATGCTTTTGTTTCGAGCTGTACAGCATAAAAATTCAAACAGTTACCCATAAACGCTGTACTTTCAAAAAACCTTGCCTCAAAAAAATCACACATAATGTTCTATCATTACGAAATATGAGTGCCATTTATACCCACAACACGTACACACTACCTATCTTCGGTGAATTGTTTCCGAAACCGTACAAAGAAACTTACTGGCGGTACTTAAGACTCCCTGAGGTTTTCCAAGGAAACTGTAAATAAAAACTGCCTTGATTCACAGTGAATGTTTTAAGTTTTCACGCTGTTCTCTAGCTGAAATAATAGCCTGTGTTGATATAGAGATTCTTTTGTAAGAACTCTGCTTAAGCTTTATTTAATTTTTAATTCTTCCGGGTTATTCTGGAGTTGGAAATAATTATGAAGAGTTGTTTATTACCTAGTGCAAGGATGGTCTTCTTCATGATAAGTTGTGAAATATTATATTTCATGAGAATACATATAAACGCCGGCGCTGCTTACAGCTGGCATGGGTAGTAATAGTAGTGCTATATTAACTTTCTGTTATAATATTTTAGTGTTCTTCTTACCAGCTAACCGTTTGATCAACTGCTACTTTCAATTACCTAAGAATAGTAAAACATTTAACTCCTAAGATACAGGTCTGCGTCTAGGTACGCAGACCTGTATCTTTTTAAGTGTTAGATAATTATTCACCAACTTTTGATCTCGATGTACAACATGCTGTATTCATGTGCCAGTTACACGATGGGTAGCAGTGGAGTCCAAAAAAACCAAATTACTTTTGAAAGCGATTTAATTAAATGTTAAAATTACAATAAAGTGTTCTAATTACTAATTTAATTTCTAATGTCCTAACGACCCGATGTTAGGTGACAAAAAGGCCCCGCAACAAGCCGGCGATTGGTTTTTACCGATCGATGAAACGGCGTTGCACAATCGATTTTCTGAATCTTCTCATTGAATCATCTTGTGTGGTCGTAGAGTATCTGAGGGTATACTCAGATATAACATGCCTTTATTGTGTTTTGTATTTTTTTGTACTAATAAACAATTACTATAAATATAATTAATCACCTATGAATGCTCATAGACAAACCTTTCAAGTGGCAGCGGCATACCGGCGGCCAGGGACAATGGGTTTTTAATATGTCTGGCATTCTAAGACTTGGCATGTTAATAGATAGTATGAAACAGCATAAACTAGACTGTGGTATTAAAAATAAGTAGCATCTCGCGCGGGTCTGTATTATTTGCATGGCGCCGAATCTTTTGACGTCATCGGAATGTGATACTGGGCATTCGTTGTACAGTGCAGCGCTAGGCAGCGGATGGATATACAAAACTGGTATTAAGTCACATTTTAGAAAGCTTATTATGGAGCCTTTATGTACAGGGAGTACGCTGTTAAATTCAGAGAAGACAACCTTTTAAACTATATTTTTTACGCCTCTGTAAGTATTTTTTTTATGTAAGCAAATGTTAGCTGGTTTTCCAACGTTCGCTTACAGCTGAAATGTTTTTATCTTCAATGAGATAACGTACACGTGTACTGAACACAACTACACGTTCGGGTGGAATAATATGATTTTCATCCAACCTATTTTTAGTTGGACAAGATAGCAAACAAGCATACGATCCGCCTGATGGTAAGTAGCAGTGCTACTAATACAAGAAAAGAGATGACCATAGGCCTCTTCTAACAGCACACCGCTTTTCTAGGAGCCCAAAACCTCAAATGACTGCAGAGACAAAAAGATGTATGTCGGTGATTTTCTGTAGGATGGCAATACTTGTACACTGCACTTAATTAAGTGGCTACAATTTTAGCAATAAGGTTTTGATAGACAGCCGCCTACGCCTCATATAATTTAAATGTATAAATAAAATTATTCATGAGAAAATTCTGAATTTTTCACCATTTAAATATCGAACTCGCACTAGAAAACAATTTTTGCGCTAACGTCTCTGAACAAACAAAGTAGTCGTCAAACGTTAAAAGCCGCATAGTTACAAATATTTAGAGATCTGAGTCAACTCAGCTTGGTACACAGTTTGCATCTAGGCCAATACTTCGTGCGCTCAATTTTACAGTTTGCCTAGCAAACGGTTCAGTGCAAAACGACTTTTGAGCTCATGCGAGTTGACTTTGAGATAACCGTCGACCGAATTACATAAATATCTTAAGAACGTAGTAAAAGTAGCTTATTTTGTGTTTAATTTAAAATATTTCAAACTGTAATAACTTGTGTTTAGGCTTTGAAAGGATAGTCCCAAAACTAATTGACCAGGTTAGTACTCCTCTATCACAGAATATTAAAGTAGCAGAGTAGTAAAGAACCTTGCTGGTTCCAAAAGGAATGGGTCAAAACGATCGAGGAAGGCAAGGAAAATATCGACACTATGTAGCGTAATATATGTACCGTTCGTTGCGTTTCATTTGCAGAGAGAGATATTCTATTCTATATTCTATTCTATCACATACACACAACATCATCTAGCCCAAACTAAGTAGAGCTTGTACAATGGGTACTAGACAATGGATAAACATACATATATACTATTTTTTGTAAATATATACATAGAAACACCCAGACCAAGACAAACAGCCATGTCCATGCACACAAATGTTTGACTTGTGCGGGAATTGAACCCGCGACCTCAGGCGTGGCAGTCGGTTAAACTAACCACTACGCGGTCGATGCCGCCGACATATAGATATAGAGAGGCTATTGGGCTTCATTCCTTCCCTTCACTTCTTTTTCTGGATCCTTATTCACCATCAGGCAGATTGCATGCTAGTATACCACATATATGACTTGCGGTAAGTCCTTCTACCCTTTAAATAGCTCCAGTGATATCAAGAAAATACTGTTATGTCCCTAAGCAAACGGTACCGCTTGCCATACCGTGAACTGCTGGCGCGACCAACAGCTATAATAAAACAATTAGAACTCGTAAGTGACAGAGAGTTGCAATATTCAATTGGATGTAATAAGTTTGTACTATTACTAATATACTAACTACTTTAAAATGGTACAATTACATGCCGTGGTTTTTCCAAATGGTAGTTTTCTTTAGGTTCTCGCTACTTATATAACTAAGCAGTTGAATTTCTACTGCAAAAGGATGTGGGGACATTTTAGGAACTTATATTGACATTGTTATTATTTAATTGGATCACAGATACCCAGTACAAAGACGTCATTAAAACTGTATCTGGTTAGACAACAAAACCAACTCCAATACGCTCAGGAATAACAAAGCTAAGAATATTTTAACTTAGTCGAAACGAAAACAACGCAAAATAATACCGTGAAATCTTGTACCTTAAAAAAACAGTCTCCAAAATTCGCCTTTATATCTTCACAACAACCACAATAACATCACAAACAATTATAATATAAATAAACAGAAGTATTATGTTATATAGTTCATTATGAAAGTACAACTCTTGCCTACGGCGCGCGTGGTGAAGCTGAAATGGGCAAGAAAATAAAATTTATTAAATAATCTCTTCATTAGCATTCTCTCTGTGCGTCCTCAGTGAGTTATTTAATGGGTCGATAATTTAAACGGGTAGGAATATATTTTTTTATCAATTTGTGCCTATTAATGAAGGTTTGGTTTGGAGGTGTGGATTGTTATGAATAATATATAGAAGAAGATTGTCTGCTTTTTATTACATAAGAACATAATGAATAGAAATGTCATGCCAATGTAATATTTATAGAATATCTTAGCTTAAAGAAGAGTGCGTGGTTTTTATGACCACGTGCGAGAGACATTATGGACTGATTCACAAATTGTTGTTTAAACACAACAGACACAATGACTAACCAGGGTCGGAAAACGGGGCAGACTTCTTATTATTTGTCTCAACATTCATAAAAACTTCTACTAAACAGATATTATCACCGCTTCGTGACGATTTTAAAGATGCGTTAAAATAAGTGTAAAGTTGGTAAAGAAATTATGGTAACAAGTCACTTTAACAATCATAGATGTGTGCATGCACTATGCATAAATGTAACACCTTAATTTTGTAAGTGCGGTCGATTAATGTGAGCATTTGTTAAGACATCAAAACTAAAAGTAAAATATGCCACGCGTCAGCTTTACACACATGCGTTTGTTTTTGTGTGTGGCCTGTTAACTCAATTACCGACTGAACATTTATTAAACTATAACATTCAATTAAAATCTAAATGAAAATAATTTCCTCGCATATTTAAGAGGGGATGTTTGGAAAGTATTACGGATGAACTGTTGAATTGACTTCCGTTAAAGTTTTCCGTTAAAGAGTTTCGAATGAAGTTGTTGTTGATTACGCCGTCATTTTATGATACATTTTGAATTGAACAAATCTCTGTCACATCTTGAAATGTATAGACAGATTGCGTTAATACTCCAAGGTGTTGGCTTATCTGATAGTTGAAGTATTATATTGTTGTTTACCTTAGCATAGTGCTACTATAAACTTTTGTAGCCAAATCCAATAATAGTTTTCCCGATCAGGATCGGATTTTGAATGTTAAGATCACACAGTAAACCTAATCATAATTTTGCATAAGTCAATGATGTGAACGTTTCAAAACTAGCTGAAACCTGTACCTAATTAAATGAGAATTTCAACATTTGAAAATCGAAGCCATATTTCAAAATAATTTTAATTATGTTGTTTTACGTTTACTCGTATAATAAACAGCTCACATTGACATGATTACCTTCTTATCTCTCTCCATAATTATAGTTGAAACGTTACGGAAATTTTAATTTGAGTTATAGTCTGACTGTAGTTTATATTAAACTTAAAATACTTAAAATCAGCAACAAGAAGATTTATTAATGTATTTATTTGAACTAGCGGTCACCTAGTGGTCAAAATTCGACCATAATTGATTTAAATTTTATGTAAGTTTGATCGTTATTAAGGTTTAATTGCCTATAACTTTACCCTTATAATCACATTTCGTTTAGATTTCGCCAAGGCTATAAAGGTTAATTTACCAAATTATTATTTACTTAACTATACTCTGTCATTAACGATATTCCTAAGCTTGTTACTTCGTTTCCTTTTTTCTTATTTACATAATTAATAAGGTATATTATTATGTAACCATAGTTACGAAGAATTGTACGAAGTCAGACGAACAATGCCGAAATACTACGAACGTGATTCGACTGCGTGTGTCAAATGCATGGTTGTATGCGTGTAGGGTTTTTTTATTATTTATTATGCATATTTTATACAAATATTAGGATTCGCCACTCCTTCTCCATATAAACTTTAATTGTGCCAAATTTCATACTCCTCCGTTCGCGCAATTATCGTAAAAAGGGGCAGAAAGCTTCACGTATTAATATATATAGATAAGCAACTGACTAGTTTTAATTCTAAAAATATTCAATATATAAGGGTAACTTATTTTGTTGGGCACATCTTTGGTATCTTTTATAAACCATAAGAACAACAGTAAGTCTCGTACGCCAAAAGATATTATAAATTTATGCACGCTTCATATCGCACTGTATCTATAACTATGTATCACAGCTAAACAACAGTGATGACGTTGTAAGTTAAGATATAACGCACATTTAGAAACATACGGCATGTTATACTAGACGCTATCGTTTATCACCAAAATCAAAACAAAGAAGTGAATGATCCGGTCCATGATCTCGCTACTGGCAATGTAGTAGTCAGTGACCGTAGGATAGGTCTTAACGTGTAGTGGCCTGCCGTTTCATACGGCGGGCCGAAACCTCGGCGGGGTCGCGACCGCATGCAAAAGTGATTCGCGCGGCCCCGTCGATAGTGGTTTTTGTCGAGGAACACCGTGGTGGCTTTAGTCGGTATTCCGGGAGGTACATTATTCTTATTCCATCTTTCTCATTTACCCCGGCGAGTCCGACATAACCCCTCCACCCGCCCCCGCGGAGAGGTAGGCGTCAATGCATTCCACCAAGTAGAAAGAAAAAAAAACACCAAAATACCTGTCGTGTGACGACCATTTGAAATGTACACAATTTTATCCAATGTTATCCAATGTTCTCACGTAAGTGACTTTGTCTTTTTTGAATAATTTCGTTAAACCTAAACCTTTTACTTAATTTAACTAGTGTAGAATAAGCACCAATTTAATCGACGTTTAACCATAGGTAAGTGAGTTCTAGTGGTCCAACGGATTTGCTGTTGTTTGATTGGAGAATTTACTCAAACCAGGCTTGTTTTGGAGAGTTTAGGATATTTTGCCAAATATCTATATACTGTCTGTAGTAGGGAATTAGGATACATGTCTCACTGCTATTGCAGCCAAGATACGGTGGGCAGCCACTCAACCTGTATCCTGATGTGCAGCACCGGTGTGTCTTTAAGAAGAGTTTATACTTGCCGAGTCATTATCTGTGAATTCTTATAGTTTCGTCATCCCGCTTTACTTATACCCGACGCAACTTGACAGAGGCAGTAGGTACTTGCGGGATTCCTTGAGTAAAGATTTTCTCGTGTCCTATCTCTCTAAATGTTATGAACATAAGTCATGTCAATGATGCATTAGAGGACGTTGGCCTACGGATTGATTTTCATATTTCGTTTACTGTAGGGGCAACCTGCCAATAAGAAATATCTATACTATTATAAAACTGTAAAGAAGCTTCCAACTGACACAGTCTCGTTACAGAAAATGAAATATTTGTCCATCGGTTCGTCCATCGGCATCAAGAAAAATCTTTGATGCTGCTTTCGTGGTTAAGCTTGAAGCCAAACTAAAAGTCTAATATGGTACTTATTTGTAACTATGGTCTATACTGGTCATAATTAAAATGAACTTTAATGATTATAGTATTCAATGGTGTATAGTGTGATCTAGTGAAAAGGTATCACAAACAATATATTCTACGCTAAAAAGAAAGAAATATAATCAATACGAGCTTTAAAAATATCGACCACTTTCAGGTTCCGCGCAAAATCACCGTACTTTCCAAAAAGGGAACGTGCGCGCCACGACTAAAACCCCGTATAATCAACCCCTTGATCTAGATATCAGTAATCGTCGACGGCCATCAATGTAACTAATTGGGCATATAATTTATGCGGCCGGTCACTTTGACTAATGGCCACGGTTTGTACGCAAACCGCTTGCTTGAGGCATTTGAGGCCACGATCGCAGATTACTCTGTATCGACAAATTAGATGTGTGTTTTGGAGCTATTTATCGATAACTGATGATATGGTGGCTCTATCGCTCTTAACGACTCGTATGTGATTTTATTAGTAGATTTTTATTTAGCTATGTATAAAGCCTACTAAAATTATAAAGGACAATGGCAGCTTTGTATGGGAGTTTTGTACCGCCAAAGCCTGCCGGTGAAGACGGCGAGACGCATTAATTGTATATTAGACGAATAGGTTACACCATATATAATTACAATTTCAATTATCAGATTTTTAGGAGGTCTGAGTCAAAAGATATTGCCGTTTTAAATTAACATAAATCCGCGTAATAAACCATTTTGATATGGCGTACTGTCATAAATGTCAAGTTATGTTGACATTCATGACACGTGACAAATGATCTGTCACTTCTCAAGAAGATGTTTACGTTAATATCGGATCTTAATGAAAGAATGTTAATATCTATATAATTATTTCTTATATCAACGTTCCTAGAATGAAATTACTTTTGGAATGCGTATAGGTTTCTTTCGGAACTGTGACGGTGTTCTAAAATATCAGGATTGCCCTCAAGTTTCATATTTAAACAATTGCAAGAAGTTCTTTCATCGATTATGATTCGAAAGGTATTAGGTAAATAAAACACATATTTTTATGTATATATTTATTTCTGAAAATATTAAAATATTCGTTAGATAATATCATCTAGAAAGGGAGCTGGTCGCGTCAAACCTTCATGTCGGGCATAACCTAAATACCATAGGATGCTGAATGTACGTTGTGAACATGTATTCGCGCAAGACATTTGCCAACTTAAAAGGCTTATAACTTTCTCAGTTTTCATTATTTTATTTAAGTACTTTCAAGATTTACTATTTTACATATGGCATCATTTTGCGTTTTGTTTTTAATATTTCTACGTTTAGTTATACGTTTTGTTTAATTTTTTAAATCGGATTTTTATATACTTAATGAACTGCTAAAAATATTACAATTACATAAAATATCTTGGATTCTATTGATTTAATAAACAGAAGTATTCCCAACAAATCTCGCGATGACTAGCAATACATGATTAGCGGTTCTCAATCTGCCATTGTCCTTTGAAATTGTTGTGAAAGTGTTTGCATGTTTGTTAGTCAGTCGGAATTTGGATAAAACTTCTGCCACAGTTAGATCATGACCTAGGTTAACAAATAGGATACTTTTATTCAGACATGTTTTCAAAAGGGATATACGCGGCTGAACCCATGAAATGTATTGCTTTTACTATAACTCTAACTAATGTTATAAATGCGAATGTAAATTTGTTTGTTTGTTACGCTTTCACACCTTAACTACACGACTGATCATCATGAAATTTTTCATACACGTTGTCAAGGGTACAGAAAAGGACATAGGGTATCTATCATCTAGAAAAAAATACTGTTTCCGAAGGATAGAAAATTGACATTACCTACATTTACGCAAGCGAAGCCGCGGGCAAAATCTAGTAATATTATAAATGTTAACATTTCTGAAGAAGTTTGGATGTTTGTTAGTCCCGATTTGGATAAAACTTGTGACACAGATAGACCTAGTTTATTAAATAGGATAATTTTTTACAGACATGCTTTCGACTGGGATGCACGCGGGTGAATCTCAAATGTATAGCTTTCACTATAATTATAAGATAATTGTCGAAACGTTGTAGCAACTGTGAATAGTTGGTTGCAATGAAATATGTACCTGGTTATCGATCTCCTTAGGTTGGTTACATAACCAGGTTTTAAATAATATTCGCTTGGTTAACAGACAAAAGATTTTCGAAATAATTAGCTCATTTTTGTAAACTGCTTTAATAAATATGGTATAGTACAAGGCATGAAATTACTATTACAGGTCTAAGTCTCATTTAGTTACTCTTATAAATGGAAAATATCCATTACCTAATTATTAATTGGTCTATGTATTGACATTCATTTTTCTTTTATTTAACATTGTTTCCAATATTTCAAATACTGAATATTACAATATAAAGATCAAAGTAAAAAATATAAAATAGGCGAACTAAAACTTGCCCGAACATAATACTAAAAGTTACAAGAAATTAAGATTCATTATGCTCATTAATTAAAGACAAATAACGCTGAGAAATAAAATAAAAAATGGTAAGAAAATGAACTTGTTTTTTAAGCGAACATAATTAAAAGTGTGCTAATAAAAAGAACCTATCTAACATTACTGGTAATCTAAAAGGATGGAGTCTACAAACAAGCATAAAACTTTACACTGAATATAAAATTCTAAAACATCGTTTCTCAAACTGACTGACTCCTCATGTGGTCGCCTTGCCTCTGCCACTATTCCGAGTGTTGTGGGTTCAATCTCTACACGGGCCAACAATTTTTGTAATCTATAAATGGTATTCTGGGTCTGGGTTTTCTTTGTGTCCATTATTCGAATATATGTAAAATGGCCAGCGACACTAAAAATATATCTAAGCTTGTAGTTTTAGCGGAGCTGAAGAGCTTACTGTATATTTACTCCCATGAACAAAAAAGAGACTTATGATTTGAATAACTAATAATTGAAAATACACGCAGTAGGTATTGCCATCATACACTTCATAGCTATACGACCTGCCCTCAGAGTATGTAAGATTAGGCCATCAACTCTATACGTAGATTTGTAATCGTCAAATTAATATCTTCTATAACACTGATATGCTTACATGCACGTAATAACGATATACATATTTAAAATTCAAAGTCTGTCTCTAAAAATGTTGAGATACGAAGTTCTAAAGTTAAATAAAAAGACATCAGCGGTCTCTAGCTATATGTTCAAAGTTAATTAGTGTTCGTAAAGAGTTCAGACGATGTAGCTGTTTAGTTATATTTTAAGTACATAAGACTTTTTTTAAAGTGTAGCACTTAATTGAAGTCACCGAGTAGCTTTTCTGAGAATTGGTAGCAATTAGTGTATTTATTATTCCTTTAAAAAAATCAAGTACAGCACTACTTTTGTTAACGTTGTTTCTATGTCATTGTTTTAGAGTCGTACCGGAGTGAAAATTGATATCCATATATTTGTTAATTTGATCTAAAGTTACCAAGCTGTTTGCATCTATTGCAATCATTTCAAGACCTCTATAGTTTAATTCCGTCCACTTGATTGTATTGAGTTTCAATTTGTGATTAGTAGTGCTTTTTATAGAGTTCCGTACCCGAAGGATGCTAACCTATTAATTAGCCTCCGTTGTCCGTTTATCAGTCTGTCAGCGGGCTGTAATTGACGAACCGTAGTAGGTTTTTGTAGAATGTGCAGTTCTATTGTATTTTTACTGCCACCGTGGCCCAGTGGTAGTGAATGTGACTGTTATGCATGAGGCCTCGGGTTTGAATCCCGGATCGGGCCAACAAAAAGTTATTAAGGTTTTTCAATTAAGAAATCTCAATAACAGCCCGGCGTTAGGAAGCTGGCGGTGTAAAACACTCCCGTGCCTCGGAAAACACGTAAAGCCGTTGGTCCTGCGCTTGATCTCTCTCCAGTCGTGTCGGATTACCGTACCATCAGATCATGAGAGTTAGAGTACAGAGAGAGCACTTGTGTTCGCGCAAACACTTATGCACTATAATATCTTCTGTGTAGTTGGCCAGTCTCCGTTAAAACTGGCCACCGTGGCCGAAATTCGGTCTGGAGGATTAGTTCTATTGCTGCTATAACAACAAAGTAAAGTGGCGAATTTCAAAGTATGGAACCTTTCGTCTGTGAGTCCAACTCTCACTGGACCAGGTTTTGTTGTACTACTAACCATTATCGACCACTTTTATAATTGAATATGAAAAAAGTGACAACTTGTGATAGCGAGTTAGAATTAATTGGTTCCGTGTTGAAGACCGATTGCCGTTGGCGCAAACGGGTCTTGGAGTGAAAACCGCGGCTTGGCTAACGTAAGCAGATCTTCCGGCCAGATGGACCGATGACCTGAAGAAGAAGACCAGTTTAGACTGAATGCGAAAGGCAAAAGACCGGATAGTGTGGCGCAAAATGGGATAGGCTTATGTCTAATAGTGAACTGTAAAAAGCTGATTTATTGAGATTCAGATCTGTGATTGACGATGATACGATGATACTTGTTGCAAGATTACTCTATATCTGAGAGGTTTACGTAATATTTTCGAAGATGCATGAAGTCTGTTAATCCGTACGTGCACACCCGCAGAGTCGTGATCAATGACCTAACCCTTTTTAGACTGAGGGGAGGCCTGTATAGCAGTGGTACAGCTTATAAACACCGCTGATATTTATATTATATTCACAGTTTTATAAAAATGTTAAAATGCATAAAAATCTGTTAAAAACCTGAAACAAGTTTTACAAGTCTAGCAGGAACTTCATTAAAACCTACCAAGTCATAACTCTACATGTTTTAAATAAACCTGAAGCACAAACAGATACACACGACGCATTTATCTAAATACGTGTGAAAAATGTAAACATCCTTTAGAAGAACGCAGGCAAGTAACAAATGAACCAACTCCCACTTCCCACTTCGGCCAACACAATTCGTCGTCAAAATAATCGTGACACAGTTAGGGATGGAACACATTCGAGCGTGACATATCGTATTAGAAAAATCTGTGCTAGGAATTATCGATAAAAAAATTAAATTATTCGAAACGTTGATGAACATTTGAATGCATTACATGGATAGTGATTGATTGATACTATAAGCGCTTTGGCCTATATAAGCGCTACGCCAAAATAATGTTATATCACTTTTTGATTATTATTGATGTGCTGTTTAGAATGGGTGCATATTCTAACTAATATTATAAATGCAAATGTGAGTTTGTTTGTTACACTTTCACGTTTAACTACTCGACCATTTAGCATGAAATTATGCATACATTGTCTCCTGACAATACCGTAAAGGTTTCGTATTTCCTTGCTGTAATCCTTTAAAGACAAGGACATACGGTACCTTTCACCTATAAAAAATATTTTTTCCCGACGGATAGTTTATTGACGAAATCTATATTAACGCATGCGAAGCTGTAGGCAACATCTAGTTGAAAGTATTACTAGGATAAAATTGTTGATCCAAAACAAGGTAAACAGCTGTGTGCAAAGATGTATGAAGTACTGTAAGCTGTGTGAAGATGATGTCAAAAAAGAGCGAAGTATAAAAGCAAGAGCAAGAAAGCTGGAATATATATATCGAGAACAGAAAGAGAGAGTAGGATAATCTAAAAGAAAATTCATTGCCGCCGGCCGTCTCGAGCTTATACAACACATCGGTCATCGGTCTCAAACATCACTGACAAACGATGGGTCAATCGATCATCAAATCAAATTTCGAATATTCGATAACAATTCGAATTACGAGTATAATGTGACAAAGTGACTATTAATTGATGATGGAATTCACACGCGTTCATACAATTTTGAATACTTATTTCTTCGTTGCTATTGTCCATCGCTGTTGTCGAGTCCCTTTTACGTTGTGTTAAAATGGTAACTGTATGTTGCATTGCGCCTTGCCGGTTATGTGGTATGTGAAAGTATGTACAGTTACAAAAAAACATTAGAAGAGAAGAATAAGAATGAGATAAGGGCTTTCTGCGTGATGTCGCGAATCTCACAGGTTTGGCTTAAAATCGATCATGTAGTTCTTGACAAGTTTATTAAAATTCTTTAGACGTCATTTTTCCCCAAATTAGTTTACGTATGAATAAAAAAACCCTGGTTCAGCACCCAAACAATGCCCTAAATGAAAACTTACCCCTAGAAAAGTGATGGTCACTGTTTGGTGGTCTAATGCCGGTGTAATTCATCACAGCTTCTTACCAAACGGGACGAGCATTACTGCAAATATGTACTGTGAAGAACTGATCAATCATGGAGAAGCTCGCAAGTCTCCAACCAGCTTTGGTCAATCGTTCGGCTCCACTACTCCTGCACGACAACGCTCGACCTCATACTGCACAGCAGACGGTCTCCAAGCTACAAGAGCTGGGGTTGGAAGTTCTCCGTCATCCGCCGTACTCACCAGACCTTACGCCTACAGACTTCTACATTTTCCAGAATTTGGATAACTTCTTGGCGGGAAAAATTTCAATACCCGAGAGGCAGTACAAAATGCCTTTGAAGAATTTTTGCGTCCCGTCCAGCTGATTTCTTCAAGAAGGGCATCAATAAGCTACCAATGCGTTGGTAAAGATGCATTGATTGCATGGGTGAAATAAAGTGAAAAATATAGAAAAATACGCTTAATTTATTTCATGAAAAACTGCAATTTCATAGGTAAAGACCTAATAACATCATATACATAACCTACTTTTGCCACCTACTGTTACTGTTGTCTGTTTGTATGAGTGTCCACCTATCGTACCAATGTGTATAAGCCTTAAAACGTTCGATCCTTTACAGAATCGCCTCACGTAGCAGCGCCGTAGTTAGTGTTATAAGTTTGATGCAAGAGGTCGAACTTCGATTTACTACTGGTTTAACTTGAATCAGTATTGTTTGTCGTTCGTTTGTTCTTAAATCTCTTTACAACTTTGATTCGAGGTCGATGGTACTGATGTTATATATTTATCTTTGACTGCACAGCGGTAGCGAATGCGACAACTGTGTATGAGTTTTGAATTCCGAGTCGGGCTAGCAAAAGAACTTTTCTGCTAAGAAATTTCAATAGTAGCTTAGTGTTAGGCAGTTGGCGGTATTCGACACCCACTTGCCGCAAAATGCACGTAAAAGGCATTGGTTCTGCACCTGGCCTCTGGCCGCTCGTGTCGGATTACCGTACCTATTGGACCATGAGACTTATGTTTATGCTTATACTTGAGCACTATAATATCTCCTGCGCAAATGGCTAGTCTCAGTTAAGATAGGCTGCTTTGACGAAAATGCGGTCTTGAGGACAGGTCTTGGGAACAGAAGTAATAGTCTAGTTTGCAATTTTGAATGGGCCAAATCGTTAATTCTTTCTCTATAGAAAAATAGGTACGCTATAGTTAAAGTCTGTCTTTAAACCACTGTGGCAACTTATTTGGTGAATAAATCCCTCATCCGAAGAATTATATTGATTCCAGGCAAATATAGATAATTAAATTATAACTGGTCGATGGCTTTACATAGGAGATATTTAAGAAAATAATGTGACTGGTCTTATTTAAAAAAAATTGTCTGTCTGTATGTTTGTATGTGCATCACGCAGAAACTACTGCACGAAATTGAATGCGGTTCTTCCAATTGTATGACTAAAGATCTAACTTAAAATCTGGTGCATATTTCATCATGATATGCCACTTATAAGTCGAGTATCATATGTGTAGAGCTGGAGACGCTGGTCTTTATACATGCAAAGAAAACATATATAATAATAGATATATCGATGATCCTAATCTTACGGATAGATTGAAGTCCTTGGAGCAACGGAGAGACTTTGGGTTTCTCTACGTATTCTACCGACTCGTTCAAGGGGAGTGCTGTAGTGAACTGTTTGATTTGGTACTAGTGGCCCCTTTCTATCACCGTACCACTCGACAACGAAGCAGGACATATCACCTGGAAGCGTTCAAATCCAAGACAGTACGCTTATAGCCATCATTTCTCCCACATACGAGCAAGCTCTGGAATAAACTGCCTACTTCGGTTTTTCCCGAGCGTTATGGTATGTCCTTCTTTAAACGAGGTTTAAAGAGAGTTCTTCTTTCATGGTAGGCAGTGGCTTTGCTGTGTCCTCACATTGCTGAAGTCCATGAGCAGCGGCTACTACTTTCCTTCGTGTGGGCCACTTACTCGACTACCACCAATAGCAATAAAAAAAGAAATCAACTTCTAAATTCTGTGCGAGTAAAAGCTAGCAGAAAATGAAATTGGAATGATAGGAAAAAATAACCCTTCAATAGTCTTACTTACCATGCGAAACGCAGTAACCTTGTTATTTACCACCATTTTATAGAAAACCGATTTAAGAGTGGCGAGTATGCTAATACGTTAGCTTTCAATGAGAAGAGAACCATATTCTTGTTCGACACCTTTGTGAGAACGTATGTACGAAAGAATCCAATCTATAATGTCCTCTCTTAAAAAAGGAGTAGCCGTGCTACGAGCGCTAGGGGTGATAGCACGTCATGTCCTTAATAAGCCTATAAATTCTTTTCATAATATCGCAAGGTTGCAAGCTGCGATTTTCTGTAGTATGAAGGTAGTTCTTTACCTTAAGAATCCACTTAGATGGTTTCACATTAAGCATAAACAAAACTGCTTACTTGCTACAACTTCAGAGAAGATCAGATTAAATTTAAAATTGAATTACGCTATACCATACCCCGCTCTTTTTCTATTTATATCGAATTTTTTAATCATATTATGTAAAAAACTGCATTCTTTACAATATACCTTCAAAAACAAATAACAACAGAACTGCAACCATTGACCTCCCTGCACGAGTTTTAAAAGTCAATAAGTCAATAACTTAAAGGAGTCTGGTGGCTTCCGTACGATGGAAAACTTTGAAACTCGCTAAACAAGATACATTGCTGTTTGTTATAGTAAATACAAGTTGTGTGCACTTTACCGCGGTGACTTAAATAGCCAATTACTCATTTTATACGTGTCCTTTTGTTTCTCTAGTACCGGGACCAAATAACATTGAGGAGGTATTATAGTTGTTTTATAGAGAAATATGACGCTGCTTTATGTGTTATGAAATCCTGGTGCTTGATCAACATTATAAGTTGTATGGTTTATGAAAGAGTTGAACAACTTTGTTATCAGTGTTTGACTGCGCATAGGTTTAGTAGAAAGTAATGTTGTTTATACACAACCCAGGTAACTGGCACCAGAGAAATGTCTCACAACTACATGCATGAGTTAATCGTATGGGTTATATAACGTGCATAATCTGTAAACATCTACTTGCCTCATAACAATATACAATGCCTAGAATGTGTACAATAGAAACGACGGCAGGCCAATGAATGAGGTATTAGATTGGCGATGAAGAGGTCTTGGGCTCGAATTCCATCCACGGAGTATGGAGTAGCAATATGGACCCACCTCTAACATAACCATTTACGTTAGCTGCAGAAGTTAACAAATAACTAGTAATTTATTAATATATAATAATACTTTATTTTATTTAATTTGAGAGTAAGTGTTATATAAGTATATTAACATCTGTTTAACAGTTTCACAACATTTCCCATCAGCTTCATTATTTTTTTAAATATTAACCACACATTTTGGTAACACGCTGTTGTCAATAATAATGACAATCTATAAAAACTGTCACACTGGCTTATTTATATCAAAAAGGTAAGATAGATGTACGAATTAACCAGATAGATCGATTCTATATTACCGAATTCAGATAATACATTAATGTTGAGCATTGTGAATATTATGCAATAGTAACCAACTGTTCCTGTTGTTGCTTTGACAATATATTACAAAAGCTATATCTAAATCAACCCAAGATTCGATGCAAAGTACACACAGAGCACTAAGACGCCCTCTACTTTGAGTCGTTTAACATATAAATGCACCACTAACAATACTATCTATTATCCACACTGGAATACTGGACACAGTCTTTCAGACAAATTACAGAGAGATGAGGGAAAATACTGGGTTTTATTGACTACGCTAGCAAAATGCAGTCTACATTGTATGAAAGATGGACGTTGGATTAGTTGGCAATCCCCTAATCTGAGTTTATTTAGAGATCTAGAACTAACAATATATTTTATTAGTTCTTACAATTTTACATTAAAAAAGGAAGCTTTTGTTAGGTTTTTGTGGAATTATTATACAGAATACATACCAAAAAATGTCAACTGAAAATTCAAAATGTCTTTACATTATATTACCTCGTAAAAGTAGATATGTTAAGATTATTATTATTACTTTGTAGTCTTTGTAATCATAATCAAATTTAACTGGACTTCCTTTTATGGATTTTAGAGAAAGACGAAAATCATCGAAACATTTTACTTAAAATATATTGCAAGGTCAAAATTTCTCAGCCAAATATTCGGTCGTTGAGCTTTGGAGGTGAGTAGGACTTCAAGCTCATTTAGTAGTTGTACTGCTAAAACCAATGGCATACCCGCTGACAGCACATCAATAGATATAAGTAGTATATTTTTACTGCAATAATAGTATAACACCCCTTCTTTGCAACGTAAATGACATTAACGCATGAGAGATTATTATCTGGTGTAACGTTTTAGTTAGTCTAACTCGCTTTAGAGGCGTGGTTGACCTGGGAATGAATTAAGAGGAGATAATTAAAAATTATACTACACAATTTAAAGGCTATATTTCAGATAACAACTTGTATAAATAAAACAGAATTATATAAAATAATATAAGACTAGACGTTAAGCAGAAGATCAGGGCGTGGTTCTTAGAAGGCTCGTGACGTGGTCTTCGATAGCTCAAAAGACCACTTAACTGAGTAGGCAGCACGGCAGGTCAGCGGAAAGCCTTGCACCAGAGCGACATCGGTTATATATCGGCTACCACCGGCAGGAGAGGAAGAGGGACGCCACTTCTACTCTGACTCGCGCTCGGCCGCCATGACACGAGCGGTCCACGTGACACTGGTTTTTACTGTTTCTTATAGAAGTTCAGATACTTAAATTCAAGTCGTATTTATAACGGGATTTAACGCTCGTTAAGTTCAATAATGCAGGCACTTACGTGCCTTAATCTATAGGGTGTATTAAAAGTAAGCCCAAATAAATTAATTTAATTTAATAACCTCAAAATATGACACATTTTGTGACGTTGCTGTTCGGAACAAGCCACAAGGCGTTATTACCGTGTTCAATTTATTAAATTTTAGGTTTTGAATGACGCTTTGGAGTTAATTGTTACCTTTATATTATACCTATGCTAGATTTTACCCGCGGTTTCTGTCGCGTCAACGTAGGTTATGTCAATTTTCTTATTCCACAGGAACAGTACTTTTTCCTGGACAAAAGGTTCCCTGTGTCCTGCACTTGAAACGCTTGTCGTTTCTGCCTTGTTGCAGTCACCGTGGTCGGAATCAGTCTCCAAATCAGAGTATCGAGGCAATGTGAGGCTACCGTTAAGACGGTGGATTATGAAATATCTACCCTATTTATAAGCCTTATATCTGCATGACCGCGTTAATTCCCATTATATATTCATAAATTATGCAATACGAAAATATAAAAGTGATTCGAGTCATATCTATACTAATATTATAAAGAGGATTCATTTGGTTGCTTGTAATTGATAAACTTTGAAACTAATTTGACTGATTTTGATATTTCTTCCACTTTCAACTTCTACAAACCACCGCAGCGGAGAAGTAATCCTTAACGTGGGGGAAATCGCGGTGCACAGCCAATGTTATATATAGCTCCAAATTGAACGTCATGATTTGTATACACTTAAATAAAGCAATGAAATCATTCTCTTCCTATAAATATTATTATAAAAAATCTTAAAGGATGTAGAATTTTCTCAATCATCGATTAAAAATGAATTAAGTTGAGTTCTCTAAGCCCCAGAGAACTGAATCACTAATGGCACTCGATTTATTTAAATATTTTAAAGCTCCAACTCGATTCTGACCCAAATCAGTCAAAACATTTGGTTCGCCGTACGTTACCCATTTGACGCACTTGGTCTATTTCAGATTTTGATGTCGTTTATTGAGTTGAAAGAGAGTTGGAGAAAAAGGCAAGGTTAGTGCCTTTCGCATACAACGTAAAAATGGATTTCTGAAATAAATAAATTTAATTAAAACTAAAACTATTTGTCGCTAATGAATAAATGATTTTTAGTGATGTCGGCATGTGATTGGTTTTGAGAGTGTAATTTATCAATTGATGTTCGTACTAAGTAATTGCCAATAAAAAAACTCATTCTGTCAACAACGTTATACGGATTTCACAAAGCTTAATTTAAAAAGTTCAAGTACTACATACTTCTACACTTGCCCCAATGTTGCTTTTCAGTAGCCATGGTCACGACTTATTAGACTCCCGATGAAATCTATATGAAGTAGTTTATATAATGTTAGACAACGGGTCTTACTCGCGATAAAGTATTTAAAAGGTAATAAATACCTATTGATTACCCGACGTTTCGACCGACTTGCATCGATCGTGGTCACGGGTTGACTGATGTGAGCTCAGCGGCGCCTTCGTGAAGTGCGGGTTTCGGCAACTACCCCTCACTTGGTCACTATTATTTATATTCGCACTGTCGGTATTTCGACACACAACACTAACGACGTCTACACACTGGCTACCTAAGTCACTACGGCGACGTTTACATTTGCTGATGACTGGATTCCAAGATGTAGACAAACGGTATCCATCCTCCCGGTTGAAGTTACGATATTTCTTAATTTCAACCGCTTCACGTACTATCCTGGAGTAATAGTGACGATCGGTGGATAAAACCTGTGGTTTATGTAACTCGATCCAGTGGTTTGGTCCAGACTCCAGCAAATGCTCGGCTATAGCGGACTTGTTTACTACCCGGTTCTTGACAGCTGTGATATGTTCCTTGACCCTTTCAGCGATTGTACGTTTGGTCTGTCCGATGTAAGAACTACCACAACTGCAATCCACCTTGTAGACGCTGGGTGTTTGAAAAGGGATAACATCCTTTGGAGTGCGTAGATAGCTTACTACTTTGGAGAACGGACTATATACAGTCTTTATGGAGTATTTCTTCAGTGCTGTTCCAACTTTGTCCGTTACTCCTTTTATATACGGCATGTATGCCGGCACTCTGCTGACCCCAGGTTGGCTATCCCTTCTCCTCGGACGGTGTATCCTACCCTTATATCCGTTGCGCCTAAGTACCTCCTGAACATGTGTGAGCTCACTTTCTAGGTGTTCAGGGTCACAGAGGTCATACGCTCTGTTCGTCAGTGATGCTACAACGGATTGTAATTGTCGCGGATGGTGATGCGAGTAGGCGTTAAGATACCTGTCAGTGTGTGTTGGTTTGCGGTATACAGTGTGTCCCAGGGTGCCATCTTCTCTCACTGTTATTTTTACATCGAGAAAGGGTAACGATCTGTCCACCTCCATTTCGTAAGTAAAGCGGATGTTAGGATGTATGAAGTTCAACCGCATTTATGACCTGCGTAGTGCACGACATAACGCAAAGTTTGATAAATTAAAAAGCCGTTATGAGAGGAAAACCGGCAAAAGAGGACATCCCATTCAACAGGAGACGGTAATTAATTTGTCAAATCAAATAATTGATAGCGCAACACAAAGCGTCTTGGCTAAAGGGTTAAACTTTGCTGTAACACCAAAACAGATTCCATTCGAAAACGTCATAAGTAGCATCGAGGAAGTTATAACGCGTAACAAGTTGCCGTCTAACGATGCGGATACACTTAGATGGTGAGTTTTGATGTGGAATCACTATTCACTAACGTTCCCATTGAAGAATGCCTTGTGGTCATCGAGAGGAAGTTAAGGGAAAACAATCTGCCCAACGAATACACTGTTTTACTAAAGAGCTGCTTAGAAGGCAATTACTTCCTATATCGTGGACAACATTACCTTCAGATCGACGGAGTAGCCATGGGCAGCCCAGTAGCACCGGTAATGGCTAATATCTGGATGGAATACTTCGAGGAATCCATAGACAAGCAGGCCTCAAATGTAAAACTATGGAAGAGGTATGTCGACGATATATTTTGTATCATGAAAGGCAACAAGCACGAAGTAGAACAATTCGCAATGCGGTTGAACTCCATACATCCTAACATCCGCTTTACTTACGAAATGGAGGTGGACAGATCGTTACCCTTTCTCGATGTAAAAATAACAGTGAGAGAAGATGGCACCCTGGGACACACTGTATACCGCAAACCAACACACACTGACAGGTATCTTAACGCCTACTCGCATCACCATCCGCGACAATTACAATCCGTTGTAGCATCACTGACGAACAGAGCGTATGACCTCTGTGACCCTGAACACCTAGAAAGTGAGCTCACACATGTTCAGGAGGTACTTAGGCGCAACGGATATAAGGGTAGGATACACCGTCCGAGGAGAAGGGATAGCCAACCTGGGGTCAGCAGAGTGCCGGCATACATGCCGTATATAAAAGGAGTAACGGACAAAGTTGGAACAGCACTGAAGAAATACTCCATAAAGACTGTATATAGTCCGTTCTCCAAAGTAGTAAGCTATCTACGCACTCCAAAGGATGTTATCCCTTTTCAAAAACCCAGCGTCTACAAGGTGGATTGCAGTTGTGGTAGTTCTTACATCGGACAGACCAAACGTACAATCGCTGAAAGGGTCAAGGAACATATCACAGCTGTCAAGAACCGGGTAGTAAACAAGTCCGCTATAGCCGAGCATTTGCTGGAGTCTGGACCAAACCACTGGATCGAGTTACATAAACCACAGGTTTTATCCACCGATCGTCACTATTACTCCAGGATAGTACGTGAAGCGGTTGAAATTAAGACATATCGTAACTTCAACCGGGAGGATGGATACCGTTTGTCTACATCTTGGAATCCAGTCATCAGCAAATGTAAACGTCGCCGTAGTGACTTAGGTAGCCAGTGTGTAGACGTTGTTAGTGTTGTGTGTCGAAATACCGACAGTGCGAATATAAATAATAGTGACCAAGTGAGGGTAGTTGCCGAAACCCGCACTTCACGAAGGCGCCGCTGAGCTCACATCAGTCAACCCGTGACCACGATCGATGCAAGTCGGTCGAAACGTCGGGTAATCAATAGGTATTTATTACCTTTTAAATACTTTATCGCGAGTAAGACCCGTTGTCTTACATTATATAAAGTATGTGTACAAATCGCGAAAGTTTAAAAACTTGTATATGAAGTAGTTCAATTTCATTATATAACACTTGCGTTAACGTAAGTAAATAATAAATATATTTTATTTTATAAGCATGAATATACAGAATGCACGGCTAGTGTTTAAGTGGTTGTTTCGCCACTTCCAGAGCGCCGAATGTTGTGTATTTCCTCTCCATATAGGACAAACATTGTGACACACACCAAAATAATTGTTCTTGTGGGATAATTATCTGTATTTTTTGTATCCGTTATTTCAATAAATGTAACTTCTTGCCGTATAGGAATTATTCCTAGTTGGACAGTCGTCTTTATAAAACCAAATTATATTACCTATCAAGTCTTGAAATACCAGTCATGTTTATAGACCTATTCTGCCTGGTCGTTAGTGCGTCGCTGCGACTCTACAGGTATATCTTGACTTTTTCGTATTTAAAAGCAGATTTTTGAGGTTAAACGCGATTTATTTAAAGTGGCACATATTATCCTACCATCCAATAATTACTAATTCAGTTTAGGTAATTATTTAGAATAGGCAAGTTCAGATTCTCACATTAAATAAATCTATCTGGTCCCTAGAATGTACCGTACAGTTCGAGACACGTTAGTAGAGCCTGTTAAATATTTAATTCCGAGTAACCCAAACGGCTAGCCGTTGTAGGCATACATTAATTTCGGAAAGGTATTTATTGAGAGCCATTTGCTGATCGTCTGTGACTTAATTATGGGTGTCCTTTGCGTACTTAAAGAGATTACTGTTTTTTGTTACAGTTTATTCGCTACGACGATTCGTGACTTCATTTGAAATGAGAATTAAGATAAACTCGATTCTCATTTTAAATGAAATGACAGTCTAGTTATACCAATGCAATGCTAATTTACTTTTGTTTCTTTAAGGTGTAGGTAAAAACTTATATATAAAATAAACAATAATTTCAGTAATGTATTGAAAATGTCCCACTGCTGAGCATGGGCCTCTTTTCGATGTAAGAAGCTGGCCCAGTGAGGTTCGGCAGAGTGAACATAACTTTGAGAACATTTTGGAAAACTCCTAGACATGTAGGTTTCCTAACGAAGGAACTTTACCGTTAAAGCAGTAGTTAACTATTTAATACGCACATATCTTGGCAAAATATGAGGTGCGTGGGATTGAAATCCAGACCTCTGCGTGGTTTTTCAACTTATACGTAGAAAATTGAGTATTTTCAATTTTTACGTTTCTGACAAACGCGACAACCGACAAAAAAACTGCTAAGTTGGCAAACAAAAGCTTAATTGCCATCGTACTGGAGTGTATGCACACTTGACGGTAAACGGTTACTATAACCTATAATTATTGTTTGCGTTACGAGTCACATCAGTGACATATCATAGCACTGAACATCCAAGGAAGACCGGGTTAAATATAGGATATGAAGTAAAACAATTCCAGAGGTGGGTATGTGAGCCTCCAGTATTTTTGCTCACCAGGCGAAACACAGTATGTAATAGTGTTACAATATACTGGTACTGACTGGTTGTGCCTGAATGAATGGTACTTCCCTAGAAAATGTGGATCATCGTAGACATAAGTAATTAAACATTAATTATTATAATTTTTTTTTATGGCATCGTTTAGGCAAACGAGCAGACGGATCGCCTGATGGTAAACGATTACCGCCGCCCATGGACACTCGCAACCCCAAAGGATTTACAAGTGCGTTGCCAGCCCTTTAAAAGGCAATGAAGGAGGGAAAGGACAAAGGAAAGAATAGGAAAAGGATCGGGGTAATTGGGCCTCCGGTTCTGTCGCTCACCGATACGAAACGCAACAGTACGGGTACCGTTACTTCACGCCGGTATTCTGTGAGAGGGTAGTACTACCCCGGTCGATCCGGTCCATGCATGCTGAAACCAGCGAGGATTTATGAATGAAAAACATCTAATTATTGACTTGTAGTAATAAATTGTGATTAAAATAACAATGCTTTTTACTATTAATGCTGTAAAAATTAAAAATTATTTATGAAAGAAAATAAGAAACATTTATTTGTAAGGGTATAGTTACAATAAAGGCATATCATTGAAATAGCATAATATTGACTGTCCAAGGAAAACCGGGTTAAATATAGGGAAAAATGTAAAACAATGGCAGAGGTGTCTGTGATAGAGCAAAACGAACATTCACAAATGTTTATTGACTTATATCGCTGACTTAAATACTACGGCATATAATGCGTAAATTCGTAACTCGTGTCTAGCTCCTTTGTTTTATCAATGGTTGAATACATTGTATAATAATAAAGCGGCGCTGTACCTACGTCACAACCACTGCATACTACCTACATAATTATAAGACACTTGTACGACTTCTGGCAAAATATAGTTCTACTATGACAATTCTGTCACAGAGTTATAACCATATATTTATAAATATAGATTATTCTATTTTATTCTAAACATGATTATGCCCACGGCTTTGCTCGCGTAAATGTAGGTTAGTTTAGATTACAAACTGGATTTTCTGGATGAGAGGTACCCTATGTCCTTTTCTGTTTCCCTGACAACGTAAATGCGAAATTTCATGATGATCGGTCCAGCAAATAAGGCGTGAAACCGTAACAAACGAACAACAAACTCACATTCGCATTTATAACATTATTAGTTAAGATATTATAGTGAATAAAGCTTATTGTGTCACACATCACATATCATCAAGTACCAAAAGTCGTATCACATCTTTTCGCATAAATTATTTGAACATCACTTGCTGGTTTATCCTGCAGAATGAATTAAATATCAACATCATCATGACAAAATATAATAACTGTCAAATCGTTTTTTGTTGCAAAACTGGGTTCACTAGCTCCGGTAATATTACCGGATCATGTGACAGGCGTATACATTTTGACATACGTGAGCATATTATGACCACTTATTGACATACGTACGTAGGATAATATCACTCATTCATTTTATTTACTGAAGCATTTATATTCCACCTGTAGTTCACCAATATAAGTCAAGTGACCTACTATCCAATTCAGCCAACTACATTTCGCTCCAGAAAAAATCTCCACAAAATAAACATCTGTTATTTTATTTTAAGCCAAATTAGGTATATAAGCAATAAAAACTTCACCATGAAAAATTAATTCGCAAAGCACAAGCACAGTTAATATAGCCAACTTTTTATAAAAAACCCATTAAAATGAACGTTAACCCGAAAATAGAGTTATTTCAACGAGCGAAGTTAAAAGTGCCGGGCCGCCGCCTCCGCGGAAATATGCAAAATATATTACACACACTAAATCAGTTTTGCAACAAAAAAAGTTTCGCTTGCACCCGGAATGAGATCCTCATTGCATATGGAAGATTTTCCTCAAAATGTGGATGTCTAAAAGCGCAATATAAAAGCGTCCATCCCAGACTTATTACTGCTGGGAAGTAAATTGTAGTGTTACGAATGGATAGAAGAGATAATAAAATTAAAGGACAATAAACAGCTACGATATAATTGACTAGCTTCTAACCGCGGCTTCACTCACGTAAAAGGAGGTTAGGTCTGGTTATGTTAGTAACAGTACTTTTTTTAAATAAAATATGCCTAGCCTAGGTTACTCGGTGTTAATATAGCTTTCTAATGGTAAAAGAATTTTAAAATCGGGTCATTCGTTTCTGAGTTAAATCCTTACAAACAAACGAACAAAAAATCAAATCTGTCCTCTTTATAATATTAGTAAAGATTACATAGCGAACACATTAAATTAAAATAATGAGCGATTGAAAACGCTAACGGTAGATCGTGCTTTATTTTACTGGATAAACTAAACAGACATCGAACTGGCTAATGCTCATCTTGACTACCAGATCATGGAGATTAGTATGTTTGACCTAAACATAAAATAAAACCTAATATATCCTGTCAATTGTTGGAATTCCAGACTTAATAAAAAAGCTTTTGTGTTCGGCCGCCGGTATGCCGCTGCCACTCAATATGTTAACATGATAACAGATTAAAGGCTAAATTTTTCAAAACTATCTATTATATAAAAGATCTTTACCAAGCTAACAGTCTGACTGCGACAAGCGCGAGTAGCGTGTTTCCATATGATCACGATGATAACTGATTATACACATAACCAGTTATCAAAATTCTATCAAACAGTCAATCAGACATATGCAGCCAACTGCTGAATATAGGCTTCCCTAAATTGTGCCACAAACGCCGGTCTTCCGCATTTTACATCCTGTCCAAACCAACAACCTTTGTATTGAAAACCACACATGACATAAAGAATTGAAAGCTAAATAAAATGTATGGTAACTATATTTTACTAATGGTATATGTTGTCATAAAAAGCAGCGACAGCCTAGTGGGAGAACGTTGGACTGCAACGCAGAGGTCTCGAGTTTGATACCGAGGCAAACATTTCCGACTTTTCGAAGTTATGTCCGTATTATATAATTAATATCGCTTGTTTTAACGATGAGGCAAATATCGTGAGGAAACCTACATCCTTAAAATATTCTCAAAGATAGGTGAAGCCTTCTAACCCGCAATAGGCCAGCGAGGTAGACTATGGCCTAACTTCTTACACTGGGAACAGGCCCGTGCCCAGCAGTGGGACAGTTTAATACAGAGCTGATGTTATTTATTTATAATATATGTTTTAATTAGAATATGTCCAAACATAAGGAAACTAGACAATTAAGTATACTTTCCGTCCGTTAATTGTATGTTTGCTTCCTTCGCAACACTGTGACAAAAATAAATAAAGGAGCGACGTATGATTTCTTAAAAAGAAAATCAAATTCAAAGAGGCAATGTCCTAATCCTAACTGCCTTACTAATATTATAATTGCGAATGTGAGTTCCTTTGTTTGTTACGTCTTCACGCCTTAACTACTCCATCAATCATCATGAAATTTTGCATACATTTTGACAGGGTAACAGAGAATGACATAGGGTACCTTTCATCCAGAAAAATACCGATTCCGAGGGATAGTAGTTCCTTATATAAGTATATCGTACTTCCAATTTATGTACGACATTATAAAATACAAAATCAGCTATGTTGAATTAAAGTTTTTTATTTGACTATTCTGTACAGCGTTGTTGGATTCATTAAATGCCGTAAAATGCTTACACAAGTATATGCGTAAGCATTTATAAGCTTCCGTTATACTACAATAGTAACTTTTGCAACAAGATAGCATCAACGTGCTATAGCTCTACACCTCCAATATGATGTTGCGTCATATAAAATACCAGAGGTTTTGTTATTCCGAAAAGTATTTTACAGTTTGTTTGGACTACTAGGGACTGCACACAAATTTCACCGCATCAACTACTAACAATGCGTGAATATCGAATTCACATTCGAATTACTTAAAAGATGAAGTGATTTTATGTATTTTAATGATATTGATCAATATGCCAATGCGTAAAAGCAGTGATAACCTAGTGAACGACAGAGGAAGGTTTTGTGTTAGATTCCAAGGCAAGCACCTCCGACTTTTCGTTGAAGAAAACATCGTGACGGAACCTTATATCTAAGAGTTGTCCATAATATTCTCAAAAATATGTTAAGTCTGCCAACTCGCACTGGGCCAGCATGGTAGTCGCACACCGAAACTCAGGAGTGAGACAGTTTATACAGGGTGTCCAAGAACCTGGCGTCCAACTGGATTCCCACGATGCCCCAAGTTCTAACAGTACTCAGAAAAATATTTTAAAAATCCACCCCATGTACTTACAGAATTATACTGATTTAAAAAAAAAAGGGGAAATGAGCACCCTGTGACATACTTTTGAATGCTGTGACTGCTAATGCTGATAATTTCGATATTTCTTGGAGGTTTTGTAATCTAGGGTATTGTTGTGTCTAAATAGAATGTAAAAATAAAGTACTTATTGTACCATTTTAAAATAAAATATTATTTTAACTAAAGGTGATATGGAAAACTATTGAATTTCGCAACTTTGACCGACTGTAGTGTAAAAAAAATGTACCAAAATAGTATGGCAAGTGACGTCAAATTTTGACGCGTTTATTCCTCTTTTTAAAAAGGTATAATACTTACACATTAATTTGAAAAAAAAAAATTTTGATAATATTTTTACTCAACAACCCAATTTTTACGATGTCTTACAGAATTCTTAGAAAGAAAAATTTACGACGAATTGAATCTAACCTCTAAAGAATTACTGTTGTATGCTCATAAAAATAACAACAGGCCTCTCAAAAAACAGGTTAGACCGTAAGGGACGGTATGTGCATGCATCTCACCATAGTGATTCGTTATTACAACAGGAGGGAGCAAGACAGAAACTATCTTTGCGATTTGCTGGTTCTTCTTTATGGTACCCCATTATTCAGGTAAGAGTGAGGGAGAAAAAGGTTAGAGGTGCGAGTGAGATAGATAGTGACGCTATCTGGGATCGTGCTATTTAGGATAACAGTACGGTCAGTACGCGTCACTGCCTCCTGCCGTTACTACGCACCTCTCTCTTATTGTTACCATTGATCACGTACTACGATTTAAAGCTTTGTTTATTGGACTCGATTACTCTTTGTGCTCTGGACTTTGAAACGAACTCTTTACGACGACCTTTGCCTGTGTTTGGACAGTTTGTGTTTTGTGTGTGCTACCATGGCGACCTACACTCCGCAAGAATACGCAAATATGCACTACATTTATGGAGAATGTAGAGGTAATGGACGAGCTGCAGCGAGACTTTACAGAGAAAGGTATCCGAGGGCTACGCGATATCCCGACCATCGAGTTTTCATTAATGTGCACAGATCACTATGTGACGGGCGGTTCCCCAATCAAGTAGCTGGTGAAGGACGACCCGTAAATGACTTCATACGCGATGAAGTTTTAGAGGCGGTGTCGGCAAATCCAAGCATCTCTGTGCGAGGAATAGAAGCTGATACGGGGATACCGAAGAGCACAGCACACAGTATTCTCCAAAAAGAAGAATATCATCCGTACCACGTACAGCGAGTGCAAAGTCTTTTACCTCGAGACTATCCGAGCCGAGTCGCGTTTTGTGAAACAATCCTGCAAAAACATCGAGAAGACGAAAACTTTATCGACAAAATTTTGTGGTCAGATGAATCTACATTTAAGAAGGATGGCTACATGAACCTACACAACTTGCACGAGTGGCATGTGGAAAATCCGCACTTGATGCGAGAAGATAGATCCCAGTACCGGTTCAAAGTGAACATGTGGACCGGTATTCTCTGTGGGAATATTATTGGTCCATTTGAGATGCCCGAGAATTTGACTGGCGAATCATATTTAAATTTTCTTCAAAATGATTTGCCAAACTTACTAGAAGAGACCCCACCAGATATGTGGTTCCAACACGACGGCTGTCCAGCACATTTTCGCGTATCCGTTAGAGAGTTTTTGGACGAGCAATACCCGAACAGGTGGATTGGGCGATCAGGAACAATCCCGTGGCCAGCCCGCTCACCTGACTTAAATCCGCTGGATTTTTTTTTCTGGGGAACTATGAAGGAGCTCGTTTATGCGAAGCCCATTAATGACATCGCTGACCTTCGTGAGAAGATAACACAAGCAGTGCAGGTGATACGTCAAAAAAGTTACTCGCGAAACATAAAGCGGTCCTTTTTAAGGAGAGTGAGAGCTTGTATTGCCGCGGGTGGTCAACATTTTGAACATTTATTGTAATAAAATATCTTTAAACTAACATTCTTTGCTTTTATTCTACTGGGAACCCATCTACCTGTGTGTATTTCCTTCTTGCTCACTCTTGGAACCGAAGTAAATAATAGTAGTAACATAACAGTTTCTAAGATAAGAAAGGGTCCGACAGTTACCGTTAGTAGGTAGGCACTTCGTAAAAATTGGGTTGTTGAGTAAAAATATTATCAAAATTTTTTTTTTCAAATTAATGTGTAAGTATTATACCTTTTTAAAAAGAGGAATAAACGCGTCAAAATTTGACGTCACTTGCCATACTATTTTGGTACATTTTTTTTACACTACAGTCGGTCAAAGTTGCGAAATTCAATAGTTTTCCATATCACCTTTAGTTAAAATAATATTTTATTTTAAAATGGTACAATAAGTACTTTATTTTTACATTCTATTTAGACACAGCAATACCCTAGATTACAAAACCTCCAAGAAATATCGAAATTATCAGCATTAGCAGTCACAGCATTCAAAAGTATGTCACAGGGTGCTCATTTCCCCTTTTTTTTTGAAATCAGTATAATTCTGTAAGTACATGGGGTGGATTTTTTAAAATATTTTTCTGAGTACTGTTAGAACTTGGGGCATCGTGGGAATCCAGTTGGACGCCAGGTTCTTGGACACCCTGTATATGTACATTGCTGATTTTATTATTATTATATGATTGCAATGCAATTTACAAGAGTATCAATTGCTGACTTTTCACGAAGCTCCACATTGACTAGCGCTCTTGGGAAGATCGATGGCAAATCAAAGACGATACAACTAGTGCAGGTACAAATGATGAAGTCTTGACAGATCTTCAGAATCGCGCTCACAAACTTCTCTCCAATAATTACCACATACAGAACTTTTAAACATGAACAGTTGAATCTCGGCGCTACTTAACTAGATGAGCACACTCGCTCATCCAGCCAAGTACATTTATCTTGATGTAATTATGTAATTCATTATTAAATATTTATAGCTGTTAAAAGTTTCTGTGTTAATTTCCCTTTGAGAAAATTATTCAACTGCAATTCTGATAGAATGTTAAAGTTAGTATAAACTTCACGTGAAGGAAACTGCCAACGGACATTGAATAAAATAAAATAAATTAGTTTCTGGCAACGCTTTTACTTCAGTACATACTTTGAAAGTACATTTAAATATTTTTCGTAATTACAAGTAGTTATCTATATATTAATACGTGAATAGAACCTTTTGTATACCTTTTTGATCATACTACTGGTCACCCAGTTGTCGCAAGTAGAATAATATGTTATATAAATATAGTACATGAATATTGTAAAATAATTTTGAATAAACATAGTTTATCCAAAATTGTTTATTATTGTTTGTAAATGACTTCACGGTAATAAATTGTATATTATATAAGATATTTATACAGGATGTCCGGTAATTAATGGATAACCTGGAAATATCTAATAGTGGAACTGACGGCCGTTCAGGAAAAAAAATATGAAAAAAATCTATCCTAACTACTACCTGAGATATGTGCTTTTTTTTTAATTACCATGTATAACTTTCTTGTATAATACGACCATAAATGAATGAAATCCATCGGTTTTTTGTTGTTTTATTATTAAACACTAATTATGCTAATAGATAGACAGTCAAAAGTATGCTATGCTAATTAGCTTGCACTTTTTAATTATGTTTTTTTAATTTCTTTATTTAATTTTTTTTATTTTTCTAAACGGTCTTCAGTTCTACTATAAGACATTTCAAGGTTATCCATTAATTACCGGACATCCTGTTTAAGATAGTTTCTTGCGTACATAAAAAAACACAAAGAAACCGAATAGGCAATTAAAAAAATATTAATGTAATAGTTAATACGAAAACCACAATGTTACCTATTTTCTTTATACAGAGCGGCTACTTAAGATCCTATTATTAAAACTTTCGAGATATCATCAAGCTGCCATTTTAGTACAGTCATTTGGTAGTTTTACCTGGAAAGTTTTCCGGGAGTTTTGAAAATTGGTAGTATTATAGATTTCGATGTGCTCTTTCTGAATTTCCACTTTGCCACCTCGCACATCTGTCGCTCGCGCCGCCATATTGGAAAGATGGCGCCTGACAGTAGTTTTTGACAATATCTCTTTTCCAACTCATTTTACGATAGAAACATGTTATACAAAATTAAAATAAAGAAAAAGGATTTTTTCTCTAGTTCGGAAAGAGCACATCGAAATCTATAATACTACCAATTTTCAAAACTCCCGAAAAACTTTACAGGTAACACCTTTATTTCGGACCAAATAACTGTACTATTTAGTGACAACAATTTTCTGTGTGGCAATACTACTCTACGATTCGGTTAAGTGTGTGTTCACTTCAAGACAAAGTATTGCTTAACGTGTGAAAAGGATAGGCCAGTAATAATATGGGTCATCGACTGCCGTTGCTATATTTCTGATTCTGGCTTGGATATTGCTATTCATAAGGTTTTGGGATCCATTCCCGAGTCAGGCAAAGTTTTATTGGAAGAGAATTTTACTGGAAATTCTTAGTAGCAATATAAATTCTGAAAATATGCTTGGCAGACTGCAATAGGCTCGCTGCCTACGACGTGTGATCTAAAATAAAAACTGGCGAAATGTGGGTATACTGGTGGAATACACTTCTGCCAACGCCTTTGAGGATATGTCATGTTAGGCGGGCAACTAACATAATATATATGTACTAGGTTTTATTCCCCGCTTCGCACACGTTTATGTGGGTTTTCAATAAATTTTAACCCTCGCGAGCAGATTTTTTCTTGATTGTAGGTACCCTTTGTCCTTTTTTGTATCCCTGACAACATGTATGCGACACTTCATGATGATTCGTTAGATAGTTAAGGCATGAAAGCGTAACAAACAAACAAATAAACTTACATGCGCATTTATAATATTATTTAGGCTTGCAAATAAGAAAATTGTCAGAAGCAAAAACATGTATTTAATAACCAGTGACGAATCAAATCAATATACTATACGCGCATTTTAAAAGGCTGAGAAGAGCAGCCCTTACAAATTGTATCTACAATACAATTTGACCGCATTGTACCACTTAATTAAAACCTGAATTGGAGAACGACATCAAAAATGACAATGTGCCTAACCCGTGAATAATTACAGAAGCGACAACTCGTCAAGGTTTCGGGTTCGTCGAGTTTGGCTAATGTTCCCAGCAGTTAGCACGCGTCAAAGTTTACAGAGTTAGTCTGAAAGGACTTCTCACTATATACGACACGATCACAACACCAATTGAAATTACGATCCTAGTTTCTGTATTTAATAAAGACAACTCTCCCGCACTAGAAATTATTCCTGTATCCCGGGGGACTTTACAAACATGCAAACAACGGACACAACGAGCATCCATACTCGGAAGGGATCCCTTCTTTTCGCATAATATTTTCTCCTAAGATACTTTCGCATGACTATTCTGGCATATTTATTTTTCTTTGGCGTACATTTTATGTTGTCATAATTTTCTTAGTGACAACGCGAAAAATAGGGTCAGTTTGTGATAATATACAATTTAAATGTATGATTAAGCTTAAAAAATATGCTTGCGCTATTATGCGTAAATATAATTAGGACAAACAACAGTATTCTATGTTATATTATGTCTTAAGAGTATATACAAGTGGGTAGGAAACCGACTCGGAACAATCATTTGTGAATCACATAAATTATTGTCTCATGTGGGATTCGATTTCACAACACTCGGTGCAATGGCATTGGTGAGTGACCATATTTATAAGGCTAACTGGAAGCCACTACTTTTAGGCATAATTCCAGTCTTGCATTATTTTTACAAAATCCTGGTTAATCGTACGGCTGACCTGCTAGCAAGCGATGACCATATCCTGTGGAAATTCACCACACAACGCAAATCACTAATAGTACCGACCTTTGATAAAAGCTGGCTGCCAGTGTCAAAGATACAAAGACTATTAGTCCGTCTGAACAAAGCTAACTGCAATGGGTAAGGGCTTCCTGGAAACCTCTCACTGCAGAGACGCATCATATATTTTAGAGGCGTAGACGCATAAAGTAACGCCTTACAGAGTTACATACGTATAACTTGTGTATTTATACAACATAAAATCTATTTTAGTAATGCTTTAGTTGCACTGAGTCACTATGCGTTTCTGTGGCGTAAAAGCTGCGTTCTTCTAACTAAAGAATATGTATCAAGTCCACTCTGGCTTAAATAAAAATTCTACATAATATAATATGTATGTATAAACGAAAAGACGGTAGTCTTGTATCTCTTATTTAGACTATCAATATAATTACGTTTGAATAAAAAGATTGGCGAACAACAGTGTTAATAATAAATGTAATGTGTTAACATTGGAATATCATTCTTGATATTGATCATATATTGCTGTTAATGACTCAAAGAAAGCATCTGTTAGCTTTGGAATGAATCCTATTATTATTATCGCAACACGTAAGGAGAGCATATACATACATATTATATGCTTTAATTTCGTTTTACGTACCGTTTGTACAAGAAAATGAAAGCATGTACTAGTACATATGCTTTGACTTCGTGATACGTTTACCGATTGTACGTGAATACAGTTAGGTATAGACTGAGCTACGATAATTCCACTGCATTGCAATTCACTAAATCCTATATAATCGAGGCTTGTGTCTACCGACGAGTGATGATACAGATATAAGATATCTTGTAAATAAAAGAGATACATATTTGTAGTTGAGCCCCAACTATTCACATTGCCGGCAAATACTTTTCCTCGAGTTACACAGAGATGCTCGTCGTTTTCGAGCACTGACTCGCCCAAGCGATAAAACTATTTTAACTACGCCATCCCTTAGTAACAGTGATAGTGACTGCCTAGTAGGAGACTGTCGACTGAGATCTCTGACAGAGACTGTCGAAGGTCCCGAGTTCGATCTCAAGGCGCGAATCTCTGACTTTTCGAAGTTATGTGTGTATTAAATAGTTAATTATCGCTCGCTTTAACGGCGAAGGACAACTTCTCCCTAGCTTTTATTATTCCCAAGTCACTTGGGGTCGGCTTTTCTGGTCTAACCGGATTATATAGATGTTCAAGGCAGCTGAGACCGACGGCTTAACGTGCTCTCCGAGGCACGGAGCAGGCGATAATTGTCAATCAATACGCACATAATTTCAAAAAGTCATATAACTTCCCAAAGTCAGAGGTGCGCGACGTGGGTTCGAACCCGAGACCCTCTGCATTGCAGTCTGTTGATCTTCTCACTGAGCTATCACTGAGCTATTAATGGTGAAGGACAACATCGTAAAGAAACCTGCATGTCTGAGAGTTCTCTATAATGATCTCAAAGAAATGTGAATTCTGCCAACCCGCACTGGGCCATGGTGATGGACTATGGCCTGACCCTTCTCACATTGAGAAGAGTCCCGTGCACTGGATCACTATAATACAGGCTTCGTATTATAATCGCTTCTTATCACTCGACCATACCTCGACGCTAGTGTCTTTTTTTCATAACATTTTCACTAATTGTCATCGGTCGGACAAGTACGCATTGAAACTACCAAAGAATGAAACGGGCTAGATATCAAGATTGATGTTTTTTAACGTGTCAATTGTTGAAAACCCAGACATAATTGAAACCCTTTTGTGTCTAGTCGGTGTGCTGCAGCGACTGAATAGGTTTAATATGCAATTTCTGATGTTTACTTCCTTTGTATTAAAATTATAAATGCAGATTTTGCCTGCGATTCAGCTCATGGCGCGTAGGTTATGTCAATTTTCAAAGATGAAAGGTAAGTAGCCTATGTCATTTTCTGTACCCCTGACAACATGTATGCGATATTTCATGATTATTGGTCAAGTAGTTAAATCGTGAAAGCGTAACAAACAAACTCACATTCGCATTTATAATACTAGTTAATATTTATATGCACACAATGTAATTATTACATTAGATTTCATAACCAAGTTTACAAAATTAAACCAAAGCCTGCTACCAAAACTAAGTGCAACTAAGTGTAATGAAGAAGTAAGAATACCAATGTTACAATCGAAATCGTACCGTCTGTCGTGAAAAGGCCTTAAAGAGTACTTATTGGACAAGGGCACAAGGTGCCGAGAATTTTACCTTAACTTGGAACTTTGTCGCTTTTGAACAGAAACCGTTCAAAGTGTGATTTAAGCTATTCTTGGAATTAAACATCAGCAGTCTTGGCTGAATTATGAATTGCTAGAATTCCTTATTTATTAACTTAATTTTACAGTGACTCAGTTAAGTGTTCTGAAGTTATATAATTAAACGGATTAGGACTTTGTGCTTCTACAGAATAACCACGCTTTTGTTTAATAATAGGTTTGTTATATATTTACCGAGAAAGAATGCTTTCAGTAAAATACATTTGGATTATGTTTTTGGTTGGTTGATTGCTTACAAGTGAATAAAAATAAATATATATATATATTTTTTATTGTTGGCCTTCTTGTGATTACAGCTTATTATTATTGTTGTCATATAATATAGATCACATAAAAAAATAAGAAACACCTTGAAGGCGTTACTTATGAAATGAGAACCAAGTAAATAATTCAGCTCAATAAAAAACATTCATGCACATCAACAAAAGATACTTATATACACATACTGGTCTTATTGAGAACTGCTTCGTTTTTAGGTCGATTAGGACATGTTTTCGTGAATAATTTCAAGAGGTATGAACTAAAGTATTCTATTAAAACTGTGTAACTAAAGTATTCTACTAATAAAGTAAAAGATTTTTAATTTTTATACTGGTATCCAGTATAGATGGATCATGTCCTAGATATCCCGGCTTTATAAGTTTTATCATTTCTGTTTGTGTAATTTTAACACCATTTTTCACGAGTGAAGCTGCGTAACCTAATAATCAAGTACATGAACTTATATAATGTAGGAATCAGCTCAACAATGTTCGTAAACTATCTATAGATACGACGTCTATAAGTGAATTACAAGCGACGAGCTTTGATAATCATTTCGAAAGCAGGCTCAAGACTCACACAAAAGACAGCTGTTCTAGACGCAAGGTATATTGAAAGGAGTTTCCAGGTAACCTATCCCACGTATTACTGGAAACCTAACAATAATTATTATGCATCTTGTTGTGTATGGTAGTGAATGGAGGCTATTTAATACAGTTTCATTTTTGTGACTGTCTATTTTAGAAAAATAGATACGGCATATAACAGTATTGCGCTGTAACTATTTTTCTGAATTGGCACACACAGCAAAAGTTGTCTGTTTTGTCGGTTTTGAAAAAAGATCGGTACCGATAAAATAGATGGCATTTGTTTATTTGTATGTATTTGGAACTGCTAAGTCGATTGTAAAGATTCTTTTACCTAATCTAAAACTACTTAATCTGTTAGTAATATTTTAATAGTGCGAGCAAAGTCGTGTATATGTTATAAAGTAATATGTTTCCATAAGTGATTTACATAACTTTTAACAAGTCATGTTTAACTTTTATGTATTAATATTTATTTAGAAGTTATATAGGCTCATTGCCGTTTCCCTGTGTATCGAGCATAATAAAGATATATATGTATGCTACTACTAAGAATAGCTTAACAAAAGCCTTAATAGCACTTTGGAGACTGCCTCAGTGGTGGTTGGTAAATGCTTCGGCTGTGCACGAAGATTCGAATTCGAACAGTGTTATTAGAGATTTCTCAGAAATCTCTAATAACACTTTGCTCGAAGACCTGTTTTTTCATATTTCTGACAAGAAATTATCAGTACCATCACGGAATCTGGAAAAGTGGATACACACACACAGTGGCACCTAAGACCATACTTGGCCAAAATGTGGATGCCATCCACATCTGCCTACACCTTCAGGAATATAGGCGTGAAAGATGAGTATCGATCAACCTATACGTATACTTTAGACAAAGCAGAAGTAGAAGATTATGCAGTATATTCAAAATGAATATTTACATTGTAACCAAGTGACTATACACTACCAAAACCTAAAAATAAAAGATTTAAAAAACTATGCAACCAAATGCAAAATACACCGCAAAATAAAACACGATAAAACCAAGCCATTGAGAGAATGCACCTCGAAATTTGAAACAAGGCACACAGTTTTATTTAGGGGAACAATGGATGTATAATGAGAAAGAAAAGGCATGTCCAGCCATCCAGGTAAATATCCAACTGCTGGATTCCAACAAATGTATTATTTCAAGTTGAAAATAAAACAAAATAAACTTCGTTCTGTCTGTTATCTTGCCAAATTAAATTCACAGTCAAATAAATATCATAGCACTAAAATATTCATGGCGAGAGAAGGGACCAAATTTTTTCTGGACTCTACTTTAATTTTAGTAAGACTGTAGATTAGCATAATTAAGTGGAAATTTTATAATGGACGAGACTTTAACTAGAATTTTTGGTAGCAACAGTTAGGCTTGAATTTTAGGAGGACGAAATTAATTTAAGAGTGTACTTCTAAGGCAAATTGCTTTAAATGTGTACTGAAAAAAGTTTGTGGTGCGTGCTCTAACTATGAAAGCTGAATGAATCGACTTCATTGCATATTGAAGTATTAAGACTAAGCATAATTTCGGCTTCATTGATCTTTGAATGCACTTTTGATTTACTTTAATCTATTTAGGATTTCACACAATTCAGACCTAACTGAGCAATGAATCACAATTGGAATACATGGATGGCGAAGTGGCTTAAGTAGTCGCCTCGGCAGTGTCACTGCATCGAGCGTTGTGAGTTCGATTCCCACACAGGATAATACTTTGTGTGATCCACAAATTATTGTTTAGAGTGTGGGCATTCTTAGTGCCCGTTCTTTGATTGTATGTAAGATTTTAGGAGCTGTCTTTAAAAAAAAACTGTAGCAATAAAGATAGTTAATGTATATTAATAAAGTTCAATTTAGTTTGTACGAAGTAAATCTAGATTGCAGCACCTGTGCATTTGCAACTGCACAACGTGGTCTATTATACTCGGTTATCGTGCTTCGGGTTTGTAATAATTGCAGGAATACATGTGTGTGTTGACTAAAGCGTTCGGGTATCATAAGGGTTTTCTACATAAAAATCGTAGCAAACTAGCACGAGTAAATGGACGTGCAGATTGACATATTCTGGTTATAGATTAATGCCACGGAATATTGGGCACTCTATAGAAAGTCCATTAATTTCTGGATAAAGCCACACGATAAAGCTCATTTTCGCCAACGCGGGCATGGTTTGTAGTTTAATCCAATCGACGCGCTTCGTTAAATCTGAACTATTTATAATTTAGCAAATAAGCGAACGCTTTGCCACAAATAATGTGTCGTTATTAATTCAATTTCAGAAACCGACACAACTTATAAGACGGTTTTCGTATTGGTACATTATCACCATACATTTTTTTTGATTACTACTGCATGTATGAAGATCTGTGCACTGGTTCAAATTCGATCCTTACGCAGAATATATAATATTGATGCCATCCACATATAAAATATACACCATGCCCATTTTAAATTTATTACTATAACATATTTATACTTGATATTACATAAAAGACCAAAACTATATCTTAGTACCTGTGGTATAACGTTTTCATATCACTTATAGCCGGTCGTGAGTTGTAAGGATTGTTGCCAGGCAGTGGTAATTTCTGTAAAAATATATGTAAATATAAATATGCATAGTTTACAACAAATGTTAGCTTTAACGTTTCTACGTTACCCGACCTAGACCTTAAGATAAGATAAGATAAGATAAGATAAGATAAATTTATTTGCTAAAACATGTGTGAATATTACATTAAACATTATTGTGATATATAATACAGGTGGTAAATAACAGTTTGTATCAACATGTTTAACCAAAACTGGTATACAAATATAATTATTACAAATTTAATTAAAATAAAATAGTTTTGGAATAACTCATAAGTAATCAATTAAGTATATCAAAATAGTCAAATTAGTAAATATTAAAAACAAATTGTAGCTAAATATACAAATATTAGAGAAAATATACAATTAAAATTAAAATCAATTGAAATAAAAATAAAAATAAAATTAATATAAATAACAAAAATACATAGGTACATACTCAAAATTGCAATTAAATTATAGATTTTTGTCATTAAGGAAGTCATCAACATTATAATAACATTTATTAGTAAGCAGGGTCTTGAGTGTTTTTTTAAATAGTGCTACATTTAGTGATTTCATGTTATTTGGTATCTTATTATATATTACTGGAGCTCTGCATATAGCACTTTTATGTAGTAATGCTGTTTTAGCAGGATGAACACTATTAAAATAATTATATTTGTTAGCTTTATTTTCCATGTTTATTACATATTATTTGTGTACTATTTCAGAGAGAGTCACGCATCTATGTTTGTAGATAGTAAACTAAAAACATTTTCTCATAATTCGAATCCAAAAAACCGGCGCTCATATTGTACTATGCAGAAGTCAAGGGTCGTAATTCATTTCGACAAACAAAAGGGCACTGCAAGCCCTGATTTACATTTGAATAGGAAGGTTTATTGCATTAAAATAATAATCTCGGCTCTCTTCATATTAAGTCGCTGGGTTTCAGTCCGTTTGTCGCTACAGTGACCTATTTTGAGTCGGAATGGCAGCTCAACAGTTTGAGCAATCTTTGTACATTTGTGAACTCTCAGTACTCGTGTAAAAAGAGATTTAATATGTAGTAATGGGACTTTTTGTTGATGTTTCAGTTTGATTTAACATCGCAAGTTGTTTGACATATTAATACTGTTACGTGCTGGGTTCGACGGATAAGAATATAAAACAATATTACCGACTTAAACACGTTTTATTCTATCACACAATTAAATTTAAAACACAGCAAGCACTGTACTACACTTTTCCACTGTAACTGCTTGAAACACCGTAGTATTTTCGCTTCCGTTTGCTTCGATGAATACTTGACCGCTTTGACTTGAACTTGAACAATTGTAACCTGACTCGGCGGTGCGCGTGCGTTCTATTTATAAGCGGGTAAAGCGTTTCTGGGGTTTTCTAGAAAAGCCATACCCGGTATGTAATAGTACGATGATTCGAGAATGTGCCAGCGTTCTCTCTACTTTACTCGTACGTAGTTCCGTAAGATGTCAATAGATGGTGCTGTAATAAATTATTAGAAGGGACTGCCGAGTCTTCCCCACAGTGCTGACAGAGGGCACTAGCCGTAACAATACTTACATAGGTAATTATATCTGTTGACTGCACGGATACACTCTAAATATACCATCAACCCCTGGATTACACCAGGTCTCATACGTTGCATGCAACATAGAGATAGGCTGCACTTAAAGTCGCGCAAGTCGCCAAATGACCAACTTCTACGCAAGATATATACTCGCTATAGAAATTTCTGTAATGATTTGCTGCGGAAGTTAAAAAACGAGTACGACAACAGACAGATCTCCAGTAGTATAAAAAATCCCAAGAAATTGTGGAAGACCATTAAAAATGTGTGCCATCTTTCTAGTACCAAAAAAGAGCCCAAGGAACTTCTAGCACTCCACGGCAGCTCGGACGCTAAACATTCATTAGACATGTGCAATAACCATTTTTCAACGGTGGGACAGAGTTTGGCTAACACAATACTGGACAATTTGCAACTAAGTCAAGAAGCCTTAGCAGGTAAAGTGTCAAATAATCTAGTAACACACTCCTTCTTTCTGCAGCCCACTGACCAATCCGAAGTAGAGACTCTTATACTCTCGTTACAAAATGATAAAGCTCCAGGTGTTGACGGTATAACTAATGTACTCCTTAAAGAAATTAGAAGCAGTGTTGTTCCACCGCTAACAAGAATATTTAACCGAAGCTTAGAGTCGGGTACCTTTCCAGATGCATGGAAAACAGCTTCCGTCACCCCTGTATATAAAAATGGTCCCAAAGACTCGGCCAACAGCTACCGTCCGATTTCCCTTCTTACAACCTATTCAAAGCTGCTAGAGAAAATAGTTAACAATAGGCTTGTAAAGTACATTGAAAAGAATAATCTTATTTCCGCTAGGCAGTTCGGTTTCAGGAGAGGAAAATCAACGGAGGAAGCTGTTGGCCTGTTAACTTCTACAGTATCGTCACAGCTTGATAGGAACAGATGCAGTGTGGGTATCTATCTCTATTCTTAGATTTAGCGAAAGCTTTTGATACCGTGTCTTTCCCAATACTCCTGCGGAAGTTGGAAAATCACTTTGGTGTTAGGGGAATAGCTTTAGACTGGTTTCAAAGCTATCTAATGGAAAGGAAACAGAGTGTCAGAATAGGCAACCATGAAAGTGAACTTCACACGGTTAATTTCGGCGTTCCGCAAGGGAGTATCCTCGGCCCCACTCTATTTATAATGTACATGAATGATATCCACAACTGCATCCAAAACGACATTATATGCTATGCTGACGATACAGTAATAATCTTTGATGGCTCCTCATGGGCGGAGGCTTTTTCTAGGGCTGAGTCGGGCATGACGCAGGTATCCAAATGGCTAAGTCATAATCTATTAACCCTAAACGCGGAAAAAACGAATTATGTGTGTTTTTATAAGACAGCTGCCACCGCCCCAAATAGCTCGTTCCGAATCAAATTACATAACTGTAGACTCCCGGAGGGGTGTGACTGTGGATATATTGATAAGACAGAAGCAGTTAAGTACCTGGGTGTGATAGTGGACCAAAATCTGAATTTCAGGGCACACATTTCATTCTTGTCAAAAAGAATCCGTAAAACAGCAAACATTATGAGGTTACTCCGATCGTCAGCATCAATAAGCATCCTTAAAACAGTATATTTTGCACTGAGTCAATCTCTGATAACATATTGCATAAGCTGCTGGGGAAGTGCTGCTAAGACTATAATGATTCAAGTCGAAAGAGCACAACGATCAGTACTCAAGACTATGCTCAGGAAACCCTTTAGATACCCAACTATGCAACTCTTTGATGACTGTAAGGTACTTAATGTTCGCCAGCTCTTCATATTAAAAACGTCTTTGAAAATACACCAAAAAGTTATCAACTCTGAAGAGTACCCACATCTTCTAAAACGTCGTGTATACAGAACTGAACTGCCCAAAGTCAAAACATCTTTCGCTAGGCGTTTTAGTCCATTCATTGAATACTTTGTATATAACAAAGTAACCAACTCGTGCGACATTAAACGGTGCACAGTAAATGAGGCAAAAACAAAAATCATTAGCTGGTTGCTTACACTACCATACAATGCCACCGAAAATCTATTGGTTCACCTGCATTAATTATGTACAATAGACTGTGATAAGAAAGGGGTACAAAGGCACACTTAATATACAATGTAGTTAGATATAAGCTTATTATAACATATACATATAATATATACATATATTTATATACATATACACATTTAAATACACACTTATATCTTATATGTTTAACCTTTATATAGCCCTATAATTATATTGTATACAAGTTTTTACATATACATAGATAATGATCATAGTTATTGTTATTCAGTGAAAAAATGTTAAATAAGTTGATAACCATATGAGCATATTTATATTTGTTATCTATCTAGAAAATATGATTAGTTTTATTTCGTTCGATGATGTCATCCGAGTTGTGTTACATATAATACTGTAAATCGTAACTGGTACCCACAGGACAGGCTTGCCTAGTGTGGGGCCGCTGGATATACCAAATACTGTAACATTCTTATGTCAATAAATACTATTTTATTTTATTATTTTTTATTTACCTCGCCACTGCCTCTACGCTGAGTATTGTGCATTCGATTCCCACACAGGACAAAAAATTGTGTGGTCCACAAATCTTTGTATCCCTTTTTTTAATGTTTGTAAAGCCCTCACGACATAGGGATTACTAATAATGCGGATGTAGTATTTTTATAAATAGAAAAGAAATATAGAAAATTTATTGTTATACAGGTGATTTTGAAATCGTGTAATTTCATGGAAAAAGTCAGTACATTAATTTTAAACATAATTCTAATTAAAAAAAATATGATCAGGGTTATTCTAGATCACCAGTAGAATGTGTGGTTAAATATAATTTCTCGATTTCAAAATCATCCTGTATATTTATATAAATATGCGTTAGTGGCTCAGCGATAGTGAATGCGCCTGCCCATGAAGTTTTGGATTCGGTCGAGTAATGTGTTGTGTGTAATTTTTATGTTAAGAAATTGTAAGTTTAGTAGCAACACAGATTCTAGAATTGTACCCTTTAGCCTTTTGCCCGCCCACTATCAAGCGAGTCTTAAAGCCCAAGCAGGCGAAATTTTGGTAAAAGTTTGGCGCAAAGATATCTTTGCAGGTATAAGTGTGAGGCTATAGTCCTAAATTAATTAATTATTCAGTCCTGTCGTGATTAGCTCAGACTGAGTTAGTTTAACACTTTTAAACAAACCTAAATATAAATGAAAGTTTTACACTTTTCGATATTATCCTTGTTATTGTTAAACCTTTGATAGGTTGGAATGCCAGACATAATTAAAAATAGTGCCTGGCCGCCAGTGTACTGCTGCGACGGATAAGGCCTGACTTGCTACCTGCATTACCGCTGATACCTAGTAATGACGAATACGAACTTTTTTTAAAGCACACCATATCGTAATGATGCATACAGTGCAATATTTAATCATCAATAAATTATTTCTTTATTTTTCGTACATTTTCTTAAACCGCGATACAATATCTTTGAGTACAGAACTAAACTCGAGCCATTCGCCACCTAGCGGAAATGAAGCAACAGCGCATATATCCACGATATTTCTCCGCATTCCGACAAATCAACGTTACAAAGTTCATACGGCTGTATGTTTGTGATGTATCGCGTCAGTCATTTCCGCTACTAACCGGAACTTCCGTCGAACCAATAGAGCGGGAACGCTGGTACAGTCACGAGCAAACTTTGGTAGAATATATAATGCGAATGATCGTTTAAGTCGGGAACTGCTGCGGTTTTGAGTATTAGTAATCCATGTAGCTTGTTGATTGTTTTTTGGGGTTGATCTTGAGCCTAGGTTCGTTTCTCGGATTGGGCAAAATGTTATTATGTTTTTAAATAGGCATTAAAAATATAATAACATTTTGCATAATTTTTAAATTCTTGGCAAGCATATCTTTTTATTGTATTATTATAATATAATGTATAATATATTCTATTACATACACACAACACCATCTAGCCCAAAATAAGCAGAGTTTTTACTATGGGTACTAGACAATGGATAAACATACGTATATATACCATTTTTTTTTGTAAATACCTACATATTATACATAGAAACACCCAGACCAAGACAAACATCCATGTTCATAAACACAAATGTTTGACTTGTGCGGGAATCGAACCCGCGACCTCAGGCGTGGCAGTCGGTTACACTAACCACTACGCCATCGAGGCCAGCGCTATAATTTAGTTATCACTAGTAATTGCTTTTTTTATTTAAATAGTTATGTTTATGCTTTTTTATTTAAATAGTTATGTTTATGCTTTTTTATTTAAATAGTTATGTTTACGATACTAGAAACTAAGATATCTTATACTATTTTAATGTCTGCTGATCTTATATTTTAAAAGAGTTTTCTTTTTATTTTTAGACGACTTCCAGTCTTTGTTTAAATCCTGTGTCGCGAGGTACATTAAAAAAATTCAAACAAGAGACACAAAAGTCACCCTGGCACGAAACCACTGGTTGTGGATCAACAAATGAACTATAAAGGCGATCAAAAACAAAGTTCTTGAAATAATTCAAATCTTTAGCTTAAGGCTCAATCAATTCAGTAGCTAAATAAGATCCAAAATCCCATATTTGAGATTATAACATATGTACATACATATATAGATTCACGTCTGTTTCCCAGAAGGGTAGGCAGAGACTACGGATTTCCATTTGCATCCTGACACACTTCTCTGGCTTCATTCACTTTCATCACATTCCTCGTACACACTCGTTGATTTTTTTCGTGTCTTAATTATATTAATAATCTCAAAAATGAGATTTGGATTTTATTTTGCTCCTGAATAATTTAATCAGCTACTAATATTTTTAAGAAAATAATAAAATGTCTGAAAATAAATTATTTATTTTGTTGGTATAATATTGTCTTCTGTTTACGCGAATGTTATTCATTGAAATTAAACTACTATATACGGATTTTATCGCGTTGTTTATTTATCACTGTATTACAAAATTTTGAAAATATTACACTACTACTACTATTGATTTTATTTGACTAATTTATAAGCTAATAAAATTATTTAAACTATTAAATCTATTTATTTTTGGTTTACACTTTCCCCGACGTTTCGGTTGCTTTTCAGCAGCCATGGTCACGGGGAGACTAAGATGGCAGTTGTCTCAATGTTCCAGTGTAGTTATTTCAAAGTACCTGAACATAATTTAATTATTGGTGTTTCTATTTACGCAGAATGAGCTCAAAGTATCATGAACCACAGCTAGACTTCAATAACTACACTGGAATATTGAGACAACTACCATCTTAGTCTCCCCGTGACCATGGCTGCTGAAAAGCAACCGAAACGTCGGGGAAAGTGTAAACCAAAAATAAATAGATTTAATAGTTTAAATAATTTTATTAGCTTATAAATTAGTCAAATAAAATCAATAGTAGTAGTAGTGTAATATTTTCAAAATTTTGTAATACAGTGATAAATAAACAACGCGATAAAATCCGTAAATAGTAGTTTAATTTCAATATTTTGTTGGTAATTAATTTCCTTAACTGTACTAACTACAGCGTGTACTTGTTGCAATCTCATTCCTTTGAACTTTTTCTTAGTGTTTGAACTGAGCGTATTTACATCGTTTTTACAAGGAATTTACAAGGAAAGGTGAACTAAAACTAATAATAAGTATCTTGTAATTTAGTTATTGATGTTCAATACATTGAAAAAGGGAAAAGAAAATTTTTCTTGGACATCTAGATTATAATATTAATAAATTTATTTGTTGAATGACATAGAGGTGTTTACGTATATTAAAACTTAATGTTAAGTCCTCTTCATTCTACCAGGTTGCCATTTAATGATTTCATTTAGATAATAGTCATTAAAATATTTTATTTCAAATAATTGTAAGTGCACGTGAGCTGAAATTAATAATACTAAAAAAAAAATCTTTGTTGGCAAATCAATACATATATACACATAGTACCCATTGTCTTCACACTAAGCAAGCATGTCCTGTGGATACCGATGTTTGCAATTATTACAGTTGACAATTTAGTACAGTTTGCTCGATTATAGTCAATGACTAAAGAATAAACATTTGTACGTCTAAAATAAGGGACCAAGTATGTTGGAACCAAAATTATATGATATAACATGTACACACGTTTTCACAAATAAACATATCTTATCTTAATTTTCTGGATATTTTCATGTATCATATATGATCATATACATCTAGCTCTTCATATTGATTCAGTTTAATCACTCAGTTATATATATTTTCTGTGATACAAATCCTATCTGATATTACACTTGTCCACCTATTGACCCTTGCGGAGAACCTCACGAGGCCTATATATTTAATCATGTAATTTTCTTTCTTTTAATACATATAATAAATATTATTTATTCTTAAATAATTAAACGATAAACTTTCTATATTGGCTCCCAAGATACAGGCTTTCCTAGATTGGAGTCGATGCAACATTGTATTTTGCATTATGTATTTAGAAAAAAAAACTAACTTAGTAATAAATACACCACATATTTGTTACTTAGGCAAACGGATAGATAGACCATAATATGCTGGATTAATACATTGCATTATTTTAACTTTCTATATTGGCTCCCAAGATACAGGCTTTCCTAGATTGGAGTCGATGCAACATTGTATTTTGCATTATGTATTTAGAAAAAAAAAACTAACTTAGTAATAAATACACCACATATTTGTTACTTAGGCAAACGGATAGATAGACCATAATATGCTGGATTAATACATTGCATTATTTTGATACCGGTGTGCGTTTCCGTAGGATTCTTAAAGAGGAATGAAGGTAATTTCGCCATATTCACAACATCCATAAATTTAATTATATATGGTATGCACTATCTAGTATAACGGTAGCCAATCTTAACGGAGACAAGCCACAGTACAGGAGATATTATAACATACAAGTACTCACGTAAATGCACTCGCTATTCGCTTGCCCTAACAACCCATAGAGACAGTAATACGGCACGACCAGCGGTAGAACAGGCGTAAGACTTAATAGCTTTCCTTGACTTATAACAATAAAAACTAGACCAAGGAGACAGCCAGGTCTTCTTCTTCGTAACATCTCCTAACTAATATTATAAATGCGATTATTAGTTTGTTTGTAACGATTTTTCGTATAACTACTCGACTAATCATATTACTGTCAGAATTACTAGATTAATGCGTGCGGCTCATGAACATACATATAGATGGATATATAATCATTGATAAAAAGATAATGCGCAACCTTACTTTAACCTTGCTGCTTAAGCCTTATTATAGATACCCTTTTTTAGGCAAGTATCAAGTTTTTTTTTTTTTCTGCTCGTCAAAATGACCACTCCGCCTGATGGTAAGCAGTCGTGTGGTCTTATAGCAGTGGCCTCCACATCGTCCTCATAGCAGCCGAGGCGATGTTGAGGTCTCTACTTTGACGGCCTGAGAAGATGCTTTTTCACGCCCCGAGGATTGAAGGAAAAAGGAAACACGTGCCTTGGCAGAGAATGCCATGCCTTGATCGTTCGGCAGAGGTATGAGGACCCAAACTTGTTGGTACGCACTCTAGTCGACACGCAGCACATTTTAAGTTGGCCCAGCAATACAACTGAGAAAACCGCATTTAATTTAATGCAGTTGTTTTTAGTATCGTATCCAAAAATACAAAAATTATAAAAGTAATTGCTTCTGCTTATAAAAATCCCTTACTCCCTAAACATATCCTATGTTCGTACATCGACTAGTCAGAGCATCGACATTTGTACAACTAATAATAGGTCAATGAATTCTAATATGTTGTCGCAACATATAGATATATTTAACTGTACACTGAGTGAATTCACAAGAGCCGCATATTGTTATTTCTAAGTTGTGCATAACAGGGTAGACATGTATGTATATATTATGGTAATTGTTATTAATTTATTCTATTTTATCATAAGACTACGTTAACAAAATTTTGTACTGTATTTATAATGTTATAGTGTTATAACTTGTCTGTCGTATTAGGGCCACCTGTAAAGATGGATAAGTGTGTGAATAAATAAATAAATAAATAATAATATGGCCGAGTAACATCTCCCTACTGAAAATAGTAGCCTAGCGACAGTATTATACAACACTGTTGCTTGGTGACTATTTATTACAGGAATACTCTCTACGGTCTTTAAGTCTAGTTATTGGGGACCATTGACTTCCAGTTTTAAAAATTCGACCCCTGGTGTAGCAAGCATCTAAAGGCTAAGGAAACCGCTTATCGTCAGACAGGATAAATTCGTGTTTCCATCTGCCATTAAAAATATGAGTACATAACTCTTTAACAGTACATCAAGATAGATTGCTATCTATCTTGCTAATCCACATGTAAATCTAAATTCATACTAATTTATTTGTAATCTAAATTTTTAAACTTATTGTGATTTTAAAGATACACGAACTAAAACGGTGATGTAAGAGCCTAGACTGTGAAGGATCTATGAAATCCGCAACAAAACTCAGCACCTCTTAACTACGCTCGCTAAAGATAAAAAGCAATGGAAAATATTAGAGCGCTGAACTTAAAAATATTCTTTATATATACCCACATATACATATATTGGATGCATACGAAATTCTACGATATGGGGCACATTGATTGATTGATTGAATGATTTATCATTCTCATTTCCTTATGTAAAAACCTTCTAATCTTGGAAATGCCGATGCCCTATCTTCAGGGAAATCATTTCAAGCCTATGACAAACATGAAAGCAAAATAACGTTGTGTATGTTTTACCAGCATGAATATAAATTATTCATCCGTTACATTTCACTTTGGCTAAACAAGTTGTCAACCATCAAACAGTATTTCCCTGAGCACGTAAACCCGAAATTATAGATGTTGCGAATTTATTGGAAATTCCTGATTATCGCGGTCTTGCCAATATATATATTGAAAACTGCATCTAAAATTTTGTTCATGATCTTTTAAAATGAAGCTACAACGATATGTAATTATTTTCGCTAAATTTGTTAGTTAACCTTGCTTGTATATTAACCCTGTTTGTTAGTTAACCTCACCTTAAAGAAAGTGTTTTGAATAGAAGCTGTTAAAAACCATTCATTTTAGTTTCCTTTTTCAATTTATTTGGTCTTTTTGTTATAAAAAGAGAGTTTAACAAATTACATATTTACATAAAAGTAAATGTTTACGTAGATACATAGATTAAATAAATAATAAATAATAAATAAATATTCTACCACATACACACAACACCATCTAGCCCAAACTAAGCAGAGCTTGTACTATGGGTACTAGACAATGGATAAACATACATATATACATTTTTTTTTTGTAAATACATACATATTATACATATAAACACCCAGATCAAGTCAAACATCCATGTTCATGCACACAAATGTATGACTTGTGCGGGAATCGAACCCGCGACCTCAGGCGTGGCAGTCGGTTACACTAACCATTACGCCATCGATACATAGATTCACGCCTATTTCCCAGGGGGATAGGCAGAGACTACGGATTTCCATTTTCTGCGATTCTGACTCACTTCTCTGGCTTTATTCACATTCCTCATACACGCTCGCCAGTTTAAGGCGCTCTTAACATGGTCTTTGTCCAGAAAGTCTTCGATCTGATCGAGAATATTTCGCCTAGGTCTTGCGACTGTTCCATTCATACTAGCTTTATTAACTTTCTTGGTCAGCCTTTTCTCGTCCATTCTTTCTACATGCCCAAATCTGATTGACTCTTTTCTAATCTTGAAGTATTTGATTGAAAATATTATGTTAAAAAAGTTTTTAATATAAATATTCAATCAAATACAGAAACATTATTTTCTTTTTATTTACAATTGTGCTTTAAAAATATATATTCTAAAACAAATAATATCTTATACTATCTAGCTCAGTTGTCTAGTCGAAAAATGAGAAGCATATTTTTTTTATTTTTCCGTCGAAACAGAAGTAGCAGCTACTAAACCTTAACTGGTGACGTATCATACTTGTCAAATTTGACAATATCACCGCAACACAAACATGTTTGACTTCTCAAAAAGATCCCTGAAGGCTTTCCTTAAGGGCCATAAATCAAAAGAAATCTCGTCCCAATGTACGACAGTATATTTCAAAGAGAGGGTAAAACGTAAAACAATCTACCGGTACATTGAATGGCTATAATTCAGGAGGGCTTATCGCCTTTATACTTACAGACCTTTACTATTTTAGAATAGTCCTAGATACGGGGAAATTTATGTAAATGGACGAAGGGACGATTTAATATATGAAGTTAGGAATACTAATATTGTGGGTCGGGATACTGGATATGAACTTGTGTGTATGTGTGTATTATTCTTTCGTGTGGTCATGATATTTGGTTGTATTTACTGTTTGTTACGGATATCTGATAATACATTTAAAAACTTGCCAATGGCGAGTCGAACTTTCGTAGGTAATGTGGGTTCCGTATTGCACAATGGCGCGAGCAACCCACACTTGGTCGGTTTTTATTACTTGTTGGTTACTTTACAATTGTGTTGTGTGGCGTTTGTATTACTGCTGTTATAATGAAGTAAAAACTTATCATAAGGAGCACAGATTTTATACAAAAGGAAAACATGTTTTCTGTAGAGAATCGCTAATTAAAGAATTAGTTTCTCAAGATTTTACCGTAATAACACACATTCTATAAAACATCATAAACAAATTTCAGTTTAGTAATAGTTTTGATATGGTACCCGTAACATACTTGTTGATAGCCTAATTACATCGAAAAAATTCAAGTATTAATCTAGGTGGCTAACGAGCATACGAAACACATCCGTTCTCAATCCTGGCAATTCTAATATAACCAAATTAATTTTATTAATGTTTTTATTCTATTTAAAGATACGTTGAAATTAAATTACTATATACGGATTTTATCGCGTTGTTTATTAATCACTGTATTACATAATTTTGAAACTATTATACTACTATTACAAAATATGTAATACAGTGATTAATAAACAACGCGATAAAATCCATATATAGTAGTTTAATTTCAATGAATAACATTCGCGTAAACAGAAGACAATATTAAAGAAACTTCTCAAAAAATGTGTTGGCATCAGGAATTGAAAACCCTTGCTCTAGCAGCCCACTATTTCTTTAAGAAACTCTTAAAAGTACTGCTAGATACTGCTGTATCTACTTTTAAGAGTTTACAGCAGCCAGCAGGAACAAAGCGTAGAATTATAAAGCTGCAAACTTCACGAAATTGGAGATGCTTATGCAGTTGAGAAATCTTTCAGGCCAAATTTCGGTCAGCGCAGAAAATTTACTGCACAACAATACAAGTGCACTACCGATTCCTTCTCATAGTTTGATGTGTCGGCAATCTCACACAACCGTTAAGAGATCAGGCGTAAAACCATCAGATGTATATACTTTCTATAGCACGAGAAGTGCAAGACTGCTAACTGCCTAACTCCAGCCTTGTATTGACAGTTTTTAACTAAATAATTATTTTACTTGTCATGCATAACAGTCGCATTCAATACAGCTAATCTACCAAAACAGTAAACATATTTTGAAAGGATTGCTTGTAACATACACTCACAATAATAGTTACACGATTGCAATATATACAAAACTAGATTTTGTCAGTGGCTGCCACTCGCGTTAGTGTCTACTTTGTCAAAAAAATTATATCCCTCGGAAACAGTACCTTTACTATGTTCTTCTCTGTACCCCTAACAACGTGTATGCAAAATTTTATGATGATCAGTCGAGTAGTTAAGTCGTGAAAATATTTCAAACAAACTCACATTCGCATTTATAACATTGGTTAGGATTAAAAGAGTAAATATAACATCAAGTAAATTTCTATCAACATGTAACATGTTAAGTTTATAATGTCATATGTAGTACTAGCAAGCACTTGCCTTAAAGGCTGGCTATTAAGGTGCCCATTAACTTTAATCCCTGATCGTAACACAGCCTGAGACGCGTTCTAGTTAAACACACAAATGTGTAATGTAGGTCGTAACGTGGTCATATTGATGGTTCAAACAATGTGTACACACCGGGCCATGTCGGGCTGTCAGTAAAATGCCGCCCACGAATGTTGTTTTGTTATGGTTAACTTTTCAATTGTATTAAAAATATGAAACTCGTATGAATTTTTTTTCATGTTTGATTTTTAGATGGCTCAAAATGTTATTGGATCTTTCGGACAAACTCATTACAGAGTGAACAAGTACGTTAAAATTGTATATCTCAAAGAATAGTCTTGCTTCTCATAGTAAAAAAAATGTTGTTGGTCGTGACCTAGAGTAATAATATATTTTTGAGGACTAATAGTCTTCAAAACGTGACGCTTAGAAACGACAAAGTAAAGTAAATTAGGTAACTTAAGTTACATTTAGGATATTTTAATGTCTTATGTTTACGCGAATGTTATCCATTGAAATTAAACACTTTATACGGATTTTGTCGCGTTGTTTATTTTACTTTAAACAATGTTATTACATAATTTTGAAAACTCTAACACTACTATTATTGAACTTTACTACTATTTAAGCTATATGTTTTCTAATTAAAACTATTTATATTTAAGTTTACACTTTGCCGCGACATTTCGGTTGCTTTACAGCAGCCATGTTCACGGGGAGACTAGCAAGCTAGACTAACTCTTAGTAAAATAAACAACGCGACAAAATCCGTATAAAGTGTTTAATTTCAATTTAGGATATTTGCTTGGTTCAAGCAATGGCTTGAGCCTATGAGAAGATACGAGTAGGTAGGAGGCAAGCGGTCAGCTTGCCACTGCCGTCGCGCTGAATGTTGTAGGTTCAAATCCCTCAAGAAACAATCATATACATGATTCACAAATGAAAGGCAAATGAATTTCTTAATTGTGTTTGTAAAGTGATCTCAAGACATCTTCGACTGCTTTACAGTGGGAATTTTGTTTTTGAAAGAATAAAAATGTAAATCTGTAATTCAATGCTAAATGGATGAAATAAAAACCACGTTTGGTATCCATAAAATCCGTAGTTTCATAGCCACTGCATACAAAATAAACACAAATAACAAAAAGGCAAAACACTGGCAAATATTTTACTTACAGTATTTTAGTTTAGAACTATAAAAGTTTGTGTATATACGTTTTATACCGAATAAAAATTTCTATGTTCCAATTAGTTCGTTTTCAATTTGTTGGAGCAAAACGTATAAAATTTTAATACCCATTGCACATGTTAATGTTGTAAACGCCGATATTAAAAGGAAGGTTCAAAAATCTAATAATTGTTAAGAATATATAATTTACTTCTAAATGTATTGTTACCTGCTTTTATTGAAACGTTGACTAAAGAAAGAATAATGAGGTGAGTTTTGAATATTAATGTACTATAATATTAACCTATTAAGTCGCAGCGACACCGACGCGACGACCAGACATTATGTCTTAACCTATTGAGTCACACGGCACACCGGCGGCCAGCCAAAATAGGTTTTCTATTATTTCTGGTAATCTAAGCATTGACAGATTAATATGTTTACAATTATATCTGGTATTCCAACAACTGGCAGATTAAGACTATTGACTGGTTTCGTCGGATACTTTAGGGTTGATGTTCAGATCGGGATAGTAGATTCTTATTAGCAGCAGAGCGCCTAGAATTTTCTTCGTGGACAGGAGTGGAATCGTCAACTATTGGTACCTAAAAACATAGCTGGCGAAATGTGGATTTATAATACACTTCTGCCAATCCGTTCAGGTAAATACGACACTCATAGGCACACGTAGACTCATGTCCGTCTTTGTATATATGTAACAAGTATTTTGAAGAATTAGACACATAATTATGTACCAAATATTTACAAATAATTATACATACCTGCATACATATAGTATTGCAGCTATATTTTTTCTTATTTAAAAAATACATCTCCCACACTTAAAATAAATCCTGTATCACAGGAGACTTTGCAAACATTCAAACAACGAACTCAAAGAACATTCAGACTCATTTGTGTGACCATTTGTGGATTACACAAATTTTTGTCCCGCATGGGATTCGAACCCACAGCACTGGCGCAGAGGTGAGGTGACCACTTAAACTACTACACCATCCGAGGCAGTCAAGTAAGTATAGGTCCTACAAAATGTCTATACAACGTAGGCATACCTCGATTCTATCTTAAGCCCGTAAGCTTCTAGTCCGAGAAATCATTGAAAACATTACACTTAACCGAATGGAAACATGATTAGTGGTTGCCCATACACTTGGTGCGTAAATTAACACATATAGTTCAATCTCGGCGACTAATCGCCAAGTCAATCTAAGCATTGGTGTGCATAATGTGTTTAGTCTACCTATGATATTGACATTTTGTATGAAACAAATCGCTAACATAGTATTTTTATACCAACTATTTCATCAATTAATTTTCCATAGTATATTCAAATTTGAAGCAGCGATAGCTCAGTGGGGAGACCAACAGATTGCAATGCAGAGGGTCTCGGGTTCGAACCCTAGTCGCGCACCTCTGACTTTCGGAAGTTTTCGAAATTATGTGCGTATTGATTGACAATTATCGCCTGTCGTGCCTCGGAGAGCTCGTTAAGCCGTCGGTCCTGGCTGCCATGAACAATGGGAAATCGTTATTGGGAAGTCAGTGCCCTATAATTTCCTGACACTGGTCTAGCCTTAGGGTATCGTTCAGGTGGCAGCCGCTCCGTGTAAAAACTGATATCCAGTCAAATCCGGTTAGACCAGAAAAGCCGACCCCAAGTGACTTGGGAATAATAAAGGCTAGGGAGAAAGAGTATATTCGAATTTGATGATATTTTACAAGTAAAATTGCTTGTCTTGTGGCAAAAAACAGTAACCACTATGTGATTATGACGAATTAAAATAACGTGTCTGGGAAGACAATAGGCGAATTTACAAATACAGCTTGGGTTCAAAGTATGACTTTGAACCCAAGCTGTATTTGTAAATTTTAGCCATGTTGATTATTAATACTGTTAATAATAAATGTATATAGTTTATCTCGAAATTTAATTTCTAATACAACCATCGTATTTTGTACAGGTATCAAGAAATGAGCTGTATAAAAAAGCTGAATGGTTTGGAGCTGGCCTGGCTATTGTTAAAAATATTGCAGGTACATTATGACAATTCAGTTTATAAAGCTCATAACTCGCACATATAGCGAGTACAGATAGCTTGCATATATAAATAACAAGCTAGTAAACTTGCTTCGTGGGCAAGCGCCATTAGAAACAAATTCAAAACTCTTATTTGCAAGTCCATGAGAAATGCAATAGTATTATAGTCTACATAAATACTCTTTATTTTTAACAGATAAGTAAAACAAGTAAGAAAATAATACGTCCGTAACCCTAAGGTAAACACGACGATCGAATAAGATTAAAAAAATAAAACCCATTCTTTCGCATTCTCTTTTCATGTGATGAAAAATCATGCAAGCGCGTATACAATAAACTAGCAAAAAAATTTCAGGTGTAAATGTCAATCACCGTAAAAATATCCAGGAAAAATGCTTTGTGTTGAACAAAAAATCCCCACTTTTTGTGCGTGAAAAGCCAATTCGTCAAAGCCAAAAAGCTTCAAAGGTTTTCAATGGGATCGACGTGTGCTGTGGTTGAAAATGACGAGCTACCATACAAATATTTTATATCGATATAGTTTCGTACATTATAAATAATTTTAAGCTGCTGACAAGAGATTTATGCCAAATGTCGTTACACTTCACCTAAAGCTTTGATTTCTCGATGTAAAATTCTGAGTATTAAAGTTATAAAGCTGAAGCGATTGTTATTTTTTAAACATATTGAATACTAGAATTTGCCCGCTTTTTCACCCGCGTAAGTCCCGTTGCCGTGGGAATATCGGAATAAAAATAGTTTATGTGTGAATCCAGGTCTCCAGCTATCTACATACCAAGTTTCATCGCAATCGGTTTAGTAGATTTTACGTGAAAGAGTAACAAACATCCATACATCCTCACAAACTTTCACATTTATAATATTAAGTATAGATATTTGGAACTGACAGTCGGATTTAAAAAGTAACATTGCATTTTGTATTCATTTAATTATGGAAGAATATATGATATATAACATCACGCTACGAGTCACGGTAACGGAGTAGTAATAATAAACGTGAGTGAAACAGCGAGGGACTGCTAAATTAAAATCTTAATCTTTACTAATATTATAAACTAGTTTTCTCGCGGTTTCACCCGCGTAAGTCCTGTTCCCGTGGAAATATCGAGATAAAAGTAGCCTATGTGTGAATCCAGGTCTCCAGCTATCTACACACCAAGTTTCATTGCAATCGGTTTAGTAGTTTTTGCGTGAAAAAGTAACAAGCATCCATACATCAATACATCCTCCCAAACTTTCACATTTACATATAATATTAGTAAGGATGTGAATGTGACTTTGTTTGTTTGTTTGTTACGCTTTTACGCCTTATCTACCCAACTAATCATCATGAAATTTGCATACACGTTGTCAGGGGTACAGAAAAGGACATGGGTATCTTTTATCCAGTAAAAGTACCTACTGTTCCTGAGGGATAAAAATTGACATAACCTACATTTACGCGAGCGAAGCGGACATAATCTAGTTAAAATAAATGAGCAATTAAAATGTTAACATAATATTAGTAACATCCTAACCTACCAATATTATTAATGTAAAAGTTTGTAATAGATTTTCAATTATGTCTAACATTCCAACAATGGACAGGTTAAAGAAAACATTGATTAATAAACACTTTTTGAGATGTTTAGGCACTTATCTCACTTATCGAACGTATGAATTGTTTCATAGCATTACAGCACCACCTATTCGCTCTCTAATACCTCAAAGACTAGAATACTAAGATCAATAGCACTAGAGAGTTTCATCTCACACTACATAAAGTCCATGGACCACACAGCGAACTTATTAAGCCACCGCTGCGGTCCATATATTTTCATCTGGTGTAATAAAATTTACATACAGAATGCAACGACCAACGGATTTCCACGTCACATCTAGTACACCGCTATATTTTGTTAGGAACTTTGTATAGGTTGATTTATATTATCAAAAAGTTGTGGCAACGGTTTCTCTGATTGTTTAACTATTCTAGTTTGCCGTGGCAATTACGGGAGACAGTAATGAATTACTAATTGGTGGAATCGGCAACTAGATAGTACAAATTCATTGAAATTAAAATACTATATACGTATTTTATCGCGTTGTTTATTTAACACTCTATTACATAATTAAGAAACTGTTACACTACTATACTATACTATTAAACTTTACTAATTTATTTATTATTAAAACTATCAAATCTATTTGTATTTAAGTTTACACTTTCCCCGACGTTTCGGTTGCTTTTCAGCAGCCATGGTCACGTATATAGTAGTTTAATTTCAATGAATAACGTTCGCTATACAGAAGACAATATTATAGATAGTACAAAGTTTTAGTTTCGACGGTATATCAGACTTATATATAAACCGTTTCACTACTAAGCACGAGCCTCTTTTCAGTGTGAGAATGGATTAGCTGGGCTGGGCCTGCAGCAGATTTTACATAGCTTTAAGAATATTTTGGATTACTCCCAGACATAAAGGTTCTCTCACAATGTTTTCCTTCACTGTTGAAGTGAATGCTAAGGTTAACTATTTAATTCGCACATAACTTAGAACTATCATAAAGGCGTTCCTTTGGATTGAACTTCAGATCTATGCAAAGCAGGCTTATGGTTACCCACTAGGCTCCACCTGAAAACTTCAGAAGTGAACTACTAAGCGATACGACAAACTGTATGAATTTGAGCGGCGCATTAGTTACTTTAATAATGCATTTAACATGACAACTTCGTAAATTAGTTTCTATTTACGCAGAATGACATAAAAGTATCATAAAGTCTAGCTATGCTTACCTATAAGGTTGTATCCTGAGAAAAGACAGAGTACCTTTTATCCCAATATGTGTGACCTTTCATTAACTCAGGCGGAGCCTTTGGCAGAATCTAGTTATATGAAAATATCATCATACTTACATGTAATATAACTTTATATTACTTCAAAACCAAACTTACAACAAAACTACATCTCTACTAACACTTCAAATTGATACAAGCATAATACTACAAGCAAACAACCCTAGTAAAAATACTCGTCGACAAGCCTACATATTACCCTTACAAATATTATTGACCTCAGAGAAACTAGTATATATTTGGTATTATTGATGGCTTCGCTTGTTTACGGTCGGGAAGACTTATGTATTGCATTACTGCTGACGCCGGCGTTCACCCACTATACTGTATTAAGCAGGGCTATACAGCCTGTTAGAAAATGTTGCGTAAGTTGTGCGAAGTTTTGCGATCTGAATGCAAGATAGTTGAGATTTACCGGGGAAGAGTATGTTGTTTTGAGATTTGAGTTATGTGCTTTATCAGTACTGTAGGTGAAGGTTGTTGGATTGTTTGTTAAGATTTTTTTTGTGGATGTTAAAGTAAAAGAATATTATTGTTGTTAATTTAGTTGTAAACCAAGTAGTAAAACAATAAATATAGACTTCTGTGAAGGACGTTATAAGAGGTAACTGCATACTTTGAATATTTGGGTTTCATGAATTAATAGATATAATAGGCATGTTGACTAAAAAAATGATTTTGTTCCGTCTTTAAGACTAGCAAAAAATAATGGACACGTATTTTTTCCTTTGTCACACAAACTAATAATAACGAAGATACAACGAGTTTAAATTTCGTGTTACGTCACTTGTCGGTACAAATTTTATAGAACAGTGACGTCACAAGCCCCCACTCCCGAACTTTAATGCGTTATATCTTATTAAATATTTCATGTCTTGTTAAAACAAACAATAGTTGTCCAATATTTTTTGCTAATCTAAAAGGTGGACTATTTCGAATCACTTATTTTGAAACCTGTCAACATGCCCATTGTTTACATTAAACGAAGACTTGATTGTACGAATAGCTTAGTGGTTTAAAGTGTTGCCTCACCGCTGCCATAGCGGCGAGTGTTCTGGGTTTTATCCTACACGGGATAAAAACAATAGAGACCCACAAATGTTCTTTCCGAGTATGTATGTTTAATGACAGAAGGGGCTGGCAGCGTACTGAGAAAATTTAAAACGTATATTATTTGAATATCGCATATTTTTGTTTACAAGGTTTTAAATTTACCATGTATGACGTAATGTTAAATACTAAGAATTAAATCATACCTGGTGTTATAAATGGCTTGCAGTTTTCAGAATAAAAGTATTCTAAAGAAAAATAGGTTAAATGTTTTTTTATATAAATTTATCATTATAAAATTTACTATCTCATCGCCTACGTAGCAGAATTTAAAGTACACCTCTATCGAAGCAAGCAATTACACCTCTATCTAATATTGTGGAGAGCACTATCTGACACTACTAAAATGGACTCTATATTCCAAAAGCAAAAAGAACTGTTCAAAATTGGAACATTATCCTGTCAGACGTCAGTTTCGGTGATCCATCATTCATCTAATATAATTTTAATTCTTATTCTTTGCACTTTTATCAGCACCCTGTAGGCGAATTATAATAAATGGCCTATACTCAGTGATGTATGTTCAGATTATGGGGCATCAATCTACTGAATGTTCCATTGGGCTATAAAACTATTAGAAGCTTTAGTAATATGAGTTATTTGGCATAAGTGCTGATGGTATACTTTTTGTTATTTGTGTGTGTTTAGGTGTAAATACTTTGTTACAATATAACTTAGTATTATATTGAAAAATGTGATACGTCATGAGTCTTATTCTTCCATAGCTCTCGCTCACTGCTTCGTCCATAAAGTCTATTGAAAACATGGTGATTTATCAAACATGAAGCACATAATATATATGGGTCATTATTTTTGCCACGTAATATTTAATTCTTCAGAGTAAAAGGTAGTATATTTTAGTTTTCTTTTTATATTTCCACCATCGAATGTCCTACCGACGTTAACCCATTCTTAAATTGTAATCCAATTTACAAGTAAAACTAATTTTAAAAAAGCATGTGTGTAACACTATCAAATGTATAATATTTATAAGCACTTACAAAAGGTTGGATGCCCAAGACCAGTCTGTAAAAAATCCTTGATTTTTTTACCATTGACTTTGTAACATAAGTTTGTAGCCGTACTAAAATCCCGGGTGTTTGGATTCGGATTTGTTTGGATGAAATCGCAGAAGCAATGGCAAGAAACAATATTTGAATATTGTTCTTTAACTACTAAAGCATTTCAATGAAGGCATCACACTAAAAACAAAGCCTCGCTTCTATGTAAACGTAAAACAGACAAATAATACATCAAAATAGTAACACGCCATTTAGAAATACTACAATTTCAATATAAATCCATTCCTCATGACATCATGACAGACAATCGGTACAATGGCGCGCTAAAGCGACAAGCCGCGGCCGGTACAGTCGAGCACGAAATCGCTTTTGTACTCGACGCGTAAACACGCCGCTGACATATTGGAACTATCGACTCGCGTCAAAAGGTAGTCGCTTTTTTAGGTGATAAAAGTGTTATACGGTACATTTTAGATGTGGATTTATTTGAACGTCTTTTTGTTTGACAGCTATATCGTTTGCGAATATATCTGCATTATATTATATACAGGGTGTCCGGTAATTAATGGATAACCTGGAATTGTCTTATAGGGGAACTGATGTCCGTTCAGACAAAAATATGAAATAAATCTATCCTAACTGCTACCTGAGATATGTGTTTTTTTTTAATTACCATGTATAACTTTCTTGTATACTACGACCATAAATGAATGAAATCCATCGGTTTTTTGTTGTTTTATTATTAAACACTAATTATGCTAATAGATAGATGGTCAAAAGTATGCTATGCTTATATAGCTTGCACTTTTTAATATATATATATTTCTTTTTTTTTTCTTTTTTTCTGAACTGTCTTCAGTTCTACTATAAGATATTTCAAGGTTATCCATTAATTACCGGACAACCTGTATATAGGATTAATAAACGCATAGAGTTTTTAAAGGAAACAGGCATGAAAAGAAAAATATATTGTTTCTTTATTTTGCCCAATGACTAAGCGTTCTAGTAGCCAATATATAAATACATTGCCTCTCCTATTATTTATCGTAGATTTCATCCTTTGATTCATTTTCCTAATGCCGGCTATGTGCGAGTAATAGGCGGAAATTCTATTGTCGCCTATCAGCCAATTCGTAAAAGTTCTGGTAATACCAGACTCTGTAGATAACAGAAAAATCCCTTATCCGACGTGGCAATCCAAGTAGGGAGGGACTGGCCGGAGCCGTGTAAAGTACAGATTTGTAAAACGTCCGCAGTCCAATAGTTAAGTGTTAAAAAGATTACAAAACAAAAATACCAAAGGATATTTTTAAAATACGAACTAATTACAAACGCCTCAGCTGTTGTTTAAACTGTAACACCAAAAACGATCTATTACGTTCGTTTACAGAACCGGATTGAACCAGTTCAGTTCAGTTTGCTGAACTAGTAATTACCGGTTAGATCTACGTGAATGCTTTACAGCGTAGCTTTAGCTTCGAACAACACTGTCTTTCAGAGGTAATTAGGAAATAAACTTTTTGTTTAGAGTTTCAAAATGGCTAGTTTCATTTCAGAGAAGATAGTGCTGAAACTTTTTCTTAATTATAAAATTATACGTGGGTAAGCAAACCGGGTTAATTTGTATTATGACTATTTTATACAGAAATTTGGTCCATGTAGAACGCTTTGGTAATCCTACCATCACAAGAACAAACACCAATAAAAGAAACATGCAGGGCAGTCTTTGGGGACTACCGATAGAAGTGAAAACTAAGTAACTAGCGTGCGGTGACGATGACGCGAGTTCCATGATTTTTGTTCACCCAAAAAGTGCTCAACGTGCCTAAAGAAGTTTTCTCTTCAAAAATCTGTAAGGCTATTTTTATGTAGGTGACAGATTTTTTAAATGATTGGTAATAAATTAACATTGCTTAATTAGTCTATCCATTGTCTCGTTGACTTTTAGGTGTAAGTACACTGAAAATGCAGCGCGTACACTGTCTATGTTTAAGCAGCCGATTTTTCAAAGCAAAGCTTTTCCCAGAATAGGAAAACGCTGGACAATTCTCAGTAGCAGAAGTAGACCTGAAGTAATGTCCGAAAATGGTAATAACTTAAGATTGAGCCGTTGGTCAAAATAGGTCTGCCTCTGATAATCTTCGTAGCGGATTTAAACTGCACAGGTTTCAAAAAGCGTTGGTTAAATAGTAAACGTTTGCCTCGAATTGTTTTGGTAGTAGATTTTGACTAAACGGGCAAACGGTCACTTTACTGCTGCTGTCGCGCTGAAAGTTGAAGTCTCGAATCCCACACAAATATTTGTGTAATCCACAAATGACTTATGTTTGATCCCCTTTGAGTACACGGAGGGCGTAGGGGTTTAAGTGGTCACCTCGATACTGCTACCACGCCGTGTGTTATGGATTCGATATCCACACGGGACAAAAATTTGTGTGTTCCACAAATAGCTGTGCCGAGACTGGATGTTCTTTGTGTCCGTTGTTTGAATATTTGTAAAGTCCCTCGTATTACAAGAATTATTCTTAGTGCGGTATTAAAAAAAGAAGGAATTCGTTCACGTTTAAATCCTAATTCAGCGTGTTTCTCTGTGAGCGAATTTTAGCTGATAAGATAAATTAAGTTGTGTTTAAAAGACAACAAAAGTCTTTCTTCTTCTTTAAATACAGAGGCTCTAAATTACTGCCTATCTGTTTAAAGATATAAAGACATTATTTATCTTTGCTTGTATGATTTACTTCTCCATCTACCGTCCAAAACCGGAAACACCGTTTATTTGGCGTATTGAACCATATCAAGAGTAAACATTTCAGTACCTCGTACTCTCCGTACCTTCAACCAATAGCTGAAGTGCAATTCAGAACGTGATATTTTCGAAGCGATTGGGGAATGTTTGCTCCAGAATGTGTGAGGCTCTGCAAAGGAACCTGTGCGTGATTGAAGTCTTTATGTCTATTTACAGGCATACGAAAACACGTATGGTGTATTAGTTTAAATGGTCATCTGGCCACTTGCTACGCGCTGAGTATTATTGGTTTGATTTCCACAAGAGACAAAAACGTTCGAGTTCCACAAATATTTGCTCTGAGGTTGATTGTTCTGCGTCCGTTGTCGGAATGTCTGTACAGATGCCCGAGATACAGGATTTCATACTAGGACTAGCCACCTCATTACTATAAAAAGGTGTTAATTGAAATTTAGCAGGGTACAAAAACAAACAGTCGAATTGAGAACCGCCTCCTTTTTTTGAAAAGGATAATAAGAATTTCATTTTTCTTTTAATGAACCTAAAATAGTGTAAACGAACATATAAATATAACATGGACAACTTTGTCATAATAATCATATCATGCATCCAAGAAAAAATAAAATGATTGTGATCTGAACATCTTCTAAAAGTAACGGACATTTGAAGACGGCTCTACGAATCATAGCTGTGAGATATTCTTCTTTATACGGGTAACCTACACGACAAACAAGTCTTTGAAGACCAAAACTAATTTACAAGAAGCAAATTAGGCTCGGTGAAATGACGTATTGTGTCCGTAAAAGATGTATTACTGCCGTAAAACTGCCAGTGTTTGTCATATTATTACATCAGTGTCAATTCTGTTGTCTCGAGCTAAACAATTTTTCTAGTACTTTTATAATATCAAAGGAACGAAAAGCAATAAACTAATAAAAGATTTAACCAGAGAATCGTATATTGTATGATCTGTTATTATTTTACGGACACTAGGTCCGACCGAGGAATTGCTCGCAGAATCACGTCAAATAATCTAGGAAAGTCTATCTTTCTACCAAATTGTATTCAAAATCTTTTAACAATTTATGCGTGCTTGAGTAGCAAACATGCAAACATCTTCACAAGTTTACTCTTATGTTTGCGTAATCGTAAAATTTCGTGTTTGAATACCGTTAAATTAGGCAAAATGTTGTCGGATTTTTCTGTCAAGAAACTCAGAGTCTGGCTATGTAGCTGGCCTGCAGCAACGGCCTTGCCCGTTATTACGTAGGATCACGCCTCCTTTCTCAGGTATAGACAAGCGTAAGTTTATGTACGTATTCTTAATTTGTTCTTCATTCTTATTCAAGATCGCCTCATCAGAACATCCATTCCCCATAGGCTCCACATTTACAGCTGATTATATGTCCTGTTAATGGCCACTTCGAATTCTTAACTATAATTAAATACAACAAGAACTGACATAAAAGGAACTTCTTACGTTATTTAGTGTAGCCACTAACTGCTTGCCAGCTTTATATATTTGCCAAGGTGTGTGGACGATATCACATTTTTTGGCAAACTTACATTTAAGAACTTTACTGAGGCTATTCCATAACTTACCTTTATCACATGCCACAAAATGTATGTAAAAGACAAGAATAGTTCTTGGGTGTAGTATCAACGGGAAATCGGTGTGTATTAATTATTAATACATACTTATTTTGTCACACGCTTTTATCCCTATGCCAGCCATAACCTGTTTAAGCGAGTCTATTATTATCTATCAAGTTCAGGCTCTATGCTGCTACTTATAATTTATATAAGATATTCAGATAAGATAAGACTTCAAGTAGCCCTGGATTTCGAATTTCTTTTTTAAACACCCAATAAGGCCTTGGAGTTGTTGAGTGTTTAATGAATCAATTCTAGCAAGCCCTATCTGAGAATCGAATTCTAAATCTCATACACAGCAGTCGTATTGACTACAACTAGTGGTTAAAATAAACTAAATTTTAGTCTCCTAATAATGAGATTCAAAATTAGTTACGTGTAAAGTACACCAGAATTGGTCCGATAGTCGAACAGTTGCCAGTACAGTCAACAAAATAAACCTTCCTAAAGCAATGCTGGCACATCCTACAATGACACAACCTGCCCATGATATATGGCAATGAGCGAAATATTACCCACCCAAGCAAACAGTGCGCTACGCTGATAGCTGACTAAAAGAACTTTTATTTTATTTACATTGTGAAACCTCGGGCCAGAATAAATATAATTATCTTTGCCATCGCTACCTTGACTTACGTGAATCTAAAGATGATGGTTTTAGAATTTTGTGTAGCTTATTCATTTAAAAAATAAGTAATATAATAAAAGTCTAATAACAAAAAAGAAGCTTTTATCAGTTGTAACCTTTTTGTAGGTGGATCAGTAAAAAACGTTAGTATTAAAGTTCATTTTACTAACAATTAACTTAAAATTTATCAGTTACAAGTAAACATTGAAAATTATTTAAAATTTAAACATTAAAACATTGTACTCTATACAGCAACCGCGTTATGCCTTGTCAAACTTAGACATTTGTATATTTACTCTATTATTTTTTTGGCTTTGTTATAAGTTATAACAAACCATATAAGCCCAAATTTTCCCACCCCGGTTCCATCATCAGATCACTTCAATGACAATCATAATATTAGTCAACCAAGTTATATTGGATTCGACTATTAAAAGTAGTGGTAAAATGATTTGTTTACCGTTATGTGACGTGTGCCCTCGGCGTATTGGTAGTAGCGAAAATACCACTTTAACCAATGCTCCATTCTTGCAATCATCGTGAACTTAAGTCACAGTACATTTATTGCACGTACGTAGGTTTGAGTGGTCGCATGTTATAGGTTCAAATCCCACACTGAACAAAAAATTGTGTGATCCACAAATGGTTGTTCCGGGTCTGTGTGTTTTTGTGGCCTTAGTTTGAATGTTTATTAAGTCGCCAGTTAAACGGCATTTATTAATAATGGGAGTACAAACTACCTTAAAAATTATGTACCGTGCCTAGTCTCATCTTTCTGACTAGCGACTATCCTATTCATTTTATTTTAGAACTGTCCAAATTAAATAAAAGAGTAAACCAAATTTAAATTACGAACACCGACATTCGAATGGTGTGGTTTTTGTCTATACCACATATTTTGCGTAACTTCGAAGCTTACAGTCGTGTGAAACCTCACAGGCTTAAATAAATAACACCTGCACAGTATATCAAAGAAAAGCTTAGCAAAATATATATTCTACCTGAAGTTTGTGCGAAGTTTCATAACACACTGGCTTTCTTCATTAAACAAGTTAGAATATTGTTTTGTTCATTGTTCAAATTATAATTCATTTCGATGATTAAAATGATGTTTCTATTTATTTTGTGTTTTTCGTTTGGTTTGCGTTTTGATTATGATAAACAAATATGTATATTATGTAGGTAGGCATCTACATAATAAATTTAATCATACATATAATATATCAATTACTTATACCTAAATATAAAGGGTAGCTAAAGCTGTATTACATCACATTTCGTCCTCTTTCTTTTTGAAGCGTAGAACAGTTTTATACAGCTGTTGTTAAAGGAGACCGTCCATATACGGCTTTAACGTGGACAATTGTCTTATAAACAAAGTAAAATATTAAAAGTTTTGTTTTAATATATAATAAATATTGGTTACTATCCAGTCGTGTGAAATTGACGTATAATAAAAATTATTTTTAAAATATTTTCATTTAGTTTAAAATGTGTAACTGAAATGGACAATCCAAATGGCTTGTTTGTGTTGTCTAGTAAAAAACAGTGGACAAAAATCGTAAAAAGTTTGAAAAAAATTCATTTGGCATTATTAACGAAATCTGAAAATACGTTGATATTTTTTTCATTATTTACTATATTCATATTTTGAATACGACAATAATAATAATTAATGTACATCATTAAATGATATGATATTTGATAAAATATAACAAAATTGTAAAGTGTGTTGGGTAATTTATTTTTATATTCTATCAAAACTTGACTTATCTGTCAATTCTGTTTCCGTCATTCGCTTTGCGTTTGTTCGCTCATATACTGGATATGGACGTGATTTTGTGTTTGCTATTTTGTGAAGTGGTGGTGTGGTTTCACTGCCACAACGCATCTCGGGCGCTTGCCTGCTCAGCAAGTAAGAGTCAAAGCTAGGGTGATTCGGGCAGTACCCGGTTTGCAGGTCAAAATGTGTAGACGTATGGATGTACGTCTATCCACGCAAACTGCTACGTTCTTCAAGGAAAAACCTGCGACATCTAGTGGGTATAATAACAGACCACTGCTTACTCAACAAATCCCTATTCAACATATTCAACATCGGCATCACTGACAGCCCCTTATGTAGAGGCTGCATGGAGACCGAGGAGACACCGACTTATGTGCTGCTACATTGCAAAAGCATGAGCAACCAACGGGCGAAACTACTAAACAGTCCAGAAACGATGAAGGAAGTACTGTGCAACACCAGTCTCCTATTATCTTTCTGGACGGAGCTGAGGTGGTATGAGTAACCGAACAGTCACTTACGCACAATGGCCCAATTGTGTGGCTAAGTGCTGATAACACACGTCCAACTAACTAACTAACTACGGATGTACGTCGGGAAGTGAGCGTGTCTTATACAGCTCCGGCACCATACCGGAGCTATGGGAGGCGGCTTCTCCGTCAGCTACAGCGACGTTATCGTTAGCAACTCTCAGAGTTTACGAGTGGTGACCGGCTTTATTGCTCCGGCATCTATCTGGATAATAGATAGTGTCACTTGGGCACGAGGTAGCTCGCGAACGAGAACCGGGTCTCAGGATTTGGGGACAAGACCTGTCTATAACTGGTCCCTGAAGGTGCTTTCGGGCACTGGAAGGTACAGCGGCTCTCACTATATACCGAAAGGTGGGTGAGTGGGAACGCTTTATCATAAACTTGAGAAGCATGTAGAGGAAGGATCTGTCAGGAGTACTAAAAATAATATAAAGTACCTTTCATTCAGAAATAAAGTACTAATAACGAGTGAAGCGGCAAGGATTAACTAGTTAGACTTGTTTCATCTGTTTATAGACACTATTATCAAACTATAACGAGACTGTGTCTTCCTTGAGATTGTTGAGATCTTGCATTTAATTAAACGTCATAACACTCATAACTCAAAACAATGGTAATACTTTCGTATACCGGTCTTAACTTAAAATCTAATTCATATTATCTTTTCGTTAAGTAGAATCGGTAATTAGGCGCATAGTGTGTTCTACGTAAGTGACATGGCGACTGAGTTATGGTCCACACGGAAGAAGTCACAGACAATGGCTAGACATCTGATCATCATGTCAGCCGAAATATATCCACTGCTGGACATAGGCCTCTGGTTTTCCATATAGACCGATTTTGTGCTGCAACCGCTTCCCGCGACCCTTACCAGGTCGCCATGACACCATGTGGTGCCTACCTCTGTTGCGATTTTCGTGGCCGCCACTCCATAACCTTTCTGATTACTATAAGAAAACTGCATAAATGAAATATGTATATATATTTGAATTCGAATGTACTGTGCGGTTCTCCAGCCGAATATCTGCTCCAGTTTGAGCGAAACTGTACGTATAACAGAGGATCGCAGTGCGCACTATATAAAGAACTACACGACTTCAATTTCACCCGCTATATATTTTACCACAAAAATCTGCTAGTTTTATCTCGAAGTTTCTTTTCTCTTTTACACTGAAACAAACGTAAAAGATAAATACAACGGTACGCTTGCAGAGATAACAGGGCCAAAGTTCACAACGTACAATGAATGTACGCCGACAATAATTATTTCGGAAAAATCTGTAAGCGCAATTTTAACGTTGTATCCAGGGGTAAACACGACAGCATTAAGTCCTGTATGTTATTATAAGAGTAAGCCGTGTTAAATCCTCTTAAATTAAATTTTAAGCCAGATAAATCTGACGTCATTAAAATATTCAAATCTTGTTCATAACGGACTTGAGCCGTTAAAATGTGGATCGTTAAGTCACAATGTCTATTTTACTTTTGCATTCCGAATCATTGGAGTTGATTATAATGTCGGAAAAGGTAACAATTGGTACGGATAACTGATGACATTAGTGAATTAACAGGTTATTTTGGCAGTACTGAGATGTTAAAGGTTCATTCGATTACTTGGATAACGCAATGGATTCACTGATAGGTACTTGAGTTCAGTTCAATCTTTTTATTGTACGTCATATATTATGCTGTACAATCTAAGACAGCGTTTATACTAGTCTAGTAAACTTAGACTAATATGAGCACTATAGAGCATGGCAAATGTTAAAAGATTGATTGCCGTACGGGTCAAAAATGTTTGTGATGTATTCATTGTAATTTTAATTCTAAGTCTTCCTAGTAAAAGTTGCATGAGTGTTTTTATAATTGAAGGATAATGATTGCGGAATACATGATATCTGGTGGCCTTACCAATTATGCACACTGCCACCAATATCTACCCAGCATTCGCATTCACTACCGCTTTGCCATTGAGGCAGATAATCTTAACTAATATTATAAATGTGAAAGTGAGTTTGTTTGTTACGCTTTTACGTCTTACCTAGTCGACCAATCATCATGAAATTTCGCATACACGTTGTAAGATGTACAGAAAAATACAATTTCATTTCTTTCTTTCTTTCTTTCTTTCTTTATTTCATTCATCCAGAAAAAAGTAACGTTACTGAGCAATAGCAATTCATTACAAAAATCTAGAAAACGCGAGGGAAGCAGCCGGAAAAAAAATTGTTATAAAATAACATTATAATAATTAATCGGTGACAACCCTCAAAGAGCACAAGCACCAATCCCGGATATGCTAAACTAGAAATTAATGAGAGGCCTAACTGAAAGTTCAAAACATTTTTCATTAACATAATGGCAGGCTCAATTTTCCGTTGAAAGTCCGAAGTGAAGGCGAAACTCACAATTAAGGAGTTGTTCTGGCGGAATTCTGGAACAATGACGACTGTTTGACAATTCACTAAGTTTGGCGTACGGCGAAGGACGGTGTTACATTTGTGAAGTGTTGTACACATCTACAACGAAATCCCTTCAAACACTTCGGGGTTGTTTGATTTTGATGTAAGCGTTTGTTTGAAACATTGTTTGTTTATTGGAGATTTTAAAGGTATTTTAATACCTTCTAGCATCGTTTATGGCAATGTGTCCGTAAATGGCTTTAAGGTATCTTGAAATTTGTCTAAAAAAGGCATTAGGGTATTAAAAATATGTCCGGCAATGGCAGGTTGATTACGTAGATTCTAAAACGTATCTAGCGAAGTCTGGGTGTAACTTTCATGCCGATTCTCTTGGAGATGTACCTACCTTTGTGCGTGTAACAATGTATAGAAGTACAAATAAGCGTTTCGGATACTATTTTTGTAACAATTTCTGTAACTATACTTGCTCATGTGTGTTTTTAAATTATATTTACTTTAATAGTTTGATAAAACTTATGTCTTAGTTATAGAAAAAAACTATTGATGTCCGCTTGCCTTCCTTATGATTTCCAAACCCACTCATTGCAATAATATACTTATTTTATCGACAACTTAACATATTGGTTAGAACCAATCAATGAATGAGTTTGTTGCAATACATAAAGTTTTGTACATGTCCTGACATTGCGGCACGAAGCGTCAAATGACGTGAATTGCCGTGCCACTTGTTTATATGAATATGAGCGCGTTCGCTGAATGCGCGCGCCCAAGCTCGTTACATAATCGTGATAATATTGTACTATGCTATGATTGGTCGGTTGTAAATATTAGCTCCCATGGTATATAACTTCTTGTATGACTGAATCTGTGTATATAAATAAGCAAATTTTATTGCTAAATATATTCGTACTCTACAAAATATCGGAAGTTTTACTCTGCATCACATCTAGCTACAGTAAACCCTGTCTTACAAGTTAATAGGTGTAAAAACCGGACATATTTTAATCATTCGTTTATTATTAGAAAGTTATGAGCCAACGGAGCAAAACAATAATAATGTTTATGAATAAGTATTTTATATTGTGTGATTCACAAAATATAACCTACTGATTTAAGTTTGGAGCATTGAATGTATCCCTTAATTGCCTGCTTGCAAAGTGTGTGGTATAAGGCTAGAAGCCTAGTGAGGAAATTGTTTATTTTTAAATACCACCGCACGTTTACTCAATTTAATCAACGTCATTACCACATGCTAATAACTGCATTACATAATCATTGGCTACGGATGTTCTGGACTTTGAAATCATAATAATTTATTAATTTACTGCTATAACATTAAATTAATAAATCATAATAAGTTACAATTAACGCATTCTGCTAAATTGCGTGATAAAATTATTAAATCTATATATTCAATGACACGAATAATTTAAGTACAAATTAATGTTACAATTGAATTTAACGATTAATTTAATATATTATTTCTGGAATGCATATTCTATTGAATAACTATAATATAACAATTATTAATCGGATAACAGCCACTAGTAAAAAATATACCATACAAATTTAATTTAAATGTTGTATATTGCTAAGCGAATCATTTGTGAAAAGCTGAACTGATTTGGAATTGTCTTTTAATTTTTTTTATATTTGTAATATTATAAATTTTACAGAAAGCTTACACTAATATAAAAAAGTAATTATATGACGCAATAAGATATCAACAATGGCTGATTACAAGCTTCCACAAATAGTTATCTTATTAATTGCCTGCAGATTATCTATATTAATATTATAAAGAGGACATATTTAATTTTGTTTGTTTGTTCGTAAGGGTTGAACTTACGTAAAAACTACTCAACCGATTTAAAAAATGCTTTCACCATTAGATAGCTATATTATCACAGAGTAACATAAGCTATATTTTATTAAAAAAACATAACCTAACCTTCTTTTACGCGAGCGAAGCCGCGAGCAAAGCTAGTATAATATATACCGCCAAAATATTCCTTATTGATAATTTTCTTTATTTTATGTCTATCAGTGCAGAATAGATTAATCTCCAAGTGAGGTGGTAAACTGTTAAAAGCTATTGCGGTTCGTATGCAAAATGAGATACGCATTAATGTTATTTGTAAACGGAATAAACATTTTAACGAAAGAAAAAAATTCTCAGTTTCAGAATTACAAGTACTCTTTCTCTCTCTTTCTGGCATCCCACATGCTGACGGGGTTAGCCTTCTTTATTTAAGCCTTTTAATTCGCGCTATCCTTGACAGCGTTGTTGGAATTGCAAGGAACGCTAAACAAGGAAAATATCGAATATCCTTTTTCCATAAAATGTGCATAGAACATCTGACAGGTCAACTAGTAAATAATATTTATAGGAGACTAATGATTGTGGGCTTATTCATAATGATTATGTAGGTACCCACATATAATGAAGATTCAACCATAGAGCAACCGATAACAATGCCATTAAGACAGATCCTGAATCGCGCTATCGAAGTAACACTGCAATAATTAATATATACACAACTTCCCGACATCAATCGTCGGACCATGGCAGTGAGGCCCCTTTGTGTTCAGAATATTAACACCTCGTTCCCCCACAATGATAATTATTATTATAAAATGACGGCTGGTAATAAAGAGAAATGATAACGGCTAAAGGTTCGCTTATGAACATAAAACCTTTACAAAAGATCTCACATAAATTGCAGTGTCCGAGATGAGGTTTATATTCGAGTTTATGTTGGCAGCTTCACTGCCTTAATTCAATACAAATGTAAATTTCGAGAAATATTGTCTAACTAGTTATTGCCCGCGATTTTTTTCGGGTAGAAATATCGCGCCGTTTTGGTCAGCGCCATCTAATGAGACAAGTCGAAACTAAAGTGATGTAAAACGACATAATTATGTATGTATATTCTTGAGTACATATATCTCGACGAAATTGTCTCCTTCCAGGCAAGACAAGATAGAGAAGTCGCACGACGCACCGAAAATGTCTGGAAAAGCTTTTAGTCGATAATCACTAATAAAAGGATTTATTCCATTAACCCACCACCAACCCTTACTTATGGAGCACAGACTTGGTCATTGACAAAAAATCAAAAGTACGCTCTCGGGGTCTCTGTCAAAGAGAAAGAAAAGTATTTTAGAAAAGAAAGAAAGAAAGGAAGTGGAATTGGGCAGGCCACGTTTGTCGTATGCCAGGAGAGTTATGGGCGGGAACAACCACATAGTGGATGCCAAGTAACGGGAAGCGACAACGGGGCCGGCCCAGAAGGAGATGGCGAGACGAGCTCGATGTCTTTAAAAGGGATTAGAAACTTATAACAAGCGATCGAGATAGATGGAAGTTGGAAGGGCCTCCCCTTCCAACTTCCATCTATCTTTGCCCCGCAGTGGGACGCTTAGGCTTATAATAATAATAAGGTATATACCATATATTTATAAATATCATGGATTTATATACCATGAATGCATTCCATATATTATATTTATTTAGCCTATCTGCGTGCTAAGTTTCGTTTAAATTTGTTAAACAGTTTTAGCGATACTTAGCAGTTTTCGTGTGATTGAGTTTGAAGTTGCCTCATCGCTGCCAAGCTACCAAGCTAAGGTTTGTAGATTCGAATTCCACACGGGACAGCTATTTGTGTCATCCACAAATAATTTTTCTGAGTCTGGGATTATTTTATGTCCTATAATTGTATATTCCTAAATTCTAACGTTATCACGCGTGAACTATACCACAGGGATCACTTGAAAAATAAAGTTTTTCGAAAAGCAGTACTTGCCAATATAAGTACTTATTGTTGTACAATTCATGACGTTTGCTTTGCCTTGTTCCATAGTCTATATTACGCGAGACGTTACAGATATTAAACCAAATAATACCTATGCTCAGAGTTACTGTTTATAGCTGACACAATTATTTGTTGCGAACATTGAACGTAACCGATTTATTCAGCACGATGTGTGACAATGACTTACGCCAGCGCTGCCAAAGAGTTTGTTACCTTATATGCATTTATTTAGGATACATTTTTGACTAGCAATAGCAACTTATTCCCTACAAGTCTGCATACCGAGCAAACTCTTCTTAAAACAGCACCAATCCAAATGATAAAAATTTTAAATCATTCGATATATGTATTTTCGGAAGAAACGTGCACTATTGACAAAAATTGCATTAACACTTTGCTTGACTGGAAATCAAACTGAGGTAGTCCTAACCCTGGTCAGCAGTTGCAATAATGTCGACTCGTATTTATGAGGCTAGTTTAGCCTAATAAATAATTAACTGCAGTAATTTTAACATATATAGAAAGAAAGAAAGAAAGGAAAATAATTTTATCTGTTCCACGCTCCTAAGAAACACAACCAATAAGTTTAAGAACAAATAAGGTCCTGCGTCAACAATGTTGCAGTATATCTACAACGCTGGTATTCTCGCAGAGTCTGCATGATTTCGGTGCATGTAGGCAGTAACATACATATGTACATAACTCAATTAAAAATAAAATAACAAAAAAAAAACATCAATTTTAATAAATAAGGCAGAAGGTGGTCATGGATAGCAGGTCAAGGTAATTTTATACTAAATAATAATATTATTGGTATTTATATAATACTTATACGTATAAATATTTATAGAATTAAAAGTATATTGAAAATAACAAATCACAAAAATAATAAAAAATAATAATAATAAAGACTTTATTTGTGCGCAGCATATTTGTTTATATATTAAAAAAAAAACGAATCAAACAATCCTCGAATCTTCTTGAACACACAAAAAAATGCATTCTAATCGGTCCAACCGTTTAGGAGGAGTTCACTGTCAACACACGTATAGAAGAATTATACGAGTATATATAAAGAAGATGTAAGTCTGTGTATGAAGACTCGTGTTCGATAGAAGTTTTTTTTAATGTATTTACCTATTGAAAACTTACAGCTACATACAATGTATATTAATGACATGATAGGTGACGGTAAGCCAATTACAAGTTTTCACTCATAGAACTATAATAGAAAATAAATGAACCACAGTGTACATTTACCAACTGCTTACATGGTATCAAAACAATATTAAATACTAAAATAGCCCTTTAATAACATATTACAATATTATTTGAAAATCTTATCAGTTAAGCACTTCCTTACACGTGACATGCTACTAGAAAATGGATCTATGTCATAGGTTTTACACAATTTGTTAAGGTGCCTGCTTGCTCGCACCAAAAAGCTGTTTTTCCTGGAGTTGGAAGAGGCATGTGGTACATGTATGGGGGGATTGAAACGCACTGCCCTACTCGGGACATTAAATCCTATTTTAGATAGGAGCTCAGGACAATCAATGTCATTGTTTATAGTTTTAAGTAAAAAAATAATGTCTGTAATATCACGACGTTCTTTAAGAGGTAGTAGATGGTGTCTTTTACACAAACTTATATAATTATTTGAGTGAAACGGATTTTTTTGTCGATAACATAGAAATTTAACAAATCGTTTCTGAATGTTCTCGATACGATCTGTGTTTGTGGCATAACGGGGATTCCACACTTGTGAACCATATTCCAAATGACAACGTACGTAAGTACAGTATAGTATTTTTAATGTTTTCAAGTCACTAAAATATTTAGACATGCGCATCACGAAACCAAGAGACTTAGAGGCTTTTCTGACTATTGTATCGATGTGATCATCAAATGTTAGTTAACAATCGTGATAAACTCCCAGATCCTTAGCATTATTGCTTCTAGATAAGGCCTGACCACCCAAAAAATACTCTGTTTCAAGAATGACTCGTTTTCTATTTATATACTCGTTATTACTAAGCATTTGGCAGGGTTAAGATCGAGCTTATTGTTGACACAATACTCCTCTAATCGTATTAGATCGGTTTGTAGTGTCATCCTGTCAGAATCTGAGGATATAATGGCATAAATTTTCATATCATCTGCGAAACATAGTACATTATATGAGTGGAAACATTCTCCGATGTCGTTTATGAAAATGGTAAAAAGCAATGGGCCAAGCAAAGAACCTTGTGGTATACCGCTGGGGATGGCAACCCAGCTAGATGTATAATTATTCAGAACAACAGCCTGTGACCTATTCTCGATGTAAGATGCGAACCATCGTAAGAGATCACCATGGATGCCCATATATTCCAGCTTTTTAATAAGAATTTGGTGATCTATTCGGTCAAAAGCCTTACTATAGTCGGTCTATACTACATCCACCTGGTCACCACTGTCCATGACAGACGTCAGGAAGTCATTAAATAATAATAAATTACTGACAGTAGATCTGCCTTTTAGAAACCCATGTTGGGTGGAGCTAAACGACGTTTTAAGAACGTTGTGTACCTGGGTATATACCAGTCGCTCAAAAACTTTTGAAATTATACTGAGTTTAGAGATAGGCCTATAATTTATTACCTCTGTCTTAGATCCCTTTTTGTGGATTGGCGTGATAAACACTGATTTCCATAGTTTGGGCACAACAGACAGAGCCAATGATTTTACAAATAGCTTACATACAGGCTTGGCAATGGTTAACGCACACTGGACAAGAAGTTGTGGTGGTATACCATCAGGACCTGGGGCCATAGTAGTATCCAGTGAACTGAGAAGTTTAATGACGTCATCTTCATAGATGTATATACTAGTTATTGTAGATAATGGCAATAAGGGTTTCAAATAACAATGGGAGGTAGAAACGCTGTTACAAGAAGTAGTAGATGATGACATTAAAAAGTTCGAATGAAAGTAATCAGAAAATGCCTCACAAATAGACTCACTCTACGACAGCGTAACATTGTTGAAGTTTAGAGCACTAGGAATAGCATTGGTACAGTTTCGATTCTTCACAAAGGTCCAGAAATATTTTGGGTTAATTTTCATTGAGTTTTCCACAAGTCGGCGATAATTTTTATAGCATGTATTTGCCATACTCTTTACTCTGTCTCGAAATAGTTTAAATGACTGGTAGTCTGACAAATTGCCATAGATCTTATATTTTCTTTGGAATTTATATTTTTCTTTTAAGGTTCTTACAATTGCCGCATCATACCATACGGGATAGTGCTGCCTACGGATTGGTTTATGTGGAATATATTTGCGTTGCAGATGAGATATAATACAATTGAAATAATCAACAGCGTCATCCATAGATCGGTTTATGAACTCACCATACCAATCAACGGCATTGATATCATTATTGATGGATTGGTAGTCACCTCTATTGAACATATATCTTATACGCGGTGCGCGATCTAGGGGTGGTAAATCATAGAAATCACAACAGATAAATAAGGCCGGGTGATATGGATCAATGGGTACGAGAGGGTTCATACATTCAGCTACCAAAGTTGAATTAGGACTGGATAATACTAAGTCCAATATTTTGCCATACTTGTTCGTCACTCCATTGTACTGACCAAGACCACACACACAGCCTACACAGCTCGTCGGTTAGAGCATATTCGTCGTTAGAAACAATATTAGTAGGAACTAAAGCTTGATCGTCCCCAGTCCGCCACGATATGCCGCTCAGATTAAAGTCGCCAACAATCAGAAATCCATCGGACATATTGTTCACGACTGCGGTATTAAGTTTAGTAAGGAAATTTTGTAGTTGTCATGAAGCCGTGAGACCCCCCTTTTGATTACATACATATATAACACACATAAATAAACTAATGAGCTCCGTTGAATTATGTTTCTTCAATTTAAATTTAAGCCAAAGATCCTCTGCGGTAGAATTAAAGGAAGAAATAGAAGTAACTGTAAATTCCCTTTGCGTTGCTATCAGGACACCACCGCCACGTGACGGTCTGGTAAACTCATAATTGCGGTCTCGTCGCCACACAATGTACCGCTCGTCGAACAGTTCCGAGTCTAATACACCATCCACTAACCAAGTCTCGGTTAAAACAACAATATCGTAGAAATTAATTAATAGCTGGCGATAAAATATATCAGTTTTAGTCCTTAGCCTCCTAACATTTTGATAAAAAACATTTAAATTACGTTTAATACTAGAATTCATTGTAAACAAAAGCAAATAATATAATAACATCATTGTAATAATTAGATAAAGTAGGTAGCTTTATTATACATGCCACATGAACGTAAACACGTTCGAAGAATGAATAAGCCACGAATAGAATAATATTTAAAAAGTATCTATAATAGTAACACATTTCATAAACAGCTGTGCGAACGAGCAAGCAATTAAATGCGTAACAGTAAAGAGTGAGTGTAATAGATATATCATATCGAGCTAATACTTCAATGCAATCAGTGCGATAGGTAGAACAAAAGAAAAAGGTCGGTTGCAATACTCGCGTAGGTGTGTGAAAACATTGGCAAGAATATTTAAATATTTAAATTAAAATAATAAAAAATATATTATTTAATTAATAAACAAAGTCTTTTTTTTATAAACAAATGATAGCAATATATGAATTAAGCTTATAATACAGTTTACGAAATCTTGTTTAAATCTGCTTCAGATTTTATGAGTCTTTGTAGAATTATTTTTTCGCATATGTATTTTACCATGCTTTACCCATACAAAATCATATTTTTTTTCTTTAGCAATTATTTTAGTTTTATTCAATAATTGTTTAGAGTCCATGCTTAGGTGATCGTTCACAAAAACTCGTTGTGGTGGCCCGTTAAACTCGATATCTGTTGTTGATAAATCCTTAATGGCACGAGCGGCCGCAATAAAATCCTCCTTCACATATCTGTTAAGAAAGCTCACTATAATATTTTTTCTTTCGAATTGTGAACCGGAACCCTAGATATGTAATTTATCTGGTTTTTGGGACAGCTGTAATTAACTTTTTGAGTAATGGTAACCATAATAGTAAAGAGGTTCTCATCTTTTTTTTAATGGTACCCCCTTGATTTCGATGTTGTTAAGTCGTGATCGATGCTCGTAAGACGATAGTGCAAGTTTAGTTTTTACCAAGTCGATTTGAAGCGAGTTTATTGTATCCTGATGTTTTTCAAATGCCAAGACCTTCATTTCAAGATTAACTAGTCTGACACTAAATTCATCTACCTTACTACTGGTGAACTCGCAGGTAGTTTTTAAGTCTGATAATTCATCTTTGATAACTCTGATATCAAGCAGTGTCGGCAAACTCGATAATTGGCGTTTCATATCGCGGATTTCTTTGAGAATAGTCTTGAGTGATACAGATGATTCAGGATTGGTCACAGGTGGCGTTGGTGATGACATACGACAGGCGGGACATTTCTACTGGGCCCTCCTGTCGACACCAAGTTTTCTCCAACCCGATTCCGATATACTTGCACAGCCAAAATCTAAGAACCGCTTACAACTTCCACACTGAACACCATCGTTAAATTGCATATCACAAGCCGCACACTTTTTAATTTTCGGTAAATTATAGTTCACTAGCACGAGTAATTATAAAAAAGGTTGACAATCTATTTAATTTTGCTAGCAGCGAGCAGCACGGGTTGATGTACACTCGGCTGGGACGGGACTGAAAATCAAAGTGCTATTGGGGTTTTCTGATATCGTAAATAAGTTCTAAGTAAAAGCAGAGTCTGAAATTGTGCCCTATAGAGAAATTAGCAGCGATGGCCTACTGGGAGAATGTTGGACTGCTATGCAAAGCTCTCGTGTTCGATCCCAATGCACGCATACCTAGATTTTTGAAGCTATAAGTTCATTAGATAGTTAAATTATCGCTCGTTTAAAAATGGTTAAGAAAAACATCGTAACCACCTGCATGTCTGAGAGTTCTCAATAATGTTATCGAAGATATTATGTAAGATCTGCCAGCACTGGGCTAGCGTGGTAGAGAATGTCTTACCCTTTTCAGTCTTAGAATAGGCCGCAGTGGTAAGCAGTGGGACAGTTTATATATAAATGTGAATGTGAGTTTGTTTATTTGTTACGTCTTCATGCCTAATCTATTCGACCGATCATAATGCAATTTTGCATACACGTTATAAGGGGTAGAGAAAAGGACATAAAGTACACAGACAGAAAATGTACTGTCTCCAAAGGATAGAAATTAGTTGACAAAATCTACATTAATGCGAGACAAGTCGCAGGCATAATCTAGTAATATCATAAAGCGAATGTGAGTTTGTTTGTACCGCTCTCGCTTTCACACCTTGAATACTCGACCGATCATCATGCAATTTCGTATACAAGTTATAGAAAGGACATAGGATACCTTACAGCCAGAAAAAGTGGAATAGAAATCTATTAACAAAATCTATTGGTCAAACAATTTTTTTCCACAACCCCAACACCATCTAGCCGAAACTAAGCAGAGCTTGTACTATGGGTACTAGACAATGGATAAACATACGTATATACTTTTTTTTTGTAAATACGTACATATTATACATAGAAACACTCAGACCAAGACAAACATCCATGTTCATGCACACAAATGTTTGACTTATGCGGGAATCGAACCCGCGAGCTCAGGCGTGGCAGTCGGTTACACTAACCACTACGCTATTAACACGAGCAAAGCCGTGGACAAAACCTAGTCAATTGTAATACCGTATCGAAGAACCACTCCATACCGCGAATCAGCTACGTATAGAGCCGGACTCACAATTTGTCTTGCAATACAGCCTTAACAGTAAGTACGAGCACAACTGGAATGTACAAGTTGGCTACAAAAGGAATCGTTCAGTTACCAGTGCAAGCACCAAGTTTTGCCACTATATCGAATGAAGTTGCAATGTTAGTTATCTGTATCTATAGTTCAATGTCGGTGTAAACGCTGTATCGATGTTAAAACCCCGGAGTAAATTCTTTTAATGTTATATCTGATTATTATGCTTCTCAACGATTAGATACTTTGGGTAAAACATGCTCAATTGCTACGAAAAAAGAAACCTCTATAATTCTGCACCCGAATGTAAATCAATTCGTTGTCACCTTGTCAGATATTCGAAATTTGATTTAACACCATTTATTGATGGGTCGTGCTTAAGGTATTCTAATAGTTGGATAAGAAATTCGTATATTTCGATTTTTGATGGATTTATATCTACATAGGTCGTTACTTTTATGACAGTAGCGTCGATTCGGTGTTTTTACATCTGTAATTGTTTTTATATTAATGTGCTATATTTAGCTATTTGCATGATTTGCACGTATTATTAAACGTCTTTGGCTAAATCAATACAAATAAAGGACCGGTCAATATTGTATCGCGAAAGGTTTATACCGTTTTGATATGTTAGCCAAACAGGTTAGGTTCATAGGGCAAGGATTATGAATATAGTTTAATTATATGGATGATTAGATTGCACGGATAGCGCAGCGGACACGGGACAATAATCTGTGTAATCCACATACCATTCTTCTGAGTCTACATGACCCCGCGACACACGGTTCGATCGGAAGCGCGGGCACAATATAGAATGATAAAATCAATCAAAAGTACAAAACGAATGAAAGATACCTAGTTTTACTAGTAGAAGTCTGCAGAAGAACTAAATCACATCGTTCAAGACAAATAGTTTAGTCTGCGATAGTATTGACCTGCATCGAATATACTTAACTAAAAGTTGGGATATAAATTTATCGGATTTCGGTGGCAAGCTAGACCAGGATTTAGTCTGCGCTATTTGAATTGTTTCAAAGTTTAAGCCAAACATTTGATTATACTACTTTTGGAAGTCATTTGTAGAAGTTAACTGATCGATGTTTTAGAAGGAAATATATATTCGTATGATATTGAAAAAGAGTAACTGAATAAACAATGTATGTTTATACGTTACTGGTCATCAGATTGGCTATAAAAGAAAAATATATTTAAAAAAAATTTTAGAAACATAAAGATATTTAAGATATTCAAACGTAAAGATATTTATTATTTAAACCGTGAAGATATGTAAGTGTCTAACAAATATAGTTTCAATAGTCAAAGGTTATAAGTTATTGAACTATTTGGAATAGGTATAGCACTCTAACTATTATTATAGACCATCGAGTTTTTAAATTAGGTGGAATAACTGCACAGAACTCGAAGCGATTCACGTCTTTCGCTTCTTTCTTATCACGCGTCATTTGTTGTGGATTAGATCCTCACATAGGACAAAAAAATATGTGGTCTCAAAAATTGTTGTTCTCTCTCTGGCTGTTACTTGTATTCACGATTTAATATACATTTGAAAAAGAAAATTATTGTGTGTCAATTTAGCAGTAAACAAAATAAGCTCGGGATATATTGAAATTAAACTACTATATACGGATTTTATCGCGTTGTTTATTTAACACTGCAACTATTACATCATTTTTAAAACTGTAACACTACTACTACTATTTGATTTTACTAATTTATAAGCTAATAAAATTATTAAAACTATTAAAACTATTTATACTAGCGGTCGCCTAGTGCTCGAAATTCGACCAAAGTTTGCCTGTAAGATATTGCTGATATATGACATTATAATTGATATATGTAACCATAGTTACACGCTTCGACTGCGTGTGTCAAATGCATGGTTGTGTGCGTGTAGTGTTTTTTCATTAATTTAATGTATTTCTTATGCATATTTTATATAAATATTAGGATTCATCACTCCTTCTCCATATAAACTTTAGCTGTGCCAAATATCATACTCCTCCGTCCGCGCAATTTTCGTAAAAAGGGGTACAAAGTTTTTGCTTCACGTATTAATATATAGATTTAGGTTTACACTTTCCCCGACGTTCCCCAACGTTTCGGTTGCTTTTCAGCAGCCATGGTCACGGGGAAACTAAGATGTTAGTTGTCTCAAGTATTCAAGTATCGCCTGTTGTTGCCGACATATATATGGAGGACTTCAAGGCTCGAGCTTTACAGACTGCCCCCATCACACCCAGGATTTATAAGAGCTTTGTAGATTATACTTTTACAATATTACCAACAGATAGTGTTAGTGTATTCCTAGAACATCTTAATTCCATTAATAACAACATCCAATTTACTATGGAATTAGAGGCAAATAATTCATTAGCATTCTTAGATGTACTTATCATCAGGCATCCTGATCATACTTTAAGCCACACTGTGTATAGGTAAAAGACCCATACAAATAGGTAATTAAACGGTGAATCTCACCACCATAACAGTTAGCTACCGTGGAAATGTCTTTGTTTCAGAGAGCCCACGGGATCTGTGACAAGAAACACCTGGATGTCGAGCTTCAGCATGTCAAGCGAGTACTGCAAGACATCAAGCTCCAACAGCCGCGCCGCTGTCACAGATCCCGAGAAAAGCCAGCCACAGTCGAGCGCCAGCCTGCTATACTGCCTTATGTAAGGGGTGTCACTGACAAGATTGGCTACATCTTGAAGCGAGCTTCAATCAACACATACTACAAGCCGCCAACGAAGATAAGTCAACTTTTACCATGCGTCAAGTGCCAATTACCTTTACAAGATGCAGGGGTCTATAAAATAGATTGTCACTGCGGACTCTCATACATTAGTCAAACCAAGAGAAGCATAGGCACCCGCATAAAAGAACACATAGCTGATGTAAAACAAAACGCTCGTTGAAGTCTGCTGTGTGTGAACATGTACAACAGGGGACCAACCACTACCTGAGATTTGACAAACCACAGATTCTCAAGAACACCGATTCCTACCAAGGATGCTTCGCGAGGATATTGAAATCAAAAACCATCCTAATTTCAATAGAGAAGATGGTTGGAATGTACCACCAGCTTGGGATCCAGTAATTCAAATAGTCAAACCCAAGGAGAAGCAAAATCCTGGTTTCAGCATGAATGGGCCGGATCGACCGGGGTAGTACTACCCTCTCACAGAATACCGGCGTGAAGTAACGGTACCCGTACTGTTGCGATTCGTATCGGTGAGTGAGAGAGCCGGAGGCCCAGTTACCCCGATCCTTTTCCTATTCTTTCCTTTGTCCTTTCCCTCCTTCATTCCTTTTTAAAGGGCTGGCAACGCACTTGTGACTTCTTTGGGGCTGCGGGTGTCCATGGGCGGCGGTAATCGCTAACCATCAGGCGAACCGTCCGCTCGTTTGCCAACATATGGCATAAAAATTAAAAAAATGACTTCATGATACTTTCTCAGCTCATTTTGCGTAAATAGAAACACCAAAGATTAATTATGTTCGGGTACTTTGAAATAACTACACTGGAACATTGAGACAACTACCATCTTAGTCTCCCCGTGACCATGGCTGCTGAAAAGCAACCGAAACGTCGAGGAAAGTGTAAACCTAAATATAAATAGTTTTAATAGTTTTAATAATTTTATTAGCTAATAAATTAGTAAAATTCAATAGTAGTAGTAATGTAACAGTTTTCAAAATTATGTAATAGGTAGTGTTAAATAAACAACGCGATAAAATCCGTATATAGTAGTTTAATTTCAATGAATAACATTCACATAAACATAAGACAATATTATGTAGCTCGGGATATAATTCTAAACAGTAGTTTCATTTCAATGAGTAAGGCTTAGGTAAACATAGAACTATACTAATATGCATCGATATGTGTTTCACGTCTAAACAATGCAAACTGAGAGCTCTAATTAATGGCTTCGCTCAATCGTTGAGGTTAATTAGTCAGAGAGGAAATGTACTTTATTTTTAAAAAAACAGAAATACTCGCTAATAGAACGTATTTTTCCTTTTATCCGACTTCAACAAAAGGTTCTCAATTCGATCATATGTTTTGTTCGTATATTTGTTACGCGATCACTCCGCTAATTATAATTATTATTTGATGATTCTTTTTTGTTTGGCAGGTCATACTTCAGACGTGGTCCCATATAAATTTCATCGAAATTGATTTAGCGCTTTTTGAAAAACCAAAAATAATAAAATATCTACATTGATGATGTTTTGGTTTTTGTGGTAACCTTCAACAGAAGTTTTGTATTTTCACTTTTTATTAGTTTAAGTTTGTACATGCATACATGTAAATAGAAATCAGATCGAAATTAACTTTTCTAAAATTTGCTTTATTTTTTTCTACAGTACCCATGAGCAAAAACAATATTCAAGTCTTCAATATACTATTTTTTAGGCCACGTATTCAAAAGAAAGTTTTATGATCAATAAAACGGGGTCAGTTAATATCGTGAAATGAAATCGGAAGTCCGGTTCATCCCTGATAATACATTTTATGTGATTCCTCCACGGGATGAAATTGTATCAGCCGCTTTACGGGTCTGAGTACATTGGCAAATTTTATAAAACTGACTATGTTTAACCCTTTTTATTTTGTGAGGCCTATGTTTAGTTATAAACCTGCTGTATATAAATAGCTGACAGTAACAAGGTCGTGGCTATGCCTACGAAATGTGCATTCAAACCATATATATATGTATAATAATAATATTCTACCACATACACACAACACCATCTAGCCCAAACTAAGCAGAGCTTGTAGTATAGGTACTAAACAATGGATAAACATATATATATACTTTTTTTTGTAAATACATACATATTATACATATAAACACCCAGATCAAGTCAAACATCCATGTTCATGCACACAAATGTTTGACTTGTGCGGGAATCGAACCCGCGACCTTAGGCGTAGCAGTTGGTTACACTAACCACTACGCCATCGATCATTGACATTATAACTTTGAGTTGCCATGCAGCAGACTTATCAGTATCCAATAAGCGAACTGCTTGAACAGCCTTATCGGATAGTGACTCAATTGGGCTATTGGACCAGTAGTAGTAGATTGGCACTAGCTGTTGATAATTTGATCCCCACTAGGGATAAACATTCATGTGATACTCTTACAGTAGTTATTCAGAATCTGAGTTTTATATTCCGTTCTATTTGTTTTTGATGTGTGCCAATGGTGGTATTGTATGCTTGTTTGCCACCTTTCACAAAGTTGTTTAGTGTATTATGAAATGACACATCAATAAGATATTAGTTAACAAGTATAGGGTCACAAGAACATCGTTTCAGTTAAAATAGTCTAAGAACAATGCTTACCAGTAGAAAGTATATACTTCGGTTTGCCGAAGTAAGGGTAAGGTATACACTACAGTAAACATACAAGGTCATACTATTTATACTCCCGGTGAGATAGAGAGAGTGTAGAGCATCCATATATCACATTTTAGATCCAACATTATAGAAGTTGAGCTTATTGCCGTCAACAGTTCCATATAGTTCTAAACTCAACGTTACTACTAAAAATCTCTTAACAAAAAACTGTATAACATCTCTCCCGATCCGTAAATGGGACCTGAGAAATAATCGCTTTCCTGGCCGGGAAGTGCACGTGCCCCCGGTGATGGCACCAGTGGGAGGCCGATATCGGGAGGCGGATTCCATTGTGTCCCCGGTTACAGATGCAGAGATGGGGGCGGTTCTCTTGCGGATCCGCTCCAAGAGGACTGCACCCGGACCCGATGGTGTACCAGCGCGAGCCCTCGCGCTGGCCCTTGACCACCTGGGTCCCCACCTCTGGGGCCTTTTCGACACGAGCCTGATATCGGGACGGTTCCCTGAGTGCTGGAAGGAGGGAAAGTTGGTGCTGCTGGCCAAACCGGGGTGGCCTCTGGAATCGGTCGCGGCTTACAGGCCTATTGTGCTGCTGGACGAGGCAGGGAAGATGCTAGAGAAGATCCTAGCTACCCGCATCGTCCAGGGGCTATTATGCGTCTGAAAGCCGCGGCCGAGGAGGCCGTTGCTGGTGGTGGCTTGCTGTTGGCGGTGTTTTTGGACATCGCCAACGCTTTTAACAGTCTGCCATTTAGCTGTAACCGGGAGGCGCTCCGATATCACAGAGTGCCCTTGTACCTGGAGCAGCTGGTGGCAGACTATCTAATAGGAAGAAGTGTCGTCCTCGAAGTTGGTGGCGAAGTTTGGCGGTGGCCCATGTCGTGCGGTGTCCCGCAGGGCTCTGTTCTTGGTCCGCTCCTGTGGGACATCGGGTTTGACTGGGCCCTACGCGGTGTCCTATCCCCCGGGCTGAATGTCATCAGCTATGCTGACAACACTCTTGTCACAGCCCGAGGGGGTAACTTCGAGGAGGCAGCCCGCCTGACCACCGTGGGGGTGTCCCAGGTGGTTTGGCATATCGAGGCGCTAGGTTTGAGGGTTGCAATGTCCAAAACGGAGGCCCTAGTTTTTCATTGGCCCCGTCGCAAGCCACCCAGCGGCGCCTCGATAGTGGTGGGCTCGGTTTATGAACCAGTCCAGGCCCATATGAGGTACTTGGGCCTGGTACTAGACGGGCGGTGGCGTTTCGACGAGCACTTCAGCCGTCTCGTTCCGAGGCTCCTCGGCGCTGCGTCCGCTCTTGGGCGGTTCTTGCCAAACTTGGGCGGGCCCAGCGTCTGTTGTCGTCGGCTCTACACGGGGGTTGTCCGGTCGATGGCGCTTTACGGCGCGCCGGTGTTGGTTGACTCCCTGACCGCCCAGTGTCGGGCTCTCTTGCGAAGACCGCAGAGAGTCATGGCAGTCAGGGTCATACGCGGATACCGCACGGTATCGGCTGACGCAGCCTGCGCTTTGGCCGGAACTCCCCCGTGGGACTTGGAAGCGAAAGTGCTTGCCGAAACGTTTAAAGTGATGTTGTCGGTATGGGAGGAGACGGGTGTTCGTCCGCTACCGGAGTTAATAACTGGTACAAGGAACCGAGCCCGCCAGGGCGTATTCCTAAAATGGAAGGCGCGGCTGGAGGTGCCTTTAGCGGGATTCAGAACCGTTGAGGCCCTCCAGCCGGTGTTAGAGCGGTGGGCAGGGCGGCAGCATGGGACTCTTTCCTTCCGACTGGTGCAGGTGTTGTCAGGGCACGGTTGTTTTGGCAAATACCTGCACACGGTCGCTAGGAGGGAACCGAGTCCCGTTTGCCACCACTACGGGTGTATTGAGGACACGGCGCAGCACACGCTCGAGGCAAGTCCTGCCTAGGCGGTGCAGCGCCGTGAACTCATAGGCATTGTGGGTGTCGACCTCTCGCTGCCGGCCGTGATCAAAGCCATGGTCGACAGCGAGAGGAACTGGACAGCGGTCGCATCCTTCTGCGAGGACGTTATCTCGCGGAAGGAAGCGGCGGAGCGGATCCGTGAGGAAAGTATCCTTGCGGATCCGAGCCGCCGCCGACGAACCGGGCGACGCAGGCGCGCCAACGCGCGCCTGATGTCGCCATAGCGTTGGCCGCGGACGTGAGAACGGGGATCTCTCGTCCGCCAGCTATTGAGTCGGAGTGACGCCCTCTGTCGTGCCGGGGTGTCAACCAGGAGTCGTCGTCCGCAGGCATTTCTTGCCTGTGTTGGACACTGCTGGGTGGATCACTGATGTAGTTTCAGTTCCAGCGACCCACCCACCATTCAAGGCAGCGAGTTGGCACACCGTGGTAGGTTTAGTCGGTGGGACGTTCCATCTTTACCCGGGTGACCCCGACATAACCTCTCCGTTCCCCCTTTTCAGCGGAGAGGTATGTGTCAACGCATTCCAAAACGTTAAAAAAAAATGGGTAAGTACTAGACAATGGATAAACATACATATATACTTTTTTTTTGTAAATACATACATATTATACATAGGAACACCCAGACCAAGACAAACATCCATGTTCATGCACACAAATGTTTGACTTGTGCGGGAATCGAACCCGCGACCTCAGGCGTGGCAGTCGGTTACATTGACCACTACGCCATCGAGGTACTTTACTTAAGTAAGCGGTCCAAGTCCAGTTTAGGTGGAAAATCTTACGGAAAATCTTATGGGAGGCTTATGGCAAGCAGTTGACGTCTTTGAGCTGACATGATGATGATAAAAATGTTTTTATACCTACTACTCGGGTCAAACACAAGCAGTTTACCTAAAGAAAATCTAATAGAATAGACAATGTACTCTCACAACGCATATATAGCTGTTACATTTGCTACTGATTCTTAACTGACCGAAAAGAAGAAGTTACACAGAAATTTTTTTTTTTTTTTTTTTTTTTTTTTTTTTTTTTTTTTTTTTTTTTTTTTTTTAGAATTGCGCTAACACTACAGCACCCAGTGTGGAAAACACTATTCAGAAGCGGAACAAAAGGTTATTTGGCTATGATATTTTATGTAGAGGAGATACTTTTATTGTCTGGTCACTTTAGATCAAAATAAACAGACTGTTCTATTTTTGTTAATATTTGCTATTGATTCTAAGGCTTTTTGTCGCAATCATTTTAACCCACCCATTTTGACACATATAAACAAAACACCAAACATAGTTATCTCTACTGTGTAATCTAATAATAGTTTAGCTATTTCGTAAAGGAATGCCTGAATTTAAGGTTAACTGCATTTTCTAATGGAAACTGCCTTTAAGGCTTTGCGAACTATGGCATTGAATCGATGCCCATTTAAGCTGACGTTTGTGGTCTTCGAAACAACGGTGACAAAATTGAAAGATTTTAAGACTATGATGTCATTTACTTTTTAAGTATATTGTATAATTAAAACTAGGGTTTGTCCTTTTATAGAACGCTAGCATGTGATTGCTTTGACTTTTTTCGTTCGGCACATCTATCTAACGAATAATAAATATTTATTATCAATTAGGTACACGTCTGCATGACAATAAGACTTTACTAGATTGATTACCTCAAGTTTTGTTACCACATTTAAAAACTAAACAAAGTAATAGACATAAATTATGGTAAAATTCCTAAATTTAAACCTTAATAACTCTCAAAACTAAAATGTTCAAAATAAACTAAAGGAAATAATTCAAATTGTTGCGTTCATTTGCTGAAATTGAATGATATGTATAGTCTAAAAATGAACAAACATATATATAATTTTATGTTCTAGTAAGTAAATAAGGACTTTTATTCTAATACATACTACGCAGAAAGTATCTAACATTAGCATTTCATGCAGTAATGAATCATACATAAAGTCAACTCTTTACATACGTATTATATTTTATAGACTACTTCCACACCTGTTCGTGTCGGATGGAAAAACGTATCCTTTGTCGCGGGACACTTTACAAACATTTAATCAACGAACACGAAGAACGCTCAGACAAAGAAAAACAATTTATGGATTACACAAATTTTGCCCCGAGTGGGGATCGAACTGACACTATTCGGTGCAGTGGCAATAGCGAGGTGACTACTTGAACCACTACACCATCCGTGCAACATCACTATACATATCAAAGCAAGTTTGTCGGCAAATACTCCACCACAAACTCTAAGCCTCATGAGGCCTCGAATAAAAAGAGACATCAAAATACTTCACAGCTGTTCCACCTTAACGACGAATATAAACAAAATTATTTAACAAATTGAACGGTAACCGGAACAATTGTGCCGACTACAGCGTTAATTTCAGACATTCGAGAAAATTTCCTCTCTCAAGTAATTTGGCACAGTATGTCCGAAATACAAGTTACTGGAATGAATTACAACGTTTCTGTTTATTCTTAAAGTGTAGAGTAATGGGTACTGGTGAAAATACGCTGAGAAAATTATCTGCATCCACCGTAGTCTGCATACTTTTGAGTTTATTGCTGACATTGTTATGGAGAAACTGTTTCGTTAGCTCAGTATTGTTATACATTTGTATCTGTTTAATTCCAGAGTACGTACATTCTTATAATTTTATGAAAAAATCTATTTAGTAACTTCATGTTACACCGCTGTGTTCTATTTCTGTTTCATTAATACAGGGTGATTTTGAAATCATGTAATTCCTTTTAACCACGCATTCTACTGGTGATATAGAATAACCCTGACCATATTTTTTCTTAATTAGAATAATGGTTTCGGCAGATTTAGAGTACAGATTTTTTTCATGAAATGATTTCAAATAGTCATATTTTAACCACCTGACACAATCTTAATATTTTACTAATTTAATAATAATAACATAACAATAACTGATGTCGTAAATAATAAGGGGCAGTAAAAAGGACCGCCTGTTATTATTTACGACATTAATTATTAATATGTTTTTTATTTTAATTAGTAAAAAATTAAAATTGCCTCGGTTGGTTAACATATGACTATCTGACACCATTTCACGAAAAAAAACGGAACAATAATTTTTCAAAAAAATAATTCTAATTAAATAAAAATATGGTCAGGGTTATTCTATATCACCAGTAGAATGCGTGGTTAAAAGGAATTACACGATTTCAAAATCACCCTGTATAACAATACTCATTTAATGATATTGGTATATTATATTACACATTTTATAAATTTCAAGCAAGATTGTGCCCCGCGGATGTGACCTATTACGTTTAACTCCTACCTTTCTAGACGTTGTCATCCGACACATAATGCCAAAATGACATCAGGGTGCCGACTGCGAGTTGTTTTTACGTTAACGCAATCGAAATGGTTACCACGTTTGGCTCAGAATCATAATCGAAATTCAGCTTATTGCGCTGAATCATATCGAAAATTGAACAGTATCTTTCTCAATAATATAAATTTAATGTGTAAGCCGACTTTTCTTACTGTGGAAACTTCTAAGTACAGTAAGGGTACATCTATGATTTAAATCTTTGTTAATAACAGCACCAAGTTTGAAGCTAAACCCAAGAGAAAGCAAATTTTTTGTAGCAGTAGGTACTGGTTATTTATTTATTCATCTTTTTCATTTCTCATGATTCTGTTAAATAATAATATATCTTAACTAGATTAAAAAGTTGATAAAATTGTGTTATGTTATGTCAAAACGAAACTTTAAAAATGGCATATCTAAACAGCTCCTCCTCTCTCCTAATAGTGCTGTGCCCGACAGGGTCCATAATTTGTTACTTATATTTAAGCCTACTACCTGTAAATGTACATTATGGAATGCAATAAATTTGAATTTGAATTTGAATTTGAACTTTATTGTACTTGGTGGTCTCGCGTCACGAGCCATAATTGCAGTGGATAATGGCAGTAGGTGTTATAAACCTCAACCTATATGATATTTAATTTCCATTTTTCTTATTTGGTATACAACAAACTTATTTTTAAAATCATTCAGTTAATGCTTTTAGACTATACTCGTTATCTAATTGATAGAAATTATGGAAAAGGACTGATGTGGGTCTCTATGCCTCCTTATTATCGTCGTCGCTCAAAGTGTAATTGCGTTTTTCTGTGAGGCAATTCTCAGTTTAGTAGATGTAGTAGAAACTTAGTTCGCTAAATTCTTTTCTATTCTGTCACATACACACAAGACCATCTAGCCCAAATTAAGCAGAGCTTGTACTATGGGTTCTAGATAATGGATTAACATACATATATACTTTTTTTGTAAATACGTACATATTATACATAGAAACACCCAGACAAGACAAATATCCATGTTCACGAACACAAATGTTTGACTTGTGCGGGAATCTAACCTGCGATTAAAGGCGTGGCAGTCGGTTACACTAACCACTACGCCATCTAGGCCATCTAATAATATTATAAATGCGAATGTGAGTTTGTTTGTTTGTTTATTTATTACTAGTTTTCGCCCGCGGCTTCGCTCACGTAACTGTAGATTATGTTATAGGTTTGCAACAGTTATTTTTTTCTGGATGAAAGTTACCCTGTGTCCTATTCTGTACCCCTGACAAGGTGTATGCAAAATTTCATGTTGATCGGTTGAGTAGTTAAGGCATGAAAGCGTAACAAACAAACAAACTCACTTTCGCATTTATAATATTAGTTAGGATAGGATTAGGATTAACATCGAAATATTCTCGAATGACTAAGTTCTCCGAAGTGTAAATCTTGGCAGTAACTGTCTTAGGCACAGAGGCATATCTGAGCAAAATCAGTTAACCGGGAAGATACTGAACCTAACAGCATACAGTAACAAGCTAGGCAAATCAAATCTGCGGTAGCAATGTGAGTTGGACCGAGAGTCTAAGGTATGGAGAGATGATCGGCGAAATATGTATATGAATTATTAAATTATGTACCAAATAATATAATGTCTTTATTTATATTAGTCGTTTTACTATATGTATTATAGGACCTCATAATAGAGGGTGAAAGTATTCTCTTCTATGGGGTAGACTTCCATATTTCGATATTATTGAGAATGCGATAGATTTGAAAATTGTACGATCCTGCACTAGTATGTTAATCCTGATTTTATTCCAATAACAATCGAATATTTGAATAACAATTTACTGATAATTCGATAAGGATTTGTATGTCGTGGTCGAACGGCTTTTCATTTTTCAATCAACTGTCTTGAATCTTCTACCTTTTCATGTGCCACAAAGAACTTGATGTTATTCTTCAGCTAACTGGGCCGCGCTGAGTTGATTTTATTGTTAACACACGATCAACTTTAACAAAAATACATTCGAATGATTCGAATGCGTAGCCTATAATCATCATCATCACGGCGATACATTTTTTTCGTAACCCTTTAAGTGTAAGCTAGCAGCGTGCTATGTTATAATTACATATTCTTAATATAACATATTTATATATATTAATCTATTGTGTTTGTAATTAAACTCCTCCTAAACGGCTGGACCGATTTTGATGAAATTTTTTGTGTCTGTTCAACTGGATTCGAGAATTGTTTAGATTTGGTTTCTTTTTCATTGTTTTTTAGTTTGTACAGGACAACGTCTGTCGGTGCCGCTAGTGGGTTATAAATAAGAACCTGTAACATAATATTTATAACTAGCTTTTTCCATAGCTTTACTCAGCCAGGTATAGTACTCTTTGTAGTTGAAAGATACCCTATATCCTTTTCTGTACTCCCGACAACGTGTGTGTTTAACTTCATGAAGATCGGTCGAATAGTTAAGCCCTGAAAGCATAACAAACAAACTCACATTCGCATTTATAATATTAGTTGGGATTTAATGTTAATAATTATGGAATTTCAAAACTAATCTGTAGATTAGTCTACCATAAACTCTAAAATGGATGTTGTAATTGGCGGTTGTCTCGATAATATTAATCAGTGATAAGCCAAACTGATAAATATTCAAAACGTTGCACGTGCAATATTCGTACAATTAAATGTTAATCAATATCAGATATTTGGAATAGAAACATCTCCTAATTATAGCGTTAGTAATTACGCACATTAAAAACACGATACGCTGGAACAAATACCGCGCTAAAACATGCAGCAACACAAAACACTCTAATCTACAGAAAATCGTCAAAATCTAAGTCTAAAGTCAAAAATCATTTATTCATTTAGGTCACAAAGTGACACTTATGAACGTCAATCTGTACATATATGTTACTGAGTTTACTAAGTTACTGAAGATACATCTAGGTTAGTTGCTAGGTTCAGGCAAAGGGTTGAGCCTATGAGAAGAAACCTGCAAGAAACTCACGGCCACTCTTTTAAATCGCCAAATAACTATAATTTCAGTATTTTACAACTTATGTCAATAAGGTGAAATGGCATAAGTTTCACAATTGAGTGATTTTAGACTCTCAAACTCTTCATAATGAGCAGAGGTCGAGAAGATTGAGGTTCAACACATATTTTTAATAGTGATATATATTAAAATAATATGAAATAACAGTAAATTTGAACTCATGAATAATTAATATGAGATTTTGAAACATTGAATAAGAAATATTACATGAAGAGACAGTTATGACGTAATACAAGCTGTTATAATGAAAATTAATTAATTTTAAATTATCTATTTTATGCTGTGTTGTTATATGCATGTGCATGTGGTCTCCTATAACTGAAGAAATACACTATACAAAACGAATGTTTGTTTTTTCGTGCGATTTTGTGTATTTTCTTTGTAAAAAAATAAATAAAATTTAAATATATCTACTAAGATTATGGTATGTGTTAAGAAAGAATTAAACCACATGAAATATATTATACAAAGCTATGTGTAATGTATTAAGCAAATAAGAAGCCAGACAATAGGCAGACAGACTTTTTTATACAAAAAAAGTGGCAAACATGTCCTAGAGGTAAGTAGCAAACGTAACCTATAATTGCTTTCAATACCATTAATATACTAAATACAGTTTACTAAGTAACACTGCGAGTGTTACCAACTATAAAGAGAAAAAGAAAGTTTTTGGAGAGGTAGTTGTTTTAGCCTTCGAAACTCTATGCTACGAGGAAACAGGCAGTAGTCTAGTTATTATCAATGTAATTATTAGTCGAAATCAAATCTTGAGTGCAATTGTAGAAATTAAGTACCTATAGCAGAGAAACCATAAAATTATGTTCGCATAATGAAGTTAATTAATGATCATAGGTTTTCCATAACATCAAACCAAGAAAAGTAATTCTTAACGTCATGAACGAATAACCTAACTTTTAAATAAATCGATAAAAAATTCGTCTATATTTTCATTTGGTCCCATCTTTAATCGATCGGATCGGCTATGTTCGATTGATACACCTTGTATTACAAGTGATCATAGGCCATAATAAATTCCAATCATCAGGTAAATCTGCGTCAAACTATTAAACGATTCTTGAAATCAAAGTCAAGATGCCATTCTATCAGAAGAAATAGTCGACAAGAACATAATTCTTCGTTACAATATGCATGTTACCTCTGTTCAATCTCCAAATTATTCTAGTATCTAATTTCTATTCTGTTCTAATCTGATTAAGTACATAAAAGGACACACAATGAATTCTAGTTAAGTGATAAAGATTGGATCCCGTACCGTAGTGACGGATGTACGGTACAGAATTAATTATCATCCTTCGTTTATTCGGGAATTACGTGTGCATATTTTATGAGTGGGTTTTCGTCGTGTGATAAATAAGGTACTATTTTTGTTCATAGTTCGTGGAATTATGCTGTTAAGCTCGTGTTTTCTTTGAACTGTTGCTATTCGGTATCTGTGTGGGAGGGTCTTTGATGTACTTGAAGGGATAATTGAGTATTACATTTTCTATTTGTATTACATTTCTGTTTTATCTCACCACATTCAAATCTCTGAAAAGTTCGATCATCATAAGGGTTTGTGTGTGGCATAGCAGAAGCTATGCTAATATTTTTTAGAAGAAATCAAGTGCTTTCTTCGTTTTTCGATTATTATTATATTAATACTTACTGTTTCGTGGGTGGTTGCTATCTCTTCTAAATTAATAATATAAAATGTTTAAAGAAATCATTCTTCCTCTCTCCTGAAATGCTGTGCTGTGGGTGATTAAAACATAGTTCCTACCACCTAAGCTAGCATTCTGGAATACAATAAATTTAATAGTATCGAGATTGAGAACAAATCAATATGGATCCAGTGTGACGGTTGAATTTACAACACTCGACACAGTAGCGGAGTGACTATTTAAAACTCTAAGTAATGCGTATAACACTTAACCTAGCATTTTCCTAAGTCGTCAAGCAACCGTATCTGGTTTCCACGTTGTCTTTTGAGTCTGCACATCTCTCGTTACCTTATCAGATCGCACGCTCGCACGCTCGTTACCTTAGCAGTCTGAGGAAATGTAATAGTCCATTATTTAACGGTACAATAAATAAATGAAATGCAGCTCGCCCGCTGACTAATTGATCGCCGCGAGATCGAACTGGCAATCTTCTTGTTGCGGTCCCAGCGCTACGTCACGAGGCCAGCTAGGGCTGTCGCGTAGACCATAACAATTCTAAGTTTATTTTATTGATTAAATTTATTTTCTGAGACAATGCAACTTAAAATGAAAATATAGCTGTAACATAAGAAAGCAAAAATTATTTAATGTATGAGCTAAAGCGGCTCGCCGGCGGCGGCCCGACATAATTGTTTTTCAATTATTGAAATAAATTCTAACTAATATTGCAAATTGAAATGTCAGTTTGTTTGTTTGTTACTCGTAACGAGAAAAAGAAAATTGACATAACCTACATTTACACAAGAGAAGCCGCTGCGGGTTAATGTAAAATATTTTCACAATATTTTACAATGTCAATGTTAATAAAGTCCGGGCACGCCACGATCGTGGCGGTAAGTCCCGTGTTTGAGGAGTGGCTGGAGAGGCGGCATGGCGCCCTCACCTTCCGGCTGACACAGGTTCTGACTGGCCACGGTTGTTTTGGCCAGTTCCTGTGTCGTATACGCCGGCAAGAGACGCCCGGTTGTCACCACTGCGGCGACTGCCGCGACGTTGTTGAGGACACGGCGCTGCACACTTTGGCGGTTTGCCCCGCCTGGGCATCGCAGCGCCGTGAATTGATCGCGGCAGTCGGATCGGTTAACCTCTCGCTCCCGGCCGTAGTTGAGTCTATGGTCCGGAGTGAGAGGTCGTGGGACGCCGTCGCCTCCTTCTGTGAGGAAGTGATTTCCATCAAGGAGGCGGCGGAGCGGAAGAGGGAGCGTTTAAACCCTCTCCCCAACTGCAGAACCGGGCGCCGGAGGGCGCGAGATGACCTCCAGCCACCCTGAGGTTTGACCTGGGGGTGGCGGGCTTTGTGGGCCTGCCCGCCATCCATTCAGCACCAGGTCCGAGAGGCGGCGTGCGTGTTCCCACGCGCGCCTCTGTGTCGAGTCCGTCTCCCCTCTAGGGGGGAGACAGTAGGGTTTTTATAGTGTGAAGTAGTGCCTATTTTGGGTAGGTCTTTCGTGTTCTCGGCGGGGTCGCGACCGTATGCGAAAGCGATTCACGCGGCCCCGTCGATAGTGGTTTTGTCGAGGAACACCGTGGTAGGTTTAGTCGGTATTCCGGGAGGTACATTATCTTTTCAACATCTTTATTTTACCCCGGCGAGTCCGACATAATCCCACCGCCCGCCCCCGCGGAGGGATATGCGTCATTGCATTCCAGCAAGTGAAAAAAAAAAAAAAAAACACCTGTTAATAAAGTAAGGAAATATATTTGAAATGAGTTAAATTATCATTAATAATGTAATAATTTAACAATAATTTATTTATTTACTGAAATGTGATTGTAGGTTTACATTGATTTAGGCTATTATGTATTATACTCGTAGTTGACAATATGCGTAATCTACAATATGTGATGGGCAGAGTACTGCTCTCCTAGATAGGCATCAAGTTTAAAGAGCCAGCCCTATAGATCGACAGTTCATGCATATTGAGAGGGGCGTAACAACCTCGGTTCGTTCATCAATTAAGTGGGGTGTAATTGCCGACTTTCGGCGCAGGATCACCTCTGCATTCTATTTGTAGCCAAGCTCGACTCTAATCGTTGATGTTCCAACAATATCTGCCTTGTGATAATTCAGTTTTATAACTAAACTATCCGTAAATTAAGCATTGCTTCGTCACAATCTTGAAATACAAATGGTTGTTCCGAGTCTGGTTGTTCTTTGTGTCTGTTGTTTGAATGTTTGTAAAGTCTCCCGCGATACAGGCTTAACCCTAGTGCGGTAGTTGCCTTTAAAAAAACTTTTAAAAAGATCTTCGTATCTCAAAAGCCCGGTTTTAACTTTTACCATTGTTGCGTGGTACATCTTAGACTGGCAACTAACACTTTTAAACATGCTTATCACTTAAGTTGTTGCATAATCGAACGCCTCGCACTATTAATACTGGCTGCACATCTATCAGTCACACGCAAGAGGCTATCAATCACTCACATTTAGCTGGAGACGCATCAGCGAGATATCTCAGTTAGTCTTGTTTACCAGTGTTATGTATACGTCATATATAATCAGTTTATGTTCTTATGTATATTGGTATGTTGTATCTGTAGGGACTATTTACTCTTCATAACTTTGAAATCTTAACTAATATTATGAATGTGTGTTTGTTTCTTGTTACGCTTTCACGCCATCATTTATATAGAAGTACAGAAATGGACATAGGGTAACTTTCATTTTAAAAATAAGTACTCGTCATGAGCGAGCGAAACCGCGGACAAAAGCTAATCTATACATCTTCTTCTTTCGTCTACATATATTTAAGATAAAATATGTTAGGTGTCTTTATTAAAGCTATAGAAGTAAAAACAATTATTTTCAGAGTGTTTGTATGTCTATCTGTTTGTTTGTCCGCGTATCACGCAGAAACTACTACACTAAATTTAATGCAGTTTTCACAGTTATATTGCTAGATTTCTAACTTATAATCTAGTGCATGTTACATACGTCGCCTGAAAGTCGAGTATTAAAAAAGAAAATATAGATAGGACCTACTTCTAAATTCCATGTATACGAAGTCGCGATAAAAATAAGAAATAAATTAGTACGTACATTTTGTTCTCTCTTCAGTCTGTCGGTCTCAGTCTGCCAACCGATAATTGGCCAGCGAAGTAATATCATACCCCAGAAAAAATCCACAGCTTCTGTGCTATACCGAGGGTACGATAAAAGTAAGGTAAGTACGTATCTACTACGTGGGTTCAGAACCTACGATGGACCAGATTCTCCGTTTTTTTTTAGATAAAGTTTTATATTATTATAACACTAATTACTATGTGTAATAACGCCGCGATGCAGTACTTTTCTGGATGAAAAGTAGCCTATGTCCTATTCTGTACCTCTGACAATGTATGCAAAATTTCATAATGATCAGTCGAGTAATTGAAGCATAGAAGCGTAATAAACAAACTCACATTCGCATTTATAATATTAGTTAGAATTTAGTAAGTTATACAAATGTTAATTTGATATTACATTTATTAACCTATAAATCCGATATGATCAATCTGAATTCATCACAAACAAAATGGACCACAAATAAATAAATAAAAAAAATACACATGCAATAGTTTAAAAAAGCTCGTCAAAGCAAGATGTGAGAGAAAACATTTGCCTAAAAATTGGATCCAGCTTTTTTACGCAACGTTTGTCTATATTGAGTACCGTGGAAGTGTTATCAGGTTGTAAAAGGAGCTATTGGTACAAAGCTTTGTACTATCCTATCGAACATTTATTTTTTCAGTACACGTAAGCAATCAGCAACCTACTAACAATTAGACACCGGCTCTACAACAAAGTACAACATTTACGAAAGATATGTCCACGGTGACTGCTCGGATAACGTAATGATTCAAATGGTCGCCTCGCCATTGCCACTAGTCCGAGTGTTGTGGGTTCAATCCCCACACTGAACAAAAATTTGTATGATCGCCTTATAGTAATATGAGCAATTTTTTTTTACTTTGTGGTATGCATTGACGCGTATCTCTTCGCGGGGCGACGAAGAGGTTATGTCGGGCTCACCGGGGCAAAGATATCCCGGTAATTTATTTATTTATTTACTTAAAGGTACATCAACAATATACATACATAAATGTGTTAAGATTAAGGCACTGTAAATATGATCTTATATGCATATCAATTATAGACGTACACAACATTTTTAGAAAGTATTATGTATAAACAAACAATTAAAACTTACTTAACATATAAAAAAAAAATGCTATAATAAAATACACTTTACGCAAAATTAACAACAGATTAGACATTAAACATAGCAAAGAAGAGATCTGTCAAAACATCCCCTGGACTATCTTACGCTTGAATTGTTTGTATGAGTCGTGAAATATATCAAGATCATCTGAGCGTCCGCACAAAGCATTGTATTCGAGACAAATACGCACCAGTGGTGAGTGTTGGCCAATGTTTGTCCTGCAAGACGGAATATGAAATGTTCTGGTAAGAGGGTGTCGCGGAATTCTGCTTGGTACCGTTAATTTAATATTGCTTACTAGTTGACTGCAGTCTATAGCGCCGTTGACAATTTTGTGCAAGAATAAAAGATCGTGGATCTTACGTCGATGATGAAGGCTGCTCATTCCCAAAAATTTTAGCCTCTCTGTGTAGGGAGCTCTATGCGATATGCCCGACGACGTGTATGCTAAGTGTCTCGTAAATGCTCTGTGGATACCTTCTATTCTTTGTGACTGCTTAGCGTACGATGGATTCCAGACTACACATGCATACTCGAGTTTGCTTCGCTAAGGCTAAGGCGTTGTAGAGAAGTGTCTTCGTTTGTCTTAGACGAAAGCTGTTGGTGTTCCTTTTAACAAATCCGAGCATTTTAGCTGCTTTCTTAGCAACCCCGTCTATATGTGCCGTAAAATTCAATTTTTTGTCAAGGGTAACACCGAGATCTCTTATTTCAGACACTTCTTCTAATACCGACCCATGGACATGATATTTAGAAGGGAACGGATGTTTTTTTTTCGTGTATTTTATATGATAACATTTTGCCGCGTTGAGTGTCATGTCATTGGTCTGACACCAGTCTTGGATTCGGTCGAGGTCACGTTGTATCTGATCTACGTCTAATTGTGAAGAAACTGTATGATATATTTTGAGATCGTCAGCAAATAAGGAGAACTTTGAGTGCATTATCTCATGTGCTATGTCATTGATATAGACAGAAAACAATATAGGGCCAAGATGGGATCCCTGGGGTACGCCAGATGCAGCAAAATAAACTTGTGAATCATATCCCTTTACAGATACAGTCAATGGTCTGTTGGAAAGGTAAGACTGGAACCAGTTTAAAATGTTACCGTATATTCCGTGAGCTTGAAGTTTTCTCAACAGCAGACAGTGGTTGACTTTATCAAAAGCACTAGAAAAATCCGTGTATATTGCATCAACTTGACTGCCCCTATCCATTTCAGTACATAGATCAGAAACAAATGAAGTCAAATTGGTGTCAACAGAACGACCAATCTTGAAGCCGTGTTGTGCTTTTGTGATTGTGGTATTCATATGATGTGTGATAAAAGGACATATAAGAGACTCAAACAATTTAGAAAGACAGGACAGAATAGAAATTGGACGGTAATTCTTAACATTATTTTGTTCGCCCTTCTTAAATATGGGTATAATGCGAGCTTTTTTCCATTCATCAGGAAAAACACCATCTTGAATAGACTGATTGATAATCAAAGATAGAGGACGGGCAAGAAAAGAACCACAGTGTTTAATAAAAATGGGAGGTATTGAGTCTGGACCAGCACCTTTTGAGATGTCCAACCGATTTATTTTCGTAAGAATGTCGTTTTCTGTGAAGTGTACACGACCTAAGGTATGATGTTGTAATATATCTGGAGCGTAGTGTAATGTATTTTGGTTAGAAGTATTGGTGCTATAGACTGATGAAAAATGCCTTGCGAACAGATCAGCTATACCAGATCCTGTATCCTCACTCAGGTTATCCGAATACATTGTACTAGGTAATGAGAGGTCGCCCTTTCGTTTGTCTTTGATGAATCTCCATAATGCTTTAGGATCTTTTGCTATATTCGCTTCAACTTTGGATAAGTATTTATTGTAGGAAATCTTAATCTGTTTGTGGCAACGGTCCCTGATAATATCGTATTCAAGTTTGTCTCGTGGATTTTTAAATTTCTTATATTTTAGTCTAGTTTTATTTTTTTCTGAAAGAAGACGAATTAATCCGAAGTCAAACCAAAGCGGGTACTCAGATGATCTTGGTTTTCTTTTAGGTACATGTTTTGCTATAATATTTCTTAGTATATTGTAAAAGGCAGAAACCATATCATTTACTGTCGCAGATTGCTTAAATACACCATCCCAATCGATATCACATAAATCCAGTAAAATATTGTCATAGTCTGCCTTAAAAAAATTTTAATCTGTTCTAGGGTTAGATTCAAGAACATCTGTATCTATATTGGTAGCTATAGAAAGTAGTAGGGGAGGATGGTTTGCATCTACTTTGGTAGTCAAACTAGTTGGCGTAGTTGTAGTGACGTTTGAAAGGTTAGTTAAAATAATATCTAGAAATTTGTTGTTCACATTACATAGACAAGAGAATAACCCAGTGAAGAGTTATAATTTGATGGCGTTAAATAATGGCTAGTAGGATCTGTTGACCACTTTATAAAGTTAAGATTAAAATCTCCCAGTATTACGACATCGTCAACATGGTTCAGTACATCAGATGTGTTCTCAAGAAACATACCAAGTGATTCCAAACTAACAGGAGGCGGTAAATAAACAACACATATAGCTATCTTTTTGACACTGTTGTTTTCCTTGAATTGAATTGTGACCCATAAATCTTCACAGTCGCTTTCCCATGCTGTAACGCGAACTGATGGAATATTACGAGATACAGCGATAAGTACTCCACCACCGTCTTTTTTGGAACCCCTTGACAAACATCGATCTCTGCGATATATTTTATAGCGTGAATCAATAATTTCACGATCAAAAACACTATCGTTCAGCCAAGTTTCTGTTAATGTTATGACAGAATAGTCACTTACAGATACATTGTTAAAAATGTCAGTGGTTTTAATTCGAATACCCCGGACGTTCTGGTAGTATATATCAAGCATTATTACATATTTTGTCCCTAGTACACTAACCAAAGAGACTTATGAAAATCAAACAATTAAATTCAAGCTATCAATATTACGAATTACGACTGCTTGGCTTGTTTCGTCTTTACGTACAAATACTCGGCCATTTCTTACCCATGTAAATTTATAAGACTGTTCCTTGGCTTTTATACGTGCAGCCGCATGCAAAAATTTGTTAGCTGGTGTCAGATGCTCTCCAACGTATACCGGAACTTTAGGTCCACCCATCCCTAAATGCTGCGAGCTCAGCTTGTCTTTGGCGTTCTTCCTGTTATAGTTGGAGACAGCGGCGAGCAGTGTGTCGCGTTTTCGTGCGCTGCGGAGTTTCACAACAATTGAACGAGGCTTATCGCTTTGCTTGTTGATTTTTGCGACTCGGGTTACGTGCATAATGTCGTCATCGTTAATGGAGCCATCAACAGTTTTCACTAGTTGTAATACAGTACTGGCCAAGTTTTCATTCCTAAATTCAGGAACGCCGACAATTTCAATGTTGCTCTCGCGCATATTTTGTTCTACAGAGCCCAATCTGTCAGAGAGATCTTTGACCGTTGCTTTCAATTCGCAATTTTCTTTTTGTAGTTGAGTTATAATGGTAGATTTTTCCTCTATTGCGATTTTGAAATCTTCAAATAATTTGTTTAGGAAGGACATTGAGTCATGAAAGCCTGAGATTTGTTCGTTAATGGTCTTTAATTGGTCTCCGATTATGCCGTCAATACTTGACTTTATGACAGCCGACATTTCTTGTTTCAAGATGGAACGTAGTTTTTCTTCAGTAATATAATTGTCTGTAATCTCTACACTGGCTGAAGGGCTGCGAGTCGGTTTCGTGCGTAGTGTGATATTGCTTGATTCGGGTGAAAGTGTCGTAATCGATGTTGAGGAATTTCTAATAGGTGTATCAGTATTATCACTTTTAGGTTGCCTACATCGGCATTCGTCACAAATCCACGAATTTTTATGCTCCAAATTCATCAGCGTAAATCTTTTGGGAGTTATATTGGCGCACTCTAGGTCGTACTTACGATTGCACAAAATGCATTTTAAGCATTGTTTAGCTTTGGTAGCTTTGTTACAGCCAGCGCAAGCATTCATTATTGTAGGTGCCATTCTATTCAATATTATACAGCGATGAAAGCGCGCCAGGTAGAACAATAATATTAATCTAGCAGTTAGATATTCAAATGATCAAGCGAACAGTGCAAGTGTATCGATGCGAAAATCCCCGCGAGAAAAAGGACGTAAGCGCCGTGCATTTAGCGTCACTTACGCGTTCTGCCGAGCAGGTATCCAAACACAGCGTTGACACACAAAGTTTTAAATGTTTTTGTTTGTTTTTTTTGTTTTTTTTGTATTTATGCACAATAAAATGTCACTTAGTTTATAATAACACACGAGTTCTTTAATCCAATGTTTAAAGTCACTTTTTATGTAGTTTCCAAGACTTAAATCGCACTTTTTCCACTTATTTACATATATTTCTTGCGGAGAAAGTAATAACGATGTTTACATACGAATCGTAAAATAGGTACCTTGTAATACCGACTAAACCTACCACGGTGTTCTTCGACGTAACCAAAGTCGGCGAAGTCGCGCGAAACACTTTTACATGAAATCGCGACCAAGGCTCACCGTATGAAACGGCAGGCTGTTACACAAATATACCTATCTTATTTAAAATATATATATATATTTTCCTATTATCTCCTTGTAGGGGGACGAAGACAAAACGACACAGAGGCGCGCGTGGATCGGATGGTGGGCAGGCCCACGAAGCCCACCAACCCCAGGTAAAATAGTAATAGGAGCTATATCAACTTTCAATACTTAATTAAACGTATAATAATTCCTCGTAAAGAAACAAAGGAAATTTCATTTCAAAGCTACTTCACGAAAATGTGTTGTGTAAAAATAAGAAATATTTTTCTTTTTAGTTTAGCTACAAACTTTATTGTGGTGTAATAAAGTTAGCAAATGGTGGGCTCCCGACGTAGGTAAGACGTTTGAGCCCAAATAGAAGGCTTTCTCTTACCGGAGACAAAAATATGTTGTACCTACACTCGACGAAGAAAATATCAACCAAATTATTTATTTAAAAGATATACGCATTATTCTATACAGGGTGTCCGGTAATTAATTGATAGCCTTGAAATGTTTTATAGTAGAACTGAAGGCCGTTCAGAAAATGAAAAAAAAAAATAAGAACAAAGATATATTAAAAAGTGCAAGCTATATTAGCATAGCATACTTTTGACTGTCTATCTATTAGCATAATTAGTGTTTAATAATAAAACAACAAAAAACCGATGGATTTCATTCATTTATGGTCGTAGTATACAAGAAAGTTATACATGGTAATTAAAAAAAAACATATATCTTAGGTAGTAGTTAAGATAGATTTATTTTTCATATTTTTTTGCTCAACGGCCATCTGTTCCACTATAAGACATTTCCAGGTTATCCATTAATTACCGGCAACTTGTATATAGCCGGGCTAGTCGAAAGGCGTGGTACACTCACATTTTTTTTATAGTAACGTTTAGGGGAAAGGATCTGGACTTTTGACTGCACGAATAGATTAGTGGTTTACGTGGTTGCCTCGCCACTGGCACTGTGCCGAGTGTGTGGGTTCGCATACACAACAACGGGGACAAAACTTTGCGTGAGCCACAAGTGGTTGTTCCGTGTGTGGATGTTCTTTGTGTCCGTTGTTTGAATGTTTGTAAAGTCCCCCGGGACACAGGAATTATTCCTAAAGAGGGAGGTATCTTTAAAAAAAAATCATGCGTCTACTGCCGATTTTCTCAAAGGACAATCTTTATAAAAGAACTGTATGCTACTGACGATTTCAGACTGCATTACTGGATCAACAACGTAATACATATTAATTCGTGATAAATGTGAAACATAACTCTCTGTTTAAGTTTTATATCAAAACCGTTGTTGTAGTGAAACTTTGTGCATACGTAACGATACTATGTAGATTGGGAATATAAGTTTTTCATCAACCATTATAATAATAACACTAATTGGCCGCATAAATATCAAAATATTTTAATAGAGGTCCAGATTCGTGGAGTCAGAACCACGCGTAATCAATATTATCATACCATAAGACGGGCCATGCTTGTTTGCCATGACGATCACATCACGCCTATATTATTTTAGAGAGAGGCAGAGTTGTATTAGACCCATATTTCACCATGTATGGTATTAGGTACCACGTAATAGGCTACGATCCTATTGTCGTATACCTATCACAATTCCAGACCTCGTGCGGCTATTGAGTATTGCGGGCAGAAATACCCAATAACACTTTTCCCAACAAAGATATCAGACTCGAAATATCACGTACAGAAGAAGCATTTACCACGGCTGCACCACTGAGGCACACTTATCCAAACTAATATTATAATTGCGAATGTGAGTTTATATGTTACGCCTTCACTCCTTAACTATTCTACCAATCATCGTGAAATTACACTCACACGTTGTCACGGATATTGAAATGGACATAGGGTACCTTTATACAGGAAAAAGTTAGAATTTTATTGGCAAAATCTACAATACCGTGAGTGAAATCTAGTGTTGTATAGAAACGTTAAATAAATAGATTGGCGTAGTAATAATAGTTAGTTGTTCAAACTAAATAAAGTTTTATAACTTATATTTTATTGTCACACATTAAATAAACAATTATTTATTGTACGTATTAGAAGTTTTGTAATTCAAACTGGTGAAACTTGAATAATTTGGTTTACCATGTTGTGGCTGTTTTAATATATTTATAGAAACATATATTTGAGATGTATCTAAGATTTATTTTATCAAAATGTGTATGTATTTAAATTTTATAATAAACTTCTGAAATACCAATATAGTAAATGGTATTTCAAAAATTTTATTTTGCAAGGTAACATGGATTTATGGTGATTGAGAATAAACACAACGCCTTCATCATTAAATTAAATACGTGGACTTACGCATATGTTTACAAGGTGTCCAATGACTTGGTACTTACTTATGACACACGAAACATTTCATTAGTTGCATACTGATATCTATGAGTAGTAGAGCCTCGCTGATTTCAGCAGGAATGGGCCGGACTACCCCCTCACAGAATATCGACGTGAAATAGCAATATTCCTACTGTTGTGTTTCGTTCGATGTGTGAGAGTGCCGGAGGACCAATCACCCTCTTACCCCTTTCCCGCTCCTTCTCCTTCCCACTTACCGCTCCTTCTCCTAACCACTTTCCTTTTCTCTTCTTCCTTTCCTAAAGGGTCGGCAATGCGCAAGTGATGCCTTTGGTGTTGCAGGCGTCCATACGCTACGGTGACCACTTTCCATCAGGTGGGCCCTATGGTAGTTTGCCACCTAAGTTGTATAAAAAAAGTGAACCTAGTGAACGGAAATAAAGCCTAGAAGTAGTCTCACCGCTAAAAATGGCACCACGGATCCTACACAAAATAGGCGTAGCCAAATAATAGTTTTATTTGGCCACGCCTACTTTGTAGCTACAGTAACGTTTAATTACGTGCTGAGTTCGAGGGATAAGAATGTAAAACAATATTACCGACTAAAACGTTTTATTCTAGCACACAATTAAATTACAAACACAACAAACACTATACTACACTTTTCCACTGTAACTGCTTCAAACTCCGTAGTATTTTTCCGCTTCCGTTCGCTTCGATGAATACTTGACCGCTTACGATTGTAAACTGACTCGGCGAGCGCTGGCCTTCCCCTTTTATAAGCGGTTAAAGCGTATCCAGAGTTTTCTAGAAACGTTATACACGGTACGTAACAGTACAAGGATTCGAGAATGTGCCAGCGTTCTCTCTCGGTAATTGATTACTTATTATCATTTCTCCCCTTTGGCCCCTCCCTTGTATAAATGTTAATGCCTGTAACTAACAAAACTATTAACTGTAATGTTCATAACGTCAATAAGCATATAACATTTTAATAAAAATGTCATATACCTATTAAATAAAAAAATGTACATGTAATTTTTGTGTCAGCGCATTCATTGCCAAAAGGAAAAGTTAAAATGTAGTAAATATTTTAGATCACGGCTACCAGATACCGAAACAACACACGAAGTAACAAAATAATTTACAGCAATCCAAAAACTCGACGAAATAAATCGCAGTTTAATCACTTACTCTCTCCCCTTTCATTCAATTGACGAGGACGGCACTACACAGGTATAGCGTGCCTTTTTGTCAGCGTACCCACACATTCGTTCTTAAAAGGTTAACATATCGTGCCGTTACTTGGGCACTATCTAACCACGTTTTCTGGTCGAAATAATCCGAAAGCCGAGGGCGGAATGTAAGAATTTTCAACTATTCCACTACCCTAGTTGGTGAGAGTAATGTACGGCTTTTAAACAAAGTTCACGTTGGAAGATGGAATTACAACGCTTTGAGGTGTATTGTTCAGTTTTAAAAATGTGTTTTAAAAGAGCACTATAGAACTGTACGTTGCATTGTAAAAGTGAAAGTTTGTGAAGTTTTTTGTTTCTAAAGAAGTTCTCTATATGTACTTGACGGATCGAATGGCATATTGCATGACTGAGATTCTATAGGATAGACCTCATAGCCTCTTTTAGTGTCAGAGTCGTAATCTAAATCCAAACTCATTTTGAAATGTTTAACCACACCCATTATACTAAGTGTATTTTAAGTCCCACGTAATACGAAGTAATTCTGTTGGTGGTTACCTGGCACAGTTTGAGACATCGTGCTGCTCCTGAGAATTTCAGAAAGAAAATCCCATTGCAACTTTCCCCAACATATGAGTATACATAGTATATAGTAATCCTAAACTATAAAAATAATATATTGCATATACAACACACCTGCCTATATTTGAAGAATTTTTTCATGTCTCCATCGAATGTATTAATCAATTTTTAGATAGATTAGTTTTGAGTAAAAATCAGAAAAGTGGCCGTTATTATCAGCACTCATTTTTGAAACTGGATACCTGATGGTCAACGGCTAGAATGGGCAAATGCTTGATACTGTCAAAACAACTTATAAACCAAATAATAAAAGCAGAAAGCACTTGCAAGACTGAGGCTACGCGTACAAGCTTTAAATTTCTCATCCCGTCGTAAAACACAAGTATCTAAGCAAAACCTCAAACATTTTACCTCAATACTTTGAAACAAGGTAATGAAATAGAAAAACATCGGAGACAGAGACTAGTTGCAATATTGTTCTTATTTATTTAGAAGCAAGTATGTGTACCGTTACCAATTTACCTTTACAGCTACTGAAGTTTAGAAAGGACTTTATTTTCTAAGAAATAAAGTCGAAATTCGATTATTGGCAGGTTTTCGGAGTATGTATTAAGGTTGTCAAGGTATGAGTCGGTAGGAAAGGAAGTACGGAACCACGCACGGTCCCAAGGAAATTGCGATGTTTTATTCTATTTGTTGAACAGTTGTCGGTCGATAGGAAATATAGTGAAGGATTTCTGAGCAGATGTAATATCAGAAGGGCTTAGGGTTCTCAGATATGGAAATTCTTGGAATGTTTGCTTTGATTTGAATTATGGATTTTTTATTTAAATGGTGTTGTGTACTAATAAGAATAAGCGTTCGGAATTATAATCTACATTTTGTCATTTGTATTCGTATGTAGAGAGTAATTTTTTTCGCATTCATTGCATTTTGCTGTACTTTGTTTATGTCAAAAGTATAAAGAAGCAAGCACAATACATCTAAAAAAAAACAGTATTATAGATATTCAAATCTTTGTCCTTAATATTATCATTTACAATATTTTTTCCTTTGTAAGATTTTAAACCCAGATTTTTTCTTCCTATTTCACATTGACACTCCGAACGAATCGTACGTTCTCACAAGAATATGACCACGAATATCTTACAGAACAAGACACACAATAAATAGTGTACGAAACAGTCGACAGTACCCTAATGCCGTCAGATACCTCATTTGTCAGTACACCACAGAGTATGTAACAATGATAGTGGTATGTTGAATGTACGACACTTGCGAACGGCTTAGTTCTTACCTACAACGTGTTACAATACATTTCGAATGTAACTTGTGTACTTTATACGTAAGCACATAGGGCAAATAGCTTGCAAAACCTTTGGTCGTTCGAGCAGAAAGGCTTTGGAGTGTTATGGCCTCAGTCCACCTTCCCAAGGTGGACTGACCGCCTGGTAAACGGTTGACCGCAGGTGGCACAAAACCGGTCTATGAGCAAAAACTTGAGGAAGGTTATGTCCAGCAGTAGACGTCTTTTAGCTGAGATCATGACTTTATACATGTCTACTAGAGTTTCTATTTACGCAGAATGAGCTCAAAGTATCATGAAGTCTAGCTGTGGTTTGTTTCTTCTTGGGTTTGACTATTTGAAGTACTGGATCCCAAGCTGGTGGTATATTCCAACCATCTTCTCTATTGAAATTGGGATGTTTTTTAATTTCAATAGCCTCGCGAAGCATCCTTGGCAGGAATCGGTGTTCTTTAGCGAGAATCTGTGGTTTGTCAAATCTCAGGTAGTGGTTGGTCCCCTGTTGCACGTGTTCACACACAGCAGACTTCAACGAGCGTTTGTGTTTTACGTCAGCTATGTGTTCTTTTATGCGGGTGCCTATGCTTCTCTTGGTTTGACCAATGTATGAGAGTCCGCAGTAACAATCTATTTTATAGACCCCTGCATCTTGTAAAGGTAATTGGCACTTGACGGATGGTAAAAATTGACTTATCTTCGTTGGCGGCTTGAAGTATGTGTTGATTGAAGCTCGCTTCAAGATGTAGCCAATCTTGTCAGTGACACCCCTTACATAAGGCAGTATAGCAGGCTGGCGCTCGACTGTGGCTGGCTTTTCTCGGGATCTGTGACAGCGGCGCGGCTGTTGGAGCTTGTTGTCTTGCAGTACTTGCTTGACATGTTGAAGCTCGGCGTCCAGGTGTTTCTTGTCACAGATCCCGTGGGCTCTCTGAAACAAAGACATTCCCACGGTAGCTAACTGTTTAGGATGGTGGTGAGATTCACCGTTCAAGTACCTATTTGTATGGGTCTTTTTCCTATACACGGTGTGGCTCAAAGTATGATCAGGATTCCTGATGACAAGTACGTCTAAGAATGCTAATGAATTATTTGCCTCTAATTCCATAGTAAATTGGATGTTGTTATTAATGGAATTAAGATGTTCTAGGAATACACTAACACTATCTGTTGGTAATATTGTAAAAGTATCATCTACAAACCTCTTATAAATCCTGGGTGTGATGGGGGCAGTCTGTAAAGCTCGAGCCTCGAAGTCCTCCATATATATATCGGCAACAACAGGCGATACTGGGGAGCCCATTGCCACACCATCGACTTGTATGTAGAATTTATTGTCCCACAACAGATAGCCAGTTGTTAAGCAATGCTTAAGTAGTTCTGCATATTCCTCAGGCATATTGTACTCTATTAGCTTCCTTTTAGTTATTTCAATACAGTCATGTACAGGTATGCATGTAAATAATGACTGTACATCAAAACTAACCATTGTTTCATTGTTAGTGAGACATAGGTGTTTAATCTCACTCACAAAATGGTATGAATCCTTTACATGCGTAAATAGAAACACCAATAATTAAATTATGTTCAGGTACTTTGAAATAACTACACTGGAACATTGAGACAACTACCATCTTAGTCTCCCCGTGACCATGGCTGCTGAAAAGCACCCGAAACGTCGGGGAAAGTGTAAACCAAAAAAAAATAAAAAAAATAAAAAAAAAAAAATAAAAAAAAAAAAAAATAGATTTAATAGTTTAAATAATTTTATTAGCTTATAAATTAGTCAAATAAAATCAATAGTAGTAGTAGAGTAATATTTTCAAAATTTTGTAATACAGTGATAAATAAACAACGCGATAAAATCCGTATATAGTAGTTTAATTTCAATGAATAACATTCGCGTAAACAGAAGACAATATTATGTCTACTAGAGGATAAGTCTTTATTCATACATGGCCTCACGCCTATACATAGCTCCAAATGGGTATGCAACGGTGCATCTCATCCAAATTTTGCTAGCTATTAGTCCCAGGGAATAGAGGGTGATTCTACTGCCATCTACTAGGCATAGTCCAAACTCCATGCTTCTATTGAGTATTTCCATTATGAAATTGAACTTGACATCTCATAGATACTTTTATATAGGTACATATTGGTAATAGATGTGATTTTATACTAACTCTAGCTATTTATTATAAGATCAATCATTTTGATCATTTCGATTACAATATTTATAATATGGTCAACCGTTATTTAAATTATTTTGTGTGTATATATGTATATATGTTTACCATCATAGTTCAGCTCCTCTCGTAGTGGTTAGTGTAACCGACTGCCACGCCTGAGGTCCGCCTGAGTTCATGGATTCGATTCCCGCACAAGTCAACCATTTGTGTGCATGGACATGGATGTTTATCTTGGTCTGGGTTTATCCATTGTCTAGTACCCATAGTACAAGCTCTGCTTAGTTTGGGCTAGATGGTGTTGAGTGTATGTGATAGAATATTATATTATTCCCAAATAAATCTTAGTGTGTAACTTTGACGAACATACATATTATATACATATATAGCAAGTGATGAATATGAGAGTAGAGAGACGAAAAGGGAGAGGAAGGCCAAGGATAAGATGGATGGACTGTGTGAGGATGGATATGAAAGAGAAAGGGGTAAATGATCACATGACGGGTGACAGAAAAGTATGAAGGACGTGTGCTTTTTGATCCGGTGTTTTTATTCTAAACTCGTGATAAAAACTAATCTGTGCCTAATGTGACATACCTTTCTGTGTTCGCGAATATATCATCTATGTAGTTTCGCAAACAATAAACAAGATAAATCAAAGTTTTGAACAATAACTTGTGATAAAAACTAGTAACAAGTGGACTATAATTACTGTTTACTTACAAGTGTTAAAATATAACATCCAGTGACAATAAGTGACAAATCGATCACGAACTAACAATACCGTCAACCGGTTCTGTCTATAGTCACATAGCGATCGCAAATTTTGTTGAATAAGTTAATTGTCACGGTAGCCGGTTAATGCCATCACTCGCTACAAACCCGCGTGCTCGGGTTCGAGCCCCAGTAAATCCTCCACTTTTTGTGCATTTATTAAAATGCTTTGTTCGACTTGTAATATCCATATTATTGCGAACGACTATCTGCAATGTAACCGATGTCGTTCTAAACATCATCATCATTGTATGAATATTAACTGTGAGGAGTACTCCAACTTATCAGATAAACGTAAACAGAATTGGTTCTGTCCACTGTGTGAGAACGTTACTCAACGCAAAAAATCAAATGTTTCTCCGGTGTGTCTAACACAAGTTTCACAGCAAGATGAATCTATGAATATATCATTTGACCATCACACACCGCCTACTAACTTGTCAACATACCGATCAGATACACAGGTGACAATGGAGAATATAGGCAATTTATTGGATGAAAAATTGAACGCTTCAATCAGTAATTTGATGAGTCAGCTGCGCACCATTGTTGTTGAAGAGGTCAAAAAACATGTCCAGTTGGAAGTTGCTTCCGCTATACAACATTTGAAGGATGATTTTACTAGCACTACGGACTATATCTGCGCAGATCAGCAGGATTTAAGATCACAAATAGACTCGAAAATTTGTACTATCAAAGAATTAGAAATTAGCAACCAATGCTTGAATAAACAAATAAACACGCTAAATAACCGCCTTTCTACCATAGAAAAAATGACACGTAGCCAGAATCTCGAACTACAAGCTGTGCCCGAGAGTAGAAACGAAAACGTTGTCTCCTTATTCAAAAATCTTTGCAAGACTATCGGAGTGCAGTTGGTGGATGACAACATAGTGACTTGCAGAAGAGTTGCCAAGATGAACTCCACCTCCGCTCGTCCTCGCAATATTCTGATCACGCTATCCAATTCGTTGCTAAGGGATCAAGTTCTTTCTGCTTGTCGCCGCTTCAGGAAATCAATGAAAGATGAGCCTTTAAATAGCGGTCATATTGGTCTCACGAATAACAATTGTAAAATCTACGTGTCTGAACACTTATCACCTGAATGTAAGGCACTCCACGCTGCAACTCGACTGAAAGCGAAAGAACTTGGATACAAATATGTCTGGGTGAAATACAGCCGTGTGTATGTACGTAAGTCAGAAAGAGCTGATCATATTCACATTAAAAATATAGATACATTGAATAAATTACAATAAATTCTAACTTTTTTGTCAATTTTAATCCATATTATTATACTACAATTTGGATATATTACGTATATTTAATGTTAATTTATTATCAAAATGTAAATCGCATAAGATCCAAAATTTTAGATTTTTATTTAAACGTACTAAATTGTAATTATGACATAATATGTCTAACAGAGACCAATCTGAATCACAGTATCTGCGATTCGGAACTTCTAGATGACAGATATACTATATTCCGTAGAGACAGGCACGACACATCCAATAAAAAAGGCGAAGGTGGTGGCGTTTTGGTTGCTGTTAAAAAACATATCACTGTTACTCGTCAGCAGTCCTGGGAGTCCGGGGTGGAAGATCTATGGTTATCTTTTCTGGCAAGTGAATGGAATAATACTCGTATGATTTACTTATGTCTATGCTATCTCCCGCCGGATCTTCCTATTCATCTCTTAAATACTTTTCATAACAATTGCCAAAAAATAGTACTGGAAAATTCAAACCGAGGTGATTTTGTGCTTCTCGGTGACTTTAATACACCCTACATTACGTGGTTATCCTCCCCTACTTCCCATGTTCTTATACCTGAAAACCCATTAGACCAAAAATCTAACCTCCTAATAGAAACTTTAAATATATGCGGCCTAAATCAGTACAATAACGTTCCTAACAAAAATAATCGGTATCTGGATCTAGTGTTGTCTAACCTTAATGGTATTCATATCTATGGGTCGGAAACTCTTAGTCGTTTGGACGATCACCATCCCTCTTTAGCTGTTGACTGTTGTCTTATTAAAAAGTTTAGTAATTTGAAACCACGACGGCGTCAACGATTAAATTTTTTCAAATGCAATTACGATACAATTAAGCAGCAGCTAGGCGCCGTTGATTGGTCTGTGGTTTTAGAAGCGGACGAGATTGACTCTTCGGTTGATAGATTTTACGAAATTCTCAACAAAATAGTAGAAGAAAACACGCCTGTTTTAAATAATAATTTACACAACTATCCTACTTGGATCTCCCCAGCTCTTAAACGCAGCTTACGTGAAAACCAAAAATATCATAAACTTTATCGTACATATAATAATCCTTGTGATTATGACACCTTTAGTATGCTGCGTGCCAGGTGTAAGAATCTTATGAGACAGGACTACAAATCATATGTGTCGACTGTGGAATCATCCATACAAATTGACATCAAGAACTTTTGGCGGTACGTCAATTCTAAGAAAAGCACAAATGATATACCCTTAGTCATGAAATACGGTGAATTGATTTCTTCAACTCATAGGGGCAAGTGTGAGCTGTTTGCCCGCTATTTTAGCTCAGTTTACCAAACGGCGTCCTCACAAAATAATACTAATGTACCGTCTACCTTCGCTAGTGATAAACATACTCGACTATTGAACTCTATAGAGGTCACAAAGGATGACGTGCTTCGTAAAATACGCCTATTAGATTGCAATAAAAGGGTTGGCCCGGATAGCATCCCACCTCATTTCATAAAAACATGCGGCAATGAGTTGTGTATGCCTTTATCGATCATATTTACCCAATCTTTACGCTCTGGTGTATTCCCTGCTACGTGGAAAAGTTCACATATAGTCCCCATATATAAAACTGGCGACAAATCGAGCTGTGAAAACTATAGGCCTATCAGTATTTTGTCCTGTGTGGCCAAAATTTTTGAGTCCGTCGTGTATGATTCGTTGTACTGTCATCTGAGCCCGTCTATTTCACCAAGTCAACATGGTTTCGTTAGGAATAGGTCTACTCTTTCTAATCTTTTACTCTATAAAAATTACTTATGTAGTGCATTTGGTGCAAGACAACAGGTTGATTCTATATATACGGATTTTTCAAAAGCGTTCGACAAAGTGAACCACTCTCTACTTTGTGCCAAATTATCAAGCTATGGAATACACGGCAACCTACGTCGCTGGGTCGAGTCTTACCTAAGTAAAAGAAGTCAGCTTGTTTCTATTAAGGGCGATCTTTCATCACCAATGACAAATAACTCAGGTGTGCCACAAGGTTCTCATTTGGGCCCTCTGTTCTTTGTAGTCTTCATTAATGACCTTGTGGAAAAGCTAAAGTGTCCATGTCTTTTGTACGCTGATGATCTAAAGATTTACTCCGCCGTAAATAATAGTCGTGACGCGGAGGTCCTTCAATCAGACTTAGAGAGTGTCAGCGATTGGTGTCGGAATAATCTCATGCATCTTAATATTAACAAATGTTGTGTTATATCTTTTACTCATAAAACCCATAAAATACTATTTAACTATAACTTAAATGGTCATAACCTCGATAGAAAACATGTTGTCAAAGATCTGGGTATTATGTTTGATGAAAAACTATCATTCCGTGCGCATTATGACCAGGTTTTTAGTAAAAGCGCCAGTCTTTTTGGTTTCATTTTCAGAATAGCTAAAGATTTTAAAAAGCCACAATCTCTACTCTATTTGTTCCATTGTTTAATTCGTAGTATATTAGAATTTAATTCGCCTATATGGTCGCCTTTTTACGATATTCACATAAACAGAATTGAACAGATACAAAAGAAATGCCTTAGGATAATATGTTACAGATTTCATCTTAACCATGAGCTACAAACATATAAGGAAAGACTAGATAAGTTCAAGATACTGTCTTTGGAATCACGCCGTGCGAGCACTGATCTGTTGTGTCTTCACAAAATAATCCATGCTGCAATAGATTGCCCTGACTTGTTGTCTCTTATTAACTTTAATACTAGGTTTAGATCACGTCATCCCCACCTTAAAAGTTTTATTCTAAATGTGCACATTAATAACACCTCATTTTACAACCCAATGGTACGGATGTGTCGTCTGTACAATGATTTATTACCGGAACATCATAACACTCTGGATATATTCAATAGCCGATTCTCAAAATTTAAAAGTAGTGTTAAACATGTTATGTCTAATGTATAATGGTATGATTGCTGAGTATTAGTACGATTCTCATTTTATATTTTCTTTTCTGTGTTTTATCCGCATTTTGTTTCACATTTTTTTGTTTTATGTAGATAATTCACGTTCAACGTCATTTCATCGTTAGCAACATAGTCCATCGTGATCATGTAGTGTACACATAGTTAGAAACTTAGTTTAGAACATAACTGTAATATGTATTTATATATAAACCTACTTGTACTTTGTTCTGTTTTGTGTACCTAAAATAAATAAATAAATGAAAGCGAAGGACATACTGCGCCGACCCCAAATAAATTGGGACCAGGGCAAGAGGATGAACGCAACTGCAACATATACAATATTATATTTACAGGTGTAAAATATTGGTTGTTTTTAATAATATATGGTATTCAATGTTCAATTAGTTGGCTGCGTAAAAGTAAATATTTGTATATCAATACACAACATATCATATTTGCTGAAAGACTAATATTTTTCGAATTACATAAAATTTTATTTTTATGAAATGTAATCGGCATTTTCAAAGTGTATTATTCTAACCATTGCTAGACTGCCAGACTTCATTGAAATATGTACAATTGTCAGGCAGACAATTGTATTTCAGTGAAGCGGACCGCCGTCTTATAGAAATACACACATAGCGTCACGACTCTATCACCGCATGAACAGGCAGAACATTTCACTCAAACTCACTCAACTGTTAGGCTGCCTGTCCATTGAAGCGGAGCGAGGCTGTGGAGCGAAGAAATAGAGAAATATTAACCAATAGGATTGCATACTGCAGCGGAGCGGAGATTTCATGCAATCTTATTGGTTAATATTTCTCCGATGGAGTTAAGGTTAAAGGAGTCTGCCCACTACCTCGTCTCATACCATGACCGTGCTGTTCCTAGCACAGTGTCAGGCAAAAAAATATTATTTGTAAGGAAATGTATAAGACTATGCCCACTAGACCGTTCCGTCACCGACCAACAGTTCCTCTAGCAGGGCGTATCGTGTTGCTTTTCGTGTCTGATACGTTCCTAGCACGGTCATGGTATGAGACGGTGTAGTGGCCAGACTACTTAAAGTTGACCTAAAATTATAGTTGGCGAAATCACCTTATTTATTACCATATATTAATATGGCGAGGCAATTGCGGTATACTGGGCACATTTTCAGACTCTGTGTTGCTACTGAAAATTTCTCGACGGTAAAATCCAATAACACTTTCGCCAGATCCGGCAACTAAACCTGAGACCACATGCACATCTGTCGCATTCACTATCGCTGTGCCACCGAGGCAGCCATTATAAACCGAGACATAATTTAATTGTGTACATCCTAACTAATATTATAAATGGGAATGTGAGTTTGTACCTTACGCTTTCACGCCTTAACTAGTCGACCAATCATCATGAAATTTTGCATACACTTTCTCGGAGGTACAGAACATAGGACACCATATCCATCCAAAAAAAAAAATTGTTTCCGAGGGATGGAAATTTATTGAACAATTTCATTAACGCGTACAAAATATAGTTGTTAATATTTTGAACGTGTAATCTGTCCGAATTATATTCTTTTTACAAACTTTATACAATTCTGTTCATTTACCTACTCTATGTACAACCCTACTAGGTGTAGAAGTGTTTGACGTCATAAGGTCACAGATAGAACACGCTACTTACTTTATTTGGGGGGCGTATTACGCGCGTATAAATTGCATTCTCTGTGATATCTTATTATGCCGGGGTTCTATCCCTTGAATATATTTGTTTCACTTTGATTCTGTTTCGTACTCCGTGATTTCGAAGGGTCTTTTTCTATTTTCGAATGTTGTATATAACCCAGTATCAGAGATTTAAGTCACATCAAGTTTAGAATGATGCTTTTCCAATTTTTTATATGTATATCGAAGAGTCTTCAATGATCAAGTGGGAACAGCTAAGCAGAAATTTCAAGATAGTAGGTATCCACGGCAGGCACTTCTGACTAAACTGGTTTAAAGTTATACATATATGCGTATTAAATTATTTAATGCCAGCTTTCCCTCGGATACAGTGCTTTTTTCTGGAAGCAAGGTATGCTACCTTCTTTTCTGTACCCCTGACATCATGTATGCGAAATATCATGATGATCGGTCGAGTAGTTAAGGCCTGAAAGCAAACAATAAACTTATATGAGCAGTTGTAATATTAGTTAGGATCGTTCGTTTGTGGTCAAAGAAAAGGCGATTTTATGCCCTCTTCGGATGTTTGAAGGTTATCCATAATGTTCTAAAACGTCTATACACTGCGTTTAGTACTTGCTCTATAGGCAAATTCTACGAGAAAAGCTTAGGAAGATAAGGAAAAAGGCCTCGGAATAAGATGTATGCCATTCGCCATCCAAGGTTTGCATGAAACTTATCAACGCCTATTTTTGAGAGCTGTTCTAATAAGTGCGTGGCCTTGATTAGGATTGCGTGCTGGTAGATCCGTTGTTTGCAATGAGTGTGTTAAATATAAATAAAATATAAAAATTGATGTTAGATCCATGCATTGTAATGAGTGCGTTGGCATCAAATAGCTTTTACATCCATATATTACAATAAGTGCGTTTGCATAAAGATCGCTTTAAAATCTATGCGTAGAAGAGAGTGACTGACTGCCTTTACATTGTCATAACGTGTAAGTGTATGCGCCATCATGCCATCCTACTATCTATTTTAGATTTATATTAAAACATATACCTTAGCCCAAATTATTTCATCTCTATAATATTATTAAGTTATTATTGTTTTTATCTTTAGTTTTTTATAGGCAGTAGTATATGGCATAATGGCTGCAACACCTTGTTAATCTGAGTTGTAAAATACTGAAATTATATTTAATTGGCAATTTAAAAGAGTGGCCGTGAGTTTCTTGCAGGTTTCTTCTCATAGGCTCAACCCTTTGCCTGAACCTAGCAACTAACCTAAATGTAGCTTCAGTAACTTCAGTAACTAGTAAACTCACTAACCCATATATTTTGACGTTCATAAGTGTTACTTTGTGACCTAAATGAATAAATGATTTTTGACTTTGACTTTGACTTTGAGTGCGTAAGCGTAAAGATAGCTGTTAAACGGAACATACCAGTTACCTTTACATCGTTATAGAATATACGGTGAATGTCATTTACTAAAGTGTAGCTTTAAAGAGGCTTGTGAACACATCACATCATGTGAGGTCACGAATTTCCTTAACCACAAACCTCCTTAAGTCCCGCCCATCTAGCTCCATAAATGAAGCACTTGCATAAAGTTTACCGTCCGTGCCAGAACAATAACGCAAGATGCATATTCCATAGTTATTTATTCCATTAACTGCCTAGCCCTGATTAGAGACACCATGATAAAAATATAAAAAGCGAGACTAGAACGAAAAGAAGGCAAATTGGAAGTATTTTTATAAATTGGTGCTATTAGATAATGTTGTAGCTTTTGCCTTCAAAATAAAAACTTTTTAATAAAAGTTATTTTACTTTATAGTGGTAGCGTATTTGACCAGTTTTTAATATATGGATATTTATTATCAGTACTGGTCATTTTCAGTCCGTTTTAGCTCTTAGCATTATTCGTTTTTATGATTTTTATAATGATACCTGTAGTATCTTCATAGATAACTATTTTAAATTTATAGTCAATAAAACTTCACGAGGTAACCTGTACGTTTGAGAGTTCTCAAAATAGTTTCGAAGACATGTGAACTGTGCCAACGCGCATTGGGCGATCGTGGTAGACCTTGGCTTTACCTTCTTCATACTGAGAGGAGACCCCTGCCCAACAGTGGGACAGTTTATATACAGTGCTGATATTAATATTTCTTTAAAAGGTGCTATTATAATGTATTAGCTTACATTTAAGTGACTGTCGCAAACTTGAATTATAATAGTTCATATGAACACAGACAAAAACTCTACTCAAGTCTCCACAAAGGCTGTCTCAAAGTCTTGAAGTGTAAATTATCACATAAATTATTCGTGTTTCTATTTACGCAAGGTGGCACAGAATAACTCGAGCTCTTGTAGGTTTTATTTGGTCATGATTCAAGAAAATGCATTTCAAATTCCAGACTAGATAAGTATAGTTTTTACGAAATGGCGGATGAGCTTTAAACTGCGTTTTATATTTAGAAGTATTTAAATTTAAAGAAGCTTTATTTCAACTTACTTATCTTAAACGCTGGGGACATGGGGTCCAAGTGCTAGATCTAGATCTGTTAATAGAGACTTAGCTAAGTGGCTGATCGACGCTTTGCGTGACCAGAGGACTGGTATTTTCTTTGCATAAAGAATAAGTATTGCCATTCAACGTGGCAATGCTGCACGTTTTCTGGGCACGTTGCCAATTGACGACGATGCAGAGGAATATCATGAGGCTTTTTAATTTTGTTGCTTTATTTTCTCTTTAGTTTATATTTTTTGTAAATAATTTATGTATATATTATGTTAATTATTTAATTATGTCATGAATAAAGTAATATAGAAAATTTAAGTAGTTAAAATGTTTCAAAATTATCATAAAAATTTGTTGTTGAAATAAACCGTGAATAAATGTAAAAATTTGTGATAATGTTTAGATATTTGTTATTTAATCACGCGTTAACTGCTGTAGGAAATTTTGTACACAGATAGACCATATTCTGTATTAAAACATAAGATACTGTACATCCCCGGTGTGTTTCAGTGGTATTCGGTAGGCAGAAACTAGTTACAAATAACATAAAAAGTTAAGGCACTGTGGGAACTTCGGTTCAACCTAGGATTTCTCGTAAACAGCGTGACTGAGCAAATAAAACTACCATCAATATGATCGCAGATCGCTTAGACCCAGTAGACACAATGCATTCCTCATTATGTCTGGTTTTCGGGTAATTAGTATTTCGACTTAAAAAGCTAAGATTTGCCCAACAATTTTCCAGATTTCATCTTTGGCATAATATAATAAAATTTCTGGAATTACCAGCTACTCTTGCATTCTTTGCTAAGCATCACGCTACGAGCCACGGGAGCCGAGCAATAATTATAAAAGAGAATGAAACTACGGCAAATAGCTAGCATAATACATTTTGTATGAAGAAATACGCAAATCTGAATGTTCCACAAAAACATGGTCACCTGGCAACTGTTTTCAACGCAGTTATATTTGCATTTGGTAGTTACTTTTGTTAGGTTATGACACTGCCAAGTGGTTTTGGCGCGTCCCCCTTAATTGTCAAGTAATTTTCTTATGAGTTATAGCTTGGGTCGACCGGAGTAGCCAGGGTGTTAGGGTGATTCTGTAGAAATATGGTTTTTATACTGAATTTGTTTAAGTGTTATTTAACATTCGAAATGAATTTAGGTTGTAATTTGATGGTCTCGAGGACGATCTCAAGGTGACCTTTGACTTTTTGGAGTTATGTGCGTATTAACCTAACGAGTCTTAAAATATCAGACATAATTAAATATTTATTGTGTCTGACCATCGGTGTGTCGCTGCGTCTCACTAGATTGAATAGTTAATAATCGTTTGTTTTATTGGTGAAGGAAAACATCATGAGAAAACCTACATGTTTGAGAGTTCTTCATAACTCTCTCGAAGATATGTGAAGTCTGCGGTCGCGCACTGAGTCATCTTGGTGGATTCTCACAAAACCCTTTTCACACTGAGAAGAGGTCCCGCTTGGCTAGCAGTGATAATATACAGGACTGATTCTGGGCTGCTTCTTGGGAGTAATTTCAAAGATATACATACATTATCTAAGAGTAAAATATATGATTTTTGTATGCATTTGTCGGCAAGCCATCGGCCTGTCTGGTGGTAAGTGTTAACCGGCGCTCATGGATTTTAATAACGTAATGGCTCCTCTACACTATCGGCGATTACAGACGATTACACGCGAGCACGATCGTATAGAGGGCATACTCGGCTGTACTCGCCGGTCATCGTCTATGATCGCCTACGACCCGTGAATTGTCAGTTTTTCGAACACGCACTAACGGGAATCGCCGAATGGTTGCGTTGAGGTGCGCACACGATCGCCGATCATTTATTCGCCGTCTTGACATAACCCGAACAAGCCCGCCTAATGGTAATTGTATTATATATTTATTATGACTACTTACTTGGTTCTATTACGATGCATGGTCAAACACTACCATCTTGTTTTCCTTAATTTTTTTTACAACTTTTCGTTGAACCATATTGACATAATGGTTGCATACCGCTATTAAATAAATTTTAATGGTTGCAGCAGCAACACACTCCACGTCCATCTTGACGTTTGCCGTTTGACAAACTACTACAGACGTTCATGTGGATGCTTGCACGATGATCATGCCGATTATAGACGATCACACGATCAACGATCATCGCCGATAGTGTAGAGGAGCCATAAGGAGTCTACACAGATAAGCTGCTGACTTCAATGAAAGTAGCACCTACTTTATTTATATTTTTGCTTAAAAATACAACTTCCGTATTAAAAATAATGTCTGTGTCGCGGGGGAATTTACAAATATTTAAACAACGGACACAAAAAACACCCAGACTCGAAACAACAATTTGTGGATCATACGATCATACTATAATTTCAAGTGGTTTGAATGATGGCCGGCAATGCATTGGCATTTTCCTAAGACCTGGCCAAAGCGTTCGACACAGTCTCTACAAAGCTGTTACTAGAGAAGTTAGATGTTGTAGGTGTACGTGGCTTGCCACTTCAACTTTTTAAAGATTTCTTAACAAATCCTAATTAAACGGTGAAGATAGGTGATCATTTCAGTAGTCCTCTTCCTGTTACTTGCGGTATTCCCCAGGGAGGTGTCCTGAGCCCGAGTCTCTTGCTGATACATCTAAACGAAGTTTCTAAATACATTCCTACAGATGGCAAAATATTTCTAACGTTATCTGGGTGTCCAACTTGACTAAGCTTTGTCATGGTATTTGCAACTCGATCTTTTAGCAGCAAGAACAAGAAAGTTAATATGATGGAGGATCTTTAAAAAACTAAGAAACAACCTCAAACGTTCACAATTAAAGACTGTCTACTTTGCTTAGACTTTATGCTTCGATTAGGTCGGTCTTTACTTATTGTGTGCTGGCGTGGGGAGGGGCGTACAAGACAAAAATAGTAGTTGTTGAGCGTGCACAACGATCTTTATTAAACGTACTCTATAAAAAACTATACCGCTTTCCCACTGCAGCTCTCTACAAAGATAGTGAAGTGCTGACGGTTAGACAATTATTTATCTTGCACACCACACTCCGGAAACACAAAGCTCTAACATATGGCCCAATTATGGCAGCACTAGGCCGAAGAAGAAAAAGGATATGTGATCCAATAAGACACCATACTCTTTTCTTTAGACGACAACCATGTTTTCTAGAAAATTATCTCTATAATAAATTCAACGCTTTGTTAAACATATATCCTAATACTACACGCGAATGTAAAAATGTTATTAGAAATTATTTACTGAATTTAAACTACGACAACACAGAAGCCTTAACATCTATAGTTAAATAAATTAATATTACTATAATAACAACAGGGCGTATGACACATACATACACACATATAGACGCATACAATCACACATACACACGCTCACACACACGCACACGCTCACACACACTGAGACACGCTCGCACAGATTTCATAAAACTTATGAAGTAGAACAAACTCTCACAAAGCCACGGGTTAGTGTCCAGGTGACTTGAAATACAGGGTTTCCCTAGTTTTTTTTTTTTATGGTATAAGTTGGCAAACGAGCAGACGGATCGCCTGTTGGTAAGCGATTACCGCCACCCATGGACACCCGCAACCCCAAAGGAGTTACAAGTGCGTTGCCAGCCCTTTAAAAAGTAATAAAGGAGGGAAAGGACAAAGGAAAGGAAAGGAAAAGGATCGGGGTAACTGGGCCTCCGGCTCTCTCACTCACCAATACGAAACGCAACAGTACGGGTACCGTTACTTCACGCCGGTATTCTGTGAGAGGGTAGTACTACCCCGGTCGATCCGGCCCATTCGTGCTGAAACCAGCGAGGATCTACTACCTAGTTTAGGCTCCTGGCCTCCTGTCCACTCCTCATAATACGCTACTTGTTATATTTACTTTGCTACCAAGTTGGAATATCACATTGTGCGAAATTGTAAAATTATTATGTTTAGTGGAAAATAAACTTACTTTTATTATTTTTTTATTTTACGATACAAAATTTTATCCCGTTTGGGATTAGAACCCATAACACTCGGCGCAGTGGCTGCTTCGAGGCAACCACTTAAGTCACTACGCCATCCATGCAGCCAAAATTCAAACCTCGCTCGGAGAAGTACATATATTTCCATAATTCGTCATATATGTTAAAATATACACGGCCGTACTTTTTAAGCGAGTACATTGTCAGCTGCTGCTATACGAATTTTATAAGCCAAAAAAGACATTACCCCAAGAAGGAAACGAAATCGTTCTTTTTTACATGGTGGAATGCTTTGACGCAATTCTTTCCGCGGGGCGACAGAGAGATTATGTCGGGCTGACCGGGTAAAAGATACCCCGGTAATATTGACTAAACCTACCACGGTGTTCCTCGACATAACCATAGACGATGAGGCCGCGCGAATCGCTTTCACATGCAATCGCGACAAAGGAATCGAACCCTCAATCAACCCTTACTTAACCCAATGAAGCTGTAATTATATTATAAGAAATGTAAACGTCACAAAATTATGACGTTTACTTTTCTTATTTATTATGTCAAAAAACGCACGCAATGATAGCTCAGTGGAGAGACCAACAGACTGCAATGCAGAGAGTCTCGGTTCGAACCCACGTCGCGCACTTCTGACTTTCGGAAGTTATATGACCTTTCGAAATTATGTGCGTATTGATTGACAATTATCGCCTGCTCCATGCCTCGGAGAGCACGTTAAGCTGTCGGTCCCAGCTGCCATGAACATCTATGGCAGTCGTTATTGGGGAAGTCAGTGCCTTATAATATCCTGACACTGGTCTAGCCTTAGGGTATCGTTAGCCTTCGGGTTGCGGAGGTCAGGTGGCAGCCGCTCTGTGTAAAAACTGATATCCAGTCAAATCCGGTTAGACTAGAAAGCCGACCCCAAGTGACTTAGGAATAATAAAGGCTAGGTAGAAGTAAACGTCACAAAACCCGATTCTCGGGTCCACAAAAGTGCAATGCTGTACGTCAAGAAATTCTTTAGCAGTACGGAGTCTGCAGTGATTAATTCGCACCCTCTTACGTAAGAACTAAAAGATTATTGGCAAAATATTGGTGTAATATACTCCTGCCTACCTCCTCAGGAATAAGGGAGTGAACAAACATCTTAATCCCAATTTACTAAAAAAATACGAATGTGACTTTGTCTGTTTGTTTACAACGCTTTCAAGCCATAACTACTCAATCGATGATTATGGAATTTCGTATAAAATTGACAGGAATACAAAAAAGGACGTTGTGTGAGGGATAGCAGTTTATTGATAAAATCTACAGTTACGCGAATGATGCCGCGGGCAAAAGGCCTAGTGTCTATATAAATATAATTAAAACATAAAAATCCAAACGGCTCGAACTTCACTGTTTTTATTTATACTATTCTAAATTCAAAGTTGATTTCAAAGAACATTTTTGAATTTACGTAAAACGTTTTTATTTTAAACTTTGTTAAAAAGGTAATTTCATCTACCCTTTTTTTGCTAACGTTTGCTGATGGAAAACATCGAAACGTTTTGTGCGTTAAAATGGTCATAAAATGAATATAATATAACATGGCGCCCGTATCTCCCCTAAGCGTTATGCTGAGGTATATTACGTCCATATTTCGTGAGTTACGGGTAGTCGCGATGTTGTTTGCATATTGTGTTGTATACATAGCAGCAACTAAGTTTCTCGACAAAAATCTACCAAATATGGCTACAAAAATAGTTTAAATTTATAAAACTAGCGGTCACGGCAAACATTTTACTGGCATATATTGCAAGTGACGCGATCAGTTAAATTTCAAGTTATTGCCTTCTTCACACACATATATAGACATACGCCTGTTTCTGCCCGAAATAGCAATAGTAGTAGTGGTGTTTAGTATTGGAAGAGGCCTGTTCGAAGAGTAAAGCTATCATAAGAAGAAGCAGTCAAGAAATACATGGCCACTCTTTTTAACACGCTTTTATTAGCTTCATACGTATGTTAGTATGTATGTAATGGAAACTTTGAACATGATTTTGAAACTCTTTAAAACTTCGGATTAACTCAAAATTTGATATTCTTATCAAGGACCGATAACTGTAACGTAAAAAAGCGTGGGGTGCTTTCTAAGATATTTTGATAACCCCCACGGTTATCAAAATATCTTAGATTTCAGTTTGTTTTTTTTAAAGCATGTTTTGTAGTTTTTTAAACTATTATTTATTAATTACCAATGGGCTTACACATTTTCTAACAATACATTTCTTCCTTAATGAGCTGGTGTCTGTTAACTATTTAAAGTATGAAATTAGATCAAATTTCTATTTAATTTTGTCTTTTAAAAAGACTACTCCCGCACTAGGAATAAATTCTAGATCGCAGTGGACTTTGCAAACACTCAAACAAAGGACACAAAAACACCCTTGACACCAGACTTGGAACAAATATTTATCGCTTACGCAAATTTTTGACCCGTGTGGGGTTCGAATCACAACAATCGGACCGGCGGCAGTAGCGAGGTGATCACATAAAAGGATATAATTAGATCAAATCTCTAATCCAGAAGAACCAATTCCAAGGACAGAGAAGATTTCTATACCCAAATTTAAGTTACGCAACATGCCGTCGACATAAAAACTCAGCCGCGGTCCAAAGTATGTAGTAGGCCGGCTCATGAGGAGAATAGCCGGTACCGATCCAAGATGTATGAGAACCCACTTTAATATTCTATTTCCTTCGTTGTTCGCGAGATATGTAGTTCCCTTGAATTATTACTGAACGGATTTTCTCTTTGTGTGAAACATGTAGGTAATCGTGCTACTTGCTTCACTGAGATGGATGTCATTTGGCCTTTTGGGAGACGTGATGCATTAACTTACGGAAACCCGCTATGAAGTTAATTTACATGAAAAATTCTCTTTATATATCGCAATGCTAATAAAACAGAGACGTATCTGAGTATTTTAGATTAAACAAATATAAACTCTGTTGCAACTACTTAAAACAGATATAAAAGAACAATTTATAGTCATACAATTAGAGTTCACTTCACCTTACTTCCAAATTTGAGTTAAGTCGCTATTTTATTCATAGTGCGATAATTCAAATCCTTACTCATATTATCAATGCGAATATGAGTCGTCTATTTGCTAAGTTTTCACACCTTAACTACACGATTGATCATCATGATATTACGCATATATGTTGCCAGGGGTACAGAAAAGGACCTAGGATACTTTTCATCCAGAAAAAAGTACTGTTACTAAACTTTTTTTTTTATTCCCTTTAAAAATGCTTTATGCACTGTCCGCCGGCAAGGGGACGGCACCGGTGGGGTCTGTGGGACTCCCAGCATAAAGTGCTGGTATACCCACTAAAAACCTGGGGTGTTCCCTCTTGCCCAATGGGGGGGACCAGTTGGGAGTATTGTTACTAACCTAACCTAGCCTCGCGAGCATATCTCTATATTTCAAATCCTAACTAATGTTAGAAATGCAAATGTTTGTTTGTTTGTTACGCTTTCACGCCTTAACTACTGAATTGGCCATCATGAATGCATGATGAATCGCATATTCATTGTCTAGGGTAAACAAAAGGACATAGAGTACCTTTTATCTACAAAAAATTAGTTCTTTCGAGCTAGCAACGCCGCGGGCAAGAACTAGCTAGTATTATAATAAAGTAAATATATATGTATAAACATTTAGTCTTACGCCTATACAAGAAGATGGGCAGCTATAGCGTTATGTCTAAAGTATTATGGACCAAACTAGCATCAGATTTCATACTGCTGCTATTAATTTTATTACAAAATTGCCTATAACATTTTGCCCAACCCAAAATCGAACCTGAGACTCTAGCATAGCTGTAGTATGCAGTTAATAATAATATAATAATAATACCAGCTCTGTATTAGCCTTTTCTCAGCGTGAAAAAGGTTACGCCATAGTCCACTACGCTGGCCCAGTGCTGGTTGGCAGACTTCACATATTTAGAGAACATTACGGAGAACTCTCAGACACGCAGGTTTCCTCACGATGTTTTCCTTCACCGTCAAGGCATACATTTACGTTGCGGCAAAGAGGCAACGTATAAAAAAGCATAACTTAAATAAATTAACATCAAACTTGTATTCTAAATACCAATACCAATTATAGTCTTACTAAACAGATCAATATCGTAGAGAATTAACAAATTCCGTAAAGTCCGTGTGGATACTAAAGCAATCGTCTCGTTCACTTGGAACCTAACTAACCATTGCTGCTACACAAAGGCATAACAAACAAGAAGCTGTGATGGTACTGCAGGGTAGACATTCTAATTTGTAAGTGTTGGGTTATTACAACGGCGGGAAGGATGGCCGAAAATAAGTGATGAAAGCTGCTTAATTTGGTAAAAATACTATTAAGTAAAAAATGGATTATTACTGCAAAAAGTTACAGAGGTGGAAATTTATAAAATGGAAACATAAATTCTTTTATTAGTGCTTGTACCACGAAATAAATATTAATACTATAATATATGTACATCAATACATTACTGCATACGTTTTAAAGAGAGCTTGATTTCATAACGTAAGTCTCCTTTCTCACTAGGCAAGCCTGAATCGATGAAACCTTAATACGCATGGAAATAATTTTATTAATGAGCGTAGTAAAAACAATCAAATGAAATAAATACATTAACTCTTTATTGCACAACTAAAGACAAACATTTACTGTCACTTTTGACTCTTAGGTTTTTCCGCAGGTTAGGTTTATGCGCAGTAAACGGCAATTAGCCTGGAGTGAGCTTAAGCAGCGGACCAGCAGCTTTACATGAAGGCTTTTATTAATATCAAATAATCAGGTCTACAATCCCTTGGAGCTGGCAAATTCACTTGGTCATTTATTTTAATCATTGTGATCCTACTAGTATTATAAATGTGTATATAAGTAAAGTAAATTGTGTTTGAATATTGGACTAAATCATGCGTAAACCGTTGCATAGATTTGGATGAAACTTGACCCACAGATACATTCCTGATTCAACACATAGGATACTTAATGTTGCGTTCCCATGAGTTTTACCTGAGCAAACCTGGAGATAAAAACTATTAAATTATAAAACAACTATAAAGATTAAAGAAATTAATAGTTATTAGATACTTAATGTTGTTTAAGTCTTTTACCAACGTATAGTGCTATTTTTATCGCCGTACTTCACAAAACGAAAGCTCACCTCATACATGAAGTAGTTTGCCTGGGAACGTACTGTGACTCTACAGAAGAATTACAATGAAGAGACTTTTATATAAGTCCTTATAAAGACATACACACTCTCTCGAAAAAAGGAACACTCCACACAAATGCATATACAATACGTGCGTACTCCAATTAGACAGCACGGATGACATAATAGTTTAAGTGATCACCTCGACCTGCCACTCCGCTGACTGTTGTGGATTCGATCCCCACACAGAACAAAAATCTGTATATATAATAATAAATAGTTTTAGTTAGAATATATATAGCTTAAATAGTAGTAAAGTTCAATAATAGTAGTGTCAGAGTGTTCCAAATTATGTAATAACAGTGTTTTAAAGTAAAATAAACAACGCGACAATTCCGTATAAAGTGTTTAATTTCAACAAAAATTTGTATCATCCACAAATAGTTGTTCAGGGTCTGTGTGTTATTGTAAAGTCCCTCACGACTCAGGTATTATTCCTAGTGCGAGTATTGTATTTTTATAATAGGCTTCGAACATAAAATATAAAATAACAACGAACATAAAATATCACATGTTTTGCTGCGCAAGGCATCTTCAGGTCAGTTTGGCAAGGAATGAGCATCTAATAGAATGTTGGTTGATTAGTTTCCTTACGCTGGTAACGCAGGGTCTCGGTTTTCACGCAGTCTATAACGTGCAAAAGCTACGTCTGGTATTTGGTATCCATAGCCTATAGTAACAGCTTACCATCAGACAAGTAGTTTTATGACGTGTTTGTGGTATAAAATAATAGTGTTTTAACTGGGAATTCTCAATATTCATAGCACGCACGCTGGCGTTAATCCTAGCGATATGAAAAACTTTCAAAACATGTAAACACATTGTTTGTTTTAAAAAGACAACAAAGGATTCATTCTTGTTTTGCAGAATACTATACAAGTTTTATATAATTCAAACAATGGACACAAAGAACACTAGTTTGCAACAACTATTAATAGATCACACAATGCATTTTCCTATATGTTGATCTAACACACAACACTCGGCGCACTGGCATCAGCGGCAGGATCGCGTAATTATGAAAATGGTCCAAGCAAGATCATAATTTAAGAACCATACAATTTTGCCCTGTGCGACATCGAATCGCACGAATCGAAAAATACGTGCAGTCAAAGTTATAACATTAGACTTTTTTGTCCCATACTAAATCTAACTTTACAACATTTAGCGTACTGCCAAAGCCGTGATTATCCATGTAGTTTATTACTGAAGCTTACAAAACAATAACTATACTATATTATTCTCACATTTTCTGGCCCCAAAATAAGCAGTACTGAGTACTCCGCCCGCGGCAATCATAACTTGATACAGGACTTTTGCTTCACGTTGACTTTAGCTCAAGCTACTGCGCCGTTAATTATATGATGCGGTTACCACACCGTTTGACTACCTTCTGTTGTATGCACAATGTTTTCAAATTTATTTTGTTAATGTATTTTCCTCAGTTAACCTGAGGGCCACGAGAATAACGCTTTAAACGAATGCGCTGGATACGTTACGACTTGGAATGAGACTAAGGCTGCCTATCCATTGAAGCGAAGCGAGGCTGCGGAGCGAAGAAACGGAGAAATATTAAGCAATAGGATTGCATACTGGAACGGAGATTTTATTTCGCTCCACTTGGACAAAAGCCTTAAGTTGCGCGGTGATGTATAACGTTGCTACCTTGTTAGATACATACATACATACATAAATTCACGCCTGTTTCCCAGAGGGGTAGGCAGAGACTACGGATTTCCATTTGCTACGATCCTGACACACTTCTCTGGCTTCATTCACTTTCATAACATTCCTCATACACGCTCGCCGGTTTAAGGTTTTAACGTTTTAACGGTTTACCTTGTTAGACTGGAGTGTTAATTACCTAGCCTAGGGGCCTAGCATCTAAGCGTTTTAGAGCACATTTTGAGTAAATCGTCTTGCTTGGAGGAGTAAGTAAAGACCGTACAAATGCCCTATCCATCTTTGCATACTTTTCTCAATAATATTTTTGCTGTTACATATTATGTCTCTTACTTTTCCCTCGATTATTCTCTAAGAAGGGAATATAATATCTATATATAATATCTAGGGAGTAGCCACTCCCTAGATATATGTAGTTGCAGCATTAAATCTAGAATTTTACTTTAATTAAGAATTATTTCATACTCAATATGGCTTTATTAAAGGAAAGTCAACGGAAGATGCTGTAATGGACCTGTCCGACACTGTGATAAAGTTGATTGATCAAAAGTATAAATCTTTGGCTATATTTTTGGACGTCTCGAGAGCCTTCGATACTGTTTCAGTTCCCTTTTTTCTAGACAGGATGGAGGGTATAGGAATAAGAGGCCCTGTTCTCGATGTCTTTCGAAGTTACCTTAGCGGTCGTACTCAGTGTGTGAAGATTGGTAAGCATATTAGTGAGGAATAGCCTATTACTTACGGGGTGCCCCAGAGGAGTATTTTGAGCCCGACTCTCTTTTTGATATATATCAATGATCTGTGTCAATTATCTCTACAAAACTGCAAAATCATTACTTACGCAGATGACACGGCATTGGTTATACATGCACAAAATTGGGACCTTACTTTAGCTGAAAAAGCTTTGTCTGCTGTTATGTCGTGGCTTGCTGCCAATCTTCTCACACTGAACGTCACAAAAACGACGTATGTAGCGTTCTTTTCCTCTCTTTCTTCGCAGCCACCAAACCGACTAGTGTTAACGGCACACACATGCGGCCACATAAATGTGAACTGCGGCTGCGGCTGCGACGCCGTTACGCGAACATCTTGATCCATCGATGCCTGCTTTAGCTGGGACTAGCATATCGAAAGCCTGACATTGCGCACCAGGAAACTAATTTACATTATGAAAAAGCTCAAGCCGTCGGCCAGCACAGAAGTTCTCAAACTAGTATACTATGCCTTAATGGAATGTATACTAATATATTGTATCCCTATCTGGGGAGGCACATGTTCTCTACATATGCTAAAAGTGGAGAGGGCACAAAGAGCCGTGCTTAAAGTTCTTTTAGGCAAACCACGCAGATATTCAATGACAGCGTTGTACCAAGAGTGCTCCATTTTGACTGTGAGACAATACTTTGTGTGCCAAGCTATCCTGCGCAAACATGCTCTAATACCATATAAGCCAATACCAAAAAGACGAAAAGACCAAATTTGTAAAATTATACCTCACAGAACGGCACTAGCTTCTGGAAGTTTCTTTGTCCTCAGTTCCCGACTATATAACCACGTCAACGAAATTATATATGTTTATCCGCTAACTACAAAAAATTGTAAATTACCCTACAACGCTGGTTGCTAATTTTAGATTATCGAGCGACAGAAAACCTTTTAAAGCCTAGTTTATAGCTGACAACGTAAATTACACACACACACACACACAAACTCACAAATAAATACACATAATCTGATCGTGACGAAATAATATATAAAAGTGTTATTATGTTAATCAAATTAAAATGTTTTAATTTATCTAAATTAGTATATTATTATTTAATTAATGGTAAAATCTTTTTGTAAAATATGTTCTATATCTCTATCTATCTATGTTCTTCTTTAAATTGATATATCAAGATTACATCACTATCATTATAATAAAATTAAAGTGATCTAAAATCCATGGAAGACGCTGGCACCTGTGATATAATGCTCGCATTAGTACAGGTGTCAACGACACAAAATACTTATCATGTTCTTTTAAAAATTAAGAAATTATCATTTTAAACATGTTTGTGAAGAATAAATTATTATTATTATTATTATTATTTGCGGATCACAAAAATGTATACCTCGTGTGGCAATCGACATAAAACATTTGGCTTGGTGGCATTGCCGAGCCAACCATTTAAACCTCTACTCCTTCGTGAAGTCACTTCATAATGCTCTGTTATTTTTCTTGTTATTATACCTTCTAAAAAGACGGACAATTATTTCTCAAATCTCTCATCGCCACTACATAAACCTTTCGCCGGAATTCGTACGCGTGAACTACAGTGACATCATTAATGTCGACCAAACTATTCACCATGACTCTGACTCTTCTAAGTTGTACACCAAAACTACCAAATTTTAAAAGCTGCATTAATTTCAATTTATTGATTCGACATGATTCTGGCACAAACAGACAAAAAAAATGTTAGCAATATATTTTATATGTGTTCAAATAGCTCTAAAAAATACAGGAAATATCGTGTTACACTTTTTAAAAGTACAGTTGTTTTTTCAGTCTCCAACAGTCTTTTAAACATAAGAGAGTATGAAATCTGGACCAACTTAGTTAGTGGAGATTAACAAAACATCATCAGGTCTCAATTGTGCCTCTAATAAATAAATTATACATCAACTCATTCATTTAGGTGTCCTTTCCCAAGTCGCTTAAATATTCGATTACTGAACTAATCCCTCGGTGCTTGGGTCAAATTAAACCGCGGTTAGTGTACCTGCGAATTTAGCACCCTGTTACAATCTTGAATGCTAATTTTGGTATTTTGAGGAATAATTAGGTGCGGTTTAGATTAGGTGTTACTATGGAAAATTCGTAAATGCTTGTCCTTTTTGGTTATAATTTGAATTCGTTTTTAAGAATTTATTTTAATAGTGCTGCCATCTTTATAGTTATAAATAAAATACTCCTCACCTCGCTCGCACTGGCCTCGAATATATAGTACCTTATTTGCTTACTAGTTTTTGCCCGTGGCTTCATTCACGTAAAAGTAGGTTCGGTTAAGTTATAGTGGTAATTGTCGACGATGTAGTCTCGTTTCCAGTGAACCACCCACTATAAAAAGCAGCCAATTGCCACACCATGTGGTTTTGGTCCTAATCTTTCCTCTTTATAATATAAGGAGATAGATTTGTCCAATATGATATGTTATATCCTATTGGGTAAATCAATAACAGAATGGAAATAAATAAAATATACTTATTGGAGCTTGAATATAATAGAATATAAGCCGAATAAATTATTTATTTATTTGAACATGGAAAACTTACAGCTGTAACACATTAAATATTACAGCAGCATAGTCATCTGAGAACCAATTACAAGTTCTCACTTATAGAAATATAATAAATTAATTAAAGCTTCGTTCTCCCTTATCCCTCGAACGTCGTTTCAAAAGAGACACTTATTTTAAAAGGTTATATACTGATTTTATGCAAGATTACTTAGATTTAGGTATCATGGTATTTAGGTATCCTTCCATCATGGTATTTTAAAGGAGTCAAGTTCGACTACGAAATTAAGATGTGTTTTTGACCCTTCGGCTTGTACAACATCAGGCAACTCTTTAGATAACATCCAAATGGTAGGACCTACTATACAAGATGATTTGTTTTCGATTTTACTTCGTTTCCGCAGCCACAGACACGATAGCACACGGCCGCGCTCGCGCGTCATTTATAACTATTGTTTTACGCGCTCATATTTAATTCAAATATTGTAATTCTTTACCTAAATCATTAAACATTTTAAACTACAGTCCACTAGTCTCATTTATACACTCCACTGAGTTATCGTCGGCAACATTTGCAGAGCAGAATATCAGAGAGCAAACATTAAGTTAATTCTATGTAAGAATATAATAAAATAGTATGTTAAGACTACTTAAAGAATGGTAGACTTAGACACCTTCTTGCTGAAGACACATTAGACGTAAATGGATCTATACCGTGCTATTTACATAAATAGTTAAAACTGCTACTTGCACGCACCAAAAAACTATTCTGTCTATAGTTTGTTTTCACGGTAGGAACGCGAAGCGGAGGATTGAAACGGATTGATTTTGATGGTACATTAAAATAGATTTTTTCTAACAGGTCAGGACAGCCAATATTGTTATTTAAGATTTTAAGAAAAAAGTAAAATCATGCACACGTCTTTTAATAAGCGGTAAGAGGTGGAATTTTTTACACAATTTCAATTAATAATTGAGTTATAGGGAATCTTTTGAGGAAAACAAAGATACTCAATAAACCGTTTTTAAATGTTTTCTATTCGGTCGATATATTTAAAATAGCAAGGATTCCAAATTTGGGATGCATATTCTAAGTGACTCCTTGCAAACGAGTAATACACGATTTTTAGAGTTTTAGCTTCAGTAAAGGTTTAGCTTAAGCGCATTATAAATTCAAGTGATTTAGACGCTTTTTCACTATCGCGTCAATGCGTGAGTCGAAGGCCAACTTACTGTCGTGATACACTCCCAGGTCTCGGATAGTATCACTTCTCGCTAGGACGTGACCGCCCAAGTAAGAAGTATTGACAACGTCCTGTTTCCTCGTAAATGTAATAAAAGAGCATTTAGCTGGATTAATAAGGTCAAGTTTATTTATATTGCAGTAATTCTGTAACCGATTTAAATTATTTTGGAGTGCTATCATGTCATCAATGGTAGATATACTTGCATAAATTTTCATGTCATCTGCGAAAGTTAAAAGATTTGATGATTGCAGGCTTCTGTCAATGTCGTTTACGTAGACAACAAATAAAAGTGGGCCTAGCAGAGAGCCTTGGGGTACACCACTAGACACCGAAACCTTACTAGACCTATAATTATTGAGTGCAACAGTCTGTGATTGGTTTTCAATGTAGGAGGAGAGCCAGCGGAGTAAGTCACCACGAATTCCTATTTTAAAGAGCTTTTTGATTAACATGGTGTGCCAAATTCTATCGAATGCCTTACTGTAGTCTGTGTACACGACGTCAACCTGCCTACCTTCATCCATGTTTTTAGTGATAAACTCGTAAAGTAAAACTAGGTTTGTGGCTGTAGATTTTAGCTTTAGAAAACCGTGCTGAAAAGGACTAAATGAATTCGAAATTGCAAAATAAAGCTAGTCGTATACAATTCTTTCTAGTACTTTTGCTATAATACACAATTTAGAAATAGGTCTACAGTTTACGATTTCAGCTTTTTTGTGCACGGGTGTGATAAAGGCCGATTTCCATATCTTGGAGACTATGCACAACGACAGGGACTTTGTGAATAGAAGCAAGATAGGCAGAGCGATAGAGGATGCACATCTTACCAGTGTTTGAGGTGATATATTGTCTGGACCTTTTGATATGTCTAATTTACGAAGTAAGTTTGTCACGGTATCAATTTTCACTTCAATATGATTGACATCAGAAACAGAATTAGACAAGGTCGTATCACAAACAGTGGCTATTGAGTTGTTTGAAGTGTCATTAATGTCATAATTGATAAACGTTGATTTAAAGTAGGACGAGAAAGCATCGCAGATAGATTCACCAGTGTGTATTAGTGTATTGTTATAATTAAATAAATAATAAATAAATAAAATTAAGTGTACTAGGTATGGAATTCGAACTTGAGCGATTTTTTACGAAAGTCCAAAAATATTTCGGTTTGTGTTTAATACATTTTAGCTTTCTTAACATAATTAATGTAGCAGTTGGATTCCAATACCTTATCTCGTTCACGTAAGAGTTTAAATGTTTGCCCATCGGATAAATTGCCATACGTCTTAAACTTTTTTAAATATATATATTTTTCTTTTATTGCTTTAATTAGTGATTGATTGTACCATATAGGATATTTACCCTTACGATCGACTTTCTGAGGTATATACGTATTTCATAAGTTAGTAATAGTTTGATAAAAAAAAGTAACTGACTCGTCCATTGAATGGGATGAGAACTCACATTCCCAATCAATCGCAATAATCTTATCATTAAAAGACTGAAAATCACCTTTACTGAATAAATAACGTAATCTGAGCGCGCCAACCAGAATAGGTAATTGGAATAACTCAATTATCTATCTAGTAAAGCATTTATTTTGTGACACATCCACCAGCAATGTACCGAAACATTTCTCCGTATTGGATTTACCAATAAATAAATAATTAATAATCTATTTATGTCTTCATCTTTTTTTTAAGACCTACTTTTAAACTAGGTTATTACATCTGTGATGTAAAAAAGAAAACTCTCTCAACCCAATATTTGTGAGCCACACAACTTTCAAAATCACGTTGACAGAACGTTTCCTATTACGAGGGACCTATATAAATATCGATAACGAAATTTGTAATACACACTTTTATCTCTAAACTACCGCTTCATACAGGTATGTCTCAGCTGCTGCTCTGCTTTCATATATTTTCTTAAACTTGGTATAGTAAGAGCAAAAGTAGTTGAACAATGAAGAAATTTCTAATACGATTTTATACTATTATACTATTTCGCTTTTATGAATTGGCATTATATTAAACTATCATCTAACTATTATTGCAATTATTGCTAAGAACGATATAATCATAACTAATCCTAACCAATATTAAAAAAGAGAATCACACTTTAACTACTCAACCGATCATGATAAAATTTCGCAGACAGGAGTACAGTCTAAAGGACATAGGATACCTTTCATCCATTGATAATCTCGCAAATATTTAGCGACTTATGACTACTACAGACGCAGCAATAATATTTACAAGTGTCTTTTAAAAACAACAAACTCGATAGAAACAGATATTGCGACCACTCAGTGGGGGCGTATTGAAATATTCCCCAGAGATTCGCACTTGTAACTTTTCAGTTTTGACTTTTCCTACTGAACGTGCACTGCCCGAAGTTTTGTTTGGCAAACCAGAGTAAGTTTGAATTACTCGGTTCGCTGCGAGTCTAGGACTTACGTGTCATATTCAGGATGGGACATATGGTCTGGTGGACTATCATTGTTCAAGTGCTACGCTTGAGTAAAACAATGTTTTTTTGCTTTGTACGATGCTGTACAAATTTTTGTAGTATTAGAATCAAATGGCGTGCTTCATATAGTATTGTGCGTTCCAAAATATTATAACTACATATTATAAAACAAAATCCTCTACCGCGTTTGTATGCGATAAACTCAAAAACTACTGAACGGATTTTCATGCGGTTTTCACTAATAGACAGAATGATTCATGAGAAAGGTTTGGGTGTATAATTTATTAAGGTTTTGTACTACCCGTGCGAAGCCAGGGCGATTCGCTAGTTCTATATCAAATTATATAATATTTTCCAACATTTTTCCATACTATCTAAAAATATCATAAAACCTCATTATTACAGGCTGTATATAACAGCGCAAAATAATAAAAAATTGACGTTTGATTTTGTCACGTCGTTACTTAGCCTTTCAAATGCCGGATGTGTTTTAGAATCGAAAATGAAATTATTATAAAAAGATACAAAATATACTATCAAACAAATAATAATAAAGAAATATTAATAACATAATACACTGATAAAAAGAAAGAATCCATACTAATATTATAAAGAGAATAGTTTTATTTGTATGTTTATATTTTATATATATTATTATGTGTTTGTTTGTTTGTAAGGATTTAACTTAACAACTATTCACCCAATTTCAAAAATTCTTTCACCATTAGAAAGCTATATTATCACCGAGTAACATAGGCTATATTTTATTTTGAAAATAAATACTGTCACAAGACCTAACCTACTTTTACGTGAGTGAAGCCGCGGGCAAAAGCTAGTCTTTTAATAAAAAGGCAACGTTAGATATAACGTAAATATTGTTTTCGTAGTATTTATACAATTATTACAAAAATACATAAATGTTTAACAAAGATTATGTTACTACAACATTTGTCCCAAGCGCTTCCATGTTTGTAATGTCATTATGTTATCGTATTACATTATTTTACACGCAGCTATCTGACATGCTGAAAAACGTTGTGACGTCACATATGCGCTCAGATAATTTTTTTGGAGATTCAGTCGCGCATCGCCACAATCATATAAAATCAAAATATATTTATTAATTATGCACACAAAGTAGTGTTTATGACCGTGAAGTTTACCGTAACTAAACTATATTAAAATTTACATTTATATGTAGCGACGTTTAGCAAAACAATGACACAGAACCAATGAGACGAACGGACAAAAAACACCCTTACAATTCTGTTCAATCTGACCACCAAACTCACTTCCAAAGACTTGGTAGTGTTTCCTTGCCATCGTTTCTGCAATGCTTAGAGAATACAGACATATCCATGAACGCTGGTCACCGCTATTACCCCATGTACCACAGCATCATCTCACGTAAAGGCATTAAAAAGTGCCGATAATATATATAAAACTAAAGACAGAAATGTATTTATTATGTAAAAGTTTTCATCTCCAACTCTTATATCTCTTCGAATTCGTCTTCGACGTCTATAGTAATAAACTTGTGCTACGAATTCCAATGTGAGTCCATTAGTGATATCTTAGAAAATAGCATTTGCGGCAGGCGGCAACAAAGAGCAATCTTCAGAAGATACATTTTCCTTTCTAACATTCACAATGATAATCGCAAAATCATAACAAGAGGAACTTCCATCTACATCTTCGTTAATCTAAATTTGAACCTTTAACACACAACATAAATCATTTATGTTATTGCGTTTCTTCATGCATGCATATTAATGCTCGCATTAATTATTGAGCAATAAGATAAAACATTTGGCATAGAACCTACTTAGAAATACAACTTTTCGATGTAGACCGACCGTTATGATATGCGTAGCAATTGCGATCAGTTGCAAAACGTAAGAATATTTTTGGTAACATGCAGAAGTAAGGTGTGGAAATAGACAATAGAGTTAGTTATTGATTGATGTTATGTGTTTAATATTATAATTTATGAGAAGCTGGTGTATTCTTTTTACCGACCGTTAATGGATGTACATATATACGAAAGTAGTCCTTGGTAATTATGATATAGACCAGTATAAAACAACTATACATTCCTGTTTGTCAATCAATTTTGGTTTCGTCCGATAATAAATTGTACCCACTGAATATACACACATAGGTATACGCAGACTCATTCTGATGCATAAACTTTTGTTTGTACATTAAAATAAATTTCTAACACAAAAATAATGAATATATTGAAATATCCCTGGAGAACTACTTGAATATAAGTTCCAACTTCAATACAATCAGTACCTACTTTTCTAGTTGTTTCAGGTCACATTTTAACGTACAGAACAAAAATTATTCACCAACTTTAATTGAATTTGAAATTAGTTCTCGTACCTAACACAGTTTTTATAACCTAAATTTATTTCATATTCATACATCCCTCTTAACAATACAAATTGTAATCGCATTTTACATGATGACGCTGACTGTGTAAACTTTTTATTGAATTCATCAGAAGCCTCAAAGACACGAGAGATAGGTACGGCACTGCTTTCAGACTTTAATTAATTTACCTAGCAACACGTGAGAGAACTTCGTTTTCAACTAAAACATTTTGAGCCATGAACTTCCTCTTACAGTTTGTAAGATTCTGCAAAACTATTTGTCGTGCGGCCTTGATGCTGCCGAACGATACACTTGATATATCTTACTAAATGAAAAATCCTTGATGATTTGGAATATATTTATTTTCTTGATAAACGAGTTTATCTTGCTAATGACTTATTGTAAAGTAAATAATTCAAATAAATAACTGTGTAAGTATTGTAATGTGCTGACGCGGTAACGTGCGCGGTATGTCGCTGACACGGTAACTTGTGAGGTTAAAAACCGAACATATTCCCGGGCCAGACAAGATGAGATGCTGAGCAAAATATAACAAACATATGTATGAATATTTGAAAATCATTAATTTTTAAACAGGGTTGTCAAACATTTCATTATATGTTCGTAAAACGGGACTTGTTGATCTATTCCGGAATCATAAAGTGCGCACGCTGGGTGCCGGTGTGGTGTTGTCGCTTTTCTGCCGCTCGTGTTGCGCTCCCTCCGCCGCCGCAGCTGCTGCCATCGCCTCTGTCATGACTACTGCTGCCTGTCCTGACATCGTGGGACTTGCTTCTGTATTACGATTTTGTCGTCTCTGTTTGAACCAATCATGTGGGATGCGTCGTAATAATATGACTGTACCGATTACCAGTAACATACCAAATATGATATAAATCGTCGTGTGTAATGGTGTATATCGTGAAACGTTAGTCTCTGGCTGAAAACTTTTACTATTTTCGATGCCCTCTATCTTGTTTCGAATTTCTTCGGCTGTTTCTTTAAACATCAAATGCGACTTGTTAAATATTTTAAATGTAGGAATGCTGATGTTGATTATGTGATTAATTGGCACAATAGTAGATGTGTATAAGTTGGGTAAAATTCGTAGCTCGCTAGTATGAGGTTTGTGAGGATATATCGTAAATTCTTCCGTCTTGATTAAACAACCGTGACTCAGTAGTCCGGTACCCGTCAGCTGGTGCGCGGTAATCTGATCGTCGCACATCGTCGTACATTGTATCGTTCGCAACACCTATATGTATGTATGTATTGATTATGTAACTATCTTGCCATACATTCTTACATTATATTTCCTTCAATATGCATTCTTGATTTTGTTCTTCACACAGATTTTTGTCACTCTTCATCTGGTATTCAGGCTTCTGACTATGACAAAAGTAGAGCAGCGATAGCTCAGTGGGGAGACCAACAGACTGCAATGCAGAGGGTCTCGGGTTCGAACCCACGTCGTGCACCTTTGACTTTCGAAAGATATATGACTTTTCGAAATTATGTGCGTATTGATTGACAATTATCACCTGCTCCGTGCCTCGGAGAGCACGATAAGCCGTCGGTCCCGGTTGCCATGAACATCTTTGGCAATAGTTATTTGGGAAGTCACAAAAGATCCCACTGGGTCGAAGTGTCGCCGGTCTGTACTGACTAGTCCCCACACAAGATAAGATAAGATGACAAAAGTATGCTTCTTGTACAAAACAGTCCTTGATATCTGCTTCACTCATGGGTATAAAAGTGCCCTTTCTTATATTCAACGCCACATAATTTGACACCGGCGATATCAGGTAGGCTTTGTTTTCATGGTGTTTAGGAACGGGTATCAATTTGAAGATCTCGAACGTCTCTCTACTGGTAAGAGGTATTCTTATCTCTAACAATAAATACTTTTCCAGCATCTTTGTTTTGACCTTGAAAAGATTGTGAAGTTTGCTTGAGATCGTGTTTAATTCACTAATTAATTGATCTGACGTTACTAGGTGTAAGTTGATGCAGCCTTGATAAACATCCATGATTGTATCCATGATTTTATTTTGTAAATCTTTCAAGGTGTTCAGCACATTTGTCGCTATTAAAGACCCGATTGTGAAATCATTTAGAATGCTACTTGTTTTAGTAGTCTTCTTCAACTCGTATATAGCTCTGTCTAATGCTATCATATGATTGATAATTTATGATATTTATTTATGATGATTTATAATTTTGTGTTGTTGATTCATTGCACTCTCAGTACGTTTTAATAGATTATTTTTGGATTCTATGATAGTCGTTTGATTTTTCTAGAGATTTATCATGTGATTATGATTTTGTTGGAGTAATTCAATTTCCTTTTTGTACTGTTCGGCAAATCGGTTGTCTAATACCCCGAACAAAGTGTTAGCAAGATATCCGACTCCATTTATAAGGCCTCTCTTGTTACGTTGTTGTCTGGCCGATGTCTGCGTCGAATCGAATTGCTGACTTGCTAAAAGTTGATTGTAGTGTTCGAGCTCTTCGTATCCATGACGTAACTGGAATACTATTGTGTTACATTGACCTTGCCCTTGCATTGTTTTGCATGACGTATCGAGCGTTTGTGCCTTGTTGCCTTGCAGAAAAGGGTTTATATCATAGTAAATAACAAGTTTCCACTCATCCTTGATAAATAGCATGTTTGATAATTATCATAAATAGGCCTTGATTTTCTCGAAATTGAGTAATATGTTCTGGGTGATTGCGCTTGCTTATTTAGATTGCTAACATTGCAAGTCGCTTCGGTATTATGTTCGTGACTGACCAGTCTTGACAACTTGATAATTTTTCTTTTCATATAGGCACTCTTGATCTTCAGTGTGACAATGCGGACAAAACCATCTTTCCCAGGACGAAGATCCATCACTCGGCCCATGATCCACTTGCCAGGCTGTAGGTTTTCCTCATGAACAAGAACTACATCATTCATCTTGATATTTTCCTTTTGATATTTTCATTTTGACCTTGACGTCAGCTGGGACAGATATTCCGTGTGCCATCTCTTCCCCATATCTTGCATAATTTTTTGAGTTAGACACTAGCGTTTTCTGAGATCTCTTTCACTAGGTATAAGCGTCAATAATGGGCCACTTGACAGGAAGTGGGATGGAGTTAGGTACTCTAAATCCTCCGGATCTTCTGTTAAAGCGCTCAAGGGCCTTGAATTTAAGCACGTCTCGATCTGCATCAGCAGCGTGGAGAACTTCTCGTAGGTAAGTTTTTGTTCTCATATCACACTCTTGAGGTGAGACTTAAAGCTCTTCACTGCCGCTTCTACGGCCTTGGTCACCATACACGCAAATACGGCTACCTATCCTTTTGTGGTTTTTATACCACGACCCTTGTTGGCTTTCAAAAGGACATACCCGGTGAAACCTATGTATGCTTGAAAGGACGAGAAGGACAGACTCTTGCTTCAGGTAAGTCCCCCATTATTTGCTCTTGCATGTTCAGCCTTTGTTTTTTACATGTTACACAATAATATATATATTTCTTAATTGTGCTAGCTCCCCTTAGTATCCAATACTTCTGTCTGTGTGTGAATGCCAATGTTATTCGCCGTGTAATGTGCGCTCGTGTGCATTATTTATTATCAATTCTGTTAGGCGATAATTTTGCGGTAAAATAATTGGGTTTTCCATGTCGGGACTAATATAGTCGTTCCGCAGCCTCCCACCCACACGCATATTTCATCTTCCAATATTTCACCTTGAACTTGTTTTATTATCCTTTTTTTTGCCCCTTGTAATTCCGATATAGTAAGCCATGATACAGTTCTTCTATCTTGTTCACCTTTGTAAGTTTTGTAAATGAGCTATATTTTTCTGTCATATCATTGATAATACTATTGTGACTGCAGTGCGTGATGACATTAACTTGCTTTAACTTTTTTGCTTCTTCTTTGGTAGTATAAATGCGTTTCTCTAAAGTTCGTGTTCCTTAGTGGATAGCCATATCGGGCCATGCCACCATAACGGATGTTGCCTTAATTGACTTGCTTGAGTCCGTGGCTGGCGCAATTTGCAGGGTTCTCTGTGGATTTGACATAACGCCAGCAGTCATGCGTCATGATTTCAACAATTTGGCATACTTTATTTGAAACAAATGGCTTCCAGCGGTCAGAATTCCTTTGTAGCCACCCAAGCACTGCCATGGAACCAATCCAACCATAAATCTTCACTTCTGCATTTAGTGATAGGGCTTACTTGATTTTCATCATAACCTTGGAAAGCAGTAAGGCTCCACTCAGCTCCAGTCGTGGCAAGGAAATTTCTTTATTGCAGGGAACGAGTGTAGATTTTCCAACAATTAATTTAATACAAGGTGTCCGGTAATTAATGGATAACCTTGAAATGTCTTATAGTAGAACTGAAGACCGTTCAGAAAAAATGAAAAATTAAATAAATATATATTAAAAAGTGCAAGCTATATTAGCATAGCATACTTTTGGCTGTCTATCTATTAGCATAATTAGTGTTTAATAATAAAACAACAAAAAACCGATGGATTTCATTAATTTATGGTTGTAGTATACAAGAAAGTTATACATGGTAATTTAAAAAAAACCACGTATCTCAGGTAGTAGTTAGGATAGACTTTTTTTCATATTTTTTTCTGAACGGCGATCAGTTCCACTATAAGATATTTCCAGGTTATCCATTAATTACGGGACACCCTGTATATTATTTGACCCAATTTCATTATCTTACTATAAACAACGCAAGCGAATGCCTTTTGCGACGCGTCGCAGAAACCGTGTAATTCAAGCTTACACGTGACTTCGCAGCCTAACCATCGTGATATTTCGATATTATTTATGTCAATAATATCACTTTGTATTGTTTGCCATTCTTTATATATATCCTTAGGGAGCTTATCATCCCAGGACATGCTTGTTTTCCAAACTTGTTGAAATAGCAGTTTCATTTTGGTAGATAGCGGAGTTAATCATCCGAGCGGATAAAATAGTTGAGAAATAGCAGACAGCAGCGATCTTTTCATGTCTTGAATGTCCTTGTCGACTTTGCATTGAAAAAGGAAAACATCTTTTCCAGAATTCCAGAGTAAACCGAGAGTCTTGGTAGATTCAGTTTGCTTGAAATTAAAATTGCACTGCCCTTGTTGGCTTGTATTGTCTAACAATTCTTGATAGTTCGACTTCCATTTTCTCAAATAAAACACCTTTGTTTCATAAGACTTCTTAGATCTTTCATTTTCAGGGCAGATTCTAATGAAGCCATTGCTCGAATCAAATCGACTATGTAAAAATTATTTTCCACTATTTCAGCGGCCTTGGGTTTGCAAGATGTAGGGTAAGGATTGCGAGTTTTATTTTTTACATGGTGATATGCATTGACGCATACCCCTCCGCGGGAGCGGGCGGAGGGATTATGTCAGACTCACCGGGGTAAAAGAAAGATGTTGAAAAGATAATGTACCTTCCGGAAAACCGACTAAACCTGCTACGGTGTTCCTCAACAACAATCAACGGGGCCGCGCGAATCACTTTCGCATGCGGTCGCGACCCAGCCGAGGTTTTGGCCCGCCGTATGAAACGGCACATCTCACTTAAAAACCCTGCTGTCTCCCCCCTTAAGGACGGACACGACACAGAGGCGCGCATAGGAACACGCACGCCGCCTCTCGGACCTGGTGCTGATTGGATGGCGGGCAGGCCCACGAAGGCCATTGCAAGATAAGGTGCGGAAGTCCGCATGACCAAGACGCAAGACCAAGTGGTGCCGTAGTTAACTGGAAATGCTGCAGCGGTTTCTGAGGGCTACCTCGCCATATTATTCTTTGAAGAGGCTGGTCATATTCATGTAAACAAATAGCACGAAACATTTTCCACAGTCATCGGTAAAGGTCAGTTTATATTGCCTCTACCCTAAAATTAATGTGAAAGTATCATTTTGTAAGTTCGGGCCCGTATACATGCAATCATTGAGACTTAACCCACTGGATGTTTTTGCGATGTATTGAAGACTACTCGTAGTTTTGTAGTACTAGAGTCGTCCCGGAGTACGCAATGGTGAGGTAAATAGCAATCGAGTCCGGGCGTGCTATCGTTGTAGTTAATACGTTTCATATGTCGTAATTCCTGATATTCATGTATAAACAACTTGTAGGCTATTTTTAGCTCGCTATTTCTATGCAGTTTTTCTCTATCTGATAAAATTGGGTGATAGCCTGGTGCTTAGATTGGCCCAATTCATCAATGTTAGACTTAAGAGGTAGTCTAACGATATATTTTTCATCGTTCGACCTTGTTGTCGTAGATTTATAAAAATCAATACATCGAGTCTCTTCTGTTAATTATGACTCATATGCCGATACATTTTCTATTCCCAAAACTTTTGTATGACTTGAAGATTGTTAAGATCTACGTTGCACTGAAGAGATTGTACCTTGCCGCACAAAATCCATCCGAGACGAGTTTCTTGGGCGATTAGTGACATGTTACGAATTTTGTATATTCCGCCCATAATAATATTGGAATAGATATCGGCTCCAAATAAGATGTCAATGGGCTTGCTAATATTGAAATCGGAATCTGCCAATTTTATTTCTTGCTATAACTCCCATGTTGGGCGTGTGAATGAAACATCAGATAAGTTTCTTGTTAAACTTTTCACATTCGTACTAAAGGCGTAATCCTCGGTCATCGAATTGCTGTGTATTCGTATCATTCCATTGCAAATGTTATCCTTGGTGTCAGTTATCATTGACTTGCTCAACTCATCGGTTCATTGAGATATTGTTTGCCGCAGGCCTTGATGATGCATCGACCGATGTCACATTGCATTTCGCAAATGCTGAGTGCAGCAAAGTATATGATATCCGTTGCACTCGCGGCATCGCTTATTTGAAGTACGGTCAAAGACAAAAATTGAGTAGCGAATATCTTTGTGTTTGTGATGTTTTTACGCAAACAATGAAACGTTATTTAATGTAATGATCATCACTTAGTTGTTTATTTGAAATTAATACTCACAATCATAATCAGAACAGGCGACAGTATAAGTGAGGAGGGTTTATGTGTATGTGTGCAATGATTTTATTGAAAAAGGTCGTAAGAAAAACAATTGTGATTCTATTGCTTTTTAAAATTGCTACTCGACTTTTACACCTGACCGTACCTTTATTTTTCCATTATGATTGTAAAGACAATTATAACAAAGATTTACTCTCTCAATTGCTTGTCTTTTCTGTGATGCCGACATATCTAGGAATTGCTCGCAGAAATAGATTCCATGTTTAGCGCTGCTACAAATTGGGTATAATAACTTATATCTTGTATTTGATTTCGTCGTAGCCTGGTTGTTTGAGAAATTCGTGAAATGGTACTATTAATTTTGTCCATCAGATTCCGATGAGATAGACCTTTGTTGATAATTTTCTTGTTTTCATCTGGCCGATTCCATTGTAGTGAACTTGTTTCTAAGAAATTAAGAAATTTTTCCAAATTGGTAATTCTCAATTCTCGTGGCTCCTTTATTGATTCCAGGTAGTCACTATGAGTTTCAGCATCTAATTTTTGCACTAAAAGATATACCAAAATTAGATCCCACGTATCTATGTTAACGCCTAAGTTTTTGATCGCGTTTAAGCATTCTGTGGCGACATCATAAAGGCGTTTTTTGTGATTCACATTCGCTTGCTGCGTCACAGATAAGTTCATCATAGTGTTTATGTGAGTTGTAAAAATTAACTTCTTGTTATTATACCTGTTGTTTAATATTTCCCAACATGTCAAATAATTTTCAGAGCTGATTTGTAGGTGTTGTACTAAGCGCTCAGCTTCGCCCTTAAGCTGGCTCTTAAGGAATTTCATTCGTTGCGCGTTTGAAAAGCTTGGATTTTTGTGTATAACTTCACTAAAAAGGTCTTTAAAAGACACCCACTGCTGGTAATTGCCATTGAAGATAGGAATGTCAAGTTTATGTGTTGATTTTTCACGGTATGACATGGACCATAGCTTGCTATTTATGGCCTTCTAGATGTCATGATATTTTTGTTCGTGCTCCGTGAACCTTGCTTCGTACTGTACGTTAGACCCGTTTATTTCGCCGTCTATCTCCCAATGGAGTAAATCAATTGCCTTCCAGTGCACATGAAGAGTCTGAAGTGAATCTTCGAACTCCCATCGTTCTTGTATGACGTCTACGTTGATGTTAGAGACTGTTCTCGGAAACGCCTTGAAATATCTCAACTGTTTTTTATACCTCTCATCAAGCTTGCCAAGATTACTTATGTTTGAGGTATTTTTTTTTTGGTTGAATGTTCTTTTCTTGAGCAGCTTTCTTCGAAAGGTATATTTTCAACTTTTTCTACGTCTTGAGATGTGAATGCTGTGTCGCTCAAACCAGTCTTGATTGGTTTTTGATTAGAGTGCTGCGCTTCATATGACGTAGTAGGTTGTACTGACAGCGATTTGGAATTGGGACTGATACTCATCTGCTTAATGTAAAGTTTGGCCTCTAAGTAACCTTGCCTTGTCTGCTGGTAATGTTCACCGAGTAAGTATTCATGGTAAATACTCCGAAAGCTTCGCATGCTTCGTTCTGTACTCATTTCAACATCTTTCCAGAGCTTCGAGACGCCTTTTAACTTGTTCTGCGGTCCTAAGGGATGAACCATCCTTTTTAAAGTTAATGAAAATTTCTTGATCTCCTCTGATAACAGAGATTGCTGATAAAGTATACCACCCATATCCATCTTGATGTAACTTGATATAAACTTGAAAATAAAATGGACGTACCTATATAAACTCGATAGAATAAGGTACCTTACTTGCTGTTTGTATATTTTTGGTGTGCACAATCTTGTAGTTAATGCGGACTTGTATTTCACAACAAAATTGCCACAATATAAAACTTGCTCTTGATGGTTCTTGATAGCTTAGTGATGTGATGTGTTCTCGTGTGATATTTGCGCCTTCTCAAGTCAATCGGTGAGATCCGCTTGCGGGAGGCCGATTAAACCGATTCGCTACCACACGAAATCGCAAAAGATCAACAAACCTTTGCTCGAAGGACCACAATGTCGTACGGTTGCCTTGATGCTGCCGAACGACACACTTGATATATCTTGCTAAATGAAAAATCCTTGATGATTTGGAATATATTTATTTTCTTTATACACGAGTTTATCTTGCTAATGACTTATTGTGAAGTAAATAATTCAAACAATTAAATGTATAAGTATTGTAATGCGCTGACGCGGTAACGTGCGCGGAATGACGCTGACGCGGTAACTTGTGAGGTTAATAAACCGAACATTATTATTGTATTACATTAAATGCTAGATGTTATTCATCTTGTTCGTGATTTCCTAAGTAACCTAACTCCGTTTTGTGTCTTAATACTGCTTTTGTACCGAATTTTGTTAACATTTACATCAATTTGTAATTAATGCATTTGCTGTGGATAAACCTAGGTAAATAAATAAAATTTATCATCTCTTTAATAAACAACTCCCGCACTAGGAATTATTCCTGTGTCACGGGGGACTTTACAAATATTCAAACAACGGACACAAAGAACACCCCGACTCGGAACAATTATTTGTGAATCACACAAAGTTTTATTCCGTTTGGAATTCGAACCCATAACACTCGGCGCAGTGGCAGCGGCGAGGCGACCACTTAAACTACTACACCATCCATATTGCCAAAAATGTTGCTTTTGTACCGAATTTGTTAAAATCGATTTAGCGGTTTAGCATAAATGTGTAATAAACGTACAGAGGTAAATTACCATAAGTTTTATAAATTTAACAAACATTTAAACTCTCAAATATTTTCAAAATAGCTAAATTCTACCTGCGACTGAACAGAAAAATCAACTGTTTAGAGGTGATTTACAGATTGCGGCGGGCCGTTGATTAAAGGTTAATCAATATTTAATGATTCAGATTAAAATCGAGAATGTGTGACTTCAACTAAGTAGTAGTTACCGATACTTTCATACGTAAAAATGAAATATTAAGGTTTGACTGCGCGGGCGGTAGAGAGGAGTGGACGTCTCGTCGTTGCCGCCGTGTTCGAATCTGACACGGATCAGTTACTTGTGTCATCAAGAAATTATTGTTCCTAGTCTAGATGTACATTAGATTAGATAGATTTAGATTAGATTACAAGCAGCGATAGCTCAGTGGGGAGACCAACAGACTGCAATGCAGAGGGTCTCGGGTTCGAACCCACGTCGCGCACCTCTGACTTTCGGAAGTTATATGACTTTTCGAAATTATGTGCGTATTGATTGACAATTATCGCCTGCTCCGTGCCTTGGAGAGCGCGTTAAGCCGTCGGTCCCGGCTGCCATGAACATCTATGGCAGTCGTTATTGGGAAGTCAGTGCCCTATAATATCCTGACACTGGTCTCGCCCTAGGGTATCGTTAGCCTTCGGGTTGCGGAGGTCAGGTGGCGACCGCTCCGTGTAAAAACTGATATCCAGTTAAATCCGGTTAGAGTAGAAAAGCCGACCCCAAGTGACTTGGGAATAATTAAGGCTAGGGAGAAGAGTCTACATGTATTTTGTATGTTTGTAAAGTCTCCCGCGAGCTAGAGCTTAATACCCAGCACGGGAGCAGTCTTTTAAAAAGGTAATGTTACACAAAAGTGAATGTTAGCCAAATGAAATCTGTTTCTTTACAATTTGTGCATATGCGATGCGACCACTTACGGTGTCTCCAATAACTAATCTGTTGTGGTTTTCCGTACTACAGAGAGATTACTCGAAACCCACAAATAGATCGGTTATCGGGAACTGCTGTTACGCCACCATCTGTGCAATCATATGTAGTTAACGCTATCTCTAAACGCAATCTCTAAAGGGGGCGATAGAGTTGTATCTTCGTTTATCTCTTTGTATATACAGGCATAAACTTGGGTCCAAAAATCATAGTTGGGGATATGTTAGTTTAATACATTACTCCTAGATTTTCCAGATATGTTTTTGGTTTAAGTCGAAACTATTTCCGTGATTGCCTAGAATGCAACACTTTGTGCTGCCGCGTAGATTATTTTGGCTGAAAACTCAATTACTATTCGATGGATCCGCGAATCTTATTTTTAGTTTCATTAAGATCCCATAGGAGTCTAGCTTCTGTCCTGTACCGTACATTTCAAAACTCCTTGCTGATTCTGAGAACTTCTTAGAAAACTTAGTAACACACAATTTTCCGGTTATTTTACATCTCATAGGAGTTGAGCCTAATGTCGTCAATCTTGCATTGCTAGACACCTTGTCACAACTGAAAATTTCTTGACAGAAAATTGAGTAAAACTCTGCTTGACCCAGGAATCAAACTTTCGGTCACATCTAGGTCCCATAGGACTCAAGCCTATTGTCGTCTAGCGAGAACAAGTCCACACCCCATTCTAGACGAACCCTGATTGTGTTCGCACTTTGCTTAACCCAGGATTCGAACCCAGAACCTCAGGCACAGCCTCATTTATTAGCATTCACTACCACTGTGGCACTCAGACAACCTCGTGAAGCAAATACAATCCCTCTTATACAACCAACTCACCAAACACACGACATCAATTAACATTTTAAACGTAACTAAGAACTAATATTGATAAGCGTCGACACACAGAGCAGAGAGTGAATCAGTAATGAGTGAACTTTAACAGTAATTTAACATTCCAGCGTTTGACTTACAGTAATTGTGTTTGATTTGACGGATGACAATAATTTGTGTGCTGATTTGAATTACTCGATATGAGTGGATATGTCGAAGAAAATCTTTAAATGGTATTAGTTTATCTGCTTGAAAGCCTAACTTTAATATTATATGCGAATGTGAGTTTGTTCGTTACGCATACATACCTTAACTACTTTTATTCAGATAAAATACTAAGTTACAAAGGGATAGCAATTTATTGATGCGAGAAACGTCGTGGACAAAGTCTAATCTATACTATAAAGAGAACCTCTCCCTTGGACTTCCAAATCAATCTGTTGGTGGATATCCCCTGACCTTATGACCTTGTGACCCCTATATCTCGAAGGTCTTTTGACCCACAGAGCCAATACTCAAACTCGAACAGGGATGACTCCAAGGTGTCTGCACACCAAGTTACAAGTCAATCGGTCCAGTGGTTCCGGAGCTATGCCTGTCACTAACAAACTGTCACTAACAGACAGACACACAGACCCACATAGTGTTTTCATTAACCTCTTCGAAGAAGACTCAGAGGTTAATAAAACAATGTGACTGCCTTGTTCACACAGCAGTAATGTATGCCTATTTTCTAAAATATCTTAGTCACAGCTAATAGGAGACAAGAGTCGAATCGCCCGAAAGTGGGAATCGCGTGCGACCTAGTGATGCCTAACAAAGTTTGGGTGTAATACACCTTCATATCGCAGTAACTAAACCACAATCGAAGTAGCCTTTACATGCGGTTTTGCTCCCTTGGCTCTAATGATCCCAAAGGACCGAAAGCTATCCCGGCATAGATATACAACATAGCCGCCTCAGTCAGTCTCTATTTGGTTTGTTTTTGTTTTTAAAATATAATACGAAGTATTATAAATATTTTTACTGCGCGGTTGGTGTAGCAGTTTAAGAGGTCGGCTCACCAATGCTAGTGCGTCGAATGTTTGTGGGTTCGATGCCCGCACAGGACAATTTTTTGTGTGATCTATGAATAGTTGAATCAAGTCTTAGTGTTATCTGTGTCCGTTGTTTGAATATGTGTAAAGTCGCGCGCAATAAAGGATTTATGCTCAGAACGGAAATTTTCTATTTTTAAGAATAAATAAAAAAATTAGGGTCTTAATTTGGAATTGTTTATATTATAGGTGTGTAACATATGTAGGAGATTGCAGCATGCTCAAGCAAATTCAAAATATAATTTGTAAACAATGCCATAAGTTATAATGAAGTCATTATCATCAAACAATAATTAAACTTCAAATCCATATAACAATTATAAGACTTAGTTGTACACGAAACTATTTTAATTAGATGTCTGGTCCCCTCGCCCATATGGCGAACGCATTGCCAAGTAACTACAAATATTAATAAGAGATGGAACATGACATTAGGATTTTGATTAACCGCATATCTCCTTATATTCCACCTACAATACTTTTGCATACGTTGTAAGATTCAAAGGAAGAGACAAGGGCGGTCTTTTTAACTTACATTGGACGTAGTTGTTTAAAATACTTTGGTTTAATATTCACAGCTTATTATCTCTAACCATGTAACGATTCATGTGAAAGCAACGCGACTGCAGATTGTTAGAGCAAATTATTAGTATTTAAAAATTCAAATATAAATAATAATAATAATAGGTCCTCGCTGGTTTCTGCACGAATCGGCCGGATCGACGGGGGTAGTACTACCCTCTTACAGAATACCGGCGTGAAGTACTGAAGTACCCGTACTGTTGCGTTTCGTATTGGTGAGTGAGAGAGCCGGAGGCCCAGTTACCCCGATCCTTTTCCTATCCTTTCCTTTGTCCTTTCCCTCCTTCATTCCTTTTTAAAGGGCTGGCAACGCACTTGTAACTCCTTTGGGGTTGCGGGTGTCCATGGGCGGCGGTAATCGCTTACCATCAAGCGATTCGTCTGCTCGATTGACAACCTATACAATAAAAAAAAAAGAAAAGACCGAATTTCGGTCACTGCGGCCAATCTTAACGGAGACGGCCAGTCTCCGTTAATCTGCGCAGGAGATATTATAGTGCACAAGCGTGTGCGCAAACACAAGTGCTCTCTCTGTTCCCTAACTCTCATGATCCGATGGGATCCGACACGACCGGAGAGAGATCAGGCGCAGGACCAACGGCTTTACGTGCTTACCGAGGCACGGGGATGTCTAACACCACCAACTTCCTAACTCCAGGGCTGCTATTGATACTTCTTAACAGAAAAACTCAATAACTTTATATTGGCCCGACCCGCGATTCGAACCCGAGACCTTAAGCACAGCAGTCGCATTCCTAACCGCTGCGCCACCAAGGTATACATAATCTCACATCTATATTCCCAAGACGTAGACAGAGATGTATTACACGCCCTCAGTTCATGGTGTTAGTTCCCACGTATTAGGCCTAGACATAGGTCCTATGTCACTCACTAGGCACATTCCTTGAGTTTGTGTTGCTACTGAGAATTTCCTGGTTGAGAAACTCAATACGAATATGCGCGATCCAAGAATCGAACTTGAGACATGCACAGTGGTCGCTTAAGCTACCTGCGACTGGACCGAATGTCTGGAGCAGGTCATAAAGATAAAAAAAAATGTTTATAAATTATAAAAAATATTATGCTTATTCGTTTATGACTTAATCGCATACAATCATATTCACTGATGTTGTTAATGATTGCTCAAGAATTAAGCGATAATCCTCGTATTGTAAACAGGGGCAGGCAGGTTATATGACGTCTTAGTTGAATAAAAAATACCCATAGACGACCAAAGTATAACCCATCATGTCCCTCCGCCCTTCAGGTAAATGCAGACCATTTTATTCAAAAATTCAAGCAAAAAATCTAGTCTGCTGCATTATTTATGAAGGTGCTACTCTAACCGTTCCACATAAGTTGTGTTATATAAATTCATGTTTGCGCAAAACGAAAAATCTCAAGGCGACAATTTTTACACGTGCCTACATAATTTACAAATACATTACAGAAATTCTGAATAGTATTGCTATAATATTCTCGTGAATGTTACAATATATTGCGGTCAGTAAATAGTGTTTATTGAAATGTGGTAGCAATCTCTTAAATTAACCAAATACTTCAATTATGAATACGTTTTATATTGGTTACAAAGCTAATGAGTCAATATAATTATTTAAAAAATAAAATGTAGGAGATTGCCGCGTTGGTTGCGAGAAAACACGGATCACGAGATCTCGTAATAGATTTCTGGATTAGATTAAGCAATCCAGAAATCTATTTCGAGCCAATCCAAAATTGAGCAAAGTAGAAAAGGTAGGCAATTCACTATAGAATTATTCTTAGATTCGTGCGAATCTAAAAATAAACCGAGTAGGTGATAATACCATCCTCCTGTCAAGAAGTACACATAGCTGTTGAAAGGTGGAAGTAATTCCATAACCGTCCTCTTCGGGGTAATACGGGTGTATGTCTTTCATTTATATACGTGTTTATACATATAAGATAAGAATCCAAAAACCTGTTAGGTAGCTAACTACATTTATCATACATATAATAATATAACCTTCAAGTAATTTAACCAAACCCATCGCACTTCAACTAATTTCTATATCGCAGTCAACTTCACAAACAATTACAAAAAAACGGACACTAACACCAGACCCAGACTTGAAACAACTATTTGTGACCACACTATTTTTGTCCCGTGATCAACTCCGCAACACACGGCTCTTTGGCAGTGTAGCTTTGCAGTCAGCTATTCCTCGTTCTATTGCCAGCCATTTCCATTTTCCATACATCAAGGGTCGCATATAGAGGCATTACACACATACCACGTTTCATCCTCATGTCTCTTTATGAGATGAATATTAAGAGCCAAGGGATATTTACAAGGAAATAAAAACGTTGTGTCGTTATTTTATTGTGTACGTTTCTGGTACAAAATACCGTGTAAGTAACGGGTACCGTTTTAAAGGAGTCTTTTTGTTGAGTGTGAATAATGCAATGGAAGTTCTTTTCTGTGCGAATTTTTGGTGTGTTACGTACATATGTTGATAAGGGGGAAGTTGATTGGTGATTTAAACAAAGATGATATCTTCTTTGATCGCCGTTTTGTTATACTTTGCAAATGCGGTTTTTATAGAACTTAATATTTATTTTAGAGTGTTAAGTTTTTTCAATGAATTAAGTATACTATAATTTTATGTTTTTTTACCAAATATAAGTAACCTCGAAACGAACGTGTTATTATGTCTCCATGTCAATATGGGTAATTGAATTTGTTTATATAATAATAATAATAAATATTATTTATTTCTCTCAAAAAGGTACAATGGTATTCTTATATTTATAGATACATCAAAAACAGAACCTTTGAGTACCTTTGGGAGTCATGATTCTGTATATTCATAAGAAAATGGTTTTACTTATGCACAGTCATAAATTGAAGTAAAATTAATTAATCATCGTTTCTAATCAAACTACTAGTACCTACGTATAAAACACAAATCTAGTATCTTGTACTAAATAGGTTGGGTAAATTACAGAAAACGCAAAATATATTTTACAAGAACGACAATAAGACATAATATCAATAAATTAAGAAGTGTCAATTGTAGGTTTTGATTTCATCTAATTTATAAACACTTTGTAGTTGTATAAATAAAATATTTCGGAAAATATACGATTACAAAGTACAAAGTTGCGAAAATCAATTGCAAGTAAGGGTTTTAAACAATTATTTCGAATGCCAGCTCCGGTCTCAACACACAAAGCGTGCACTAACATGTCACGATATGGTTTAGCTGATAATTTAATAGCGTCACCAGCACCATATGTTATACAATTTCAGAAACGATATAATCAACCAGGCATCTTATTCAATGTACACACAACTTTATTGATACATGCTTTCCTAAGAGAATTACTGTGGTTTTTTTTTATTGCTTTCATCGGTGTTTGACGAGCCAGCGACCCACTTGATAGTAAGCGCGAACCGTGGCTCATACAGATGGCTGTGTTTTCTTAGCATTACAGAAGCAATGTCAAAAAAACACAACCAAGTCGCTGCCTACCGAAAGGAAAAGGGAAATGGAGCAGGATCGGGTTTGAGAAGGAAAGGCTTAATAGGCCCCCGGCGTTCTCACTCACCGAACGAAACATAACTGATACTGTTATTTTACGTCAATCTTCTGTGAGAGGCTGGTACTTCCCCGGTCAAGCCGGCCCATTCATGCTGTAACCAGCGTGGCCCTACCACTTATAATTACGTTACGCTTGCAACTCTGACCTTTCAAAGTTATAATATGCGCTAGTTGGCTATCGCCCGCTTTAGCTGTGAAGACAAAAATCTATATTGCAATCGCTTGAAAATCTACATATCTGAGAGTTCTATATAATGTCTTTAGAAATATGTGAAGTCAGGTAACCTGCACCCAGCCAGCATGGTAGACTATAACCTAGCTTTTCTTATAGAGAGCCCTAATGGAACAGATTATAAACAAAGCTGCAATTATTATATACTCAGCGCAAAATTAATAATAGAAGACTATTCACCTTTAAAAAATCTTATCTCTAAAATAGATGCGAGAAAACCGAAGCCACATGGCATGAGATCACATAACAAGTTTCCGTTGGTCACATTATTCTCTACCTTTCTCGCATTCGAATTCACACGTCGTATATAATGTGGGCAATGCAAATCCAACAGTTGACTTATTGAAATGACCTAAAGCAAGCATTGATTTCAATAATAATAATTCTATACCCCGGTTTCGTCGCCTACGAAAATATATGGAGTAAATTTTGCAGTTTGACTGTGTTCGTGGTATAAGTTTGTGCTTTTGTTTGCAGTAGGTGTCCTGAATTCGGTTTCCGGGCAGGGCTGTTATTTGGTATTTGAGTTAGAAAACAGAATTGGAAAATTTGACCTGTAGTAAATTTAATAGGCTCTTCCTCTATATAAACATATGATAGTAAGCTCTAAGTGTTTGTATAATTTCATACATGCCTAAGTTTCTTACTGGCTGCCTCGGTGGCACAGCATGAATGCAACTGCTCTGCATGAGATCTTGAGTTGAATTCCCAAGTCGGACATATCGTTTATAAATTTCTCTGCCAAAAAACTCTTAGTAGCAACACGGACTTTGGAACTGTACTTTGTAGACGGCTAGGCTCGCCCTTAGGACGTGAGATCTAAAACCATAAATGGCGAACTGTCGATGCATAGATATAATGCACCCACATTTCACCAGTTAGTAGGTGTAGGCAGAGGTCTGCCTACATGTAACGAGGTACTTCAGGGGTTTAGGGGTGAGATTATGTATGTGTCCAGAACTAAATGAAGTGAAGCTAAAAAAATGGACAGAACAATATTTTTATAACAATCCTAACTAATATTTGTTTTGTTTTTTTTTTATTATAAATGAAAATGTGAGATTGTTTGTTTGTTACGGTTTCCACTTATCTTATCTTATCTTGTCTTGATTTGGGGGCCAGTCAGTGTAGACCGGATATTTTGTGTCAGCCCCGAGGTTTATCCCTGAGCTATCTCCCTATGAATGTACTGCATCAGTCGCAGCGTACACTTCAGAGGGAGAAGCCTGAAGTCTTCAGGGTTCGGATATGCCAATCCCATCAGACCCATCCTTAGCCCGGCCAACGCGTCACATTCACACAGTAGGTGTGATATGGACTCGTCCTGTTCACCACAGGCTCTGCAGATCGGATTGTTTGACAATCTCAATCTGCACAGGAAGTCGTTGGTGCCAAAATGACCAGTAAACGCTCCTGTGAGCAGGCGTATTTGGCCCTTGTTGTACCCGCAGAACTTCCAGGTAGACCCATCCTTAGCCCGGCCAACGCGTCACATCACATTCACATAGTAGGTGTGATATGGACTCGTCCTGTTCACCACAGGCTCTGCAGATCGAATTGTTTGACAATCTCAATCTGCACAGGAAGTCGTTGGTGCCAAAATGACCAGTAAACGCTCCTATGAGCAGGCGTATTTGGCCCTTGTTGTACCCGCAGAACTTCCGGGTAAAGCCCGTGGCTCTGTTTGCAATGAATTTCTTGGAGTGTTCCAGACTCCTAAAGGCCATCCACTCTAGCCTGTGTTTATCATTGCCATGTGCATTCAAAGCTGCCTTGACGGTACTCTCGGAGAGACCTACGAATGGCTCGGGGCCTACAAATAGTTGCTCCGAGCCCTTCTTGTCTAATACATCAGCCTCCTCATTACCCTGCACCCCTGCATGCCCCGGTACCCACACCAGCCTGGCTGTGTTTTTCCTGCCAAGTTTGTTAAGGGCTTTAACATAGTTCAGGACCAGTGCTGAGTCCACCCTACAGGAGATCAGAGCCTTAAGAGCAGCTGTCACTTAACAAGTCCGATCATTATGAAATTTCGCATACACGTTGTCAGGTGTACAAAACAGGACTTATAGATACCTTTCATCCATACAAAAATGCACAGGCGAGTCCGCGGGCCAAAATTTGTACATTATAAAGCTTACGGTATTCGAAATCTAACTGGGCAACCACTAAAAGACCTTTCCACCGAATTAAATATACTTGAGCAATGTTTGAATAAAATTAGCTGTGTGTATTTTGTTCAAGAACACGAAAAGGCGGAATGATAAGTGCATGAGAATCTTCCGTAGCATTGCGAAAGGTTTTATTTACAAAATGGCAGCATGATCTACGGATTCCTTTCAAATTATGTCGGGATTTCGCAGGTTTCTGTATTACAAACATCCTAACTAATATTATAAATGCGAATGTGAGTTTCTTTGTTTGTTACGCTTTCACGCCTTAACTACTTGACCGATCATCATGAAATTTCGTAAACACGTTGTCAGAAGAACAGAAAAATATATAGGGTACCTTTTATCTAGAAAATACTGTTCATGAGGGAGCAGCAGGCAGCTTACCCACGTAAGAGTAGGTTAGGTTAGGTTATGTTAGTACCCTTAGAGTGAGTGCCTTTGGGTAGGTCTCTTCGTGTAGTGGCCTGCCGTTTCACACGGCAGTCCGAAACCTCGGCGGGGTCGCGACCGTACGCGAAAGTGATTCGCGCGGCCCCGTCGATAGTGTTATTGTCGAGGAACACCATGGTAGGTTTAGTCGGTATTCCGGGAGGTATATTATTCTTATTCCATTTTTCTTTTACCCCGGCGAGTCCGACATCGACAACCCCTCCGCCCGAACCCGCGGAGGTGTAAGCGTCAAGGCATTCCCCACGTAAAAAAAAAAGGTTACGTTAGAACCAGTACCTTTTTAAATAAAATATAGCCTATGTTACTCGGTCATAATATAGCTTTCTAATTGTAAATGAGTTTTTAAAATCGGTTAAGTAGTATTTAAATCTTTACAAACAAACAGACAAACATACAAATGTTTCCCCTTTATAACAGTAGTCTAATAATATATTCACGTCGAAACTAACAAAAGAACATAAAACTTTTATGAAGAAAGAAAAGTAAATCGGAATACAAACCGAAGCTATCAAATAACGTGCAGCGACGACAGTAGCAATCAGATACGTCCGATGCTTTAGTATGCAATACGTACACTGACGCAATCAGTCGTCGCAATCACAAGACTCGATCGGTCCTAAGACAATCCATGTGAATAAGAGCAAAATACGATATAAACAATTTAAAAGCATCCTTTTAATACTATATTCGAATAAATAATATGATTAGGATGAAGCAAATTTTAAGCCATATCACTTGTCCATGCAGTGGAAAGGCCACAACCTTTTAGTTACAAGAAAGCGACTTAAGAGTAATAGAAGTCTTAACGCGTTTTGCTCGGTGAGAAAAATTCTGGAGTACATGTATACTCCAGAATTTTTTATATACCTAACTCATCGATTCTTAGGGCCCGTTTTCACTGGGTCGTTAAAGTCGCGTTCCTCTAACGATTGACCAGCAACGACAGTGAGCGCCCGCGACGCTTGCTATACGAAGAGCTCGCGACGCGGCGCATTTTCTCGAATCGGGAGAGTATTCATATCAAACGCTGCACTCGCATTACATTTGCGGCGCCAGCGCAGCGTTCAGGGTACCTAATGCAAGTTGTTTTTACGTTAACGCTATCGAAACGTTTACCGCGTTTGGCCCTCTGATTGGTTAGGAGCTTAGAACGGACCAATCGGAGCGCCGAACGTCATAAGCGTGTCGATCGCGTTAACGTAAAATAACTCTGCAAGCATGTGACGCGAACGCTGCGTGAACGCAACGTTGATACAACGAACGCTGTTAAAATGTTAAAGGCACGCGGACACCCGACAAGCCAGTGAGATCAAGCCCTTATTAATTCATTTTTATAATTCGTTTTCTTGGTCATAAGCTATATAACCGATAACTACCTCGGTGGGTCATATACTTGTTTGCCACCTTTGAAACATTCAATATACATAATGTATCTAAGTCTTATAGTAGAAAGCACTGGCACTTCAAGTGCCGGCTTCTACCTAAATATTCCGAACAGCCTCCGCATTAAAAAGTTTGGGCTTCAGAGAGTACGTTAAACAATATCTGCTGTCGCTCATTTGTCTTCAGTGTCAAGTTCAAACTAATAAAGTTTCTCCCTTTGTATCTTAGTGACGGTAAACCAAAACTACTTATTTACTATGCTGAGTTAATTTTAATCTGCAATCCGGTGTGCGGTTGCTGTGTTGAGATCTGAGTATCGAATTTGAAGATAGAATTGTAGGAGATGGATAAAATTTATTAGGTGAATTATCTAAGTAAATAATATGAGATAATGGTTTAAGTGGTCGCCTCGCCATTGCTCTGAATGTCGTGGGTTCGATCCCCAGACGTCACAAAAAATGTGTGATAAACACATAGTTGTTCCAAGTCTGAATATTCTTTATATTTCCGTTATTTTTCCCGTTATTTGAATTTTTAAAGTTTACTTCTAAACCGATCTTATTCATAGTACTGCAGGCTGTCTTTTTATGAAAAAATATACAAAAAATATATTTTATTTAATTCCCTCATCTTAACAGAAAGCTAAAGAAAGAATATGATTATATCTGCTGGTGATTATTAGGACAAGCACCCAGCGTCACCAGACCTATGTCGTTTTACAAAAACTAAGGATTTTACAGTAAAGCCTGCAAATATTGTGACTTTGTAGGTTTTAAAAGATGTTTGAAAGTTGTTTCTCAGTCACAAGTATACCTTAAATAATTATCTTAGATATAGATATATCATATCTCGGTATGACTTCCCGTTGGTATCTTTATCTATTGTTCTTGGTATTGGGACCGTTTATACTGAACCACGCTCGTCAGATGTGCTTTAAGTCTCATTTCTAGACTCTGTGCTGCTTCTAAAAAACCCAATAACACTTAACGTAATCTGGAAATCGAACCCAAGACCTTACAATCGCACGCAAACATAGCCTCAAACTCCTTCATGAGTTTAAATTAGCACCATATTACCTAACTGACCTCTTCTCTTTAACCCCAAATCCGTTTAAAAAAGGAAATCAAAAATAAGGCACAAAGCATTACTTCAATGGTTACTTAGACCTAACAGCCATTCCTCCGCAAGAATAGATCAAATTAAGCCACATTAAGTCTTGTTGGCACTCGCCACATACTAAAATCTCCTATTTGCATCCCATCGCCGTTAATACGGTTTATCTTAAAGACGTAAATTGCTGCCGTCCTCGCTTGTGTACTATGTTGATAAAATTGAAAATAGTTTTACCAAGCTGACCTAGTAAGAGCGTTAAAAATGATTTAAATACTTATTCAGTTCTTTTAATGGTAAAGTCGGCGTTGTTTGCCATTTATTTAATAAGAGTATAAAAGAGCCATCTCACCCTGTAAGTATTAGACACAACTGTCAATTTGAAGCGTCAAATTCAAATCCGGGTTCTCACATTGGCTATACCGGATAGTTTGTTTATTGAAGATATTTTGTTGGTTTTATCCCTAAGTATCAGTTACAACACCAGGATTCGTTATAGTAAAAGTACGTTCAGTAGGTGCCATTAAGCAAAGAATAGTTGACAAAATGCTGCATAGTTATGATAGGTTTTAGATTTTTTTTACAACTACTGTTTTATACAGGCTGATTGGTAAAAGACTGGACATATTGAAGGAGGGTATTCAGTACTCGATTATGGACATAAATATCTAAAAAAATAGGTACTTAAAATTTGACCTAGTTATCCAATAAAAACTTAATGTGCTCTTGCACATATACCAAAGCTCTCCCGAATTTGCAGCCCCGCCCATCCTTTTCTTATCAAAGGTCGTTAGCCTCAGTAGCAGCAGTGTGCGACGCGCGCAGTGTCCACATTTAATGGATATTTCATACAAATTTTCATAAAAGTTTTCTTTGCAGGTTACACAAGTTTTTTTAATACTTTTCCTCTGACCTTAAATTATCATGTCCTTAAGTATGTACAATGTTTAACCAGTCACACTGTATAACTGACTGAGACTGCACGGATGGCGTTGTGATTTAAGTATTCGCCACCACTGATACCGCGCCGAGTGTTCTGAGTTCTAATACGGGACAAAAAATTGAGTAGTTCTAAGTCGGTATGTTCTTCGTGACCGACGTTTGAATGTATGAAAAATCTCTCGCAACATAGAAATTTAACATAGTACGGAAGTTGTCTTTTTAAATCGAAAAATAAGCGTAGAGCGTTGAATAACTATAATATTCAAAAATAGTGATTTCATTGCGAATTTCGAGGTATGTTTTACTGTGAGATTTTATAGAATAGCTAGCAGATACCACAAATAATAAAAACATATTACATTACAATAAAAACGGACCCAAAAATAAACAAAAACTGTTACTACACAGATAAACTAAAAGGATCGAACGTTATTAGCTAATATACATAAGCAAGCAACGTCAGCCAGGATTTCACCTAAATTATATTGTAAGCGGTCAAAGGTCGGATCTCGACTGTCAATGTCGTGAGCGATTTATTGGCCCGCGTAACGTCTCACTAAGTTTAGAGGTCACCGAGGAATAAAAACTTTGTTCGAGATATGCAAAGTTGCTTCTCATGTATCCCTGAAGGAATAATAAAAAATAGTGCTGTGAACTTAAAGTTCCGTGTAAAGAGGTTATAGATATCGTGTTTAGATTTTGTTATTGAAACTCTTACTGTGTCTGTTTATCTCTTTAAAAGATGTATTTTAAAGAGATAAACAGACAGTAAGAGTTTTATTTCATTTCATTTCACCTGTAACTATACATTTATTTAGTTACAGGTGAAATGCAACTTAGTTCTGTCTCTTTGGCTCAGCGAGTGAAGAGTGCGACTGCTAGGCAAAGAGCTCAAGAATTTTCTTCTATAAAATTTAACTTACAGCACGGAGTCTAAAGCTATGCCCGACAAACGACAAAGCAAATAAGTTCATAGTCCATTTAAAAAAAATACAAAAAAAAGTTTTTGGCAATCTAGAAAACGCACTTTTAGAAGTAGAAAAATAATAATATTAATGTAAAAAAGCGTAGGGTGCTGTCTAAGATATTTTGATAACCCCCACCCCACGCTTTTTTACATTAAAATTATTTAATTATTTTCTACTTTTCAAAGCGTGTTTTTAATTTCTTTAAAGTATTATTATTTATATATTTTCGAAATTATTGTATTGTCATCGGTCCTCGATAAGTGTGCAAAGTTTCAAATCAATCCGTCGGTTTAAAAGGAGTGAAAATCACGTTCAAAGATTCCGTTACAAAAATACAAACCAAGCTGATAAAAGCATGTTAAAATGTGTTAATTGCGAGAAGCTCTTGCTTACATCCACATTTCGCCAACTATGTCTTTACGCCCCACGGAATAGGAGATGAGCCTATTGCCGTTTGCCGGGCACAGCTCCAGACTACGAAGTCTCCCGCTTTAAAGAGATAATAGAGGTTTATTACACCACCATTTTGCTAACTACTGTTAAGCGTCCCATTTAATAAGGGACGAGTCTATTGCCACCTATCTAGTACGGTTCAAGACTACGTGCTAGTTAGAATATCTTCGAAAAACCCAATAATATTTCGCACCGTAGTCACATTCACCACCGATACGCCACCGAAACTGAACTATATTGCAATTTCAACTGTAACTATACTTATATACAGCGAAATACAACAATATTCCATTTGGTTAGGTACTTAACTAAAGATAAACAATCTTGATGTGTCTTTTTATCTAAAAACACAGTTTAAAAATAAAATGCTGCTAAAGATCAATGTAAATACAACAATAAACAATTATTATATCAATTGAACGGTCAGTTTAAGCAGTAGTTTATTTGTTTAATATGTGTTTGTGTAAAAAGTCACATCAAGATTGTTTACCTTTAGTTAAGTACCTAACCAAATGAAGTATAGTATCACAGTGGATCATAGCAGAAGTACTGATGATTTGAAAGATCTGAAACTGTACTTCGGAATATACATATGTATATAGCGATTACACTTCAAACAATTTCCTCATGCCAACCGCAAGCCCGCAAGGCTTACCGGGATTCACTTAATTAAGATAATTAAATGAATGGAGTAAGCGAAATTAAAATTTTAAATACATGCAAGGGCATAGTCTGTATAGACTTATATATTAATATTAATATTATAAAAAGGAAAGAGTTTTTTGTTAGTTTGTAATCGATAATATCTGTGATAATAACTGAAACCGAACTAATTTTAATCATTCTTTCATTATTCAAAAAGACGGAGCATTAATCATAAACGTGGTTGAAACACCTTTCCTGTACTCTGACTGAGTGTATGCGAAATTTTATGATGATCGATCAAGTAGTTAAGGTATGAAACCGTGACAGATAAACAAACTTATATTCGCATTTACAATATTGTGCAACATACATAAATACATAATAAATACCTGCTCCTGTATCCCCGAAGAGGTACTAGAGATTTTTTACACCAACATTTTGTCAACTATGTTTTTACGAATTAGCGGGTGAGCCTGAAGCCCCCTAGCCACCTACTGGGTACTGAAACTTCCAAACTCTATTTTTCTAGTCAGGATTTCTTGAAAGAATTACTTAATATCACTCAGGAATCGAACTTGAGACATCAAGCACAGCAATCGCATTCACTACCTTTGTGCAACAGAGCTTTAACATTACTTTATTTTTAATACCGTTTTGCATTTGTTTTCAGGCTGCAGAAATTGTTTATCTTGAGTATTATAATGTATTATAATTTATAATGTTTACTAACTTACTAATTAGTTATTATAAATCTAAAGAAAAAGAAAAATACTGCCTCAGTAACACAGCAGTAGCGTATGTGACTTCTGTATATAAGATCGCGGGTTCGAAGCTCGGGTCGGTCCAACAGAGAGTTATTGTGTTTTGCTGACAAAAAATTCTTAGTAGCAGCCCGGAGTTATGCAGTTCACGGTATTACACACCCCCGTGTCTTGGCTAACACATAAAAGCCGGTGATCCTTCGTCTGATCTCTCTCCAGTCATGTCAGATTGCTGTCCCATCGGATTTATGAGACCTAAGGAACAGAGAGTGCGCTTGTGTTTGCATGCACACTGGTGCATTATAATATCTCCAGCGCAAACAGCCAGTGCCCGTTAAGATTGGCCGCCATGACCAAAACTCGGTCTGGGAGACCTTACATATCTAAATGATAAATTATTATAGAGATGTAATACATCTTCATTCATTTACTATTTAAAAGTGATTTTAAACTTTATAAACTTTTGACAGTATCGTGTCCCGTTACGTTTTCGGATTAGTCGCAAACTTTTCACATTTACATGAATAATTACCAAGATGGCCGTTTGCCTTTGAACTCTATCTAGGGGATTTTTTTATATACATATATTCGTAAAATAGGTGTATAAATATAATTAGATTATATTCTATATTGGTTGCTTTGAACATAAAACTTTATTCAATCAATTTAAAAGCTTTGCTCCTGTTGGTGGAGCCTCTTCCATGTGTCTATATTCTCTGCCAGTACTTTGACGTCTTGGTACGACATGACTTTCACTTTTTCCTTCACCTATGTGACTTCTGCTTGGTCCAGCCCTTCCTCTTCTTCTCTTTATTCTAACTCACCTTTAAACATTTTCCGCCACTAACTAAACTAACCTGCTTCATATTTCAACATTTGCTAATAATAACGTCTATCGACGTCAACCGCATAACCTAAATATCTTTATAAAAGACTTAAGTCATTTTAGTACAGCTGACTTTTTGCAATATATGTGTAATATGTAGGTAAATGAATGCATAGCTACTCGCTTCTTTGAAAGCCAGTGACCACACTTTAAAACTAGCTGGTATGCATTCGGTACTTATTTACACATTAGACATCTATTGTAAAGAATTCAGCCTTGCTAAGAGGACGTAGGGTCTGGGATCTTATACTATAATGTTTCCAACAACTTACAATGCCGTTGGTAAATAGCAGCCATCTAAAATATATACCGCACCGACGTCTCTATATATTTATGCACATTCCTAACGGGGCAAATTCGAGGTGTTGATTCTGAACTACAGTTGCCAACCTTTGGCAGGCGGGCGCAAATCAAATCAATAGACGCGGCAGCCAAACATTTTCCAATATTTCCCGCGGAAAATATTCTACGAGGTGTTCTTGTCGGTCTCCCAGATTATAGAATATAGGAAAGATGGAGTAGCTTTCAACTGATTTTTGCTTCAAAAACACGCATCAAAATCATCACTGTCGGGCTGAAATCCTGCGTTGATAATTTTGGGAAGGTCGGCCATCGCCTTTCGTATTCAATCTACCGCAGATATATTCTTCATGGCGTTAATCCTCCTAACCAGAGACGTCACGTCTTACAAAATAAGTATACATAATAACTAAATGGAGAGACCACTGAACTGCTAAGGTTTTGATGTCACGACAGACCTTCCTACTAGTAGCTCAAATATTTCGACGCTAACATTAAGTACATTGTATATAATAGTAGTAGAAGACCGTGGGGACCCAGAGGTCATTGCAGCGCAGTTTTATTAATCACTGTCAACGGTGAGAAAAACATCGTTAACTGTTTCTTTAAACTATAACAGGTTAACTCTTCTTAGATGGGTGTGTTTTACGTCTCGAAGAGTGGATCAGCTTATAAAACATAAACAAATATTTGACTGCACGGATGGCGCAGTGCCTTAAGTGGTCGCCTCACCACTGCCACTGCGCCGAGTGTTATGGGTTCGAATCCCACACGTGACAGAACTTTGTGTAATTCACAAATGATTGTTACGAGTCTGAATGTTCTTTGTGTACGTTGTTGAAGTGTTTGTAAAGTCCCCCGCGACACAGGATTTTATTCTAGTGCGGGAGTAGTATTTAAAAAACAAATATATATAATATATATATATTGTTTATATAGCACAGACCACGGACGGGCTACTAAGTATAATAATTATCATTTATTTTTTTCTGCACACAGTTTTCTATTAATTGATTAATTTAGAAACCTTTGACTATTAGTTGACACTACTGTTTACAAATGACAGAAACCGCCTCCTTGACTCTCTATGTTCCTTGTGACAATCATGTATGTGTACTAGTGGCGCGTTTATTTTTATTCCAAGTCCCCGCGACTTCTGTTTATTTTGTGCCGAGGATCGTTGCCTCTGATTTTGCCTTGTAGATATAATGTTGACTTGTAAACTTGAGTTCAACAGTGATGTGATAGAAATAAACGATAAGGCATAAATTATTATGAAACATGTAAATTATGACGTTTAGAACGAATTGTGGTCACAGCAGCCAATTTTAACCGAAACTATTCCCTCACTTTCAAAATCCGATAGGACGACAATCTGACACAAAAGGAAAGAAAGCAGGTGCATCATCAACAGCTTTACCTGCTAAGTACAGGCAACACCACAAACTACCTCAAGCTACTATTCAAAAACTTTTAACAGCATAATGCTATAACTTTTTGTATCTCTGCCCGGGAATCGAACTCAACACCTTATGTACGGCAAATATGTTCAATTATAGTACATTGTTGATTAAATAACCTAATCCCAAGGACAAGATAGCATTTGGCGATTAAAAAGAGTGGCCATGAGTTTCTTACCCGTTCTTCTCATGAGCCCTACACCCTTGCTTTGCTGAACGTGGCAGTAAAAATTCATAGAAAATTTTAGTGTTACTTTGACATTCATAAGTGTTACCTCGTAACCTAACTTAAATAAAATTATTTTTGGTTTTTATTTGATTTTTAGTACTTCTTTTACCGGATTCTCCAGTTTAAATGAAATTTCAGCTTGAAACCTGCTGTACTGTACCTCGCTTAAATTAAATTCTAAGGAATGGTTTAGTATAAGGCATAACTTGTGAACTTTCTAGCTGATTATCTACCAGTGACAGTTGCTAGTATTGCCTAAGGAGCAAAGCTTTTATAAGAACACTAACAAGAAATACAAAGTCTTTTTCTTAATCCCGAATCTTACGAATCGTGACGGCATGTGTATTTTAGGCTTCGTCTGCTAAGTTAAATTGAAATCTACATTATTTCGGGATTTAATTTTGTTGACACAAGTGGGTTCTAAAGTATTACATATAATATGTATTTCTAAAGTGCTTAAGTAAATTTATAATAGAAGTAATGTCGAGCACTCGGGAATTGTAAATATTTTAAATTGTATTGACAGTGTAGCATTATAATAACTACGTCACGCTGACAAGCTAGACACTAGATAGTACCTTTAGCGATTATATAATTAAATTAAATTGATACCACACAGTTGTATGTTTTTTAGTCAACCGTAACGTCATCACTAATTCTATTCTATACTGTTCCTCTGTATGGTTGCCTATCTATGGGACCCATATAGATCGAATTGAGGCAATACAAAGGCGGTTTGCTAGAGCGCTGTGTTCGAAGTTAGGCTTAAGACGTAAGATAAAAGAGTACAACGATCGACTTCAGGAGTTCAAAATGACTACTTTCGAGCAAAGGAGATGGATGAGTGACTTGTGTACACTGTTCAAAATTGTAAATGGTTTGTCGGACGCACAACTCGTCGAGAGATTGAAATTCAAAACGCCACTGCTATCTGTGCGCACACCACAACTTTTTGTAATACCATCCTAGCAACAATAATGTTTCGCATAATAACCCAATATCCAGAATGTGTAGTCAATATAACCGTATATGCTCTCAAATAGATATTTTCAATGATAGTTCGGATGTATTTAAAAGCTCTCTTCTTAAAAACAATATGTACAATCCCTTCAGATCTTAAACGTTTAATTACTGCCTATAGTAATACTATTTTGAAACCGTGTCTTACTATTATATATCTATGTATTCTATTAGATATTGCCTATATCTGATTATTTATTACTGTTCATCAGTTAATTGAAGGTCTGTTACCATATTTCTGAACGATGTGTATAGTTTTAAGTGGACTGCAGATTTGAAGCTGTACTGTGTTCAATTTATTACTGTATGATTACTGATCTATTGTCTATAACTATACCTATTATGTAAAAATACAGGGTGATTAGCACGCCGACTTGTTTTTGACCACCACACGATAAATATTTTCAGCATATGGTCTTCTTAAGGTACCTATTGACTAACATCACGAAATTATTTGGCTTATATCTTCTAGTCCTTCAGAAGTTCTAGGCTAGCAGGAGAAATCTATTCTACGGTAGAGATACTACGTCAGTGACAATTTTAGCGAAAAACAAAAATACAGCGGCTACATCACAAAAGCATCGCAACATTTTTAGTCGAATTGTTCTGATGTTCACAGTTATTACGCACGTCTGAATATATTCACTCCTCCGTTTGACTAACAAGATTGGAGGCGTCGACCAAGATAGTGAGTGTGAGGTTACTTTTTTATTCAAGTAAATCGAAAAAAGAAAGCGTTGAGAAAATTGGGTAGTGTGAAATGTTATTAGGTCTAATATTGTGTCTATCCGTGTTAGGCTAAAATTGGTTAAATCTTAACATAGACGGTAAAACAGGAAGATCCAGTATGTATGTATTCGACCGCCACACATAATGAAAAGGCTAAGTGAACATTTTTTGCTGTCGATTCGCACACATCGAAATAATATGAATAATAACCTTGTGCAGACGGGGTCATTTCGAAGAACAGCTTTTATATAAAAGAGGAATCATCAAAATCGGTTCACCTAGAAAAAGTTATGAGGTAAAACATAAATTAAAACATACTGTCGAATTGAGAACCTCCTCCTTTTTTTGAAGTGAGTTACAAAGTATCGTTCCGCACAATTCTTGCAAACAGATTCGTGCGTAACGACCACTAAGCCAACTAAGACAATAGGGCACAAATAGCTGCTCCTAATCTGGTTGATATTTTTGTCTGTTGTTTGAATATTGGCAAACTCTTCTGCTACACTGAAAATGTTCCTAGCGCTCGAGTTGTCCTTATTATATATATATATATATATATATAATTGGTAAAAATGGTAAGGGTGCCGTAGCCTATAGGTGCTTGCAACATAAGAGGTATCATTTGCACATACTATTGCAATGGTATATTAAGGGCAAAACAAAAGTATGAACGCGACGACGATGTCACACGACGATGAGCCTTCTGCGCTCACTTATAGTCCGCGTAAAGTTGTCAAGGCCCTTGGAGGCTAAATACTAACACACAAAAAGATACACGAGTGTTATTCAGTAGAAGTCTAACATAAAGCAGAGTCGATCATGTGACGATTTCCACCCTTAAAAAACATATAGTTCGCACGTGCCAGCACCCCATACAAGACTTTAGGGCGCTATCTACTCACCACTGTATAATAAAATCTATTTGTTTGATTGTAATCTTCTGCAGGATGAAAGTTATTTGGTAAGGTAAGAAAAGTAAGGTATACCTTACTGGCCCTTGTCTCTCCAGGTAGGCCATACCACGTAAAGACTAACTACTAATCTACTATGATAATAACATAAATTCGTACAATCAATCATCAAATAATCCCATTCAATTCCATCGTTCACGGTCACCTTCTATCTCCCAAAACTTTAAAAGATCCACTCGTGTTCTAAATTCAAAATTTTCAGAGAAACTCAAAAGCTTATCTTCGTGGATTAGGATTAATCCAGAGTTTGTAGTCAGCCTGTTATCGACTTTGCGAGTTTTGGGCGCCAATTTTAAATGTCGAACGTGATATTATAAAGGTTACGAGCTATTGTTTTAAAAGCAGTTTTTATTGTAATTGAGTCCTGTTTGTGTTAGTAATGAAAACGACGTATTTGAAAAATATTTGAGTAAGCTATAAAGCAATTTTCAGGCTTGGCTTTAATTAAATTGTTATTTATTGTTAGTGGGCAATGTACCTTAAGCTGCGATTTTTTTAGAATGAGGTAGTATAAGATTAGATTAGTACTTTACTGTCAGCGCTCGCCTTTATATCAAGACAATATTCATAGATTATACGAAATATAGAAGCGAAAGTCAGCATTTATAAGCACTCATATCTACTCCAAACTTCAATATTATAATCTTTAAAAATCACATAGATTCTGAAAATCTTATTCTGTCTTATTCTTAAAGATTAAAACAGTCTTGCAGCCGGTTTTTTTTTATTAGCAGTACTTGGAGATTGGAACTTTAAATAACTAAACGTAGGAGACAGAATGTGAGTACAGTCTCTCTCTTTATTAATAGACGACTTACTAATAAGATGCTAAAGTATCAAAATCACACAATAGTTGCACGGATCGCAAATAAATAATAAATATTAAAAGTATTGAATTTGCTTGCGGGCTAAGTGAAGTGGATCCAAAAATTGTATAAAACAAAAAAATTGTTTTCAACGACCTATTGTGTAATACACAATTATCTATTGTTTAAATGTTTCCAAAATTACCCGTGATAACCAATCGTTGTCCTTTAAAAGTATTATATTAATATACTAATATTGTAAACAGGAATGATTTGATTTTTTGTTTGTTTGTAACGATTTAACTCAAAAACTATAGAACCGATTTAAAAATTCTTTCGCCATTAGAAAGCTATATACGTATACTAGCAGACCCGACAGACGTTGAGTCCGCTACTGTAAACAGGAAAAAAAACAAATCTAAACCATTCTCAAATCCACTTGAACACACACAAAAAAGTAAGGAACACAAAAAAAATTCATCAAGGTCGATCCAGCCGTTTAGGAGAAGTTTAATTACAAACACACGCACAGAAGATTTATATATATAAAGATTATCACCGAGTAACATAGGCTATATTTTATTTAAATAAGGTACTGTTACTTACATTACGTAACCTAACCTACGATTACGCAAGCGAAGCTGCGAGCAAAAGCTAGTAGAAATATATAATAATCTGTGAACGACCAATAAATGCTCTCTTATTCGAATATCCAAATTACCTGTTAAATGTTGTGTAGATCTTAACCTTTTTATACCTTTAACAAAAACATGATCCCTTTCCCATCTGGCAACCTACCCAGGGTTATACCTAACGCAATAAATAAACCTTCTCAATCTTATTGTAAACCAATAAACTATTTATATTGCACTTAACAAATAAAGCGAACGTGTCCATTCACGTTTGTTTCTGAATTGCTTAAGGGTCCCGAGGGTCGGGATTGTCCCTCAATGGCGACCGAATAATGAGACCTCCGAAAATGCGACGGCGAAAAAACTCGCTTCGTTCGAGAGTTCTATTAAATGGAAAGATATATTTTGCTAAGCTCAAAACGTCCCTAGTTACGGATCGAAGGAATTAAATTGAGAGTTAGAATACTGGCAATAAAAACATTGCAATTAAAAAAGAGATAATAAATGCAACATGATCTGTTTGGATATTTATATTTTACTAGTGGACCCGACAGACATTGTCTTGTACACACGACAAAAAAACAATTCTTAACCATTCTCGAATCCATTTGAATACACAAAATATTTCATCAATATCGGTACAGCCGTTTAGGAGAATTTTAATTACAAACATACGACGAAGATTTATATATAAAGACTACATTTATACTCATAAATGTAGGTTAGGTTGGTAATGAAAGGTACCTATATCCTTTTCTCTTCTCCTAACAACGTGTATGCGAAATTTTATAATAATCGGTCTAGTAGTTAAAGCGTGAAAGTACAACAAACAAACAAACTAACACTAGTGTTTTACGTTGTCGAAGTTCGGTCCTTAACTAGGAATTCAATAATTAGCGTTGGCTTGACCGGGGAAGAAGTACTCTCTCACAGAATGCTACGCAAAGTACCAGTAAACGTATTGTAGAATTTCGTTCGGTCTATAATTCTCGAAGGCCCGGGTACCCTCTTCTCAACTCACCTTCCTTCTTCTGATCTGTCGCCGTCATATAAAGTATTATAACTGCTTACTATCAGGCAACTACCCTGTGTTTATTTGGACCGGCTAATGATTCATGGATATTCATTCGAAGTCGTTTTCGTCTTTTATTTCAATGTAATCAAAGTTCTTAAGACAAAGCGAAAGACTTGTATGAATAGATAAAATGTGTAATTTCATCTGTATTAGATAGAAAAAGCCTAAACGAGTGATTCAGATGACAACATCCCAACTAATATTATAAATGCGAGTTTGAGTTTGTTTGTTAGACTTTCACGCTGTAACTACTCGACCGATCATTATGCAATATCGCATACATATTTTCAAGGACATACGGTACCTTTCATCCTAGTAAAATACTGTTACTAATCTAATCTAACTTACATTTACGCGGGCGAAGCCACGGGCAAAATGTAGTTAGTTATAAATCAACTAGTACAGGAAATGCGACACAATTTTCCTTAAACGTACTTTCCCATTTTATTTCATCATAAATACAAAAACCGCGTCGCATAACGATATAATTACAAAACTTTATGCTGGAAAGTGAGATGGTGATGGTAAAATTCATTTCGCACAGTGACACAGCACTTTCCTTCAACGCAATAAGTCTGTCAATATGACAAAGAATACTGGGTACTTACCTTTTTTGTATATTTATGTTAACATGTTTTAATAATATGTGACTTGACACTAAATAAATATTCGGCTATTCGTAGTGGCATATAGGCCTATACTTAGGTATTAGACCTACACTTGTTTATTTATAAGAACAGCCCAGCATTTTTTATTTGTGCGACTGCACGAATGGCTTAGTAATAAAAGTTGTATCCTCGCAACTGTGCTGAGTGTAAGTATAGTTCGGTCCCCACAAAGGACAAAAACGCAATTTTCGTGTGTTGACGTTCTATTTGACCATCTTTTGAATGTTTGTAAAGATCACCGCGATACTGGAGTTACTTGATCAGTATGTTTTCTCTTTTTTTAGCAAGACTGAACAACACTCAAAACAATGCCTGCAAATTTAATTCTAATGGAAAATTTTGGCGATTACGTAACGATACAAATGAAGATATCAGCTCTTACAGAAAACCAACATATCATTTATTTATCTGTATTTACTTACTACTACAATTAAATCCAAATCAAATTACTACAATTAAATCCTTACCAAGGAAACGTAGTTACATTCATATATACACAGACAAAACGTCTGAAAGAGTCTATCAGTCCCTAACATACCTTCCATGACTTAGATGCTAAGGTGAGGACATGGTTTGTTCAGATTATAGTTTTAAATCATCCTCCATGAATTGTCTTTTAATAAATTTTTCTTGTTTGAAATTTATATGATATAGATGCAAAACACTTAAAATAATTCTTACTATGTCGATTAAATTACAGTAAAATTTATATAATAATATTATACAATTTTTGTTCACCAAGAAAACGTAAGCAAAGTTAGCAATTCTTTGGGCTACTTTATTGAGTATAAGGTGCGCGTTATTGGAACGTTGCCGAGCAAGTTCTTCCTAACATGTTGCATGTCGATACGAAGCATTTTATGCACCAATATTTCGAACCATTCCATGTTTGTATCTAGCCGGAAAATGATTCACCATTTAGCTTGAAGGGAACGTAATAAATATGACGTTTCGTTCCTAATAAATTGAATATTATGTGAAAAATATTATCTATTCTCGAACGGATTTTATTTGAAACTAGCTTTTGACCGTGATTTCTCTGCATAATTTATTTTTAGTAATGTGGTTGTTTGCTGAGTTGATATACAAGCATACAGTTTGCTTAATGGTAAGTATTTACCGTAGCTCATTGAAGAAGATGGGTAAAAGGGGAGGAGCAGGTAAGGAAGGAAGAGATCACAGGGGTGATTGAGGTTTCAGTGTTCTTGCCTGCTGATCGAAATGCAATAGTACATTATTTTGTACGGTTGCATTTCGATCAACCGCCGAAATAGGTAAATATACCAACTTAAATTTTACGCCTGCAGTCGCTAAGAAAGATTTTTTCATCCTGCAGAGATAAATTCCCCTATTCTACACCGTATTTATTCGCGTACGACTTAAAAATATCTCGTGTAATAGAATCTAATACTGATGCATTGTTACTTCAAAGTGATATTGATAGACTTTTAGAATGGTGTAGTTATAACAACATGCAACAAAATGTTAAAAAATGTTTTCAAATAACTTACCCGTATACTGAATAAGATACTCTATAGGCGTACCACTTGGTCACGTAGACACTGTCAGAGATTTAGGTGTAATACTTGACTCCAAACTAACTTTTGTTCCTCACATAGACATTGTTCTAAAGAAAGCGTCAAAAATGCTGAGAAATATCAAGTCATTCCGGTCTCCAAAAACTAAAATTGTACTATATAATAGCATCGTAAGAAGCATACTTGAGTATTGCGTCGTAGCTTGGCGTCCTCACTATGCTACTCATACCCTCGGAATTGAGGGACTCCAAAAGCGTTTCTTAAATCATCTAGCCTACTCTACGGGTGTCGCAAAAAACAATCAAGCTACTTGAAACGCCTCAAATATTTCAAAATTGACTCATTAGAAAAACGCAGGCGCTCATCTGAATTATTATTTTTATTTAAACTTTAAGAACAATATTGATTGGCCAGAACTGCTATCTAAAATTAAATTCAATATCCCTCACAGATATCCTAGAAAACCAATTATGCTCCTACGTCCTCCTTTTCGTAAGTCTGTTTTAGGCTCCAACTCGCCTATTTCACGGCTAAGTAAGATATTTAATCACTACAGTAAACAGATAGATATATTCAGCACAACATTTCAACGATTTAAGAACCAAGTCCATAATCTTACTATCGATTAACCATCCACTAATTGCTGATCTATTCAGAGATATGTACTGTATATCATATAAGTTTTGTAATATAAGTTTTGTTTCCCCGATACTTGGATAACTTTTGTCTATAGTTATTTTCTAAATTATATGCATGTGGTGTTTACCTACATAAGTTGTGCACTTAGATTAAGCATAATACTATTTTATTATATTTCTGTTTTGTAATGAATGTTTTAGTGTAATAACTGCTGGTAAACCAATAAATAAATAAAGTTTATCTAAATCTTCTCAGTAGAAGGTTTTCTGTTAAAACCTCCATAACGCTTTGCCCGAACCTGGGAATCGAACATTGCTAGCCCAAGCCGGATATCGAACCCAAGACTTTACGATCTACGCTTTAGATATATCTTAAGCCCTGGCGTACTACCACCGACTAAACCTCAAACTTAGCTACCTGAGACAAGTCTTCAGCCTCCAAATAAAGTATTTCCAGTTTGCCAGTCTCATTGACTTCAAGCTAACACAAATCAGACAAAATCTTACCTATTATTTATTATAAATACAGATTGAGTTTGTTAGTCTGTTACGCTTTTACGCCTTAACTACTCTGCCTACTTCGGGTACAGAAAAGGACATCATTCATTCAGAAAAGAGTACTGTTCCCGAGGTGTAGAAAATCGACATAACCTATATTTACGCGAGCGTAGGTATTTGCAAAATCTAGCACAATAATAAAGTAATACATCATTCAATCAATCCATCATAAAAATCAGTACACCTACACAAAAACTAAGTGTAACCATCTAAACAAGAGGTAGTTCCGCACCGGTAGTACCGGCCCGAGTATCGCTCAGCTAAAAGACAGCAATACATTAAGTGTTATGACGTCTCCCGGCTACAGTTTCCGAGTGACCTGGTTGTGTATCGTCACCTGTGCGCCGACGTCACACAGAACTTGAACAATATCTGTTGGAGATTACCAGGTTTATAGGCCAAGGGAAATGTAGTTACATTCATATATTCACAGACAAAACGTCTGAAAGTTGCAGAAGCTAAGCAAAATAACACGCTGATTTTGCAGCTATGATTTGGATCCCAAGTCAAATGAAATCCTTTATAATATTATAGTTGCGAATGTGAGTTTGTTTGTTTGTTACGCTTTAACGCCTTAACTACTCGACGGATCATTATGATATTTTGCATATAGAGTTGTCAGGAGTACAAAAAAGGAAATGAGGTCCTACATCGTTCCTTTCATCTCATCAAAAAAAGTACTGCTCCCGAGGGATACAAAATTAACATAAGCTAAATGTACGCAAGCGAAGCTGTGAGAAAATCTAGTACATTTTAAACAGACGGCATAGTCGCCTCGCAGCTGCCACCAGACCGAGTGTCGTGGTTTCAAATCCCATACAGGACAGACTCCACAAACTCCTCCGTACGCGCAGTATGCTTATAAGAAGTACTACGAGTGAAACAAAGTTTTGTCTTCAGATATTAATATATCGCTATATTGTATTACATTCACACATATACTCACACTTTTCTGGCCCTAAGAGGTAGGCACGGTACACGGCATTGCATGCTGCAACTGAGAATATATATATTTATATACAGGCGCTACCAAACAATTTTTAGATAAATAGGCTGCTTTATTTGTGGATATAGGTAAATGGCATAGTTCTACCTACATATAAAAGCAATCATTTCATCCATTGTACAGCGCTCGCTAGATGCTGTAGATTCACAAATAATTTTTCGTGGACTTGGAAAAACACCTAGTTGTTCTTAGTGTCCATTGTTTGAATATTTAAAAGTCTCAAACAATACACGGTCTGTATAAAAATACAATTTTACATATCATTGTTTTCAAGCTCACGATTAGGAATATTCGTATCCGCAGTGTTTATCTTTTCTGGTATTTATACACATTCATTATTTCGTCCTTCGCTTTACTAAGTAGGGTCACTGGCAATATTATTCCAACTCCTCTTTATACTTTTAATTAAATTTAGGTTTCAAGACAGTTTAACTTTCCCCAGGACCACGAGGACTAAATCTCGGTGTCCTCTAAGGTCACTACTGCTGAAGCTGGCTACACAGGTGTTACGTGATGGGATTATGGGTAAGACTAGTCATTAACTTGTTGAATCGCAGTGGCACACCGGCGACAAGACACAATAGGTTTTCAATTATGTCTGGCATTCCAACAATTGATTTCATCCTATCGAATATACAGTGAAATTTGTTGAACCTCGTAGCACAACCAAGTCGTGCCTAGTAGTTTTTGTTACAGAGCTACTGTAGTCAGTAACTCTGTTACAAAAAACCCTATAACGAAACCAATAAAGAAGATAGGTTGACAAATGGCTACGAACTGTCGCTATTATTCCCCCCAACAATGTAACAGACGGCCGCCTCTAATTATTGCCATATCGACAGTTCTTTTCACCAATTTCTTTACGAATTAAGGACATTGTTTGAATTCGTTTCCTCGTGTTTTGTTTGCTATTGATTTTTGTGTAGTTTTGGCTGCAAGCTAAAGGAATTGCTTTTAAATCTTGGCACTGGTAACTATTGATGTGGCATTTGCTAAATGTGTGTGTCTATTCTTAAATGTTTGATAAATTTTTGATTCTTAATATCTTGTATAGAATTTATTGTAAACTAGTTTTTGCCCCCGGCTTCGCTCGTTTAAATGTAAGATAGGTTGGTTTACTAACAGTACTTTTTAGTTAGTGTGAATAGAACAGTCGCAAGGGGAAGACCTAAGCGAACGTTTCTTAATCAGATCGGAGACGTTCTGGATAAAGGCCAGGTTAGGAGCACCTTAAACCGGCGAGCGTGTATGTAGAATGTTATGAAAGTGAATGAAGCCAGAGAAGTGTAATTTTTTCTGGGTGAAAGATTAAATATACTCTATGTCCTTTACTACACCCTGACAACGACAACGTTTCTGCTAAATTTCATGATGATCGGCCAAGTAGTTAAACCTTGAAAGTGTAACAAACGGAAAAACTAACATACACATTTATTATATTAGTTAAAAAGTAAGATATCTTATATTTTAACATTTAATCTCATAATATACCTATATTACTAGATTAAATTAAATTTATGAAGAATCTTACCGTTATTTTTCGGTAAACATCCTTAAATAGATCAGAGATGCTCTGGAGAAAGACCAGATTAAAAAACTTGAACTGACATGCGTATGTATCAATCAGTTTCTTACTTTGTGTTGTTAGTGCACCCTTGTGTCGGAATCTTCTGACCTGCCTAGCGGTCTTTTAAGTCATTGCGGTATATATTTCATACTACTATACTTTCAAGGCTCCGGCACAGGTTCCATGGACAAAAATGAGTTTAGTTCGACCACTTTTGGTATTTGGAAGAATAACTTTCGTTTACAGAAGCTAAGTAAGTAGAAATTTACGTCATCTACATAAGTCACAATGAAGACTGCATGGTATCTGCCCACTCCAAGAGGTCCAAGCTGTCTAGCCTACACAGGGCCTTAGACCTGCTTTGACCCAAGCGACTGCCCTATATTTGTCATCCAGGTCAGCGCCCATAAAGGCCAGCGATTCTTTAATGCTCTTGCATCTGGGGCGTCTACCGCGGAGATACTGTTTTATTATCAATCAAGAGCATATATACATGCTTACTACTAATATTGTAAATGTGAAAATTTGTGAAGGTTGTTTCTCAATCATGCAAAAGCCTTAATAATATTTGTATCAAACTGAGAATATCATATCCTATGTATTAATCTAGTTTATGATCTGTTTGTATGAAAAGAGAGACCATGAACGTATGTTATGAGATACTTTTATCTTGGTAAGGCGTTCACTGCTTTGGCCGTGTGAATTCCTCCGGATTCACGCGACCAAAGCGTTGGGCATAATCTTACTAACTTACCAATGTATGTCTTGGCATCCAATATGAGGGAATGCAACCTCCTTCGGTTTTTAATCATTTGTCGCCAGAATCTTGTACAACAAAAAGTTAAATATAACTTTATTGTTTGTTTTGCTGGTTTAATAAACAGCACTGAATCGATTTTGATGAAATTTGGTATGACCTGGCTTTGGGAAAAGTTATACAAGCTACCTAAAAACCGCAAATTAAATCGCTGATTACTCGTAGCCGGCTATATTCTTGAAAGAAATGACTTGAAAGGCCCATTTACCGCTTCAACAAATCTCAAAACTATATTTTTCCTTGTAAACACGTTTCAGCATTTAGGCCACGGGGAGTCCCTAAAGCCTCGTTCACACTGTCCGACCGAGATAAAACTACCGGAGCGAATAATGTCGCATTACAATGCATTGGGTGTCACGTTAGGATTACACGAATGTGTGTAATGGGCCGAAGACGGAGCGGGAATAGTGTGGGTGCGACCTTGTATTTATAGCTGTTTGAGTTTCAAAGACTTCAAATAAGATTTAACGTAGATCTTTTGTTATGTATATATTTAGTGTAGCTTTTTGCATTGATATTGATATTATATGCAATTGTTTTGTTTCACATTTTTAAAAGACATCTATTGCAGTAGGTTTATTCATTGTGCAAATGAGGCTTTGATGTTTTGTATATATGAGAATTAAAGCGATTATTAACTACTAATAGATTATAGCACGTTAAGCCGTCGGTCCCGGCTGCCATGAACATCTATGGCAGTCGTTATTGGGAAGTCAGTGCCCGATGATATCCTGATACTAGTCTAGCCTTAGGGTATCGTTAGCCTTTGGCTTGCGGAGGTCAGGTGGCAGCCGCTCCGTGTAAAAACTGATATCCAGTTAAATCCGGTTAGACTAGAAAAGCCGACCCTAAGTGACTTGGAGAAAATAAAGGCTAGGGAGAAAAAAAGTTTATAGAGCGATTATTAACTATAAACTGTATAACATCTTTTTCGATTCGTAAATTCCCATTTACAAATCGGAAAAGATGTTATACAGTTTTTGTCAAGAAGTTTTTAGTAGCAACACTGATTTAGAACTGTACGGAACTATTGACGGCAATAAGCTCGCCTTCTGTAACGTTGGATCTAAAATGTGATATATGGGTGCTACACTCTCTCTATCTCACCGGGAGTATAAATAGTGCGACCTTGTATGTTTGCTGTAGTGTATACCTTACCTTTACTTCGGCAAACCGAAGTATATACTTTCTACTGGTAAGTATTGTTCTTAGACTATTTTAACTGAAACGATGTTCTTGTGACCCTATACTTGTTGATTAACATCTTATTGATGTATCATTTCATAATACACTAATCAACTTTGTGAAAGGTGGCAAACAAGCATACAATACCACCATTGGCACACATCAAAAACAAATAGAACGGAATATAAAACTCAGATTCTGAATAACTACTGTAAGAGGATCACATGAATGTTTATCCCTAGTGGGGATCAAATTATCAACAGCTAGTGCCAGTCTACTACTACTGCTCCAATAGCCCAATTGAGTCACTACCCGATAAGGCTGTTCAAGCAGTTCGCTTATAGTATCAGTCTGCTCTCAAAGTTATAAGGAGATCTGGCAAACCTGGTATCTGCAAGAACGCAACATAAGGCTATTTGGAAGTACTTGTCAGATCGATTCAGTTTTGATCAAAGTATTCGCTTTAACAGTGATAGCCTAATGGCCGTTAGACATGCAGAGGTCTCCCAAGGCACGCACGCACTTGTCATTTGCTTAAATGGTGAAGAAAACATCATGGAAAATCTGCATGTCTGAGAGTTCTACAGAATGTTCTCGAAGATATGTGAAGTTTGCCAACCCCCACTGGAACAGCGTGAACTATAGCCTAAGCATTCTCGCACTTAGACCGTTTCGCACCGTGCCTAGCAGTGGTTCAGTTTAATACAGGACCGATAATATTATATATACATACATATATTTGTTGTGGTCCTATGTCGCCGATAATGAGAAATACTTTCTCAAAGTCGTATCCTCATTAAACTAGCACCATGATTGGCCTGAGACTGAAATCTCCGTTGACCAATCACAGGTCACCGTTCTAATTGGACGAATAATATATTCCTTGTTGGTTCTCTGTGATCAGAATTTATTGTGTGTGTAATGGAAATACCAGTTTTATATCGGCCGTCATTGAAAAATGTCATGTGAAACTCTGAATAGTCATTAAAATTGATAGAATATGTGACGAATTTCGTTCGACATATGAAAATGGAAAACGATACTGGGTGTAACGTGCGCTGTATTTTTCATTGTTTGGTGGTAAAATAAAAGGTTTGGTATTTCCAGTTCAGTATTTGTATATGCCTATATTTCGCAAATGTAGGCAGAAGTGCATCGTTTTAGGTTCCACGTAATACATGGCAAGCATTTTGCCTTATCCCGAGCACAGATTCAGACTCTGTACTGTTACTAATTATTTCTAGACAGAAAACCAATAACTCTTTGTAAAACACGAGCATCAAACGAGGTAAATATATAAATAATAATAAAATCAACCCTATATGTAAACTGTCCAACTGCTAAGCACAGACCTGCCGGGTTGGCAAAACTTACATATCTTCAAGCACATTATGGAGAACACTTAGACATGCAGGTTTCCTCACGGTATTATTCTTCACCGTTAACCGCAGCTGTTAATAAACTATGTATAATAATTCTAGTAACACTCTACGCTACTGAACGTTTATAGGTGAGGTATTTTCTGACTACACGGTAGTTAATACTTCGCTACCTCTCAACTAAATAGCTCTCAAGTTCTTAATCAATGATAATTAAGTTTTGATAAATGGCCTGCCACTGTTCCTTAACAATTATTCAACTCCCACTCTACGCTGCTTAGCGTTTATAGGTTTGATTTTTCTAACTACATACTTGCTAACCTCTTAAATACTTGAAAGTGGCGTATGGTGGAAAGTGGTACCCACCGCTTATGGCAGTGTTGTGGATTCGAACCCTATAAGTTTTTGTTACGTGTGGTAACAAAATTTTATGTAATCCACAAATATATGTTCCAAGTCTGGATGTTCTCTGTGTCCGTTCTTTGAATGTTTGTAAAGTCCCCTGAGACATATTAGTAAGCTGGCAAAAAAAAATGCTAAGGAAGCCATCCATGCTGACGGTAACCGTAAACCACATAGATGATATTATCGTGATAGATAACGATTAGTAGTTTCTATGTGCATTTGCAACATGTGAGCAATCTCTCACGCATTACTATATAAGATAAAAAGGGAGGGAGAGTGGACTTTCGGCACTCTTGCCGTCATACGATTTTCTTTGATAATAATAAAGTTTCACCAATAAACAGCCAATCCAAAACATTGCTATAATATCATAAAGATGACGACCTTCCACCTCGCACCTTAAAGGTCGTCATTATAGTTATTTATAAGTTAAATACAGATAAAAGCATTGTAGTCGTGAAAGCGTATCCATTACCGTATGAAGGTAACATTACGTTAAACTTGATTGAGGCATCATTCTCAGAATACGAAGGAATGGAACCAACGTTTTGTGCTTGTTCGGATAGTCCTAATGATTACAGAAAGACTGCACGGTTGGTGGAGTGGTTAAGCGGTCACCGATGCCGATTTGCTGAGTGTAGTGAATTCGAATCTTAAACAGAGCAATTATTTGTGTAATCCACAAGTGATTATACTGGATTTACTTTTTGTACATACTTTTGTAAAGTCTCCGCGAAAGAGGGTATGAGCTACGTACCAGAAAGCAGAAGTAGAATTTTAAAAAATAAGGAAGAAGTTGGAGAAATTGATACTTGTCTTACTCGACACTGATTCCCATGATGGCACAGCGATAGCGATTCCCAGGTCGACAAAGTGTCACTAGGTTTTGCTGGCAAGAAATTCTAAATATTTGTTAAAATGTTGATGTAAAACACTATTGCCTTTCGTTACCGGAATACAGGCATGACATTCTATACATATATTTGTAGTTTAATGATAGAAAGGGTCTTTGGAATCACAATTGCAGTTCTGAATGGTTTATGTTTTCTTCTTTAAAAACATCGCCATGTCATTTAATGGCTAGTCGTGCAACAAAGGGGAGAGCATACTTCAACTCTTCGAGGACGGATACAAAGAGAGTTAAGTACCTTAGAAACATAATTATTTTTGTCTCGTTTGGGTATTGACCTGAACACTCAGCGCATTGACAAAGACGAGGAGATTATATAAGCCGTGCGCTACCTCTGACTTTAAACCTCCAACATAAAATATCCACATCACACATCCTATCCAAATGTCTCACAAAGTATTCGGTTCAAGGGTCGCCTACTAGAAGGCATTGTAGGAATATTGGCAATAACCTCTTGTGGATAATTGAGTGGTGCGCCCTCCGATCCCATTAAAGGATCTGTCAAGATACGTAGTCGATAATCGTCTAGGCGCGTCTCTATTTCTCCATCTTACTTTAGTATGGTACCGAAACCAGCGGGTTTGAAACAAAAACAAAGACATGTAAATATTCTTTGTTTTATTACATACTAGATTTGGTCGTGGCCTCACCCGTGTAGGTTAGGCTTAAGTAACAATACTTTTTTCTAGATGATAACGACCATACATCCTTTTCTGTTCCCCTGAAAATGTGTATGTGAATTTTCACGATGATCGATCGAGTAGTTAAGGCCTAAAAGTGTAACTAACAAATAAACAAACATACATACAAGAGTGCACGGTTAGGGTAGTGGTCACTGCTTCAGAATGTTGTGGGTTCAATACGCACATGAGACAAACATATGTGTGTTCCACAAATAGTTGTTCTGGGACTCGGTGTTCTTTTTGTCCTATGTTTAAATGCTTGTAAAGTCTCCCGTGACTCAGAAATTATTCATAGTGTTGGCGAAGTATAAAAATGAACAAAGAAAAATTAAAAGGAATACACGTAAGGATGAAAAAATTAAATGCCAAGTGCTAATAGTAAAATGTGTAAGCGAATGATGAATATGATGAACTGTGCTGGGTAAACGGCAATATATAACTGATGAAATGTAAATGAAAAACAAAATCCGATTTATAAAGATTGTTTGTTGTCGACTTCATATAAACAACAATCAATCGTATTAGTTATATGTAGCAATAGCCGGTAAGCACTCATTATACTTTCATAGTCTCACGCCTACATATAAGAAGTAGGCAGGTATTACACCCACATTTCTCCAGCTAAGTATGCACATTATAAGGGGCGAGCATATTGCAGTTTACTGAACACGGTTCCAAATTCATTGCTGCTTTCAAGAATTGACAATATTTCCAATAACACTTTGCTTGTCCCAGGAATCTAACCCGAGACTCCAAAACACAGCAGTAGCATACACACCATTTGTCATCTGTCGCGCCACCAGGCAGTCTGGACTACTGGTTATTGGGTTCTTCACTGAATTGGACTACCAATTCAGTGAAGAACCCAATAACACTTTACAAGAATCGGGCTATAAACCCAAGACTCCAACAAGAATAAGATTATTTTTAAAACACCTCCCGTGCTAGTAATAATTCCTGTGTCGCGTGGAACTTTACAAACCTTCAAAAAACACTCAGACTCGGAACAAGCGGGATTCAAACCCATAACATTCGGCGCAGTGGCAACGGCGAGGCGACCACATAAACAATTATACCAACTGGGCAGTTGTTGCCCAAGAAACGAGATATCAGCTCATCCAATGCTTAAATAGCATACAAAGTCAATACTTAATTAATCATCATTCCCATCACAGACACAAAGCGGTATTAACCAGCCCAGGACAAAAGCACAACAAATAATCTGCATTTATTAAAATATAATACAAATATTTCTCGTTTCACAGATATCTCTTTTGCACTAATTGGAACAGTTCTTTGTCGCTTGTATTATCCCCGATACAAAGGGTAGAGTTACATTTAAAACGAGATGCGATATCGATATTAATATTTATTATTAAAAGAAGTGAATATGTTTATTTCTGATCGTGTAGTCTATAGTTAAGCAGGTGGTTTTGCATACTCCGTGCCATGGCAAGCAAATAAAATTATTGGTCTTGTGCTTGATATCTCTCTAGTGGTGTTAGACTACCGTCCCATAAGATTATGAGAGTAAAGGAATAAATAATGTACTGTGTTTCTGCACACAATAAAATTATATCATTCACTATAATATCTCCCTAGTCTACATTAAAATTGGCTGGTGTGGTCGAAATTCGGTTTGAAGGTCAAAGTCAAACTCAAAGTCAAACAACTTTATTTCAAACAACAAAAAACTATTTTTTTTATTCAAAAATAACAATAAAATAAATAGAAGGAAATAAAAATTTTGCATTGAAAAAAGCCTGTTCGAAGAGTAGAGCTTGCATAAGAAGGAGCAGGCAAGAAACTAATGGCCACTGTTTCCAATCGCCAAATGTTTATAACAATACAATTTAATGTTATATTCTTTTCCTTATATGAGCTGCTGTGTGTAGTTGTTACAGTAGTTTATTTTAATAAGATTTAAAAAGTTAAACAGTGTTGAATCTAAGATACATAATACATAACAAATGAAATAATAGTCACAGCAACTCATATTACAGTTAACTTAATAATATGATTAGAAATAACCTGTGAGTGGGAGCAACTCAATCCCAAGCATTTTTATCTTTTATATATTCAATGACTGAGTAATAACCTTTCGAATATAATTTAAGTGTTTTAAATTTATTATACATTTATTGTCTCTGAAACTTGTAAACTGATTCTAAAATTTATTTATCAAATAATGAGCAATCTCTGAGTAACGCAGGCAACGTTTTATTGATATTCGAATTAAACAACATTATATTCATATTTTACATCAATAGTTGAGTCGTTAACGTAAAATAAGTACTGTTTGTGCATTCTGAAGTAGCTGTAGTCGAATATCCTTCGAAAGCAATTCTGCACAGTTCTAGCGTATGTTTGTATAGTATTTATTTATTTATTTATATATTTTAGGACCACCAGTGGTTATTACAAGAGTGCATTCACAATAATAAAAAAAACAATAAATTCCCAGTCACTTGCATAACCTTTTAAGGTAGCCACTGCATGCACAAATAGATGAGCAGTATAAATATAAGTATTTAGTATTTATTATAAAAAAGGCAGGTCGCTAACTTTAAAAGATTATATAGACAAACAAATCGTACAGTGAAAAGTAACAAATTATATCATAGTAATAATAATTATTTAGAATTTAAAAGACAGGCCAATAAATATGTCTAAATGAATAATGGTAGAATATGAATCATTAACAATATATAAATTCTAACAAATAATAGACAACAGAAACGAAAAAAAAAAAATACAAATATAGCAAATTAAGTCAAAAGTACATAACAATTAAGTCACAATTAATAAAAAATAATAATAAAATCAGAACAAAGAAATAAATTAAATTAAAATTGGTTAAGATATTCGTAAATGGATTATTAAATTGCATTAGACTAAACATATTAGCCGACTCCCTTACGGAACGTGGCTAGTGAGTCAAAATTAATATCTACTGACGCGCTGCATCCATTCAATAGTCGGCACATACGCGGGATCACGGAGTTCCTCCCAAACTCTGTACGTCTAAACGGAGCACTAAGCGGTACAATATGTTTACGGGGGTATCTAGATGGCACATTTATTTGTATTTTACTTAATAATCTCGGACAATCTATGTGTCCTCTAAATACCTTAAATAAAAACATCAGGTCTAAGATGTCTCGGCGTTTAGCTAGGGATTGGATTTTAAAGTGCTGGAGTCTGCTCTCGTATGTTTTTAAAGAATATGATAGACCCGTACTCCGACATAAATGCCATAAGAACCTTTTTTGCACTCTTTCTAGTCTAAGCGCGTGGACGGCAAAGTGCGGTCTCCATATCTGACTACAGTACTCCAGTACACTTCTGACTAGACTATTGTAAAGCAATATTTTAGTGTCGGGCTTCCTGAAGGCTTTGCCATTGCGAATGACGAAACCTAACATTCTAGATGCCTTCCCGATAATAACGTCCAAATGAGCCAAAAATGTGAGCTTTTTGTCCAAACTTACACCCAAATCTGTAACCAGCTCTGTCTCAACGAACTTGTTATTGTCAATGCTATATGACGTTGCAACAGGGTTGAGTTTTCTAGAGAAATGTATACAGTGACATTTCTGGTGATTTAACTGCATACCGTTATGTGAACACCACTGAACTAATTTATTGAGGTCACTTTGCAATTTGTATTCATCATCCGGATGTTTAATCTCTTTAGAAAATTTTAGGTCATCTGCATACATATATGGCACAGAATTGGCGAAACACAAGGGAAGGTCATTGACAAAGATATTAAACAATATCGGACCCAAATGCGATCCCTGGGGCACACCAGACGTTATCATATACGTTCCGGATCTGTAACCATTAACAACAACGTAGAATCTTCGATCATCTAAATACGATTCTAACCATGAGAACACAGGACCAGTGAAACCGTATCGGGATATCTTTTTTAAAAGTGTTGTATGGGGTACTTTATCGAAGGCCTTACTAAAATCGGTGTAAATAACATCCACTTGCCCCTGACGATCCAGGACACCCGTCACATCATCCACAAAGCAAGCCAGATTTGTACATGTGGATCGCAAATTAACAAACCCGTGTTGAGCGTCTGTTAGGAAACATTTAAAATGGTTCTTGACTATTGGACATATAAGAGCTTCGAAGGTTTTGGCCATTGTTGACAAAAGAGAGATAGGTCGGTAGTTCTGAACTAACCCGTCTTCCTGCCCCTTGTGTATTGGAACCACTTTTGCAAGCTTCCATATCCAGGGAAATTTGCCAGTTCGTAATGATTTATTGTATATAATATGCAAGGGTATGGTCAGCGCTTTTGCACAGTTTTTTATAAATATCGGTGGTATACCATCTGGCCCCGCTCCTTTATTAGCATTCAGTTGCTCGAGTTGCCTATATATTGTTTTAGAATCCAAAACTACTGACGAGACTATCCGGCTAGATTCTGGGACCTTATCCAAGTACTCAGTGGGCAGTCCTGCACCCGAACATATCTCATAGACCGATGCGAAAAATTCAGCAAATATATTACATATTTCTGTACCATCAGAGGAGGTCTTGCAACCGTCTGACAATTGAGATGGATAATTACTCACGTTGCCCCGTCTGCTTTTAACATAAGACCAAAAGTACTTAGAGTTTTGTTTTATTTTCTGCTCTGCTGAAGCAATATACGAGTTATAACAATGAGTCGATAGTTGCTTGCATTGCTTGCTAAGGTCCTGTAAAACTAATCTATCCCTAGGGTTATTGTATTTTTTATACCTCCTAATCATTTTATTTTTCTCACGCGTTAAGTTTGCTAGCTTACGAGTATACCAAGGTGGATATTTATTTTTGTTGCATTTTGATTTTGGTACATATTGATCTATAGCTACTTGTAATATGTCATAAAAAATCGTCAAGAGAGTGTCTAATTCTATATTAGTGTCCAAGACTACAGCCCAGTCAATTGAATTAAGATAGCTATTAATATTATCATAATTAGCCTTTCTGAAATTGTGTCGTAAGATATTTTCACTTGGTTTTAACTTGGGATTTGGTGATAAAGAAATGTGAAACTCTATTGGTGGATGCAGCGGGTCTACAGTACTCAATTCATCAAGTGATATCTGGGGTGAGCATGGCAGCGATGCGTCCAAAATAACGAGATCTAATATTTTACTTTTATTGTTTAACACCCCATTACATTGCCGAAGATTATTCACACTGATGAAATCTAACATAGATTGTGTTAGTTGGGATCCCGTTGATAAGGAAGAACCACCGCCACTGCTCCAACAAATGTTTGGTAGATTAAAGTCTCCCACAATACAGGGCAATAAATTGCCCCGTTCAAAAATACCGTTACAATTATTAACAAATGTATCCAGAAGCGCCTTATTAACAGGAGGCGGCAGATAAACTGAACAAAATGCCAACGTAGTTAACCTTTTATCAATGGTTTTTTCAATAGTTACCCACAAATCTTCGCAATTGGTCTCCCACTGTTTTCGACGCTGTGGGTAGTGTTCCTTCAGAACCGCTACCAAAACCCCTCCTCCATCTTTCTTGCTGCAAAAGGTTGTAAAAGTCCTATCTCTCCTAAAGACTACGTATCTGGCATCAAAAAGTTCTGAATCTAGAATTGTGGCATTTAACCATGTTTCTGTCAAAATGATGACGTCATAGTTGCAGCAACAAAGATTTCGGTAAAAGCTCTGAGTTTTAGTTCTAAGGCCCCTTACATTTTGATAGTAAATAGTAATTGTTGTGAATTTTGAAATAAGAAGTACCAATAACATGTTTATGAGTTTAGAAAGGTATTACTTAACGCAATTTCGATAAGGTATCAGCATTCCTTATAAATACCTGTTCGTCGCCTACTTCTTTACGTACATAGATGCGACCGTTGCGTACCCAGACGAATTTATAAGCCAGTTCTTTGGCCTTCTGTCTCGTCGCCGCGTGTAGTGCCTTATGTATGGGTGACAGGTGCTCCATTACAAAAATTGGATCCTTGCTGCTTGCTGTCCAAATGTGGCTGTTGTTTAATTTTTCATTCGGTCTAGATCGATTGAACTGGTTTACCGATGCTAGAAACTTATCTCTCAAGATCTGAGAGTTAAATTGCGCAATAATTCCTCGAGGTCTTGTTGAAGCTCGATTCATTTTAGCTATTCGGGTACAATTTATTATTGTATCTTGACCCACGGTACAACCAATGACGTCGCCAAGCTTCTTAACTACCCCGAGAACATTCTCAGATTTACTCTCAGTCACTCCTTGTATCTCTACATTACATGCTCTAGAGTGCTGTTCAAGCATGTTAATTTGATTCTTAAGCTCATTCAGGGAAGCGTGCAGGGTTTTGTTTTGATTCTCTAAGAATAGTATTCGCTCTGAGTTCGCATTATTGTTCTTCACAATATCGTCATATTTCGCATTTATAAAATTCATAGAATCCTTAACTTCTTCCAAGTCACTCTGAATTGTTTTTAAGTTATCTGCCAGTGTCAGATTTAACGAAGTCCGTATTTGCTTCATGTGTTCGGCCAATTCCTCTCGGAGAATTTCTCTGATAACATCACGTACATCCTCTTTGGTCAATGGCTGTTGTTGACACTTATCTGGAGATAAGGATGGCGCTGGGCGCTTCTTGGAGCGTTGGGTGATGTTTACGTCGGAAGTTGTAGGAGTGACTCGAACTGGCGTTGTGTCACTTCTGCCTCTTGGTGTCTGACATAATTGACACTTCCATTCTCCAGATTTCGTGCTGTCGGGACGAATACCGAGACATTTGTAGTGGAACTTCTTTGAACATGCCGAACAGCATAAATGCCCTTCTCTTGCCAACTCCTTATTGCAACATTCCGGCAACATCGTAGCTTCTTGATACAGTACGTGTTGTGCCTGATTGCTCTTAATATTATGACAGGCGCCAAGTATTGAGAAACTTAATGTATTATGACTGGTTGCTATTAATATTATGGCAGGCGCTTGATGATTCGCAATCAGATTGAAAAATGTAATTTTAAATATTTTCGTAATACAATTGAGTAAAAATGTATTATCTTTTCCTTATAATTATAGCTATTGTTCTTAAACACACAAAAAGAACATCTTACGAAATACGCATCAGCAGGTTCGAGCGCCCATGTCCATTAATTTACAAAAAGAACTTCAATAGTATAAACACTGCGCCGTGGACGCTTATGAGTTCTCGTTTAATTTAGGCTTCATATTATACAACAACTCTTCATGTGAATAATTGTTGTATTGTTATATATACGTATAGAGTCTGGTATGTAGCGAGTCTTTTGTTTTGCACTGTCCAGTTCACTGAGAGTTTAAATAAAAAACGACTTTTTAAGAATGTTTTTCACTGATTTATCGCACACGCGTGGGCAAATAGGATAAATGTTTTTATAATCCTTAAGAGTTTTTTCTTCTGCGTATTTATATGTAAATTGTTCGTAGGGAACTGCACTTTTTACCACAATACTGATTATAAATGCACAGAACAACAACAAACGGTCTATCTTTGCTCGGGTAAGAATGATTAGTTTTGAAGTATAAACATTATGTAGACTCCATAAACAGGTATGAACTGCGGCACTAATAGTTACATATTATTTGGTGCCGCACACTGGCAACCGATAGTCGCCACAGTAAAGCCACCAATAGATGCCACGGAGGTCAATTTTTTATTTTTATTTTATGTTTAATCTCACGCTCAGGGTCCGAGCGGCCGCTTATAAGCCACAAGCCGTAAGAGTGGTCAGCGCTCGCTATTTGATCCGCGTTTAGTGGCCCATCGTCCAGGCACAATCAACTACAGTAGCCAGCACACACACAAAATGTTCAACCTCAGTCAAATACTGAGTGAAAATGTAAATACGTTAACTCACCAGTGGCTATGATCAGTGGACAGAACCACTAGTGGCTGCGGCTGGTGGCTGCATTTAGTACGTTGTTGACCCACGTTTTAAATGTTGAGCCATCATAGTTAAATACACAAACACATTCGTCGTATGTCGAATACTGAATGAAAGTGTAGATACGATTAGCTACCAGTGGCTATGACCAGTGACCAGAACCAGCAACTAGTAGCTGCGCGGTTTTACTTAGTAGCTCGTCTTTACTGTGGCCTTGGCCTGTTCGCTGACCCCGTGTGGTAGTATTAAATGGATTCTGAAAACAGTGTGTTTTAATATGACAATCCATCCATGAGCTTCAATGCGGTAACGTCGCTTAAGTTCATAAGAAACGGTTCATCAAACCGCGCTTGTGCTACTGCGTCTGCTTGGTGACTAAGTTTAGACGTATGATGTATGTAAAGACTAACTCCAATAAATACAGGAGTCATATTATAATATCTTCGGATAGGTTTTATCTCAGGACCGTAGGACGCCTGCGCAACATATATCCCCGAAGTAATCGGCAGAGGTAGAGGACCTTCTCTAGTTAGCAGCTTACACCTATACGTTTGCTTAATCCTTTAGGTACTACTTCCATATTATAAAAGAGCAAGCAAATACCTATTGACATCAATCGTCCACACTTCGGCTCCACACTGCTACTTACCAAATTTAAAAATAAACCAATAACACTCTACCCGATCCGCAAATCAGACCCAATACCACAGCACCCTACGTATACACAGACAAGAATCAATACTATGAGATCAAAGATTTAGTCAAATCAAATATACAAATCCCAAACTAAGTAAACTAGTTTCGATTACATAACCAATCGCTTGTTTGAAAGCCCAACATTACAACCTAACACATTGAAATACAAAGACACGATAATATCTAATTACACGTTAAACTTAATTACATGAAATAGTGATAACAATGCATTATACTATATTGTTGAACAGCTCGTTTTGAATACTCCCTTTACACAAAACAATATCATGTATAAATATATTTTTATTTTATATTTTACGCCGGTATTTATTTGTTTATTTGTTACTAGCTAAACCTTGGAAACAGTGTTTTTCCTAGACCCTATGCCTTCCTCCATATCTATGACAACGTGTTTGCAAAACTGCATAATGATCAATCGAATAGTTAAGGCGTGAAAGCGAAACAAACAACTAAAATCACATTCGCATTTATAATGTTATAGTTAGGATAAATAAATATCGCGGAAAAGGAATAATTACTGCGTCAGGCATTATGGACAACCAAACAACAGACAAAGACACGCAAACTCAAAACGATATACATATCTTCTTCTTAGCCTTTATTATTCCCAAATCACTTGGGATCGGCTTTTCTAGTCTAACCGGATTTGATTGAATATCAGTTTTTACACGGAGCAGCTGCCACCTAACCTCCGAAACCCGAACGCTAACGATACCCTAAGGCTAGACCAGCGTCAGGATATTAGAGGGCACTGACTTCCCAATAATGACTGCCATAGATGTTCATGGTAGTCGAGACCGGCGACAGCTTAACATACTCTCCGAAGCACGGAACAGGCGATAATTGTCAATCAATACGCACATAATTTCGAAAAGTCATATAACATCCGAAAGTCAGAGGTGCGCGACGTTGGTTCGTACCCACGACCCTCGGCATTGCGACTGTTGGTCTCCCCACTGACCTATCGCTGCCTAAACTCAGAACGACTATATATGGAACACAATTTTTTGTCCCATGCGGTGATCGGAATCACAACACTCAAAGCAGGCAGCATTCACCTACACTTCTGCGCCACCTGTGTAGTCAACCTCAATAACCGAATGTATAGACAGGCACATTTATTAAGCTATGTTTCATAATTAAGCTGTTTCATCAACATCTCAGCCGAAAGACGTTCACTGCTGAACATAGGCCCCAACGTTTTCCACACTATGTTTATAGGACAAAAACATAGTGTGACGATAGCCTTATATAGGCTATGTAGGAACCGAATAGAAGGCTTATATATGAACTGTCCCTCTCTTTAGCACAGGCCTCTTCTCAGAGTAAGAGGGGTTAAGTCCACCACCCTGGCTAAGTGCCGGTTGGTAGACTTGACACATCTTTGAGAACATTATGGAGAACTTTCAGGTATGCAGATTTCCTCACATTGTTTTCTTTGACCGTTAAATCAAGCGATAATTAACTATTCAATACGCACATAACTTCGAAAAGTTAGAGTCAATGCGTGCGTTGGGGTGGAACTCGAGACCTCTGCATGGCAGTCCAATAGTCTGCCTAGGCTAACGCTGCTTTTTTCCAGTCAGTCAGACACAGCTGTATTGATACATTTCTGATTACAAGTTCTCTTATTCTTAACAATGCAATCATTTTTCTAGCATTTATTCTTCATGCATATTCATCGGCTTATAATATAAGGTGCCAGAATTATCTAGTGCCCTTTCCAGGATGGTAGGTTTCAACTCAAAATTCTAGGATCGTATGTAGGCCATTACTAATTAGGAACCAGCCATCACTGTTTAGAGGCCAGGCCATCCATGGAAAATAATCCTAGATACGTGCATGTTCATGTATCATCTGCCAAACCCAATTATTTAATATTATCACACATTACCTCACAACCCACAAGCATTCAAAGTATTTTAGTCACAAGCCGTTTATAACATTCCGTTAACAGTTGCAAAAACTGCTATAAATCATTTCGCGAACCAGGTCTCGCAATAAGCCGTCGATAAATAAAAAAATACTGGCCAAGTGTGAGACGGTTTTACACACGCGGTTCTATGTTTTGAACCGTGGATATCTGATAATTAAGGTTATACTGTTTTAGGAAGGCGGTTTTGGCCATAACAAAGCGTTGAACATTGCAAATTGCATGAGATATCATGCGGTATACGTGTGCGTGATGTACAAACGCATAACCTAGTAGTATATTAGTACTAGTATATTTCTAATCAGAAAATTATCTTTTCTAATACAAGGAAAATAATGTACTAGAACTGTAACTCTAATATACAAAGCATATAATTATATAGACTTATTTTTTTCTGAAACCGAAAAGCTCTCTAGCACTACATATAATATAGAAAAAGAAAATATTATCCTGTATAGCGGCAAACTTTTAGACTCGAAACCAATAGTCTTTCCGAGTCTAGGTGTTTACATGGATCACCCAAATTAATGTTCCGCTTGGAAATAGCACCCGTAACACGAAGTAGTGACCAAACTAATAGTTATGACGTTACAAGCCTCATCATTATTTTTTTGTTTTGATAAGAAAAGAAACATCCATTTTACTGTGCCGTCCTGCGCGCCAGTGCGCTTAACCAAACTGTAAGTGCGGAACTCTAAAACGCGAACTAAAGTAATATGTGGTAGCACTTTATCGTTTTTATATACATAGTTTATTGGTGCTGTAATTCAGGCGCGTCGTTTTAGTTTACTGATTTTACTCCAACATTTTTCGGTAGTATTATGTTGCATGAGCTCTACCTCATAACTATGCATTTCTTCAAATAGGGTTGCGAATAGAAGCCTAGAAGGGCCTGTCATATCTACTGTCCTTTTTAGCGCATTAAAGGTAATCTAAACATGTCATTTTCTCTTTGCATGTCCAAAAAAAAACAAGAGATCGCCACCATACATGGTGGGTATTCAACTAAAATACACGATGTGCCTTGCTTCCAGTTTTTTAATGCGTACCTCGAACGAACTCACACAACCTCAACTCAACTCAAAAATGCACTTTTGGAAAAGCGTGCTCCATTGTCGAGCACATTCTCGCTTCACATCAGCTATGGTTGTTATAAAACGTCTACCTTCATTAGAATAATATGCTAGTAATTAGCTCTTACGAGTACTGTATTTTAAATAGTGTTTACGATTTTGTTGTAGGGTATCGTGCATGCAGCATAATTATGATATTAAGTGGCGGTGGCAATTATCTTTTAATCTTTACTTAGCCAGATGCGTCCGTTTAAAGATTTTCAAGTTAGACTAGACTGAAGCAATCTAATATTGAAGAACCAATACAAATAAATTCATTACGCAAAATGAAGTATCTGAATATTTACTTTTACTTAATGAAAATATTTAAAATAGCCTTTAAACTCATTCGAACGACAGCTACAAAATCAAAGTGCATTTAATAACAACGTTAATTTTTATTATTTATTGGACAAACACAACACAGCAACATTATGACATAGTAATTCAGGAATTCTAAACAGTGCAATTTAGTTTGTAACATAGTAGTCTTCTCCTGCAATGTTTTTCTTGTCCGATTATTTCTCTATGTGATGCTGCTCCCTCCGGCTAAATGGTGCCATGATTTTCTTACCGCAGCCAGGATATAATATTGATAGGACTAAAAGATCATTCGTATAATGAACAGGGACGGCCCCAGCCAGCCTACGGGGTTCAGCAAATCACAGATCCATTTAACGTCATGTCAATGACGCCATCTCTATTCATGTCGGAAACGATCTTGTTCTATAATTGCAGTGGTAATTGAGAGTCTTCAACGAACTCTGATCAAATTAAAGACATTTTGGGAAAAAGCCAAGACAGTTCAGTTAAGCAAACTATATCATTAAGCACCTGTGAACATTATAAGGGTATAAAATATATGAATCATAATTTTAGTAAGTATATGCCAGCTTATTACTCCAACATAGGCAAGCATGTCAAACGTCTTTAAGCCCGAAGCCAGTCTAGCCGAATCAGGCAAGGATGTATTCATTGTGCAGCCCCGAGAGTCTTTACAATTGCCTTAATAGTCTTCCTTCACCACATGAGGTCCTACGTCAAAGCCTATTTGGATAACGGACGTTGATGCTGCACTAAAATCTATACTCCATATTTTAACTTTTTTTTTGTATTGCTGATGATGTTTTTGAGCGCAATGTCAAAATTTCATTATTGTCGTAATGTGTATCATGTTTTTTTATTCTAATTTATACCTGTAACTATTTATTTACAAGTGTACAAAGAATTTTCGTGTATAGAGTTTATTCTAGGCAGGCCACCGCCAACACGGAACCCTGAAAACAAAAAAGCCCTATTTATTGAAACAGAACAAATAAATTAAAGAACAAAAGGCCGGCAGGTTTTAATTCGTTTGATCCGTTTGCCCACAGTACAAAGCGAAAAAGCCAAAATTGCCGCAGCCCTCTGAGCCCAGTTACGTTCAATACGATTTTTAATTAAAAATGTAAGATACATCGTAAACAAGGTAATAATTAGAATATGAATAGAAAGAGCGTAATAAAGCTTTGATTTTTAAAAGCAGCTAATTGGTCAAAGGAACCTGTTAATCATAGTCCCGATAGACGCCAGAGGCAATATTGCTTTAGAGAATAAAAACAGAAAAAAATCAATTATATTACAAAACTACTGCGTCGTTTGTTCCTCGGCATAAATTTGTGTTATTGGATTTTTCTGTTAGCAAATTCACAGTAGTTATACGGAGTACTCATGATATTAAGAAGCGGTGGAAATACGCGCGCTGGACCTGCCTGGCTGATATCAATTTACTCTAAAATATAGCTGGTATAAGCTGTCCAACTCTTCAAATATATTCTACAAGAACGAATCTATAGATGTATGTATTTAGTCGGGTAAGATTGGTAATAATAAAGACTTTTCTTTTTCACTTTCTCTTAAAGACGACAACATTGTTTATGATTCTTAATACCCTATTAGTGTTATACTGAACCTCTAGAGTCACAATATAAGGGTTATGCAGAAAATCCCGCAGTCGTTCGACCTGCATTATACGCTGCTAGGTGGGTCACTGATGCAGTTTCAATTCCAGCAATCCACTGAACAGCAAAACGAGATGGCACTCTGTGTTGGTTTCAACTCGACATAACCTCCTAGTCTACCCTTGTGCCGTCAGGGTATGCACAAGGCATAATTCCCTTCGTTAAAAGAGGCCAAGACATAGAGTTGTAACGATAATGGCAGTATGTGACTAAGTAATCATAATGATAACGCTACTCAATCGCAGACAAATATTTATACATGATACATGTATTAATTGAAACAGGAATTGTACATCAAGTGTGAATTAGTAATGTCATCTATCAACATCAGTGGCTAAAACAAGACCTCTTGAAGCAAACGGGACACATTGTAGAGAACATTGTCAAGTAAATTGGAACTACGCCGTGAGAAAACGACTGCTGTGCTTGAGGTCTAGGGTTCGATCACCGTGTCAGGCAAAGTAATTTTGGGTACTCTTGTTAAAAAAGTCCCAGTAGCATACATACCATTGGCAATAAACTCCGTATTTTGTAGAACCTGAAGTTATACCTGGCGACTTGTGGATATAATACCACCTCCACCTTCGTCAGACCATGTATTTATATAATATCAGCCCTTTATTAGACTGCCCCCCGGCTGGGCACGGGCTTCTTCTCATTGTGAGAACGTTTAGGCCATACTCCAACACGCTGTCCCAGTGCTGGTTAGCAGACTACGACATATCTTCGAGAACATTATGAAGAACTCTCAGAAATGTAAGTTACCTCACGATGTTTTCCGTCACCGTTAAAGCAGGCGATAATTAATTATTTAACGCACGTAACTTCTAAAAGTCAGAGATGCGCAACTTGGGATCGCACTCGAGATCTCTGCGTGGCAGTCCAACCATTTCCCACTAGGCATGTATTTACGTACATCTTCTCCATAGCCTTTATTATTCCCAAGTCACTTGGGGTTGGCTTTTCTGGTCTAACCGGATTTGACTGGATATCAGTTTTAACACGGAGCGGCTGCCAGCTGACCTCCGCAACCCGAAGGCTAACGATACCCTAAGGCTAGACCAGTGTCAAGATATTATAGGGCACTGACTTCCCAATAACGACTGCCATAGATGTTCATGGCAGCCGAGTCCGACGGCTTAACGTGCTCTCCGAGGCACGGAGCAGGCGATAATTGTCAATCAATACGCACATAATTTCGAAAAGTCATATAACTTTCGAAAGTCAGAGGTGTGCAACGTGGGTTCGAAACCGAGACTCTCTGCATTATAGTGTGTTGGTCTCCCCACTGAGCTATCGCTGCTTTTTAATATATTGATGTAAGTATTTACGTACATACATCAATATATTATATGAGCATAATAACAGATTATAGATAAATTAATATAATAAACGGGCTGGCTCTAGGAAGATTATGTTGTCATTTGTTTTCTTAGTATTTGTTCTGTACCTATGTTTTTATGGCACTCATCTAACATTAGAGGACCTTTTCTCGTAGCAAAAACTATTCAAAATAGAGTTTCAACCTACATAGACACATCACATTATATGTTTATTAAACATAGATTGTGATCTGAAACGCCATTTACTTTCATATTAAACGTGTATTTTCATTATGATATTTATGGCATTGAGACTTTATCGGAACTCCATTTGGCACAGATTTTATTACTATATCTGGTCCTCTGGGCAACTTCTATTCGAATGATAGCTGTCCGTCGCCTTAGTAAGTGTGTCTCACCGAAGTGTTTACAAAGGCATCGCTTTCCGAACATACATTTATAACAATTCGAGGATGATTAATGTTTACGAAATTGATATTTAATTGCTGGTAAACATCGTGTATCGCGACGGTGGCGCCGCGTTGCGGTGTTTAATGGCGTAATTTATGATCGGCGACACTTGTATTAATAGGGCAATACAGTTAAAGTACTTCTACTATAAAGTTCGAGAAATACTCAATAATGTTACTACGCAAATGATTGTAATTATACTATTGTTATCCAAGCGCCTAGCATATACTCACTAACATAACCAAACTCAAGAGTGTGTATATTTAAGTGCCGCAATCTCAAAAACTACTAGTCCAATTTGGAAAATAATTTTACGTTAACTTAGTGTATGTTGCAAGCAGTGCAAGTGTGTGCAAGTCTTAAAATACTCGACATAATTAAAACTGTATTGTGTTTGGCCACCGGTGTGCCGCTGTGACTCAATAGGTAATAATAAATACTTGAGTTGTAAAGTCACATGACATCACGCGACTATCCAAATGAGCGAAGCAACAACCATTGACGTCATTTATTTCGAATAAAACTGCAGAACACAACTAGTGTACTAACTACATCCAAATAAGCATACAAAATTCGTATGCTAAAAATTTAATAAGCAAATGGAACGAAAATTTCTCGACCTAATTCTCGCTTAAGCGTCAGATTTGAAGTGGTCCAGTTATACATGGTTTACGATCTGAGTTTAGACGGTCTTTTATGAGTGACGCTAATTGCATCACTCACTTAACACCGAGGGATTTGTTCGCAGTACAGTTTAGCAGCCATATTAATTGCGGCTAACGATTTCGGTGTATAAATACTCGTATAAAGGTGTTAGGTAGATTAGCTGAGGCCATTTTAATATTTGCCTGAATGATTTTGACTATGTTGCAGATTGTATATTATACGTTCGTGTGTTTATGCTTATAGTCGATCAAACTGGAAAATGTTAATGACTATTTGTGTTAGAACATTTTCTTTAGTAACGCACATTTTAGATTTTTGTTCTACAGGGAATTTCCCAGAAAAATTCAATCAGCTTTAAACACAAGTTTACTTATACTATGGCTTATGAACAACCAGAAATTACCATCATAATTGTATATGATCGCTATATGATAATGAATAAGAATGGACGAGAACAGACTGACTAAGAAAGTTTATAAGGCTAGTGTGAATGGAACAGTCGCAAGGGGAAGACCTAGGCGAACGTTTCTTGATCAGATCGGAGACGTTCTGGATAAAGGCCAGGTTAAAAGCACCTTAAACCGGCGAGCGTGTATGAGGAATGTTATGAAAGTGAATGAAGCCAGAGAAGTGTGTCAGGATCGTAGCAAATGGAAATCCGTAGTCTCTGCCTACCCTTCTAGGAAACAGGCGTGAATTTATGTATGTATGTATGTATGTATGATAATGATGGCGGCCAGTCTTAACGGAGACTGGCCATCTGCGCAGTAGATATTATAATGCACAAGTGTGTGCGCAAACACAAGTACTCTCTTTGTTACCTATCTTTCATAATCCAATATAGTGGCAATTATACACGACCGGATAAAGATCAGGTTCAAGATCTACAGCTGTATGAATGTATGTAGTACCGCTTTCCTTACTCCGGGCTGCTATTAATAATTTATACGCCACCGGAACAGTGTAGGTATATATGGCAAGCACGGCGTCTCAAGTAGGAGGCTAGTGCATTACTTTATCTGGTTGTGGCTCTATTATCGGGAGAATGTCGTTATCATTGCCCGTATCATTCATGGTCACCGCACACAATGTCAGCGCAAAACGCATCCTGCAACAGATAAATACATAATGAATGCTCCACAGTAATGTTCATCCTATTGAAATTTCTAATATTCATATTTATTTTACTCAGTGATGCTCAGAAGAGTGGTGTTAAACCACTCGGATGTTTATTTATAACTTCACTTAAACTTTTTACATGAGGTTATGGTCAGCTGTAATTTATATAATGAAGAAAAAACAAAACATTGGAATTTTCATTACGCAGGTTATTTATAAGGTAATTCATAATTAAACATAGCTAAATTTCATTGTCGGTCCATTGAACATAAACCTATGTTATGTAATGTGTATGTGCGAAAGAAGTTCCAAAAAGCCTTCTTACGTTACATTACTACTTGCCAAAAAAAGCGAAAAAACTAGTCAGAAAGAAAAATATTGTCCTTATCGTGTGGCTAAGTAGCTGGTTTCACCTCTTTTGGAAAAAGGATTCTTACAGAATTCAGATACGCAATTTTCCAGTAACGTAACATCAGTCTTGCAGAAGACGTTTGAAATAACCAGTGTAGGTGCTACAACTTACCTGCTTAATTCTTTCGTGCATATATTCTGACAAAATGTAGGAACACTAATAAAATCAAATAGAAAATATTGCGAATGCGAAGCCTTTACGAACAGGTATCCTTCTTAATACCTATCATTAGGTAAACCGAATTCATCCAAATTTTTGTTTACCTCCACCAATTATATAATACGAATAGAATGCTGCCGACTACAGCTACCAGGAATAAATATAGGTATAACATTGTATTCCATAGGAGCTTAATGTTATCAAGAACCGTAAAAACCATAAAATATGTAAACTGAAAATCGAATACCAATATAATATTTCATTATTGCCATATAAAAAGGCAATAAAATTTTTCACGTCTCTTACGAAAACAAATATATTCATTTTACGATCGAATAATAACTGTAATATAATGCAATGCAATGGCGTTAATAAAATGCGGATAAATTTACACAGTTTTTACCAGAGGGGAAGACAGGGAGAAAAAGCTGATTGAATCCCAAATTGCAGTCTAGAGTACCCTTTACACATAGCGAGGCGAACGATCAATTAAATGTGTTGTATAAAATAGAAAACAGTAGTTGTGACTTTTTTTTTAATGATGTTGGTGATTGTCTAATGACCAACCGCCGATATAGAGTTAAAACCCTAACCGCCTCTTAGCAGGCCTACTATAAAACGTAAATGCCGAACTTCGGGCCGACTGTTCGTACCGTGAAACACATTTATGTATGTTTACTATTGATTGTCTTTACAACCCTTTCATTAAGCAGCATGAAGCAGCCCAAACAAAATAGATACGAAATTTTAAAAAAAGAAATCTGATGAAACTTCTTTGTAAGATTTTTTCGTTCGACCCGAAGTTTGGGATAGATATTTTTTTTGTAGACATACAGGACTGTTTTAGGCGTTGCAAAAAATTGTAAAGGAAGGTTAATAGGATGGTCTATTATGCTCTTGGATCACTGCTTGGCGATTGGAATACGCAGACTCGTGAAACCAACCCTCAGGTTTGAAGGTAGGTTACAAATATAAACGATCCTAATTTCCCTTCGTGTCATATTCATAAACTATTTTCTATAGATTATGAATATGACCGATAAAATGAAAAACAGACAGAACGTGTCCATAATCAAGGATTTCATTTAAAGTTGCAACTGCAATCCGCCTACACTTTATTCCCTTGACTCTAATATAATCCTAGTTATATCTGAGGCTAGGAATTGTATAACAAATCTAACTCCACTCTCAATCTGCATGGATGCCTCTATTGTTTAAATTGACTGCGTCGTAGATTCTGTGGCATAAGTTTTGGCTGATTTCGTTATCGGCCTAAGTAACGTGTGATAGATTCACTGTAACATAGTTAAACTTACTCACAATCGTAGGCAATGACTCACTTACTACGACAGTGAATTCATTCACTCTCATTACATTTATTCAAGCTCGTTAGATTAGTATACTCTTAACATAGCCTTTGTCTAACATATCTGATCTAGACAAAGAAATTTCTTCTAAGTCATTCTATGACGACTGTCATTCGCCGTATATACTTTCTTTCACAACGAGTTTGTAAAAACGATGTTAGAAAGAAATATTGAAGGAAGGAGATGTAGGGGAAAACCAAGACATACCTTTATCCAACAAGTAAGGGCAAACGTGGAAGTCGAGTTATATCAAGAGGCTAAAAGGAAAGCAAAAGTCAAACAAACGTGGCGACCGACAAGAGCTTTTAAATCTAGAGAGTAAATGTACAGTTTTCCCTGCTCATGTTTATATATTTACTTTTTTGCGCCACATTGCATACTCAATATTTGGCCAGTGTTATTTTTTCAAACTATACTAGCTTTGAAATTTTAACGCTTGGACTTTACAAAAATTTAGACAATGGACATAAAAAACATTCAGGCTTATAATAACTATTTGTGGATTACCCAAATCTTTATCCCGTGTGGGGATCTAAACCACAACACTCGAAGCGGCGGCAGTGGCAATACGCCAACCGACATTGGACGACAATGTCGAGTCATATATAAAATCGAAACATCGTATAATGTAAACGGTTCTTAATGCAAGTTACAAGCAAAGTACGTTAGCACCACACAATTTGCATTTCACCAAGACCGTCCCAAGTCCCGATAGATCTGAGCCTTGGAAATATTCCAGTTCTTGTTATTAACGTCTGATGGTAATTTAGTAATGGCTCGTGTCCGCGACGGTTTTACATTATATTATCATAAACCTCTCTATCTTATGTCGAAACGGCAACTGCACTCAAAAGTATCTGCTTATGGTAAAAAGTATAACAGATAAAAGTGTCGATACATGCTTATCAGTATAACACTTTTTTATAAAAGTTATTAAAATACTACGAGTCTACCAACCCGCACTGGGCCAGCGTGATGGACTATGGCCTAACTCTTCTTACACAGAGGAGGGCTCGTGCCGTGCATTGTTTAAATACAGGGCTGATATTATTGTGCAAATGCTAAACAGAAAAATAACAAAAAAGAATACAAATCAAAATTCAAAAACAAGAATGTAATGAGACTGTGACAGGAATCTTTGGACCCGAAGATTGCAGGTTCACTAATATTATTCAGCATGACTGATTAAAGAAGGAGTATATTGAAAGAGGTCTTGAGTCTTATTGTTGCAAATATGTATAACAATTAGAAATTTTATACTTGATTTATTTATCTAACTAATAATTGTCAGTCAGACAGCAATGTTGTGGAATTTTACGACGTTGTCTAAACTAGCCATACATTATAATTTTCTTGTTTGTGTTTTATACGTTTGTAAACTATAATTTATTTAGCAGCGAGTCTGAAAATGTACACTAAAAATGTCAATAGGCTCGGCCCCTATAACGTGTGACCTAAACCCTCTCACGTTTCTTTCATTTAATAGTAACATTGCTGTTTCCTAGAAACAACACACTGTTTTACATAACATTTTATACTTAGATAGCTAAACTTACAATTTTTAAGACACAAACAACAGGCAACAGGCACAAAGAACATCGGGACTCGGCATAATAGCTTGTTTGAAATACAAATTTTTGACCCGTTAGCGATCGCACCCGTGAGAGTCAAGATGGCGGGTGTACCATAACGAATCAAATTGTACCTCTTCTCCCTAGCCTTTATTATTTCCAAGTCACTTGGGGTCGACTTTTCTAGTCTAACCGGATTTGACTGGATATCAGTTTTTACACGGAGCGGCTGCCACCTGACCTCCTCAACCCGAAGGCTAACGATACCCTAAGGCTAGACCAGTGTCAGGATATTATAAGGCACTGACTTCCCAATAACAACTGCCATAGATGTTCATGGCAGCCGGGACCGACGGCTTAACGTGCTCTCCGAGGCACGGAGCAGGCGATAATTGTCAATACGCACATCATTTCGAAAAGTCACATAACTTCCGTAAGTCTAAGGTGCGCGACGTGGGTTCGAACCCGAGACCCTCTGCATTGCAGTCTGTTAGTCTCCCCACTGAGCTATCGCTGCTCTTCAAATTCGAATCAAATTGTACCAATTACCAAAATAATGTACCTGATTATTTTGTACCTAGCTCTAAAAAATCTGTGCCTCCTTAATAACGAAATTATTTCGTAATTAAGATGCACCCACCATATTGACATCAAGATGGCGGTTGTTCTATAATATTTCATTATTTAACCATTACTAATAAAATATAATGAACCAAAAAAATTTACCTTAAAAGTACTTTAAGTAAAATAACACACACTTCATCAGTTCGATAGTTCTTGAGATATATATTTCATACATCGCACCCACATCACTCGTAACTGTAGCCATGTTCAGGCGATCACTTAAATCTCTAAGTACACCATCCTTGAAGAAAGACTATCGTGACTCCATTTTTAGGACATTATCATTACTATTATACGAAACGTACTTCTTAAATCCCAAGTCCTCAAGAAAGTCTGAAAGTATTAGAAATAAACGAATACATATATTCTTATGATACAGAGCTTTTAGAATTTAAATCCCTTACCACGATTTACTACTGCAACAAATTTGCTTTTATGATGCGTGAAACAAGTTCCCTAACTGAAAGCTATGTGGGGGAGTAAGAAATATGGAATACAGAGAAATTGCAAACACTTATGCGAATATAAAAATGGAGAGTTTGGATGTTTGTAATTTTTCCTTATTTATCATTTACTAGGTACTACTAAGTATTGTTCCTGTGTCGCGAGAAACTTTACAAACATTCAAACAACGGACACTAACCTCTCAAATGCCGTTGACGCCTCACGCATAAATGAAATAAAAAAAAAAAGCGAAAAGGGAGTCCAATTACAATTACAATTACCGTTGACGCCGATCGACGTCTTCAGATATGTACTCGTCAAACCCCGGTGACGCGATAGGGCGTCGAGCACACTCGATTGTGTATGGTTTATGTTTTCAACGGCGGAGTTTGAGAGGCTAAGGACGCCTAGACTCGGATCAACCATTTGTGGATCACACAAATTTTTGTCCCGTTTGGGATTCGAACCCAACACTCAGCATATTGACAGCGCAGCTACAGTGTTATTCAGTCACGCTAAACCACATATATTAACACTTGTATTTCATTTTAAAGTTGTAGGCAGGGCATTACATTTACATTAGGCCGCTATATTTCTAAGCTGCACGAAGGGCGCATTGGTTTATGTGGTCGCCTCGCCACTGCCTTCGCGCCAAGTGTTGTGGGTTCGAATCCCACACGGGACGAAAATTTATGTGATACATAAATGGTTGTCCCGTGTCTGAGTGTTCTTTGTGTCCGTTGTTGTTGTAGTATCTGTTATGTTTCGTTCGGTGAGTGAGAGCGCCGGAGGCCCAATGACCCTTCCCTTCCCAAACCCCATCCTGCTCCATTCCCCTTTTCCTTCCGGTAGGCAGCGACTTGGTTGTGTTTTTTTGACATTGCTTCTGTAATGCTAAGAAAACATAGCCATGTGTATGAGCCACGGTTCTCGCTTACTATCAGGTAGGCCGATGAGTCGTCAGTCACCGAAGAAAAAAATAAAAAAGAACAGGTTTTGTCTTTGAAAAAACAACTAGCATTTGTTTCAATTAAACGGAATTAATAATAATAATAATAATTTTCTACCACATACACACAACATCATCTAGCCCAAACTAAGCAGAGCTTGTACTATGGGTACTAGACAATGAATAAACATACATATATACTTTTTTTTGTAAATACCTACGTATTATACATAGAAACACCCAGACCAAGAAAAACATCCATGATCATGCACACAAATGTATGACTTGTGCGGGAATCGAACCCGCGACTTCAGGCGTGGCAGTCGGTTACACTAACCACTACGCCATCGAGGCCGACTTATAGATAAATCACGGCTTAGATAAAAAATCTTATCAGTCTCTTTTGCGTAATGCCGGAACAAACTGATAAACCGACGTAAGTATTATTTAAAAAATATATTCATTTTATGGCCACAGCCTCAATACAACTTATGTATACAAAGATATTATAGACTGCCTTTGTGGCTAAGAAACTATCGAATTCAAGAATTACATGGCTGTTCAACGATTGTGCCATTAGGTATATTATAAATATTTAAGAAAATAAAATAACTTTAGTTAGAAGGTGAACGAACCAGAATACACAATACAATAATTACACGTGAAATATTAAGGAAATTATGAAGGTTGTTTTTGTTAAAATTCAAGAAACTCATTTGGACTCCTGATATTTTATATATATTTTATTATTAATTTTTGTCCTTTTTCCTATTAATATTAGCGACATTTAATGTTATTTTTTGTTATTGTGGTTTTTGTACAGTTTTCTTTTCATTTTTGTCGATATGCCTCCATACATTTGGTATGGTCATCATAATTTATTCAGCGGACGTGCTTACTGCCTCTATACGTGAAATATGCTTACACTTATTTACATCCAATTGAGGTGCCTCAGGTTCCACTCCCGGATCGAACAAATTTTCTCTTAACAAAAACTCTCTGATCACGGAGTCTGGCAGAATCTGGCACGCATTAATAGGTTTGATCTTTATTAGCTGGTCGCCTTTTATCATGTGAGGCTGAAAACATAGTTGACAAAATTGAGTGAAAATTAGGACTTTTGTGGGTTTAATCCAACCCTTTAGAGATACATAGGCGTGATATTATGTACCTATATATCTCTGTACCTTAATTTAGTAAACTAACCTTACTGTTTAAACTGCCTCAGTGGTGCAGTGGAAGTCAATGCCACTGATGTACGTGAAGTTAGTCTCAGTAGCGATTGCCGGATCTAGCAATCTTTTGAAATTAAACTATTCACGTTGCTTATTTTAGATATATAAAATCCGTTTAAGTAGTTTAATTTCAGTGTATAACAGTCGCGTAAACGTAAGACAATAGTGAGCATAGTCTTATTTGATTAGATCAGTTAAAAATTCTCATTAACGGTACTGACTCTGGGCGTGTGTCTAGACTTTGCTCTTGCTACGTTGGATCTAAAATCGTGGTCCAAATATACCTCGGTTACATATTCGAGGATTAAGGCATGAGACATATAGTCTCGCGCCTAAATCCGCAAGATGGCCCGGATGATACAAACATACATACATATACATGTTTATTTAAAAACTAGCTAGTCACTAATGCCATTAACCACAACCACCCACCTACTACTAAAATTCTCATACCAGAAAACAACGCCTACACCGTTACTTCAAAATAAATTGGAAAATAAGCTTAACAGAATACCTGTTCCAAAACAAAATTCACACTAGAGTTCACAACATGAGGGTTGTACAATAAACTAGGCGAAGTTAAACTGCGTAAAAAGCAATAATAAAGGGCAGTGGGATAAGCCCGATATAAATAATAGTATTTTGTTGTAATATTAGTTACACAGCTTTATCTCGCGTCCGGCAGATAAGGGGCATGCCGCATCCTGCCCGTTTCGCATGATATTGAAGTTGCCAGTGTTATTTTTTATGCAGAAACTCAATGAGTTTATTGTTATATTTTATTTGTGTACACTATAATCGATGCGTTTAAAAACAATTCTTGAATCGATTTGAATCGAGAATCGATTATAGATAAAATCGATTCTCAGATGAGTAGAAACATCAATTTTCGATTACTGGAATTGGGGTGCAACATGTGTGGGTGATTCATAAATGTACCTATAGCCGCCAGACGCCTGTGGCTTTTTACCTATTAAGTGGGACAATCAAATTAAACATAACTGATAAAATGTTGTAACTCCTGCCTCTTAAAGGATGTATCGATTCTCCACTTACAAGCTTTCTACTATTTCTTTGGACTTTGGTGGTACTATAATAGTAACTGAACGGCGTGCGTGAAACCTAGCCTTTGCCTTTCTCCAGAATACAAAGTGTATTTTTTTTCTAAATTTCATCAAAATTTGTTACATAATTTTACCGTAAAAACGTAACATAATTTTACCGTAAAAACGTAACATAATTTTTCCCAAATTTAGTCTATACATAGGTATAATACCAGCCTTTTACATTAATAGGCTGGGCATGGGCGTCTTCTCATGGCGCGGATTAGCAGTTAGGCCATATTACACTACGCTGGCTCAGTGCATATTTGCAGACTTGCCATATCTTCAAGAACAATATAGTAAACTCTCAGACATTCCTCACGATATTTTCCTTCACCGTTAAAGCGAGCGATAATTTGCTATTTAATAATAACTTAACTTCTAAAAGTCAGAGATGCATGCTGTAGGATGCTTTAGGAGACCCCTGCATGGCAGTCCAAAGTTCCCCCACAGGATATCACTGCATGTATTTTAATATCTATTTTAATTGAAATTAAACTACTTTACACGGATTTTATCGCGCTGTTTATTTAATACTTTATTACATAATTATTATTTTGAAACTGTTACACTACTACGACTACTATTAAACTTGACTAATTTTAAGCTAATTAAATTATTAAAACTATTTGTATTTAAGTTTACACTTTCCCTGACGTTTCGGTTGCTTTCCAGCAGCTACTCGCGTAAACAGAAGACAATATTATGTGTATTTTAATTTTTGTATTTAATTTAGATATAAGCAATTCGGTTGTAAATACTGTAAGCTTATATTTAATGAATAAATGATTATCATTATGATCATGTATAATTATAGTACAATGTATCACTAAGCTTTTTCAATCCTATCATCGCTATTCAGGAAATGATAAGTAATGTAAGTTCAGAGTTTAAAACAGTACTGTTAACGCCCCCGAGTGATACACACTGTCACACAGTATTGTTTTAAATAAACTTTCAATTAGTTTTGTGATCATTGTGTAGTTTGTGTTTGTGTATTTGTAGTATATTATTGAGTGAAAATGAGGACTTTAGTTATATTAACTGTTTGTTTGTTTGTAAATGTACATGCCAACAATAAAACCACACAAATACCAATGGTATTTACATCTAAAAGTAAGTACTTCAAACTTTAATACATTTATTTATATGCATTTATGTAATGATTTGTAATATTAATTAGACCTTTATTGATTTAGAGATTCTGTGTTGTGTTAGTCCCGTGGTCGTGGTCGTGCGATCTTAGGCGCGAGTCGGTCGGACAATGTGTCATTTAAGCTTTTTGAAAAGAAAAGGAGAGTTAATATGTACGGTATTTGAGTATAACGTACTGAGATATTGGCTCAACTGCTTTTACTTCAGATCTAAAACCATGGATAGTGAAATGTGAATTGCATTTCTGTGAGGGTTGTAGCCCGGATAACCCAGCTCATAAGTCTTCTTCTCCTTAGCCTTTATTATTCTCAAGTCACTTCGGAGTAGGGTTTTCTAGTCTAACCGGATTTGACTGGATATCAGTTTTTACACGGAGCGGCTGCCACCTGACCTCCGCAACCCGAAGGCTAACGATACCCTAAGGCTAGACCAGTGTCAGGATATTATAGGGCACTGACTTCTCAATAACGTCGGCCATAGATGTTCATGGCAGTCAGGATCGACGGCATCACGTGCTCTCCGAGGCACGGAGCAGGCGATATTTGTCAATGAATACGCACATAAATTCGAAAAGCCATATAACTCCCGAAAGTCAGAGGTGCGCGACGTGGGTTTTAACCCGAGACCCTCTGCATTGCAGTCTGTTGGTCTCCTTACTGAGCTATTGCTGCTATCAGCTAAGCTATAGCCCAGCTCATAAGTAAAGTTGCCAAATAATAGACAATGGCACGGCAGCTTCTTTTTAACATAAATTTGATGTTACCTAGGGTACGGTAATATCTTATCATCAACCAAAATAGTATGGAATACCATCATAGATTTGATTGTGTCAAAGATTTAAAATTCTGCACTGGTTAGATATAACTTTGCGCTTATATTCGAGTGTGAAAGTGTGCCTCGACTTCCGGAACATACTGAGCATTTTAGAAGACGTTAAAAAATTGTGACTTTATATAGCTGTGTCATACACCTCTCTCTATCCTTTTGTGGATATACAGCTGTGGTCTATGTAAATTTGTATGAATATTTTTGATATAGGATTAAAACTGTCATGCAATAGGTTTTCCATGTTGTAAATAAATAAATAAACACACATGCACTGATTCATATTATCGAAAATATGAGTCCGCCACGGACAGGTTTGCGTTCGATCCCAAGCCACGCATCTCTGACTTTTTTTAATGTGCAAATTAGATATGGAGTTGAAGGAAAACATCGTAAACAAACCTGTCTGAGAGTTCTCCATTATGTTATTGAACATGCGTGAAGTGTGAAGTCTACCAACTCGCACTGGGCTAATATGACTGTGACCGAACCCTTCTCACACTGAGAGGAGGCCCGTGCCCAGTAGGACAGTTTATACATACTCAGGGGTGATATTAAACATATTATATATCTTTCCAGTGGCTGAAGCATGCAAAGAACACATTTGCAAAGAAGGCTACAGCTATGACGTCATCTATAGCGTCGACAGCCAGGAGTTGAAGGAAATAAGAAAGGACTCGGAGATGGCTTTCGAGATGCACATAGCTATTCAAGCTATGAGCAATGGACACATTTTACTATCGCCAGTCGCCAAGCCGGATCCTAGTGTTCCTGTGTATGAGATTGGTAAGAATAAACGTCGGGGAAAGTGTAAACCAAAAATAAATAGATTTAATAGTTTAAATAATTTTATTAGCTTATAAATTAGTAAAATAAAATTAATAGTAGTAGTAGTGTAATATTTTCAAAATTTTGTAATACAGTGCTAAATAAACAACGCGATAAAATCCGTATATAGTAGTTTAATTTCAATGAATAACATTCGCGTAAATAGAAGACAATATTATGCATAGTAACATGTTAATGGGTTTCCTAGAAATTCTCAGTAACAGCCCGTGCTGTACTGTGGGCATAATTCTAGACTCCGTAGTCTGGAATTATACCCACTGTGTCAACAGTTACAGGCTTGCCTCCTATTACGTGGGCCTACGTCCTCGTGGGCCTACGGCCCCGAAGGCGTTTTGTTTAGTGTAACCGACTGCCACGCCTGAGGTCGCGGGTTCGATTCCCGCACAATTCAAACATTTGTGTGGAAACATGGATGTTTGTCTTAATCTGGGTGTTTCTATATATAATACGTATGTATTTCCAGAAAAAAGTATATATGTATATTTATCCATTGTCTAGTACCATAGTACAAGCTCTGCTTAGTTTGGGCTAGATGGTGTCGTGTGTATGTGGTAGAATATTATTAATTCGAAACGTAGTTATGTCACCTTTGCTTACAATGATAGAAGCATGAGTCTATGTATGCATGTAAATTTAGAAATTCTAAGTAATAGAATCATACCCGGTATACAGCAATAAGCAGGCCTTCTATTATGGCAGTGATGACTCACCTCCGTGCCTCGGAAAGCACGTAAAGCCGTTGGTTCCGGGCCTGATCTCTCTGGTCGAGACTAATTACCGTCCCATCGGATTATGAAAATTACATAAGTTACATACACATACTTGTGTACTATAATATCTCTTACGCATCTGCGTAGGCCATGTGGTCAGTCTCCGTTAAGATTGGCCACCGTGACCAAAATTCGGTCTGGCGAACCTTATTATGAAATAAAACGATTAAATCATTTTCAGTGGTTGGTGGCGGTGGTAATAAGTTTACGGAGATAAGGCGTCACTTGAAGCGAGACGCAAGAAGTTCGACTAAAACACCAGGAATCCTGTCCACTTTTGAGCTCAGGGGATTTTATATTAGAATAAGTCAAGGTGAGTTGGCTTTAACAATGATTTTTATATCACCGGACTTAGATCACTCGAAAACGTGTCCACACTAAGAAGATTGAGCTCACAAATTAGATAAAGGATGTTAGTGAACAATTTTGATTATGAGTAAGATGTTAATACTAATTTATAATTTAAATGAGAGATAATTTTAATAATTTACTTAACGTCCAGAAAGTTGACCATATTTAAACATCAAAGATTTAATCTTTGGGGTTAAACATATGTATACCTACACTAATTAAATAGCAGTCCTGAAATATATGCATTACGTTTTATCTAGTCAGCTTAACCCTATCAAAAACATAATAATAAAAACATTGTGTCGGGACGCCGGCGTTTTAATATAAATCAAGTAGACAGCTTTAAGCAGTCCACTTAAGAACATAGATTTCTAAGAAAAACATTGATACCACACCGGGACTCCCATCCCTCTCACAGAATATCGATGTGAAATAGCAGTATTCCTACTGTTGTGTTTCGTTTGGTGAGTGAGAGTGTCGGAAGCCCAATCACCCTCTTTCCCCCTTCCCACTTCCTTTCCTAAAGAGTCGCAACGCGCAAGTGATGCCTCTGGTGTTGTAGGCGTCCATAGGCTACAGTGACCACTTACCATCAGGTATGCTTGTTTGCCACCTAAGTTGTATAAAAAAAAGATAATATTAACCAATATGTGTAAAAATAAAATGCATTTTTATTTTTGTATAAAGATCAAGTCGAATGTTATGCAGAGGAATTCCATGAAGTCTATTAAAGTATTTTACTTTTATGTTTACACTAATTTATTTTATAATATTCGTAATTCATTATTTAATACTTAATTTTGCCCGCGGCTTCGTTCGCGTTAATGTAGATTTATCCTTCAGGAACAGTACTTTATAGGATGAAATTTATCCAATGACTTTTTCTGTACCATGACAACGTGTACGCAAAATTTTATAGTTATCGGTTGAGCCATTAAGGCGTCAAAGCGTAACAAACAAACTTACCCAAATTCATATTTACAATTTTAGTTAGGATTTAAGGTATAAGTTATATTATTATTAGTTTGATTGTACGTATTCTTATTGATATTTAATTAAAATACTTTATTCTTTTATAGATGGTATTATTGAGTTCGGTAGAGAAGGCGAAGCCTTACCTCTTTTAACGTACATCGATGTGATGCCGCTGGATATCAAGTACTTCGGTTTCGCTGCGTGGGCTGGTGTGGAAGCCAAGTTCTTGTATGACTGTCCTATACCGATAAGTGGCGGTAGTGAGAGTAAGTTTCGTGAGATTTCTGTTAATAACATATCATTTAAATAACATAAGTATAATTTTCAACGGCCGCGTAATGAGAGAAACGTGGCACACCGATGCGTTACTCCGTCATGAGTAGGACAATTTACATAAATAAATTAAGAAGAATAAGTAAAAACATATGGTATATTTCTATTTATGCTTCCAGTGCGGACTAACATATACTTCTTATGCTTAACGCTGATTGTAAAAATATCAGACCACATTAAAAACCCCTAAATCAACAAACACGTATAAAACAGATATGCAAGTAGAAATCCGTAGTCTGTCTACTTACCAATGTAGGTATTGGTAAGTAGACAGACTACGGTTTTCTGTAGGGAAAAAGATTAGCTATTATTTGTCTACGTATATAATAGCTGGTACCTGTACTCATGTGTATGAGTAGCTATGATATACATGATTTGTACCGATTATACAATATGTTAGAAATCCACTTAAACAAAACCCACTTAATTACAGTAACAGCCAACTCCCAAGAAGTAGAACAGCAGATCTCGGTTTCTGACCAGTTGAAGAGGGATCTCTTACACTACAAGTTGCCCTGGGTACCTCCGAAGAACACCATGGACGTGAGATTGGGTGTCAAGGTCACCAGTGTCAAGTATAACGCGTTCCAATCGAAGCTGATCACTGCGATGTCGGTTGTGGTCGTACGTATCTAGAAATAAAACTTTCTTCCTTAGTAAATTTCGAAATGCCCTCCAGACCGAAATTCGGTCACGGCGGACAATTTAAACGGTGATTAGCCATCTTTGCAAAAGATATAATAGTATACAAGGGTACGCAACACAACTGCAATCTCTATTGCTTCGATCCCAAAATCATCCCAGAAACTGACAATACGGCAATCTGACATGACCGGAGGCTGATCAGTTGCAGCACCAAAGGTTTTATGTGTTTTTCGAAAGAAAAGCTAACTACTTAAAACTTTCTAACTATGGCTACTACTAATAATATCTTTATTGAAAACCCCTTCTTTTAATGGCCCGACCCAGAAATTACAATACGATTTTACTGTGAATGCGACTGTTGAGCATCAGATAGAAGATATGAAGCCGAAATTTAAAAATAAAGTTCATTTTGGCACGGAGTCTGTAGTGTGCCTGGTAGACGGCAATAGAGTCATCTTCTATTCCGTGTGATCTAAAACATAACTGGTCAAACGAAAATATAAGCACTGGTGTACCTAAAAGTATACCAGTGCTTATATTTTCGCTCATAAACAGGCTTATTTCTATGTATGTATGTGGACAGAGGTAAGGTTACGCAATAAATTTCCACTGGTTCAAAGTGTATCTTTACAATAACACACATAAACAAAACTAGATACAAACTTGTAATGTAAATGTACTCTGAAACGGGAAAGCGTGCGTGATGGGTCGGCAAAGACGTGTCCATACATAATTACTTCGAGAATTCAAGGGACAAAACATTGATCGTTGTGGATGAACTTTATACACGATATTTTCTTTATAACGGACTTATAAACGATTTACTGCTATAATTATGTGGTGAATGCGACTGCTGTGTATAAAGTCTCGGAAGGAACAAAATGGTATTGGGTTACTCTGTCTGTCGATATATTCTTAGTATCAGCTCGTTGAAGAAATTTGTGCTCAATATAGCCCTATTACGTGGTAACCTATAATTTGGCTGTTATACACCTCTGCCTACCCTTGCGCAGATACCAATAACTTTTTGGCTTCAGTTTAATCGTTTACAAGCCAAGTCACGGAGGATCGAGTTCCGAATTCTAATTATTCTGATAGAATATAAGCATATTCAGCATATAAGCAGTACATACGGTGGTATTGTCGTGCCTCGGAGAAAATGTAAACCAAAAAGTAACGTCTTTGACCTAACTACGTCAGTAAACCCAATTGCATCCTTATGACAGACTAAGCTAACTTGTAAGAACTCTGATGCTAAGTTGGTGATCCATATGTGACTCGAAAACGCGCCGCTACCAAAAAAAAATTTAATGACGGCTCACCCACGGAACAGTACCATCCTCTTATAAGAAACAAGCATATGAGTAGTAAACTGTTACTGCATTTTGCACTTTAATTAAGAGTGTCAAAGATTCAAATTACTTCATCCCTAAAGTAGACTACGCGCGAATGATACCTTTGGTATTCTCTGGTACGCTCGACTTACCGTTAGGTAGGCCGTTTGTTTCTTTGCCACCTTAGTTACAAAAAAGGACTAAATGCTGTCTTTTACCTGATTCTAGAGTTGGACCGATGACACCATGGCGTGGTACCCAAACAAATACAATGGAACGACGAATCTCAAGTTTCGACAGGGACAGTTATGGCGACCCAAATTCTACATCTTCAAGTAAGTATATAATGTTCTAATTGTTACTTCTGATTTATAGGGAATCGAGGCGAACTGTACTGAAACCGATATTCAATACTTTGGGTTGACAACATGTTATCAACAATATTATAATATCAACGTTTTAAACGTAGTCTCTGTCCCTAACATACACCTAACAAACTATTGAATAATCCAATTTCAAGTTCATAAGGTATCTGCAATTGAGAAAATTCTCACAGAAAAACCTAATAACACTGCCAAATTTGAAAACCTAATCTAAACCTTGAACGCAAACATAATCGCAAACTTATGCTGCCAACGGAGTAGTTACACAAGATCATCAAGGCAAATGTGATATATTTCTATATTTTTCAGTTCTGATGATCAGGGGATGTTCGACGCAAGAAACTCGGAGCTTATCTCAATGATGTATAACGGTGAATCTACTTTTCATTTCCAAACAAAAATCTTCACTTGGTGCTACGACACACCACCGGGCTTAAGCAGGTATCTCATCTTAGATTTGTTCATCTCTCCTCATTATATGTATATATGTATAAAATTAACTATTAATCTGTTTAATATCTTTTGTAACAATGACTTAATTCCTAATTTCCTGACAGAACAATAAAGATAAAACTAATTATGTTGCATTATTTACCGGGGTCTGAACGCAAGAAAAACTGTAGAATTATTATCTGAATATTAAATAGAAACTACTTAAGATTTTTATGATTTGGTAGTTATCTGTTCTGTGGAACAGAAGTAGTATTGTGTAATACACCACAAACCACGGAAATGACATTACAGGACATGGATGAAGTCAGGGACATAATACATGTATTCCATGCAATCTTAGCCTCAATGATAACTCTACAGATGATTGCTTGCAAATATGACACGTATACTGCCCTAATGAAGAAGCTTCTTGCGCTAAGCGCCTTCATAGTACAAAACTTTTTTATATCTACTCAAACTACTATTTTATATACACTGTGGCGCCAGCCGTCACTAGGCACGAATATTATTATTACTTTCGTCTCTTGAAGAAGCGCGCCACACAGTATTTCTTATTCTGTGGTTAGTACAGATAAAGACAAAAAGCAATAGGATGGTTCCCTGGTTTAATTTTGTACTCTATTTTCTAGGCGACGGAGAGATAGCATCAAAATTGATTGTAAAATGAGACAGCAATTTATATTTTTATTTCAAACTAGATTTGCCCTCTGCCTCACTCGAGTAAATGTATTTGCAGGTTAGATTAGTAACAGTACTTTTTCTGGATGAAAGGTATGTCATTTTCCATTCCCTGACAACATGTAAGCAAAATTTCATGATGATTGGTCGAGTAGTTAAGGCACGAAAGCGTAATAAACTAACATTCGCATTGTAATATTATTTAGGATTAAGAATTTAGGTATGAAGCATGTGGCGTGTAGTGAGGATATCTCGCTATCTCTTTCGAACACCTACACTTAAGTTACCACTAATTACTGGTATTATTATCACAGGTGGCCGCATGATGAGTACGATTGTACAATAGTTATTCAACCTTGGGAGGTACACGATAGAATTTCGCTTGAAATCATGGACCCTAGAGACCCCAGGATGAGAATCGTAAGTATATTTACTCAATATATCAAAAGCTTATCATATAATATCAATATTATTCTCTTTGCTTTCGTTAACTTATCTTACTATACAAATATGACAGTTTACATATACGTACACACATCAAAAAAAGTCTGCGTTCACTTGGTAAAGTTGAGATATTTTTCTCATGTCAAAATATAATTAATGAATGCATTATTTATTGCTTTAACATTTAATAAAAGTTTAAATATTATAACCCGACTACGTAAAAAAGGACAAATTTAAATAGCCTATGTCACCCGGGCCATTATTACAAATCTATTGACACCTCATTCATTAAAATCGGTTCAGTAGTTTAGGCGCTACGGTGGAACATACATACCCAGACTGCCAATTCTGTAACAATTGTAATTTAAAGAAATGCAAATATTTGATTAAAGTAAATAATTTTATTCATTTTTATATACTATACATTTACAAATTTAATACAAAATGACTCCTCCCCTGGCTTCAACGCATGCGGAAATCCTCCTGGATATGCCGTAGATCAAGTTGTCCAATAGTTCTTGTGGTAACCTGTCCCATTCTTGAATGGTGGCTTCCTTGATCTCTGACAGTGTTCTGGAGGTGACTGACAGCTCGCTTGAGAGCGTCGCATGCATGCTCGATTGGGTTTAAGTCCGGAGAGCCGTCAGGCCAGTCTAACCGCGTGATTTCGTACTTCTGGAGAGCAGTGCTCACTCGTTGAGCGCGATGTACCGGCGCATTATCGTCGACCAACACGATTTGGTCACAATTGGTTACTATAATTTATTCTGAATGGTCTGATGATGCCATCACTAACAGCTGTCTTGTACAAAATAGCTGACATAGAGCATTGCTACGGGATTAAAGGCGTTCGAGCTTCAATCATTATTCCGCCCCAAAAAGATACCGATTTGCCGCCTTGCTGAACGGTTCCAGTGGCAGTTCGTTGCCTTTCAGAATTCCCAGGCCGTCTCCACACTCGGACACGTCGGTAATGAGGGTGCGTACTAATCGGTGTTTCGTCAACGAAAATACAATTACGCCAGACATCTTTTTCCTCGTCTTCATCGTTTTGACGCTGCCTGGTCCACTGCAATCTGCGTCGCTGTCGTTCCCGTTTATTCAAAGGTGCTCGCCAGGATCTTCTTGACCGTAATCTCAAGTGGTGTAAACAATTATAAATGGTCTGAATGCTAATATCCAGTTCAGTAGCAGCTCGCAGCTCTAATCTCAGTTTGGTAGCGTTAATTATTGGATCATGGGCGACAAGAAGTCTGATGTAGCGCTTCTGAACATCTAAGGACAGCCGGACGGCCACTGCGAGGTCGATCAGCCAGGTTGCCCATGCTCCAGTACCTTTGCAGGGTAGTAACGACGCAGGTTTGAGAAACGGAGACTCTGGCTTCGATTTGCCTTGTAGAATATCGTTTTTCACGCAGTAACACTATTCTTGCTCGCAAGACTTCAGACAGTCCACCTGACATTTTTCAAATGAACAGTTTTAGACAAATTGATTAAAACAGCTTTTAGGCAGAAACAAGAATAAGGGTCATTAATCATTGACCTCGTTTTTATATAAAAAACAAAAGAAGATTTTATGTGGTCCAAATTTAAATGATGTATTCTTAAATAAAGAACACAAACGTAATAATATATGTATTTTTAAATATTTTAAGCAATTAAAAAATATCTCAACTTTTCCAAGTGAACGCGGGCTTTTTTTGATGTGTGTACATATATTTGGATATTAACTCAATTACGCCTACACCTGAGCGTGAGCGAATTTTTGTAGAATTTGGTATTTATTTAGCCTGGAAGGTATTAGACTTTTTAGTCTGGAAAACTTAAATGAATATGTTACGCTAGATGGCGCTGTTATAAATTTTTGTGTGTTAACTGAATTCCACAAACTGGCAGTGAAAGAAGTAAAAGTTTCAAAATAATAGACCATAACATAGTATCAAGCTGTTGTTATTACACTCACAGTGCCCGAGCTGCGCTTAGGTGCCAGCAATATACGGTTCCATGGTAATTTTAGACGTCCCACAAATCACTACATATTATAAAACAAAGCCTCCCACCGCGTCTGTCTGTCTGTTCGCGATAAACTCAAAAACTACTGAACGGACTTTCATGCGGTTCTACCAATAGAGAGTGTGATTCATGAGAAAGGTTTAGATGTTTAATTTGTTAAGGTTTTGTACTACACGTGTGAAGCCGGGACGGGTCGCTAGTATAGTATAATTGTGAGATAAAAAATTCAGTGATACTGACCCGTTTTACATTAGTTTATTTACCTTTTTTTAAATTTATCTCAGAAGCTTAGTACCATCACTAGAGTTCGCAAGGGCTTTAAAAATAAATGACTAGAGTGATGATAGCTCTGAACACAACTATACGCTTCGCCATACATTCCTGAATCACGCAAGCGAAGTTCACACAGCGAGTTACTATATATATATATGTTTCCGACATCAACCGTTGGGCCGCGGCCCGACAGGCACGATCACCTAGCCTGGTCGGAGGACGCTCCTTTTATGTTGGAAGGATACCACACCACATTTCTCTACACATTATTTGTGAACTGCCTCCTTGACGCAGCGGTAGTGAATGGGTCGTGCCAACAAAAAGTTATTGGGTTTATCAGTAAAAAAAGGCCGGAGTTAGGCAGTTGTGGTATAAGACACCCCCGTGCCTCGGAAAGCACGTAAAGCCGTTGGTCCTGCGCCTGATCTTTTTCCTGATCGTGATTACCGGATTACCGTCCCATCGGATCATGAGAGTTAGGGAACAGAGAGTGCACTTGTGTTTGCGCACACACTTGTGAACTATAATATCTCCTGCGTAGTTGGCCAGTCTCCGTTAAGACTGGCCGCCGTGGCCGAAATTCGGTCTGGAGGATATTTTATTTGTGAACCTTATATTTGTGTACAGTATCAAAGTCTCAACACTTGTTACATTTGCAGACAACTTTTTACGTCCGTACTTCCAAGCAATCAAACTTGGATATGATACATTTCTGACTCAAATGCTTAAAACTAGTTTACGCGTTTCTTGCGAAATTCACTCCAGGATCATAAGCAAGACCTAAAAGAGTATGTCTTAAGAACTGTGAACTGTATGGACAAGGGCTGGTAACTTATCTATTGAAATCCATGAAATGGTTGCAACCATTTTCCTCGTACATGCAGGCTCTGGAATTATAATATAAATAACTGCCTGCTAGGCCCAAGCACTAAGACTTGCCCTTCTATAAACTAGGTTAAAGGTAGTATCACGGTAAGCAACAGTTTAACTAAGTAGACTGACTTTACTAAAGTCAATGCGTTGTGGTCACCACATGCTAGCAGATGGGCTGCTGACTCGTGCACTGGAAGCAATAAAAATTGAATAATTCTCAAAATGCCAAAATGTGCGTGAAAAGTGCCGGGTCTGTATTTTATCCAACACGACACTGCAAAATGTTTACGCACTGTTATGACACAATATTTCCGTATTTGAATGCGTAAAATTACCTTCACACTCTAAGTAACGTGGAAACTCCTTCTTTCACCCTTAAATTTGGTGTGTTCTCTTACATTTTTATTTCTTCGAATTCAGCGAGTTCATGCTTGAGAAACTAAAATACGTTACGTTGTAACTTTGATTGTATGTTTATATATGTGCAATTTTTTTATCGATTTGTCGTCATAGCCTGTACGAGACTACGAAATTTATTTTTTTGTAGCTTGGTTGGCGTAGAGATTTATGTGGTCACCACGCTAATGCCATTGCACCGCGTATAGTAGTGTATACATAGTTGTTCTAAATTTGTGTATTATTCTAAATCTACCTATTATTTGAAAGTCTGTAAATATCCCCGGCATATAAATTATTCGTGATCATTTAGCTCACAAGATCACCCTTATGAACGTCAAAGTTTACTTACAAGTAAATTGGTTAAAAATACATGTAGACATATATAGATACATTTTATAGCTTTAAGCAAGACCCGACGGCAACTCATGAGTGATATCGATAGTATTGTAAGTGATTATAGAATACAGTAAATACTTACTACCAGCCAGAGTTACTACCACCCAGCTTATCCACCACAGTACAAAAAAAAAATTGATTTTTTTCTCGACACCATGGCGAAAAAGTCGCGGTGATTCTAACAAATCTAATTCCAGTTCACAGATATGGATGGTGAAGTAAAGAACGAATGGGATGTGGTGACGAAGCAGATAGTTGTGAAACCCTCGACTTGGAATGACGTGTACAAGACGGGTGACAACGTTACTCACCAAAGTGACAGGCTCATCATCAACATTGTGATGAAGAGAACAGCCACGCCATACAATATTGTGTTTTACACTCCATTGTTAGGTAAAGATTCATACGCTTTTCTATATTCTACTTTTTAGTCACAGTGGGTATAATGAGACTTTCAATAAAAACATCATCAGGCTATGTGAAGTTTGCCAAGCAGCATTGAACCAGCTTGGTAGACTATGGCGTAACCCGTCGGGCTTTTTCTTAGTGGTTTAGGAATCAGGATCAAGATCAAGGATTCTGCTGGCAGTGGGACAGACATACAGAGCTGATATTATATAATACAAAAAGATTGACTTAGATTGGCTCACTCAACTGAGGCTTTTTAGCCTTCGCATGCTTTTTTATCAATTTTATATTTATTTTATTGTTACATACATATATACAATAATAATACTTTATAAAACATGTTTTTATGTCATGTAAGCAGAATATAGCGATCCGTGCTGTCTAATAAAAAACTGCCGCCTGACTAATCTCCCTTAGGATTCATGCGCAGGAGATGTGCATAAGATATTAATTTATAATTCACAAGCTTCTACGAAAATACAAGATAACTCTTTATTCACTTTCATAGTCCGATAGTAAAGCAATCCAACACGAATGGAGAGAGATCAGGCGCAGGATAAACGGCTTATATGTTTTTTGGAGCACGGGCGTTTGCAACATCGCCAACTTAACACCTCTCAAACCCCGCTGACGCCGATCGGCGTCTTCAGATTTGTACCCGTCAAACCCCAATGACGCGATAGGGCGTTGAGCACACTCGATTGTGTATTGTTTACTTAGTGCGCGACGGATCTGAGAGGCTAATAAAAGCCATTTTTACTGTTCTTATTAAGTTACCAGTCTTTTAAGTAGTTTAATTAGACTTATGTGTGATATCGAATAACAATATAATCACCTTAAATGAGGTAGTAAACAGCTTATTCTTAAACGTAGCAGTCTTTATATAACCTACCTATATAGTCTAAAGCAGTCTCAATAAAGCTTAGTTTTATTATAAAATCAACATCTTAACAATATAATCTACTAGGAACCATTTTCATATTATCACAATTTGTTTTATTTTTAATCATATTCTTCGTCTGAATCACAATTTTGGCATATGTATGAAACAGTGTTGCCTCTGATACATCCCGACTGAGCCCACTGCTTGCACAAGATGCATTGCACCCAGTCTGCACCAGATGTGTATTCATTATATGAGACACCACAAATTATACAGAAATATTCATCTTCTGCACTGTCGCTGCTTTCTTCCAATATCCTTTTCTTTGCCTTTTCCACTTATGATATTTCCTTTTGTTTCCTCTTTTTAGCTATTTTTCCTTTACCCTTTCCTTTGCCCTTACCTTTACCCTTTCCTTTATCATTTTCTTTAACTTGCTTTTTTTCTTTCCATCGAATTCATTCAGCCTATCGCTGCGCCGCCGCAGCAATCATAAAAAGTCTTCAGCTTTACAGTCCTATTAGTCCTGCCCGCAACATGTATTATTTACGTATCTTAACACTTCACTCACAGATACTGTACGGCTTTCTTTTTGAATATACGGATGGCTTAGCGGTTTAAGTAGTAACCTCGCCACTGCAACTGCGCCGACTGTTGTGGGTTCGAATATCACTTGGAATAACAAAATGTGTGATCCACAAATGGAATTTATTAGTCTGGATGTTCTTTGTGTCCGTTGTTTAAATGTTTGTAAAGTCGCCCACGACACACAAATGAATACTAGTTATTTTTTTAAGAATAAAGATAGAATAATATAATAAATAAAGATTTTTAATTACTATTTAACAAGATCCTACCTACCTCTTTTTTACTTATATATTCTGTATTTAATTTTCAGTGCTGGTAATGTTCGTTCTATTCGCTTTTTGGAGTGAGCCACTGACGATGCACAGGATTTGGTTTTTCGCGGCCTGCAGCATCGTTATAAGTATGGGGCTCTGCTACATCGACTACTTGATACCTTGCCACACTTTACCTTCTATATGTAAGTATTTTCTTATATAAACTCTAGTCAACAATATCATGACTGTATGTATCCTAGTAAAATTAATCGAATGTGCATCAAATACATGTTTTGTCTGTAAGTTTCAAAAGACACGAGTGCAAGAATGTCTACGCTCAATCCATTCAATTGCCCACTGCACGAAAGGCGCAGTGCTTTAAGTGGTCGCCTCGCCTGCCTTCACGCCGAATATTGTGGGTTCGAATCCCACACGGAATAAAAGTTTGTGAAATCCACAAATGGTTGTTCCGAGTCTGGATGTTCTTTGTATTCGTCATTTGAATGTTTGTAAAGCGCCCGCGTTACAGGAGTTATCTATTTAAAAGAAAACTGGAATTTGAAGCAATCTGACTCAAGAACTTTCCCCCTCGAAAAACTATTGAAACTATATATACACTCAAGAAAATTGAGTATTAAGTTTATTTTTTTGGATAAATGGTGTTTTACAAGTTTGGGCAAGACCTCAAGAGACACTGCTGTCTACTGACTCCTAAGCTCTCTCTTCTTTTCGTAGAGAGTAGCGTGCGAGTGTTATACGAACACTGTTTTGATTACGGTTACCTTAGGACGGATCGTATCCTAATGTACCACTAAGCATAAAGATTCACCTATTGTCATCTACAATTTTGTCGCTTTCTACGATTTGCGTGTTATCATGCATACGGAGCCACTATTAAACATTTCTGCAAACTAAAATCGAATCTAAAAGATAACGGCATACATACAACAAAGACTCTACTTTTTAATTCTCTTTTCAGTGGTTCTTTACACGGTTGTGCTTGCCGGCGTACTAATAGCTCTGTTCGTCCAAGTAATACTGATGACTACGGCACTGGAAAAAATCTACAGCTCAAACGCTATGCACAGTCTTTTTACCAAGAATATATTTAGGTTCATATGCTGCTTGCCTGCCGTTAAGGTAAAACTTAATTCAATTTATTGAAATAATGATGCATAGTCTTACATTTGAATATCACCAGAGAAGTATAAATATGATTTTAGGTGCCTCGTAAAACTACTGCCGTTTACCGCCCCTTCGCTAGACACCGTACTGCTAAAGAGAATTTCCCAACAGAAAAACTCAATAAAATAAAATTTTATAGTATCTCACGCGTATTACATATAACGTGACGTGAAAAACCTCATTGAAATTAAACTACTATATACGGATTTTATCGCTTTGTTTATTTATCACTGTATTACATAATTTTGAAACTATTACACTACTACTACTATTGAATTTTTCTAATTTATAAGCTAATAAAATTAGTTATACTATTAAATCTATTTATATTTAGGTTTACACTTTCCCCGACGTTTCGGTTGCTTTTCAGCAGGGGTATTAATAGTTTAAATAATTTTATTAGCTTATAAATTAGTAAAATTCAATAGTAGTATTAGTGTAATAGTTTTAAAATAAAGTAATACAGTGATAAATAAACAACGCGATAAAATCCGTATATAGTAGTTTAATTTTAATGAATAACATTCGCGTAAACAGAAGACAATATTATGTAAAAAATCTCCGAAAATTAAGACAAATTTTAGTTAAGAAATTTTCGAACAATTTTCGTCACGAGCCACTAACGCAAATTGCCCGTATTCGTAATTTGTGCATGTAAATAACGGGCGCATGTGTACCGCGTACTTACGCTACGTTACTTAATTTACGCATGTAGCTCGTATTAGTAACTTACGTCGTGTGTATCGACAACAACATTACAACATTTGTATATTGTATTAGTCATTGCATGCATTGGACCTTAGACGTAGTAATAAAGAAAATAATTATAATACACTAGTTATTTCCTTTTCTGTACCCCTGACGACGTGTGTGCTAAATTTCATGCTGATCAGTCGTGTAGTTAAGTCGTGAAAGCGTAAAAAAACAAACAAATTCATATTCACATTTATAATATTAGTAAGAATTTAACCAGACCACTATAATTAACATTAATTTACAGATTACTGCTAATGGAGGCTACTCTTTACAAGAAGATGATGAACCGGCTACAATCAGAGGAGAAGATGTGGAAGAAATGGAGAGTGAGAAACAGAGATCTTACTGCGACAAGAGAGAGTTGGCAGAAGTTATTGATAGAATTATGTTTGTTGTGTATTCTTTAGGTTTCGCTATAATGCTGGCGGCACATTTTTAGGTTAAATGTATTATTCTCATAAATAAAGGCATGAATCAGGCATGAGAGTTCATTTATCTTTGAACTTGCTTTTGCCCGTATCGTCCGCATGGACTTTAGTTCTTAGGCGCTTTTCAGTCCTATCCTGGTATTACGACAAATTTTGAAAATTGTTTTGTTTATAATAATTACCTACTTTTAAGTCAAATTGAGTGTCTCTAAGAATGCTAATTAATACCTATACACTCTAGTAACAATATGTATGTATAAGGCAACTTTAAAACGAAAATGCTCTTTATTTCATATCCCGTAGAAATTTCGGTAAATATTTGTCTACAACGTTTACGTTGTAGACAAATATTGCTTGTGCTATATATTGTTTGTGCACTGCAAAATTTCAGCGTTTCAATATTTGGGAGGCTTTGAGGAGTCATACATAAATATACACATATATAGATATAATAAAAAAAGGGAAAACATTGAGCGGGAACCGCGTGTCTTTTTGAGTGCCAGAATATTCTTGGTTTACCAAGCATTCCGCCAATCCAGAATGGGCTAGCGTAGTAAACTATAACCTAATTTGACAAACTATGAAGAGAAACAGGAAAGTCTAGAAACAGGACTGACATTATTAATATTCTATAATTCATCTTTCTTCTTTTATTTTTTTAATTGCCTTTGGTGGCAGACGAGCAAGTAGCCCACCTGATGGAAAGTGGTAACCGCTGCTCATGGACTTCAGCAATGTCAGGACACAGGAAAACCGCTGCCTACCGTGAAAGAAGAACTCTTAAACATCGTTTGAAGAAGGATATATTATAGCGCTCGGGAAACACCGAAGCAGGCAGTTTTCAGACATTCCAGAGCTTGCACGTACGTGGGAGAAATGATCGCGATTTAAGGTATAAAAACTCACCATAATACATGCTGAGTGCTAAACTAATTATACTGTTACTATAGACTTCAGTTAAGCGCCGGCGAAATACAAATTAACATAAATGGTTTCATTTTGTTGCTTAAAATTAAACATTTAATTTATTGTATCAGCCAGACGCGATGAAAATTCTGGACATATATGAACAGGGTTCATCAATACAGGACTTGTACATTTTAAAATGTGCCGTGTTCGTCGTATATTTACTGTATTTGTGCGAGAGATGGCGCAGGCTGTAAAAATATAAATAGAAACTACCAATTACGTACTACAAACGTGTTTTGTTTATTTTCGTTAAACAAAAATGAAAGATAGCGTGGCCACTTAATGCGAAGAACATAGGAGTTAGATAGGATATATAATATCAGACTTCTCTATAAACTGTTCCACTGCTGAATATGGGCCCAGTAGTGCGACAGTTTAAAGGAGTCTGCCCACTACACCGTCTCATACCATGACCGTGCTAGGAACGTATCAGACACGAAAAGCAACACGATACGCCCTGCTATAGGAACTGCTGGTTGGTGACGGAACGGTCTAATGGGCATAGTCTTATACATTTCCTTTCAAAGAATATTTTTTTGTCTGACACGTTCCTAGCACGGTCATGGTATGAAACGGGGTAGTGGGCAGACTCTTTTACTGAGAAGAGGCTTGTGCCTTTTCTCAGTAGAAGAAAGCATTTATATAAAAAAAATAAAAAAGTGTTTGGCCATACAGAGAGGTAAGCTAAGCTATTTCAAAAGTTGTCATAATCGGTTAAGTAATTTAGTACCCAGTGAAAACGTAACAAACAGACAGTAATTGCTTTCGCATCTATATCAGCATAATTTAGTCTAATACTAGACTTTGCGTAAATACCTATAGGTTAGGTCATATAAGTAACAGAATTTTCACTGGATGTAAGGTACCCTTTGTCCTCAAGTGTTCCCCCTAACAACGTCATGTGAACTTTCGTGATCATCGGTCCAGTAGTTAAAGCGTGAATGCATAACATATAAACTCAAATTAGCATTTATAATATATGTTAGGATGCTATAGCTATACTGGATATTGTGAAACGTTTATATTACTTAATGCCCTAAGTAATCCGATTTGTTTGCGCTAAAATATTTAAATTGCTTCTAAACCGTTTTAAGAATTACTAAGGCGATTCGTCGTGTTCGAAACGGATAGGTAAAAGCTGGAGCTAATTGCTACTGATCTAATTAAAATAAAAAGTAGGTAACGGGAAATTTGTCAACAACTTAGAATTTCTCACTTAAGCCTTTTTTTATTATTTGATTTTTCTCGGCAACAACTTATCGTGGTGGTACACTGTGGTTTAATTCGAGATATCTTCATATACAACAAAATTATTTATGTTTTACAAATAGTTATTCCAATCCAAATCTCCCCCAAATTTCTTGTATCTGTTGTTTAAATGTCTCAGGAACAAATGATCCGATGATTCACATACTTACCAGCCATTACATACCTTTCACCCTTTCTTTAATTCATTTTCTTGTTAGCAGCGTGAGTATGATCCTTTATGATACAAGTGTCTATAGATTTTGTAGAGGAACAGGGTGTGATGTCCCTCCAACACAAAGGGAGGATCCTCCGACCCGGCTGGTTGATTGTCTAATGTCTATGTTTAAATGTATCTTTTCATAAATATGATTACTCAGTAGAGACAAAAAGTCTGTCAAGTGCTCGGTTAAAAGCAACATTCTCAGATGAGAATCTAGTAAAACGTAATAGGAGATCCGTGATACGTGATTACGTGATAACTAAAAACATAAATATCTGCCTACCCCTTTAATGACATAAACATGAGACTATATATGTATATTGTATTGTATTGACGACCTCGATGGCGTAGTGGTTAGTGTAACCGACTGCCATGCCTGAGGTCGCGGGTTCGATTCCTGTACAAGTCAAACATTTGTGTGCATGAACATGGATGTTTGTCTTGGTCTTAATGTTTCTATGTATAATATGTACGACTTTACAAAAAATAATTATATATATGGTTTATCCATTGTCTAGTAGCTGTAGTACAAGCTCTGCTTAGTTTGGGCTAGATGGCGTTGTGTGTATGTGATAGAATATTATGTATATACTACTAGAATTTCTCGCGGCTTTGCTAGCATTTTGTTAATAAATGTTTACGTCACGGGAACAGTACATATATTTGGACGGTCATAGGGTATGCCCAATGACCTCTGAGCTACTGTCAAATAGTTAGAACGTGAAACCGAAAGAAACAAACAAATAAACGCACACTCTTCAAAATATCAAATTCAAGAAAACTTTATTAAATTTACCTACGTGAAAAAATAAAACTGCAATACCTATAACGTAAACCTTAGCTGCACGTTATTTATGATAATCCAGCAATTTACTTAAACTTACACAAGGATTACTGAGCTCTCTTTCAGTAATTGCATGTATAGCTTGGAAAGTTCTAGTTATACTGGTTTTTATTTAACACGTAAACATAACGGCCATCAGCTAGCTGATAAATAAATTACTAAAGTGTACCCAATTTATTTTTACAATCGATGGGCCTCACTATCTGCGCCGACCGACGGCCACGTCCACGGTTTATCGTAATTCCTCTTTTGTTAACTATATACATAGACCTATGCTTGTATATGTATTCCCGAAAGGCTGAGCGGGGATCTGTTAACTCCTCATTTCGCCAACTATTTCAGGTATCATACAACAGGGAGAGAGCTTAGTGCAGTAGGATATAATTGACAGATTGCTTACTTCTACTAAAATCTCAATAAAAGTTTTCTTACCAGGTATTAAAACTAGAACCACATGAATTAGCAGGATAGTTATCACAATCATGTCATAGGACCATCGAGTTAGTCTGTTCAGAAATTTTCTCAACTATGCGCACTCCTAAGACGACGTTCGGACGCAACGCAAAATGACTCTTTCGCTGTGTTTAGATAGAGCTATATTGACTCGTAATATGGGCGCGTTCGTGCGTACTTTAATACTTCATAAGAGTAAACCACGAATCAATAATGCGTTTCCCGGTGTAATACGCAGTAAAGACAGAGTTGTATTTTGCCTTTGGCTGGCGAATTAGCGCCTTACCTGTAATGGAAAGCGACTATCCTCGTTTATGGTTTTCGACAAAGATAGCGGTATATGCAGTTATTCTGCTGCCTACTCTGATAGTTATATATCTTTAAACGGCGTTCGAAAAACGTACAGTATTAATCAATGTAGCTGATTAAACACACCAGATCATCTTCGACACTGCATTAAGCAAGCATCATCTACCATCACAGATGCACCGAGCTTATCATCGTAGACTAAGCTCGAGTGGAGCAAGGACAACAACAGGGTTAAGTTGTTTTTTTTACATACAGCATAAGCAACCATTTAAACGGTGCCAATCGAAATATGGCGGCACTACAGTACTGCCAGTCGTACTGCTACTTCGGTGAATGTCACTTCTTTACGTAATAATAATAATTATTCTTTGTTATTAGCTAAGAGTTTACCAAATGCACCTGTAGACAGAAATATACTCGTCACTTGTTAGGTAGCATTTCTAAAGTTATACAAAAAAACATGATTTTCTTGTATGAAATATGTAAGGATTATCATCCCTGATATGATAGGCGTCCTTACACTACAATAGCAGGTTATCATGAGGCCCTATGTTTGACATATCTGTATAAAAAATTAAAATTAGCGATTTCCGAATATAAATCAGTTCTAACCTTCACATCTTATCAGCGTGTAGCTATAAACCATAGTTTACAGCTCCTAAACGTGAATATCAAAACACATTTACGACAACTTATACATAAATTTAATTGTTTTGAAACAACATAAACATGGCTTAATCGCGCAAACACGCATATAATATTGTTTTCTTTATCAAAGGGAAAACATACATATGTATGTATGTACATGCATACGCCTGTTTCCTGGAGAGTTAGGCGAAAACTGTGGGTTTCTATTAGCTACGATTTAATACGTACAAATATACACTCTTATTTTATTATTTACTACCTTGTGCTTGCAATTTCATACTAGTACATAAAGTAGGTACTTTCATATGCCACGAAAAAAATATAGATAGGTACCTATCTATATTTTTCGACTTTTAGGCTGCGTATCAAAATGACACGTGCACCAGATTTTAAGTTAACCTCCAGTAGTAGAATTATTGAAGCCGCATTCATTTTCCTTCAGTAGTTTTTGCTGTGATTTGCGCACAAACATCCAGACATACAGACAAACAATCTAAAATAATTGTTTTGCCTTATATGGGTCTCATAAAGACACCTGACATTAATATCTCCTATCTACAGATATCGACCTCCAATATTATTATATATATATAGATGCACGCTTCTCTTTTATGACTAGTCTTAAGACCAACTGTGCACGAAAGAGCTTTTGAGAGCTTCATAGACACGAATTCGCCATTCTATCCTTGTAGATTAACAAGAAACGCCAATAACGCCAAGCCTTCTTTTAACTACTCATACAAAGATCTCGGCCAGCTCTTCTGCACACAGTGTGACCAGGTTTTCAAGACCAAATTTGGTTTTGCTAGTCATCATAGAGCCCACAAAAGACGCTTCAATTAGTCCAGGTCGCTGTCATCGAAAGCGGTGAAAAAGACTATATACATATATACGCTTGCTTGCGCCTTACATATGCAACTCTATTGACACAATTACATAATTTTGTCGGCAACGTTTCATCCGCACCGATGCATACAGGTTTACCATTAATCGTGTCATAGGCCGGGCTACATCGAGAAGATCTAAATGTGTTTCTTCATCTTTATCGTTGAACGACATTGTAACATATGACAGGCAATACGCTTCGCGGACAAAGTTTAGTACGCCAGGCTGCACAAGCTGCACAACGTATTTTGAAGCGTCTATAAAGCTACGAATTCGTGTGCAGTAGGCTACCCTATCTTATCTTGTGTCAGTCAGTACAGACCGGCGACACTTCGACCCAGTGGGATCTTTTGTGTCGACTTCCCCAATAATGACTGCCATAGATGTTCATGGCAGCCGGGACCGATGGTTTAACGTGCTCTCCGAGGCACGAATCAGGCGATAATTGTCAATCAATACGCACATAATTTCTATAAGTCATATAACTTCCGAAAGTCAGAGGTGCGCGACGTGGGTTCGAACCAGAGCCCCTTTCTCTCTGTTGGTCTCCCCACGGAGCTATCGCTGCTCTAAAAAGGCTACCCTAACTAAAATGTTTTATCAGGCAAGTTCAAGAAAACTCCCGAATGGTAAGCGGCAAAACTGACAATTTTATAATCGTCAGTTACGACATAACTTGTATTATAGCCCGCTGTTTAGATTTCTAGCGTATTAGTAACACATATTAGTCACTTGCGCTCCAGACGCATTAATTACTGAATACGGACGAAGGAAATTTCATAGCAATCATCAGAGATTCAACACGAGGTGAAGCGTGAAGAAGAGGACGGCTTAAAAAGTATCATTCTGGAGAGTGTGTAGTCTGTTAGTAGGACAGTCCCCATTCCGTGACTAATACTAATTTTGATATAACGACTCCTACATACCAACTGCTCGGTTATTATGGAGAGGGCCGTTATACCATCCAGTACCTAAGAGCACCTACCGAAGCAGTTATAGAGAGGTCTTGTCCCCAAATCGTTGTAGCAAGCTATCTCGTGCGCAAGCGACACTACCTATTTACCAGATAATAGAATAGTAGTAGAAGAAGAAATTTAACAAAAAATAAATAATGTCAACATTCTGACACATAACAATATTATTCCGCTTATTCTATTCACGTGTCCGAATCCTCTTACTATTGTTCTTAAACAATGTTTTTGTTTACCAGAAACAAAGAAAAGAAAAACATATTACCTACGTTTTTATATAAATAAACAATTCTATAAAGAACAATATAATTATCTCCAAGTCCGTATGACGTAGTATTCATTTACGTCCTCTATTAAACTTAATTCTTGTTTTATAAACGAAATAAAGGTAGCTATAACACCTGCGTTTTACGACACGATTTTTAAGACTACCTTAATAACAACACTATGTATATCCAAAGAGTCTAAGTGAGGTCACTCACGTCATATTTTAACATGCCTAGTTCCCACCCAATAGAAAACCCGCTTAGAGCCGTTTGTCGAGAACAGTTCTTGAGTGGATAAATTCTTGACCATAATTTGGTGATAGAATGAATGAACTGATTCGTTCGAAGATCTAGAGAAAGAATACCATCCTTTTATAAAAAAGCCGGCGTAAGAGTGGAAATATAGTGACTGCGTTTCACCCGGTAAATAAGTTTTGGAAATTCATATACCTGCACATCTCCTTTCTTTCATACCGTTTTATACCTGTTCCTGGGGGTCGGTGTTTGGCCGGTCATACCCCTGATATTGATCTATTGATCATACGCTATGGATCGTGAATAAAATAAATCAAATAATATTGTTATGTGTCCGATTCTTGATTCTAATAAAATACAAAGAAAATCTATTATTATTCTAACGACTTCACTTTTATCATATAAACAGATTACACACCGATTTTAGTAAAATTATTTATAGTAGGTAGTAAGTAGCAATAGCTAAGTAGAGACCGTTGGACTGCTACGCAGAGGTTTCGAGTTTGAACCCAAGGCACGTACCTCTAAGTTTTACTGGAGTTATGTGCGTATTAAATAATTTATTATCGCTTGCTTTAACGGTGAAGAGAAGCATCATGAGAAAACCTGCATGTCAGAGCTCTACATAATATTCTCAAAGATATTTGAAGTCTGCCAACCCGTCTGGAGACTATGGCCTAACCCTTTTCATACTGAGAAGAGGCCCGTGCCCAGCAGTTGAACAGTTTATATACAAGACTGATATTATATATTATACAGCCTTTATCTTTACTCTGCCTTGAACCTCTAATGAACGCTTCAATCTTTCATCCATCCATGTTCGTAATCACAACATTATACGTTTAAATGACCAAAACCCTTTAATATTGATTCAACTGTTAATGTATAAGACATACATGCTTATCAAAACTCCTTTTGATTTCTTGGATTTATTCAAATTTATGTCTTCGCGAATTGTTAATATAACACTGCAACTGCTTGTCTGGTGTCTGGCATCTGTGACGAGTTTGTACATAATTTAAATGATAAAATATTAACCGTACAAGTTAATGAGTTACTTTGTGATCTACATGAAACTGATTTTAATTTGAGATAACTTGACTAGTGAAATAACGTTCGCCATTGAACAGTATTGTATGTTGTGCGTTCAATTATTATGATTGTTTACACAGTCAATGTCCGATATCCGGGTAGTGGACAGTCACTGGCGTCAAAACAATGAATGATCAGTGGACGGAAATTGACACAATCATCGATGGTTATCGGTTAGAAGATCAACATATTAAATAAGCATTAAAGTAATACATTTCAAAACACAACTAATATCATCACTCAATACAAATTACCTACCAAGATACTAATATATATTTTATACCTAGAAGATACTAATATATTTTTACTACCAAGATACTAATATTTATTATATATAAATTAATAGCAGCAGAAGATGGTGGTGTTGCACACCCTCGTGCCTCTAAAAGCACATAAAGTTGGTTCTGCTGATCTCTCCCTCCGATCGTGTCAGATTACCACCCTATCAGACTATGAAGTGAGGGAATAGGGAGTGTATTTTTGCTAACACTTGTGCAATATACTATGTTCTACGCAGATGGCCAGTCGCGTTAAAATTGGCCGCAATGGCCGAAAGTCGGTCTGAGGATCTAATGCTAATCCAGAAACAAATACTTTTTTGAGAATGTTTTTATTTATTTCATGATTAACAGTAAAATGATTTGACGCTTACAACTTTTAATGCCCCGAGCAGGTTGATTTCATATAAGACTCATCACGACGCACAGCGACTTAATACATTAATCTTAAATCGTAATAGGGAGCTTTCGCCATCTATCTGGGTTGCTACTAAGAACAGAAAACTGTAAACTGGAATAACACTAACTTACCTGGGCATCAAAGCTGGCATCTCATCAACAAAGATCATTAAAGCCTAGTCTCGATTGAACGCTAACCTATGTCACGAACTAAACAAGACATTTTATACAACCCCATTAAAACAATCGTAATTTTGTGACTTAATTGCAAGGAGAGAACAAATAAACAGTCTGCCACATTTATAATATTTATAACAATTACAAATTAACAAGCTTCAAAACAATTATGAAGATACATCAAATTATTGTGGATGACAGAAAATTTTGGAAACAGAATCGTTTAATGAATGGAACGCTTTACAAAAGCCTCGTACAAATTGTTACGAGACGAAATCACACGCCTACAGTTTTCAGAGAAATGAATTATAAATTGTTACTGAAGTCAGGACGTTTAGTATTTATTCCTAGAAGCACCTGTGTACTCTACAAGTTATACTACGAATAGAAATTAATCCTTAATTTCTTAACTGTTATATTTAAATATTGTTATAATTTCTAATTAATGATATTCCCTGCATTGCGAGGAGATCTTACTAATCACTACTTATTATAAAACAAAGTCCTCCACCACGTCTATCTGTCTGTTTGCGATAAACTCAAAAATTACTGATCGGATTTTCATGTGGTTTTCACCAGTAGTTGAAATATAGGGCATCCAGATCACAGAGTGATCTGGATACCCTATATTTCACTATTCGAAACGATACTTCTAATCAAAATCATTCTACATTTCACTATTCGAAATGATACCTCTAATCAAAAATATTCTATACTTCACTATTCAAACGATACTTCTTAATCAAAATCCAGCCCAATTTTTCGCTTCTCGAGAACTTATGATTGATAAAACTCTTAACTGTTTATCATTTTAACTGATAGATTAATTGGAACCGGTTTATGAACAGCCTAACTACAACAGCTCAAGTTATTTAACTGGTAAACCGGCTTATGAACAGCCTAATCGAAAACAGCTAATTAAGCTGTGCATAGCCTGTCCCTATATATTAGCTTTCTTCTATTAAATCTATCAGGTTAGATTCTAATTATTCGAGCCCATGACAGAAGCCCTTTAAAGCGAATTGTAGGGCATTTCTTGTTATCTTTATAGCAAGGTAATAAGATTGCATTGTACTGCTCATGATTTATTATTCTTACAACATGCAGCCCGCACAATCGCTTCTCTACTATCAATACCTGTACTCAATCTCCTACACTCAATGTCATGGTAACTGATGCAGTAACAATTATTGTATTTTCAAACACAATTATTTCTATAATACAATTTTATTCTATTGTAATTTTTTTCTTTTTTGGTGCTGTAATTTAGTTTCGAGGAATGGTACAGGTACTTATGAAATGAAACAAAATAATAAATCATATTAATTTATATTTTATTAAGAAAAAATGAAATTGTCCTGACACCACTTATACAAAAATGACACATTTTTTAACGCACATATTTTTTTTATGAAAAATACAACAAAAGATATTAGGATTTTTATAATACTCTTCTTGAAGCTTTGTTAAACTTGAACAATTATAATCTTCTAAGTTATATACTTTGTTTATGCTAAACATTTTCTTCAACCACATCACTTTTTCACATCCTTTTGTAAAAATATTCTTATTTTTTTTAAAATTTAATACAATATGCTTATAATTAGGGTATGGTATAAATCCTTCGTTCCATAATATTCCTCTATTTCTCTCTATCCAACTTACTTGTATGCGTTCTTTTGGAGTCAAAGTATAGAATGGATGTGGAGGCTTAATCAAAAATACGAATATACACTTTTCACATTGAATCGCTATTTCTTTTGGAATAAACTCATTGCTTTCACTCTTAAAACCTTGTACATCTATGATGACGTTCATGATAATTTTCGAATTATGTTGCTTAACGGTCTATATTATATAATATAATATAATATAACATCAACTGGTCCAGATTTCAACGAATCATTTTGTCTGGAGCAATCTATTACGAATAATGGAGCTTTTTCTTTGAATGTCAACAGATCAAGCAGGGGATCTTTACTATAGTTGTAATATGACTGACGGAAATTGCAATACATTTCATATAATATACTGTATTTACCTTTATCAAATTTTAAGTTAAGTGAGTCATAAGGAAAGAAAGTATTGTGAATTTAAAAAAAATTTAATGTCTGTTACTTGGCGATTATCAAATGTAGATGAACTTTTAGTTACATTATTTTGTCTTTTAGTTTGTAAACCAAGTATCACAAATCTCGGCTTTTCTAGTTGTGAAGCTGTTTTAATGGACCATGAATGTTTTGTTGTTTTAGGTAATACTGGATATTCATATAAATCCCAGTTTCTGAATGCTAGCTGCATCGCCCGATCCTTTTCGAGGTGTTTAAGTAGAGATAGCCTGTCACGATCAGAAACTTTAACATGTGGGACACGCCATTGTATTTTTTGAATATCTAATTCTACATTATCATTTTTTTCTGTAATAACACATTTTGAAAGAGATCGACTTCTTTGTAATATAAGTTCATGTCTACAATTAACAATAATTTTATTATAGTCTTCTGCAAAACCTAATATTTTGTTTAATGGAAGAATGGCACTAAAATGTCCATCTCCTTTCTCGGTACCGTTCAAGTTCCAACCCCACACTGGAGCGACTTTGCTTTCTCCTTCATTCATAGAAATGTAAGATTTTATAGAAGTTGTAATGCCAACATTTTTAATACGATCTATTTCCACACCATTTAGTTCATATTTAATATCTTGAAATAAAAATGAAAATGGATTATTTATAAACTGTACACTTTTCTTAAAAATTTTGCCTGTTGCATATTTAGAAAATACATTAACATATCCCTCGATGTAAATGGAACTTTCAGATGGTAAGACATATATGTCTTGTTGGTGAATAGGTATTCTGATTTCATCGTTCTCCTTAAAACTGTTGTTATAAGGATTATAGCTATGGATCTCATAACTTTCAATGGAATTATCATGATGCGGTAAGTCTGTGATCTGTATCATTTTATACTTTAAATCCAAGAGCTTGAAGGAATAATTTATTATTTTTAGTAATTTTTTTTGATGCACTGGGCCGTCTGTCTTCTTTCGTTATTCGAGTTGCAATATTGGTTTTTCTTGTGGTGAAAAGGTTTTTATTGAAAACAAGCATATTGCATAATGTCAAAAAAAATGTCAAAAAGAAAATATTATTTATATTAATTAATTCTAAATAATGCTATATTCTGTAAACTACGAGCTAGATATGATGTAATAGAATGAATTTCCTAATAAAATTAAAGCCCTTTTATACATAAATATTATGTCGTTTCCAAAAGGACTTCAAGAATTTCAAACATAAATGTCCACAATTGTATAGATGATTTCCTTGATAATTATCGTAGTTGTAATACAAGTTTCGTCCTAAATACTTTATACATTCTTTTGGAGGTTTCAGATTACTATAACTGTCAAAATATTCAATATAATTATTAATTTTTTCATAGGCTACCCAATGCGTGCCAAAGTTATCCGAAGAATCCAGATTAATAACTCCACATTCTAAAGATGATGGTTTTCCTGGTTATTCATCTCTCATAAATACGCCTCGAAAAAATGGAATATTTTTCGAGTACTTTATTATATCAATGTTAGTTAAAGGTCTTTTGGGTAGCCGGATATTCAGTTTTTTTTCTTCGATATAAAATACCTAAACCTTTTTTATAGGGTTTTACATGCAATCCTCTACCTATGCACAAGGCTTCTACTTGTCTATTATGTATTTCTAATTCAGCCAGTCGTCTTTTCGATGCTTTGTATTCATTTATCGCTTTTGAAATTCCAGCAACGCCACCAGTTAAGCTACCGACCGCAGATAATCCCGCAAATATAGGTACTAGTGGAAGAAATCCACCAGTTTTGGGTACGGGTATAACTCTTGGTAATTTTATTGGTAAATCGGCAGTTACCTCTTTAGCAGCTGCAAATGCTAAATCTATTAGAGCCTTTTTACATTTAGGTTTTATGTTTTTTATATGTCTTTTTGTATGTGAAACAATATTTTTAAAAGTCTTTTTTAGACCTTTGCTGGATTTCTTTAAATTCATGATGTTTTTATTTAGATTTGTCATTAAGTCTCGTTGTCTCACAGATTTTTGAATGTAAATATTATTTCTAAAGTGCTTGTTGTTTTGAGAACCGAAAAGTAATGAATTAAAATGTCTAAAGTTACTCGTTTATAAAGGTTCTTTCTCCAATCAATTAGAAATCAACTTACTTTTTGTCAAATAATCACAAAGTATTAATGACTTACACAATATTTTTCTCATCTATCCAACAATTTTCATTAGCTGGAAGGCCTAACCATTTCACGTAAAATGATCCTAAAATTGCCTGTTTTTTGGCATCTTCTAGTAAGTAAGTCGTTGGACGAGTATTTTGGACTTTCATGATTTTAAAAATTTCAGTTGACCAATTTCGGGTGAAACCCTTTTCAAAACATCCTTTATATTTACTGATTCTCACAAAATGACCAACTCTAAATCTTTTACATTTTAAATTATTTTTAACTTTAAAAATATTAACGTAATTTTGTGACACGGTTTCTTTATTTGTTTCATTTATTGAAGCAGGTGTCTGTTTTATAGTTCTATGAAAACTATTATTGTACTCATAAATTTTACTATCTAGCATGCCGTCTGTCCATATATAGTTTCCTTTTAAACTAAAATCTTTATACAGTTTATTTTTTAATGTTCTTATGAATCTTTCTACAATTGAAGCTTTTTTAGTGGAATATGTAGAATAATGATTAATATTATACCTTTTGCAAACGTTTTTAAAATAATCATTATAAAATTCTTTCCCTAAATCGGTTTGCAAATTTTTAGGTATATTCAATATAGTTTTAAACGCTTCAGACACAGTTCCTTTATTTTTGTTTTTTAATGGAATACCCCAGGCAAATTTAGAAAAACAATCTATAATCGCTAGTATGTACTTAAAGCCATGGTTTATTTTCGCCATGACTTGCATGTCTATTAAATCTGCTTGCCAAAGGTCATCAATATCTCTAAGTATTACATTACGTCGAGGGAAGTTAACTCTTACATTTTTATGAATTTCATTAACAACGTCTACTTTGCTCATAATGTTTGTTCAACTGCCCTGCAATTTGCTTCAGTACAATATTTTTTTCAATTGTCCTTATTCGATTGGTTAAATTTTTAACAAGTTGGAGAATATATTTTATTTTCTCTAAAAAAATACTGTTTATATGATCAAAGTAACTTTTAATACTACTTCTAATAGGTTCAATATCTTTTTCAGATCTTTTAGTCTCATTTACTTCACTGTTCACATTAGGGGCAATTAAATGAACATTCATGTTTGATGAACTTTTAATAACTAACCAGTTTATTATAAATTCTATTCTTTTATAATTCCAGATTCTTTCAGTTCTTCAATAATTGAAACTATTTCGTTATCATGACCGGTATTACCAGCATTCTGTGATGCAATCAATAATTTTTGTCTTTCAATCAACTCATTCGGGTCATCCCAATAAACATAGTCTGTATTATACTTAAATTTCTTATATTTTGGAATATAACCAGCAGTCTTAACTTTTTCTAATGCTTCAATATTGTCTTTTGCTGCAGGTAATTCAGAAAACAATGGTTTAATTATATTACGATATTTTACTCCTTTATCACCTTTTAATTGTCCATTTGGGTCAAAGTTTCGTTTATGTGCGTTTGTTTGTAGAGTATATCTTTATAGACAAGTTTATCTTGTTCAGTAACTAACGTTAGATTGGGCTTACTACGAGCCAAAAGTTTTTTTAAGCCAGGAGTAAAATTATAGTTTTGATTACCAATCGAGATAATGTACGGATTTTCTGTATTCGAAGCGTTTTTTGACATAGAAAACTTCACAACTGAGTTGCCCATCATTATTTTTTTATTTTCATTGCGTATACCAAATGGTATGTTTATATTATCATAAATATCAATAAAATCATCTTTCTTTATCGACTTTATTGTTTGGATACTACTACTACTACTTGAAGGGTTTACAACATACATACCCAGACTGCCAAAATTATTACCCTTCCCTTTGACTTCGCCGTAGTCGGGTAAAAACACACCATTTTAATATGAAAATCCCTATATGCTTTTTGTTTTTCTTTATAAAAATAGTTCATTAAATTTCTGTAACAATTGTAATTTAAAGAAATGCAAATATTTGATTAAAGTAAATAATTTTATTCATTTTTATATACTATAAATTTACAAATTTAATACAAAATGACTCCTCCCCTGGCTTCAACAAATACTATGAAATACTCCTGGATATGCCGTAGATCAAGTTATCCAATAGTTCTTGTGGTAACCTGTCCCATTTTTGAATGGTGGCTTCCTTGATCTCTGACAGTGTTCTGGAGGTGGCTGACAGCTCGCTTGAGAGCGTCGCATGCATGCTCGATTGAGTTTAAGTCCGGAGAGCCGGCAGGCCAGTCTAACCGCGTGATTTCGTACTTCTGGAGAGCAGCGCTCACTCGTTGAGCGCGATGTACCGACGCATTATCGTCAACCAACACGGTTTGGTCACAATTGGTTACTATAATTTATTTTGAATGGTCTGATGATGCCATCACTAACAGCTGTCTTGTACAAAATAGCTGACATAGAGCATTGGTACGGGATTAAAGGCGTTCGAGCTTCAATCATTATTCCGCCCCAAAAAGATACCGATTTGCCGCCTTGCTGAACGGTTCCAGTGACAGTTCGTTGCCTTTCAGAATTCCCAGGCCGTCTCCACACTCGGACACGTCGGTTATGAGGGTGCATACTAATCGGTGTTTCGTCAACGAAAATACAATTACGCCAGACATCTTTTTCCTCGTCTTCATCGTTTTGACGCTGCCTGGTCCACTGCAATCTGCGTCGCTGTCGTTCCCGTTTTTTCAAAGGTGCTCGCCAGGATCTCCTTGACCGTAATCTCAAGTGGTGTAAACAATTACAAATGGTCTGAATGCTAATATCCAGTTCAGTAGCAGCTCGCAGCTCTAATCTCAGTTTGGTAGCGTTAATTATTGGATCATGGGCGACAAGAAGTCTGATGTAGCGCTTCTGAACATCTAAGGACAGCCGGGCGGCCACTGCGAGGTCGATCAGCCAGGTTGCCCATGCTCCAGTACCTTTGCAGGGTAGTAACGACGCAGGTTTGAGAAACGGAGACTCTGGCTTCGATTTGCCTTGTAGAATATCGTTTTTCACGCAGTAACACTATTCTTGCTCGCAAGACTTCAGACAGTCCACCTGGCATTTTTCAAATGAACAGTTTTAGACAAATTGATTAAAACAGCTTTTAGGCAGAAACAAGAATAATGGTCATTAATCATTGACCTCGTTTTTATATAAAAAACAAAAGAAGATTTTATGTGGTCCAAATTTAAATGATGTATTCTTAAATAAAGAACACAAACGTAATAATATATGTATTTTTAAATATTTTAAGCAATTAAAAAATATCTCAACTTTTCCAAGTGAACGCGGGCTTTTTTTGATGTGTGTACATATATTTGGATATTAACTCAATTACGCCTACACCTGAGCGGGAGCGAATTTTTGTAGAATTTGGTATTTATTTAGCCTGGAAGGTATTAGATTTTTTAGTCTGGAAAACTTAAATGAATATGTTACGCTAGATGGCGCTGTTATAAATTTTGTGTGTTAACTGAATTCCACAAACTGGCAGTGAAAGAAGTAAAAGTTTCAAAATAATAGACCATAACATAGTATCAAGCTGTTGTTATTACACACACAGTGCCCGAGCTGCACTTAGGTGCCAGCAATATACGGTTCCATGGTAATTTTAAAAGTCCCACAAATCACTACATATTATAAAACAAAGCCTCCCGCCGCGTCTGTCTGTCTGTTCACAATAAACTCAAAAACTACTGAACGGACTTTCATGCGGTTCTACCAATAGAGAGTGTGATTCGTGAGAAAGGTTTAGATGTTTAATTTGTTAAGGTTTTGTACTACACGTGTGAAGCCGGGACGGGTCGCTAGTATAGTATAATTGTGAGATAAAAAATTCAGTGATACTGACCCGTTTTACATTAGTTTATTTTACCTTTTTTTAAACTTATCTTAGAAGCTTAGTACCATCACTAGAGTTCGCAAGGGCTTTAAAAATAAATAACTAGAGTGATGATAGCTCTGAACACAACTATACGCTTCGCCATACATTCCTGAATCACGCAAGCGAAGTTCACACAGCGAGTTACTATATATACATGTTTCCGACATCAACCGTTGGGCCGCGGCCCGACAGGCACGATCACCTAGCCTGGTCGGAGGACGCTCCTTTTATGTTGGAAGGATACCACACCACATTTCTCTACACATTATTTGTGAACCTCCTTGACGCAGCGGTAGTGAATGGGTCGTGCCAACAAAAAGTTATAGGGTTGATCAGTAAAAAAAAGGCCGGAGTTAGGCAGTTGTGGTATAAGACACCCCCGTGCCTCGGAAAGCACGTAAATCCGTTGGTCCTGCGCCTGATCTTTTTTCTGATTGTGATTACCGGATTACCGTCCCATCGGATCATGAGAGTTAGGGAACAGAGAGTGTACTTGTGTTTGCGCACACACTTGTGAATTATAATATCTCCTGTGGCCGAAATTCGGTCTGGAGGATATTTTATTTGTGAACCTTATATGTGTGTACAGTATCAAAGTCTCAACACTTGTTACATTTGCAGACAACTTTTTACGTTCGTACTTCCGAGCAATCAAACTTGGATATGATACATTTCTGACTCAAATGTTTAAAACTAGCTAATGCGTTTCTTGCTAAATTCACTCCAGGATCATAAGCAAGACCTAAAAGAGTATGTCTTAAGAACTGTGAACTGTATGGACAAGGGCTGGTAACTTATCTATTGAAATCCATGAAATGATTGCAATCATTTTCCTCGTACATGCAGGCTCTGGAATTATAATATAAATAACTGCCTGCTAGGCCCAAGCACTAAGACTTGCCCTTCTATAAACTAAGTTAAAGATAGTATCACGGTAAGCAACAGTTTAGCTAAGTAGACTGACTTTACTAAAGTCAATGCGCTGTGGTCACCACATGCTAGCAGATGGGCTGCTGACTCGTGCACTGGAAGCAATAAAAATTTAATAATTCTCAAAATGACAAAATGTGCGTGTAAAGTGCCGGGTCTGTATTTTATTCAACATGACACTGCAAAATGTTTACGCACTGTTATGACACAATATTTCCGTATTTGAATGCGTAAAATTACCTTCACACTCTAAATAACGTGAAAACCTCTTCTTTCCCCCTAAATTTGGTGTTTTCTTACATTTTTATTTCTTCGAATTCAGCGAGTTCATGCTTGAGAAACTAAAATACGTTACGTTGTAACTTTGATTGTATGTTTATATATGTAAATTTTTTTTAAAAGCGATTTGTTCTCATATCCTGTAAAGGACGAACGAACGAAATTTAATTTTTTATTGCTTGGTCGGCGTAGAGATTTATGTGATCGCCACGCTAATACCATTGTACCGCGTATAGTAGTGTATACATAGTTGTTCTAAATCTGTGTATTATTCAAAATCTACCTATTATTTGAAAGTCTGTAAATTTCCCCGGCATATAAATTATTCATGATCATTTAGCTCACAAGCTCACCCTTATGAACGTCAAAGTTTACTTACAAGTAAATTGGTTGAAGATACATGTAGACGTATATAGATACATTTTATAGCTTTAAGCAAGACCCGACGGCAACTCACGAGTGATATCGATGGTATTGCAAGTGATTATAGACTACAGTAAATACTTACTACCAGCCAGAGTTACTACCAAACAGCTTATCCACCACAATATAAAAAAAAAACTGCGTCTTCTTTTTCTCGACACCAAGGCGAAAAAGTCGCGGTGATTCTAACAAATCTAATTCCAGTTCACAGATATGGACGGTGAAGTAAAGAACGAATGGGATGTGGTGACGAAGCAGATAGTGGTGAAACCCTCGACTTGGAATGACGTGTACAAGACGGGTGACAACGTTACTCACCAAAGTGACAGGCTCATCATCAACATTGTGATGAAGAGATCAGCCACGCCATACAATATTGTGTTTTACACTCCATTGTTAGGTAAAGATTCATACGCTTTTCTATATTCTACTTTTTAGTCACAGTGGGTATGATGAGACTTTTAGCAATTTAACACAAAAAGTAGCGAATGACTAGTGGGAGAACGTTGGACTGCCACTCAGAGATCTCGAGTTCGATCCCAAGGCAAGCGCCTTTAACTTTTCGTTGTTATGTACGTATTAAATAGTTATCTTATCCGTCGCTTTAATGGTGAATAAAACATCATCTGGATATGTGAAATTTGCCAAACCGCATTGAGCCAGCTTGGTGGACTATGGCGTAACCCTCGGGCTTTTTGTTAGTGGTTTAGGAATCAGGATCAGGATCAAGTGTTCTGCTGGCAGTGGGACAAATATACAGAGCTGATATTATATAATACAAAAAGATTGCTGAGATTGGCTCACTCAACTGAGGTTTATTAACATTCACATTCGTTTTTATCAATTTTATATTTATTTTATTGTCACATACATATACAGGTTGTCCAGTAATTAATGGATAACCTTGAAATGTCTTATAGTAGAACTGAAGGACGTTCAGAAAAATTAAAAAAGAGGTATTTAAAATATATATATATATTAAAAAGTGCAAGCTATATTAGCATAGCATACTTTTGACTGTCTATTTATTACCACTCGCAACTACAACTGCGGCGACTGTTGTGGGTTCGAATATCACTTGGGATAACAAAATGTGTGATCCACAAATGAAATTTGTTAGTCTGGATGTTCTTTGTGTCCGTTGTTTAAATGTTTGTAAAGTCGCCCGCGACACACAAATGAATACTAGTTATTTTTTTTAAGAATAAATAAAGAATAATATTATAAATGAAGATTTTTAATTACTATTTAACAAGATACTACCTCTTTTTTACTTATTCTGTATTTTATTTTCAGTGCTGGTAATGTTCGTTCTATTAGCTTTTTGGAGTGAGCCACTGACGATGCACAGGATTTGGTTTTTCACGGCCTGCAGCATCGTTATAAGTATGGGGCTCTGCTACATCGACTACTTGATTCCTTGCCACACTTTACCTTCTACATGTAAGTAATTTCTTCTACACTTTCTTATATACTTTCTAGACAACAGCATCATGACTGTATGTATCCTAGTAAAATTAATCGAATGTGCATCGAATACATGTTTCGTCTGTAATGTTTCAAAAGACACGAATGCAAGGATGTCTACGCTCAATCCATTCAATTGCCCACTGCACGTAAGGCTCAGTGCTTTAAGTGGTCGCCTCGCCTGCCTTCACGCCCCACACGGAATAAAAGTTTGTGAAATCCACAAATGGTTGTTCCGAGTCTGGATGTTCTTTGTATTCGTCGTTTGAATGTTTGTAAAGCTCCCACGACACAGGAGAAATCTATTTTAAAAAAAACTGGAATTTGAAACAATCTGACTCAGGAACTTTCCCCCTCGAAAACTATTGAAAACCTGATACACTCGAGAAAATCGAGTAGCACATTTATTTTTTTAGGTAAATGGTGTTTTAGAAGTTTGGTCAAGAGCTCAAGAGACACTGCTCTCTCTTCTTTTCGTAGAGAGTAGCGTGCGAGTGTTATACGACCACTGTTTTGGTTACGGCTACCTTAGGACGGATCGTATCCTAATGTACCACTAAGCATAAGGATTCACCTATTGTTATCTACAATTTGGTCGATTTCTACGATTTGGGTATTATCATGCATGCGTAACTACTATTAAACATTTCTGTAAACTAAAATCGAAACTAAGAGATAACGGCATACATACAACAAAGACTCTATTTTTTTTATTCTCTTTTCAGTGGTTCTTTACACGGTTGTGCTTGCCGGCGTACTAATAGCTCTGTTCGTCCAAGTAATACTGATGACTACGGCACTGGAAAAAATCTACAGCTCAAACGCTATGCACAGTCTTTTTACCAAGAATATATTTAGGTTCATATGCTGCTTGCCTGCTGTTAAGGTAAAACTTAATTCAATTTATTGAAATAATGATGCATAGTCTTACATTTGAATATCACCAGAGAAGTATAAATATGATTTTAGGTGCCTCGTAAAACTACTGCCGTTTACCGCCCCTTCGCTAGACACCGTACTGCTAAAGAGAATTTCCCAACAGAAAAACTCAATAAAATAAAATTTTATAGTATCTCACGCGTATTACATATAACGTGACGTGAAAAACCTCATTGAAATTAAACTACTATATACGGATTTTATCGCTTTGTTTATTTATCACTGTATTACATAATTTTGAAACTATTACACTACTACTACTATTGAATTTTTCTAATTTATAAGCTAATAAAATTAGTTAAACTATTAAATCTATTTATATTTAGGTTTACACTATCCCCGACGTTTCGGTTGCTTTTCAGCAGGGGTATTAATAGTTTAAATAATTTTATTAGCTTATAAATTAGTAAAATTCAATAGTAGTAGCAGTGTAATAGTTTCAAAATTATGTAATACAGTGATAAATAAACAACGCGATAAAATCCGTATATAGTAGTTTAATTTCAATGAATAACATTCGCGTAAACAGAAGACAATATTATGTAAAAATCTCCGAAAATTAAGACAAATTTTAGTTAAGAAATTTGCGCAAATAGTATGCGTCACGAGTCACTAACGCAAGTTGCCCGTATTCGTAATTTGTGCATGTAAATAAGGGGCGCATGTATACCGCGTATTTACGCTACGTTACTTAATTTACGCATGTAGCTCGTATTAGTAACTTACGTCGTGTGTATCGACAACAACATTACAACATTTGTATATTGTATTAGTCATTGCATGCATTGGACCTTAGACGTAGTAATAAAGAAAATAATTATAATACACTAGTTATTTCCTTTTCTGTACCCCTGACGACGTGTGTGCTAAATTTCATGCTGATCAGTCGTGTAGTTAAGTCGTGAAAGCGTAAAAAAACAAACAAATTCATATTCACATTTATAATATTAGTAAGAATTTAACTAGACCACTATAATTAACATTAATTTACAGATTACTGCTAATGGAGGCTACTCTTTACAAGAAGATGATGAACCGGCTACAATCAGAGGAGAAGATGTGGAAGAAATGGAGAGTGAGAAACAGAGATCTTACTGCGACAAGAGAGAGTTGGCAGAAGTTATTGATAGAATTATGTTTGTTGTGTATTCTTTAGGTTTCGCTATAATGCTGGCGGCACATTTTTAGGTTAAATGTATTATTCTCATAAATAAAGGCATGAATCAGGCATGAGAGTTCATTTATCCTTGAACTTGCTTTTGCCCGTATCGTCCGCATGGACTTTAGTTCTTATGGGCTTTTCAGTCCTATCCTGGTATTACGACAAATTTTGAAAATTGTTGTGTTTATAATAATTACCTACTTTTAAGTCAAATTGAATGTCTCTAAGAATGCTAATTAATACCTATACACTCTAGTAACAATATGTATGTATAAGGCAACTTTAAAACGAAAATGCTCTTTATTTCATATCCCGTGGAAATTTCGGTAAATATTTGTCTACAACGTTTACGTTGTAGACAAATATTGCTTGTGAGGTACCCTTTAGGGTAGCTCACTGCAAAATTTCAGCGTTTCAATATTTGGGAGGCTTTGAGGAGTCATACATAAATATACACATATATGGATATAATAAAAAAGGAAAAACATTGAGCGGGAACTGCGTGTCTTTTTGAGTGCCAGAATATTCTTGGTTTACCAAGCATCCCACCAATCCAGAATGGGCTAGCGTAGTAAACTATAACCTAATTTGACAAACTATGAAGAGGAAGAGGAAAGTCTAGAAACAGAACTGACATTATTAATATTCTATAATTCATCTTTCTTCTTTTATTTTTTTAATTGCCTTTGGTGGCAGACGAGCAAGTAGCCCACCTGATGGAAAGTGGTAACCGCTGCTCATGGACTTCAGCAATGTCAGGACACAGCAAAGCCGCTGCCTACCGTGAAAGAAGAACTCTTAAACATCGTTTGAAGAAGGATATATCATAGCGCTCGGGAAACACCGAAGCAGGCAGTTCATTCCAGAGCTTGCACGTACGTGGGAGAAATGATCGCGATTTAAGGTATAAAAACTCACCGTAATACACGCTGAGTGCTAAACTAATTATACTGTTACTATAGACTTCAGTTAAGCGCCGGCGAAATACAAATTAACATAAATGGTTTCATTTTGTTGCTTAAAATTAAACATTTAATTTCTTGTGTCAGCCAGACGCGATGAAAATTCTGGATATATATGAACAGCGTTCATCAATACAGGACTTGTACATTTTAAAATGTGCCGTGTTCGTCGTATATTTACTGTATTTGTGCGAGAGATGGCGCAGGCTGTAAAAATATAAAAATAAACTATCAATTACGTACTACAAACAAGTTTTGTTAATTTTCGTTAAAAAAGAGTGAAAAATAGCGTGGCCGCTTAATGCGAAGAACATAGGAGTTAGATAGGATATATAATATCAGACTTCTCTATAAACTGTTCCACTGCTGAATATGGGCCCAGTAGTGGGACAGTTTAAAGGAGTCTGCCCACTACACCGTCTCATACCATGACCGTGCTAGGAACGTATCAGACACGAAAAGCAACACGATACGCCCTGCTATAGGAACTGCTGGTTGGTGACGGAACGGTCTAATGGGCATAGTCTTATACATTTCCTTTCAAAGAATATTTTTTTGTCTGACACGTTCCTAGCACGGTCATGGTATGAAACGGGGTAGTGGGCAGACTATTTTACTGAGAAGAGGCCCGTGCCTTTTCTCAGTAGAAGAAAGCATTTATATAAAAAAAATAAAAAAGTGTTTGGCCATACAGAGAGGTAAGCTAAGCTATTTCAAAAGTTGTCATAATCGGTTAAGTAATTTAGTACCCAGTGAAAACGTAACAAACAGACAGTAATGACTTTCGCATCTATATCAGCATAATTTAGTCTAATACTAGACTTTGCGTAAATACCTATAGGTTAGGTCATATAAGTAACAGAATTTTCACTGGATGTAAGGTACCCTTTGTCCTCAAGTGTTCCCCCAACAACGTCATGTGAACTTTCGTGATCATCGGTCCAGTAGTTAAAGCGTGAATGCATAACATATAAACTCAAATTAGCATTTATAATATATGTTAGGATGCTATAGCTATACTGGATATTGTGAAATGTTTATATTACTTAATGCCCTAAGTAATCCGATTTGTTTGCGCTAAAATATTTAAATTGCTTCTAAACCGTTTTAAGAATTACTAAGGCGATTAGTCGTGTTCGAAACGGATAGGTAAAAGCTGGAGCTAATTGCTACTGATCTAATTAAAATAAAAAGTAGGTAACGGAAAATATGTCAACAACTTAGATCTTCTCATTTAAGCCTTTTTTATTACAAATGAATTCCTTATAGGATTTTTCTCGGCAACAACTTATCGTGGTGGTACACTGTGGTTTAATTCGAGATATCTTCATACACAACAAAATTATTTATGTTTTACAAATAGTTATTCCAATCCAAATCTCCCCCAAATTTCTTGTATCTGTTGTTTAAATGTCTCAGGAACAAATGATCCGATGATTCACATACTTACCAGCCATTACATACCTTTCACCCTTTCTTTAATTCATTTTCTTGTTAGCAACGTGAGTATGATCCTTTATGATACAAGTGTTTATAGATTTTGTAGAGGAACAGGGTGTGATGTCCCTCCAACACAAAGGAAGGATCCTCCGACCAGGCTGGTTGATCGTCTAATGTCTGTTTAAGTGTGTCTTTCCATAAATATGATTACTCAGTAGAGACAAGAAGTCTGCCAAGTGCTCGGTTAAAAGCAACATTCTCAGATGAGAATCTAGTAAAACGTAATAGGAGATCCGTGATACGTGATTACGTGATAACTAAAAACATAAATATCTGCCTACCCCTTTAATGACATAAACATGAGACTATGTATGTATATTGTATTGATGACCTCGATGGCGTAGTGGTTAGTGTAACCGACTGCCATGCCTGAGGTCGCGGGTTCGATTCCTGTACAAGTCAAACATTTGTGTGCATGAACATGGATGTTTGTCTTGGTCTTAATGTTTCTATATATAATATGTACGACTTTACAAAAAATAATTATATATATGGTTTATCCATTGTCTAGTAGCTGTAGTACAAGCTCTGCTTAGTTTGGGCTAGATGGCGTTGTGTGTATGTGATAGAATATTATGTATATACTACTAGAATTTACATTTTGTTAATAAATGTTTACGTCACGGGAACAGTACCTATATTTGGATGGTCATAGGGTATGCCCAATGACCTCTGTGCTACTGTCAAATAGTTAAAACGTCAAAGTGAAAGAAACAAACAAATAAACGCTCACTCAACAAAATATCAAATTCAAGAAAACTTTATTAAATTTACCTACGTGAAAGAATAAAACTGCAATACTTATAACGTAAGCCTTAGCTGCATGTTATTTATGATAATCCCGCAAATTTACTTAAACTCACACAAGGATTACTGAGCTCTCTTTCAGTAATTGCATGTATAGCTTGGAAAGTTCTAGTTATACTGGTTTTTATTTAACACGTAAACATAACGGCCATCAGCTAGCTGATAAATAAATTACTAAAGTGTACCCAATTTATTTTTACAATCGATGGGCATCACTATCTGCGCCGACCGACGGCCACGTCCACGGTTTATCGTAATTCCTCTTTTGTTAACTATATACATAGACCCATGCTTGTATATGTATTCCCGAAAGGCTGAGCAGGTATCTGTTAACTCCTCATTTCGGCAACTATTTCAGGTATCATACAACATGGAGGGAGCTTAGTGCAGTCGGATATAATTGACAGATTGCTTACTACTACTAAAATCTCAATAAAAGTTTTCTATCCAGGTATTAAAACTAGAACCATATGAATCAGCAGGATTTTTATCACAATTTTGTCACAGGACCATCGAGTTAGTCTGTTCAGAAATTTTCTCAACTATGCGCACTCCTAAGACGACGTTCGGACGCGATGCAAAATGACTCTTTCGCTGTATTTAGATAGAGCTATATTGACTCGTAATATGGGCGCGTTCGTGCGTACTTTAATACTTTATAAGAGTAAACCACGAATCAATAATGCGTTTCCCGGTGTAATACGCAGTAAAGACAGAGTTGTATTTTGCCTTTGGCTGGCGAATTAGCGCCTTACCTGTAATGGAAAGCGACTATCCTCGTTTATGGTTTTCAATAAAGATAGCGGTATAAACAGTTATTCTGCTGCCTACTCTGATAGTTATACCTCTTTAAACGGCGTTCGAAAAACGTACAGTGTTAATCAATGTAGCTGATTAAACACACTAGATCATCTTTGACACTGCATTAAGGCAGCATCATCTACCATCACAGATGCACCGAGCTTATCATCGTAGACTAAGCTCGAGTGGAGCAAGGACAACAACAGGGTTAAGTTGTTTTTTTTACACACAGCATAAGCAACCATTTAAACGGTGCCAATCGAAATATGGCGGCACTACAGTACTGCCAGTCGTACTGCTACCTCGGTGAACGTCGCTTCTTTACGTAATAATATTAATGATTCTTTGTTATTAGCAGCGATAGCTCAGTGGGGAGACCAACAGACTGCAATGCAGAGGGTCTCGGTTTTGAACCTACGTCGCGCACCTCTGACTTTCGGAAGTTATATGACTTTTCGAAATTATGTGCGTATTGATTGACAATTATCGCCTGCTCCGTGCCTCGGAGAGCACGTTAATCCATCGGTCCCGGCTGCCATGAACATCTATGGCAGTTGTTATTAAGAAGTCAGTACCCTATAATATCCTGACGCTGGTCTAGGCTTAGGGTATCGTTAGCCTTCGGGTTGCGGAGGTCAGGTGGCAGCCGCTCTGTGTAAAAACTGATAACCAGTCAAATTCCGGTTAGACCAGAAAAGCCGACCCCAAGTGACTGGGGAATAATATAGGCTAGGGAGAAGATTAATTATTCTTTATTATTAGCTAAGACTTTACCAAATGCACCTGTAGACAGAAATATACTCATCACTTGTTACGTAGCATTTCTAAAGGTATACAAAAAAACATGATTTTCTTGTATGAAATATGTAAGGATTATCATCCCTGATATGATATGCGTCCTTACTCTACAATAGCAGGTTATCATGAGGCCCTATGTTTGACATATCTGTATAAAAAATTAAAATTAGCGATTTCCGAATATAAATCAGTTCTAACCTTCACATCTTATCAGCGTGTAGCTATAAACCATAGTTTACAGCTCCTAAACGTGAATATCAAAACACATTTACGACAACTTATACATAAATTTAATTGTTTTGAAACAACATAAACATGGCTTAATCGCGCAAACACGCATATAATATTGTTTTCTTTATCAAAGGGAAAAAATACATATGTATGTATGTACATGCATACGCCTGTTTCCTGGAGAGTTAGGCGAAAACTGTGTGTTTCTATTAGCTACGAATTAATACGTACAAATATACACTCTCATTTTATTATTTACTACCTTGTGCTTGCAATTTCATACTAGTACATAAAGTAGGGACTTTCATATGCCACGAAAAAAATATAGATAGGTATATAGATAGGTGCGTATTAAAATGACACGTGCACCAGATTTTAAGTTCACCAGCAGTAGTATTATTAAAGCCGCATTTAATTTCCTTCAGTAGTTTTTGCTGTGATTTGCGCACAAACATACAGACAGACAGACAGACAAACAATCTAAAATAATTGTTTTTCCTTATATGGGTCTCATAAAGACACCTGACATTAATATCTCCTATCTACAGATATCGACCTCCAATATTATTATATATATAGATACACGCTTCTCTGTTATGACTAGTCTTAAGACCAACTGTGCACGAAAGAGCTTTTGAGAGCTTCATAGACACGAATTCGCCATTCTACCCTTGAAGATTAACAAGAAACGCCAATAACGCAAAAGTCGCGCCATGCCTTCTTATAACTACTCATACAAAGATCTCGGCCAGCTCTTCTGCACACAGTGTGACCAGGTTTTCAAGACCAAATTTGGTTTTGCTAGTCATCATAGAGCCCACAAAAGACGTTATAATTAGTCCGGGTCGCTATCATCGAAAGCGGTGAAAAAGACTATATATATATACGCTTGCTTGCGCCTTACATATGCAACTCTATTGACACAATTACATATTTTTGTCGGCAACGTTTCATTCGCACCGATGCGTACAGGTTTACTATTCATCGTGTCATAGGCCGGGCTACATCGAGAAGATCTAAATGTGTTTCTTCATCTTTATCGTTGAACGACACTGTAACATATGACAGGCAATACGCTTCGTGGACAAAGTTTAGTACGCCAGGCTGCACAAGCTGCACAACGTATTTTGAAGCGTCTATAAAGCTACGAATTCGTGTGCAGTAGGCTAACCTATCTTATCTTGTGTCAGTCAGTACAGACCGGCGACACTATGACCCAGTGGGATCTTTTGTGTCGACTTCCCCAATAACGACTGCCATAGATGTTCATGGCAGCCAGGACCGTTGGCTTAACGTGCTCTCTGAGGCACGGAGCAGGCGATAATTGTCAATCAATACGCACATAATTTCGATAAGTCATATAACTTCCGAAAGTCAGAGGTGCGCGACGTGGGTTCGAACTAGAGCCCCTTTCTCTCTGTTGGTCTCCCCACGGAGCTATCGCTGCTCTAAAAAGGCTACCCTAACTAAAATGTTTTATCAGGCAAGTTCAAGAAAACTGTAAACTTGTATAAGAAGCGTATAGCATTACTAACACATATAAAGTCACTTGCGCTCCAGAAGCTTTCTTTACTGAATACGGACGAAGGAAATATCATAGCAATCATGAAAGATTCAACGCGAGGTGAAGCGTGAAGAAGAGGATGGCTTAAAAAGTATCATTCTGGAGAGTGTGTAGTCTGTTAGTAGGACAGTCCCCATTCCGTGACTAATACTAGTTTTGATATAACGACCCCTACATATCAACTGCTCGGTTATTATGGAGAGGGCCGTTATACCATCCAGTACCTAAGAGCACCTACCGAAGCAGTTATAGAGAGGTCTTGTCCCCAAATCGTTATAGCAAGCTATCTCGTGCGCAAGTGACACTACCTATTTCCTAGATAATAGAATAGTAGTAGAAGAAGAAATTTAACAAAAAATAAATAATGTCAACATTCTGACACATAACAATATTATTCCGCTTATTCTATTCACGTGTCCGAATCCTCTTACTATTGTTCTTAAACAATGTTTTTGTTTACTAGAAACAAAGAAAAGAAAACATATTACCTACGTTTTTATATAAATAAACAATTCTATAAAGAACAATATAATTATCTCCAACTCCGTATGACGTAGTATTCATGTTTTGTTTTACGTCCTCTATTAAACTTAATTCTTGTTTTATAAACGAAATAAAGGTAGCTATAACACCTGCGTTTTACGACACGATTTTTAAGACTACCTTAATAACAACACTATGTATATCCAAAGATTCTAAGTGAGGTCACTCACGGTCACATTTTAACATGCCTAGTTCCCACCCAATAGAAAACCCGCTTAGAGCCGTTTGTCGAGAACAGTTCTTGAGTGTATAAATTCTTGACCATAATTTGGTGATAGAATGAATGAACTAATTCGTTCGAAGATCTAGAGAAAGAACACCATCCTTTTATAAAAAAGCCGGCGTAAGAGTGGAAATATAGTGACTGCGTTTCACCCGGTAAATAAGTTTTAGAAATTCATATGCCTGCACATCTCCTTCCTTTCATACCGTTTTGTACCTGTTCCTGGGGGTCGGTGTTTGGCCGGTCATACCCCTGATATTGATCTATTGATCATACGCTATGGATCGTGAATAAAATAAATCAAATAATATTGTTATGTGTCCGATTCTTGATTCTAATAAAATACAAAGAAAATCTATTATTATTCTAACGACTTCACTTTTATCATATAAACAGATTACATACCGATTTTAGTAAAATTATTTATAGTAGGTAGTAAGTAGCAATAGCTAAGTAGAGACCGTTGGACTGCTACGCAGAGGTCTCGAGTTCGATCCCAAGGCACGTACCTCTAAGTTTTACTGGAGTTATGTGCGTATTAAATAATTTATTATGGCTTGCTTTAACGGTGAAGAGAAGCATCATGAGAAAACCTGCATGTCAGAGCTCTACATAATATTCTCAAAGATATTTGAAGTCTGCCAACCCGTCTGGAGACTATGGCCTAACCCTTTTCATACTGAGAAGAGGCCCGTGCCCAGCAGTTGAACAGTTTATATACAAGACTGATATTATATATTATATAGCCTTTGTCTTTATTCTGCCTTGAACCTCTAATGAACGCTTCAATCTTTCATCCATCCATATTCGTAATCACAACATTATACATAAGTTTAAATGACCACAACACTTTAATATTGATTCAACAGTTAATGTATGTCTTGCTTATCAAAACTTCTTTTGATTTCTTGGATTTATTCAAATTTATGTCTTCGCGAATTGTTATTAGAACACTGCAACTGCTTGTCTGGTGTCTGGCATCTGTGACAAGTTTGTACATAATTTAAATGATAAAATATTAACCGTACAAGTTAATGAGTTACTTTGTGATCTACATGAAACTGATTTTTATTTGAGATAACTTGACTAGTGAAATAACGTTCGCCGTTGAACAGTATTGTATGTTGTGCGTTCAATTATTATGATTGTGTACACAGTCAATGTCCGATATCCGGGTAGTGGGCAGTCACTGGCGTCAAAACAATGAATGATCAGTGGATGGAAATTTACACAATCATCGATGGTTATCGGTTAGAAGATCAACATATTAAATAAGCATTAAAGTAATACATTTCAAAACACAACTAATATCATCACTCAATACAAATTAGATACTAATATATATTTTATACCTAGAAGATACTAATATATTTTTACTACCAAGATACTAATATATTACTACAAGATACTAATATATTTTTACTACCAAGATACTAATATTTATTATATATAAATTAATAGCAGCAGAAGATGGTGGTGTTGCACACCCTCGTGCCTCTAAAAGCACATAAAGTTGGTTCTGCTGATCTCTCCCTCCGATCGTGTCAGATTACCACCCTATCAGACTATGAAGTGAGGGAATAGGGAGTGTATTTTTGCTAACACTTGTGCAATATTCTATGTTCTACGCAGATGGCCAGTCGCGTTAAAATTGGCCGCAATGGCCGAAAGTCGGTCTGAGGATCTTATGTTAATCCAGAAACAAAATCTTTTTTGAGAATGTTTTTATTTATTACATGATTAACAGTAAAATGATTTGACGCTTACAACTTTTAATGCCCCGAGCAGGTTGATTTCATATAAAACTCATCACGACGCACAGCGACTTAATACATTAATCTTAAATCGTAATAGGGAGCTTTCGCCATCTATCTGGGTTGCTACTAAGAACAGAAAACTGTAAACTGGAATAACACTAACTTACCTGGGCATCAAAGCTGGCACCTCATCAACAAAGATCATTAAAGCCTAGTCTCGATTGAACGCTAACCTATGTCACGAACTAAACAAGACATTTTATACAACCCCATTAAAACAATCGTAATTTTGTGACTTAATTGCAAGGAGAGAACAAATAAACAGTCTGCCACATTTATAATATTTATAACAATTACAAATTAACAAGCTTCAAAACAATTATGAAGATACATCAAATTATTGTGGATGACAGAAAATTTTGGAAACACAATCGTTTAATGAATGGAACGCTTTACAAAACCCTCTTACAAATTGTTACGAGACGAAATCACACGCCTACAGTTTTCAGAGAAATGAATTATAAATTGTTACTGAAGTCAGGACGTTTAGTATTTATTCCTAGAAGCACCTGTGTACTCTACAAGTTATACTACGAATAGAAATTAATCCTTAATTTCTTAACTGTTATATTTAAATATTGTTATAATTTCTAATTAATGATATTCCCTGCATTGCGAGGAGATCTTACAAATCACTACTTATTATAAAACAAAGTCCTCCACCACGTCTACCTGTCTGTTTGCGATAAACTCAAAAATTACTGATCGGATTTTCATGTGGTTTTCACCAGTAGTTGAAATATAGGGCATCCAGATCACAGAGTGATCTGGATACCCTATATTTCACTATTCGAAACGATACTTCTAATCAAAATCATTCTACATTTCACTATTCGAAATGATACCTCTAATCAAAAATATTCTATACTTCACTATTCAAACGATACTTCTTAATCAAAATCCAGCCCAATTTTTCGCTTCTCGAGAACTTATGATTGATAAAACTCTTAACTGTTTATCATTTTAACTGATAGATTAATTGGAAGCGATTTATGAACAGCCTAACTACAACAGCTCAAGTTATTTAACTGGTAAACCGGCTTATGAACAGTCTAATCGAAAACAGCTGATTAAGCTGTGCATAGCCTGTCCCTATATATTTAGCTTATAGCTTTCTTCTATTAAATCTATCAGGTTGTTGTAGATTCTAATTGTTCGAGTCCATAACACAAGCCCTTTAAAGCGAATTGTAGGGCATTTCTTGTTTTCTTTATAGCAAGGTAATAAGATTGCATTGTACTGCTCATGATTTATTATTTTTACAACATGCAGCCCGCACAATCGCTTCTCTACTATCAATACCTGTACTCGATCTCCTACACTCAATGTCATGGTAACTGATGCAGTAACAATTATTGTATTTTCAAACACAATTATTTCTATAATACAATTTTATTCTATTGTAATTTTTTCTTTTTTGGTTCTCTAATTTAGTTTCGGGGAATGGTACAGGTACTTATGAAATTAAACAAAATAATAAATCATATTAATTTATATTTTATTAAGAAAAAATGAAATTGTCCTGACACCACTTATACAAAAATGATACATTTTTTAACGCACAAATTTTTTTATGAAAAATGCAACAAAAGATATTAGGATTTTTATAATACTCTTCTTGAAGCTTTGTTAAACTTGAACAATTATAATGTTCTAAGTTATATACTTTGTTTATGCTAAACATTTTCTTCAACCACATCACTTTTTCACATCCTTTTGTAAAAATATTCTTATTTTTTTTAAATTTAATACAATATGCTTATAATTAGGGTATGGTATAAATCCTTCGTTCCATAATATTCCTCTATTTCTCTCTATCCAACTTACTTGTATGTGTTCTTTTGGAGTCAAAGTATAGAATGGATGTGGAGGCTTAATCAAAAATACGAATATACACTTTTCACATTGAATCGCTATTTCTTTTGGAATAAACTCATTGCTTTCACTCTTAAAACCTTGTACATCTATGATGACGTTCATGATAATTTTCGAATTATGTTGCTTAACGGTCTATATTATATAATATAATATAATATAACATCAACTGGTCCAGATTTCAACGAATCATTTTGTCTGGAGCAATCTATTACGAATAATGGAGCTTTTCTTTGAATGTCAACAGATCAAGCAGGGGATCTTTACTATAGTTGTAATATGACTGACGGAAATTGCAATACATTTCATATAATATACTGTATTTACCTTTATCAAATTTTAAGTTAAGTGAGTCATAAGGAAAGAAAGTATTGTGAATTTAAAAAAAATTTAATGTCTGTTACTTGGCGATTATCAAATGTAGATGAACTTTTAGTTACATTATTTTGTCTTTTAGTTTGTAAACCAAGTATCACAAATCTCGGCTTTTCTAGTTGTGAAGCTGTTTTAATGGACCATGAATGTTTTGTTGTTTTAGGTAATACTGGATATTCATATAAATCCCAGTTTCTGAATGCTAGCTGCATCGCCCGATCCTTTTCGAGGTGTTTAAGTAGAGATAGCCTGTCACGATCAGAAACTTTAACATGTGGGACACGCCATTGTATTTTTTGAATATCTAATTCTACATTATCATTTTTTTCTGTAATAACACATTTTGAAAGAGATCGACTTCTTTGTAATATTAGTTCATGTCTACAATTAACAATAATTTTATTATAGTCTTCTGCAAAACCTAATATTTTGTTTAATGGAAGAATGGCACTAAAATGTCCATCTCCTTTCTCGGTACCGTTCAAGTTCCAACCCCACACTGGAGCGACTTTGCTTTCTCCTTCATTCATAGAAATGTAAGATTTTATAGAAGTTGTAATGCCAACATTTTTAATACGATCTATTTCCACACCATTTAGTTCATATTTAATATCTTGAAATAAAAATGAAAATGGATTATTTATAAACTGTACACTTTTCTTAAAAATTTTGCCTGTTGCATATTTAGAAAATACATTAACATATCCCTCGATGTAAATGGAACTTTCAGATGGTAAGACATATATGTCTTGTTGGTGAATAGGTATTCTGATTTCATCGTTCTCCTTAAAACTGTTGTTATAAGGATTATAGCTATGGATCTCATAACTTTCAATGGAATTATCATGATGCGGTAAGTCTGTGATCTGTATCATTTTATACTTTAAATCCAAGAGCTTGAAGGAATAATTTATTATTTTTAGTAATTTTTTTTGATGCACTGGGCCGTCTGTCTTCTTTCGTTATTCGAGTTGCAATATTGGTTTTTCTTGTGGTGAAAAGGTTTTTATTGAAAACAAGCATATTGCATAATGTCAAAAAAAATGTCAAAAAGAAAATATTATTTATATTAATTAATTCTAAATAATGCTATATTCTGTAAACTACGAGCTAGATATGATGTAATAGAATGAATTTCCTAATAAAATTAAAGCCCTTTTATACATAAATATTATGTCGTTTCCAAAAGGACTTCAAGAATTTCAAACATAAATGTCCACAATTGTATAGATGATTTCCTTGATAATTATCGTAGTTGTAATACAAGTTTCGTCCTAAATACTTTATACATTCTTTTGGAGGTTTCAGATTACTGTAACTGTCAAAATATTCAATATAATTATTAATTTTTTCATAGGCTACCCAATGCGTGCCAAAGTTATCCGAAGAATCCAGATTAATAACTCCACATTCTAAAGATGATGGTTTTCCTGGTTATTCATCTCTCATAAATACGCCTCGAAAAAATGGAATATTTTTCGAGTACTTTATTATATCAATGTTAGTTAAAGGTCTTTTGGGTAGCCGGATATTCAGTTTTTTTTCTTCGATATAAAATACCTAAACCTTTTTTATAGGGTTTTACATGCAATCCTCTACCTATGCACAAGGCTTCTACTTGTCTATTATGTATTTCTAATTCAGCCAGTCGTCTTTTCGATGCTTTGTATTCATTTATCGCTTTTGAAATTCCAGCAACGCCACCAGTTAAGCTACCGACCGCAGATAATCCCGCAAATATAGGTACTAGTGGAAGAAATCCACCAGTTTTGGGTACGGGTATAACTCTTGGTAATTTTATTGGTAAATCGGCAGTTACCTCTTTAGCAGCTGCAAATGCTAAATCTATTAGAGCCTTTTTACATTTAGGTTTTATGTTTTTTATATGTCTTTTTGTATGTGAAACAATATTTTTAAAAGTCTTTTTTAGACCTTTGCTGGATTTCTTTAAATTCATGATGTTTTTATTTAGATTTGTCATTAAGTCTCGTTGTCTCACAGATCTTTGAATGTAAATATTATTTCTAAAGTGCTTGTTGTTTTGAGAACCGAAAAGTAATGAATTAAAATGTCTAAAGTTACTCGTTTATAAAGGTTCTTTCTCCAATCAATTAGAAATCAACTTACTTTTTGTCAAATAATCACAAAGTATTAATGACTTACACAATATTTTTCTCATCTATCCAACAATTTTCATTAGCTGGAAGGCCTAACCATTTCACGTAAAATGATCCTAAAATTGCCTGTTTTTTGGCATCTTCTAGTAAGTAAGTCGTTGGACGAGTATTTTGGACTTTCATGATTTTAAAAATTTCAGTTGACCAATTTCGGGTGAAACCCTTTTCAAAACATCCTTTATATTTACTGATTCTCACAAAATGACCAACTCTAAATCTTTTACATTTTAAATTATTTTTAACTTTAAAAATATTAACGTAATTTTGTGACACGGTTTCTTTATTTGTTTCATTTATTGAAGCAGGTGTCTGTTTTATAGTTCTATGAAAACTATTATTGTACTCATAAATTTTACTATCTAGCATGCCGTCTGTCCATATATAGTTTCCTTTTAAACTAAAATCTTTATACAGTTTATTTTTTAATGTTCTTATGAATCTTTCTACAATTGAAGCTTTTTTAGTGGAATATGTAGAATAATGATTAATATTATACCTTTTGCAAACGTTTTTAAAATAATCATTATAAAATTCTTTCCCTAAATCGGTTTGCAAATTTTTAGGTATATTCAATATAGTTTTAAACGCTTCAGACACAGTTCCTTTATTTTTGTTTTTTAATGGAATACCCCAGGCAAATTTAGAAAAACAATCTATAATCGCTAGTATGTACTTAAAGCCATGGTTTATTTTCGCCATGACTTGCATGTCTATTAAATCTGCTTGCCAAAGGTCATCAATATCTCTAAGTATTACATTACGTCGAGGGAAGTTAACTCTTACATTTTTATGAATTTCATTAACAACGTCTACTTTGCTCATAATGTTTGTTCAACTGCCCTGCAATTTGCTTCAGTACAATATTTTTTTCAATTGTCCTTATTCGATTGGTTAAATTTTTAACAAGTTGGAGAATATATTTTATTTTCTCTAAAAAAATACTGTTTATATGATCAAAGTAACTTTTAATACTACTTCTAATAGGTTCAATATCTTTTTCAGATCTTTTAGTCTCATTTACTTCACTGTTCACATTAGGGGCAATTAAATGAACATTCATGTTTGATGAACTTTTAATAACTAACCAGTTTATTATAAATTCTATTCTTTAATAATTCCAGATTCTTTCAGTTCTTCAATAATTGAAACTATTTCGTTATCATGACCGGTATTACCAGCATTCTGTGATGCAATCAATAATTTTTGTCTTTCAATCAACTCATTCGGGTCATCCCAATAAACATAGTCTGTATTATACTTAAATTTCTTATATTTTGGAATATAACCAGCAGTCTTAACTTTTTCTAATGCTTCAATATTGTCTTTTGCTGCAGGTAATTCAGAAAACAATGGTTTAATTATATTACGATATTTTACTCCTTTATCACCTTTTAATTGTCCATTTGGGTCAAAGTTTCGTTTATGTGCGTTTGTTTGTAGAGTATATCTTTATAGACAAGTTTATCTTGTTCAGTAACTAACGTTAGATTGGGCTTACTACGAGCCAAAAGTTTTTTTAAGCCAGGAGTAAAATTATAGTTTTGATTACCAATCGAGATAATGTACGGATTTTCTGTATTCGAAGCGTTTTTTGACATAGAAAACTTCACAACTGAGTTGCCCATCATTATTTTTTTATTTTCATTGCGTATACCAAATGGTATGTTTATATTATCATAAATATCAATAAAATCATCTTTCTTTATCGACTTTATTGTTTGGATACTACTACTACTACTTGAAGGGTTTACAACATACATACCCAGACTGCCAAAATTATTACCCTTCCCTTTGACTTCGCCGTAGTCGGGTAAAAACACACCATTTTAATATGAAAATCCCTATATGCTTTTTGTTTTTCTTTATAAAAATAGTTCATTAAATTTCTGTAACAATTGTAATTTAAAGAAATGCAAATATTTGATTAAAGTAAATAATTTTATTCATTTTTATATACTATAAATTTACAAATTTAATACAAAATGACTCCTCCCCTGGCTTCAACAAATACTATGAAATACTCCTGGATATGCCGTAGATCAAGTTATCCAATAGTTCTTGTGGTAACCTGTCCCATTTTTGAATGGTGGCTTCCTTGATCTCTGACAGTGTTCTGGAGGTGGCTGACAGCTCGCTTAAGAGCGTCGCATGCATGCTCGATTGAGTTTAAGTCCGGAGAGCCGGCAGGCCAGTCTAACCGCGTGATTTCGTACTTCTGGAGAGCAGCGCTCACTCGTTGAGCGCGATGTACCGACGCATTATCGTCAACCAACACGGTTTGGTCACAATTGGTTACTATAATTTATTTTGAATGGTCTGATGATGCCATCACTAACAGCTGTCTTGTACAAAATAGCTGACATAGAGCATTGGTACGGGATTAAAGGCGTTCGAGCTTCAATCATTATTCCGCCCCAAAAAGATACCGATTTGCCGCCTTGCTGAACGGTTCCAGTGACAGTTCGTTGCCTTTCAGAATTCCCAGGCCGTCTCCACACTCGGACACGTCGGTTATGAGGGTGCATACTAATCGGTGTTTCGTCAACGAAAATACAATTACGCCAGACATCTTTTTCCTCGTCTTCATCGTTTTGACGCTGCCTGGTCCACTGCAATCTGCGTCGCTGTCGTTCCCGTTTTTTCAAAGGTGCTCGCCAGGATCTCCTTGACCGTAATCTCAAGTGGTGTAAACAATTACAAATGGTCTGAATGCTAATATCCAGTTCAGTAGCAGCTCGCAGCTCTAATCTCAGTTTGGTAGCGTTAATTATTGGATCATGGGCGACAAGAAGTCTGATGTAGCGCTTCTGAACATCTAAGGACAGCCGGGCGGCCACTGCGAGGTCGATCAGCCAGGTTGCCCATGCTCCAGTACCTTTGCAGGGTAGTAACGACGCAGGTTTGAGAAACGGAGACTCTGGCTTCGATTTGCCTTGTAGAATATCGTTTTTCACGCAGTAACACTATTCTTGCTCGCAAGACTTCAGACAGTCCACCTGGCATTTTTCAAATGAACAGTTTTAGACAAATTGATTAAAACAGCTTTTAGGCAGAAACAAGAATAATGGTCATTAATCATTGACCTCGTTTTTATATAAAAAACAAAAGAAGATTTTATGTGGTCCAAATTTAAATGATGTATTCTTAAATAAAGAACACAAACGTAATAATATATGTATTTTTAAATATTTTAAGCAATTAAAAAATATCTCAACTTTTCCGAGTGAACGCGGGCTTTTTTTGATGTGTGTACATATATTTGGATATTAACTCAATTACGCCTACACCTGAGCGGGAGCGAATTTTTGTAGAATTTGGTATTTATTTAGCCTGGAAGGTATTAGATTTTTTAGTCTGGAAAACTTAAATGAATATGTTACGCTAGATGGCGCTGTTATAAATTTTGTGTGTTAACTGAATTCCACAAACTGGCAGTGAAAGAAGTAAAAGTTTCAAAATAATAGACCATAACATAGTATCAAGCTGTTGTTATTACACACACAGTGCCCGAGCTGCACTTAGGTGCCAGCAATATACGGTTCCATGGTAATTTTAAAAGTCCCACAAATCACTACATATTATAAAACAAAGCCTCCCGCCGCGTCTGTCTGTCTGTTCACAATAAACTCAAAAACTACTGAACGGACTTTCATGCGGTTCTACCAATAGAGAGTGTGATTCGTGAGAAAGGTTTAGATGTTTAATTTGTTAAGGTTTTGTACTACACGTGTGAAGCCGGGACGGGTCGCTAGTATAGTATAATTGTGAGATAAAAAATTCAGTGATACTGACCCGTTTTACATTAGTTTATTTTACCTTTTTTTAAACTTATCTTAGAAGCTTAGTACCATCACTAGAGTTCGCAAGGGCTTTAAAAATAAATAACTAGAGTGATGATAGCTCTGAACACAACTATACGCTTCGCCATACATTCCTGAATCACGCAAGCGAAGTTCACACAGCGAGTTACTATATATACATGTTTCCGACATCAACCGTTGGGCCGCGGCCCGACAGGCACGATCACCTAGCCTGGTCGGAGGACGCTCCTTTTATGTTGGAAGGATACCACACCACATTTCTCTACACATTATTTGTGAACCTCCTTGACGCAGCGGTAGTGAATGGGTCGTGCCAACAAAAAGTTATAGGGTTGATCAGTAAAAAAAAGGCCGGAGTTAGGCAGTTGTGGTATAAGACACCCCCGTGCCTCGGAAAGCACGTAAATCCGTTGGTCCTGCGCCTGATCTTTTTTCTGATCGTGATTACCGGATTACCGTCCCATCGGATCATGAGAGTTAGGGAACAGAGAGTGTACTTGTGTTTGCGCACACACTTGTGAATTATAATATCTCCTGTGGCCGAAATTCGGTCTGGAGGATATTTTATTTGTGAACCTTATATGTGTGTACAGTATCAAAGTCTCAACACTTGTTACATTTGCAGACAACTTTTTACGTTCGTACTTCCGAGCGAGTTTGCGATAAACTCAAAAATTACTGATCGGATTTTCATGTGGTTTTCACCAATTAACAGAATGATTTATGAGGAAGGTTTAAGTGCATAATTTGTTAAGGTTTGTACTACTCATGCGAAACGGGGCGGGTCGCTAGTCTTCTTATAAAGTATAAAAGAAAATGTTTATAAAGACGTTTGAATTTCTTTATTTTTAGTACTTAATAACGCGTAAACCGATGCACAGATTTGGTTGAAACTTAGCACACAAATTGCCATCTAGGACTTATCACATAAGATACCATTAAATATACGTTCTCGTGGGATTCATACGGCCAAAAAGGCGGCCAGAAGTTTGCTTTAAATTTACAAGTAACGAGTATAAGGGACATCGTCTAGATCACACAACATTTTCTCTCGTACGGGCATCGAGCCTGTGGTACGTGGCGCATAATCGATAAAAGCTGAGGTGTTGCACGGACAGCAGCAACACTGAAAGGGTTATGAAGTTGATGCACAATATTGAAAGCATGATACCATGTATTATTAATAGTAATTAAAACATTAATTTATCGAATATAACTAACTACTTGATCTGTTCCAGTACCTGTGACTGCGCTGGGCTTAGTCGTGTCCACGTGAATAAAATGAACAGGCGTCAGAAACCAAAATAAAATAAAGCCTTACGCATCAGATAAACTTCAAAACTGCTCGTTAGTGCATTCGACGCTCAAAACAATTTCAATATTGAATGGCAAGAGAAAGTACCATAGGTATCCATGTAACTAAAAACAATTTTTCAAAACGATGGGGCTAACATGCCATGTCTGTGCCCAAAACTTCCTAAATAAAATAAAGATAAAGACAAAAAGTTTGCAGTTGCCATGTTACAATAAAATATGGGGTACCTATAAAAACAGGATCTTGACTAGAAATTCACGGACCATCTTTACTGGTCTGTCTTATCGACGACTTTCTACTAACTTCTTTGTAAGTCAGCAATAAAAAGAACTGAATAAGAGTTACGGTCGAATTTCGAATACTGTGCGAACACTAGTATAAATAATTCGGTAACAAATGAATTTTCATTTGTGTCTGAGAATGCCTTGTGTAGAGGCGAAACACGTGTCGATGCAGAAACTGCAAGTTGAAATACGCTCGAACATATATATAACATAACGCTGTTGATAAGCTTCAGGCGAGTTCGGTATCGTCAACTTTCTATTGCATTCGCATTGTAGCGTCACCAAGCCATGTCCTTCCAGTGTTGACTGTGACGTGACCCAACACCCGACGTGATCCAACATCCGCCATGATCTAACACTTGACGTAATCCAGCACCTACGTCTTTGGAAGCAGCTTTTATGGAGCAGTTTAGTACAACAACTATCACCATCAACTTCGCCCCTCTTTACAAAACATTCTCCAAATGCTTAAAATAAACGCTTAAAAGAAAATACATAGTTTGAATCAGAACAAATTACTTTTTATGGACAATTTTTCAAATCTGCATTGATAACTTAGACTGCCAGACTTTAAATCCAGCCCAAGACACGACCTCTGACTATTCATAATTATGAATATAATACTGTTGCGTGCTGGGTTCGAGGGATAAAAATGTAAAACAGTATTACTGACTTTTATTCTAGCACCCAATTAAATTTAAAACACAACAAACACTATATTACACTTTTCTACTGTAACTGCTTCAAACTCCATAGTATTTTCGCTTCCGTTCGCTTCAATGAATACTTTACCGCTTACGAATGTAAACTGACTGGGCGAGCGCTGGCCGTCCCCTTTATACGCGGTTAAAGCGCTTCCGGAGTTTTCTAGAAACGTCATACACGGTACGTAACAGTACGAAGATTCGAGAATGTGCCATCGTTCTCTCTACTCTACTCGTACCGGCGAACTACGTAGTGCCGTATGACTTTAATACATAGTGCTGTAATAAATTATTAGATGGAACTGCCAAGTCTTCCCCACAATGCCGAGAGATGGCACTGGGTGTAACAATACGTATTATATAACTATTTATAGCTTGCTTCAAACATCGCAAGCAAACCTGCATGTATGAGAATTCTCAATTGTGTGCCCGATATGTATATAAGTCTGCCAACTCGCACTGATCCAGCGTGGTGGACTATGGTTTAATCCTTCTCACACTGAAAAGAGACCCGTGCCCAGCAGTGGGATAGTTTACATTCCGGGCTTATATTATTTATATACGCAATATATAGACTATTTCCTGTACGAGATTTCTTTAAAAAGTGTATAGTGATTTGATATCGACAACCACTAGTTGGTCACAGTTTGTTAGCATCAATTGAGGTGTAGCGAGCATGAAACATCTAACGATTCCGCACGGATCAGTGACGACACGTGATTACGTACGTTTTAAACTGCAGCCAACAATACACGCCGATTGCAACTTCAACGTACCATTTTAGCTAAATGCAAATGGCATTACTGGTAATTACCTACTGCAATTGTGGAGCTATTCATTTCTTTTCCAAAAAAAGATGATTTCGCAATAAGTTGCTTTATAATAAATTTTTCCAACCTTAATATGATAATTATAAACCGTATTGTACAAAATGAAATTGTCCAAATTCTTATGGAAGATTATGATTTAAAGTATATGTCGCCAGCTTGAAAATATCGTACATGAAATTCGTTTTATTTGTTATTATTTTCGAAATCCTGTTTTATTAAATGGCATATTTGCCATTATTAAAGTATGACGATGTCTTATTTTGGGATTTACCACGTTCAGAATTAATTAGTAACTTAAACTATCTACAACCTTGGCCAAAAGTATGGAGCACCCCTATAAAAACTGCATTTTGTAAAAAGTTTTGTATAGAATAAAATGAAACAACTTGTGTACATTTTAAATGATCTTTACTTTGATATAAAATCAATATTTCGTCGGCCACCCTTAGCCGCTAACACAGTAGCTATTCATCTTGGCATAGAGCCTACAAGATTTTTACACTGTTCTTCAGTTATGGTATTCCATTCTTGGCGGAGGCGTATTTTTAGTTCTTCTTTTGTTGTTATTGTGTGGCGCCGGACCTTACGCTTTAGGATTCCCCATAAATGTTCTATAGGATTAAGGTCCGGCGACTGTGCAGGCCATTCCAGGAGCTCAATGGAATTTTCACGAAACTATGACATTGTGCGGGCTGAATTATGGCATGGTGCGTTATCTTCTGGAATTTAACTCCATCCATATTAATGTCACCAAAAAGTGTAAAAACGAAGGCAGTAAAGCTGATTCCAAACACATTCATGTATTTTGTAGAGTCCCTTCGGCCCTCATACACAAACATTTCGCTGACTCCTGTATCAGACATGCAGACCCAGGTCATCCCGGTACCTGCGCCGTGTTCTACAGTCGGGACCACACACTCTGGCATAAATTCTTCTCCCCCACGGCGACGCACGAAGGTAGCACCAGGGGTTCCAAAGACCAAACAAAAACAAAATAAATAGAGATTAACTAATCATGATAAGACAACAGTATAGCTTTTTAAATTTCAACAATACTTATTTATCCATTTGGACATTTATATTATCTAACTTACTTCAAAGTTTGATTCGTCTGACCACACAATATTTGACCAGTCTTTTTTAGTGTAATGTTGGTACTTTAAGGCCCATGCATAGCAAGCCTTTTTATTATTGTCTGAGATCAATGGCTTCTTCCTGGGTTTACACCCTTTGAGACCAGCTTCCTGAAGTATTCGACGAGTCGTTTTGGCAGAAATTGTTTTGTTACTCGCCACTGAGAACTCAGCAGCGAACTCAGAAGACATGTTTGTCCTGTTTTTCAAAGACTCTCTCACAAATTTTCGATCTTCACGGTCACTGGTAATACCTTTTCGCCCAGTTCTGGGCATATCGCTGTGCGTACTGGTAGCGGCGAATCGCTCAATGGTAAATTGCACCGCTTGGCGCGACCACTTAACAGTTCTGAATATCTCAACTTGGGATTACCCTTGTTCATGAAAAGTTTGTATTTTCACACGTATTTCAAGAGATAGTTCGGATGTTTTAGGTATTGTGTATCGAAATTAATATAACTGAACACAAAATAATACAAGAAGTGCGATAGATGACGGTATGTGTACACAACGTCGCAAAATAGTAAACTGAATTAAAGATTGGAAACTACTAAACGGATAAGATGCTTTGTATCGGATGTTTTATTAGCCCTAACTGGTTACCTTATTGTTTTAAATATCTTTTTAGATGCCACCTAATATATATTTAAATAAAATTTATTGTTTTCTACTGCAAATATTACGCAGTGAAAAATACATGGGGTGCTCAATACTTCTGGCCAAGGCTGTATGTACATAATTATATATTAATACGTGAAGGAAAAACGTTGTACCCCTTTTTACGAAAATTGCGAGGACGGAGGAGTATAAAATTTGGCACAGTTAAAGTTTATATGGAGAAGGAGGGGCGAATGCTAATATTTTTAAAATATGCTTGAGAAATACATTAAATTAATGAAAAAATACTACACGCACACATCTATGCATTTGACACACGCAGTCGAATCGCGTTCGTAGTATTTCGGCATTGTTCGTCTGACGTCGTACAATTATTTGTAACTATGGTTACCTATACCTTATTTATATGTAATAAAGAAAAAGAAAAGAAAGTAGGCAGCTTAGGAATTTTGGTCGAATTTTGACCGCTAGTAATATTTAATTTGTAGCCACATGAAAATCAATTCTGAGAGAGCTTATTTTCAAGAGACAGCGAGTTTAAATAACGGCACTGTTTTGTAAAATAGCTAGCGATTATGTAAAACAGCTATTTATATCTACAATTCATCTGCGAAATGTACAAAGTGTTTTCTCTTATAACAGACAACTCCCGCACACTAGGAATTATTCCTATGTCGGGGGACTTTACAAACATTCAAGCATCGGACACAAAGAACATCCAGACTCGGAACAACCATTTGTGGGATCACACTAATTTGTGTCTCGTATGAGATTCGAACCCACAACACTCGGCGCAGTGCGAGCGATGAGGCGCCACTTAAACCACTACGACATCTGCGCAGTCAGGTGTAGTAGAATACATAGAATTGTGATGCTGCATATATCTATCGCAACAATCAATAACGTGCTTGTAACACGCTCATTGCTGTCAATAACACTAAGCAAATGACAGCCACGAGCGCGTTTCAAACGCGTTACGTACCTATATTGACCTTAATATCACGGGCTGTACATCTTAACTACAAAATGTGACCTCATTTGGCTTATCAAAATCACATCAGATATCAAAGTAGATGTCAGTATCATAATGAACATCATAAGTATAGATAAGATTGTTATCGTGTTAATAGGCCTTTAAATACAAAACACGTTTGCTTTCATTTTATCTCTTTGCAGGATAAATATAATTTGCGAACATGCAAAATTGTGATTCATGTAAATCAAACAGATTAACCTGTCAATTGCTGGAATGACAGACATAATTGTAAACCACTCGCATCTGCAACATTTTATTATTTAAAACATACCTTCATATGTTTGCTACTACTTTACTGCTTCAATAATATTGCACTTAAACGTGTCATTCCAGTAACCGCCTGGCTCAGACTAAGTGAGTAAGAGAGCACGAACTCTAACATGTTATACAAACAATTTACTTGAGATGTCTCCTCAAGTACGTAGTACTTAAATATCAATGATTTTAAAATATTTTCATTTTAAATTTGTCCTTGGTTATTCTGTAGAAGGGTCATATCTCCAGGAGGCAAGTAAGGACTTCAGTGAAGAGGTATTCCACTCCAAGTTTGAGTGAGAATTCCGTCTTATAGTACCTACCTCTCAAATTAAATGTGTTATTTTTAACAATATTGATAATATTGTCTTATGTTTACGCAATTGTTATACATTGAAATTAAACCACTTTATACGGATTTTGTCGCGTTGTTTATTTCAAAACACTTTCATTACATAATTTTAATACTCTAACACTACTATTATTGAACTTTACTGAATTTAAGCTATTTAAATTAATTAAAACTATATTTAAGTTTTCACTTTGCTCCGACGTTTCGGTTGCGTTACAGCTGCCATGGAGACCTGTGAGTCTCCCCGTGAACATGGCAACATCTGACTCTATTCACTGCGGTATCGAATCGCATAACATCACTAAACTGAATTATTATATGCCAGCCATATTCTGTAAAAGTTTTCACCTTGATGTATAGGTTCACTTCGGCAGTATTTATAGTAATCATTTAACATTACTTTAGTTATTAAAGAACAATATAAATTCAGAAATGAATTTAAAGTGAGATTTTATACAATAGCAGATTTTATCGCGATAGCATCGATAGCAAAGGCATTACTTTTTACTATCGAAAACAATTGGGCTTGATTTGTTTCAGGTTTTCATTCTACTAGCTGTATAAAAAAATATATTGTAGAAATAGCAGCCATTGTCCAAAGAACCGTCAATATGACTGTCTTTCATCTCTCGATACCTACAACTGCCTCCGGCATGATCGAATCTTGAGAATATAATCCATTGCTATTGAATTACCTTTTGTCTAAATTATAATAATAGAATATAAGTGCTGTTTATAAGATGTCCCATTAATCTGTCGATTGTTAGAATGCCAGACATTATTAAAATCTTATTCTGGCTGGCCGCCGGTGTGCCGCTGCCAGTTAATAGGTTAATGAACAACGGCGACGATAGTCTAATGCATAAGGCATTGGATTTGTAATCAAGAGTTCGTAGATTTTAATCACATTATATCCGTTTTCGAAATAAATATGTTTACTCGGATATTTTAATGCGTATTCGTAAGTGAAATTAATAGTGAGACTTTGAAGAATTAAATTGCAGGTGATCATTTATTGTGTGAAGCAATAGAAGCATATATTTTTACGAATTTATAGGCACCACACTAACCTGACAAAGACAATTCTGTGCAACTTGACAATCCATTCAAAAATTACGGTGCGAGGACAACGGTAAATTGCTAAAAAGACTACACGAAACACTTCATAGTCAATATCGGGACAAAGAACTTTGAAACCCACACGAAATCCATTTAGCCGTTACCACAGTGGTCCTAGATAGGAAAAAAATACATGGTCAGTACGTACATAGGCCGAAAAAGCGCATGTGGGGTGTAGGGACATTTTTTCGACTTTTATTTGAACGGCCGGCCGTCGGCCTCGCTAAATTATTACCGCAATGTTTTTAAAATAAAACTAGACCATACCCTCACATAAAAGCTGTGTATGGCTTTAAAATTCAATTTTCTCTCGCAATTCGCAAGGATTCGTTCTGTTTGGATTTTAGTAATCAATTTCACGGCTCAAAATGCTTGTAAACAATCAAGTGGTATGAAAATATAATGCGCTTCAAGTTAGCGAAATAATGAGAATTTAAAAATGTAGTTTGGCTTTTTTCGCAGGAGAAGCAAAAATACGGTGCTTGCCTTTTGTTCTTTATTGCAACCTAGCACCGTGTTTTGTTTTTATTTTATCAGCCTAAATCACTTTCCTTTAAAGCTCGTCTCGTCTCTTGCTGACAGCGAGAGGGCGATGACTGGACGTCGGCATCATGCTCATGGACGGTCGCTTCTACTATTAAGGAGTACTAGACAAGTTTCCTCTTGTACACTATAAAATTTTCCTTTTATTAATTTTATTTTTGGCTAGTGATTGAGAAACATAATAAGACGCAAGTTTTCCTTAATCAGAAATTGTCAAGTATTTGTGTGCCTGGTATTTTCCTTTTAATAGTCTGACGTGTCATGTTTGTTTCTTAAAAGACTCATGATTTATGCGTCAGTGTTGCTATCTTAATATCAAGTATCTAAACACGGGAGCTCGCTATCAGAGCACGTGTTTTCTACATTCAATCTTAGGTCCTATAAAGCGAAGTGTGGTAAAGCAATTATTTTATACAACTTATGTGGCAATATCGATGGTAAGCGGTTACCGTAGTCTATAAATGCGTCTAAGACTAATAGTATTACTTTTCAAAAAAGAAATTGCTATACACGGGCTTAGTCTACTTCTGGAAGCACATCACCTGCTTAAGGAACGTGAACCCAGTTTAGCAGATATACAAGTATGTTAGCCTACGGTCTCCTGTTGGCTAGAGATCCTTTCCCAGTCACCTGTGTACTTTACTCGTTAGTCAAGGGGCACGTTAAAAAAGTATATTTGAACGAAGGTCGACTCGAGCTTTAACAACTATTGATACGAGAGAGATTTAGGACTTAGGAGTAATTTTACAAGGACATGTCAGATACATCTCCTTCTATATTGCCTACGTTGCAAACAAAAATTCTTAAGTGCTTTACATAACTTTATCTGTTTTATACATGTCCTCATGAAAGGAAATAGCAATATTAACAATATCAAATGTATAGCAGATGCAGTTCTGTAGGCTATATCTATATATGCTTGCACAAATTTGTGTCAGTCACAAAGATTTATTTCCGATTTATGTTCTTCGTGTATGTTTTTTCAATGTTTGTTGTGTCCGCTGTAATTATGCGTAGTGTACGAGTTGCAATATACGACTACCTAAGTATACAGCAACAAATAAAAAATTACGTAATTTTTACACGTTGATAGTAGTACAACTGGGGTACATTAGCATAGAGCGTATCTCGCTGAGCGTAGCTCACAATTTATTTGTTTTTGATCCACTTGATAGATAATAAATAATTGTTTACTATTGTAGATAAGAAATGAGTTTTAATCTCTTATTAATATTAGATTCATGTGTAGCGTTGGCGATATTACGAATATATAAATAATCAATCAATTAAACAAGGACATAGGCCTTGCCTAATTTGCACCACAACACCAGTTTGTGGATTATAAATTAGTCGATTTTACCTGCGGCCTCGCTCGCGTGAATCTAGATTTTGTAAACAAATTTATATCCCTCGGAAACAGTACCTTTTTATCTAGATGAAAGATACCATATGTCCTTCTCTGTACCATGACTACATGCATGTGAAATTTCATGATGATCTGTCGAGTAGATAAGATATGAAAACAAACTTACATTTGCATTTGTAATATCAGCTAGGATAGTTAGGATTATGATTTTATCGCCCAAAATGGGAGTTATATCTCCCCTTTTGTTAATATCTTAGATTGTCTTGTCAGGAGACGACTTCCTGATTACGTTTGTAAACACAAATCAAAATATTTATTTCCATAAATTAGTTAAAACATTTTTATTTAAATTATTTACTGGTTTTTAGGATATGTCAAATACAATAGCTAATAAAATCGAAGTTTTGAATAAAGGAAGTTCAGGGATTAGAGCTTACTTGAGAAGAAGTAGACAATAAACCCAAGACCACTCTTTTCAAAAATCTCATAATGTTTACAACATGTTATAAGGTGTAATCCTTTTTTACATAATCACTAACCAGGTATTGTCGCTGTTCTAATTTTTTTATATAACGGGGTATTGGCGCTGTTCATCTTCGAAGTAAGATCGAAGGAAGACCCAAAACCAGATGTCACAGCTATGTTTGTGAAGTTGACGATATCGTCCTGCGATGTCAAGAAAGAACACAAAGTGAGCTAAATCTGCTTAGCGTGGGGGATAAATAGCCGACAAGAGAGACATATTTCTTTCCTTATTCTTTCTATTGACACAGACAGGGTAAGGTTAAAAAATAATCTCGTACATTGCCACTACTAGTAAACTAGTTCCATTTAAAAAGGTAAATGCTATCTTAGTTCCGTTGTAAATATATAAAAAAACTTCATCATAAAATAAATAAACATTGATTGCATTATTTATTTTTCTGTCTGAAATGCAAGATACTACTATCGAGAAAGGTTTCACCCATCTAGTATTATCACTACATATTATAAAACAAATTCCCCGCCGCGTTTGTTTGTCTGACTGTTCGCGATAAATTCAAAAACTACTAAACGGGTTTTCATACGGTTTTCACCAATAGACTGAGTGATTCATGATGAAGGTTTAGGTGTATAATTTGTTAAGGTTTTGTACTACCCGTGCGAATTCGGGACGGATCGCTAGTCAGTACATATTATAAAATAAACACCCCCGTTGCGTCTGTCTATTCGTGATAAACTCAAAAACTCCTAAATGGATTTTCATGCGGTTTTCACCTATAGACTGAGCGATTCATACGGAAGTTTAGGTGTATAATTTATTAAGATTTTGTACTACCTGTACGAAGCCGGGGCGGATCGCTAGTCACTACATATTGTAAAACAAACACCACCGTCGCGTCTGTTTGTCTATTCGCAATAAACTCAAAAACTACTAAACGGGTTTTCATGCGGTTTTCACCTATAGACTAAGTGATTCATGAGGAAGGTTTAGATTATAATTTGGTTAAGGTTTTTACTACCCGGGGCGGGTAGCTAGTACTATGTACTAACTTATGCCCATATAACGCCGAGATGTTAAATAGAGGGTATTACACCCACATTTTAGTAGTCTCATATTGAAATTAGTTCCAACCAACCACTGTTCAAGCCAGAAATCAAACCATGAATCCTCCGGTTCTTTGCTATATTTTTGTGGTCTCCCAAGCTTTTAAAGTATTCATTCCTGTTTCGAAATTCGAATCATTTGTTTGTTTGAACGTTTGTAAAACTCCCCGCAATAATTCCTGTATTGCGGAAGCTTTAACTTTACTTTACAATCATTTAGACACCGGACATAAAGAACACCCTGACTCAAAGCAATCATAGCATCATGTGTGGAATATAAAACACCTAAACCATCGTACGCTAAGTCAGAAATTACATTATAATCATGTCAGTACATATTTTGTTGATCTATTGTATCGCAGCGGCACACCGGTAGCTAAATTTAATGGATATTAAATTATATCTGGTATTTTAAAACTTGACAGGTTAATGACAAACACACACATTTTATTTTATAATATAAAAAGGGCATTTATCTGGCATTGACATATACTATTATTATTTAGGTTTCTTAGCTATCAGATATCAAACACTCGAGATAAGAAAATGTTAATATATAATTAGTAAGTTAGATTATATTCGCCAGTAGCCTTCTCATTATTCAAAATGTGGTCAGTCAATATTTTATTGTTTGTGATATTAGGAGTTAGTTTTGTGTCAAGTGAAAGTAAGTTCTTTTTATTTAATCGCTGGAATATACTGCCTGTCGCGCAGTGAATGTAAAAACGATTGCTTTGTATGAAGTTCGATTCCCGGATCAGCCAAAATGTTATAGGGTTATTCTGCCAGGATATTCTTAGTAGCCGTACGAAGTCTGACTCTGCAAGGTAGATGGCAATGTATAAGATACCCAGTTCGAATCCTCGGATCGGCCAGTATCATTGGATTTTACTGTAAAGGTATTCTTATAGAAAGAGAGTTCGGATTTTGAAACTGTTCCCAGTAGACACTAATAGGCTCACCTCTCACCTCTCTTACGTGAGACTTAGAGTAATAGTAAAATATGGATGTATTAGTCTTCAGCTTATCACTTTGCCGATATACCTACGTGTGAAACTATGTTTTTATGTAGTAGGGATGGGTAGAGATGCATTGAGTAGTAGAGCCTCGCTGATTTCAGCATGAATAGGCCGGCTCGACCGGGGAAGGTCTACCCTCTCATAGAATATCGACGTGAAATAGCAATCTTGCTACTGTTGTGTTTCGTTCGGTGAGTGGGAGTGCCGGAGGTCCAATAACCCTCTTACCCCCTTCCCGCTTCTTCTTACCTCTGGTGTTGCAGGCGTCCATAGGCTACAGTGACCAATTACCATCAAGTGAGCCGTATACTTGCTTGCAACCTTAGCTGAATAAAAAAAATAAAAAGTACCTCTGTCTAGTCTTTCGAGAATACGCCTACACGTTGGTCTATGTCTGCGACTGACATCGCAAGTAGAGAAGGCTTGCGTCTTGCTGACTTTTGACCGCAATGTGTCACACTCACTTTCCCCTTCAAAGTTGCTAAGCTATGTATTAAGTATTATATGCCACGAACACGGCTTTCCAGACTTTAGTTACATAGCCAGTCGCATTCACTGATCGGCAAACGATTAGCGAGGTTAAGCAACGTTTCGTGCGGTCAGTCTAGAGATGGGTGACCGCTTAGTGGTATTTCATCTGCGCGTCTCCGTGCTTCGGAGGGGACGTAATATGTCGGTCCCGGTTGTTGCCAAATTGACAGCAGTCGTTAAGCCATGACAGAGGCCTAGAGGCTTAAACAACTCTTGACAACAGGTTGGCCACTAACCACACAAAAAGAAAAGAAACGGCTTATCTTCTCAAACGCTTGTCATACAATGTCGCATACTCGTTGTCAGGGGTACAGTAAAGGCTATACGGTACGTTTCATCCATAAAAATAGTGTTTCGAAGCAAAGCAGCGGGCAAAAGCTAGTTTCTAGTTAAAGCAGACCGAAAAATATGCGGCATTTCTGTTGCTAAGTGCAGATACTTATAGCAGTTAGAGTTCGGCTTAGACTAACACAAATTTTTTTTTAAATTCGCTTTACCACGGCGCAACGTAAATCAGCATCATTTATAAAACTAAGCTGAAAAACAACTTCTGTTAGAAAGCGGTTACCACAGCTATAATTCTTGTACTCACTTGTACATTCTATTAATTATAAAAACAAAAATCCCGACTGCTTAAAAGTAATGAACTGAAAAGTGAAAAACAAGTATCACAATATCTATATAAAATTCGACTGACTAATGCATTGTTTTGTAAGCTTATAGCTAGCTAGCTAGCTTTATCAAATAATAAAATAATTATATATGTATATTCAAATTAGTTAAATAAATACTTTATGGTGCCGAACGCGGTGACAAACGTAGTTTTGGTAGATCTTTCTTTGTCCGTAGGTAACAAAGTATTGTTTGTACCCGCCTGCAGCACCATAAAGTATTTTGTAACTAATTTGAATATACATAATTATGTAGTTATTATTTAATTATTTGATAAAGTAAGCTTACAAAACAATGCATTAGTCAGTCGAATTTTATTGTTATACTTGATTTTCTCTTTACCGTTCATTACTTTTAAGCAGTTGGGTTTTCTGTTTTTATAATAATAATTTTATCTCAGACTTTTTAGTTTAATTAACCGAGTTTTATTTTAATATATAACTAAATACAGGCAATGTTATTCCTTACTTGAATACATTCTTGCTAGAAAATGATACCTCGGGCGTTCCGATATATAATTGGTACGCTTTTTGACAATTTGTGTTAAAACAGTAATATAAACGTGATATGATACATATATATTCATTGAAATGGTCTTTTCACGATCTTTTATTTGATACCCATATTGCAAAGGTAAGAAAAAAACAAACCACCCCCTTATTTCATTTGCAACATTTTGAAAATTTGTATAGCTTATGTCACTACCACAATTCTGAAGAATTCAACGACACCTCATATGTCAAAAACCGTCCAGCCGTTTGGGCTGTAGGGCGTGCCAAAGACATGGACATACATACATACATGCATACATACATACATACGCTCGAAAAATATTACCCTCCTGACGCAGTCGGTTAAAAGTACTCGTTAAACTACCAACAATGGACATAGATAACTGCTCCCGTCTCCTTAAGCAGTCTGATATTTCTACTCACCGTAGGAACATAACACAAGACTGGTTGGCTGTAATCTTCTGGACGGTGGAGGAATTCCTTCAGCTTCGTTGCTAAGAATTTATTAAAATCTCAGCGAGTATAGCGCTTTGAACTACTATAATCTAGAAAGAAATACTCTTGGTCTGTAAATAATATTTAGTCCTGCTAGCGCCATTTTAAAACCACTAAATCGATTTAAGTGCTGTATTATACGATGACTCAAAGCTTCTAAACTAGAATTTATCCATCTCTAAATACCGCTGCAACGGACATTTCAATTTAAAATTGAAACCTTATTTTATAGTAGTTTTGATATATTTTATTTACCAATAGTATTATCTACTGAAATGCAGTAACTTGTTATTTCTTCAATGAGATTACTTTCGCTCATACAAAAAGAATACAATATGTAAGAAAATAGGAATTGCCACAAACCTGCAAACCATGTATTTGATCAGCCCAACCAGGGTCTGTCCAATTTATTCAATGCCGTATCAGCCTGAACTAAATGTACTATCGTATTTGCATTAAGCCGATTTTAATCGATCGGACGTTTAAAGCTTTTTCTGACCGGCCAGAAACCGGCAGATTTTCTGTCACTTTGACCATTGACTGTTAAAGCACATGGAAATAGTTTTATGTAGTACTTTTAGTCTATATGTATAGTCAGTGCTTGTACAGTCATTTTAGTGCACAAATTACCTAATGACTTTGTTCTATTAGAGGCGAACATGTACACAGTACGCCTGATAACAAGCAGTTATTGCTTACCAATTGCAAGCTTTAAACAGATTTACATTCTCACATAATTGCGATTATATGCTGCATATAATCCCTGATATATATCAGTGATCATATGCAGCACAATATAATCGCTCATAATGCCAAGAATCCAACTCTAAAACTCGGATGCCGACTCTAAAAAGCCTAAACTTTTTTGCGAACCCTATGCTCTGACCCAACTGACTGCGGTGGAGGGCTTTGAGTCTGATATTGTGAGCAATACCGGCGGTCTCAGGGTTTGAATAATGTTTCTCGTATAAGTATGTTCTATTTTACAGACGCAGTCATCTGTTACTATGGCACTTGGGCCACATACCGTTATGGAAATGGTCAATTTAACGTAGACAACGTCGACCCTCATTTATGCACTCATTTGATCTACGCTTTCGCTGGTATAGATAAACAAGGCAGTATCATTTCTCTAGATGCTTGGCTGGATCTACCAGATAACTGGGGCAGAGGTAAGCTCAGAATATGTATTCGATTTTCCACTCTATCAGTAGTCACTCTTGACCTATGCCATGTACATACAGCTATGACTTCCCCGTTGATTTTAAGACAAGTTCCTATATTTTGAAAACAATATGACTAATAGTGTGATTACGAGCAAATAAAATGCCTTTAATAATTCCAAGAATTAATAATATATTTGCCAAGCTGCTCCACGGTTGAACAGGAATTTTGTCTGGAGAAGTGAATTCCACACTAGGTTCCTTACATCACAGGAATTTAAAAAAAAATCTACGAGTAACACAGAAATCCAAGACATAAAATGTATATGTCAATGATAATGCCCACAACAATTGGCACATAAATAGTGAGCAGCTAAGTGACTACTTAAAACATTCTAGATAGTTCTTACTATATATTTCTGAAACAAAGAAATATATTCATAGTGTGTGTGTGTGTGTACGTGTGTGTGTACGTGTGTGTGTGTGTGTGTGTGAGAGAGAGTGTGTGTATTTGCGCCACCTGCTGAGAATCTACCATTTGGACATCAATTATCATTACCGTTCTAGAAGTATATAAATAGACTTTAGACTCAGGTCTCCAGGAGCAACAAAAGCATGTTCAGGTGGAAATTCACGGACGGTAATATTCTGGGTTGCTTGCTCTATATAACCCGAGCGATGCACACTTTACGTCACTAGTACACCTGTATGCAGGACTCAAAGGCGGCTGCCGACAACGCAGTTGTTATAGCCGCGTTTTGGGACGGAGCTATACAATTTGTAGTATGATTGCAGTCAAAATTATCTTTGATATGATCTATTATCTTTGAGTCACCAATTTAATTAATTCAGATAAGACTTAATAAGAAAGCTGATGTTCATAGAGAAATGTTTATGTCTCATCCACTTAAGTACCTTGTTACCATGATGTGGCTGTAATTACCCAGATAAGTATCTACTAGAAGGATGATATTAAAGAATAGTTTCAACAATATACTTCAAGGGCTGCTTTACTTAACTGCTTTGTTTATATCTTTAAAGAGAGTGTTCTTTTTGTCCGTTGTTTGAATGTTTGTACAGTCCCCCGCAACACAGGCATTATTCCTAGTGGTGTTGTCTTTTAAAATAAGAACTAAAACAAAATTACTACTGGGCTACTACCAAACTATTATGTTTGCTAGCTAAATGGCTTAACTCAAAAAATTGCAATGATTTGTGACATTCTTAATCCATTTTATAAAAAACTTGAAAACATCGCTAATTCTAAACCGCACTAAATAATACTAATATCACATCTCAGTTTTGTTCCTATCTCACGACACTTCCAAAATCCCAGCGTGAAACTTGAAAACTAGAAAAATGTTTGAACAGAAGTTAATTTAAATTTCAGATAACTTTGGAAAATTCAACGCGCTGAAACAGAAAAATTCTAGTTTAAAGACACTTCTAGCAGTTGGAGGATGGAATGAGGGATCCGCAAAGTACTCAACAGTAAGTTTTCTTTTAACTGATAATGGCCTTAAGTTTGATAAAAATTCTTATCCGGTAACACTGACCTTTTTTTCAGTTAAGTAGAATTAAATCCGTTGAACTAGATTTTGAAAAAGACAGATTATAAAGCTTTTAAATGTTGGCTGGTGTATTGTAGTAAACTAATACACAAGTATTTTTTTAATTCTATCTACAATAGAAATGTGTTAGCCATTATATGATTAAAAAGTACTGAAATATCAGTTAAAATCAATATTTTCTTGATAATTATATAAATAGCTTGAATTAATTTACAAGAATAGATAAATTTGCATTTGTATTCGCTTTTTTCGCCTATCGCAGATAACAAAAAAAGTTAATTTAAATGGAATTATTCAAAACATTAATAGTTATTCGAATGCATTAATCGTTGACGTTAATAGTTTACTTGGTTACATATTAGTAATACGCAAATACGAATACATACATACCGCCACATTGCGATACAAGGGCATACGTATACAAAGAAATATGGACACAGGTCAAAATATTTAAGAATGTCGTCACTGTCGTCTGCTGTGTACGAGATAATCATCAGAACAACCACGACTAAATTTTAATCGTCGTTAAAATTTTCAAACATTCTTTTATAATTCGAATAATAAATCAGTCCCTGCTTAAAATTCGGACGCAGTTTTATCATACTTATGAACATTATAATACCACACTAGGCTAGGTTTGAATTTCCATTTCTTAATTTAACTTTTCTATTTATTTTTAATTTATGTTAATGTATTTAGAACTCTTTATATAATTTTTGTGGCGAAAGTATTATTTTTCATAAATGTGGTTGTCTGTAAGTAAATGAGCACAAGGCATGTCTACCAATTATTATTTAGATGTAAGAAATGTGTATCATTTATTGGCGATCCAAATAAATAAATAAACATCATTATTTCAGATGGCAGCAGACGCGACTCTAAGAAAAAACTTCATCGACAGTGCTATCAATATCCTCACAACGCATGGCTTTGATGGCCTTGACCTTGACTGGGAGTATCCCAGTCGCAGAGACTCTGTTCACGGAGCAGCAGACATAGATAACTTCACGAAACTCTTAAGAGAATTAAGAGAGGCCTTTGACTCGCATGGTTTTCTATTGACGGCCGCTGTGGCATCTGTTGGAAAAGTAGCAGTTCTCTCTTATGATATCCCGGCTATATCACAGTAAGTTTCTTTATATAATTATTAGAGATGACTGCACTGCACGTAATGGCGAAGTGGCTTAAGTGATCACCTTGCCACTACACTTCTAAACCAACACGGGACAAAAAATGTGAGAGATTCACAAATAGTTACTCTGGGTATGGGTGTTCTTATCCATTGTATGAATGTCTATAGACTCCCCCGCGATACAAAAATTATTTCTAGTGTAACTTGACTAGTATTTTTAAGATGTGATATGCTAGAGCCGAACGATTGGCGTAAGCGCTATGCACCTCGAGTTCAATCACGCACATCTCACTTTTCGAAGACAAGCAATACTGAACTATATAATCCTAACTAATATTATAAATGCGAATGTGAGTTAGTTTGTTTGTTACGCGTTTACGCCTTAAATGCTTAACCAATCAGCATGAAATTTGTATATACGTTATCAGGGCTGTAGAAAAGGATAGGGTACTTTTCATCCAGGAAAAAGTACTGTTTTCGAGGGATAGAAACTTATTGACGAAATGTAAATTAACGCGAGTCAAGCCGCAGGCATAGAAAATACTTTAGCTCAATATTGATGAAATACCCGATCTTTTGCTTCCAGGTCCCTAGACATGATAAACCTAATGACATACGACATGGCTGGTTCCTGGGATCCCCAGACTGGTCACAATGCTCCCTTGCACAGAGGAGAAAATTTCGACACAGCATCGTCTGACGTGTTTACAGTTGAGGCAGCTTTAGAATACTGGATAAATGCAGGTATTTAGCACTACCAACGTGACCCCAATTCTAACACAAGCATAGAAATATAATGGAGGGTCCTACAAAAGTATTAGTAATTTGTAACCAAATCGAAGCAACTTTTATAAAAAGTAAGAAAGGAAAGACTAATACCGTCCCGTTCAGAAAGGAAACCTTCAAATGACATTGCATAATATTGTTACGGCTAGTGCCATTTGACGGCACTGTGCGAAAGACTCGGCAATTCCTTCTAATAATTTATTACAGCACCATTGATTGATATCTTACGGAACTACGTATTTGTCGGTACGAGTCGTGTAGAGAGAACGCTAGCGCATTCTCGAATCATCGCGCTGTTACGTACCGTGTATGATTTTCTAGAAAAATCCAGAAACGCTTTACCCGCTTATAAATAGAGCGCACGCGCACCGCCGTTAGTTTACTATCGTAAGCGGTCAAGTGTTCATCGAAGCGAACGGAAGGGAAAATACTACGGAGTTTGAAGCAGTTACAGTGGAAAAGTGTAGTATAGTGTTTATCGTGTATTAAAGTTAATTGTGTGCTAGAATAAAACGTGTTTTAGTCGGTATTATTGTTTTGTATTTTTATCCGTCGAACCCAGCACGTAACAATATCTTAGTTACTAGATTACAAGTGAATCAAAAGATAGCTACTGCATATATAGCATAATACGGCAGGACGAAAAATCTTATCCACAAATAATTGTTTCGAATCTGGGTGATCATAGTGTCTTTTGCGAGAGCTTTCTTTAAAATAAAATCCTAATCATAATTACTTTTTCAGGCGCTTCTCCAGAAAAACTAGCTTTAGGTGTACCATTTTACGGTAATACGTTTACGTTGGCTAACTCTGATGTTAACGGTGTTAATGCACCTTCGACTGGACCTGGACTATCTGGGCCTTACACTGCTACTGCCGGGTTCTTAGGTTACAATGAGGTAAGCCCATTGACACCCGTCATATCTAAACTACGTAAAATATAAGATAGGACCTGTAAAAAATTACATCCGTTTCACGGCCATGAAATTACATATCCATTTTTTTCATCAGCTTTTTCTATGTGCCACTGTTGGGCAAAAGCCTCTCCCTTGCACTTCCAATTTACTCAGTTGGTGGATATGCCACATCTTTCATGACGGTGTTAAATGCCAAACAACAATATCATACATCATTGATGAAAATGCACCAATTGTGCCGTTCCTTAAGTTCTCTTAATCGAACTACAAAGTACCGAGCAGGGTTGTAAAATAAATCGAGATTTACATTTGATTTTAAGACGGAGCATAAGACGTTTTATTTATAACCAGTTCACGGTGATTACAGGTAACCGATTTGTGCGTGATTTTTCATATCACATATAGAAATTTGTCTATAGGTAACTATGATTGCCTCGGTGGTGCAGTTGTATTGATAGCTACGTATGAGGTCTCGGTTTGAAGCCCGGGTCGTACAATGTCTTCTTAGCTTTTCTGTCAAGAAATTCTAGGTAGTAGGTATGCTCGACCTTTATTTGTAGGGCGTAATACCGAGCGAATAGTGAGTATAGTAAACCTTTGCTTACGTAAGACTATATTTTGTAACTATACAAATAGTATATTCGTTTATAGAGCACAGGTGTCGGCGCCTATCCTACTAAGAATTTTGTAATACAAAACCGCTTCGTTCGACCAGAGAATCGAAACTGAGACCTCATGCACAGCACTCGCATTGACAACCGCTGAACATAGTTAAGGTTATAAATAAAACATCTCGTACTTACAAAAACAGTTTAAATCATACACGCAATATTCTTGATTACACCTTAAAGGTAATATTCTACATATTTCTGGCACGAAATACCGAAATTTAATTTAAAGACATCTGCAGCTTCGCACGACGAAGTTTCTCGAACTCAGTGTCAGTTGTTCTTATGATAACTTAAATATAAGTTGGGTGTGTTGCCTTACAACTTTGGTCTTTGTTCATTAATGGTGGAAGCATATTACTGTACTGCAGTGTAAGTACCAATGTCGCCTCATTCCTTACTTATTATAATAATAGTTTTATTGGAACGAAGTTCCTTATCGCGCGTTGTGAAAGGGGGCTAGACGGAAAAAATTCTTACGAAAAGTTGTCACGACACTTTTTGCTATAGTAAGCTACTGTAAGCTGTGTGGCGTGCGTAAGTAGTTACGCTATCTCGCTCGCACTGTTCATTCATGCGCCAGCAGATTACTTCATTATGGAAAAAACGCGTGACCTTGTGGCCAGCTGTGAGCTAACAGACTTCTTATTATTATGCACGCGCCATGTAGGGTGTGTATCTTTTATGGATTTTTTTAGATTTTCGGAAATTTATAAATTAATTAATAAAAAAATTTTTATTACAATTCCTTCACTAATTAATCGAAAGGAACTTCGTTCCATCCGGGTGTCCCTTGACACCTCTCAAGTTTTTCTATGTCTTTTAAGTTTTGCACCATATAAATGTGGTAGTTGTGACTACATCTACATTTTTATTATTGGTGTATTGAGATTGACTGATTTAATATATTTTAATACATTCAAATACTTGTTTGTAAGTAAAAGATTTATTTTCGGGTGTATATAATCGCAGGCACACGTTTATATATCGGCTCTAAACAATTCTACATGGTTGCCTACAGTACAACGATAATTGAAGAACGCGTAATGAAGTAAAACCTTACAGAATATCTTAAGATATTTCTAGTTTTTGAGGAGGTTTCCTAGTTGGCTGGAAAAAGTTCCTACTCAATCGGCTGGTAGACTCATCTTTGTCTTTGTGATTCTCCTCTTTTCTTAGAGTCATCAAGTTACGAAGAATATACAATGTATATAATAAACCCTGTCCGATCCATAAAGATGTTATACAGTAGCTTATTATTAGTACGTAAGTGACAGCCATTAATAAAAATTGATTAAAAAAATTACCTCAGTAAATTTAATTTATTTAAAATAATATATTAATAGATTACCCGTGGCAACACCGAAAACTTATTAATCATAATAACTAGGTTTCACTAAAGTTCATAAAGGTTCATGATGTTCTGCGCTACGCCGCGCCTACCTGCCTACGCCTTATAAAAATGCCGCCAAAAGTATGCCACGTTCCGCGTCCTTGTCAAGTTTAGTGGAGTGTTGCTAGACTGTGCGAAATTTCAGTAATTTAAGGGTACAAATGCTGATTAATACTGCACCTAATAATATTATGAAGACGTTTTACGATGATATAGTTCTTTTTATTATTTTCTTAACATGTTTGTTAAGAGAGAAACAAGACCTTAATGGATCGGACTGGATTTATTATACACACTGTATAAGTATAAAATATTGCTAAGATTAATACACCATAGTAACCACTAACGTTTCGGTTGTATTTTAGCCTTACAGTTGCTCTCAATAAACGATCTATATACTAATTCCCTTAATACATCTGGCAATTCAAAAAAATTCCTACCTCTCAAAGCGCATTTTTAGAAAATCATTCATCGTCTTTAACAGTACCGTTTAGACAGCAAGTAGCTTACCTATATTACTTGAATCTGAACATGGCTGATGAAATATGTGCAGCACGATCATATCTAGTCAACTCTTTAAAAGTAATCATGTTTTCAGGTCTGCTACAAATTCCAAACAGAATTGTGGAGCCAGCGCTACGACAGCCTCGCCAAAGTCCCTTACGCTTTTAAAGATAGTGACTGGGTAACATATGACGACGCTAACTCCATCGCCGCCAAAATCGAATATGCAAAGAGCCTTGGGATCACAAAAGTTATGATTTGGAGTATTGAAACTGATGATTTCCACGGCCTTTGTGGAAATGGCGCTAATGCTCTTTTAAATGCGGTGAATAAAGCTCTTGATGGTGATTTTGTGGTCACTACCGAAGGTTCTTCAAGTGAAGGTAGCACTGCTTCATCAGGCGCAACCAGCTCAAGTCCATCTTCAGTCGCTCCTACAACTGGTACGTTTCACATAATTTACACTTTACCTATAATATTTCATCTGTACACAATTACCTGACAAGCACATCCGAGGACTTATTTTTAAGTTTTGTCAGTTTGTGTTCAGCTTACGCGAGGAATAAATGTTCAGTCCCGTACGCCAGTACTCCTGCCTTATCAACAAGGAAGACGGAAAAAAAGGCCCTTTTAAAGGCCCACACTGAGTCTACCGGAGCTAATTAAACAACTTTTCTATCTGCCCCATTGATGACATGGCACCGGGGCAAATTATATTAAGTCGGAATAAACATAGGTTGTCTATGGTGGTTCAAGATTACAAGAGTAAACAGAACTATCTTATCTTGTAAAAAGAATATGCAAACTACATTGTTTTATAATTGTTGCCCGTTCTCGATTAATGTATCACTTGTTCCTTGTCTGTGTTTTACGACCACGTTCTAACTCTATCCAATGCGCTCAGAGCTTAATAGAAATTTGGTAGCTAAAGCACCATCTTTAACTTCATTACTTCATCTACTTGGCACCCAGCCACGCGGGTTTCTTATAACCTAACCATTGCTCACAATTATTAGATTTTTAGTTTAGGTAGCTAAAATAGATCATTTGCATTATCTACTGATTCCATAAAGTATTTGTGTAGGTATGAGTTCAATTTCATTATATTACTTTAAGAGTGGCAATTTCTTGGAGTATTGATATATTCGAAATTACAATTGTTCAGATGCTTATGTCACAACGACATAAGCAGCTTTTATATTCCTCTATTATTAAAAGCATCGTTCTTATGCTTTTACAACAGTTACACTTAAAGGATACTTAACTAATAGCATATCTTTAGTTCATGGAAATTATTTAAATGCTTAGATACTTATATCGCTGAATGTACAAGGATTATTTAATAATTCGTAATATCTTTTTAGTTAATTTACTTCCACTACACTGTCTTAATCGTATATTAAATAATGCAGTGCAGTATTGTGCATGAGATTTCGGGTCTCGGTATCCCGTAGTCGGGCAAAGTATTATTGGAATTTTCAGGCGGCAAAAGCTCAATAGCAGTATGGAGTCTATAAATGTGTCCGATAGCCGACAATATGCTCGTCTCCTTTTACTTAATAACCATAGCTGTTGAAATGTGTGGGTATTACCCTGCCACTAATATTTTAATTTATATCTTCTTTCTTAAATCAGCTCCTGAGTTTGTCTGCCAACGAGAAGGCTTCACACCAAATCCTGTGGACTGCACTTCTTTCTACCGTTGTATTAGAGATAGTGCCGGTGCCCTCGTACCCAAGAAGTTCTATTGCCCAGCCAGCTTGTATTGGCAGCAAGAAGCATCAGTTTGCAATTACAAGAATTTAGTTGAATGCAATGTGGCTTAGTTTTTTAGGATTTGAAAATATTTTGGCTGTGATTTTGGCATTATATATGCATAATTAAAAAAATATTTGAAATATGTTTACTGTTACATAAGTAGGTATATAAATGGAAATGTATAATATATGTATATCATGTACCCGAAATAAATTTTCTTCTTCTTATAAAATACAACTCCCGCGGCAGAACTACTAATTACAATATGCAACAAAGTAAATATTTTTAATTTTCACTGGGTTCACAGTATGTATTTATGATTCGCCACCCTTAAACTATTTGAAAAACTATTTAAAATTAATTACATAATATTGTCTTCTGTTTACGCGAGTGTTTTTCGTTGAAATTAAACTATTATATGGCATGGTCACGGGGACACCATGTCTCCCCGTGACCATGGCTGCTGAAAAGCAACCGAAACGTCGGGGAAAGTGTAAACCTAAATATAAATAGTTTTAATAGTTTAAATAATTTTATTAGCTTATAAATTAGTAAAATTCAATAGTAGTAGTAGTGTAATAGTTTCAAAATTATATAGTGGAGTGTTAATAAACAACGCGATAAAATCCGTATATGTATAGTAGTTTATATATAATATGTAACGGGTATTAACGCGATGATGCATAATGTTTACCTTTTATATGCTTGACGTTTCGACCAGGTTACACCGGCCGTGGTCACAAGCTAACTGGTGCTGCGATGTCATGTCTCCGTTTGTGAGCCAAAAGAATCTTGATTCACCCTCACTTTTGGCATATTTTTGTTTGTCCATGTACCGTCACAAACTACACTCACGGTATCCCTATTTCGAATGCTAGCCGACGTGTCCGTATTCTGTGAATTACCTAACTGTGCAGAACAGCGATATTCACAGAATACCGACACGTCGGCTAGCAAAATAAAATTTCCGTTATTTATGTTTTGGGACGTGATATCTAAATATGAATTTGTTTTCAGTTGTTTACTAAGTGAACCTAAAACGAATCATCACTCGGGCTATCCGTTTTTTTTTGTGTAGCATGGTGTTATTTCTGTGTCACTGAAAACTATATAAACATTCGAACATCGGACACAAAGAATGCCCAGACTCGGAACAACTACTCGTGGAACACAAAATAATTTGTGGGAATCCACTACGTCGTCCAAGCACTCTAATATATATGTATGAAACATTAAAACTGTTCTGTGCATGGTCTAAAATTTTCAATTAATTAACGAACACTTTTAAATTCTTTTCACGCCATTTTTTTATGCTAACAACACGGGGATGCCTGGCTATTGATTGTAGAAAAACAAGAACTAGATTGCCTCGCTAGTCCTTTGACGCACGTTTGCGGCCGATCATCAAATTTCGGTCTCAATTCTCTGGCTGAGCAAAGATTTACCTTTATATTAAGGAATTTGTAACAGCGCAGAGTCTAGAAATACGCCTGATGGACGGTTAAGTTACGATCTGGGCGCTAAAAATATCTGATGAAGTGATGGTGTAATCTCTCTGCCCATCCATCGTGGATTGCAGTCGTGAATCTACGTACATATAAGAACATTTTGAAAATAAATGTACCGTATGAAAATAAACATTCTCTACCAAAATTTATTCCATATTTACTAAGAAGTAAGTATCTAATAAAGTTTCTTTGAAAATTCGCAGCGATATTCGCTCGTGAATGCGCCGCGCATATAAAACTGTCATCTACATTTTAGTCGAAGTGCCTGGAAAAAGGCGGGAACACGTATTGTCATTGCAAACGTTCCGGTTCTCGCTTGAAAATTATATATGAACTAGGTAAACTCGGCCATACTCTACTGTGGCTCGGTCTGATATTAATTATTAGAGAAGTAATTATTATTCCCATGAGCACGTCGGATTAAAAAGTAGCTTTTTAGAAACACTCTTATATATATATCTTATCTTGTGACCCAGTGGGATCTTTTGTGTGGACTTCCCCAATAACGACTGCCGTAGATGTTCATGGCAGCCGGGACCGACGGCTTAACGTGCTCTCCGAGGCACGGAGCAGGCGATAATTGTCAATCAATACGCACATAATTTCGAAAAGTCATATAACTCCCGAAAGACAGAGGTGCGCGACGTGGGTTCGAACCCGAGACCCTCTGCATTACAGTCTGTTGGTCTCCCCACTGAGCTATCGCTGCACTCTTATGTATAAATGCAACGTCGTGTAAAATCAATTCGTCTACTACTTTCTCTATTTTGCGGACACGTAAAACAGTGATGGCCTGGTCGGAGAGCGTTGAACTGCTACGCTGAGATCTCGAGCTGGATCCCATGGCACACAGACACATAGAGTAGCGATAACCTAGTGTACGAGCATCGCAACATAATTCTACTTATTTTACCTTATATTGTATAATCACTAATAACTATGTCGCACGTTTTGCTGATGATACAATTAGCGCTTAATACTAGCCAACTTGTATTTATCTTTACAATATATTTGAAGTGAAAACTTCTTTAGGCGCGTTAAGCACTTTTTGGGTGAACAAAAATTATGGAACTCGCGTCATCGTCACCGGACGCTTTCCATGAGCTATATGTATGCTGTGTATATATGTGTACTTTGTGGGAGAACAAAAAGCGTGAAACTCGCGTCATCGTCACCGCACGCTAGTTACTTAGTTTTCACTTCTATCGGCAGTCCCCAAAGACTGCTTCGAATATTTTTTTTATACAATATATACTCTACTTATTTACGGACACTAAAAGCACTGAAGTTTATTTTCTGTGTACATCCCATTCTTAGCCATAACATCTACAAAACAACATATCTCAGTGTACGGTTAAACTGCTCGTACACCTAGTGTGAGAGCGTTGGACTGCCACAAAGAAGTCTCAAGTTCGATCCCACACCTCCGCCTATTCAATATTATGTGCGTATTATGCTTGCATATCTGAGAGTTCCTTATAACATCCCTAAAGATATGTGAACTCTGTTAATCCGCTCTGGGCCAGCGTTGTAGACAATGGCCTAGCTCTTATCCTAAGAAGAGGCCTATGCCCAGCTATAGGACAGTTTAGAAAAAGGACCTATATTACTAAGAGATGCTTTGATGATTTACCTGCGAGTTAAATGCATTTTTACAAATTAAAGCTCTTATTACTTTCTTTAGACGTCTTCTTAAGAAGTCCCGTCGAGGTCATTGGTGTCCGCGAACAATTGATTCTCTATTATATCTGCGTTTAAAGTGACAATGACCTCCTAGTTATACAACGTATCTCGTAGTATGTCTAAACGCGTAGTAAATAACTTTATTTGTTAATGTTATGTAAGCCTTTCATTTGTATACAGCATCGGTATTAGATAAACTAGCATTCTTATGCATCATTATGGACGATACTTTTAGACTATTTAATTATAACGACCTTATAACCCTCTTTTAATTGTTATGAGTATAGCCTGAATATATAGTTTGGCATGAATGAGCCAGCTCGACTGAAGAACTACTACTCTCTTTCAGAATATCCACGGGATGAAGAAGTATACGTACTTTGTAAAATGAAACTATTTACTTTATATGGCTTTCAACATGCTATAATGACAGATAGTCTCGCCGCTCGGCTTCTGAAAAGTAACCGAAACGTCGGAGTTAGTCTAAATAATATATATAATAGTTTAAACGCAGTGTTTTCTTAAATAACACGTGATATAATCCGTATAAAGTGACTTGACTTGTTTTACCTAGTCTTCTCGCCACCGCTACTGCGCTGAGTAATGTGGATTCAATCCCCACACGGGACAAAAATCTGTGAGTTCCAATAGTTGCACCGAGTATGGATTTTAAACCGTTAGTTCAATATTTGAACAATCTATATAAAACAAAAATATTTTAAAGGTTTCGAATACAGAATTTCCATGAGAGTTCTGACAATAAAGCGAATAACACCCAGTGCAGTCAATATGCACTATTCTGGTTCTAATATAAATCTCGATACGTTTCGATTCAACGCGTGGCAACTACAGGTCGACATTGGAGCGTATGCGGGTTGATCTATTATGCGTACAGAAAATTTTCATCGAGAAAATCATTTTATGGTTTTTCTTCCAGTTTTATATCAATAGACATATTATAGAGATATAGTGGATGTTTATTGGAATACAAAATGTTTTATTGGTCACAGAGATTGTACAAGGACAGCTAAACCTATCATCAAATTTACTCGGGGCGTGTATTGTAAAATCATACACTCGTACGCTATCGTCGCTACGTATGATTTTACATAGTACCTATCATCGTATCTATCTTAACTCGGCATTTATTTATTTTTAGTTGCTAGCATATATTAAAAATACATTACAATGCTTGTTTAAAATCAAGTTTGTTTATAGTTTTACTGTAAAAATGGCGTAGCAGGTTCACCTCGCTCTCACAGCCGCTCTGATTTTGTGATTGTGGAGTATATTGTGACTGATTGATTGAGTGATTGAGCCGAATGTGTTTGTGTTCGTTAATTGTATGTTTGTAAAGAAGCTGGAGTATTCTTGACGCGGGGTGACACAAGGTCTGAAAACTAGAGCGTCTCTTTAAATAAATAAAGACTTGTATTGGTATTTGCTCTATTTTGATAAAATATATTTCGCTAATAGGCATCAAACGACGTCAAATCAACTCTGACTAGAAAATCATTCAATATACGTTCTCCTTAAATCTATACATAATATTCCTTAAATCTGTATAACATAATAAAATTGTAACTGTTCGATGTCTGTACAGAGATATTATATCTTCTGGAGATATTAAAGAAAATTAATGTAAAGGGTCTCTATGAGAGCCAAAACAATTATTTTAACAAAAATTACTGCATCAAATTAGACGCCGATTTAACGGCTGTGATGTTGAAGATCTTACTTAAATTTGGAGCATGTGCCATCTTGATTGGTTGCCTAGAAGTGAAGTATTAATAACAAGGAATTTTTGATACGCCGCCTAGAATAAGAAATAATTGAGGAGTTGGAGAGAGAGACATAAACTATTTAACATATTAGATACTAGATTTTCCCGCGGCATCGCTCGCGCAAATTTAGGTTATGTCAACTTTTCTGGATGAAAGGTACCCTATGTTCTTTTCTGTAGGTACCCCTGACAACGTGTATGCGAAATTTCATAATGATTGGTTGAGTAGTTATTGCGTGAAGGGTAACAAACAAATTCATATCCGCATTTTTAATATTAAATTAAGATTATGTGCAGACCAGCTTCTTCTTACATGCAAAGAAGGAAATATATAGGTAGATTATGTACTTCCAAATACCACGCATAAGAAGTCACGAGCAAAAGCTACTGTTATCCTAAACCTGGCATCCTAACTATTAATATAAATGCGAATATGAGTTTGTATCTTTGTTTTATATGCTTTGACGATTAAACTACTTGACTGACTATCATGAAATTTTGCATACATATTGTCAGGGGAACAGAAACGGGCATATCTTTCATTCAAAAAGAAGTACCTACTGTGTCTAAACTAACTTAACCTTCATTTACGCAAGCGAAACCGCGGTCATAATCTAGTATAATATGAAACTATTAAATTCACTGCCGTATACAATGATAAACCCTTGCATCTATACGAGTATAACTTTGGTTTAAAATCCCTAAACTGTATGATCTTAGACTGTTCAAACAACAGCCCTTTGTTGTATCTACATAATTCGAGATGGTTGCGTACTTATGTTTCATCTCGTGTCTGTTTCTCGAGAACTTTGAGTGCAGGTTCTAAGTCAATAACGTGACGTTATATCACTTTCAATTGTTTGAGGGAATATACTTATGCGAAAACTGAGAGTGAGTACTATGGGATTGTAGTAAATAGAGGAAATTTCAGGGCATAAGAGTGATTGCAGTATACCGCATTTTTGAAATCGAGACTTTTCTGGAGAGCCGCCAGGCAAGTAGAAATTTATGATATCTGTCTATCCCTATTGAAATGAATAATTAAATGTATGTACTTATACATACATTTAATTATTCATTTAATTTTCTTTACATAATTAGTTAATTTTCTTTAGCCAGGCTCTCTAGAATGTCACCGAACTCGAAAAACGCTAATTCGATATACACCATATACCCTATGCCCTGAAACATGCTCTACTACTACGGGACACTCTCCATAATCAATAGTATAAAGAATTGGCTATCAAGTGTTGCCCGTAATTCGTGGCATGCTGAACTCTTTATTGCAAAGTAAGTAAAACAACAAGATTATAGAGCATGAATGCAGTCACCAGTGTCATAAAGAGTCGTGAAATCGCAGTACAGTATTACCACAATTGCAAAATCATATAAGTAACTATGATTATGTGATTGCGTTATCACTACATTGCGTTTACGTAACTTAACAAAAAGTTTCCAAGTTTCTTCAGACTCTAAAGACACAGTGCACGATAGTTACCTATAACCTCGTTTCTCTATTACACGGCTCACAAGCATATCTAGTCCTCAACAGCACTTGATTATACATGTATTCTGTAATGAATACTGGGATGAAGGCCTGGTGGCCGAAATATAGGTTAACGCTTAGTTTAGGTAACAATACTCCACAATAAGTTAATGCTATGTAATAATAGTCTGGTCAAGTTAACCTGAACACTAGGGAGGGGTCCTTGCATAAAATCCCAGAAAGCAAAAAAAATGGCATGAACGTCATTGATATTAAAGAGTTAAATTTTGTTGGGGAAGATATGCCACATATCTCTGTTAGCTACTTACATTTTAAACTCTTGATACGACTAGACTGCCACTTTTTCGTTTACTTGATGGATTGGTCTTATCTAAATCGTATCCCCTCAATTTTTCATATAAAAAACTTATTACTTAAGTGACCATGTTAGGGCAGATGCCTAACATTTAATGTTGTATGAAAATGTTAAATGTTATGTTAAATAAAATGTTGAATGTTGAAAGTAATGTTTAATAAAATAGTCCACTTAAATAAAATAACAAAAGAAATGTTAAATTAAATGTTATAGAAATGTTATTCGCGCTTGGTTTTACTGAGAACACTGCCCGCGACTCTATACTAAACGTACATCATTATATTATAAATTACACAATTAGCAATTTGTTAACTAGGCCAATCGGCCAATCGGCTACTGATACAAAGTGCAATGTGCGGTTTGTTGCTAACCGTACAGACCAATTAACTGACGTCTCCTATTCTCTATAGTTCTAAACAACTGCCCTTATAGCTGTCTCGTTACAAGCGTAACTATTCTTATATGTATTATAAATGTGAATGTGAGTTTGTTTGTTATGCTTTCACGCGTTAATTACTCGATCGATCATCATAAAATTTTGCATACACGTTATCAGGAGTACAGAAAAGGATACTTTACAACATTTTCTGGTAAAAATGTATATTTCCTGAGAGATAGAAAATTAACATAACCAAAATTTACGCGAGCTAAGCCGCGGGCACTACCTAGTATTATAATAAAATAGACAGATAAACAAATGGAAACGGCAGTCCTCAACAATAAATCATAGTTTAAAAAAACTAAAAAACACTCTTTAAAATAATTTAAACATTTTATTGTAAAAAAGCGTGTGGTGCTTTCTAAGATATTTTGATAACCCCCACCCTACACTTATACATTAAAAATATTAAACTATTTTCTACGTTTTTTGATAAAGCGTGTTTTTTTAGTTTTTTTTTACTATTATTTATTTTTATTTTTAGACCATTATTATAACTATTTATTTTTCTAAATTATTGTATTGTCATCGGTCCTCGATAAGTGTGCAAAGTTTTAAATCAATCCGTCGGTTTGAAAAGGGTGAAAATCACGTTCAAAGATTCCGTTACATAGATTCATAGATATATAGATACATAGATACATACCTAGCTAATAAAAGCGTGTTAGAAAGACTAAAAGAAACCACAACCTAACTCGTTACACACAACAACCTTAATAAAAATGTTTTGTAGATCACAACAGGTTAACGTTAAATAGCTCTAACATCGACAACATACATTAAACTATTCAAGTACCCTAAACGTCCAATAAAATATCAAGAAGTACATTTTATGCCGAAACTCGACCGAATGGCACCACTGCCTATAAATAAATAACGTATAAACTGTAATATGTTTTCCCTTCCAACATCAATATATTTTTGCGGAATTATTAAGGCCAGTCGAGGTAAAACATACTTTGAGATATATAATAGATTTCTATTACAAGAAATTTGTTAGAACGCTTTTGGTCTAAGGCTTGGCGCTCCTTTGGGTGATTATAACAAGGTAATTTCATTGCACGGATGGCACAGGAATAGAAGTTTAGCCTTGCGCTGTGTGTGGTGGTTTTGATTCATCCATAAATAGTTCCGCTGGACTTGTGCTTTCTTTGTGTACGTCGTATAAATGATTGTAAAGTCACCCGTGATACAGGCTTTGATTCTAATGCAGTAGTTTACAAAAAAGGAGAAAAACAAAACTGCTGATATCGATTCCTATAGATAATAATAATAATAATAATAAAACGTTTATTTCAGAGACTTGCTCCATAGTTTGTTAGTGATACAACTTACGTAACTATGTTAGTACTTACTTTTAAATTTTTTTATTTTTTTTATTCATGTATTTTCCTGCAGTATCAGACCCGCAGCAATGCATACGGGTCCAATACTCCAGGAAAACGCCGTCCAGCCTGTCCCCAATCCCCTTCAGGATGCCATTGGCACTCCCACGAATCCTGCTTAACAATGATGCCGTTCTTTTTCTCATGATTGCTGAAAAATTTTCGATAGTAGATTCAGCAAACATGGCTGACGCGCTACAGAATCGCGGTAGCCCCAACAGCACCCGGAAAGCGTTGTTGTACTGGACACGAAGAGCGTTGTAGGCCCTCTGCGTATGCTTGATGTGATGTGATAATGTGCGTAGATTTTCAACTAAAATGTCATGAATTTAAATTATATTATCTTTGTCATCATCGCCGTTATATTCATCACTTAATAATTCTATGCCTTACTTAGACTAAAGGATGTGGACCGGAATCCCAATAACCTTTAAAATAGTAAAATTAGTACTTGCCTTTTTTATTACATATTGATAGGTATATTACAGCCGGCCATTTTTTGCCAGTTATGATTTTAGTCTATTGTTGTTTACCAGTCACGGTTCTAGACTGCTACGCGCTTCCTATTACATAGGACTTTAAACACGTTGCTTGTAATTCTCTCTCTGCAACAAAAACGAAAAGATTGTGTAATTATTTTGGCTTTGCATAAAATTATTTAGACTAGACCGCCATTAGCAATGCTTTACATAAAGTGTGGGAATAAATAAAATATACAGTTTCTTGAAACTGTGCAGTTTATCAGATTCACAGTTCTCGTACACTACGGTGCACTTTCAACGATTATTTCTTTACACGCTCTGGAACGACCACTATTTGTGGTACTTGTCAGAATTTAAAACAAAATCATAGTTACTTGATTTTTATGATTGATTCCGCTGTAGTTATAATGACTGTATCATACATAAATATTCATGCCGATTACCAAACACTATCGTAAAAAATAAAATCGTATAAATATTTATTAGTTTATGTACATGCCTAACACTGCAAATCTCTCTGTAACTATGAAAGCTTTCTAAGGCTCGATATCTTTAAAAAAAATACTTCATGTAATCAGAACATACTAATAAAAAGAAAATAACAGAAAGTACTATGATTTAATTCTTAAATTTAATATTACTTGTGACATGGAGCCTTTCAAAAAAACTTACAAGCAACTACTTCTTAATTGATTCTACATCATATTTATATGATACACTTAACTAATTTACTGATAGCGAATAGTAGAGGCAACATTACCCTCTAATTCACTGCCATTTCGAGGAGTGATCTTTTGAGACTAAATAAAACAGTATAAAAATTTGCTACACTAACATTCGATGATTTCAGCTCGTTACAAAGTAATAGATCAATTTGTGTAGTTCGATAAATTTCACTCTCAACAAACTAACAAAATTTTGTTTTTTGTAGCCTACTCAAATCGATTGATCAATCAAGTTGAGTAGTCTACAAAACACAACATTCTGTTAAAATTACATGGAAAATATTTCTGATCACAATAAAATTATCCTTTTGCCACATAATTTCTGTCGAAAGTGTCTATACCAAAAATATAAGAAAACGTTGTTAACGGCGATATGACAATTAATTAAAATTGAACTGAGGCCACCTGGCTCTGCAAACGAACTCTTAATCATTCATGAATTATTAGACCGGTGGCACTTAATCACGAGCCGTCACGAACAACAAGACAACAAGCTCTAACTCCGTCACTGAACTCTTCAAAACTCACTCACTGACTCATAAGTTGTCACAAACTCTCGACACCCTACCAAGGTACCCGAAATTCACTAAGTACTATGGAGTTTCAAAAATGTATGATCTGTTTATTATATTGTGAAAAGTAAAACATTATAAAGGTCTATTATGAAGGCTTGGTCTTATGGAAAGGCTTGAAGACAAAAAATTACCTATATAGTTTATATATGAAGAAGACATTCAGAAGAGCAAGGCCTAGGCCAAAGGCAATTGGACATCTACTATAGAAAAAAATACCCTTCAACGTGCCTGCATGGAGAATGTAATACATGGCGCAAGATTGGTATGGTTAGATACGCAAGTGGAAATCTTTAGTTTCTGTCTATGCCGCCGAAAAACAGACGTAACGCCATAATAAGTATATAATTATATTATATACATACATATATAGGTTTCTTTTTTTTTACTGCTCCTTATTTTTTGTCTTTTTATCTTATTATTTTAAACAAATGGCAAACGAGCTAGCGACCCTTCTGATGGTATACTTACCATCAGACGGGTCACTAGCCCCTAGCGGTTAATACTTTAACCGCCGCCCGCTCATGGTATTTGACAATGCCTCTAAGATACACACATACACAGCCATACATACACAGCCAAATCGCTGCCTAACATTTTAATAATGCTTACTTAACTCGGTTATGCGATTGTTTCCTATTTTCGTCTAATTGGTCTATTGGTGTTAGCTTGACCAAATGCTTTAAAAGCAATCGTTAAATTTGGAATTCCATTTGCATGTTAAATTTTAATTCGGTGAGGCATTGGCCTACCCGAGAGGAAACCAAATTAAAATAGAACATGCATGAGTAGGTACCTGCACTACACTAAGCTTTGCTTTGCCTTAATAGAGTACTTATATAAGATACTTTTCGAAAATTATCTCTACAATAAAACCATTCCATTCCGTTTCAAGTATTAAATACTGTCCAAAATAGCACGTAGCAAGAGGTAGCCAGTGGAAGCTTTAATGGGATGTTAACAATTAATGTCGTATACGCGATTCGTTCTTGCACTTCATTTCACAATTTCTTTTCAATCGCATCTATGGTAACCTTTATGTACGAGAACAGTAATCGAAAATCAAACGACAACGGGGAACATTGAGAGTATACCCACGTGCTTGTAATAAAATCCGATGTGTGTAATACATGAAAATGTCTATAACGACACCTTTTAGGGTAAGTACGAACTTGTATTATGGGCGGTGATGTCCGACTGTTATGTAAGTTTATGCGTTAACGTCTTATGATGAGAATTTTCGCTTCGAGGAGTTGCCCATCGAGGGATTGGGTGCATTATGTTGGCATTCTTTAGACATCACGCAAAAGCCATTGAGCGGCGTTTAATGAGGCTTCTACGGTTTAAAAACTTAGAAAAATCTTATAGCTATGTGTCGTCTTAATATGTTCGCGTATTACTGGAGATATACCGTGTAGTACAACTACAAAGATACATGAAGCTGCGGGCGAAGTTCAGTTCACGCAACGAAATCGCGAGCGGAAATTAAAAAGTATCCTATGTTTTAATCCAGGGATATTAATCATCCAAATAGTAAAACAAGTATGATTTAGTTTAGCCAAAAATTATGCATGCAGATAATCTTGCTCGTTATGTTTACAAAAACATAAAATAATCTATGCACTTATAACAACTTTTTTTTTTTTTTTTTTTATTTATTGCGTAAACTAACAATATCACAATAAAGTATTACATGAAATAATGTGCAGCCATACAGTATTGGTAATTGTGACATCCACATCGTTTACCACGGTTAGACAAAGAGATACAAAGGTTTACTTATGATTAACTACAAATACATACAATTAAACTAAACTATTGATTTCATGCAACTTCTTACATATTAGTTTTCTATAAGCGCTCCAATCATTTGTATATATGTCAATATCACTAAAGTTACGATTGTAAGAATCTAGCACACGGTAAATGGGCGTGCGCTTACCAGCGTTAGTCCTTGGTGTCCGTAAGGCAAATGGGGGAGTTTTACGACAGGTACGCGTACTTGATCTAGTGGGCACTCTGTAGCTTATGTTATTGACAATATCAATACAGTCGTACCTACCGTGACAGACATCATATAAAAACATGGCTTGCAACTGTATGCGTCTAGATTTCAAATCCAATAAGCTATATTTCTTCAACAGATTGGCATAAGATAGAAAATTATGAGAACATTTATAGTGAATACAACGCAAAAACTTCTTTTGTACTTTTTCAATACTGTTGGAGAAACTCGCATACAGTGGATCCCAGATACAAGTAGCATATTCCAACTGTGAACGGATTAAGGTCTCATACAGATACAGATATGTATTAGGGCGTATGAAGTCATTACTGGCTCGCATGACAAAACCATACATTTTATAAGCTTTGCTACAAATGTTATCTATTTGAGTGTCAAGTGTCAGCTTAGTATCCAATGTGACTCCGAGATCGCGGACAGCATAAGTTCTATTAAGATAACAACCATCTATTGAATATCTATACGTTCTTAGCGTTCGTTTTCTAGTAAAAGTGATAACTTTACATTTGTCGAGACCTAGCTGCAGTTTGTTACGAATACAATAATCAGCAAATCTGTGAAGATCCTCTTGAAACATATGCTGATCGTTAATGTCTTCAATAACTCGGTAAATTTTTAGATCATCCGCATATAATAAGAATTTACAACGTTTGAAGCAGATGTGTATATCATTAATGAACAGAATAAACAGGAGAGGACCTAAAATAGACCCCTGTGGTACCCCAGATGTCGCGAAGACCGTGTTTGACTCATACCCATTTATGATAACCTTTTGGGTTCTGTTGGTAATATAAGATTTAAACCATCTCCAAAGATTACCACGAATACCATTGAAGGCGAGTTTCTTCAGTAAGATTTTGTGATCCACTCGGTCAAACGCTTTCCGAAAATCAGTATAGACGCTGTCTGTTTGCTTATTGGCATCTAGATTGTCAAATAATTCGGACGTGTAGATCATAAGATTCGTCACAGTAGAGCGTTTACAAACAAAGCCGTGCTGTTGTGGTATAATAGACCTATGCAGTAAAGGATATACGTTGTAACAACTTATGAACTCGCACGTATCTATTCAGTAATTTATTATTCCAATTGCAAATACAGGTACATATCTATATAACATCAGCCCTGTATTCAAACTGCCCAACTGCTGGTCACGGACCTATTCTCAGTCTGAGTTGGGCTAGGCTATAGTCCACCGTCCGCCGGAGGAGGGGGCGCAGGAGACGCGCTTATGTCGCTCTCCTGCCCCCCACCTAAGGGTTCTGGGTGGCAAGGCCTCAGGGGACCCTGCCACCCGTGAGTAAGAACCCACAGAGGGCGCGCGCGGTGTTCCCGCGCGCCTTCTAACGTCGAAAGGGGAGAGCAGTGAAATGCTCTCCCCCGGGGACGAGAGGAGGTCGGGTCCGATTGACCCGGCCGGCACCCACACGGAGGGGCCTACTATGGATGAATCTTTTTAGACTCCCAACTGGCCCCCCCCATTGGGTGGGAGAGGGAACACCCCAGGTTTTTTTAGTGGGTATCCCAGCACTAGGCTGGTGAGTCCCACACGCCCCGCCGGTGCCGTCCCCTAGCCGGCGGGTAGTGCATCAAGCATTTTTACCTGGGAATCAAAAAAAAAAAAAAGGCTATAGTCCACCGCGAGGATCTCTCGCTGCCGGCCGTGATCAAAGCCATGGTCGACTGCGAGAGGAAGTGGGCAGCGGTCGCGTCCTTCTGCGAGGACGTCATCTCGCAGAAGGAGGCGGCGGAGCGGATCCGTGAAGAAAGTATCCTTGCGGAGCCGAGCCGTCGCCGGCGAACCGGGCGGCGCAGGCGCGCTCACGCGCGCCTAATGCCGCCATAATGAAGGCCGCGGGCGGGAGAACGGGGATCTCCTGTCCGCCAGCCATTGAGTCGGTCCGACGCCCTATGTAGTGCCGCGGCGTCGCCGAGGAGTTGTAGACTGCTGGGTGGGTCGCTGAGGTAGTAATTTTGCCAGCGGCCCATCCACTATACAAGGCAGCGAGCGTGCACACCGTGGGGTTTTGGTCCGTAGGCCCGAAGTACGGGAGAGCCGGACATAACCCTCTCGCCTCCCCTTGTGGCGAGAGGGTATGCATCAGGCGCATTTAAACACGGAAAAAAAAAAGGCTATAGTCCACCGCGAGTTATCAGACTTTACACATATTTAAGAAGATTATGAAGAACTTTGAAACAAGAAAGTGTCCTCGTTTACTAAAATAGAAAATATTATAACGTAGTTTTAAATATGAGTTTGATACATGTCTGCATAACATGTGTATATATTATTCAAGTCGCATTCAGACCAACCGCCTTGTTACTCGAATCGAGTTCACAAAATGATTTGAAACTGTTAGTAGGGGCGTTTATACGTGGATCACGAAATTCACAAACTTGACTCTTACAAGTCGCGAACTCTTACAAATGCTTGTTTTATTGCCGACGTTTTTTTACTGGTAACACCGTCTCAAACTTACCAGAGACAAATTTGTTTTACGTGATGCGTTTCCGTTATACAGTTGCGAAACAAATAAGTAATAACGTATATACCGTGGTACGCATTTATAATGGCGCCTTTGTTTTGCTTTTAATGATTGTAATATATATTTTGCAGGAGGAAAATCATTTACGTAGGTATATTTGTTTCAATGGGAAAATACATATACAAACATACCTAATCACAGAATTTTGATCGTAGGTTTAAATAAATATGACATAGTAACATTAAAATATAGATTAACGGTTAAATTCATAAAACTTACAAGAGGGTTATAACCCCATAACCCCGATATAAGTAACAATTCGAACAAAAATGTTTTAATTGTGCATAATAATGCTAGCTTGCACAACGATGCTGTACCTACATATATATATTCAATGAATTTATTGAACATACTAAGTATTTTAAATACCCATCGTATTAAGCCTTTAGTAATATATGTTTTATGATATTAATACTAGTTAATAATATTTTGTAATCCAAATTTGTCGTAACAAAGAAAAATTGTATTTACTTCGCTTTCTTCTTCAAAAAAGTACCTAATATGAAAGCAATGATCCTCTGCTAATAATCCCATGTCTTCTTAACACAGAACTTAGAGCAGCGATAGCCTAGTGGGAAACCGTTGGACTGCCACGCAGAGGTCTCGAGTTCGAACCCAAGGCGCGCATTTCTTACTTTTCGAAGTTATATGCGTATTAAATAGTTAATTATCGCTTGCTTTAACGGTGAGGGAAAACATCGTGAGGAAACCTGCATGTCTGAGAGTTCTCCATAATGTTCTCGAAGATATGTGAAGTCTGCCAATCCGCACTAGGCCAGCGTGGTGGACTATGGCCCGTGCCCAGCAGTGGGACAGTTTAATACAGGGCTGATATTATTCTTAACAGCCCGAAGATCCTACTCACTACAAAAATACATCATAATGTTATTCGGTTGCCATTTTAGGTGGGTTGGAGAAACTTCTACAGGCCTGTTCCAGTTTAAGCAATGTCAAAAAACTCAAAGGGTCCTACTATACCATGTGTTCCAAATATGGCAAGATCAATATGTTTTTTAAGTGTAAGTGAAGTGAAATCAATTTTATTCTCACTTTATTCCTTAATTTTACTTGCATATCATGGATGATAAAAACTCATAAAAACACACTGAAGACCAGTTACAAATTAAAAATTGAGTTTAGTAAAGCAATCCTTTGGCTTTCCAGTCTTTTCAGACCTAAATAAAGTTACTGCCACAAGTTGTATCTTACTTTTGTTAAACTAATACTTATTTAACATCCTTATTTTTTCATGATAATTACAAATAGATACTTACCTAAGTATCATAAAAATGGACAAGGCACGATAGCCCAAACATTTGTTTCATTAGATTTGCTAAAGGCTCACCGAATTCCAACAAGTTCGACAACAAAATAAGACGTTCAAAATAATAAACCATGCCTCTGCCTATATAAAGACGAACCTAATAATCCGCCGCATTTCATGAAGAATATTGCACATACTTCTCAAGGGTTATAGTTAATAAAAAAACATTTGATCTTTTTAAACAAAGTAATTCATATTCATGAATGACAATAATTTACTGGCAGGTAGAATAAGCAAGTATTTTAAGAAAAACTTTTCCGGAGAATTTACTTGCATCTCACGTAGCCATTATGTAGGGGTTACAAATAAGATGTTTTCTTAAACTGGGGTGCAGTAAGAATGGGGAGAGAAGTGAGCCAGCTCTATAAGGCTTTTGTCTCGTGGAAACATAGCGAGTTAACGGCGAAGTGACTGTCTATTCTTTAATAGTACTTTGGCCATGTATTTCACAACAAAGCTAGAATTTGATTTTTACTCTTAGAGTTTGGTCTATACTTTGAGTAATAGCAGTAATAAGTAGTTCGCGCTTATGTTTTTGCTTAGGTTTCGGATTCCATTCCCAGTTCGAGTAAGTTGTTATCAGATTATTCTGTTAGGGAATTAATAGTAGCGGCACGGAATCTGAGCATGCAGGGTTAATGATATTAGGCTTGCGTCTTTTTACGTGGTACTTTATAACATAGCAGCTAAATTGTAGGTGTAATATATATATTTCACCCATAATTCAGCTGCAAAAGTGGAATTAAAGGTTTATTTACTCTTTTGTGAAAGTATGTTAAGATATTTTTTTTACGCGAGAGTACCTGCGTTGTCCGGAAGGCGAGGGCGCCGAAACGTCTCTCCAGCCACTTCTCCATGATGAGTCTTATCACCGCTATCGCGACGTGCCCTCGTTGAATTTATCACTGATCCAACAAAGCCGAGATATAATTCAAACATTATTTGCCTAAAATCCATTAGCAACGGCTTATTAGAGAATCAGCAGGTTGAAAGATATTTCAACTTACCTAAACCCGAAAACAAACAGTAGGTAGACACTAAGGAACGATACAAATCGCCAATCGCTTATTATCTCACAGTACGACTTGTGCTTCTCCATAACAAAGGAAAGAAAATAAAATTCCAATTGCGTAGAAATAAATGTTTTTACGCATGTGGATATTTATTAAATTTGTGTAAGTGAATTCTACGTTATAGGTACCTAATCCATTACTCCAGTGTTGAATGGATACCACCCAGACAAAATATCTGAAAATTGTTTCAATACGGGAACAGCCAAAGGTTTTGATAATATTGGCAAACACATTTTTACTTAATATATCCGAACAACAAACTAACAGACATGTAATCCGATATTTTACAAAATACACAGACAGGCAAAATATCCACACCTCCTACGTATATTATCGTAACTGCAAATGACCAACTTTACAGTACGACCAGTTAAAGATTTGGAAACAGATTTTTCATGATGGTGGTTACAAATAGCATTCTATAATTATAAAAATTGGCATACACGTATAAAATTACGAATACAATACTACTCCGTATAAGGTTTTATTTAATTTTATCTAGTTTTTTGTAAAAGTCACATACGATATTTGTTGTTGGATTACATATGCGTTAGTTACTGTAGTATACGTGGTAAATTATATGCTGACACATAACGTATGTTACAAATACGATATTTTACTAGGTTATGTTTCACTAAAATATTATTGTAAGTTATACCAACTTAAAATAACTATCGATTTAAAACTCTTGTAAAATCATATAAGTAGTATCTAACCGATTATAGATTACTGGGAAGGATAGGTTAATGAAAATAAATGGGCATATATGTACATAGACATGTTTTAATAAGTAGATAATTGAAGTAACGTACTCCAGTCCATGGAGTGTTAAAAAGAACTTTATAAACTTGTAACACAAATAAAAATTATCTAATAGTAACAGTATCTACTAATAAGAAATAATATTACCCAGTATCAAAGTAACAAAAAAAATAGGAAACAGTCTCAAAGTAATAAAAAGTAATATTAACCTGTATCAAAGTAACAAAATGTAGTCTTCGTTTTCCTTTTTAGGTATCTAAATATTTTATTTTGAGCATAATTATTAATCGTAACAAAAATAAACAATACTCATAGTTAACAATTAACTAGTAAGGAGACTAACTCTCTTAGTCTCCCCGTGAACATGGCTGCTGTAAAGCAACCAAAACGTCGGGGCAAAGTGTAAACTTAAATATAAATAGTTTTAATTAGAAAATATATAGCTTAAATAGTAGTAAAATTCCATAATAGTAGTGTTAGAGTTTTCAAAATTATGTAATAACAGTATTTAAAGTAAAATAAACAACGCGATAAAATCCGTATAAAGTGTTTAATTTCAATGTATAACATTCGCGTAAACATAAGACAATATTAATTAAGTAGTAGGTAGGAACTATATAAGAACTTAAACGTTTTAATTTTTATAATAAAATTACTTAATGAGATCTTTAATTATTTAAAATACGTAACTACTTGCTTAAAAACCCTTGGCTCTAGAATGAAAATTATAATTATTATTAATTACTGGTAGACTATTGAAAAATTCTGGTATGTGCTAGGTATTATTTGTGACTGATACATGCTGTAAATTGTCCTTTTTTGCTTTTGGAATTGGCAAACTGCTTGGATATAATTATTCAATTGAATCAATATTGTTCGCACGTTGCCTTCTTGTGGGAGTTTTTACTGTCAAAATGTGAGTCCTCAGCATCTAAATCATATTTATAAAATAATTTATAGGGTTCTTCCGGTTTTACATATATTTCTTTTATCTTGTTCCATTGTACTTAAACTACATTAATACTCTTAGACCAATTGCCCTTTAATATCTTCAGCTTAAAATTTTAAATCTGTGTTATTCCTCTACAATATATGGCTTTCCATGTTGTTTAGCAAAACGAACTAAACAAGATCACTCAGACGGTGTATAAATGAGCTTGTTCTTAGCAGTTTTCTCAATAAGAACGTGGACGCTGTCACCCTCATTTTGGGTATGACCAACTTCTAAGAAACAGTGATGTATGGTTATCTGATACAGAGCTGCTGCATAAAAAATAAAAACACGATTTCGATTTTGGCCTAAGTATTCAATTGTCAGATCAAAATCGAAATTCGTCTATTCCTTGGTCTGTACACTTAGAAATGTATCTAAATAGACAACTAGAGACCTCATTTGAATTGCGTCTGCCTTGCCCCTTATGCCACATAAGGCAAGTACCTTCTTGCTCAACTACATAAATTAAAAACAGTGAAGTTAAAAACTGAAAACTACCGTTTATAATATAAAACACTTATATTGCCAAACGGAGCTGTTAAAACTTTCTGAAAATCAAAAGTCGCTACTAACATTTTTCTATTTGACATTTTGGCTACTTCTTTATCTAACACCTTTTTTTGACGAGCGACCTTCTTATCTCGCATGTTTTTCATGTAAGTAGGTGTATTTCAGGTAATGAGGGAGCTGCTAAATTCTTAAAGATGTGACATTTATCGCATTGGTCGTTCTTTGGGACATGGAAAGCTAGTTTAATACTACGGTACTAATACTGCCTCTGTGGTCTGGCGGTAGCTTGTTCAACCGCAGGTCGTGGGGACCCGGGTTCGATTCCCAGGTCGTGCAATGGAATTTTCGGTTAGGAAATGCTCAGAAACACGTCACACAGAGTCTGGTATATACCCGATAAAGTAAGTGGACTCAAATTGAATAGTAAAATGTGGGTGTCCAACACCTTTGCCTACCCGTTTGGTGATAAAGGTGTAAGACTATACATACATGCATACTTATTACTTACCTTACCTTACTCTATTTCTATACCTTATATCTCCCTTATATATCCTTATATCTTCTATACCTTGCTCTAATTCTAATGATGGTATTTGGCTAAAGGATATTTCCACCGAATCAGGTTATAAATCCATTATGACGTTTATTTGTTCAAGATCTATAGTAGATGGGAGAGGAGAATCTGCAAAAAAATCATTGAAATTCGTCGTAATAAAATATTTTCTAGAAGAATATTATAGTAACTTCTATAACATAACGAAGAAAAAGATTGTAAGTATAACATACTATAAAAAAAAAAAATCATGATTCCAGTGTAATGTATCGTAAGTTTAAATACAGATCATATTTATGAAATTTTTCCGAAGTAAAATATCTCGAGTAATACATACGACAGCAAAACGATTGCAAAATTCCACGTACGAGGGTGCGTTTTTAAGTTCGCGGAATGGAGGGTATGGAAGGTGGTGGGGGTGCTTGTTTAGTCACTAACGTGTTTAGCAACTAATAATTAGTATATATACCGAGTATTATCATAATGAGGTCATTTGTCTTTGAACTATCGTCCCTCAAGCAACTCAATCTGGAAGAAATTGTGAAGTATGGAGAAAATCGAGTTCCGCGCCGTTATAAAGTTCCTTACCAAGCAAGGAAAAAATGTTCAAACCATTTTGGAAGAGATGTCATCTGTATACGGGGACTCTTGTCCAGGAAAAACCATGGTATACAAGTGGCACAACCTCTTTAAGCAAGGCAGGGAATCAATTGAAGACGATTCCCGGCCTGGGCGGTCTGTTGAGGTCACCACTCCAGATCTTATCGAAAAAATCGAAAAATTAATATTGGAGGATGCACGTTTGAAGAAAAAACAAATCGCAGAGATGATTGGAGTATCTGAAACGACCATTTTCAAGGTTCTCCATGATCATCTCGGCATGACAAAAGTCAGTGCAAGATGGGTGCCTAGAATGCTCACACCGCCTCAAAAACAGAAGCGCGTCGAGTGTTCGCGTGCGTTTTTGAGCCAGTGTAATGAAGACAAGGATGGTTTTTTGGAGCGAATTGTTACTGGGGATGAAATTTGGGTTCATCACTATGAACCTGAGTCTAAACAAGATTCCATGCAGTGGCATAAAAAGGGTACACCACCGCCTAAGAAATTCAAGGTGTCGCACTCGGCGGGAAAGCTCATGGCGACAGTTTTTTGGGACACAGAAGGAATTTTGTTGGTTGATTACAAAGAAAAAGGTGTTTCCATAACCGGAGAACACTACGCTTCAATTTTAGAGCAGTTAAAAGAGGCAATCAGAGAAAAAAGAAGAGGAAAATTGACCAAAGGTGTCCTGCTCTTGCACGACAATGCTCCTGTTCACAAGAGTCGAGTTGCGTTGGCTGCTTTGCACAAGGTGGGCTTCGATATCATTGATCACCCACCTTATAGCCCAGACTTGGCTCCCAGCGACTATTATCTCTTTCCAAATCTGAAAAAAGAGCTTCGAGGAAAGAAATTTTCAACCGATGAAGAAGTGAAGGATGCAGTTTCGGCGTATTTTTCAGAGAAAGACAAAACATTTTTTTATGAAGGTATTCATAAGTTAATTCATAGATCTGAGAAATGTATTAGGGTTTCAGGTGAATATATTGAAAAGGAAAAATAATTTTGTAATATTATTTCATCCCCTTCTATTCCATTCCGCGAACTTAAAAACGCACCCTCGTATAATAAAGTAACTTATACTTACAATGTTATACTGTAAAATACTTCAAATGCTATTTATATAAATAAATAGCATATTTTTAAATATACTAACTAATAATAAACAAAATACCTGTATTTTCCTGAGACTTCTCATCAGCAGGCATAGAGGTAGATGACTTTTCACCACTGTTCGAACAAGTAACGGTCGCCGATTTTGTAGAATCAAGCATATTATTATCTTTAAATACTGAATCTACCATTTTTCTAGCTCTAGACAAAATTCTTAATAATATTTGAAATACTTAACCTGAACTAATATTATAATAATGCAAAAATAAAACATTGATCTACAATGGCACGCGAGTGCGCCCCTCCCGCGTACTCTATGGTAACTAATAGTTACGTGGCGTTCGCGCAACGCATTGGCCCCACGCCACGATTGTGGCGGTAAGTCCCGTGTTTGAGGAGTGGCTGGAGAGGCGGCATGGCGCCCTCACCTTCCGGCTGACACAGGTTCTGACTGGCCACGGTTGTTTTGGCCAGTTCCTGTGTCGTATACGCCGGCAAGAGACGCCCGGTTGTCACCACTGCGGTGACTGCCGCGACGTTGTTGAGGACACGGCGCTGCACACTTTGGCGGTTTGCCCCGCCTGGGCATCGCAGCGCCGTGAATTGATCGCGGCAGTCGGATCGGTTGCCCTCTCGCTCCCGGCCGTAGTTCAGTCTATGGTCCGGAGTGAGAGGTCGTGGAACGCCGTCGCCTCCTTCCGCGAGGAAGTGATTTCCGTCAAGGAGGCGGCGGAGCGGGCGAGGGAGCGTTTAAACCCTCTCCCCAACCGCAGAGCCGGGCGCCGGAGGGCGCGAGACGACCTCCAGCCACCCTGAGGTTTGACCTGGGGGTGGCGGGCTTTGTGGGCCTGCCCGCCATCCGTTCAGCACCAGGTCCGAGAGGCGGCGTGCGTGTTCCCACGCGCGCCTCTGTGTCGAGTCCGTCTTCCCTCTAGGGGAGACAGTAGGGTTTTATGTGAAGTAGTGCCTATTTTGGGTAGGTCTTTCGTGTAGTGGCCTGCCGTTTCATACGGCGGGCCGTAACCTCGGCGGGGTCGCGACCGCATGCGAAAGCGATTCGCGCGGCCCCGTCGATAGTGGTTTTGTCGAGGAACACCGTGGTAGGTTTAGTCGGTATTCCGGGAGGTACATTATCTTTTCAACATCTTTCTTTTACCCCGGCGAGTCCGACATAATCCCTCCGCCCGCCCCCGCGGAGGGATATGCGTCAATGCATACCTCCACGTAAAAAAAAAAAAAAAAAACCCTTTGGCCCCTCGCTCCCCTGTGTATATTGCCGTAACTAATATTACGATACTTTACTGTGGATCAATACATACATACGATATTTTACGGATGCAGTAATGAGGTTTCTATTGATAATTTCATAATTTTGATTAGTGCATCCGATAAAATGTATAAAAAGAAGATCATTAATGGAAAAAAGCAAAATACCTAAAACTGTTGGTTACATAATATTGTCTTCTGTTTACGCGAATGTTATTCATTGAAATTAAACTACTATATACGGATTTTATCGCGTTGTTTATTTATCACTGTATTACAAAATTTTGAAAATATTACTCTACTACTACTATTGATTTTATTTGACTAATTTATAAGCTAATAAAATTATTTAAACTATTAAATCTATTTATTTTTGGTTTACACTTTCCCCGACGTTTCGGGTGCTTTTCAGCAGCCATGGTCACGGGGAGACTAAGATGGTAGTTGTCTCAATGTTCCAGTGTAGTTATTTCAAAGTACCTGAACATAATTTAATTATTGGTGTTTCTATTTACGCAGAATGAGCTCAAAGTATCATGAAGTCTAGCTGTGGTTTGTTTCTTCTTGGGTTTGACTATTTGAAGTACTGGATCCCAAGCTGGTGGTACATTCCAACCATCTTCTCTATTGAAATTGGGATGTTTTTTAATTTCAATAGCCTCGCGAAGCATCCTTGGCAGGAATCGGTGTTCTTTAGCGAGAATCTGTGGTTTGTCAAATCTCAGGTAGTGGTTGGTCCCCTGTTGTACGTGTTCACACACAGCAGACTTCAACGAGCGTTTGTGTTTTACGTCAGCTATGTGTTCTTTTATGCGGGTGCCTATGCTTCTCTTGGTTTGACCAATGTATGAGAGTCCGCAGTCACAATCTATTTTATAGACCCCTGCATCTTGTAAAGGTAATTGGCACTTGACGGATGGTAAAAATTGACTTATCTTCGTTGGCGGCTTGAAGTATGTGTTGATTGAAGCTCGCTACCGTGGGAATGTCTTTGTTTCAGAGAGCCCACGGGATCTGTGACAAGAAACACCTGGACGCCGAGCTTTAACATGTCAAGCAAGTACTGCAAGACAACAAGCTCCAACAGCCGCGCCGCTGTCACAGATCCCGAGAAAAGCCAGCCACAGTCGAGCGCCAGCCTGCTATACTGCCTTATGTAAGGGGTGTCACTGACAAGATTGGCTACATCTTGAAGCGAGCTTCAATCAACACATACTTCAAGCCGCCAACGAAGATAAGTCAATTTTTACCATCCGTCAAGTGCCAATTACCTTTACAAGATGCAGGGGTCTATAAAATAGATTGTGACTGCGGACTCTCATACATTGGTCAAACTAAGAGAAGCATAGGCACCCGCATAAAAGAACACATAACTGACGTAAAACACAAACGCTCGTTGAAGTCTGCTGTGTGTGAACACGTACAACAGGGGACCAACCACTACCTGAGATTTGACAAACCACAGATTCTCGCTAAAGAACACCGATTCCTGCCAAGGATGCTTCGCGAGGCTATTGAAATTAAAAAACATCCCAATTTCAATAGAGAAGATGGTTGGAATGTACCACCAGCTTGGGATCCAGTACTTCAAATAGTCAAACCCAAGAAGAAACAAACCACAGCTAGACTTCATGATACTTTGAGCTCATTCTGCGTAAATAGAAACACCAATAATTAAATTATGTTCAGGTACTTTGAAATAACTACACTGGAACATTGAGACAACTACCATCTTAGTCTCCCCGTGACCATGGCTGCTGAAAAGCACCCGAAACGTCGGGGAAAGTGTAAACCAAAAATAAATAGATTTAATAGTTTAAATAATTTTATTAGCTTATAAATTAGTCAAATAAAATCAATAGTAGTAGTAGTAGAGTAATATTTTCAAAATTTTGTAATACAGTGATAAATAAACAACGCGATAAAATCCGTATATAGTAGTTTAATTTCAATAAACTGTTGGTTACGATAATGTATACGTAGGAGGTGTCGATATGTAAAATACAAAAACACTGTATTTCTCGCTCTTGAAATTCCACACGTAATTCCACACGATCCCCAGATGAGTTCGATTAATCGTACCAAAGTTCGTCCAATATTTTCTCACAGAACATTACCGAAGGGTCTCTGTAAGTGCACTTGGTGCTATAAGCACCGGTCTATAAGTATTACAAGTGAACAGTTATCAGCTTGTTCCGCTTCGATGAAGGTAAGACGCATTGCCAACGCGATTGCCTGTCCAATCGACAGCAATTTGTTACGTTATTCTGCATGAACTGCTCTCTATATTTCCACTTTGCTATACTTTGGCAGTAGATAAAGTGGTGTCCACCGCACCTGGGGCATAGATTGTAAGTTATGAGCTCTCACGCGTAAGTTGGCAGGCGCCAAAATATAGTTGCAATTGAAAATGAATCTACAATTGTGGCAAGCTCGTTGGCACTAATGTTAGCGCATTGTAATGTTTGAATAATAAACATGAAATTACTTTACGTTTCGATAAATCACTTCCTATCACTGTATATAAAGAAAATATTATTCAGAAAGCGATTGCCAATTGATACCATTTCTTGTGAATATCGGGTTTCTTATGCAAATAGATAGCGAACTGTGGAGCATCTTATAGGAACCGCTTAATTGTAATTTAAGATTTTAATAGTACATTGCAAACAAGAAAAACAGAAAATTAAACTCGTATATATAAGTTGTGAGAAGATTGAGTAGGACACGCAATAAAGAACTAGAGTAATGTTATGTGACACACCAGAATCAAGAAGATAGGTACCTATTGGATGTAGTATAGATATCTACAAGCACAGAGAACATTGGTGGATTGCTAAAGATGATATTGTTAGGAAGAGAATAAATATTACGAATACTCAAAGGACATCAATAGAGACGAATTTAAGAAACACACATACTGCACGGACCTCTAATAATGTGGTTATAATTCTAAACCCATTATTTATCCGATATTATTGTCGGATAAATAATGGATGTAGAATTATGATCTCATAACATGATTACCATAACTTTACTACTTCCTTCACTTCTCTATTATACTAATAAGGATAATCCAACGCATTTCGGCGATATTCGATCCCGAGTAGTACTGGGCAGATCTATTACTGTCGATTGGGCATAGTGAAAATCTTAACTAATATTATAAAAGCGAATGTGAGTTTGCTTGTTTGTAACGCTCTCATGCCTTAATTACTCGGTCGATCATCATGAAATTTCGCATACACATTGTCAGTGATACAGAAAAAGACTTGAGAACCTTCTATCCAGAAAAAGTACTGTTTCCCGGGGGATAATATTTCTTATAACAATCAGATGATCAGATTTGTAATAAAATATGTACTTTAGATATATCTTATAAATATAGCAGTCAGACTAGTGACTAACTTTGTGTGCATGGCAGGTATTCCTTTAACAACTTCGGTGTTCCTGTAGCATAAGTTTGCGGACGCTTGTTAGATATCGCGTAATCATTTTTTATTAGGCATAATATTGTTACGTACGATAATATAGTCTGTTCAGCTATTCATAATCTGCAAAAAGGCCCGCCCACCTTATGACTTAAAAATATTTTTTTCCTTTTCTTTTTTCTCCCGCTCGCGGAATAAATCCTGTAGTTTTGCGGGAATGTTATTAGATATTCAAAGAACAGACCAAAGAGTAAAGTAATATAGAAGGAAGAACAGACACACGGAGCACTCAGACTCGGAAAAACCATTTGTGGATCACACAAATTGAACTGTCGGGCTTTCGTAAACGTCTAAGTCAAAAGATATGAGGTGTTAATTAAATTATTATATTCAATACACTCGCAGCATTTTCATTTTAATTATATTAAAAAATATATATATAGGTAGGTAGGTACATAAATGTATAGTACCACAGTATAATACCTTGATATCTTGTTAATTTATTGTAGAAATTGATCATGTAGATTGTAGGTATACCACCATATTATTAAAAAGACTTGCAAGTATAGACTGAAAATGATTAAAGCATTGATTACAACTTTGACGATAAAATAAGCAACCTATTAAATATATTAAACATAAAAATATTTTTATTGAATTATTCAATTCGGCTGGCTTAATTTTAAAAATAATTATTATAAATATATATTTTAATTATTATATTTATTTATAGTATATCTTTTGTATTTATCCAAGAATAACTTTCAAGTATTTTTTTATTTTAATTATAGGTCATTGTGGCGACTCTGCACAAACGAAGAGGTTCCGGCTACATGCAGCAGATGGCGCTGTACACAATAAGCGCATAATTAACATGATGTTTCCCATACAATACTGAATTGCACAAGTGACATTGCCTCAGTGTTCACACCTGTAGCTGACCTTCAACTAAGTCTAGCAGAAAGAAAATGTATAATTTAAAACTGTTGAAAGTGTTTAGCTACTATTTGGCCAAGTAATTTAAGCATATAAATTCTGGCTTTCTATGTACACACAGCGACACATCAACCTAGCCTGTTTGGACTTTGAACTATTAGAAGTTGAACGCTGCGAATCGTGCGAGAGAGTATATTTTTGTTATTTTGTCTCATTCACGCTGAAAGGCACATAGCGCTCTATCCTTACCTTATGTATCATATCCTAAAGGAATATTATTTTCTGAGCTGATTGATAAATACGTTGAAGCATTAAGTTAAATAAGTAAGCGATAAAAATGTATTGCATTATTTCCTTTCACAACTATGCACTGGAAAGTATAAAAATAAATAATTTTAAGATATTCAATAAATCATAAAACCCTGTAGTCATTATGATATACGTTTCGATTTACCTACTATTTAAATTCGCTAATCTTTAGTGTCAAAATGCTCAAAGTAAATAACTTGATACATAAGTTATACTTGTAATTTTATAATAATGCATCTGTCCTTGCTATAAAAAGAAATGTATACATTTTAAAGCACTTATGCTGCCGCTGTTGAGGAGATAATAATTGTGGAACCATAATAAATAATTGCATTTTCACGGTCGTCACAATATCGTCGGGCGAACACTTAGAATATTATGTTTTACTGACGGCTGGCGAAACACTACAATAACAAAAAAACGTTCGTCAGTGTGTGCAGTATATAGTGTCTTATCTATGAGTGTGTGTAAGCACAACATTACCGCACGCGCTAATGCACCGCAATTAGCCGACATCACGATGGACCGTCCCTTTCCGACAATTGTCTATTTTATATATAGCGTAGCTATGCGTATATAGGGTGTGTAACTTGATGTGTAGCCGTGTGTACTATAATGTAAACTCAATTACTATTTATTAAGCGCTGAGGCCTGAGCGTATCTTTACCAAAAACCTAAAAGCAAAACAAGCTTCTGATAATAGATGATGTGATTAAAAAATAATCAATTTATTTTTATACTACGTTGTCTAGCAATTTCACCTTTACTATTCAAAACTACTACAACTCAATGTTCATAGTAGTCTTTCTTCTAGTCTTCTCTTACGCTAAACAATTTTATATCTCAAAGTGAGTAGTGACGTAAATACGGCGTTCAAGGTCTTTATGGTCTGTTATAAACGTCATAATATTATGAACATTATGTGTCAATACCTAGGGTATTTTACTCTTTAAGAGAAAAATCTAAAAATATATTATTGAGTTAGCTTAGGCAAAATGCAGCCAGGAAACGATAGGTTTAGTTCATAAAATAGGAAAATAAATTTTAAAATTCAAATCAATGTTTTCACCTTTTTAATCTGTTTCATAACACCAGTATAGTAGTCGCCATGTTATTACGTCATACGGCTGTGAAAACTAAGAAGTGTCAACGTTAAGCAGCGTACCTTTAATCTTTATGGCTTTTTATTATTTATATTTTTGCATTCATGAATGAAACCAACGATAAGTAAAATAATAACTCATTTCAAATATAAACAATCAACATAACATACAAAATGTTACTGCATTTGTTTACACAGCCAACTGACGTCATGACAACAGAGCAATAAGGCGTCCACTGCGTCCAGCGTTTTTTAAAATGTAAAATTTAAATGCATTTTTATGGCACTTATCGATTGAATAAAAAAATTGTACATTTTAGTGCTTCATTAGCACTATAGAATCTAATTGAGACACTTTTCAAAAATGGGAGTAATACCCTATTGTGAAATTAGTAAAAATATATAATCTTACAGTGGGTAACATTAAAATCTCTGTCATATTGTGTCAATGTCACACTGACAAGCCACCCCAAATTTTCGCGTTCCATGTCTCATGGAATGTTTACCTAGCATAAAACAAGGACCATCTGGCAAAACTACATACATCTGATAAAGATGAAGTATCAGTAACTTTCAGTAATGGAAGACTCTGTTTTTAACATAATTGAAAACTGTATCGCTGCGATTTATATAAATATTTGAATTATTTATTGAATATTATTTGCTATGGCTACTACGTCTAAAGATAATGTTGCTACGACTAGCACCCAGGAAAACCCTCCAGATGATTTGGAACCGGGGGCATGTTACGATAGTATTTTGAACCCTACAGATTCCTTCGAGGAATTTGCTTCTGAGATGTGTTCTAGTTTGCAAGAGAGGAATATATCGCTAAGCACAAAGAACAGTACTATTTGCGAGATACAGAGTGAAATTGGCGAGAATTCTAAAGAGAACGCTGAGATAAAATCTGCAAAGTCCAGTGATGATCTTCAAAGTAAAGATGTAAGTATTTATCTATTTCTTTGTCTAGTTTTTTTTTCTATTTTGCACTTTAGTTTTCTTAACATAAAGTATATAATATTGTCTATGAAATAATGATTGCAGCACCTTATAGTATATTTTAATAACAGATATTAAAATCGTGTGTTATTGTGAATGTTACTTATATTGTTATTTACTTTACTAATATCATAATATAATCAATCACTAAGTGACAATATGTCTACAAATAATCTAGTCAACAATCAGTACCTAAGTAACAAATATATAGGTAGATGTTTGTCAATTATTGTGTAATCCAATTTACTTACCAATTTTCATAAATAATTAAAATTAGATCTCTAATCTCCATACTCACAGTATGTCAAACTTGTACATCTATGAACAGTTAAATAGAGGAGTTTAGATTATATGTAATGATGTAAACTTATTACCATCTATCAACTCCGTAATGTTATTGAAAATTTGCTGATATAAGAATCTAATCTAATAAACAACCAAACCTAAACAATTAATGACTTATCATCATATACATTATGATAAACATATTTTCCATATCAAATAGGCTTACTCAAACAAACATTTCAATAATGACCAGTAATGAAATACCAGTTTTTTTCTTCTGAATCTTATTGAGTTCACATGCCAAGGACCGTCATGCTCACTGTTTCATAGAATTTGATTATTTACTTACTACATTTTTATTTAAAACAGTTAGATTAAATTATGGACTACAATCATGTCTTGTCTTGATTATTTATGTACATGTAAGTAGATGCTCCTATTTACCATACTGCTGCTTCAGAGGCCACCATTAATTTTATTAAATGCTTGAGTATGTTCAGTAGTAGTTCATGGAGAAATGGTTGCAGCACCTTACAGTTATGATTCGTAAATGAAATATTGTTGTAAACTTGGTGATTAAAAAGAGTGGCCATGAGTTTCTTGCCTGTTCTTCTCATGAGCCCTACACCCTTGAAAGTGGCAGTAAATGTAAATTCATAGAAAATTTTTGTGTAACTTTGACATTCATAAGTGTTACCTTGTAACCTGACTCGAATAAATTTATTTTTGACCTTTTTGATTTTTTTAATGTACAGGTGATCTGTGGACTCTTAGGTACTAACCTATTTTGACCTATATTTTCGAGCTTCTGAGGCAATGAAGTGCTATTTAAATATATTTCTTGGCCAAAACCTGCAACCAATTTCTGCCTACACACAATTTTTTTTTTATTGTGTCTGATTTCTGGCTGCCTGATGATATAAGCACAAGTCATTAAGAGTATTTCAATTATTGTTTGGCATAGAAAAAAATTGTATTTATATATAACACACCAACCTCATTTAAGTCACATTAATTTATATGCACATTACTGTAATAACATTACCACTTGTACTTGTCCTGTTATCTCCAACACTACTAATATTAAATATTTAGGTGTTATATTAGACGATACATTCTCCTTTAAGGAACATATAACTGCTTTAACTAACAGAATATGCAAATTATTATTTGTTATCAAAAAATTACGCCTTCTTGCAGATCACAAACTCATCATACAGATCTATAAGGCATTGTGTCAGTCTTTAATTCAATATTGCATCACTTCGTGGAGTGGTAGCGCAAATCGTCGATTAAATATTGAATAAGCACAAAAAGTGCTTTTAAAAATAGCAACCTGCCGACCCTATCGCTTTTCCACACATCTTGTGTATGAAAATTGTAATATATTAACTGTCTGACATATTTTTATAATGTACACCATACTTAAACAACACACAATGTTTACTTATAACATCTACCTTAATAACACTAAAAGACGGAAAGATATTGTCTGTACCACACTTTCTGAATCAAAGTTTTTTACAAATAGATTTTTCGCATTCTTAGGGCCTTTTCTTTATAACAAGATAAATAAACAAACTGCTATATATGACCTAAGTTATATAAGATCTAAATGGATAGTCTGTTGGTACTTACAAACTTTAAATTATGAGGATACAGAATATTTGTTGATTGTTTTTAAATAAGTAATAACAAGTTACATGATAATAATTATAATCTTGGCCTATTATTGCATATATTTATATAATAAGTATGGTTAATTGTATATAACTTAGTTCCTAGTAGTATATTGTAAGTGCTCTTAACGCCTGTGGCACAGGTTTGCCCTAGTACAGGCACCCATATTATATTACCTATATTAAGTACTTTATGGACTGTATTCATGTTTTACCACTGTAATCAATAAATAAATTATAAAATTATTATTTAACACATTATTATCACTGAAATCACTTTTAAATAAAATCCTGCCTTTTAAACAAAATATAAAAACCTAAAATTAAATTAATAATTATTTGTTTCCAGGAATCTATGTCAGCATCGACAAGCAATTCAAACATTACTGAACAAAATGGGGATGACGCAGATAATGAGAAAGATGATTATCTCCAAACACCTGAATTAGTGAATAAGGAAAAACATGTATTTATATTGAGTTCAGCTGGTAAACCTATTTATTCTAGGTAAGTATACTTAGATAACTATGAATTTCTTGCAAGTTTTCTCATTGGCTCAACCCTTTGCCTAAACTTATTAACTATCCCAAATGTAGCACCAATAATTTTGAGTAACTTTTGACTGCCATAAGTATTACTATGTGACCTAACCGAATAAATGATTTTTGTCTTTGACTATACAGACTTACATACTTATATGATGTGTTACGCCAAAGTGCTATACGTCTCGATTTCGCCGAGGAAGTCTTAACTTCTATGTACACATGGCTACAAGCTATACAATTAGACACCCTATCTTATCTTATTCGGGGGCCAGTCAGTGTAGACCGGCGACACTTTGACCTAGTGGGATCTTTTGTGTCGGCCCCGAGGTCTTTCCCAGAGCTATTTCCCTATGAATGTACTGCACCAGTCGCAGCGTACATTTCAGAGGGAGAAGCCTGAAGTCTTCAGGGTTCGGATATGCCAATCCCATCCGACCCATCCTTAGTCCGGCCAACACAAAATGACCAGAAAACGGTCCTGTGAGCAGGCCTATTTTGCCCTTGTTGTACCCGCAGAACTTCCGGCTGAAGCCCGTGGCTCTGTTTGCAATGAATTTCTTGGAGTGTTCCAGATCCCTAAGGGCCATCCACTCTAGCCTGTGTTTATCATTGTCATGTGAATTTAAAGCTGCCTTGACGGTACTCTCAGAGAGACCTACAAATGGCTCGAGGCCCACAAATAGCTGCTTCGAGCCCCTCTTGGCTAATACATCAGCCTCCTCACTACCCTGCACCCTGCAGTGTGTAAAAACTACTGGTGTGGGTTCTGGGGCAGCAGCCCAGAACCCACACGAGTAGTTTTTACACACTTCTATATACGCATAACTACGCTACATACAAAATAGAGAATTGTCGGAAAGGGACAGTGCATAGTGGTGTCGATGTAATGGTAAGGAATTAAGGATAGAGCGTAACAAAATTATAACACTCTCGCACGATTCGCAGCGTTCAACTTATAATAGTTCATAGTCCAAACAGTCTAAGTTGATGTGTCGCTGAGTGTACACCAATATTTTAAAGATAAAAGTCACAAGACAAAAAATTGTGTGGTTCAAAAATAATTGTTTCTCATATTGGTGTTCTTTGTGGCTGTTGTTCGACCCCCTCCCTTCCCCTTCATGTGTGACGTAATTTATGGATGGCCTCATATTAAATTTACCTGCGACACAGGAATTTAAATAATATGGGAGTAGTCTTTAAAAGAAAAAGTGTAACATTTGAGTAAACTAGTAATAATTTCTAATGTCTCCATCATAACTTAAAACAATATATCATTATTTAAATTGATCCATACTAATATTATTTCAGATATGGCAATGAGGACAAATTGGCAGGTCTATGTGGTGTTATCCAAGCCTTAGTGAGTGTTGTAGAAGAACAGAACCAGGATATATTGAGATCTATCACCACTAATAATTGTAAAGCAGTGTTTCTAGTCAAAGGACCTTTGATACTGGTCGCGGTTTCTAAGTCAAATGAGAGTGAGACGCAGCTTGTTTTACAATTAACGTAAGTATTATTACTACAATATTACTTTATAGCACTAATGGTCTTATAGTTCCACATAATATAAAAGTTTTAAATGGTAGGTGTATTGACCCTAATGAATATTCGTATTGCTTGATAGATTTGATCAGCATCAGTTACTAAATATCAGTGCTGTTTATAAACTGTTCCACTATTGGGCACAGGCCTCTTCTCAATGTGAGAAGGGTTAAGCCATAGTCCACCACACTAGCCCAGTGCGGGTTGGCACACATCACACGTCTTCGAAATGACTTGTCCTTTAAACGAGGTTTAAAAAAAGCATTACTTTCACGGTAGGCGGCGTGAAACGTGATTTATTAAGCATATTAAAAAGTACACCTATTTCTGAGAACAGATCGGCCTTTGTGCGGATACTGAGAATTTATAGGCTGAAAACACTAATACCTGACTTGCGTATTGAACCAGAGACCTCATGCACAGCAGTGAGATTCACTTCTCAAACAGAAATCATAAATATATAAATTCATCATTATAATTTATATTTATTTTTGTATATGAGATAGGGATGTTGCGGATATTTGCATCCGCATCTGCAATTGCGGAGCTTCCGCATCGATTTGGACATCGGCATCCGCATCCGCAATAATCAACGCAGATGTTAATGCGAATTCAGATATAGCGTAGGTTGCGACAAAAAAGAAAACATGATGTTTTCATGTTTTCTTTCTGCCGTCACAGACACGATATAATATCAGTAGTGCGTATTTAATTTATGAACCTTTGCAAAACAGGTTTGAACCTGCGAAGGCGGTGATATTAGATACTTTTTATTAAATAAAATGCTATTTTCATCAACATCCGCATCCGCAATTGCGGAGCTGCCGCATAGATGTGGACATCCGCATCCGTATCCGCATCCGCGGAAGTCAAAAAGTCTGCGTCCACAACATACATGATATGATATATGCATTTAATTTTTTTCAGATATGCATTTAATCAAATAGTGTCAGTACTTACACTTACGCAGCTGAACAGAATATTTGAACAAAGAAGAAATTATGACTTGAGAAGATTGTTGTCTGGCGCCGAGAGACTTATAGACCACCTACTTATATTTATGGAGAAGGATCCTGCATTTTTATTAGGTAAGTATATACTTTAATAAAATATGAAATAAATTATAATGCATGCTATCCATAAAAGATATGAGCAGCGTTAGCCTAGTGGGAGACCGTTGGACTGCCACATAGAGTTCGATCCCAAGGCACACACCTCTGACTTTCCGAAGTTATGTGCGTATTAAATAGTTAATAATAGCTTGCTTTAACTGTGAGGAAACCTACATGTCTGAGAGTTCTCCATAACATTCTCGAAGGTGCTTGAAGAAAGCCATCTCGCACTAGGCCAGCGTGGTGCACTACGGTCTAACCCGTCTCACACTAAAAAGAGGCCCGTGCTTGCTTGGGTGTAGGCATGGGCATAACCACGGGCTCGAATACAGGCTGATATTATTATATGCCATAAAACACAAAACGTGGTTGAGCAACAACACAGGCGCCTCTTTCGCCGACGGCAGTGTGTAGAAAATCGCACAGGGTGTTAATTGCATTAAACCTAACTAGATTCTCTTGTCTTGCCATACCAAACCGCAATTTTCAAGTAAGCTGTTAATGCTTAAGTATTGCCTTAAGCATTCGAATTAAACGCTGATGATGATATTCTAATTAGATGCTGGTTAATACTTAGCTCAATCTTACATTTTAAGAAGTATGTAAGTAAGCCTATGCCTTCACGGATGGTGCAATGGCTTAAGTGATTGCTAGCCATTGCTACGACGCCAAGCGTCATGGATTCGAACCCCACACGCGACAATAAATTTGTGCGGTCCACAAATGGTTGTGCCGAGTCTGGGTATTCTCTGTGTCCGTTGTTTGGATATATTGTTAAGTCTTCCGTGACACAGGTTATTTTTTCTAATGCGGGATTTAGTAAAAGAGATTTAGACACAATGAGAAAATCTTTGTTTTTAGATGCCGGTATCCAAACGTCGGCTTCGGCATGAAATACTTTTATTTCGTTTTAAGTTTGAACGACTTAAAAGAACGTTATTTTAGTTTAAACTTACATCGTCCATATGAACTTTTTAGGTGCCGTCAGATGTCTTCCATTACCCGAAAAAGCGAGAGAAAACATAACCAACGCCATCCAGACAACTTGCAACAAAATCAGAGACCTGGTATTCGCGATCATGCTCGCTGGTAACCAGCTAATTACGCTGGTTAGGATGAAAAAGTACACCCTACACCCCTCAGACATACATTTACTGTTTAACTTGGTACGGAGTTCGGAGTCTTTCAAGACGGCTGAGAGTTGGACGCCGATCTGCTTGCCGAAGTTTGATTCGACGTGAGTATAATGTTTTTGTTGTGTTGTTATTATTCCATTATACTGTCTATAATAAATTACTACTGATTAATATTAATACAAACCTGAAATGCTTCATTCATAATATTATTAAATTTGCCTTCATTTTAGAATTTAGTTTTATATTGACAGTACTATAATATGGCATAACGACAGAAACACCTGGTACATAAATGAGTTATTAAATACTTATAATAATTATGATATAATGGGGAATTAAAAGAGTGTTCTTGAGTTTCTTGCAGGCTCAAAGGTTTAACTTTTTGTCTGAACCTAGCATGTAACATAAATGTAAATTCAGTAAATTAGTAAACTCACTAACTCTTTTGACGTTCATAAGTGTTACTTTGTTACCTAAATGAATAAATTATTTCTGACTTTGACTATGTTGTAAACGCACAATAAAGCTATGTTTACTTAGCAGTCACGTGCTGGCACAGACACAAATATTATTTATGCTACTACTGAAAATTTTCTTGCAGGAATACAAAAGTCTGACTCGGAAGGATCGCAGACATAAAGCCATACTTATGGTACGGAAGCAACAAACCGCTTCAAACGCAATGTTATTCTAATGATAGATATTTTTGTGTTAAACCGTTTATTGAAGACAGTTACAACCTACCTAACATCATGGTTACGACTCAGAGAACTATTCCTTTGTACTTTTCTATAGCAGTACCCGTAAACATAATTTACATATACACATCTTATCTTATCTTGTGTGGGGGCCAGTCAGTACAAACCGGCGACACTTCGACCCAGTGGGATCTTTTGTGTCGACTTCCCAAATAACGACTGCCATAGGTGTTCATGGCAGCTGGGACCGACGGCTTAACGTGCTCTACGAGGCACGGAACAGGCGATAATTGTCAATCAATACGCACATCATTTCGAAAATATAACTTTCGGAAGTCAGAGGTGCGTGACGTGGGTTCGAATCCGAGACCCTCTGCATTGCAGTCTGTTGGTCTCCCCACTGAGCTATCGCTGCTCTTACATATACACATAATCTCATGCCTATATTTCCGAAAAAGTAGGCAGAAGTGTATCTCATCAAGAGCTTATTGCCGCCTACCGGGCACAGTTGCAAACTCCTTGCTACTACTATAAAGGTATAGATAGAAAGGCTCAATAATACTGTGCCCAATTCCGGAGTAAAACAAGTTGTAATTACTAACGCCGAACGACCAAAACAATTTATTGAAAATATAGCATTATCCTGTTTATTCAGAAACATTACTTACAGGCTATATAAGATTACGCTACAACCTTAAGCATCATAGTAATAACTATAAATGGAATAAATATAATTAATTCATAATTTTCTTTTACCAGGGGCTTCCTCCACGGCCACGTATCCTACATCTCCGAAGACTGCCAAGCCTGCCTCCTACTCCTAACAGTACAAAGAGACGCATTCTTCCCCCTCTCACAAGCTAAACACACTATCGCAGAAAAACTCCGCAGAGCCAACTGCCTAGTAGCCATCAACGATGCCTTAAATCGAAACGAGGAATTGCCCACAACAAACCCGTTAAAACACATCGGAATTCCAGAAATAAGGCATTTTATGTACAAGTGTAAATCTACTGCTCAATTATTCACCTCAGATCCTATAAGTTTGGATAAGTTACAGGATTATAGGATGCGACATAAGCAAGGTGGTGATATATCAGAGAAGAAAGCGGAGAAACTGTCTGATATAGATTATGTGAAGAATTATAGGGAGTTCTGCAGTCAAATACATTGTACTTCTACGCCGGCGAAGTTGATCTTTAGGTCGAATTCGCATGATACTGTTTTGGCCTGGGTACGTTATATTTTATGTGCTTCTCGAATAACCCGATGCTGGTCTATGACAGGCCGTGATAGGAAGATTTATCACCTAGAATTTTTTCTTGAAAACTTGGTAACTGAGCATTTTTTATAGCGTGTAAAAGTGATCCCATTGTTCGTAAAAGCTAGCCATGGACAGATCATCTCATTCATGTCTTCGGCACACAGATGACAGTTGTCTTTTAAAAAAGAAAACTCATTACAATATACTGTGAAATTGACCGCCCCTTGGCACGGAGATTTCTGGGTCAAGCTAAGTGTTACAGAGTAAAGGCCGTGATTAAAATCTTAAAAGGATACACCTAATGATGTGGTTCTATTTTAATGTCGAATAGTTTGTGACTAAACTAACCCTAAAATTGTATCAAAATCCATTACTACATATGGGCTTGATGAACGACAATACAAAGCATTTCTCATCAGTAAGATGAGCTGATTTTAATGCACACTAAGAGTAGTGTTAAAGTAGAGACTCTTGAGAGCTCCTATTAATCTATATTAATATTATTAAGAGGAAAGATTAGATATTTTGTTTGTTCGTTTGTAATGATGTACCAGAAAACTACTCAACCGATTTTAAAAATTCTGTCTCCTTTAGAAAGCTATATTATCACTTAGTAGCATATGCTATATTTTATTTTAAAAAGAAGTACTGTTACTCCTAATCTTTTTTTTTACCTAACCTGCCTTTACGTGAGGGAAGTCGCGGGCAAAAGCTAGTTTATTAACCTCTGAGTCTTCTTCGAAGAGGTTAATGAAAACACTATGTGGGTCTGTGTGTCTGTCTGTTAGTGACAGACCGATTGACTTGTAACTTGGTATGGCAGACACCTTGGGGTCATCCTTCGGTTGAGTTTGAATATGGGGTCAAAAGATCCCCGCGATATAGGGATCATTTCTTAACATTACTTTTACATTTAAGACGAAGATGTTGAATCCTTAGTTTTTACACCCATCCCGTTTTAATTTATATTATTATAAAGAACTGACAAGCGTCCAAGTTAATGACGACAATTTCTCTATCATAGCAAGCGATAATAAACTTCTAATATACATGCAGTGAATAACAACGATTTCTAAAATAATCGTTTATTCCAGGTAACTCACGGCTTCGAGTTATACGTCACGTTTGACCCACTAATGGAGAAAGACCAAGCGATAAAGGCAGTAGACCGTCTACTCAAATGGATCAAGAAGGAAGAACAGAGGATCTTTATAATGCACGCTCCGACCTTCTAGCTAAAGTTTAACGTGCCATCTCTTGGTGGCCTTATAAAGAACTCTATTAACCGTCATTCTAGTGCTGAAGAGTAGTGCGTACTTTGTATAATGTTTATATATAGACAATTAGAGGATGAAGTGTTGTAAAAGCCATATTGGAGAAAATTTGTTATTGATGTAATCTTATTCAGTTTTCGACCTGTGTATTTTAAAGTGATGATATTCGCAAAAAATGTTTTACTACTCAAAAAATGCCGCGACATAAAACTTTGATTTTTATATTATATTTGTATATAATACCTACTTTATCTCGCCACAAATAATGGAAAAAGAATATGTTGACCAAAAAAAAAGAGAAATGGTAAACTGACTTTTTTTGATTTGTTTCTTGGTCCTCCTGGAAAGTAGAATTTTGGCTTTTACTATAATATTGCATCCTCAAACGGTCGATATGTTTTAGAGGAATTATGTATGGATGTTCTGAGCGCCAGCCAAAGGTTATGTATATATGAATGCTTTTTTTATAAAGGCATCTCGCATATAATTCGGATAATTCTAAAATCGCGATAGAGTTTTCAAGCATTTAAACAACAAACAAAGAATGCTCATACTCAGACCAATAATTTGTTGATCACACAAATGTTTATCCCGTACGGGAGATCACAATGCATGCAAATATAATGCGAGGCGGCTACTTGAATCAATACACCATCGTGCAGTTTTATTTATTTAATTTAAATTTATAAAACTTTATTCAAATTTGCATAATTCACAAATTCACGGCAATATACATTATAACAAATACATATAAAATTAATAAAGCAATGAAGATATGTATTTTCATCGATTCATCGATTTTCGTCAATACTTGAATAATATATATAATATCCAAATCTAATACACGGTTTCTATATTCAACGAACGAGTCGTTTTACCTAATGGTTATAAAAAATTTGATATATTTTCCATACCATATGTATAAAAAATGTATTGTCTGTAGACAAAACGACTCGTTTCTCAATGACAGGAACCAGGTCTAAAGATATTCACGAGTTAGCATATTCGAAGGGATGTGGCTAAAAAGTGTTGGGTTTTCAATAGATTATTCCGTACATAATTACTTTAAAATAATCGATATCGATATTAATAAAAATAGAACGCCGATATTATGACCTAATACTAAAACGCATGCTTAATAGTTATACGCTTATTAAGAAACTGTTAACATAGCGTATGTTCAAAAATAGCATGTTTTTATGGTAAATGTCTAGTTTATTGATTAAAATAATATATATTAAATATATATTTTTTTAATCAATAATCGCTGTCATTAATAATTTAATCAATAATGCTGGCAAGATTTTTAAATTTAATGTGGTCATATTGTAAAAAGTATTCCATTTTCCTACTTAATCTGTCAAGTCTTAGAATACTAGACATAAATAAAAAAATTGTGTCTGGCCGCCGCTGTGTCGCTGCGACTCAATAGGTTAAGACTGCGCCGAGCGTAAGACGCGGTTGGACTGAATGACAGAGCTCGATATTCAAATCGGCGCGCGGCCGCCATAGTAAAATTGTATGGAGGATTTGAAGTGCTTTTTTGGTAAATATGTATCTTTATTGTCAACCAATAACTTAAATATTTGGGACGAACAAATTGTAATATAACTATTTATGTTTCGTTTAAGCTGTAAAATAGGATAGATTTCTACTGTTATAATCTAAAAATCACGTAACTTGAGCTTACGTTTTTGCATTTTTCGTGCAAATTCACGTAATTTTGTAGCCGAAAATATTAATTATTTTAAGTCGTTTACACGGAGTAATTGTAAACACATTCATTGTTATGGTAAATGTATATTTTATATTTGTATTAAACAAAAATTGTTGCTTTTATCAACTTAACTGTGACCGCCTGTTTTGGCACATTTCGCTCGGCACAGTCTTAATAATCTATTTACACAAGGCAATTTTCTTGTAGAAAGTGTCATAATATCAATTTTTTTTTGCAAAATACTTGCTTCAAGAAACTATTATCGTGTTAATGGGTCTTTAGACTTATTATTCGCAATTTATTAAATTCGGAGTCTAAATCTAACTGTCTGAATATCAGTTTTTCTATGGAGTGACTGCAATAGGCATGTTGACAGGGTTAAAAATAATTAGTGATTCGAATTAGTCCACCTTTTAGATTAGCAAAAAATATTGGACACCTATTTTTTGTTTTAACAAAACATGAAATATTTATAACGCATTAAAGTTCAGGTGTGGGGGCTTGTGACGTCACTGTCCTATAAAATTTGTACCGACGAGTGACGTAAGACGAAATTTAAACCCGTTGTATCTTCGTTACTATTAGTTTGTGTGTTAAAAGAAAAAATACGTGTCCATTATTTTTTGCTAGTCTTAAAGACGGACTAAAATCTTTTTTTAGTCAACATGCCTATTCTAATCTCTACAACCCAAAAGTATAACCATATTCGAACGTTAGACCAAACACTAGGGCTAGATCCATTAGAACCGTTCTTCTACATACATAGTACATAGTCTCACGCCTATATCCCTAAAGGGGTAGGCAGAGTATAATAATTTTAGTTATGGTATTACATACTAGATTTTTTCCGCGGCTATGCTCGCGTTAATTTAGATTTTGTAAATTAATTTCTATCCCTCGGGAACAGAACTTTTTCCTGGACGAATGATACCCTTGGCTATACCCTTAACAAAGTATATAATCGGTCGAGTAGTTATGGCGTAAAATCGTAACAAACAAACAAACATTTACTATATTAGTTAGTTAGCATTTATAATCCTTACTAATATTATAAATGTGAAAGTTTGTGAGGATTTATGGATGTATGGATGTTTGTTACTCTTGCACGCAAAAACTACTGGACCGATTGCGATGAAACTTGGTATGTAGATAGCTGGAGACCTGAATTCACACATAGGCTTTTTATCCCGATATTCCACGGTACTTACTACGTAATATTTGAGGAGTTTATTACCGTCTATCGGGCACAGTTCCGAACTCCATGCTGCCACCTAGTGTTTCTTAACAAAACAGCCCGATTACACTACTATACTACACGACCCAACATCGCACCCAGAGGCTCATAGCAGTCGCATTTATTACCGCTACCGCTATCGAGGCAGTTTTTCCTTTTTTCTTTCCCTTTCCTCCGGCCCCTTTATGTAAGTATGACTTTTCTTCTTAAAAGTACAAAAACTAAAATATGACCACATCAAAATGTTAGGTACATGTATTAGATTTAATACTGGTTTAAAGGCGTTTGTGGCCAGAATAAAAAAATACATTATTGTAATATTGTAAATAGATATATTGGAGGTAGTTAGCAGAAATTAAAATTAGAACAGTAATTCAGGAAAACAACCTTTCACTTACCTTTGGGTTGCCTACGATGGCTATGTAAAATGTTGCCAATGTCAAAAATCTAATATTGTTTCGTTGGGCTAAAGTTTTCTAGCACAATATTGTAAATATCCTATCTGTCCATTGTTTAAGAATATACTTATGAAATATAATTTATTTAATGAGTCTAATGAGTATCTTTATGTCTTGTAAATGATGGCAGACTAAACTTAATCTAATAAGTAGCTTTAGATTTCAGCTACTGAAGTGTTCTCATTGGCTGCATATAACTACATACTTTGCTCCCATTGACTGTTGATGGCGTGATTACTATGGGTGCGTTCCACTTTGCGTTCACGATGCCTAATATGCTCGTCTACCCGTTCCATATGACAACTACGATCGTTGTGGTCGCGGCGACAACGTCACTCATGACGTCATTACACACGCTAACACAAAGCTCACAACGACCCACGTCGCGAGAGTTGAGAAACTTGGCGCCATTTTTAAAATAAAGTGTAACGAAGATGGCGACCATGAAAATTACTGTATTTGATGCGATTTTGATAAAACGATGTATACTTAATATGTAAACATTTTATAATCTACATTTTAATCTACATTTTTTTTAATATACTTTTTACTTCTTCATCAGACTAACGATTAATTACATCAAATGTGGTCTAAGTTTCCGTTTTTCACGATCATGATTTTGTATAATGGTATTCCACTCTTCATCTGAACTGGATGAACTAGTACTTTCTAAAGCATTATTACGACGCTCTACCAAATATCCAACTGTCGCCGTAAAAGACATTTTAATTATATTTGAATGTAAATTAATTAAATACTCCACAAAATTATGAAATACTAGATTTTGCCAGCGGCTTCGCTCGCCTTAATGTAGATTTATGTTAAAATAGATTTTTAGTAGTTTATATGTTATTATGATGAATGAACAATAATACTGTAAAGTTTCATCAAAATCCGTTCAGTAGTTTTTGCGTGAAAGGGTAACAAACATTCATCCATCCTCACAAATTTTCACATTTATAATAATAATAGAATATTATGTACGGTATATATTTTTAATATAAATTCTGATAACCAATAACTATAAGAGTTTATTGATCAGACTTGTAAATTGTAACCTAACCTCTTTAAGCATTCGCTTTTCTTTTCTAATTCGTAATTTGTATTATTTACATCAACGCTCAAAACACTCTATATCCGTTCCACTTGAGTTTACAATTTTAACGGAAGCAAGTGGAACGAGAAAAACCTTAGTCGTGAGCGTGAGTGTCATGAGCGCTTAGTGGAACGCACCCTATATGATGGTATGTGCAGTCAAACTCGTTAGCTGATGTATATACATATATGTGTGTGTGTTAACGCCAGCATAATTGTGCTTGTGTGTAAGAGTCTGAGCTTTGTATCATTCCTCATAAAGCCCGCTTACCTACCTATAAATTAACTGGCTTTTAAGCCCACCACACAGACAACGCAGGCGGAAAGGTACCGGTAGCAGCTTTTTGTATTGTTCAAATTAGTATGAAACATTACACACACGATTGATCAGATGGCGTAGTCGGTTAAGTGGTTCGATCCACATACGAGACAAAAATTTGTTAGATCCACAAATTGTTGTACCGCTTCTGGGTGTTATTTGCGTCCGTTGTTTGAATGTTTTAAAGGTCCCCGCAACACTGGAATTATTTCTACAGCGGCAGGTATCTTAAGAAACACTTCATTCTAACAATACAACGAAAACATTACCGATATACCGCCTACGCTGTCTGTATATAGTGAGCTGAAAAGCCAGTTAATTTGTAATTGTAATTGAATCATAAACTATCGTTTCTATCGAACAAGAATGTACTCAATTATTTATGGGATATCCTTTTCATTTATATCTAATATGGTCAACTATACAATACTACGACTACGAGTCTTTCGACATTAATAAAATCTAATTAACCTATTAAGTCTCAACGGCATACCGGTCGCCAGACACAATACATTTTTAATTACGTCTGGTATTTAAAAACTTGACAGATAAAGAGTCTAAACAAACTTTATTCAAACGTAAAGACAATTATATCAGCAATTGGATATTTTTTTTATGTAAGGTATATCTATTAGTGTCATTTCTATTTAATCAAGACAATGTATACGTAACAATATCATCGTGAACGGCTTTATAAATAGTAGAAACAGGCTCTTTTTAAAATATATCTATTAAAAGTATATAGATGGAAATTATAGCTTTGTATACATATAACCACATATTAAAAAATATATCTACTTAAGGTCTATTGGGTGAAGTATGTTCTGAATAAAATAAATAATGATGGCACTGAGCACTTGCGGTGTTCTTAAATAAAAATTCATATTATAGGTACATACAATTTAAATTGCCCCCGTTTGAAAAGGGGAATTGAAAGACATATGCGAAGAACTATAACTATTGATAGAGCTTAATTAACCTTAATTTAAAAACTGTAGCTACAAATATATGTATAAAGAAAGTTTGTTTTCGTACATATAATGGTTAAATACCCATGAAAAATCTGCAGGGCATGTTAATTTATCAAGAAAGAAAAAAATCAGATCATTCATCAATTTTACATGCATTCGAATATCGAATTTCTACGTTGATTGATCGAATATAAATCTAATATTCGAATCACGATAATATGATGAAACGTTACTAAATGACCTTTGCTTTTCTGTTACCTATTGTCTTCTACCATTTTATTTTACATACTAATCTGTCCGATTTGTAATGAATTTCTTTATCAAAATTATATTTTGTTAAATATTTTGCCAAATTCTTTATTGGTCCTTGACTTGAGAGCTTCAAATTAAAATAATGTTATCGGCAATTTTTGAAGTTAATCTTCTGTAAATTGTATATATATAACAAATGTTTTAGATATGTTAGGTACTTATTATATACGACAGGGTGAATGCTAAATGTAAATGATATAGGTACCTAGTTAGTCAAAATTACAAACAAATACGTAGGTAGAATTTATTTATTGTTATGTAATAAATTAGACTTTACTTGGCAAACAATTTTTAAAGAATCATTTTATTGTGGAACACAACGTCAGCTCATAAAATGAAATAACTTGACAATAGACTACATATTATTATCATAAGATCGCTTGAAGTATAACTAACAAGCTAAAATAACAATCAATGGAAAACAAATCTTTGTATTGAGTAATATCATATGCCTATCGAAGCTAGTGAGTGACTATAATACGAACTTTTGTGCTGTGGGCCGCTAGTGAAGGCCTTTAGTGGCTATGTCCGGCGTCCAAAACGAACTACTAAACGCAGCGATTAGGTAGTGGTTAATCACTACTACTAGTTGTAGTCGAAAAATGTATCAACATCTTTACATTTTCTCAGTATTCGACAGAGGATAGACGAACTAAGTGTGCGCGGGTGACTATCTACTAAACTCTGCCACAATTACAGAGCTCCACGCACTCTCGTACCTTGTGGCTCGGGAGCGGCCACTTGAACTCTCAGTCTAGTACCATAGAAAATGTATGCAGTACTACGCACACAACTTATGACGGCCACGGTTTTACTGAGGTCGCCATCGGTCGCCCAGTGTGTGTCTGTAACTGCACTAATTACATATCGTGGACGTATCGTACAGAGTTCAATACTAATAACATTTTACTCGTGACGTATTTTATACCTTACTTAACAACTTTTGTTCTACCATTTTTCATAATTCATTATTTGAAGATTTCATACAAAAATACAAATAGGTTGCTTTAATTGCACGTCTAAACTTAAGACTACACTCGGTCGCAAAAGAAAGCAGTGTCGTAACCAAACAACATATCACGGGGGAGGGAGGCATAGCAAAGGAGGCGGGGCCCGTATAATTTTTAAAATATGTTTTTTGGAAATGCAGTGAGTTGTATAAAAATTGCTTGAACAAAAGTTGTTAAGTATGATGTAAAAAAGACACAGGTAAAAGTTTATTAGTATTTTTATTTAGCCCTGTATATCATATAAGCTCGCCAAAATTGCCGCATGAGTATGTTTTCAGACTATTAAGCCGTCAATCCGATTCTATTTAACTTGTGGTACAACGATTCTGGTGAGCCAACCAATTATCAATACAATCTGGCAATCAATCCGACAACTGTGAAAACCGATCTTTAGTTGTATTAAACCTTATCTGATGTACATAAAAATGTAGTTAGTACATGTAAATTAATTGTTCAGTATATAGAAAATTATTTTTATGACATTGTTAACTATAGCAATACATTTTTTATATTAAACATATGTCGATTCATGGATGATGTTGTTTGTATTTAATTTAAAGCCTCAATTTGCAAAATGTCTTTCGAAGTGTGATCAAAGTCATCCTTCCTTGATTGAATAAAAGGAAAATATGAAGCAAATCAGTACATATCTGGGTAAAATATCAATTGTAACCACATACGCCTATATCGCTGAAGGTGTGGGCAGGGGTGTATTGCACCCAAATTTCGTCAAATATGGATTTAGGTCTCAAGTGTATTAGAGAGCGAGTCTACTTCGTCGTCCAGCGGGTACATTTTCAGTCTCCGTGCTGACAATATCTCTACTGAAAGTCGCTGTAACTCTTGCCGACTGGACCCATGAATCGAATCCAATACCTCAGGCACAGTAGTCACATTTACGTTTAAACCTTACGGTCAACATTTTTGTTTAGTCTTGCCCATAACCGAACATAACGGCATTTTGGCCGATAACTTAGTCCGAACTTCTCAGCGAAATTTGAAGCTGTGACCAAAAATCTAATAACGATAAATAAATGCTTGCTTTATAGCCGAAACAAAAATTTATATTATGCATTTAATTTATAGCACTAAAGCAAATAAGTTGCCATTTAGTTTAATTTGGAAGTGCAACACAATTTTGCTAAACCATGTCTATAACAATTAATTGGCTGCAGATAAAATAAAACAACTACTAAATCTACACACATTTATTCTTATCAATATCTACCTCTATCTCTTCTTCTATCAACGTCATGTCTATCTCTTTCCCTCCTATCCTTATCCCTTTCTCTTTCTCTTTGTTCCCTGGATCGTTCTTTCTCTCTCTCCTTTTCGCGTTCGCGTTCTCTCTCCCGTTCGCGCTCGCGCTCTCTCCTGCGGTCTCTGTCGCGACTGCGTGACCTTTCTCGCTTGCGGTCTTTTTCGCGTCTGTCGCGTTCTCTTGATCTGAAAAAGGTATGTAACATGATTAAACTTAAAATAGTTAATGCATAATATTACTTTTATGTATTTATGTCATAGACGCATGAAACATGTGTCGCAATGGTAAAAAGAAAGAAAGAAAGCGACATATTACTAAACTACTAAACATTTTAATTCTAGTTTTTATTTATGAGGTGTCAAGTTACCCACAACACACACCTCAGAATTTTCGAAGTTCTGTGTGTATTAATTTCTTAATTATAGCTTAATCTTTTGACCGCCACAGTCATGTATACATGAGAAATCAAAATATGTTCAGCAAGCCACGGTCACGATTACATGACAGACTTTTAAATGCTATTATTTGTGTTGTTAATTATGTAGCTATACCCATCCCAATTTATACAATGTGAACTACTTACTAATTATTTCATCCATATTAGCATAATGTCACAAAAACAATGCCTACATTTCAAGCTACAATTTCATCCTTTAATATGTATATTAAAGAATGAATTACAGAAAATGGATATTAACATGGACTGCTGCTCTGCTAGTAACCACGGCCAGTGCAACCTTGCGAAATGTGATACCTTTCAAAAAGGTATGTAAATACTGAGCATGATGGTGTTATTACCTGTTTTCTGTGAAATGAATAATGCAATGTGAAAGTAAAAATAATATATTTATACATAGCAATAGTTACTCTCCTATGCCATTGTCCAACATTCAGAATATCAATAAAAAGCTGGTCGAACTCTGCTTGAATGAAACCTCATATTAAGAGATCAAGAATCTACTTAACCAATTGTGATGAAACTAATATAAGTATTGCAACTGAAACACATCTGGGTGATAAAGATGACACATGTAATTTCATAGATTGCCACTCAGTGCCTATCACCACTAAAGTGCCTATTACAACTAAAATCTACTCAGATTACTAGTACAAGCATTAAAAGAAAGCTTTTTCTTTTGAGAGTCAAAGCAAAAGACTCAAACAAAACCAACCTGTCTCTTCTTCTGTCCCTATCTCTCCTGTCTTTCTCTCGCCTATTCTCCTTTACATCGTTATCAGCATTTTCATCATCAGAAGGCATGTCTTCGTCCAAATCATCATCAAGCGCCGACACTTTTGGCTCCAATTCATTATTCTCTTCTAATATAGGGCGTTTTTGTATTCTGGGAAGGATCACATCACAAAGACGTTCTTCTCGAAGCAGTTCATCTATAAACTCATCCATGTGAACTATTTCAAACTGGCCCTCACGATTCTGCCTTCTCAATTTCCTGTTATCATTGTAAAGAGGTTCCAAATACTTGTAACAATCTACTGATGATCCTGTAAGTCTCATATAGAAGGCACCTAATGCACGCACATACTTGAACTCTTCATTTTTGATGAATTCTACTACAATATCCTTTTCAGGTTGTATTTGTAGCATTTTTAAAACTAAACATAGAAACGGCGTTGGGTATATGAAGCCGCCGTGCACGCCGCCGATATATCGTAATTCCATGGCCTTGTCGACCATTAGTTCTGCAGTTAAAGCAAAACATTCTTCCTTCCAGTATTTAGAATCGTATATACGTGATCTAATGATCTTTTCTATTAAATATTGAGGATTTGTGCCTCGTATTGACTTCGCATCTTTAACCGTGCGATTCGCCATTTTTGTTTTGAATATTTGACGCACTTGACAGTTGACAGATTAGGTACTGAAGTCTCAAAGAGACGGCATAATTTTTTTTATCTTCTTACTCCATAGTTATTCTGTGAATGTAGCCGTCGTGCTGTGCACTGTAATAGTTACTTAGTTGTACGGAAGATATTTTTTAATTCATAGCTTTTCTCTTTTAAGTTTTAATATGTAATTTACATGTAAGTAAAAATATCTTGTATACTAACATACATAACTATTATGATTTTTTACTTAATATTAGTTTTAATTTAAAAAAGACAGTTCGACACTAGTAGCCATTTTTGTGATGTAACGCATAAACCCAGAACAACTATTTATGGATTACACAAATTTTTGTCCCGTGTGGAAATCAAACCCATAACACTTGGCCCTGTGGCAGTGATGAACAGACTACTTGAACCCAAAGTTACACCAATACACGCCACGCTCCACCAGTAAAAAATTTAAAGTAATAAATAATTATTTATTTCTCGACGTTTTGATCGTTCGTAGTGTTTACGTTCCTTTCCTGACTAAGTATGGAAAGAAGCTGGAACGGATTAATTTCGAAAATGTCTTTCTCCGATATCTAACCTTGTACAAGGTTTAAAATTTGTACAGGGTACACTTGGTTTCAATATTATATACATATATATAGCATAAAATGTAGAACGTAATGTTACACACACACACACACACATACACACACACACACACACACATACACACACACATACCACATACGCGCGCGCACACACAATGATTGTAACATTTCTTATATAACAGATGTTAATTGATAAGACGTGTTAATAAATTGAAAAAATAACAGAGATATGAAAGAGCGGGGCCTTCTGTTACAAGTATTTCATATACTTAAAAGGACACCCCAACCACTAGGATAAGAATGACCAAATTTTTACGAAAATAAAGATATCTTTATTTTATTTTTATTGTTTAATATCCCAAAACTATAGTTATACTCAATCCATCCATAAGAAATAAACTAGGCGTCCAAAGAATTTAATGTAGGTAGTTAAATCACAGACGAATAATAACAAACAAACCTAATATGCCAGCAAAAATACATGCCAATTACACTTACATACAAAACTCACACACACATAAACAAAACAGGTGCTGTACTAAGGCGTATACATAAATACAATCATAGTCTCACCCCTATATCCCCAAAGATATAGGCAGATGTGATACACCCACTTTGTGGTATTACCCAAATAGTAGATGACATCAATACTTTCGTGCGCTTTTTAGAGATCTTTTTAAGCGGTTAATCGACGCTTCGCGTGACTAGAAGACTGTACTTTTCATGACTCAAAGAATCAGCATTGCCATTCGATATCGCACTTTCTGGGTAATTTCCCGGTCGACAGCAATATTTAGGAATTTTAAGACGCTGCCTAAAGCAGCAATTTATTTTTAATATATTTTTTTACAGTCCTATATTTTGTGCTATTTCATTATGTTTCATTTATAAGTAGTTAGATTTGTCAATGTTAGTTAAATTGTAAATTTTGATTGTTGTTTTTGTACAAATAAATAATAGTATTTTTAAAAGAATAACAAGATACCTATGTCACAAATAAGTCGATAAGTTATTATATTCATTGTATTAGCCGTTTTGGTAGCTTAATATGTACGAGTATATACTTAATAAAGAATATTTAAGTGTTCCTGAATACGGCCCATACGAAAAATGTAACATATGTATGACTTGTGGACATTACGTTTTGGCCACGCACTCATTTTTGTATATTGTAATTATGTATGTATGAGTTAAAGTTGCGATTATAACAGAAAGAGATGCGGTACATTTCTTGATAGACGATTGAAAGTAACACAGTTATTAGGATATGCATATGTAATTATGAAAAACCTAATGTTTGGTTTGTTTCTTATTATATAAGTGTGTGAGTTCTATCAAGTAACTTTTAATCAGATGAAAGTACTTAAAAAAATGAGTCTTGTGCATTATATAATAAGTTTCATTGGGTTTTATACAGTGTAACTGGCAAACTACAAAACAGAACATAAAGATGTTTGATGTATTGTGTATGTTCTGTTTTGTAGTTCGCCAGTTAGATTTCGGTTCATACACCTAAGGGTGCTCTGCAAATCTGATCTTCTGCACATGCTGATAAAATCTTTGGCATAAGTTAACCCTACATAATATAGTTAGCAGAGCTTGGAGAGCTTAATCAGTTTTATTTCAATGATAAGCATACACATTTTGCTTTTTACTAGACATTTTACCCTGTTGTGGATTTTACGTTTGGGCTTAAGTTAGCTATATTTGCGTTATCTTAGATAGTGATATTGTCATAATTTCTAAACATTTGAGTACATGTCAACTGTCAAATTCTGTATTATCGCGCTTTGTAAACGGTCTTCGTTTAAAAGTTCTCAATTATTTTTAATACCGCTGTAAGCAAATAGAATACGTATAAACAAAATAAAGTCAGTGATTAAGTGAAGTTTCAGATTTACTATGCAGAAGACAAAAAAGAAAAGGGGAGAGGAGGAACCGATGGAAGTGGACGAAGTACAGAATGGCGGGCCTTCGAATTTAGATCAAGAACATCTAATAAACGGTGATATAGATCATCTATCGGAGGAAGAAGAAGGCGGGATTCGTATCGGTGATATTTACATACCACCTGCGCCCGCACCTGCACTAACTTTCGATAGCAAGGGCCCTAGGTTAATTATTACTCATATTGTAAATGAAAACTTCAAAAGTTATGCTGGCGTTCAAACTCTAGGGCCGTTTCACAAGGTGAGTTAAGAAAAAAATATAAGTCAAGGTTGAAATGCTAAAGTAAATGTATTTATGTAGTTTTGAGGCTGCATAGTGTCTGATTAAAAATAATGTTTCTGCTATTTTCAATTTTATTGTTACTTTATTAATTTATGAGTGTCTTTACACTTCCTTATTTAAATTTGCAAGTAATATAGTTTCATGTATATTTGTTTGAGAGTTAAGTAGAACTACTATTGTTAGCCATTTAATAAAGTTCTGAAACCTCGGTTATTGATTAATTACCTCATATTGTGTCAAGATTATTCATAACATAATATGAGGTAATTAAACAGCTTTAGCACCTAATCAAGTTGGCAAATATTAGACAAAGATACAAAAACCTCTAATATAGCAATTTGTTTGATTTGAACTCATCATTATACATGAAAGCTCGGAACATGTTCATCATTCAGCCTTTAGCAGTCCTAATGCACAGAGCATTAGGACTGCTAAAAGTCCTAATGCTCTGTATACCATTCTCCTGATTTTGCTATGACAGTTTTATGTCCCTTTTATAAAAAGGCCAAAAGCAAGCATTATGCAGGGATGGCAAGTGATTCCTTTTGTATTCTAAAGACTGGATTACCAAAAACATTAGCTACTAGCATGCCTACTGTAACAAACTACTATATTATTAACTATTATTAACTGTATGTATATACTGCCTGGCTTATATATGTATATATATATAAGGCAGACTCAATGCCATGATGTTTATTCAACAGTAAAAGTGAAAAGAAAGTTAAATTCATCTTCTACGCTTTCTATTCTTCTGTTTTGTTTGAGTGTAGTGAATGATGAGAGAGATGTTCCTACAGTTTCACCCTCGTTTATCGTTACTGCGCCGCCCTCATGGGTCGTAGCATGATGTCATATAGCCTATATAATAGTCTTCCTCAATAAATAGGCTATACAACACTAAAATAATTTTTCAATTAGAACCAGTAGTTTCTGAGATTAGCGCGTTCAACCAAACAAACAAACAAACTTATTTTTTTTTATTTATTTATTTAGGACAACTTACAAAACATACACTAATACAGAGTTTACAAACTGTTTTAAAAATATGTGCTGAGTGTTGTTTCACTTACAAGTTGCCACGGCATGATTTGGGACAGTTTCATACAACTTTATTTTATCAAACTAATGAACATAAAAACTAACACTAAACTTAATACTAACACAAAACCAAGGGACAACAAATTATCAAAAATTTTACAGATAACATCTGTGAAAAACATCATGACAGTTATATACATTCCAAAGACATATTAAGTTTATACAGTCCATATACAAATACAAAAAAAATACAAACAAATACAATATATCATCGAGATTACAGTTCACAGTGACACATTTAGTCTCGCGATAAATACATACATTTAATCTCAAGGAGTATTAAATGATGCAATTACCTTGCTTTTAAAAGCTTTATAGTATTAGTATAGATATATACTTACCACTATCCTTGAAGAGGTTGACAGAGGTGTGTTACATCAACCTTGCGCTTTTCGGTTTATTATTAGGCCTATGGCTATCAACTAGGTACAGTTACAAAATTAGTGCTGCTAATTTCCTTTACGGGCAACCTCAATATAATTTTGCCCAAACCTATGAGTCGAGAGCTTATGTGCCTTAATTATATAAACTACCTCTCCAATGCTGAGGTTATAGTAACTGATACAGCTTTTATTTTATTTTAGAGTTTTACAGCAATCATTGGACCAAATGGAAGTGGAAAAAGTAATGTTATCGACTCTATGTTGTTTGTGTTTGGCTATCGAGCCACTAAGATCAGGTCAAAGAAGATCTCAGTGTTGCTCCATTCATCTAGCAAGTTCCCCAATATCACGAGTGCCAGTGTTGCTGTCCACTTCTGTGAAATTATTGATGGGGTGCGTACATATACTTTTCATAATGGTGAAGAAAACATCACAATGAGAAAACCTGCATGTTTGGGCGTTCTTCATAATGTTCTCTAAGATATATGAAGTCTGTCAACCCACATGGCCAGCATGATGCACTATGGCCGAACCCTTCTCATGCTGAGATGAGGCCCGTGTCACCAGTGGGACAGTTTAATACAGGGCTGATATTATACTATCATATGTATATATTTGTCTGAGGGAGAGGCTTGCCCAGCAGTGGGACATTATAAAAATCTCATGGAGAAGAAAATATATTTCTTACAATTTTGTCTGTGCATACTCTCATGGTTCTGTACCTCCCTAATGGTAGAAAGAGGGGTTACATTTGATTGGTTAAGGTGGCATAAGCTTATCCTAATGTAATAATGTAAATAAATAATAATGTAAGTCTCATCCAAACAAAATTTGCTCTTGCAGCGATTAACATTAGACAATGTATAGATTAGAGGATGTTTGAGAACATAAATATGATGTTAAATAAATACTTGATTGCCTTTTGTGGCATGTAAAGCAGAAGGCGACATACACAGGCAATATTTTACCACATTTAAATATTGGATGTATTTGTTAAAATATAAATGTTGTGCTATGTTCAATCTTGATGATAATTTTAAGGTTCCATACACAAAGGGTGCCATAACCTTATAAGTATGTGTAAGCCTCTTCACATCTTGTAGGATGGTATGAAACCCTTTATGTGTGTGTTATAGAGCAGTAATGCCCTTAGAAACATTCCCTAAGGCAATCATTAAGTGATGGATTGTTGCCTAGCAATTGATATTAACTCATCACTTTAAATTTACAGGATGGAGAAGAATTCACAGTAGTCCCTAATAGTGAAATAGTGGTATCTAGAACAGCTTTCAAAGACAACTCCTCATACTACACACTCAATGGTCGCAGAGTTCAGTTCAAGGAAGTAGCCAAAATGCTCAGGTCACATGGCATTGATCTTGATCATAATCGGTTTCTTATATTGCAGGTATATAGTTCTTACATATTCCATATTTATGATTTTGTTTAATTGGGGTTTCAGTGGTGAAATGGATCTCTTACAGATCTGATTTGTTACAAATCTAATACTGTATACTCAACTTTCAAGTCTTGGAATGCCAGACATCATTACAAACCTATATTGTGTCTGGCCACAGACACGCTATTGCAATTCAAAAGGTTAAAAATAATTTAAAAGCCGCATTTGTAATAATTCCTGTGCTGTGGGAGATTTTACAAACATTCATACAAAGTACATCCAGACTTGTTTTGATTTATGATTTTGAGGGCACAGAGGATTGAAAGAGTTCTTTTTTTTTTTTTATTTTTTTTAAGTATGTTGCCCAATTACTTTTGTGTTTGGTTATTCGGCTACAAAGTTAAATGATGTTTAATTCTTATACACACAGCAGTTCTTAATAGTCAAAGTTGCAAGCATCTATTGACTATGGTATACTCCATTTCACTTCAATTTTGAAGCCTATTCAGAAGCAGAGCCAAAAATTATTTAATTATTTAGGACTCAAAGTAACACTTATGAATGTTAAAGGGGTTAGTGAGTTTACTAGAATTACTGAATATATTCGACGAATATGCATGTGTGCAATGAAATCTAATCTTTTCATTATTGTTTGTTTCAGGGTGAAGTGGAACAAATAGCCATGATGAAACCTAAAGCTGCGAATGAGCATGAATCAGGTATGCTCGAGTATTTGGAAGACATCATTGGTACTTCTAGATACAAGGTAGCAATTCTATTATAGTTTTCTTAATATGGATTATGATTTCATCTATACGTCTATACAAATAAATAAAATTGTAGTGTCTGTTTATAATGTCAAAATAACAGCTTTTTACTAAATGCATATGGAAGTATATATGATACTTACTTATATATCAATAAATCAATTTTTTAAATGTTTGTCTGTCTATCTGTCTGATTAGCCGGAACAAACAGTTCCGGCTAATCTCGAAACGGCTGGATCGATTTTGACGGGACGTTCACTGCAGATGGCTGATGTTATAAGGAGAAACTTAGGCTACTTTTCTTTTGAAAAACTTAGAGGTCAAGAAGAAGAGGTCTTTTTTTGTTAAATTCCACGCGGAAGATGTCGCGGTTAACAGCTAGTCTATAAAAGATACTGAAAGAATATATTATGATCAGTATAGGCTGCTATACCCTTAAATTTACAATGTCTAAAATATTTTTATCTCTTACGTACTATGTGACAGAGTGGCAGACAATCTACCAAGCACCCAGTCTTGGCTTAGGCTCAGTAAAAAATAAATATTATATGGTTTTATGTGAAACTAGTTTTGCCTGCGCCTTCACTCGCGTAAAAGAAGGTTAGGTTAGTAATAGTGCTTTTTGCTGAATGAAAGCTAGCCTATATCCTTTTCTGGTCCCCCAACAACGTGTAAGTATGCAAAATTTCATGTTGATCGGTCGAGTAGTTGAGACGTGAAATCCTACCAAACAAACAAACCCACATTCGCATTTATCTATACTAATATTATAAAGAGGAAAGATTTCATATTTTGTTTGTTTGTAAGGGTTTTATTAAAAAATTAATTAGCCGATTAAAAAAATTCTTTCACCATTAGAAGGTTATATTATCAGTGAGAGAGTATTTTTTTTAAAGTACTGTTTCTAACATAACCTGCTCTACTTTTACGCGAGTGAAACCACGAGCATAGGCTAATAATATTAGGTAGTCAGGATTTACTATAGCAATAGGGCTACTAGAAATGAACTTGGTATACCAAGTTCATTTCTAGTGTTATAACACTGCCTATCTTTTTGATGATAGGCAGTGTTATAACACTAGAATGAACTGAGCTGTGCCAATGTGTATGTAATAATACAAATAATTATAATCATTAACAGGAACCATTAATTAAGTTGTATGACAAAGTAGAGGAATACTGCGAGTTGCGTAAAGAGAAGCTCAACCGTGTCCGTCTGGTGGAACAAGAGAAACAAAAGCTTGAAGAACCAATGAGAGAGGCTGTTGATCTCATGAACCTCACCAACACTGCTCTGAGAACAAGGAATATGCTGTTGCAGAAATATATGTGAGTTATGTGAAATACTAGCTGTGCCTATGAGTTTATCAGTGGAGCAAGTACATAAAACTACAATGTTAGATAAACCTATAAGGAAGCATTAAAATGCATAAAGAATACAGGTTTAGATATTAATGTATTCAAAAAAGTAACCTTCAGTTCAGAGAGCCCGGAAAAAATGCCTGACCTTCAGTTTGAATGTTTATAGGGGTAATGTTATGATTTCTTTTTGAAAGTTTTCAAATGAAATGATTGACGGTAGATATGGATATATATTTAGTGGTACCAGTTATAAGTAATATAAATACATGTTTAACTACGACCTGAGTGGTTGCGGGGATAGCTATGTGAGTGCATGTATTACTTGACAACAGTGCAAACTATTCTACAATAGAAAGAAAGAAAAGAAAGAAAGAAAGAAAAATATTTATTTTGGCACACAAGGGCACTCGCAAAAAATTAAAAATCAAAAAATTTAAGAATAGAAAACAAAAGTCTACAAAATAAAAATAAAAACAGAATAATAATAAAACTAGTAAAATAAATAAAAAACAAATACCAACACTATAAGTTAAATTTCTGCTCAATGGCAACATCACACCTTCCGCTTAACTAATCGGAAACTGCCTCCATTCAGGTCAAGGCTAGTATTGTCAATTTGTCAGTGTGCAGTGATACAAACAATAATAAAGTATTAAATTATTTAAGCTTAACATCATCTTTTTTATGTTTAGTCATGAAACCAATAAAATAATAGAAGCCAAGGACAAAGAAATGATAGAACTAAAAGAGAACTTGGCTAAGATAGATGAGAAATTAAAACATATCAAAGAAGAGTTGCAAGAAAAGACTACCGTTCTTAAGGCTGGAACTCAGTAAGTATTGATATGTACCTACCTATGTAGTACACATAAATAAATTGGTTTTCTTTGTTTTTATATATATTTTTTACTAACTAATTTGGTGGCACAAGTCCTACATTTAAGTAATATAAACTTTCAGAAAATACGATGGTCTCAAACAACGAAAAGAAGAGATAGCAGAAAAGTTGTTGAGTTGTAAGAAGAAGACTGTGACAGCACAAGCAGATCTTACACAGAGTAATAAGAAGAAGAAGAATTTAGACCAGCTTCTAGAACAGGAGAGAGGGAAGCTTATTGATTTGGAACTGGTAAGCTTACTTTAGACTAAATTGTTAGTTAAACTACTTTTAAAACTATATTTACCGACTTCTGCCGTCGGTTTGACTGTATTTTCAGTAACCCATGATAGACCTAGATTAGTGACCTGGACTTGTTAGTGCCTGAAACTGTCGACTGGCCAGATTATCATCTATCATTTACCCCACTTATATCACTATATGCCACCATACATTTGTTTTCGATAGTGGCCCAAAAATGCGTAATTCGTTAGAAAACATGTTAAAATTTGAAAATAAGTATTTTTTGCGAAATTGTCTTATTGTAATAAAAAACCTTGATACTGGTGTGATGACACAAATATTCAGAAGTGACATAAAAAAAACTTGAGAGGTGTCAAGGGACACCCGGATGGAACGAAGTTCCTTCCGATTAATTAGTGAAGGAATTGTAATAAAAATTTTTAATTAATTAATTTATAAATTTCCGAAAATCTAAAAAAATCCATAAAAGATACACACCCTACATGGCGCGTGCATAATAATAAGAAGTCTGTTAGCTCGCAGCTGGCCACAAGGTCACGCGTTTTTTCCATAATGAAGTAATCTGCTGGCGCATGAATGAACAGTGCGAGCGAGATAGCGTAACTACTTACGCACGCCGCACAGCTTACAATAGCTTACTATAGCAAAAAGTGTCGTGACAACTTTTCGTAAGAATTTTTCCGTCTAGCCCCCTTTCACAACGCGCGATAAGGAACTTCGTTCCAAAAACTGAACGAGAAAATGGTGCCGATTCTGTTGTCACAAAATTCTCTTATCTTAGTTAAAAATCTCTAAAATTTAGTTTAGTCCTGTCAAACGACATTTCGTATTATGAAATCTCTAAAAGTGACAGGACTAACCTAAATTTTAGAGATTTTTAGCTAAGATAAGAGAATTTTGTGACAACAGAATTGGCACCATTGTCGCCAATTGTAGAAATGGCAGCTGATTTTGTATGAGTAAGTACGATTTTTATTTAAAATATCAAAAATATCAATAATTTGGTTATCCATGGGCATATGGTGATATAAGTGGGGTAAATGATAGATGATAATCTGGCCAGTCGACAGTTTCAGGGTTATCCATTATTTACGCAACTGTATATTCGATACTGTCTGAAGGAGAGAGAGAGTTGTTACACATATGTTCAGGTCGGTATAACGTCCCGAAAATGTGCCAAAACTCCATGAAAATCTAATTATGTTCATTTTACAGATCCCAGAAAAAAACAGAAGAGAAATAGAAGATTGTGAAAAGCTGCTTGTTAAACACAAAGAAAATAAAAGGCTGGCGGAGGATGAACTACAAACAGCCGTGGCCAGTGTTAGGTAAGTCTTGAATTCAACTACTTTATACGGATTTTAATGCGTTATTTATTTATAGAACAACATTATAACATAATTTTGAAACTTAAAATTTTGAAACTCTGTTGCAAGTTACTTTTTACTGATATTTGAGCTATTTAGATTTACATAATATTGTCTTATGTTTACGCGAATGTTATACATTGAAATTAAACACTTTATACGGATTTTATCGCGTTGTTTATTTTACTTTAAACACTGTTATTACATAATTTTGAAAACTCTAACACTATTATTATTGAATTTTACTACTATTTAAGCTATATATTTTCTAATTAAAACTATTTATATTTAAGTATACACTTTGCCCCGACCGACGTTTCGGTTGCTTTACAGCAGCCATGTTCACGGGGAGACTTATTTTAAATTTTTCGCAACTTTTCGGTTGCTGCTAATATCTTTTAATTTCAATGTATAACATTCGAGTAAACGTAAGACAATATTATTGAACTTTATTGTACGTAACTGTGTCATATTGGCCTGCATGGATGGCATAATGATTATCTCGATACTGCAAATATGCCATATATTTCCGTTCATTCACGTAATTATCGTATTTTATGTAACACTAGCTGTCCCGACAGACGTAGTTCTCTGCACAAGAAAAAAAAATTATTCCACTCTCGAATCCACTTGAACACACAAAAAATTTCATCAAAATCGGTCCAGCTGTTTAGGAAGAGTTTAATTACAAACAAACGCACAAAAAATTATATGTATGTAAAGATGACTTCATGAATGGCGTAGTGGTTTAACTGGTCGCCTTGCCACTGTCGCTGCTCCTAGTGTTGCGGGTTCGATCCAAACGGTACAAAAATTAGTGTGATACACAAATACATTTTCCGAATCTGTTCATGGTGTCCGTTGTTTGGATGTTTGTAAAGTCGCCCACGGTACAAGGCATCCTGGTGCAGGAGTTGACTTTTAATAATCATATTGTAATAGGTATAATAATAATATGTAAAATTGGAATGCTTGCATATTTTATACGTCTGTTTATTTAAAGCTTGTACAGCACCGCGTAACAATGTATATATGCCTTTAAAACGTATTTTGGCAGTCATTTACAACCTCATAAGCTGTTTTCACGCTAAAATCAATCAAAATGTATTAAGTGATATACCTACGACAACATAACAAACTTTCGCATTAATATCCTTTTTTTTTTCAGAACTAAAACACAAGGTCTACAAGAACAAAAAGACAAGCTGCAAGCGAAACTGATGGATCTCAAAAAGATAGTTGACGAAGCCAACAAAGACTATAAACTAGCGGAGTCTGAACTCAAAATATATCTTAGCATTGAGAAGAAAGAAACTGAGAAATTGGAAAAGATGAAAGAATCTTATGAGAAAGCTGCTGCTGATTTGGATGAAAAGAAACCGTAAGTTGAATAACTAAAGAACATGTTACATGACATAAATATCATGTTACATGATATGAAATGTGACATGATATACAACTTAATACATTACATGATGTGGTTATGATACATGTTCTAAAATATGACGTGAGATTTCACATGCTATACAACTTGATATTATGTCCATAGCACATAATATGAAATTTTCTTTATCGTAAAAGTAGGTTAGGTTAGGCTAGTTTTACCAGTACTCTTAAATAAAATATAGCCTATGTTACTCGATGATAAATAGCTTTCTAATGGTAAAAGAATTTTAAAATCTTTTAACTAGTTTTTGAGTTAAACGTTTACGAACAAACAAACAAAAAATCAAATCTTTCATCTTTATAATATTAGTATAGATGTGACGCGATGCATAATATAATACATAATGTAATGCATGACACAATATATGATAATATTTTACTTAATATAATACATGACATATTATCACATCCTAGAGGTATGAGCCAGACTTCTAAACAGTTAACTGTCAAATAAAATAAATAAATATAAATAGTTTATTACCATATAGATGCTAGATGAGTTGAGGTTTAATTTATCAATAATAATAATAAAGTTTAAATAAAAATGGAGTACAATGTGTGGAACTTATTCTATGACTTGGAGTTAGCACAATAGTTAATAATACTGATTCCCAAACTAGGCTATAGCCTGTATGTTGGCAGCCAGTGCTATAGCGAATCTTTTTCCGGTGTAATAGGCACAGCAATAAATATTTACTCACTTTTTTAATTAGTGTTAAATTATTATTTCAGACTACAGCAAGAATTAGAATCAACACTGCCGGGTAATGAAAGGAAATTAGGAGAAGTGCACACGAAAATGCAAACATTAAAGAAGGAGGAAGCCAAAGTGTCAAATGAAGCGAGATCATTAAGGTTTATATGTATATCTCAAATATTTTTTTAAGGCAGCCCTAGTAATTAATGAAGGATTATTGAGGCGCGGGGGACTTTACAGAGTGTTGCTAGTTACTTCACAAATACTACAACAACAGATATTCGGCGCACAGGCAGTGGCAATGGGACCAGTTCTATTGTCATTGAGCCGAATGTTGTGGGTTCGATCCTCACACGGGAAACAAAATTGTGGCAGTAAATGTAAATTCACAGGAAAAATTTAGTGTAACTTTGACATTCATAAGTGTTACCTTGTAACCTAATTTGAATTTGTTTACTTGTCTATCTAAAGATATAAAGATAGAGGTATATACTCAGCTCTCTAATAAGCATAATCTTTTTTTCAGAGCACAACTAGAAGAATCTCGTCAAGCGATGACTGCCAATAAGTCTAGAGGTCGAGTGCTTGATGCTTTGATGAAGGAGAAGAGGAATGGTCAACTACCCGGCATTTTCGGTCGATTGGTAAGATACATAAGTTTTTTTTTATAATACCAAGGAAACAAGCATATTATACTCACTACTAGCCTGGAAGCTACGCCAGGGGTCTCTCTCGCATGATGTCGAGGGCCAACATCTGGGCTAATCATAACTTCCGTCGTTATTGATTAACTGTCGTGTAGTTAGTTCTCGATTGTGCTAGATGGCGCTGTCCTCAATAGAACAAAGTAACAGTTTTACGGTTAAACTGTTGAATTGGTTTTTGGGGTAAAAAAATATTACAATAGTATTCTTGTTAATTCTTCTAGCTATGCTAGCTATGCTAGAATACTTGTGTTACAGGTGGGTTCCCGACGGTAGTGCTTTAGGTGGAATTCGAACCCACGACCACTTGTTGGCGAGTAAATATCCATTGGACTTTGTATCCTGGAAAAGACAAAATGCGAACAAACTCAAGTAATATATAGCTAGTCTACATTAATATTATAGACAGAAAAAAAAATATTATTATTTGTAATAAACTTAAACAACCGATTTTAAAAATTCTTTCTCCTTCGCAAATCTACCTTACCCAGAAGTAGGTAATATAGCTTATGTCGCTCAGTCGCAGAATGTCCACTTTGGAAAATGTCTACCGTTCGCAAAATGTACCTTTTCCGAATGTTCCTTTCGCAGGATTTTACCTAAAAATGTCCACATATTTTGACATTTTGCGAACCGTAGACATTCTGCGACTGAGTCGCCTATGTAACATCACGGTATAAGCCACAAGAGCGGATCAGTAATCATAAACGTGAGTAAAACTGCAGGAGACAGCTAGTTAAGGGGCGATCCATAAATTCCTTCTGACGAATTACATGATTTTTTACTCCTTCACCGTGCTTGTCATAGCTGATCACTTTTATGAGACTCTCACCTCGTGTAACGCCACATGTTTAGCAATTTTAAATCTAGACATTATTTAATTAAAATAGCGGCTCCGAAATTAGTTTTATATTAGACTAGATGGCAACTTCGTCTGCTTACCATAAGAGAAATAGCCCGATTTTTGAAACATTTTCATTGATGCTCCGCTCCAATTAGTCGTAGCGTGATGTTATATAGCCTATAGGCTTTCTAAATTAATGGGCTATCCAACACTAAAATAATTTTCAATTCGAACCAGTAGTTCCTGAGATTAGCGCGTTCAACCAAACAAACTCTTCAGCTTTGTAATATTAGTATAGATTTTGAAATGTGACGTTATGAAATTTAGGACTCCTACCCCTTGTCACATTTCGTCGACCCCCTCTCTCCCCATTATTCTGGGCTCTAACCATAAAATAATCATTTCCAGGGTGACCTTGGCGGTATAGACTTAAAGTACGACGTGGCCATATCAACCTGCTGTGGTGCTTTAGACAACATTGTGGTTGACACCGTTGAGACGGCTCAGGCCTGCGTGGAACATCTGAAGAGACACGACATCGGACGCGCGACGTTCATCGCGTTAGACAAGCAACAACACTTGATGCAGCATGTACATAGATCTGCACAATAGTAAGTGTTTTAATCACTACATACATACATAGATTCACGCCTGTTTCCCAGAGGGGCAGGCAGAGACTACGGATTTCCATTTGCCACGATCCTGACACACTTCTCTGGCTTCATTTACTTTCATAACATTCCTCATACACGCTCGCCGGTTAAAGGTGCTCGTAACCTGGCCCTTATCCAGAACGTCTACGATCTAATCAAAAAACGTTCGTTTCGGTCTTCCCCTTGCGACTGTTCCATTCACACTAACCTTCTTTTCTTGCTTACATTCATTTTCATTCCTTTGTTCTCAAAGATATTGTTACGTGCTGGGTTCGACGGATAAGAATATAACACAATATTACCGACTAAAACACGTTTTATTCTAGTACACAATTAACTTTAACACACAACAAACACTATACTACACTTTTCCACTTTGACTGCTTCAAACTCCGTAGTATTGTCGCTTCCGTTCGCTTCGATGAACACATGACCGCTTACGATAGTAAACTGACTCGGCGGTGCGCGTGCGCTCTATTTATACGCGGGTAAAGTGCTTCTGGAGTTTTCCAGAAAACGTCACTCACGGCACGCAACAGCGCGATGGTTCGAGAATGTGCCAGCGCTTTCTCCACTGAACTCGTACCGACAAATACGTAATTCCGTAAGATGACAATAGATGGTGCTGTAATAAATTATTATTAGAAACCGCCGACTCTTCCCCACAGTGCCGACAGAGGGCATTAGCCGTAACAATATATTATATCTTTACATATTATAAAACAAAATTCCCCGCCGCGTCTGCCTGTCTGTTCGTGATAAACTTAAAAACTACTGAACGGACTTTCATGCGGTTTTCACCAATAAACAGAGTGATTCATGAGGAATGTTTAGATGTATAATTTGTTAAGGTTTTGTACTACCCGTGGGAAACCGGAGCGGGTCGCTAGTCTATGCTAATATTATAAAGAGGAAAGATTTGATTTTTTGTTTCTTTGTTTGTGAGGATTTAATCAAAAACTACTCAAACGATTTAAAAAAATTTTTCTTCATTAGAACGCTATATTAACACCGAGTAACATAGGCCATATTACATTTAAAAATGTACTGTTGCTAACATAACCTAACCTACTTTTAAACGAGCAAAGCCGCGGGCAAAATCTAGTTATATATTATAATATCAGCCCTGTATTTAACTTTTCACTGCTGGGCACGGGCTTCTTCTCAGTGTAAGAAGGGTTAGGCCTAGTCATCCACGCCGGTCCAGTGCGGGTTGGTAGACTTCACTTGTCTTCGAGAACATTATTGAGAACTCTCAGACATGCAGGTTTCCTCACGGTTTTCCTTCTCCGTTAAAGCGAACGATAATAAAATATTTATAAAAAATAAACATCGGGATAAAATCCGCATAAAGTAGTTTAATTTTAATATATAACATTCGCATAAACGTAAGATAGTATAATTTTATAAATACCAGCTATGAAATTTTATGATAATACTTAAACCCTCACAGCCGAATAACATCGTGTTATGTACACACGACTACACATCAAGTTAGACATCCTATACAGGGTGATTTTGAAATCGTGTAATTCCTTTTAACCACGCATTCTACTGGTGATATAGAATAACCCTGACAATATTTTTTCTTAATTAGAATAATGGTTTCGGCAAAATTAGAGTACAGATTTTTTTCATGAAATGATTTCAAATAGTCATATTTTAACCACCTGACACAATCTTAATATTTTACTAATTTAAAAATAATAACATAACAATAACTGATGTCGTAAATAATAAGGGGCAATAAAAAGGACCGCCCGTTATTATTTACGACATTAATTAATAATATGTTATTTTATTTTAATTAGAAAAAAATAAAATTGCCTCGGTTGGTTAACATATGACTATCTGACACCATTTCACGAAAAAAATGGAACAATAATTTAAAAAAAAAAATAATTCTAATTAAATAAAAACATGGTCAGGGTTATTCTATATCACCAGTAGAATACGTGGTTAAAAGGAATTACACGAATTCAAAATCACCCTGTATACGCATAACTACGCTACATACAAAATAGAGAATTGTCGGAAAGGGACAGTGAATAGTGGTGTCGATGTAATGGTAAGGATAGAGCGTAACAAAAATATAACGCACTCTCTTGCACGATTCGCAGCGTTCAACTTCTAATAGTTCAAAGTCCAAACAGTCTAGGTTGTTGTGTCGCTGTGTGTACTGCCGCTTCAATCAGAGGTACCTGTCCCTTAGGGTCCTTTTGCAGCATGTGAGTTTTGGTATCAGGTGGTATTAGAATCCTGAAGCCTGCCTGGATGGGTCTAAGACCAGTGTCCTAGAACTGTCCATAGTCATAACGACCATCTCATGTGTGTTAAGAATTACATACGAATTTCTGTTTACTAAGATTCTTAATTCCAGCCCAGAGAACGCACCGCGTCTCTTCGACTTGGTGAAAGTGAAGGATGAGCGAGTGCTCCCAGCGTTCTACTACGCACTACGCGACACGCTCGTGGCTAAAGACCTGGAGCAAGCGTCGCGCATCGCGTACGGACATACAAGATACAGGGTCGTCACGCTCAACGGGGATGTCATTGAGATTGCCGGTAAGTGGTTGCCTACTGCGACATCTACTACGCACTACGCGACACGCTCGTGGCTACAGACCTGGAGCAAGCGTCGCGCATCGCGTACGTACATACAAGATACAGGGTCGTCACGCTCAACGGAGATGTCATTGAGATTGCCGGGAAGTGGTTGCCTACTGCGACATCTACTACGCACTACGCGACACGCTCGTGGCTACAGACCTGGAGCAAGCGTCGCGCATCGCGTACGGACATACAAGATACAGGGTCGTCACGCTCAACGGAGATGTCATTGAGATTGCCGGTAAGTGGTTGCCTACTGCGACATCTACTACGCACTACGCGACACGCTCGTGGCTTCAGACCTGGAGCAAGCGTCGCGCATCGCGTACGGACATACAAGATACAGGGTCGTCACGCTCAACGGAGATGTCATTGAGATTGCCGGTAAGTGGTTGCCTACTGCGACATCTACTACGCACTACACGACAAGCTCGTGGCTAAAGGCCTGGAGCAAGCGTCGCGTGTCGCGTACGGAAAGTATTAGAGGGTTTTCTATCAAGATATTTTTAGTAGCAACACGAAGACTGGAACTGTATCCGAAGAATAGTAAAAGGCTAATGTTTATACGTAGAACTCTAACTATATGAATTTTAATTAGATTGGCAGAAGTATTTGACTGATTAACAAAATGTGCCTCTTTCATGACAACCAATATGGCTTTACTAAGGGTCGTTCAACAACGGATGCAGGAGTAGCTTTACTTAAACATATATACAGAGCGTGGGAAAACTCACAAAATGCTATTGGTGTTTTTTGCGACCTCTCAAAAGCATTTGACTGCGTCTGTCATGATACGCTCATACGGAAACTAAGGCATTACGGTGTACAGAGTAATGCACTGGATGTAATTACGTCGTATTTGAATAACAGGATTCAGTGTGTAGATGTCAATCAAATCAAATGTCAATGATCAATGGTACAAAATCAAATAGCTTACCTGTAAAGCTAGGGGTGCCGCAAGGTTCGATTTTAGGCCTATTTTTATTTTTAATTTATATAAACGATTTACCTTTTTATTTGAACAATATTTGTGACGTTGTACTGTTTGCTGACGATACTTCCTTAATATTTAAAGTAAATAGGAATAGGGACCATTTTGACGAAGTAAACAGTGCATTGATTCAAGTAACAAAATGGTTTACTTTAAATAATTTAGTACTGAACCCCAAAAAAACAAAATGTGTTAAATTCATACTGCCTAATGTAAAACATCTTGATCCTAGCATAACATTGAACGGTGAAGTACTGAAAGCAATAGAATCCACAGTATTCCTGGGCATTACACTTGATTCAAAGTTACAGTGGGGTGCGCAAATATCTTGTCTCTCAGCGAAACTTAGTTCGGCCGCTTACGCCATTAGAAAACTCCGTGGATTAACTGACGTTGATACAGCTAGATTAGTTTACTTTAGTTACTTTCACAGCGTTATGTCATATGGAATATTATTATGGGGAAAAGCAGCTGATATACAAAGTATTTTTATATTGCAAAAAAGAGCTGTGCGTGCAATTTATCAATTAGGAACTAGAATCTCGCTCCGAGAAAAATTTAAGAATATAGGTATTTTAACTGTAGCATCACAATATATTTATTTTAATATCATGCATGTCCGTCAAAATATATATTTATACATAAAAAATAGTGACATACATAACATCAATACTAGAAATAAATATAAATTATGTGTTCCATTCTACCGTCTACATAAAGTTCATGGTTCCTTCATGGGTCTTGGTATACGTTTTTATAATAAAATCCCGAGTAATATTCTAATCGTAAACGTAATATTCTTTTACCAGAGAATAAATTTAAAGTTAAAATTAAAACTTGCTTAATTTCTAAAGCATATTATAATATAGATGATTATTTAAATGACAAACATCCATGGCACTAATATTAGATCACAGGATATTAAATGACCAATACTAACACTTATGTTTTTTTTTAATATATGTATATATATATATTTTTTTTGTAATATTACACCTTGCTTAAGCTGGAATTTGCATTGTTGTTACATTCAGTCGTATTTTAATCAAGAAGAATGTGCAATGAAGACAACTCGTGATTATGGACAGTTCCGTTAAGCTTTCTTTTGAGTCTTATTCTGAATTCTGGTTTAATGGAATTCGATAATTTACTTACTACATTTTATTTAAACAATTAGATTAAACTACGGACTATAATCACGTCTTGTCTTGATTATTTATGTACATGTAAGTGGATGCTCCTATTTACCATTCTGCTGCTTTAGAGGCTACCATCAATTTTTATCAAATGCTTGACTATGTTGAGTAGTAGTTCATGGAGAAATGGTTGCAGCACCTTACAGTTATAATTTGTAAACGAAATATTATTGTACACTTGGCGATTAAAAAGAGTGGCTATGAGTTTCTTGCCCGTTCTTCTCATGAGCCCTACACACCCTTGCTTTGCTGAACGTGGCAGTAAATGTACATTCACAGGAAAAAAATTACGTGTAACTTTGACATTCATAAGTGTTACCTTGTAACCTAATTTGAATAAATTTATTTTGATTTTGATTTTGATTTTTGTGTTTCCAGGTACTATGTCCGGTGGTGGCAAGACCACAATGCGTGGCAGGATGTCTAGCTCAGTACAACAGGACACGAGTGAACAAGATCCCAGAGTCCTTCAGGCTAATGAGAACAAACTGGCTACTCTAGAACAGAGGTACCTTAAGCTTTATTGTAAAATCTGTGTAATAGATTATTAGCCATTATTTTTTATTTTAAAATATGAAGTTACGTTATCCAAAATCTAAAATATATTTTAATCTACACAAAAATAAATAAGATAAGCCTTTGAATTCTGTTAGAAGGAGTATTAGTTAAATGACAATAAAATGTGCAAATATTCAGTGAAGGAAAGCTATGTAAATGCAGTCGTGCGAGGGAAATGTCGTGACACCTCACCAATATTAATATTCCTTTATTTTGCAAACGGTATTGATGCTATTTTCAGAAAACTTTTCTTCACAATGTTATTTTCTGTTATATATAACGAACCAAATCAAACATTAACGGTATATTAATACGACGTAATAAAACGATTAATTATAATTACTCCCTTATTTTGCAAGTAGGTAAATTTGATTTTATTGCACAAAATGATTATTTTTTTGCTGTTGACCTTATTATGTCTGGCATTCCAACAGTTGACAGGTTTAATTGTTATACTCAGGTTAACAGAGTTGCGCGCGGAACAGTCGGAACTAGACGAGTCGTCTGTAGCGCTACAGCGCAGCACACGCGAGGGGCGGACGATGCTGAATAAACTTAATATTGAACTGAAGAGTTTAGTTGAACAAGTGCCAATTATGCAGGTCATTTTTTTTAATATACATTTTATAACCTCTATATCACACGGGTTATGTGATGCAAAATAGGTTTTTAACCCCCGACACAAAAACGACTGGGTGTTATAAGTTTGACGTGTCTGTGTGTGTGTCTGTCTTTGCTGTCGTAGCTGCCGAACGGATGAACCGATATTTAATATTGTTTTTTTTAAAGGTGAATTAGTTGGGAGTTTTCTTAGTTACGTTTGATGAAAATTGGTTCAAGATGGCCGCTACCACAAAATGGCGAATTACATTTTATTTTTCACAGCTCCTTCAATATGGGTATCAAATGAACTTTGTGTCGAGGGTTTATTAAATTTTTAATTTATTACATACAAATATTTAGATTTTATGACATAGATATGAGTTCTGATTTGCATGGCTCAAAATCTTGTAATATTTTGCCTTTCAAATGCAGATTTATACCTGTCATATTAGCTTACAAAGAAAAATGTATATGCGTAAAATTTTGAAAGAGGTTCGGTTAGTCAGACTGAGTGCATGCATCGCATATTAGTTTATGTGGCAGTCTCGCTACCGATTATTGTGAATTTTTAATAGAACTTGTAAGACTTGGGCTTCATTTGCGTTCTTTTTAATGTGAGTAAATTTTTATCGACATAGATAATTATCGTAAGGAAAAGATAAAATAAGTATTTACAACTAAATGGTCCGTTAACTCTTGGATATTAGCTTTATATTATTATTTTACTATTTTTATGTTACAATTATCAGAATCAAATAAAACAACAAGAAGCTAAGGCGGCTAAAAGCAGAGTGGATCCAGCTAGAAAGGCTGAATTAGAGTCTGTCCTGAGTACTGCCCAAGAGAAACTCGAGAAGGCGAAACTTGATGCGTCTGAGGTAAGCATATAAATATTCATAACACATTAACTATTACTAAGGCCCGGTTCCTATATAAAGAACGTATAGTTAAAACTTAAATGTCATGTCAGTGACAAATTTTCACAGAATAGGTGTCAAAAAAGAAACTGTCCGTAGGTAAAACGATTCAGTATTTTGATACAGGAATCAGGGCTAAACGGTTTAGTATACATGTATTAGTCAGTTCTTTTATAATTTAGTCAGTTATTTTATTTCATGAAAGAACCGCCACTAGTGAGTACGCAACTGGCAATCGCCTATTTTCCAGCTTATGAAATGATAGCATGGTGAACTATAGTCAACCCTTTCTCATACTGAGAAGCCCGTTTCTAACTCTATGAGGTTTTAGTTCATGTGTGTCAAGTCTGCCAATTCACACTGGACTAGCGTGGTGAATTATAGTCAACTCCTTCTCATACTGAGAAGAAGCCCGTCTCTAACTCTATGAGGTTTTAGTTCATGTGTGTCAAGTCTGCCAATCCACACTGTACTAGCGTGGCGGCCTATCACTTATCGCTTCTCATACCGAGAGACCTGTGTCTAGTTGTGGGACAGTTTATTAACTAATGCTGTTGTATTTTCAGGTGGAAAAAGAGGTGCATGGCGTTGACGTTAAAATCACAGCCGTCGCTGGTGGCAAGGTAAAGGACTTGCAGAAGAATGTCGATGATCTCTCTAAGAAGATCGACAAGGTGTCCTCCGAGATCACTAAGCTGAGAGTTGCTATCAATACTAGCGTTAGGTAAGAAAACTATCTCCCTTGTCGTATTTTGTATCGCGGGGAATACAAAGAACACCGAAAAACAGACCAACCATTTGAGTATAACCCAGGTATTATAAGTAAAAATATCTGGGTTCGTTATGTAATTTAGTTTTAGTTAAAAAAACACAGCTCCCTCACTAGTAGTAATATTGTAGGGGACTATACAAACATTTAAACAACGGACACAAATAACGTCGAAAATCGGAACAACAGTTTGAGTACAACCCAGATATTATAAGCAAAAATATCTGAGTATGTTACATTTAGTTTCAGTTTAAAAAAGGACAGTTCCCATACTAGTAGTAATTCCTGTGTCACGGAGTACTTTACAAAAAAATTAAAACTACAGACATAAAGAACGCCCAAAATCGGAACAACAAAATTTGTTGACCACAAAAATTTTTGTTCCGTTTGGGGATCGAATATACCATTATAACACTCGCAGTAGCAATTGCGAGGCAACTACTTACACCACTACTCCATCTGTGCAATGTATATTATATGTAAGAGAATGTTAATTTGTTTGTCTCAATGGTGCGGTGGTAGTGAATATCATTACTGGACATTAAGTCTCTGGTTCTTTATACGGGTTGAGTAAAGTTTTATAGAGATTTTTAGTAGCAGCATAGAGTCTGGAATTATGCCCGGTAGGCTACAATAGGCTTGCTTGTTAAGCACCCGGGAAGCAAACCCGGGTGCTTAACATTCTCATTCACAGCAGTTTTATACACTACCGCTTCACTATTAAGACTTTTAGTAACTATAAAAATGTCATAATTTATGTTTTGATTTTAACAGGAACGCAAAGAAATCCAAAGACAAGATTAACCAAATGGAGACAGATCTAAAGGAGACAGAGAAAAACATCGAAACATTGAACAATCAGAAGAAACAACTCACTTTGGAGAGCCAACAACTGCAGAAGGATTTAGAAGAAGTAGGTTACATTTTCTCGTAGTTGAGAGCATTATTCACTCCACTCAAACTTAAAATACATACAAGACATAAGAGGAAAAATCTCTTGTTTTTGTAATAGACAAGCCCCACTCTAAGTTGAATTCTTATGTTGCGGGGCCTTTACAAACATTAAAGCAACAGACGCAAAGAACAGCCAGTTTCAAAATGGTCGTTGGTTAAGCTCGGATACCGGCGCACAGTGATCAATTATTGAGTTTCAGCTGGACGGCATTCAAGTTGATTGCTAAAACTCAATAATTGATCACTGTGCGCAGCACAGCGTTGGTTGAGAGGAACCACTTCGACGTCTGTGCAGTTAAATATTTTGAGTAAGATTCAAAATGAATGAAAATTATTTAGTACTTGGCTCTCAGTGGGATAAGTGAGACGTAGACCTTTTAACGATATGCATTAGTTAAATCCTGTTTAGTTATTTTAACTACTTATGTTTGGCTATACCTACTAAGGTTTGCATCCATTTATAAATTCCTTACATTCCACAGTTAGAAGAACAAATCTCGGAAGGTACGGGTGAATTCTCCGAGCTCAAACAAGAGATCTCTAAACTTCAGAGCAAAGAGAACAAAGTGAAAAGCGAGCGGCTAGAAGCCAACAACGCTGTCTCTAAGATGGAAAAGACTATACACGACTGTAAGGGCAAATCACCTATGTGGGAGAGAGAGGTAAGAACCTAGAATACTCTTTTTTAATATAAATGTACGAATGGGGTGACTGTTGGTCTGACATCTACAGGTCTCCAGTTCAATCCCATAGCTTGAAATCTGACTTCGAAGTTATGTGCTTTTTAAATAGTAAAACATCGTGTGGAAAACTGTATATCTAAGAGTTGTCTATAATGTTCTCGAATATATTTGTAGTCTGCCAACAAGCACTGGACCGACGTGGTCGACATCTATCATTCTGAAGGGATAGGCAAAGTTGTATGATACGCATATATCGCCAGCCGTATGGATTTACATACCACGATATAGGAGGCGAGCTAACAGGTGTCTACCTCGCACAGTTCCAGACTCTGTACTGGTATTGAGAATATCTTGACAGAAATCCCTAAAAACATTTGCCCAACACTGGCAACGAATCTAAACCCTCATGCAAAACAATCGCATTCACAATCGCATTATAACAACCTTTTTTATAATATTGCCATAAGTTATTTTTTTTATACAACTAATTTGGCAAACAAGCAAACGGCCTATCTGATGGTAAGTGGTCACCGTAGCCTATGTACGTCTGCAATACCAAAGGCATCACTTGCGCGTTGCCGACCTTTTAGGAAAAAAAGGAAGTGGGAAGGAGAAGGAGTGGGAAGGGGGAAAGAGGGTGATTTGGCCTCCGGCACTCTTACTCACCAACCAAAACACAACAGTAGGAACACTGCTATTTCACGTCGATATTCTGTGAGAGGGTAGTCCTTCTCCGGTCGAGCACATTCATGCTGAAATCAGCGAGGCTCTACTACTCATCAACGTTTACGCGAATGTTAAACATTGACACCAAAATAAATAGTTTTACATTGTCATAAGGAAAAAATAAATAATTTGATTTAGCCTAAATTATGTTTTTACGTATTTAATATAAAAATACTGACAGGCCTTTTTTTATTTATGACGGCAGAGTAATAGTATAATAGTTTCAAAATTATGTAAAAATTATGTTTTAAATGAAATAAACAGCGCGATAAAATTCGTATAAAGTAGATTAATTGCAATACTTATTTTTCTTATTTCCTTCTAGCTTGGAGCCCTAAAACTAGAAGACCCTGGTTTAGAGGGCATTCTTGGAATTGAACCCATAGTTCCATTAGCACGTCATACCCCGGAGGAGTTAGAGGAATTAGCAGTCGACGAACTGCGCAACAGGCTCGCTGCGCAAAAGGCCCGGATTGGAGAAGCCAAGCCTAATATCCAGGCGATACAAGTAAGTTCGATAGACGGATGGTGTAGTGATTTTAGTGCTGATAATATGGCGCTGTATGTTGCGAGTTCTATATATGTTCTATTGTCGTGTGGGTTGATAAATTGATGTCTGAAATCTTGAGCCTATTTATAAACGAACTGGGTGCGCACTGGGCTTGATGGACTATGGCGTGACCCTTCTCATACTGAGAAGAGCCCGTGCTCAGCCATGGGACAGTTTAATACAGGGCTGATATTACAGGGTGATTCGAACGGAATAACAGCTTCAAGACAAAAAAAGACAATGAATCGAATTAGGCGTTGACGGGAATCCATTGTAATTAAATCAATTGGAAGAGTGAAACCCGCGCCATTCATCCTCAGATTGCCGACCCCAACTATTGCAATAGAAAAAAGGTTGATAATAGCGAACTGCTCTGGATAGAGATAGTCGCGTTGTACGATCCGGGCGTACTCCAACTTGCAGTTGCGAATTCCGGATATGCCTGGCGGGTACCTCTCAATTATTAACCTCTGAGTCTTCTTCGAAGAGGTTAATGAAAACACTATGTGGGTCTGTGTGTCTGTCTGTTAGTGACAGGCATAGCTCCGGAACCACTGGACCGATTGACTTGTAACTTGGTGTTCAGACACCTTTGGTCATCACTCGCTCGAGTTTAAATATGGGCCCTGTGGGTCAAAAGAACCCTGAGATATAGGGGTCACAAGGTCATAAAGTCAGGGGTCCACCAACAGGATAATTTGGAAGTCCAAGGGAGAGGCTTTTGCCCAGCAGTGGGACATTACAAAAAGCTGATGGAAAAAGAAAAGAAAAAGATCCTGGGTTTTTACACCCATCTCGTTAATTGTATGATTTATTTGTAGAGCGGAATAAGTTGACTAGTCTATAACCAATATCTGTTGTTTTCAGGACTACAAGGTCAAAGAGGAATTATATCTGAGGCGAGCGTCGGAATTAGAAGAAATCACTCAAAGAAGGAATGAGATGAGAGAAGTGCATGAACAATTGAAGAGAAAGAGGTCTGAAGATTTCGTTGCAGGTATGTTCACGAAGCAGGGGTAGTCCCACAAGGTACCGACGACCTGGTAAAGGTCCCGGAAAGCGGTTGGACGCGGGTGGCCCAAGACCAGTCTCTGTGGAAAACCTTGGAGGAGGCCTATGTCCAGCAGTGCAGGTCTTTCGGCCGTATTATATAATAATGTTTTATTATAATACATCGTGAATGTCGCCATACATCTATGAGAAACACATTGTGCAAACAAGAGCTTACAGCAGGCAAGAGTCTTCCAGCACTATGATACGGCAAGGATGGCGTAGTGACGTAACGTGTGACGGAATTTATGTATGGCCCCTAATGCTTGCATGGTCATTTTATGGTTGCAATCTACTAGTATGGCATCCGGAGATTAAAGCCGGCATCACACGGTCCGGTTATCCGAAGCACAATTAGTTTTAGGTGGTCAACTCGCACAATTTGTCTGATCCACATATAGTTGTTCTGAGGGTGTTCATTGTGTCCGTTGTTTGGATGTTTGTAAAGTCTCCCGCGACACAGGAATTATTTCTAGTGCGGGTGGCAACTCCCGCACTTAACTTTGTTTAAAAATATGAGATAAGAATAAATTGTGGTCCATAGCACTCAATCTGAGCAGCTAATCCATCTCACTCTCATAGTCCGATAGGACGACAATACGGCGTCCGGGAAAACTGGCACAGGACAACTTGCTTTCTGAGGCAATTAAAGGGAATTTATCCCGCCTTTTCTATTTTTATTTAACGTGGGGAAATGCTATGACGCCTCCCTGTCCGCGGAAAATGGGAGCGGGATTATGTCGGGCTCACCCGGGAAATGATGGAACGTTCCGGATACTACCGGCTAAACCTACCACGGTGTTTAATTCGCTGCCTTGCGTCGTACGACATCAAGAAATTTAGCATTCACGTCAGGGTATACAAAAGGACATATATAGGGTATCCCTTCTCATGCTAGGAAGTGGCTCGTGCACAGCAGTGGAACAGGTTGTTCAGGTCTGATATTATTATTGAATTTCAGGTTTTAGTAAAATAACTGCCAAGTTAAAGGAGATGTATCAGATGATTACACTGGGAGGCGATGCAGAATTGGAATGTGTTGATTCGTTGGACCCATTCCTCGAGGGCATCACATTCAGGTAATACTGATATTTTTTTTTAGGTAAAGTAGGCATGATGACTATAAAACGATTTAAGCCTGTATTTTAGATTAGCAAGAAATATTGAACAATAAAATTATTTTTCTTTTGTCACATAAACTAAAAACGACGCAGATACAAATTTTACAAAAGAATGACGTCACAATCCCCCACTCCCGAACTTTAATGCGTTATATTTTAGCAAATTTTTATTGTATTGATAAAACAAAAAATAGACGTCCAATATCTAAATAAATAATTTTTAACCCCATCATGCCTATTATGGTAAAATGTCGGATGCACACAATACACATAATAAATAAAACACAGTATATTCTTAAGAGCGTTTATTCCGACGGAGCCGATTTCGCGGGTTTTTATTGTCCTATTTTGTTACAAATAAATAACAATGAATAAAAAAGAAATTAAAATCTTAAAGTTCCATTGTTTATTAATGGAATGTTAAAGAGAAATATATGAGCTTTCATAATAAATATTTTAAAACGGATGAATTTAAATTGCGCATTTTCGTAAAATCTGTAGTATAGGGCGAGTTAATTGCTCGCTAGAGCAATAAAAACAAATCGTTCTATAATTCCGTAAATGTGAACTATATAACCACAAGTTGTACAGGGCAATGTATTAATAAAAATGTGTACATTCATTCATTATTTTTAAGAAAACAGTAGGTCAAAACAGAGCTTTTAGCACAATATTGGCGCGCAAAACTGCTCTTATTTCTAAAAAACTACTGTGGTTATAAAATAGATACATACATATTTAGGAACGTTAAGATTCATATTACGTCGTATAAAAAAATTGGAATCTAAACGTTTTATTTGTAATTGATATGATTTTTTTAAAACGACCTATAAATCTCGAAGCGCGATGCCATCTCGGCCATACCGCGCTAGGCGCTCTCAGGGGGTGGACGTAACGCTTGTCACCGCGCCCGCCATATTACGTAAAAATAGAATTTTAGTACCTTAATAGCGCGGCTGAGCCTTCTTGATCCGTAAGATTTTCACTACTTATTTTTTATAAATATGAAAATTTGATGTGTCTTGATTTACATATTGTCGGCCTCGATGGCGTAGTGGTTAGTGTAACCGACTGCCACGCCTGAGGTCGCGGGTTCGATTCCCACACAAGTCTAACATTTGTGTGCATGAACACGGATGTTTGTCTTGGTCTGGGTGTTTCTATGTATAATAAGTATGTATTTACAAAAAAATAAGTATTTATGTATGTTTATCCATTGTCCATTTGGGCTAGATGGTGATGTGTGTACATGTGATAGAATATATTATTATTACTATATTATGTATTTGACTGACGTGTTGGTCTAGAGTCTAGCGATTAGTATTGTGGCGCGATCAAACACGGGCCGGACGGGATTTGTAATGTACCTACTATCTATATATCGCACCTTGAACGATATATAATAAACCCAAAATATGTTCCTACATATGTATGTCTGTTATAGACTTTGATACCATTCAACCGACGTATTCCAATCCGGTTTCATTAGAAAGGCTGTAATGAGAAGATGGTTTTAAAACAAAAAATATTTTTTTTTCCTTTTATAGCGTATATTTCAAGTATATTTTTAGTAATCTTTGTGTAAAAGAGGACTGATGTAGAGATGAATAGTTTGTATGAGTTAAGCAATCTAAGTAAATATAAGTATATTTATCAGTTCTACTCAGAGACAGAGAGACATGAGTTCGTGGATAGGTACATGATAAGCAGTATCCACGAACTCATGTCCCTCATTGACTAAAATACCTTGTTGTAAAAATCAGATAGTAATATTATAACGCTGAAGAGTTTGTTTGTTTGGTTGAATGCGATAATCTCTGGAACTATCAGTTCGATTTCAAAAAATATTTTTGCACTGTTCATAAGTACAGTGGTTTTGTATTTGTTGAGGTAGGTTATAGGCTATAAAACATTACTCTATGACCCACAGGGCGGGCGCAGTAACTGTAAACGTGGGTGAAACCGCGTGAACTAAAACGTAATTATGTGTTATTTTCAGATTACAAAAAATGTGGGTAAAAAGAATAAAGCCAAAACGTATGGGTATACTAAAAGTGAAGTGAGTACTTTGGTGAATAATTTGAAACTGGCAAGAGAGGCTAAAAATAAGTAAATTTTATTTGTTGGAGTCAATCAAGTTCTAAGTAATAGTGTTATGTGATATGTCTCACATCAAATTATTTTATTACAGAAAAATACTATCTAATTTAGCAAATTCAAAGGCACTAAATTGTACAGATGCGATTCTACAAAACCAAGTAATTTTTGATAAAATTTTGATATGCTTTTCTTTATATACGTTCCACTTCGCGATTTTAGTTGTAAATATTTGGTATTGTATTATAAAATAAAAAATAGCACTGGAACAATTAGAAAAAGAGCAAAAAATAAAAATTCAGCAATGTGGTCTTTTTGTCGATCAAGAGCTGTTTTTTTTGGGAGCCTCGCCGGATGGTCTGTTTGAAAAGGGCATTGTAGAAATAAAGTGTGCCCAGTTCTGCATTTGGAATAAATGCAGATGAAGCAATTGCACAGAAAAAATAAAATTTTGGAACCAAGATGGTTCCGTGAATAAATCACACGATTGGTTTTATCAAATTCAGGGGCAATTACATATTGCCCAAAAACATATTTGCTTCTTTGCAGTATGGACAGGCAAAGCCTTTCAAATGAAAATAGCAAAAATTTACAAAGACGATGAATTTTGGAGCCAGAATATGGAAGCAAAATTGATAAATTTTTACAATAAATGTCTCTTACCTGAGATTGTAGATCCCAGAAAGGCGCGGTCAATGCCTCTAAGAGACACAGTTTATTGAGAGTGTTTATTCATGTTGTCGCGGAGGACTTTACAGACATTCAATTAACGGACACAAAGTACACCCAGACTCGAAACAATAATTTGTATATCACACAAAGTGTTGTCTTGTGTGAGGATCGAACCCATAACACTCGGCGCAGTACTTAACGGCGAGGGCAAAACACCAACAATCTAATTGTATTTTTAAGCCGGCTTATCAATATTGTAAGTGAGGCCCGGTACAGATAAAAGGGATGGAGTGGAATGGAGTGGCAAAAGAAATACTATTTGATAAAAAAGACTGGTCGATCTCGGTTTTATGGACTTGCAATCATCCTTTTCTATCTACAACATCAAATTCCATAATGGTTCTGGGCGTGATCGCATGTTGCTTGACTCATAAGTTGCTTGCATTGTAAGTGGATGATCCTGTTTCACTATATTTACTTTTAGAGGCTAATAACATTTCATATCAAACAAGATTAATTAATTGCTTGAGTATAATCATAGTATACATACATACATAAATTCACGCCTGTTTCCCAGAGGGGTACTGAGAGACTACGGATTTCCATTTGCTACGATCCTGACACACTTCTCTGGCTTCATTCACTTTCATAACATTCCTCATACACGCTCGCAGGTTTAAGGTGCTCTTAACCTGGCCTTTATCCAGAACGTCTCCGATCTGATCATGAAACGTTCGCCTAGGTCTTCCCTTTGCGACTGTTCCATTCACACTAGCCTTATAAACTTTCTTAGTCAGTCTGTTCTCATCCATTCTTTCTACATGCCCAAACCAACTTAACATACCCGTTTCTATTCTCGTCACTATATCCACTGTTATGCATCTCTCTCTAATCACACTATTCTTTATTCTATCTTTCAGAGTCACACCACATATATTTCTCAGCGCTCTCATTTCTACAGCATTTATTCTGCTCTCATGCTTCTTTTGCCATACCCAACTTTCACTACCATGCATAAGTGTAGGCACTAATAGTCCTCTATGAACAGACAAACGTGCCTTTTCGGATACATTTGGACTGTTCATAAAAGCGCGCAGAGCGCCGTTCACTTGATTGCCAGCAATCGTTCTTCTTTCAATATCTCCCTCATGTGTACCATCCCTTGTAAACAAAGTACCTAGAAGTAGTAGAAAGTATAATCATAGTAAAGTAAATAAAAGATGTTTTGTAGCTCCTTGCAATGTTAAACGATATATGTATAATAAAATCAGAAATATTGTTAATTTTGGCGATTAAAAAGAGGGTCCGTGAGTTTTATTTTATTGCCTGTTCTTTCTCATGGTTCTACTATCTCTTGCGAACGTGGCAGTAAATGTAAATGTAAAATCAGTTAAATATAAATTCTATAACTAAATTGTAAAAAGTGAATAATTTGTTTTTTACGTGAATTATTCCTTCCTGTTTTGGTTATGTATTTAGTGTTATTCGTAGGTTTTCATGCCTTTTACATAATGACACAGTATATGTATATTTAAAAAAGTGACAATTAATGAGATGAAAATTACAAATTAATTCTATCAGAAGTATCAGATAATAAAAACTGCGCAAGGTAAATTATAAAAAAATGTTGTTATTCTGAGAAACATCCTCCTACTAAACAAGTAATTAAATTAAATTAAATTAAATTCATTTATTTCAGGTCTTTAAACCATATAAAATTAAAAAATTAAAAAAAGAATTATTTTTAGAATTATCCATTCTTGCACAAAAAATGTTACATACTATTACAATTAATAAAACATACAAAATTATAACAGAAATTAAAATTAAATTTAGAATTATAAATAAAATACAAAATATAATGAAAATGTCAAAATGTGTAATAACTAGCTTCATTTAATATATTTATATGCATTTGCATTGAAAATAATTAATTTGAATATTGTCATAATCGACGTATACGTAGATAAAGACTTTTCATGAATGGCAAAAAGGATCAAGATCATTATTCCACGCGACATCGTCATGATGCACCTGGGTTTCAAACTGGCGGTGCGCGGGGTGCCGCGGTTCTACAAATACCTACACTCGATCCGCCGCGCGAGGCGTATACGCTCTTAACCTATAGTCGCAGTGGCACACAGGAGGCCAAACACAATAGATTTTAATTATGTCCGGCATTATAAGACAGATGAATTTATGCAAATGTTTCACATATAAACGAAATAACTATTCGGATTTTATCGCAGTTTCCACCAGACATGGTCACGAGAAGACATTAATAATTGCTCATATGACTATGGCTGCTTGAAAAGCAGCCGAAATTTGGGGGTAGTGTAAATATAAATAGTTTTGAATCGTTGTGGTAAAAAGTAACCGCAATAAAATCCATTTAAAAAGTATAATTTCAATAACTAAAAATAGATAGTAGGGTCAATGTAACTTGCTTTTTGCCTGTCGGAATGCAAAAATGCACGCATCGTTTTGGCACACTGCCAGCTACTAATATCTATCCTTTTTATATAGATGACTGTTACAAAGGAGCATACTAAACTAAACTTACCATCTGGTTCAATAAAGTAATTTATTTATTTCCCAGCAACATAACATTGTGTTGAAATTGGATATATTAAAAGTATATAAAATAAATGAAAGTAAAAATAACACCTAGCATAATAAATTGTAGAATACTAACAAATTACGTCAGTGTAATAATAATTAAAGTAAACATTGAAAATGAATATGCGTCAGTTATAAAGAGGAAAGAATGTAAAAATATTATCAATTTACACAGTTATTTAAAACAAACTTAGGCCTAAAATATTATACAAAAGAAATAAAAAAGAAGAACTAAAACCCAATAGGCGTCATAGAATTCCGCAAAAGATAAGAAATATTAGATTTTTTGTGTTTGTAAAGATTTATGTCAGAAACTACTCAGTTATCACAGAGTAACTGTGATAACTGATAATACAGCTTATAGCAGTATAGCAGTTATCACAGTTACTCTGTGATAACTGATAATATAGCTTACTAATGGTGAAAGAATTTTGAAAATCAGTAGAGTTAGTAGATAGACATACACTTTATTTAAAAAAAAGGCGGTACTGTTACTAATATAATCTAACCTATTTTTACGCAAGCGGAGCCGCGGGTAAAAGCAAAAGCTAGTGTAATAATAAAGAAGAAAAATAACTCAACCAACTTGTATGCCTTCCAGTGTCCGTCCTCCAAACAAATCATGGAAGAATATATCCAATCTGTCGGGCGGTGAGAAGACGTTATCTTCGTTAGCGTTGGTGTTCGCTCTGCATTACTACAAGCCGACCCCTCTGTACGTGATGGACGAGATAGACGCGGCTTTGGACTTCAAGAATGTGTCTATTGTGGCTAATTATATTAAGGTATAGTTTATTGCCATTAGTAACCTTTTTTCTCACTTAGTCTTTTGTTATGTCATGTATGTGACTGCTGGGCAAAAGCCTTGGACTTTTAAACCACTATAACCCTGTAGAGGAAAAATTATAAGGAATGTCTGGTGGTGCTTCATAATGTACTCGAATATATGTGTGATGTACATTTCTCAGTTATCTATTGCGGAACTATCGAGCCTTCTCTTCGCTTTACGTAGTGTTCAGTTTATATCGAGCTGATACTATTATGAGTTCATTTATCACAGGTATTCATATAATATGGCCGGGTATTTCCGTACTTACAAAAGCTTATAGAGGTTATTCTTATACGAGTGTGATGGGCATTTACAGAGGCCTCTTTACAACTGTACTATAAAATATATACAAGCAGATTTGAGAATATTGTAAGATACGAAACCGAATGAAACTCGGAGATGCCCATTATTCAGTTTTGTTAAACATCATCATATTTATTGAACTAATTGAAACTATGGATGAAAACGGCTCCGCTCAGACTTTACTAGATGTCCCCTTTAAATCGTTAACATAGCATATCAATTACCAAGTTTTCAGTTCCATAAATACTACATGGCATATACCTACTAATTTACTATAAACATGATAATAATATCAGCCCTGTATTAAACTTTCCCATTGCTGGGCGCGGACCTCTTCTCAGTGTGAGAAGTCCACGCTGGCAGAAGTCTACCAACCCGCACGGTTGGCAGACTTCACATATATTCGAGAACATTATAGAGAACTCTCTGACATGCAGGTTTCCTCGCGATGTTTAGTAATAATTTACTAAGTAGTAATAAATAAATAAATATATATTAAAATCTCGTGTCACGGTGTTTGAGGTCGCACTCCTCCGATACGGATCGACCGATTTTATAGTATTTTTTTGTATATTTGGTAGGTATGAGAATAGGTCGTAAAATATATTTCATACCGCAAGTTGATTAGGGTGACCTTATCGAATGAATTTATATGACAGAACAACGTTTGCCGGTCAGCCGGTTATGATATATAATTATATACATAAAGTAAGGAACCCAAACCAAGGAACTCATGCTCTAAATAATTGTGATTTTTAACTTTCAGGAACGAACGAGGAACGCCCAGTTCATAATAATCTCACTGCGATACAACATGTTCGAGGTATCCAACCGCCTGGTGGGCATTTACAAGACGGAAGACTGCACCAAATCTGTGACAATCGAGAACAAAGTTCCTGAACCAGATGATATTGTTGTTGCGTAATTTTATGTAAATATTAGAACTAGTGAGCGACTGACATGGTAGTAGGATAATGGTAGGAAAGGAATTTATGTGTTCACAGCTCGTTATATATACTAGCGTCGAATCCATAGGACCTGGGGATGCCCTGGATCCACCCCTTCCCCCTCCATCTTCCCCTAATGCTATAATCGGTATGGCTCAGTATCCCTAATGGTATTATCGTAAGGGCTAAGTCTCCTTAATGGTTTTTAGGACTAGTTCCCTCCAGTGGTATTATCAGTAGGGCTAGTTCGCTCCAGTGGTATTATCAGTATGGCTAAGTCCTCCTAATGGTATTATCAGTAGTGCTAAGCCTTCAGAATGGTAGTACCAGTAGGGCTAAGTCCTCCTAATGATATCATCAGTAGGACTAAGTCCTCCTAATGGTATCATCAGTAGGGCTAAGTCCTCATAATGGTATCATCAGTAGGACTAAGCCCCCGCAATATTATTATCGGTAGCCTCGAAGTCCTACAAAATAAGAAATGAGTTTATCAGTTGCCTACTTTCCACATTGTCAGATTTACCATTATTGCTAAGAATTATCAACAGAAAATCTTAGACATTGCCCGACCCGGGGCATAAACGTAAGTACAAACACGCCATTAGATTATCGAGGCAGCTAACCCTCGAGAATTGCAATAGAAAAGTAGATCTTTATATTTGTCCCGATGATTAGGAAGCTTTATTCTTTATTGGGGCTGTTCTAATTGCAAACCGTGTTATAGTCAGTAGAATCACTAATCACAAACACAGAAGCAAAGCTAAAATAGTGTGTCATAAATACGTAATTTTTCTTTTTCTGATCCATAGATACAAGGCATTAGGATGTATGAAGTTTTATCAAAAATAAATAATAAGGATAGACACAGATAACAAATTCTTGTAATCAACTTGTGAAATACGATCTGTGCCTTACGATAAAATATGCTGTTTATAACTAAACTGTTATTTCAGTAGACCGTGGCGTGACTCATTTTGCTTTGTCATGTTATACATGACTGTGGCGATAAAAAAGTTAATGTTGTACTTGCAAGACTTGAAATAGCTTATTGTAGATCAACTTTTCACTTAATTATTTGTATGTTGACAACTTGACTATTGCGCCACCTATCCAGTTAAATGGAAACTTACTGTTGCTTTGTTTGTAAATAGTTTTAAGAAATTAAATAATTAAAAACAAAAATATAACGTTGTTTAAATTTATTGAGTTCTGAACATCTCAATATACATATCATATTAATTACAATTAATAAATTAAATAATTTTCTTACACAAGCAATAAATAAGCCGGGAGGGATCTAACAAATTAGATATTAATAACAATTCGTGAATGATCTAGCTTGTTTTGTTTGCGCTGAAGCGATGTGCGATCGTGTCGAACGATTCGAAAACTACGATTCTGCAATCGAATGTCAACTTATTGATTGTTATTCGAATAACAAAAAAATATTTATACTACAATATATTGAATCAATAGTATGATACTTGTTTTAGTTCTACTACTTTAGTTTACAGATGTTTTAATGTACTTATTTCCGTTTTTTAACTGTCACTGGCATCGAATCAATATTTTAACTGTACATTGTCTTGCTAATAACACTTTTAACCAATTCATTATTCGAATAACGATTAATATCATTCGAATACATTCGAAGTTATTTCAACAACATATCGCTAATATAAAATATCCATTTTCAGATATTACAACAGTTTCTTCATTGTAAGTTGTTTTACTTTCAATCCTTATACGCCCCTCAAATAGTTATCACAATAAAAACTTCTAACTTTTACCTCTGATATTTTACATTATTTGAACAAAACTGAGTGACATTTATTTATTTGTTATACTCCAGGTTTACAGCATTCTCAAATGTAACTCACAATCAAATACGTTTTGTATAAGTCACATAGACTTAACGCAGTATTCGTAATACAGTATACAAGTGCACAATCACTGTAATTTAGTTATCCGTTATCGTCAATGTTCCGAATATTTCCATTGGTTGTACCTATGGACAAATAGAATTACGTTTACGCCTATGGGTTGACAATAGGGCACCAAACATGATTAGTTTTGATGAGTGACAAAATCACAGATGAAAATTTGAGAGTTGATTTGTTCGTATATTGTATGACAAACATTTGCCATGTTTACAAGAATATGCACCGCGTTGTGGTAAGCGACTCTAACGCCTGTCATCGTGGGATTCAGGTATATGACGTTAGGGGCCATCCATAAATTACGTCAACGTTAACGTTAATAATAATATCAGCCCTGTATTAAATTGTCCCACTGCTGGGCACGAGCCTCTTCTCAGTGTGAGAAGGGTTAGGCCATAGTCCACCATGCTGGCCTAGTGCGGGTTGGCAGACTTCACATATCTTCGAGAACTCTCAGACATGCAGGTTTCCTCACGATGTTTTCCTTCACTGATGCCCCTTATATTAGGTAAAACTTATCAATTGCAAAGCAAAATATGTTTATTCTAATACTTTCCTCGCACGATTTAATATTTCAGATCTCACTATCTGACGATTTTGACACTCGTCAATTTAATCTTCTAGACACATAGGATTTCAATTTTACTGCGATTTGGGGAACCATATTTGCCTAAAGAGTGTGTTATAGACAATCAACATCTACATAGATACATTTTATATATACAGATCTAACTGGATGTTCCATAAAAACATTCAATTAACGGACAATGTCTATGCAATGAAAATCATCCGCAATTTTGTAAACCCATATTTCTGCCATTAAGATGCTATTCCAATATTACAATCACAAACTAGTGTTTCTTTTGGTATAACTATGTTCTTCCATCATATCATCCAGTGTAAAATCGTTAATCCAAGATTGTCAAAAAATAATTACTTAGTACCAATTCACATAAGTAGAAAGTGATTAATTAACATTAAATATACAGTGAAAGTGCTTACTTAATGGAAGGATTTAACGTATAATATGCGTAAGCTTTTTAATATGATCATCAGTCCGATGGCTACTATCGACACAGTTATCCATTGCCGGACGCAGGCCACTCGCAATGATCGCTATAATGGACGATCAGATTATTCAGATTAGGGTAATATCTTCTAATAGTAAAAAGGACAGAATAGGTTTTATGAGTAGTATTTTCAAGATGGCTATCTACATAATTTACTGGCAAGCATTGATAAATTTCGTCGTCAGAGGAATATATTCGCTATCAGATCTTTAATTTAATTTAAAAAGGGCAACTCCCGCACTAAGAATAAATCCAGTGTCGCGGGGGACTTTACAAACATTCAAACAACGGACACAAAGAACACCCAGACTCGGAACAACCATTCGAAGATTACACAAAGTTCTGTTCCATGTGGGATTCGAACCCGCAACACGGCGCAGTGGTAGTGGCCAGGTGACCACTTAAGCGACTACGCCATCCGTGCAGCAAAACGACAGAATGTATCGCAACCAGATTATTCTAATTATGTATTGACGGCATGAAATACATTTCATTATGTATATATTTAACGTATTATGTAAGTAAAAGAATAAATAAAATCTTCCAGCTGTCATTCGCTCGTTTAAAAAGCGAACGAACGCTTGTACAATGTGCAGTCTCTGTCAATTTGTGCATTTATTATACATCAATAAGCAGTAATTTCAATTGAAAACAGTAAAAGTTGGTTCCTTTTTGAAATATCGAGACGACTTGGACATCTGCATTATTAATCATCATGCGTCTGCTGCGTTATTAACAAATCGCGTCAGACCTAATTCCATTCGAATATCTTTCGAGTGATCTTCCGAATATAAATACTACTAAATGTATTAACAGAACTTGTTATAGGAACTATTCTCTATTAATTTAGTCAAATACGTCCTTTTTACTATTAGAAGTGGTACAAAATACATATATTAACGGAAACAAATTATTCTACATTCAAATCCAAAATGTAATTTTACATACCAACCTACATCAAATGTAATAATTATATATATATTCTAATGTTGTTACAGCGTGAAATACATGATCGCATTATATTGTATGTAGTTGAATAAAAATATGCTTAATATACAATAGTATAAAGTGTAATTTCGCATATCACGTGTTTAAATTTCAAGGGTTTTTGTCGCGTACTAAGAAATAATGCTTGCCGGTATTGTTATTTCATATTACAATATTTATAGATGGTTCTTTGTAACATTAGATTTAGGTCACCAAAGTTTTGTTGTAAAGTTACCGCTGTTTCTGTGTGAATTGGCCAATACGACATTAATTATTACAAGCATAGAGAATAATTCAATTTATTACGGATGTTAAATTTTTATTATGTAGCGTGTCAATGTTAGAAACTATGGGAACGGTTCCAAGTAAGAAATTTGAGTTAGAAAGCTACGTTATTCACAAGTCACTTAGCTTTTTAAGACAACTAGCAATACGGACCGACTTCGCCCGGGTTGGACACAAAGCCTATGTCCTACAGGACTAATTTCTTTCCCTCTTTCTAAAAGATTACTAGCAATTTGGGTTTCAAATTACTAGTATTCTTGTTAACCACTCCAGCTAAGCTAGAATGCTTGTGGGTTCACGTCAGTTGTGCAATGGGTGGGTTTCGAAGCCGCGACCTCTCGATCGCAAGTCCAATACCTTATCCATTAGGCTACAGCCGCTTTGAATTGAATTATGTACCTTTCAAGTAGTAAAGATTTTAAATAAATTGATATTATGTAGTGGTTTCGTAGAATTACTAAATATACATAATAATCTCACACAAAATTTACATCTTTTTATAATATTAGTAAAGATTTTAAACAACTGCGAACATATCTATAATTATCGTAATATGTACACAAGTCACAATTGTTTTAAATAATTGTCTTTTTAATTAGGGAACATAATGTATGATGTATTCTATTTTTATAAAATACTAGTTTCTTTCTGCGGTTTGCTATATACAATGTTTAACATAAAATATAGAGGTTAGGTATCGAATCTAATGGCCAGTTTCAATATCCAAAATAACTTATATTTTTACCTACAGATGGTTATCTTTGACACATATTATGAAAGATATCAACATTTAACTGTCCGTAGCTATAACAAATCGTTTTTATATATTGAAACCCATACTTAGTATCTCTGAATAACTTATATCCCTATATTCACAATGAAAATTCATAGCTTTTGCTCAAGTAATTTTTTTTTAATAGTGTTTTAATATTACTATAAACAGTCATAAATTTACGGGAGACATCGAGGACAAAATACAGGACCACAAATATTCAAATAATGGATACTAAGAACACCCACATTTTTATTTGTAGATTAAGCCGCTGTGCCATTAATGTAGTTACAATTGAATACTATATGTTAAATAAGGTTAAAATTTTCTAGAATTTACTTTATTCATCGGACACAATACCTACTATTTTTAGGATATAACATACAATACTTATGTACTCTTTCTGTGACACCGTATATAAGCAAAGGAACACTGCAGGAAAAACCTAGTATATCTATAAAAATGTATAAGTCTACATTACAATGATAATTATATATTAGTCTATACCTCTTGTACCAACACCATAACTTCAGGCTTCAAATAAACATCTTTGTTCGGGCTGTTATGTATCTGTTCGGCGACTGAAGAATGCCAAGCGAATACAAGCACTGTCGCCGGTACTAATCTGAGGTCAATTAGGGTCTTATTCGCGTCCTCTTCTATAATCAGCTTGTGGCTCGTCGGAGTGTTTAGGACGAACGGTAGGTCACTATGTTCCAGGTTTTCTTGAACGAATTCGTGGATGTCGTTGTAGCGTTCGTACACTGAGAATGTGCCCTGGGGAATGTCAAGATTTTAGTAGGTAAATAAAAGCATTATTTTTTTGAGAGTATTGACTATTGACTGCTATCGATATATGGTCATGGCTACACCTGGGGCCACTACAGTGCAATACATTTTTGTATAAGGCAAACCATTTATTTTAACAATAACTGTACTGTATGTTTCAGTTCTTATTCCTTCTTTATATTCCACTTGGAATTCGAGAATGAGCTAACCAAAGGCGCAGGAAAGGCAGCCTGATGATAAATTTAATATAATAGACATATTAGATTGGATTTTATATTACAAGCAGGGACTGTCACCGAGTATAGCCTAATCATTCTCATACTGAGAAAAGGCCCATGCCTAATAGTAGGACACGGCCGATAGTATAAGTGTTTTTGATAGAAGTGACGTCGGTCACCACTATCAAATACACCTATTTACGCTAGAAAATAGCTTTACGTGCTATTTGAGGCAAAGAAAGTAAAATGGGGAAATTATACTCAGCAGATTCTGGATACACTGCAATTAAATTGTCTAAATTACATACATACATAAACTCACGCCTGTTTCCCAGAGGGGTAGGCAGAGACTACGGATTTCCATTTGCTACGATCCTGACACACTTCTTTGGCTTCATTCACTTTCATAACATTCCTCATACACGCTCGCCGTTTAAGGTGCTCTTAACCTGGCCTTTATCCAGAACGTCTCCGATCTGATCAAGAAACGTTCGCCTAGGTCTTCCCCTTGCGACTGTTCCATTCACACTAGCCTTATAAACTTTCTTAGTCAGTCTGTTCTCGTCCATTCTTTCTACATGCCCAAACCAACTTAACATACCCTTTTCTATTCTCGTCACTATATCCACTTTTATGCCGCATCTCTCTCTAATCACACTATTCCTTATTCTATCTTTCAGAGTCACACCACATATATTTCTCAGCGCTCTCATTTCTACAGCATTTATTCTGCTGTCATGCTTCTTTTGCCATACCCAACGTTCACTTCCATGCATAAGTGTAGGTACTAATAGTCCTCTATGAACAGCCAAACGTGCCTTTTCGGATACATTTCGACTGTTCTTAAAAGCGCGTAGAGAGTGTCTAAATTAAGGCTACGATAATGGTAATGTCCCATTATCAAAGCCTCTTTTCAGACAATCCAAAAAATCACTTTTATACTTTCGCGTTGTGTGATATACATATATGTAATAGAAATCATCAAGCGTTTTATAAAGATGATAACGTTAACTCAAGTTTTTTATTGCATAAATACCACAAAATAGTCGTGATTGATTTAAATAAAAGTCGAGAGAATATAATGTTCATTAATATGTGCTATACCTGTAACAATATGCCGTCGGGGAATCGTATCCTTATGATGGCGAATTTATATTTACGCATTTCTCTTATTTCATCCTTCTCTCTCATAGCTTTAGTTCTTAACATTTGACTTCGTTCTATCGCCTCGGCTCTGTAAAATAATTATATTATAAGTTACATCTTATACATTGATGTAGTTAAGATATTTACAGGAGTGTGCTTAATATGTGACGACTTGACAAATATTGGAAAAGTGCCCATTGTCCTTTCATTAAATCATTTTTATTTATTAATGGTGCTCATGTTACTGGCCAAGGAAATAGTCATATCACTATGGCAATGTTCCATAGCAACCCTGAAAAAAGCAAGTTGCTGTTTACTGGATAAAAGCCCTTTAGTCGAAAAAAAAGCTACTTGGTCAAAATAGACAGATCAGTAAATGTAAAAGAATCGACTTTTAATCCTATATAATCTTTTTTCTGGCATCACCCCTTAAGCACTATGGAATTGCAATAAAGAATACTGTAAAAACAATCAACTTTTCTACAAGGCTATCTTTATATATTTAAATTTTCTGTGTGTGTGTTTGTAATTAAACTCTTCCTAAACGGCTGGACCGATTTTGATGAAATTTTTTGCGTGTGTTCAAGTGGATTCGAGAATGGTTTAGATTTGTTTTTTATTTTTGTTCGTGTGGACAGCGCAATGTCTGTCCGATCCGCTATTAAATTATAAATTAGAGAAGTAAATACCTCAATTGCTGTTCCCTCTTGATTTCCTCCGGGCTCAGTGCATAGAAAGACTGCGGCAGTTGTACTTTGTGGGCTGCCTGTGATGGCAGCAGCACTTGTAAGTTTCTATCGAGTTCCAACTGTATAGGTTCTGCACTGCGTAAGGATTCGATTAATTCCTGAAAAATACTGATATTTTTAAGCCGGAGACTACCTTCGAGCAATAGCTGTAGTGAAAGTAACGGCTGTGCTTCGGTCTCGGGTTCGAGCCCAAGTCGCGCACCTCTGACTTTCGGAAGTTATATGACTTTACGAAATGATGTGCGTATTGATTGACAATTATCACCAGCTCCGTGCCTCGGAGAGCACGTTAAGCCGTCGGTCCCGGCTGCCATGAACATCTATGGCGGTCATTATTGGGGAATTCGTCACAAAATATCCCACTAGGTCGAAGTGTCGCCGGTCTGTACTGACTGGCTCCCACACAAGATAAGATAACGGCTGTGCTTGAGGTTTTAGGTTTGGTATTCGAGTAATTTGGTTGCGTTATAGGATTTTCCCCTCAAGTTTACAGTAGAAACACTGTGTCCGGGACCGTGTCCGGTAAACGGCAAGTCTCCCCTCTACTACGTGCTATCTAAAATGATAGGGCCCTGACCCTTTCGAAACCTCATCTGGGGTCATGTAACATATACAAACGACGCTACTGGCATGCTGCTTTTACAATGTTAAGAGATAGGGCTAAGCAGCTTATCAACCTATTACTAGTACTAAATACTTTAAAATGTCTTTCCCGAACTTCGGTGCGAAGAATACATCTAAAATTAAGTTTTTTTCGCATTTCCTGTTTTCAAAGTAATATTACTCCATTGTTCGGATGGGTTCATGGCCTACCATGATATATACCATACCAAATAGCGTTTTATGGTAATAATAATAATGTCCTCCGGACCGAATTTTGGTCATGGCGGCCAGTCTTAACGGAGACTGGCCATCTGTCAGGAGACATTATAGTGCACAAGTATGTGCGCAAACACAACTGCACTCTCTGTTCCCTAACTCTCATGATCCGATGGAACGGATAGTCCGACACGACCGGAGAGAGATCAGGCGCAGGACCAACGTACTTTACGTGCTTTCCGATGCACGGGGGTGTCTAACACCACCAACTTCCTAACTCCGGGGCTGCTATTGATACTTCTTAATAGAAAAACCCAATAACTTTTTGTTGGCTCGACCCGGGATTCGAACCAGAAACCTCATACATAGCAGTCGCATTCACTACCGCTGCGCCACGGAGGCAGTGAGGAGTGTTTTATGGTACGTATAGCGCGAATAATCGGTCTGTAATTTCGGCATTTACGTTTCAAAGGGTCATTCGGACCTTACAGCTAAATAATATGTTTATAACTCACAGTCAAGCTCTCAATAGAAGGCACATTCTCGCTGTGGAACACAAGGAAGTCTTCGTCAATCCCATCTGCGTTGGGGAGCTTCTCTTGGGTGAAGCCGGCCGCCAGCAACAGCTCCATGGAACCTTCGATCGGCAGCACGCGTTCCCTAAATACTCTGGAATTTGACAAAAAATATTTATAAATACAACTGGTTTCATATTTTACCGATGATTTTGCCAATGTTAAGGAGTCTGGCCACTACACCGTCTCATACCATGACCGTGCTAGGAACGTATCAGACACGAAAAGCAACACGATACGCCCTGCTATAGGAACTGCTGGTCGGTGACGGAAAGGTCTAGTGGGCATAGTCTTATACATTTCCTTACAAAGAATATTTTTTTGCCTGACACGTTCCTAGCACGGTCATGGTATGAGACGGGGTAGTGGGCAGACTCCTTTAGGGTGAAGATAGTACGTAAAATCTATACTAATATTATAAAATTGAAGAGGTTGTTTGTTTGGTTAAACGCGCTAATATCAGAAACTACTGGTACGAATTTAATTTTTGTTAGTTTTGGCTTGCCTATTTGTCGAGGGGGGCTATAAGTTATATAACATCACGATACGACCAATAGGAGCGGAACGTCAATGGAAAATTTTGCAAAAAAATGTTTGTGCTCGATATAGCCGGAAAACCAACAATTCATATTAAAAAAATTATGTTCCTAAAATATTTGTCGCGTCTGGATGTTCTTTGTGTGACAAAGAAGTTATCAAGAATGCATATTAAATCTGCCCCGTGGTAGAAGATCGAAATTCGTATTGTATTCTGCAGGAAGACATCTAAGCTCCTCTATAAGGTGCTGTGTTGTCAAGATTGTTAACACTGGTAACCTATGTGATCTTTGTGTTGGCAACAGTGACTTCTATTCTAAGCGTCAGCCACAATGTTCACGTATTATATAATTATGCTACAAGTAACTGATAGAATTCTCTAAGCTATTAGTGCATTCTATCAGTTACTTATATTTTGCTAAGTCCGTTATTTTAAAATAAAATATATAAATTTATAAAGACAGTCAATGGCGACAGGGCAGACCTAAACAAAGATAGCTGGAAGACATAGACGTTTTCGAAAGGGATGATAAGATGAAGACGATGTCTTCGAACGGTGATTTGGAAGTCTAAGAGAGATATGGTTTTGCCCAGCAGTATAATAATCTCAGCCCTGTATTAAACTGTCCCACTGCTGGGCACGAGCCTCTTCTCAGTGTGAGAAAGGTTAGGCCATATTCCACAACACTAGCAAAGTGTGGGCTGGCAAACAAAAGCCTATGAAAATATAAAATTTTTCTTACAGTTTAATCATTCAGCTTTTGCCCAGCAGTGGGACATAACAAAAGGCTAATGATATAACATGAAATTGTTCTTACCTATTACTCATTCTAATTTTCTGATATTTTTCTTCCTCAGGATATGTTACAATGTTTTCTAGATACTTGCACAGTGTCTCAACACATGTATCGACCTGAAAATATATAAAATAATTTAGAGTTAATGTCAAATATATATGAAATAAAATGGAAAATGCATGCATAGTTAGAGCTTGTAATAATTATAATATTAGTTAGTAGTTGTAATTCTAGTATTGGCTAATAGCAGCGATAGCTCAGTGGGGAGACCAACAGACTGCAATGCAGAGGGCCTCGGGTTCGAACCCACGTCGCGCACATCTAACTTTCGGAAGTTATATGACTTTTCGAAATTATATGCCTATTGATTGACAATTATCGCCAGCTCCGTGCCTCGGAGAGCACGTTAAGCCGTCGGTCCCGGCTGCCATGAACATTTATGGCAGTCGTTATTGGGAAGTCAATGCCCTATAATATCCTGACACTAGTCTAGCCTTAGAGTATCGTTAGACTTCGGGTTGCGGAGGTCAGGTGGCAACCGCTCCGTGTAAAAACTGATATCCAGTCAAATCCGGTTAGACTAGAAAAGCCGACCCCAAGTCACTTGGGAATAATAAAGGCTAGGGTGAAAAGTAGTAATCCTAGTATTGGCAGGACTGTGATGAAGACACAGAATGTATTAGAATCAGTCTTGTCATTTAAAATGTATGCTTAACATTCAACCTATGCTTTTCTCAGTGTAAGTCAACTATAATAAGATAAAACAGCGATAGCCTAGTGGAAGACCACTGGACTGCCACGCAGAGGACTCGAGTTCGATCCCAAGGCATATTAAATAGTTAATTATCGCTCGCTTTAACGGTGAAGGAAAACATGGTGAGGAAATCTGCATGTGTGAAAGTTCTCCATAATGTTCTTGAGGATTTGTAAAATCTGCACGCGTTCTAGGCCAGCGTAGTGGACTATGGCCTAACCCTTCTTACGGTTAGAAGAGGCCCGTGCCCAACAGTGGGACAGTTTAATACAGTGCGGATATTATAAGTGAACAATAATAGTCCTTTTTTGAGGAAATAAATTGTTTTAACCGTTAGTATTATATTTTACTACCTTTTGCGCGCGGCTCCGCATGCGTGGTACCTACATCAATAAAAAGTAGCCTATGTCCTTTCCTCGGTCTTAAACTGTATATGTACCAAATTTCATCTAAATCGGTTAAGTTGTTTAGCCGTGAAGAGGTGACAGACAGACAGAAAGAGTTACTTTCATATTTATAATAATGGTAAGGAATAAGTATATATTTAATCACCTATTAATTGTTGAATGTATAGAAAACAATATACCTTTTCCCTGTTACTATTGCATGATTGTATGATAAGACAAGATGTGAGCCCTCTCTCTTCTTCCAACTGTTCGTACAAGAATATCTTTATGTTTTTCTTCCATTCATCGCGTGGGAGGATGTCGTTGCTTATAAGTGGACATCTGAAATATAAAATAAAAATACAGAGCTACCTACCCAGTTTATTTTTAACTCGGTTAAATCCTTACTCGCTAGAAAATGTATACTAGACTAGATATTGCTCGCAGTTTCGCTCGCGTTATGAAGATTTTGTCAATAAATTTCTCTCTCGGGAACAGTTATTTTTCTGGATGAAAGGTGTCTTAGGACCATATCTGTACCCCTGACAACGTGTGTGCAAAATTTCATGATGATCAGTTGAGCAGTAGTGAAAGCGTAACACACACAAACTCTCATTCGCGTGTATATTATTAGTTAGAATTTACCAAGTTTCTTTTCCGATGAATCACATAATATATGATACATAAGTTTTTTTATTGTCTCTAACACAAATGTATAGGGTTAAGAGGAAACACAAGGGCCGTTTTCCCATACAATAGTAGTCCCCTGTTTCCTCCCTGTATAATGCCAGTAGAGCAATAATATTTTCCCCAAAAATGTATGGCCTCTATTGCCATGTCCCTATGTTTTCTTTTTTTTAATTTATTAATTATTAAAAGAGACATGAGCATTCAAAAACCTCAAAAATTGGCCAGATTTTCCGCTGCGTTCAAACATCCAGCAAACAAATTTGAGTAGATTATATAAAAAAAGGAAAACATAAACACGGCCAAAGCCTTTCTTCAATTTTTAATGGAAAAAGTAATTAAATCGGTCAAGTGTTGGAGAAGAAATTAGGGGAATACGAAACGTTGATTTTGTGTATTTTAATAGGTATTTTCGGTGCAAGCTGCAGTTGTATCTACCATGCTCTGCGGGCATTGCGCGACAGCAATAGATTTTACAAATACCTATTTTTCAATTCTCTCGCCCGTGGTGTTTCCTCTTAATTCTTAAAACTGTTATTGTTGTTTTGTGTTGCATGTTTGTCGAGTATGGACTCGAAACAGCGGTAAGAAGAAGACACAATTTTTTTTTTGTGCGTCTTGAGAATCGAACTCACTTATCTCGACGTAATGACAGTTTAAACCACTGTACTAACCATGCAGTCATATGCTATTCAAATGAAGTTCTTAATAAAACTAAGAATAAATACTCAAGGGAAATATTCTATTGTTCAAAATATGATGGCATTCCTAAGTAATAGATAGAGAACCAACGTTATGTTATATTATTTAATCGATCCCACATAATTACGCATATACCACAGGGATTTCAGTTCACAGCGAAATGAATAATATTCTTGTTAAGGTCATGTGTGTGTTCCTTTATTTATTTTTGCATGGGAAATAAGTAGGAAATACGTGCGCTGGTTTTTAGAGCCATAATAAGGAGAGGGTAACTGGGGCTTCAGTGCTGCTCCCCCCCAACCCTGTTTCCCTTTCCTAGGAATATTATTAAAATTACTTTGAGACCTAAATTGCTTTATCGTCGGGTTTGTTGCTTGTTGTTAAATTCGGCCTTGATGAATATTAGTATCAGATATAAATTTTATACGACAAAAAAATGGTGCAGTACTTCAAATCAATGCATCAAGTACCTTTCACATATTGCTGACACAGCAGCTAAATCTATATCTATACCTACTTCTATATTAATATATTTTTTTTGTTATGAATAAACGAAAACTAGGTACTGGACCATTATAAATAGGTACACACGGCTACACATCAAGTTAGACAACCTATATAAACATGACTACGCTACATACAAAATAGAGAATTGTTGGAAAGGGACAGTGCATATTGGTGTCGATGTAATGGTAAGGATAGAGCGTAAAAAAATATAACGCAGTCTCTCGAACGATTCGCAGCATTCAACTTCTATTAGTTGAAAGTCCAAACAGTCTAGGTTGATGTGTCGCTGTGTGTACTTTTGCAAATAGTAGGCCACGTTATCCAGTAGTAACCATTGGTTATATAACATCACGTTAAACGCCACAGGAGAAGTGCAGATATCATAAACGTGGTTGAAACCACAAGGGACAGCCAGTTTAAAATTAAATTCTTACTTGAAATAAACACCAGACGCTGCATAGTTCCTAGGAACATCAGCTTCTAGCTCCTTCCTTTCCTCTGTAGACGACACAGTCGATTTAGAAGCACCCGCCCTCTCATTGGTTCTCTCATTTTCAAGCTCTTTCTTTACTTGTGCCTGGAACAAATTTATTGTTTAAACCACACTGTGTTATACATACCAATTGGACTTGTTCCTAAAAACAAATCAGAATTAATTAATAGGTATCAATACTGGTAACTGATTCATTCTCATTGACTGTTAAGCACTGTTTAGAACTATTCAGTTATCAAACAATTTGATTAAAATATATCATATAATATAAAACATTTATCATCAACAACATAATGTATTTAGTTTGTAATTAATCTATAATAATAATGATAATTATAATAATGTCCTCCAGACCGCATTTCGGTCATGGCGGCCAATCTTAACAGGGACTGGCCATCTGCGCAGGAGATATTATAGTGCACAAGTATGTATGTGCGCATACACAAGTGCACTCTCTGTTCCCTAACCCTCATGATCCGATGGGACGGTAATCCGACACGACCGGAGAGAGATCAGGCGCAGGACCAACAGCTTTACGTGCTTTCCGAGGCACGGAGGTGTCTAACACCACCAACTTCCTAACTCCGGTTTCGTATTGAGATTTCTAAACAGAAAAACCCAATATCTTTTTGTTGGCCCGACCCGGGATTCGAACCCGAGACTTTATGCACAGTAGTCGCATTCACTACCGCTGTGCCACGCTGAAGAGTTTGTTTGTTTATTTGTTTGTTTGGTTGAATGCGCTAATCTCAGGAACTACTTACTGATCGGAATTAAAAATTCTTTTAGTTTGGGATAGCCCATTTATCGAGGAAGGCTATAGGCTATGTAAAATCATGCTACGACCAATAGGAGCGAAGCATCAATGAAAAATGTTGCATAAACGGGGAAAATTGTCTTACGTGAAGCAGACGAAGGTGCGCGGGTTAGCTAGTTAATAATTATTATTGAATCATGCTACATGTCGAGTTCCTATATCTAATAATAATATCAGCCCTGTATTAAACTGTTCGACTGCTGGGCACTGGCCTTTTCTTAGGGTGACAAGGGTTAAGCCATAGTCCACCATGGTGAACATATTCGAGAATATTATGGAGAACTCTCAGATATGCAGGTTCCCTCACGATTTGTTCTTTCACTGTTAAAACGATTGATAATTAACTATTTAATATGGGGTTAATCCCATTCAGCACCCCCAGCATTGCCCCCTCCGATGGCGAATAGGACATAGAATGCAAAAAATAAGGCAAATATATCCCATTCGCCACCCCCAGCATTGCATAATAATATAAATAGAAATAGGATATTTGTTTATTTTTTAAATAGTTCCTAAAAAAATATCCCAATTCTATTTTTATTTTTTATATTATTTATTTTCTATTTTTATTCGCCACCGGAGGGGGCTATGCAGGGGGTGGCGAATGGGACTAACCAAAAACAAATAACCCATTCGCCACCGGGGATGACGCCTCCAGTGGCGAATGGGATATTTTTTTGGAAAATGTCCCATTCGTCACCGTAGAAGGCAATGCGGGGGGTGGCGAATGGGACCAACCCTTTAATATGCATATAACTTCGAAGAGAGAGATGCGCGCATTGGGATGGTCTTCGAAACCTCAACAGTCCAACTAGGCTAGTTGGGTTTCTGTATACTGCATACGTCAAATTTTCCAAACATATTATCTTGTGCTTTGGACAGTATTTAAAGCTTTTATCATTCATCTTTGGCAAGCAATACACGGAATACAATAAGCTTTAAGAGAAAAATAAATGCACACTTTCAAACTGACTACCATGTATATTATGTTTTTTAAATGTCTACTGTAAAATATTCAGCCTTGCTACAATGAAGTAGGCCTGGTAGCTCTAGGATCTGTGTTGATTACACAGTCCTTTCATCAACTATTGTACAATGAATTGATCTTGTTACTTGTGATTAGGTTAGCTGCTAACTGTTTACTTTATAATAATATTTTAATAAATAGAATCATCAGCAGCGATAGCTCAGTGGGGAGACCGACAGACTGCAATGCAGAGGGTCTCGGGTTCGAACCCACGTCGCGCACGTCTGACTTTCGGAAGTAGTACGACTTTTCGAAATTATGTGCGTATTGATTGACAATTATCGCCTGCTCCGTGCCTCAGAGAGCACGTTAATCCGTAGGTCCCGGCTGCCATGAACATCTTTGGCAGTCGTTATTGGGAAGTCAGTGCCCTATAATATCCTGACACTGGACTAGCCTATCGTTAGCCTTCGGGTTGTGGCAGCCGCTCCGTGTAAAAACTGATATCCAGTTAAATCCGGTTAGACCAGAAAAACCAACCCCAAGTGACTTGAATAAAGGCTCAGGAGAAGAATCATTACAAAGCATTGTAATGTTTGTGATATTTACAAACCTCTGACGAATAACATATTAAAGAAATGAATAAAAGTAACTTGAGTACTTGGCTTTGATAATATTTAATGCTTAGATAATATTTATGTCTATTTCGTGACTAACTATTACAGTAGTTAGGTAAGTACTGGATGGGTACATGCAACGTCTGCGAACATCTGATTATTTGTATGGTGCAACTGTGCATTGCAAAATTACAATATTATCATGTCAGCATTTTCTCCACTCGTATTCGTAATTCAGTACCGGTCATCCACCACGTCGTATGTACTCGTTATCATTCTATCATATATAATTTTCTACTCAGCACTAGAACTTTGGCAGTAATAAACATATTCTTTATGGATTAAAGAATATGTTATACTAGATGTGCCCGCGGATTCACTCACGTTTATGGTTACTGCGACGCCCCCGTGGGTCGTAGCTTGATGTTATATAGCCTATAGCCTTCCTCGATAAATAGGCTATCCAACACTAGAAGAATTTTTCAATTCGAACCAGTAGTTTCTGAGATTAGCGCATTAAACCAAACAAACAAACTCTCCAGCTTTATAATCTTATAATATATAAAATTCTCGTGTCACAATGTTAGTTACCATACTTCTCCGAAACGGCTTGACCGATTAATATGAAATTTTATATGCATATTTAGTAGGTCTGAGAATCGGCTATTATCTATTTTTCATACCCCTTAGTGATAAGGGTTGTCCAAGCCCAACATTTTTTAAAATCTTTTGAATTTTTTTTTGGCAAAACAATGTTTGCCTTGTCAGCTATTATTAATATAGATATGAGTTAGATCACCCATCATTCTATATAATTGTATCAGTCAAAAGGTGTTTGGTTAGTAATTAATACTAAAAAATTCAATTCAAATAAATGGTCCTAACTAATGAGACTTATATTATACTCAAACAAGCTTAAAATAAACAATGATTATTGCTTAATTCAAATTATGAATGCCAAATCTGTGAAAAAGTCATTATTTATAAAATTATTCTCATCTTTAGATGAATAATAATAGCAATATTTGGCTATTAACCTAGACTTTGAGGTCCAGACTTAATGTTTTATTGTGTCTGGATTCCAGATATTGAATTGTTAACTTTATTTAGTAATACAGTATACTATTTATCAATAACAAATCTTTATAGGCTATTATACTATATCTTAAGATTCTTGGCAGCTGTCATCAAATCATCTGTAGATTAGATAAACTTGTGGTAGAAATAACAATACACAAAAAAAATATTATGTGGAACATTACACAGGTTATTCATCATTTCATTACATTGTTTTACTAAATAAGCTTGTCATTAATAATAATAATATATAATAATATTCTGTCACATACACACAACACTATCTAGCCCAAACTAAGCAGAGCTTGTACTATGGGTACTAGACAATAGATCAACATACATATATACTTCTTTTTGTAAATACATACATATTTTACATAGAAACACCAAAACCAAGACAAACATACATGTTCATGCACACAAATGTTTGACTTGTGCGGGAATCGATCCCGCGTTCTCAGGCGTGGCAGTCGGTTACACTAACCACTATGCCATCGAGGCCTGTCTGAAAGCATAGCAGTTGTTTTGACTTGTACATAAACATAATATCACTGGTAATGTGGCATAGTATCCTAACTAATATCATAAAGGCGAAAGTGAGTTTGTTTGTTTGAGCATTTACTAAAAATCATCATGAAATTTCACATACACACTGTCAGTGGTACAAAATAGGGCTATTACTAACCTAATATTCTGTACTCGAGCGCTTACATTAACACGAGCAAAGTCACAAGCAAAATCTATTATATAAATAAGTAAACACAATTATAATGTTTATGTCATAGCATAAGAGTTACAAAGTTTGGGATGTTGTTTCAATGTTTATTACTCAATTGCATTAACTGTTAAAAAACTGCTACACCTAAGGTCGCAGTTTCGATTTCTGCACAAGTCAAACATTTGTGTGTATGGACTTGGATGTTTGTCTTGGTCTGGGTGATAGACATACATTAAAAAGAAATGGTGTATATGTATGTTTATCCATTGTCTAGTACCCATTGTACAAGCTCTGCTTAGTTTGGGTTAGATGGTGTTGTGTATATGTGGTAGAATATTATATTATAATAGATTCAGATTAAACTGGACACACATGTAAGATATTTTTGTCCTGGTTTGCATTCACATTGGGCTCACGCAAATGTTGGTAGAAACTAGTAATAAATAAATAGCAATACCTGTATGGCTGCCAGAGAAGTGTTAAATGCTGGATTCTCCCTCTTTTGTGAAAGTCTAGCCAATGCCGCTTCAGCTGCAACTTTACTTTCCTCCGATAAACCAGATCTTTTCACCGGTACTTCCTTTTTTGAAGAATTTGAGCTTTGACTGCTAATAGTAGATTCACTCAGCTTATGACCTGGTCCAGCCAGTTTGAACTTAGCATCTACCTTTTTCTTTTTAAAAAAGTTTTTAATTTTGTCAGCCATGTTTGCTTGAACTAGATTAGATCCTGGGTGTGTGCTCTTTAGGTAGCTTTAGTTTTGAAACAGATTCTTTTAGTTGCTCAATAGTTGCAGATGTTGCTGTTGAAAAGAAAGGTATTATTACCTGTTTAAAATATTTAAAACTGTTTTAGCAACTGGAAAATGCTTATAATAGGCTGACTGTCATACCTTATTATAATGATTTTCTAGTTGCCAAAACAGTTTTGAATATTCTATGGGGCAATGAAAGTTGTTAATTGTATATTATTTCTCCCAGTGACGATAATCAAAGTCCGTAAACATTGCATCAAGAATTTACAGACTACAGACTAAAATTAATTTAGTATAGCTGACTAGTTAAATAAGGATTTTAATGTCATTAAATTGTGTTAAACACAAGTTATAAAACAGGATATAGGCATTGCTAAAATGGAAGCTATTTCAATTGTTCAGTATTATCAACATTTTGTACACACTGTATAAAGTGCTATCACAACAGCTTAAATGATGATTATGTTAATTTAATGCACTAAACCTAAATATGAGAAACTTCACTGCCATTAAATGGATACATATTACAAAGGATTATAAAATATATTAAACCACAAAGAGAAACGAGTGCAATAACATAAAAACAAATCTAGAGCAATGTACTATTTATTGATATACTGACACCAATGTCATAGCTGCAGGAAAACAGTTTTACACCTGTAGACATTACGTAAATACTGATATATACTAAGAACAACATAAACAAGGTAAAACAATGACTCACCGGGCCTCATAAACCTTTCAGATATACGTTTACCATATACACGCCACGATATGAAAATCAATATTAGTGTAAACAATAAAATAAGGCTGAACGTTTTCAATAGAAGAAACTGAAACTCATTGAAGTAGAAAACCTCAGCCAACTCGTCATAGAATGATAACTCTGAGAAATTGACGATAGATTTGGGAAAATTTTCGATCGGCAAAGATGATATGCACGATTCGAAAAAATCTCTCGCGAAAGACAAAGTATCCCCAATCTGAAGATACAGAGCCTCGTAAAGGGTGGAATTAAAAACGGCGTTTTCAAATAACGACATTACACATAAAATTCAGTGATTTAAATTCAAATAATTTGAAAAATAAAATTTATCATACTGAAATCTATGAACTGAATAAGCCGCATGTCACTTTACGTTGACAGTTGCTTAACACTACACACTCAGTGTTGCCTAGATGTAAAATTATGTATCTTTCGAAGTTTTATGAGAGTATACCGGAGGAGATTACTTTATTTTTATGGGTTATAGTAAAATCTATTTGTTTTATGTTCAGTTATTATGAAAATCTACGTAAAAAAATAAATGTCGTTAAGCTGTTCTGCATAACGGTACTGTTTTGTAAAATAGTTAATTTTGCAATCCATGTACAAAAAATATTTAGTAAATGGACTGCAAAATTTGCTTTTTATTATTAGCTCTTTACCACTCTCTATGTTATTAACTAATTACCAACCTATGTATTAACCAACCAACGAAAAAAAACTAGCTTCTTAGCTTTCTTTTCTACGAAGAAGTTTCAACGACAGACAACAGATGACGCTGTACACAATAGGCGCGTATAATCAGGTTGGCCGGACAATCCTGAATCACGCAATTGAAGTTTATACAGCGACTACCTATATATACAAGTTCCCATCATTAACAATCGAGCCGCGGCCCACCAGGCACGATCACCCAGCCTGGTCAGAGGAACCTTCCTTTGTGTTGGAGGGACGTGCCATCTTTTATGATATCATAATAGGACTTTGGGTATTAAAGTCTTACCTGGTGATTCGTATATTTACAAAGTTGGTGAAGCTCACTTATGTTCCGCGAAGGTCTGTAGGACATAGGCGTTACCTACAGTACAAGAAATATTAAAAATAAATGTTTAGTATTGCGTGGACAAGAAATTATTACGAAATCGGAATACCGACCTTTTTTTTTCTGAATGAAACGTATCCTATGTTCTTATTTGTATCCCTGACAATCTGTTTACGTAAATTGTTTTTTAAATTTCATGATGATCGGTATCTACTGATCATGTAATTTTAATTATTATGGCGTAAAAGCGAAACATACAAACTCATATTCGCATTTATAATATTATTTAGGATTCGTCCCTTACTGTATTATACGCATTTTAATGATATTGAACATCTCAAAAGACAAAAGCTAATAAAAATTAACGACTATTGCTTAGGCATTAAGTGTTTTAGTTATTAGTCATTAGCCATTACGGAAAAACCTTAAGAGTAGGTAATTATCTATACTAATATTATAAAGCTGAAGACTTTGTTTGGTTGAACGCGCTAATCTCAGAAACTACTGGTTCGATTTGAAAAATTATTTTAGTGTCCCGCTACAACCCACGGGGGCGGCGCAGTAGGTAATCATAAACGCGGGCGAAACCACGGGCACATCTAGTGTAATGATAAAATTGATTGGACATTTTATTAGACCGTTGCATGCCACCATTAGGAATATGAGTGCATAGCTGTGTTTAAAATCTTTATGATTGACATTGATCGGATGGTAGTACTTATACTACAGAATAATTAATGTTGACATGCAATTGTGCGTTTTGTTAAGTACCTAATCGTTTGTTATAAAGAATTAACTCTTAGATAACCCAGCTAACAGAGTTGTTGTTGTTGCTTCTAGAACATTATAGGAAATATCTGGCATGCATGGTTTCCTAGCAATATTTTTCTTCGCCGTTATAGGAAACGACGTTGTTATTAACCTTTTAAACAAACATTATAATTTTCTGTAAATTACTTATTTTAAAGTTAGTCTGTTCTGAAATCTACTCAGGCAAATATTGTTGTCTATCAAAAGTTAATGTTATTAATTAATTATACATAAATATCTTCATACCTACATAGTTTCACGCCTATATAAGCGTACCTATATACCTATTACATTTCAGACACCATCTCCCATTACTGAGAATTTCTTATACGATTTTATTATGATATGATAATTTCTTGGACGATTTTTATGATATGCGTTTTCACCTGCATTTTCGGTATAGTTATGGACTCGCGCCCTTGGGTCGTTACGTAATCTACGCAGTATTGACTTACGCAGTATTGCGATTACCGGGTTCATACACTAATTCAAACAAATATATGATTTGAATATAAGTTTCGGTAAAATATGGCTAAGATGTGCTGCCAAAGGAGCAATTGCAGTGCATGAGGTCTTGGGTGCGATTGTCGATTTTCTGAGGCTTTCTGTCAGAAATTTCTTAGTAAATCCATTTATTAAAAAAAGTAAAAAATAAATGTCTGGAACAGTGACCGGTATACGTCATTAGGCTCGCCCTTAATGTGGCTGTAATGTATTACACGAAGGAAGGAAGGTTCACCTCTGCGTACCCCTTCGGGAATATAGGCGTGAAACTATATAGAGTTTAAGTTGAACCTGACTCCACGGATGGCGCGATGGCGTAGTGGTTTAAGTAGTCGCCTCGCCACTGCTACTGCGCTGAGTGTTGTGGGTTCGAATTCCACACGTGACAAAACTTTGTGTGATCCACAAATGGTTGTTCCGAGTCTGGATGTTCTTTGTGTCCGTTATTTGAATGGTTGTTAAGTTCCCCGCGACACAGGAATTAATCCTAGTGCGGGAGTAGTCTCCCAAAACAAAAAAAAAAAATTACCTGAAGTTGCCAGACTGTAAACCGTATCAAATTCCGTTCAGTAGTTTTTGTGTGAAGCTAAAACAACAAATAAACTCGAAGAAAGATAACCAGAGTTACGGATGCAGAAAACTTTTTATAAAAAAATTGGGTCTGTTTATAAATGATCCCACTGCTGGGCACAAGCCTGATCTCAGTGTGGAAACGGTTAGGCTATAGTCCACCACCCTTTATTGTTAACGTGAGTAGATGCTGTTTACGCATCCCTCTCCGTTGGAAAAAGGGAGCGGAGAAGGTATGCTAGGCTCACTCAGGGAAAGATAGAAAGGTCCTGGCTCCGGATCGTACCGACTAAACCTACCAAGGTGGGCCCACCTCGCTGGCTTGCATGGTGAGTGGGTGCAACTGGAACTATTTCAGCGATATAGTCCACCACCCTAACCGTCTGACCACTTGACCTCAGGTTGGTAAACTTCACGCACCTTCGAGAATATTATGGAGAATTTTCATCGATTAAGGTTACTTCCAATGATCTTATTATCCTTACTAATATTATAAACGCGAAAGTTTGTATGGATGTATGGATGTTTGTTACTCTTTCACGCAAAAACTACTGGACCGATTGCGATAAAACTTGGTATGTAGATAGCTGGAGACCTGGATTTACACATAGGCTATACAGGCATACTTTTTATCCCGATATTCCCACAGGAAAGGGACTTACGCGGGTGAAACCGCGGTGAAAAACTAGTATATTATAAAATAATTGGGCTATCTCACAATGTTTTTATTCACCGTTATAACGTATGCATATTATTGTAACTTCAAAAAGTAAGAGATTTTGAACTCGAAACTAAGATGTTGCTTTATTAATAAATTATCTCTTATGTAAAAGACACAGCTTCTTTATAGTTGCATAACAGTTTAGATAAACACAATATGTTTCATGGTCCAGTTACATTGACACAGGATTTATCAAGATGCAACGCTGATCTTGTGACATTTAGAGATAAATAAATACAGATAATACCGAGCTATGTTTTCTATCTTTGAGTGCACGCAGTTGTTTAAGTGGTCGCCTCGACACTGCTACTGCGTTGAGTGTTGTGGGTTCGAGTCCCACACGGGACAAAACTTTGTGTGATGCACAAGCGGTTGTTCCGAAGCTGAGTGTTCTTTGTGTCCGTTGTTTGAATGTTGGTTAAGTCTCCCATGACAGAGGTTTAATTCCTAGTGTAGTATGTTTAACCACAGATAATATAGTACTATACTAGTAGTACGAGTATCATGGCAAAACTTCTGTACAACATTGAATGCGGTTTTCACAGTTATATTGCTGTAGGTGTTACTTAAAATCTGGTGCATATTTCATCTTGATATTCTGCCTAGAGTCGAATATTAATAAATTATCTACTTCCACATTCCACGCGTATAAAGTCGCAGGTAAAAGTTAGTATTGAATAAAATTCTTCGTGCTAGACAGACTTTGAACCTCGGAACGCTTTTTCTTTCGAAGTACGGAATGTTCTGCTCTCAAGTCCATTTCGCCGTTGATCAAGTTTGTTACCGATAGGAGATAACTTGACATCTAAAGGTAAATGTCACGATCGAGATAAATTGATAGACTAGATCTTCATAATCTTATCGTGACGACGACAATTGAGAATAAATCCAAATATCTTTCAGTTCGTTGGTGTCGTTTGAAGATGTGCTTATGCTTCAGACACAGTTTGTTATTAAGTTGATATTTTTAGTGAGGAGTTGGGCTTTTAAGGTCAGTTATATTATTTCCATTTTATTTGTTGTTTACTAGTTACGACATCAAGCATCTTTTATAAATTAGATTTATTTATAAAGCATAAAAAAAAACGTTACGTCCGAAAATTATGATATAAGTAGCTGAACATTTAACAAATTTCTAATACTAGGAACTTTAAGGATTAAAACTGCGAAATATTTATTTTGTAGTAGTTAATTACTGTTAAATCGAGTTTTTTTACAAAATGCCGCTGTAAAGTATACCTAAGAATGATCATTATTTTGTACGATGAACCAGACAAAATATTACAAATACAAAAAATATTATTATTACAAATGTTTATCAACTTAAGGCAGCTGACAGTTAATTTTCTTTTTTAATTCTAATACTTGGTATGTGTACCATATAGTGTAGAGTACGTGTACCATATATAGTGTATGTGTACCATATATATCTATGATGTGTACCTACTATGATTCCTAGTTCGTTACAGATAGCAAATTGTATGCATATTCACATTATTTTTTATGTCGAGTAATTCCGTAGTTACCTGTCAGAAAGAGCGCAAAATACACGAATATCTCTCAGACCGATAATAAAAACTACGACGTACTAGAAAATAATCATTTTTCTAGCCATGACATCTCATAAGTAATTGTTTTTTAAGCTTAAATCATCTATCAATCTCTTTTATAAAACAATTGATATTTTCTAGAATTCATACATTATACATGCCTTAACTATCGATGTTTTACGTATTTACCATATACGCTATTGTTGAATTCTATGAAAACGATAAAATAAGACGTGATTTGACTCTACGTGTGTATGTGTATTTTCTTCAACTAGTTCGCTAATTACACATAGTTGACATCAGCAAGAAATTAAAATGCATCATTATACAATAACTGAAAAAACACTGCAAATATGGTAATTTACGTACCACTTAAATAACTCAAAAACGTATTAAGAACAGGTATTATACTGAACAGTCTTCCAAACAGCAAATAGTTTACTGCAATATGGCTGCAGTGTTTTCAACGATAGCCCGGCCAGCTAAAACACTTTTAAATGAATTGGCCACTCGAAGCATTAATCTTTAGATAGCCATAAATTATTGACATGTATTCTATAATATGTAATGGCTATTGTTGCTGTCCAGCATATTGTAGTAAAAATAAAGCCCGTTGAGAAGCCCACATAATATATATGTACATATATATGACGCCATCGTAGTGCTTTTGAGTTAGTAGTTATAGGGAGTGCAATGCAAAGAAGTCCTTACTAATATTATAAATGTTAATGTAAGTTAATTTCTTTGTTCGCTTAAACCGCCTAAACTACTCTACCGATCATTATGAAATGTCGGTTATATGTAGTTAGAGGAACAGAAAAGGACGTAAGGTACTTTTCATCCAGGAAAAAGTATGTGTTTCTTACATAATCTTACCTAACCTTTTTTTTTTTTTTTTTTGATACCCATGAAAAAATGCTTGGTGCACTACCCGCCGGCTAGGGGACGGCACCGGCGGGGCGTGTGGGACTCACCAGCCTAGTGCTGGGATACCCACTAAAAAAACCTGGGGTGTTCCCTCTCCCACCCAATGGGGGGGGCCAGTTGGGAGTCTAAAAAGATTCATCCATAGCAGGCCCCCCCGTGTGGGTGCCGGCCGGGTCAATCGGACCCGACCTCCTCTCGTCCCCGGGGGAGAGCATTTCACCGCTCTCCCCTTTCGACGTTAGAAGGCGCGCGGGAACACCGCGCGCGCCCTCTATGGGTTCTTACTCACGGGTGGCAGGGTCCCCTGAGGCCTTGCCACCCAGAACCCTTAGGTGGGGGGCAGAAGAGCGACATAAGCGCGTCTCCTGCGCCCCCTCCTCCGGCGGCGGATGTCCGGGGCGTAAGGATCTTCCTCACGCCCCCGCTCCGCCGCCTCCTTCTGCGAGATGACAGCCTCGCAGAAGGACCTCATTGCACCCCAGCACCTGTCGTCGCCGACCATCATGGATACGACGGTCGGCAACGAGAGGTCGGGGCCAATCACGGCGACCAGGGCACAGCGCTCCTCGGCCCACGCTGGACACTCCTCCAGCGTGTGCTGCGCCGTGTCCCGGTCGCACTCCTCGCAGTGGTGACACCTGGTTGTCGGCTCCCTACCGGCTATCTTGCACAGGTACTCTCCAAAACAGCCGTGTCCGGAGAGCACCTGAGTAAGCCGGTAGGTGAGCGGTCCGCGCCGTCTGTCCGTCCATTGCCTTAGCACCGGACGGACAGCCTCGACGGTCCTCACCCCGTAGCGGGGCTGGGCCAGCCTTTCCCCCCACTTGGCCTCGAGGACCAGTCGAGCCTGGGACCTTCGCGTCTCCACCGCCCCGTGAGTGGGTTCCTCACCATGGAGCCGGAGGTCCACGCGCCAGTGATACACCGACGCTTGAACCTCCGCCTCCAAATCCCAGGGCGGCGATGCCGCCAGGATGCACGCCGCCTCAAAGGAGACGGTGCGGTACGCCCGCGACACCCTGATCGCCATCGCCCTCTGAGGTTTCCTCAGGAGGGCGATGTTTCGGCGATCGAGGGCGCCGGCCCAAATGGGCGACCCGTAGAGGGCCATCGACCGCACCACCCCCAGATAGAGGCGGCGGCAGACGACACTCGGCCCACCGATATTCGGCAGCAGAGAGCTAAGCGCTCCCGCCGTAGACATCAACCGGGGGGCCAGGCGGCTAAAATGGACGCGAAAGTTCCAGCGGCCGTCGAGGTGGAGCCCCAAGTATTTCATACTCGGCTCCACCCCGATGCGGACCCCTCCAACTATGATGTGGGCATCTGGTGGCGGCGCCCGCCGAGGCCCATGAAACAACAGGGCCTCGGACTTTTCCAGCGCCACCTCCAGTCCCAACATCCAATTCTACCGACGACCAGGGCCACCCCTGCCGTGGCAAGACGGGCAGCTGCCCCGTAATCCTCTCCCCGGGTCGTGACCAGCGTGTCGTCGGCGTAACAAGTTACGCCGACGCCCGGGGTCAGGGCGCCCCGCAGAACCCAGTCGTAGCCGATGTTCCACAGGATCGGTCCAAGAACGGAACCCTGCGGAACACCGCACGACACCTCCCTCCGGAACGTCTCTCCGTTCCGCCCCACACAGAATACACTTCTCTGGTGCAGGTAGTCCCCAACTATTCGGCGCAGGTAGGGAGGCACTCCATGAAATCGGAGCGCCTCCCTAATAGTCGCCCACGGCAGGGTGTTGAACGCGTTGGCGATGTCCAAGGACACCGCCAACACCACCCCGCGCGAGGCGACCGCCTCATCCGAGAGGGCCTTGACGCGACTGATCGCGTCAATCGTCGATCGGCCCTCTCGGAATCCGAACTGCAGTTCGGACAAGTCGGGGCCCACCCGCACCAGGTGCTTGGAGAGGCGGGCAACCACTACACGCTCAAAGAGCTTGCCCACCTCATCCAACAGCACTATGGGGCGGTACGCGGAGGGAGAGTCCGCGGAGCGGCCCTCCTTTCTCAGGAGGACCAGCTTACCCGTCTTCCACATGGCAGGGAACCGTCCCGACTCCAAACAGGCGTTAAACAGCCTGAGGAGCCGGTCCCCTAGGGCGTCGTAGGCCAAAACCCAGGCGCGGCCAGGAATTCCGTCCGGCCCCGGGGCAGTGTTTTTGCCCCGGAGCCGAACCATTGCCGCGCCGAGCTCCGCCATTGTTACCTCTGGCGCCCCGGCATCGGCACCGCCCTCCTCAATATCGGGCGGCGCCATTTCGGGAGGCGTGTGCTCCGCTCTCGAAGGAAAGAGAGCGGAGACCACCTCCTCTAATTGCCGGGGCTGGAGACTCTCGGTGACCGGTGGGGCCCAGGGGCGCAACTTGCCCCTGACCGCCTTGTACGGGCGGCCCCACGGATCTGCCTCGAGAGTCCCCAGGAACTCTTCCCATCTTTGGGCTTTGGCCTTACTGATGGCGGACTGCAGGGCGTACTTCCGCTGTATGTATTCGCCCCGCAGCCGTGCCTCCACGGTCGGGTCACGGTACCGCCTCCGTCGGCGGTACCTAGTGTACTGAATCTTACCTAACCTAAATTAACGCGAGCGAATGGCTGTCTTTGACAACGCAGCTAGCGTAGCCGCTTTCTGGGCGGTAAATGTATAATTTAAAAATGTTTGCCAACGATACGCAAAGAAGAAGAAGATCGCGAGCGATTCCACGGGAAAAATCTAGTACAAAATATCAGAAGAAAGTTCTACATTTCCCAATATTGCCATCGTCATCGACAAGTACTTAAGCGCCGTTGTGTTGCCACAAGTCAAAATATTGAACCACATTATACGGACCATTTCCTCTCTACAATAAACAGAGGACCGAAAATAATTCTCATTAAGAGGAGTTTACAAACTGCAATGTTATAGTTGAGACTTCGTGAAGTTGTTAAAAGACATTAAAGCGCCATTTACGAGTCAAACAACGGCAATGGGAATAACATGGGATAATTTAACGTCACTCAATGCGTAATCAAATTATTTTTAAGGACTTTTAAATTGGGTAGTATTGCCGTTTTAATTAAATTAGGTTGATTACATCCCGTTTAGAGCAGTTGAAAATACGTTTTAACTTGGTACTCCGAAATAGCGAATAAAATTGTCTGTATTTACAGAATAGCTTTTAAACAGTTTTATCACATTTATTACGCAATGCGGTAGCGGTTCCAGTTAACTATCTAGTTAGTTGAAATCGTTTTAATTACTTTCTAATTTAGTTTAAAATAATTTAACCCCTTTTTCTCACAAATATTTATCGCATAATATCTACAATTATAACCGCCAGTCTGGTGATGCGATTGTAGTCAGATATATATTATATTGTCCTTTTGGTGAGGAAGTTTGCCTGGGTTAGGTAACCCAGACAAACTATCTTTTCTAATACTCTTTCACCTAGCTCCTTCTTAAGTAGATACTTAGTATCTGTCGCTGATGTAGTTGTGGCTACCCATAATTCAATACAGCGAGTTGACATACCGTGGTAGGTTTAGCCGGTAAGATTTTTCTCCGTGTAAGTTCGACATAACCTCACAGCTACCCTTTTTCCGCGGAGAGGTAGCACTTGAAAAAGAGCTAGTTAATAATATTTTAGAAATTAATCACCAAATTGTTTTACAGCACTTGCCAGAGTTCGCAGGCGACTTAGGGATTTCCAAATCGGCCAATTTCAACCCGGACATTAGGTACAAGACTTCTTATCAAGTCATCACTACGTACATTTAAATAGTTATACGTCCAGCTAACTGCGTACATATTCCTTCGACACGCACGTTTATTGTACCAGTTCTTAGTCAATCGGCCTTAGATTGAACGTGTATGTAACTGATTGCCAACGTTTGACCTTTAAGGTCGGTATTAATGCCCCACATGTTAGGAAACGTGACGATTTAAAGGATTCATCTCTGTGTTTGGTAATCGACGGTAGGTATATTTTTTTCAACAAATTGACGGTAGTGGATTTATTTATAATAGGTATACAAACAGATTACAGTCTTAACATAGTAAGTAGTAATAATGAACATAATATATAAATCGGACAGTAATCCTAAGGTAGTGTACACAACATGTACATGTTAGAGCAGATTACTCGTGTAAAACAAAAACTTTATTAAAATCTTAAATTCGTTAGAGTAGGATACAAGTGGATAACTGTAAGTAGGTTTTTACTTAATAACTGTAATTTCATATAATAACTAGTCTTGGAACTTTTCGGAACTAAGTACACCTGATAGAATCTTTTCATACTATTGAATTTTATATCAAAAATGTCGACCTCTTTATTTACACGTGCTACTTTATTATATGCTCTGCACATTCTTACTATTGGATTATAAAATGGTGTATTATTTTTATATGCCTGAATTGCAAATATGCTAGGATTCGTGGCATCATTTTAGAAATAATTATGTTCAGCTTAAAACTATTTCTTTTATTTAAATCAATCAATCAATCAGCCCACCGCAGTCAACTGCTGGACATAGGCTATTCCCATTTCACGCTACAACATCCGGTCTTCCGCCTTTCGCATCCAGTCTGACCCAGTTACCTTTTTCAGGTCATCTGTCTACCCGGCCGGGGAGCGTCCTACCTTACGTTTTTCTTTTTCATACTATTGCATGCAAGATGTTACATATATTAGGTATACCATCATGTTGGTCATGTCCAATGACGTGCAAATTTTCTTACAGATTAATATTATGTAAATTTACAAAATATATATTTTTTCATAAAATACAATATTTGAAATTTAATAAGCAAAAGAAGTCATTAATAATTATAACTATACAGTCTAAAATTATTCACAATATTATTAAAATTTGTTCTGTAGAAAGTCAGTAACACTACAATAATAATTTTATTAAATTTAAAGGTTCATTTTAATGATATACATATGATAAGATGACTTTAATTTTTCACAGATATTTATCGGATTACTTATACGACACAGTTAGGCTGTGGTAGACCGTTTGACTGCTACGCAGAGATCTCCTTTTCCAGTTTTATACTACGCCACGCACCTCTGGTTTTTCGATGTTTGTGCGTCTTAAATATTTCATTATCTCACGCTTTACCGGTCCAGAAAAGATTGTGAGATGACCTGCATGTCTACTAGGTCACTATCAAGAGCTCTAAAATATATCAGGTGTGCCAGCCTGCATTGGGCCAGCAGCGTGGTAAATTATGGCTAAACCATTCTCATATTGAGGAGAGACTTGTGCCCAGCTATGGGACAGACTGCACTAGGAACGGCTGATAAAAATATCACCTGCGTATTTTATCTCGATATGCGTATACCGGCACAAAAAATGACCTGTATCTAGGATATGTTCTTTCTTCATAGAAAGACCAAGCAGGAGCCTATTTAGGCTTCAACGAGAATGTATTATGTGAAAAAAGATGTTTCCATTTATAGTATTTTGTGCCAAATTCTTCTATTTATAATCCTTTGGTCCACCTCTTGTTATTATTAGATTAGTGCCTTTGTCGATTTCACGTTAAAGGTTATAGACGGCATACACTTTTATTTTATTTTTAGTCCTAGTTTTAATAGTTTTTAGTCTTTTTTCATGACATTATTTGCTCTTGTTTCTCTTCTAAATATTTTTTTCTGCTATTTTTATGCACATATTTTGACTTTTGAACACAGAACTGAAAGATAATGACTTAAGAAAGAAAACAATTTTAATTTATTACCGTTTTGAAACTGGTTCGGAAAAATCTTTTGCTAGAAAGAAAATAGGGAGCTTCTACAGTCTTAGTGTTGCACGCGCTCCGTTTTTACTTTACTTTTTACGCTACTTTGTAACCGCCCCATTGCAAGCAAAATCTTTAAACAAGTTTTCCATGGCATAATTCATGGTTCCTTTTTCTTTTCGTTGGTCAGGTGATGCTTTATTCGGTATTCCTGTTTGGTAATTCTCTGTAGAACCTTTAAGTCGGGTAATCCGCTAGACGCCAAAAGGCATGCCATTACGTAGAAACTAAAATAACAGCTGGTGAAACGTCGGCATATATACCTATGCCTACCCCTTCAGAGATTTACGTAAGCTATGTATTGATAGCATGTTTTTTTTTTTTTTTTTTTTACGTGGCGGAATGCAATGACGCATATCCCTCCGTGGGGGCGGGCGGAGGGATTATGTCGGACTCGCCGGGGTAAAATAAGATGTTAAAAAGATAATGTACCTCCCGGAATACCGACTAAACCTACCACGGTGTTCCTCGACCAAACCACTATCGACGGGGCCGCGCGAATCACTTTCGCATACGGTCGCGACCCCGCCGAGGTTCCAGCCCGCCGTATGAAACGGCAGGCCCCTACGCAATAAGACCTACTACCCAAGATAGGTACTTACTCAAAATAAAAGCCCTACTGTCTCCCCCGATAGGGGAAGACGGACACGAAACAGAGGCGCGCGTGGGAACACGCACGCCGCCTCTCGGACCTGGTGCTGAACGGATGGCGGGCAGGCCCACAAAGCCCGCCACCCCCAGGTCAAACCTCAGGGTGGCTGGAGGTCATCTCGCGCCCTCCGGCGCCCGGCTCTGCGGTTGCGGAGAGGGTTTAAACGCTCCCTCTCCCGCTCCGCCGCCTCCTTGATGGAAATCACTTCCTCGCAAAAGGAGGCGACGGCGTTCCACGACCTCTCACTCCGGACCATAGACTGAACTACGGCCGGGAGCGAGAGGGCAACCGATCCGACTGCCGCGATCAAATCACGGCGCTGCGATGCCCAGGCGGGGCAAACCGCCAAAGTGTGCAGCGCCGTGTCCTCTATAACGTCGCGGCAGTCACCGCAGTGGTGACAACCAGGCGTCTCTTGCCGGCGTATACGACACAGGAACCGGCCAAAACATCCGTGGCCAGTCCCAGAACCTGTGTCAGCCGGAAGGTGAGGGCGCCATGCCGCCTCTCCAGCCACTCCTCAAACACGGGACTTACCGCCACGATCGTGGCGTGCCCGGCACTGGGGTGCACAAGTCGCTCCTTCCAATTCGCCACTAGGACCTGGCGGAGCTCGGACCTCGCCGCCTTGATAGCGGGAGGATCCGGTCCTTCGCCCCGAGCTAGTGCCTCCTGGCGCCAACGATAGAGCGACGCCAGGAGCGCCGCTTCCAGGTCCCATGGCATCGATCCGGCGAGGAGGCTCGCAGCCTCGAACGAGACCTACTTAAAAGGACTACCCCAATTACTGATTATAATTAATAGCATGTAAGAAAAGGAAAATAAACGATTTTTTATTTCAAATTAATTTAATCCCACCCTATGTCCACATGTGTGCCCACAGAGTCTTTTCTTATTTTCTATACCGCTGACAACTTGTATGCGAAATTTCATGATGATTTGTCGTGTAGTTAAGAGGTGAAAACGTAACAAACTTACATTCGCATTTATAAAATTAGTAAGGATCCTTCTATAACATTGCCTTTCAATACATCTAGCAAAGAGAATCACGACGTGAAAACAGACAAACGTACTTATTTTCGCCAGCTTTACCACACTTCTTTTCGCTTCAGAAGTTAAAAATAATACCTTACTATGCAGACATCAGAGTGACATTTCGAGGTGTGTTTATCCATTTATCGGATGTTATCGTATACTAACCATAAACGCTTTGCATATTATAGCTTCGTAAAAAGCTTGGGTGAATCGCGATAACACTCTGTAGGTGTCACTAAATATAATACATGTAGTATGTGTGAACTAGGGGGAGATAGTGGTTTAATGTCTTCAGATATGGTTGACGGTTATGTCGTGTTAGTTTACGACGTTTTAGAAGCAATACAGCATGGATTACATGTGTTGTTATAAAGAAAACTAGTATTTATCTGCGGTTGGATACATCATGTATTCATTACCAGGGCAAAAGTTAGTGCAGTTCAAAGTCTATTTGTTTTCCAATTTTCATCTAAATCTGTTTAACGGTTTATACAGAAATGCCACACTAAGTTTTTACTATACCTACAGCTACTTTTCATTGATATTCGAGCGAGATTAGTACTTTTTGATCGAGTCGGCTCATTCATGCTGAATCCAGCAAGGTATTTTGCTGCCAACGTACTGTTCAAGATTTGAGCAATTAGAATTATATATCATTAATATTTATTTTTAAGGACCATTTCCTTCTTTTGAAGTAATGCCTGTGTCACGGGGTCTTTAAGACATTCAAACAACGAACACCAAGAACACCCACACTCTGAACTAATATTTGTGTATTACACAAATTATTGTCTCGTGTGGAGATTGAACCCACAACATACTGCTCACTCTAAGAAGAGGCCCGTGCCCAGCAGTGGAACAGTTTTTATGTATACAGAGCTGTTATTATTATTATTATATAGAAGTGTTTTAAGTTCCAACTTGCGATAAACTATAATATTGTCTTCTGTTTACGCGAATGTTATTCATTGAAATTAAACTACTATATACAGATTTTATCGCGTTGTTTATTTATCACAGTATTACATAATTTTGAAACTGTTACACTACTACTACTATTGAATTTTACTAATTTATAAGCTAATAAAATTATTTAAACTATTAAAACTATTTATATTTAGGTTTACACTTTCCCCGACGTTTCGGTTGCTTTTCAGCAGCCATGGTCACGGGGAGACTGAGATGGTAGTTGTCTCAATTTTCCAGTGTAGTTATTTCAAAGTACCCGAACATAATTTAGTCATTGTTGTTTCTATTTACGCAGAATGAGCTCAAAGTATCACGAAGTCTAGCTGTGATTTGTTTCTTCTTGGGTTTGACTATTTGAATTACTGGATCCCAAGCTGGTGGTACATTCCAACCATCTTCTCTATTGAAATTAGAATGTTTTTTGATTTCAATAGCCTCGCAAAGCATCCTTGGTAGGAATCGGTGGTCTTTAGCGAGAATCTGTGGTTTGTAAAATCTCAGGTAGTGGTTGGTTTTGTTGTATAAAAATACGATAATAAGTTTTACTATAATTAACAATACGGTCTGCAACAACGACTTTTCGAGGATGAAATGTTGTAAAAGCCAATTTGGCGAAATTTAGTTATTGATGTAACCTTGTTCAGTTTTTCGAGCTGCATCGACTTGTGTATTTAAAATAATTGAATGGAAACAATCTATGCTTACCGTAACAAAAAAAATTTAAAGAGGAAAGTAAACCTGTGTTTTTTGTTTTTTGGTTCTTCTGGAAAGTATTATTTTGCCTTTTACTTCATTTCGTCCTCGAATAATGAATGTTGTTAAAAGCTTATCGGGTTGATAAGCTTGTTATAGAGGGTGAAACTGTTGACGTCTATTGGGCTCAATTTCAGACCCCTTGCTGCATCTGCGAATTACCAATCAGAAACGTCCAATAGCATTATATCGATCTGGTAATAAAATCAGATATTTGACAATACGTAATCTCTTCGCACGTCCGTCGCTTTACAAATTCATCCTAATTTTATACCTAAATCCTGTCTATTAGTTACGCTTTGAAAGCTAAATCACTGACTTGATTTTAGTTTAATTTGGCGAGGTGCTAGATTGTATCCTGGGAAAGGATATCGGCTAACTTTTATACCGATATAAGTTTCCGAGGTGACTTCGCCCGTGTGAAGTCATAGCCAGAAATTTGAAATAAATGAAATAAAATAATAACATAAATGACGCAACGAACATACTCCACGAGATATATTTTATACAATCAAGTCGACATGATACAAATTAGGTAGTACCCAACCGGCGAACAGTAGACAGCTATTGATTAAAACTCGACGCAGGTTTTGCTCACGTAAACTCGTTAGCGAGAAATTAAATATTTGTATGACGAATTATACTTTAGGTGCCCTTAGCGGTTCCACGATGAAACTGTGTGAGCATATTAATTAATAGTTGTCACGCCAGCTTTTCTAGGATAACTATATTTTTAATAGGCTTTCACGCTTTATTTTTAAGTTATATTACATATATATTACACTGCGTCATTGTCCAAATGACAATTTATTTTTATAACTGGCGTCGCTAACGCCATCTCTCGAGCAATTTCAAAAACTTCACGATTAAAATGACATTTTTAATGAGAATCATTGCATAAGCAAAGCATGGAACGATGACTCAAAACAATACTATAATACTACTATAATTTAAGCATAAGCTTTAATTATAGTAGTTATAGTAGGTACCTAATTGTTTTAAGTAAAGACTCCGTTAGAAAGCCGCGCTCATGAAGAATTTAATATCAACTAAGGATTTCCGATAGAGTTCCAAAATACTCATGAGGAACCGTTTCAATAGATGGCATTATGTGTCTCTAATAATTATTTAAATCATAACTGGATTTTAAACGCCAACATTTAAAAAAAATCTATATAGATTGCTAGTAATTTGGCTTTATTTGAAATTACTAGTTCTTGTTAACACCTCAAACTAAGCTAATACGCTTGTGTTAGTAGTGCATTCCTGCCAATAGTACAATGTATTCGATTTGATTAGTCTGACTAATTTTAAAGCTAAAGTGATGAGTATTGATGACCTATAATTATCTATACCATTATTTTAATTTTATTCAATATTCATTACAATATCCTTAAAATTTACAAACATAATATCACATGCTATTGTACTATTTGAATATTTCAGAATACCATATATTTCAATTTTCATATTTGACATTTAAATATTAAATTTTCATTTTATGCAAATTAACGAGAATATTGTGTTTATTTTATAAAAGTATTTCTTATTTTTAATTTTTAATTAATATTCATTTCATGTAATTTGAATTTTTTACGTCATTTTAATTTTTTCTTTATTTTCTTCATTTTAATTTTTGCGTTAGAAATAATGTAATGAAAACTGTGAATACACCTTTAAGTGTTGTTTTTCTCTGCATCCCAGTTAATGAATGTGTAATATTTTTTATTTTGAATAATTTTATGGAATCTTGTTCGTAACTTTTTGTCTTTTTTTTTTCGGACTGGAACAATTTTATTTTTTAATAATTTTATTTGTGTAATATTATTTTTTTTGTAAAATGTCTTTGGTGTACCTTGAATAAATAAATAAATTCAAACCCGCGATATCTCGATCACAAGTCCGATGCCTTATACATTAGACTACCGGCCCCTAAGTTATCAGTTATAGTTATAGTGTGTGTTACGTTCAAAGACTAAAATCCTCATTTCATATTCTATTGATATTTCCTCTTAATACCAGGAGTTCATAAAGACGCGCAGCTCACAGATATGCACTAACTACACAATAATTGCCGTGTGAATCAGCGGCGAATAAAACAAGCCGTTACTTCCTTCACGTGTTGTTTACAAGGACTGAAGGCGGAGCATATCTTGGGTAACTGCCTAGTGGGATGCATCGCTTACAAACGTGTATTCTCTGGAACTATATACATTGATTAGTAAAACACCAAACAGGCAATCAAATCCTAACTAATATTATAAATGCGAATGTGGGTTTGTTTGTTACGCTGTCACGCCTTAACTGCTAGACCGATCATCATAAAATCTCGCATACACGTTGTCAGGGGGACAGAATAGGACATAGCGTAACTTTCATTCAGAAGAAATTACTGTTATCCCTCTCACCTAATCTATATATATTGATTAATAATACGCCATTGAAGCAGTCAAAATATAATGCAATTGTTGTGCATGAGGCCATGGATATCTTTTTATTATTTTCTATTTTAAATAGACAACTCCCGTAATAGGATTTCCTTGCTTGTAAAGTCGGGAACTTTACAGACATTTAAACAACGGACACAATTAACAACCAGACTCGGAACAACCATTTGTGGATCGCAAAAAGTTTTTGTTTCGTGTGGGATTCGAACAACTCTCCACGCATTGGCAGTAGCGAGTAAACTCAGACCTCGACGACCTTCGTGCAGTCAGATGTCCTGGCTTACGGTCAAGAAATTCTTTCACGCTTCTTATTTTACATACACATTTCTCCAGGTATTTTGGTTCTACATAGGGATCGAGTTTATTGCCGTCTACAGGAAACAGCTCCCGAATTCAAACTGCTACTAAGAATTTCTTAAAAGTAAAATCCAGTAAATCTTTTTGTGACTTGGAAATCGAATCTGAGGCCTCATGCACAGCAGTTGCAATCACTAATGAAGCACCACAATATTAACATATATGTTTCAATAACATCTTGCTAAAGATTTATTGCAGTATATTTGACAAAAATTACCTTCACATAAGATATGCCGCGTATTAATTAATAAGGTTTTATATTAAATCGAAGTAGGCGTTACTTGGTGGAAGTTTATTGTAATAACATTATTGGGAAGAGAGGAACCCGCCACGCAGCCTCGGATTGTCCACCCCAACTATTGCAATAGAAAAACGTTGACAATACCGAAATCCTCTGGATAGGGATAGTCTCGACGAGGGACCCGAGCGTACACCAACTTGCAGTATTCCGTTTCGACTACAAAATAAGGTTTTTATCATGAACACAGTTAACAGGTGTTCATTAATTTCCCGAGGAAGACGATATTACATAAACAATATACATAAACAATATAGCATTACGGCTATATGTTTATCATCGCAGAGATTATCGAAGGTGCATCATCCCAATCATATATTTAAATTACATGTAAAAGAGGCATTCTACTAGCAATATTATAAGATTGTTATTCAAAAAATTATAAGGTACTAGCTTTTGCGTGCAGCTTCGCTCGCGTAAATATACGTTATGTAAATTTTCTATCCCTCAGGAACTGTACTTTCTTTTTAGATAAACGTACCTATGTCTTTTTCTGCAACCTTGATTAAATGTATGCGAAATTTCACGATAATCGGTAGAATAGATACAGCGTGAAAGTGTAACAAATAAAAAATATTAGTTAGGATAGGAATATAGGATATTAGTTAGTATATAGTCCTAGGGATCGGGCATAAAGGCATGTTAAATTCTTTAAATAGTTCTCTTGTATTGTTTTTTGCTAACAGTACCTGCCATCTGGCTTGCTGACGGTACATTCTCGTTACGCGTACCTACGACTGATTGAGTAGGCGGCGCACTGTCTAAGTGCACAATAAAATTATTAGCTAGTGGATTGTAATCACTTGGAGTTATTATTACCGCCTCTTTTCTTTATTTAGGGCTGATTTTCAATCGTCATAATATAACTTTTATATTCTTACATATCTAAATAAGATGGTTTGACATAATTTCTATACAAAAGCTGTCAAAATGTCAAACGTATTCCCTAGTTAAAATTTGTTTGAAGATTGAAATATCAGCCTTCATTGAAGTTAATTAACCCATAGATAAGACACTAAATTAACCGTCATATCAAATAAACATTTTAGGCGTGTCTAGTTTTCAATGAAGCGAATAAAAGAAAAGCTCGTTCTTTTAGTTATTACGAGGAAGAAGTGACAATGTAATAAACAATCGTATGGGGAAGACCTAGATTAATATTCTATAGAAAATCAGCTTAAAGTACCTACTTTAAACTGATTTTTCCATAAAATGTTTATGTAGGTACTCTAAACTCCTTGTAAATTTATTAATTGCATCAAAAATGTAATTAGACTAAAGGGAGTAGCAGTTACGCTTTTTGGTTTACCTCTTTTTGCATTCACCGTAGTAAAAATTTTTGCGTCGCAATATGTCTATATATGAACCAGCAACCAATTAAACCAATGACCGACTTAATTATTGTAGAGAACACACATAAACATCAATTAAAATATCGTTTAGCATTAAATATCTCGGAATATGTGAGTATTTACACATTTATCTATTCAATATCGTTCAAAAATCAAAGTAGCATATTTTGCATCAGGATACGGCCTGACTGATGGTTTAAGCGGTTATTATTGTTTACGACCACTTCAAATCAAGGGCATCATTCGCACGTTGCCGAACCTAGAAAAAAGGAATTAAAATGAAATGAGAGGTAAGTTTGTGAGCTACCGGAACTCCTATTTACAGGGCCAAACGTCGTAACGATTTGATTACTATTATGCCGGTTTTCTAAAAGTGGATAGTATTTCCCAGGACTAGTTGTCTCATTCGTATCGTTACCACTTTAATCCCGCTTCCCTAATCTTAACTATAATATTATAAAAGCGAAAGTGAGTTTGTTTGTTTGTTACGCTTTCACGCCTTAACTACTGAACCGATCATCATAAAATTTTGCACACACGTTGTCAGGGGTACAGAAAAGGACATGGGTACCTTTCATCCAGAAAATAAGTACTGTTTCCGAGGGATACAAAAATAAATTTTAGATGGTCGGCCGCTATAACAACTCGGCCTACTGATATAATTGAATTACAACGTGATACCTGGAGTACAGAAAAAGGGATCTTCTGTATCCCGATAGAAATCTGATATGGCAAATAAAAATCTGTTCCTGATTTAGGTTAGGTTAGGCACAGCTATCTCGGGGGGCTTGCTATGGATGAATCTTTTCAGACTCCCAACTGCCCCCCCCATTGGGTGAGAGAGGGAACACCCAAGGTTTTTTAGTGGGTATACCAGCGCTCGGCTGGTGAGTCCCACACGCCCCGCCGGTGCCGTCTCCTAGCCGGCGGGTAGTGCATCAAGCATTTTTCATGGGTATCAAAAAAAAAAAAAAGCCATAGCTATCTTAAGATAATTACATTCAGCTAATTAGCCTATGTCTGTTCACTCAGTTAAGGTAATTGACAAATTTGTTGAAAGAAGTTTGTTATTATACAGTGTTAAAATCAAATAAAAAATAATTTGATACCAAAGCGCCTTTAACGCCATCTATCGAGTTATTGTAGATGGCGCAGAAACGCAATATCGATTTGTGATGTTGAATATACTAACTAAAATTAATTTACTCCAAATTCCGATGGATGGCGTTAAACACATTTTAAAACGCAGTATCATTTTGTATTATCTATGGCCATATTAAATTATCTGGCTGATAAATTATCGTGAAGTTTGTAGAAAGGAAGTTGGGGGACCGTATTAATGGGCAATAGCAATATATGTTTACGATTCAATGTTTACAAATATTGATTTGTAACCGTTTATTTATCGGTACTACTATTCTAATAATATTGTAATTGTTTTACGCTTGGAGTTTATATTGTTCTTTTTTTCTTTGAGCGATAGTTTATCATTTATTATTTACAAAAAGTTTTAAGTTCATTATCTTACTTCTAATTCTGTTTATGCAATAATAAATTGGATTTAAGAATGAATTTATTTTCAGTCTATTTTTATCTTTAAGCAATAGTTTCACTGTTTTAATTTTAGCTTACTACCTTACCTGTATTTCTGTTTTCTTTTGTTTTTTACTGTATTTTTGTCATTAAGAATTTATTTACTTTTCTGGCATGCCTCGAAAACGTAATTGTAACTTATCTAGAAACTCACCGCGAGCTTGGGCAGCAAAAATGGCTCGATACCAAGAATCATCCGTTCATGCCAAATTTGACATTCGACAAGCTGCTAAGAGCTGATGAGACACTTTCTCTAAGTCAGGAAATTCTGGTGGACCAAGCCACCTGCCAGGCTTCTATGCGAGCGGTGAGACGCCCCTACAAACACAATTGCAGTTGGAGGAACAAGCCAAACGCCAGAGAGCCTTGAGAGCTGATGAAACGCTCCTTAAAACGCAGATCCGTTTAGATGTACAAGCTGAACGCCAAGCAGCTTTGAGAGAAACTAAGAAGCCCCATCAAACACAGAATTGTGGTTTAGGGGCTACTGAGACGGCTCTTCAGATGCAGCACCGTTTGAATGAACGATCGGAACGACAAATTGTCTTGAGAGCAACTTAGACGCCCCTTCAAACGCAGCTATTAGAATGGCTAAAACTCCAGAAAATTCGCAGGTGAAACGAATCGTTCATGCAGGAATGCAAGCCGAGCGACGAATAACTTTTATGCGTAACAGTTGATCCATATTTAATAAATCTGCATTTGATTATGATCCTTTAATCGATACTGTCTATCCTAATATTATAAAGGAAAAGATGTGATTTTTGTTTGTTTGCTTGGATACTATGGAGAGGTTATGTCGGACTCACCGAAGAAAAATGGCGACATCCCAGTAATACCGACTAAGCCTACCAAGGTGGCCACGCGAATCACTTTCACATGCAATCGCAACCCCGATGTTTCGGCCCGTCGTGTGACATGGCAGGCGCACGAAGCCCACCACCCCGGTCATCTTGCGTCGTCCGCCACCCGGTTTTGCAGTTGGAGAGAGAGTTCAAGCGCTCGCTCTATGACTGTGCCACCTCCTTGATAGAAGTAACTTCCCCACAGAAGTAGGCGATGACGTTCCAAGACTTCTCACTCTGGACCATGGACTGAACCACGGCGGGGAGCAAGAGGGCAACAATTCCGACTGCCACGACCAACTTACGGTGCTGCGAGACCCAGGTTTCTGGTAGTCCGCCAACGTATGCAGCGCTGTGTCTACAACAGCATCGTGGCTATCGCCGCAGTGTGACAACCGGGCGTCTCTTGCCGGCTTATGCGACACAGGAACTGGCCAAAGCAACCGTGGCCAGTCATGACCTGTGTCAGCCGGAAGGTGAGGGCGCCATGGACGCGCTGGGGACCATTGGAAAGCTGTATTATCACCAAGCAACATAGGTTACATTTTATTTAAAAAAAGTACTTATACTAAAATAACATAAACCAATCTTTTTTTTTAACATGGGCATGCATTTAGTCAGTCGCTCATGGAGGCTGGAGATCGTTCAGTGCCTTACGGCGCCCAATGCGTCGCCTGCAGGCCGGGAGGCTGGTGTTCGTCTCGCGTTCCCTTTCCGCCACCCCCTGAGCGAGCTTTACTACCTTGCAATAAGAGGCGGCGGCTACCCATGCGCTCTCAATCGCGACTATAGAATCAACCATGGATGGTAGCGAGAGACGCTCCACTCTGTCACGACGAGGTTATCGCGCTCTGCTGCCTAGGCTTGGCACTCCTCCAGTGTATGCTGCACCAGTGTGTCTTCGAGGCAATCCCCGCAGTGATGGCACTGGGACGTCTTCTCTCGGCCGATGCCACACAGGTACTTCCTGAGGCAGCCGTGCCTTGAGAAACACCTTTCCAGCCACTTCTGGTGTAGGTCTTACCGCTGCTATCGCGGCGTGCCCTATGTAAACGTAACCTAACCTACTTTTACAAAAGCTAGCAATATATAAACCGGAGTTATTAAGTGTGTACTGAATATTATTCTCAATTGCACACTGAATGTTAAAGAGCCCTATAAAAGCAAAATGAATTTATACACTCTCCTATGTTTTTCGGCCAGATAGACTATGGACTCAAACTGATTATGATTCTGGCAAGATCAGAGGCCATGATAAGCAAATTTGGCAGCCTTGTCACATTGTTATCTGAAGATACTGAACGTCATTGAGGTCGCGTGACGATAAGACATTTTGAAGTGGAAATTGATTGTGACTGAACACGGCTGGTGGCTTCCGATATATATGTTTACTCTGCAGGTGTTCCAAAGATAGTATCTTACACGTCATCCAGGATTCGCAGAAGATGCTTATGCAATGCAGAGTTCAGATTTTTTTTTACATCTAATGTGGCAAACAAGCATACGGCCCACCTGATGGTAAGTGGTCACCGTAGCCTTTAGCCGCCCGCAACACCAGAGGCATCACTTGCGCGTTGCCGATCTTTTAGGAAAGGAAGTGGGAAGGAGAAGGAGCGGGAAGGGGGTAAGAGGGTGATTAGGCCTCCGGCACTCTCACTCACCGAACGAAACACAACAGTAGGAGTACTGCTATTCCACGTCTATATTCTGTGAGTGGGTAGTCCTTCCCCGGTCGAGCCGGCCCATTCATGCTGAAATCAGCGAGGCTCTACTACTGTATAGTATTTGCACAGTTCGGTACATACTTGTATTAAATAACAAGATTTTACCCGCGGCTTCGCTCGCGTTAATATAGATGCTGTCAATACATTTATATCCCTCAAGAACATGTTTTTTTTCTAGATGAAATGTATGTCCTTTTTTATATCCCTGGTAACGTGGTTCACATAGGCTAGATCTTTGGCCTGAACCTAGAAAGAAAAATGAAAGTAAGTAACATAAATCTAAATTTAGTTAACTTACTATCCGATAATCTTTGACATTCGTAAGTATTGCTTTGGATGACTTTGACATTGTTGCGTTTTAAGACAACTCCTGCTCTAGAACTGAAGCTCTGTGTCGCACAGACTTTACAAGCACGCAGTTATAGGCACAAAGAACCCAGATTCAGAACAATAATTTGTGGCATTATTGCTGGTTTTACTGCGCATTGAATGACTTTTTTTTTTCTACCACATACACACAACACCATCGAGCCCAAACTAAGCAGAGCTTGTACTATGGGTACTAGACAATGGATAAACATACATATATAGTTTTTTTTGTAAATACATACATATTATACATAGAAACACCCAGACCAAGACAAACATCCATGTTTATGAACACAAATGTTTGACTTGTGCGGGAATCGAACCCGCGACCTCACGCGTGGCAATCGGTTACACTAACCACTACGCCATCGGGGCCGATTTTCGGCTTCCTTTCGTCTCTTGTGCTCTGATAGTGCCTTATTGTTAAGGCGATGATAAGTCAAGTGTCTCACACTTATATATAATCTGATACTTATATTGCGTATTTTGTTTATAGAGAATTAGTTACAAGGTTTATCATTGTGTATATGACTTTGAATCAGATATGTTATCAAAGATATAGATCTTTTTAACTGTAGGTTATTAAAATAAATGTAAGAAAGGTTAAAGTTATCTGTTCTATTACTACAACCAGGGTATCGGAAAACTATTGAGTTTTACTGTGTCTCTGATACGAGTAAGTTGACAGCAATTGATAAAGTTCTAACAGCCACTGGCGGAAATTATGGTAACTAATTAAAATGTAGGATGAAATTTGTCGATGTTCACTTGCGCCGATCCCATAGAGTCTGGAGGTGTCCGATCCGGTAATGACATTATTGGTAGGACTGAGTTCCACAATAATTTATCCTGTGCCTCTAGGTAAGGAAACTAATTGTGTGATATTCTCTTCCAATATTTTTACGAAGTCAATGCCTGTTGACTTCGTAAAAATATTGGGAGATGATGTCTCCCTGTTGATGTCTAACATAGTCTGAGTAATCTGAGTTGTATTCTTAAACAAAAGAACAGCTTTTCGGCTACCTCGTGACAACGATTGAAAGGTATAGGGTTGTGCACTTATAATTGAAAGCACAAGATGCTCTTTAGATTGATGAGTAGTCGAAATCATGTGTGGCTTAGGGTGATTTGCATCAACACAGTAATGTATATAAGAATAATAATCTTTAACTTTGATAAGTAATTGTTAAAATTTCGAAGTATTACTTGTAATTTATGCAGGGCACGCTGCTGAAAATCGAGCCAGCAAACCAATTACAATGAGACCAGTAATATTTTCTGCCGCAAAACCATTTCTGACGGAATATTTACTAACAGTTTCAATAGTAAGTAGCAAATTAAACAATCCCTATGTAAATCAGGTAGGTACCTAGCGTACGAATCGTATAATAATTGTAGATCTATTTCCCCGGCGGCAGTAAATTATGTGCTCAGATTGCGTTAGTTTAGAATACGAGTCTAATAATACTCGTAATTTAGGCTCCTAGAATGAAAACGAAGACAGAATTACAAGTAGTTGTAATTAGTAACTATACGCATATTTCATAGAAATTAAACTGCTCAAACATTGTTTTATCCTCTCAATGTCTTTCTTGTTGCGTCACACATGTAGACAGTGTGTGATATGTAGCATACACAGAATATATTGTATACAGTGATCTTAAATTATTAAGATGAATATTTGTCGACTCAAACGTATACGGGCTCAGTCGCGTACGAAGATCGCGTGGGCATAGATGCTCTACGATATGCTACGCACCAATCACACCATTAAAGGCTAATTTTCCAATAGAAATAAATAATACATAGTTGAGGAACGGTCAAAATAACTACCACTTAACTGTTTCCGTACTATAGTCGCCGCCATTTTTGTTATCTGACGCACGTTCGATACTATTTTTGAATTTTGCCGCGGAACCAATCTAATGGCTTCATCGATTGGCGCAGGACACTACACATTCAGCCAGTGATTTTTTCAGAAGTGAACTTTTATAAATTGCATTTATAAGGACAGCCACAGTGGATCCGTTTGTGAAAAGAAAAATGAAAGTTTTCAAAAAGAAGCTGCGCTTTTCGATAGCTTCTAGTTACTTGTAGATTTTTTTAAATAATTTACTCAAAGATTATTTTTATAAAAAAAACGGTGAATTTTCAAGTGTTTCACATATCAGCGACGGTATCTATTGTTCGAAATATTTTGGAGTCTTAACGAAGGTAAAATTTTATTTATTCTGCATGACACCTAGAGGTAAAATTACAATAAGCGTAATACAGGTAATTATATTATACAAGTAAAAACATTAATTCATGATAAGTAATTAAAAGAAGACTTTATTACAGAAATAAATATACTTTATTATATCACAACTGAAGAATTTCAAGATAAATAAATGGTTGATTGTTGTAAATCTGTAATTTTCATAACAAATTATACTGAAAATTATCTTCCCACTCCTAATTTTATAAATATTAAAATTTATAAAGATGTTTGGATATTTATGTTCGGGAAGAAGACACACAAACAATAACTAGTGCATTGATAAAATCAAATATTATATCAAATTCATTGTATACAATTAATACAATACATAGATATCCAATTTAAAAAAAACAGAAAATTAAAATACACGTGTCACCAAACTCAAAAAGTAGTCCCTCGAAATACGACTAGAGCTGTGCCACTTACTTTAAAAATATTTGGTATTCGCTTCTATCAACGAAAATGAAGCCTTCTTTTGATAAAGGCCTTAATCTAATTATTTTTATTAGTAAGATAGTCTCAACATTACTCATTTACACGAGGCATTTAATTTTGTAAGTAGACACCGCAATTATATTGGATGGCGTCATATTGCACAATATTATATTTAATGAAAACACTTCAGCAATAAATATAAAATAATAAAGAGCTAACTATGAAATCTCATGTTGGTTAGGCAGCCATAAATAAAATGTGTTATTATTTGATTACCTTTCCATAAGAATGTCACTCTCCTTTGACACTGATATAAAAGATTCTTTAGCCTCAGAGAAACCTTTGCATATTAGCCCAATAATCTTTCTAATGACGTGGTACATTAGGATGTATACTTAAATCACAGGCACGTGCTTACAGAAATACTTGTATCAGCTTCACTTTGTACTGAAGCTGACATAAGTATTTATGTATAACGTACGTACTTTTCTTGTTTGTCAATAAAATAACTACCTATTCGCAAGCCTCTAACCCCAAAGCAATACAGACCTATTACACCGACATTTCGCCAGTTATAGTTTTAAATCGAGCAAACTGACTTGACTGCACGGGTAGTGTATTGGTTTAAGATGTGGCCACTGCGCGTGTTGTGGCTTCGAATCCCACACGGGGCAAAACTTTGTGTGATCCACAAATGGTTGTTCCGAGTCTGGGTGTTATTTGTGTCCGTTGTTTGAATGTTTGTGAAGTCCCCTGCGACACAGGAATAATATCTAGAGCGGGAGATGTCTTTAAAAAAAATTGCTGTCGACTAAACAGAGTTCCTAGCTCCGAGCTGTCAATTTCTTGATAGAACTGAGCATTTCTTAATACACTTTCCTTAATTCGGGAATTCAACCCGAGTTTTTATGCATAATGGTCATATTCACCATCACCATATCCAATTTCTAAGAACGGCTGAAACTTGGATACCTTTAAAGATTGTAATGTCAGCGTAATTTTTTTACTGGTTGGGTTAGACTGGTTTGGTTAGATGATTTCTGTCAAGAGTTTGCCCCTTTGAGCAAACTTACATATTTCTGGGGTAAGCATAGCACTTATTGGGAAACACTGGTCTAAGAATATATTAGTGGACTTTGTTTATAAACAACCGGTCTGAGGCCCTGTTCTATAATCTCCAGGTAGCATTTATCCATAAGATAAAAGTCTCGCCATCACTCTTGTTTAACCTAACAAGAGAAAGGCGGCATGCGATTTATATTTCGTATAATATTAACTTGATTTTCGTGAAACTGGTCATAGAACAAAACAGTTAGCTTATAATGTTCATAATCTTCTATATCCATGCCTGTCGGCCTTGTTACCGAAAAGCATAACATATCTGTTTAAGTAATGTGTATGATGAACATTTTATCCAAAATATAAAATTTTGGTCCAAAACTATTAAGACATGTACGAGTTAGTAAGTGAATTCTTCTATATTTCAAGAGTTATCTAAGACAGTATCGTTTAATATTTATGATGACTTGTGAAATTTGTGAATGACGTCATGAGTTGACTGAAATAGCTCTTGTTCTTAACTTTGTGATAACGAAGACTGTTACTACTGAATAACTTTAGTCTGATGACTTAATGCTATCAGAAGCAACCAAAGTCATCGCGCTCTTCTCGTGTTAATAGCACTTTTCTATAGTATTTATACCCGGTAGATGACCACGTACACCGCAGCTAGGGTAGCAATTGTTAAGTCATATAGAATGCAGGTAGACATTCCAAATTAATCGAACAGATTCTTTTGACAATTTATGTACCCTTGTGTGATGAAATTAAACACTCCAATGGATAGATTCAATAAAACGTTTATTCTTCTTTAACACTTTTTCACTACTCCAAACGATCCTTACAATGCTAGCTCACCAACGAGAATGCCGTTTTGCAAGTCAACATCATTATTTTATTCTATTTGCCGGAAATACGTTTTATTTCACGATTCAAATTATTATCCTTTATTGACTTACAAAATGTCAGCCTCGTAACATATCGAACTGCTAAATTGTAATTAATACATTATAAATTATTTCAAAAATAATAGCAAAATAATAGCATGAAATAGATTTATTAAATAAATAGAATAATTATGTAGTCATAACCACAACTAAATGCAGTAACCTAATTTTAATCATAAATTAATAATAAATAAATACAAAATCATTACACTTGTGTGGCAGAATTCGTAGTGTGAGCTATAAGCAGCAGTATTAAGATAATTATCTACGAGATAAGTATGGTGTAATTGCCATTATGGTATTAATGCAGTCCCTTATTGTCATATGGTGTTCTAGCCATTTTCATTTCAAAGTCATCGTATTGCATATTGGCAAGCGTTTGCTGAGGTCCTGCGATTATTTTCAATCATTACAAATTTTTATATACAGCGCCCGCACTAGGGATAGGTAAATTCTGTGTCGTGGGAGATTTTACAAATATTCAGATAGCGCACACAAAGAACATCCAGTCACTGAACATCCCTTTATAGATCACACATTTTTTGAAGTGAAATCTTCTTTAGGCGCGTTGAGCACTTTTTGGGTGAACAAAAATCATGGAACTCGCGTCATCGTCACCGAACGCTTTCCATGAGCTATATGTATACTGTGTATATATATGTACTTTTTGGGTGAACAAAAAGCGTGAAACTCGCGTCATCGTCACCGCACGCTAGTTACTTAGTTTTCGCTTCTATCGGCAGTCCCCAAAGACTGCCAAGCATGTTTTTTTTTTGTTAAAGTGTTGAATGTGAGTGTTGTTTGTTTGTTACGCTTTCACGCTTTAATTTATCGCCCGATTATCATGAAATTTCGCATACACGTTTTCAGAGGAACAGAAAACACATAGGGAACCTTTCATCCAGAAAAAAGGACTGTTACTAATCTAACCTAACTTACATTTATGCGAGTGAAGCCGCGGGCAAATTCTAGTGAATTATAATTTGACCTTATTTTGGACTTTATTTTCTTAAATACCTGTATTTTCAATGTCAGATCAGAAGACCATCCATTATACCCTAAGACCAATAAATAAATACATGGCAATTAAAAAAAAAAACGAGATTTTAATACACGACATCTTCTGAGTCAACCAGAAATAGGTGGCTATTTCTGGTTAGCTTCGAAGATGTCGTATGTGAAACAGGAGTCAGATATTAAAGAACGAGGCAATCCCTTTAGTCGCTTTGTGCGACATCCGCAGGAAGTAACGGGGAGATCTATTCTTAGCAACTCACGGTGAAATTAGTTACGTACCCGCCGGCTTACTAGACTGTTAGCAGACACCAGTACTATTGTAACAATTATATAGTCTTTGTTCATTTAAAATTGTGTCGGAAAGTATTTTGAGTTTTGTGTAGACAAAAAAACTTAAGACCGAGAGTCTCTACTGTCGATATTAGAGCTGCCTTTTAATACACCTTTATACATTAAACCAAAATACAAATATCTATAAGCCGATTTATTAATAGTTATTATTTTGGATACATTAATAATATTTATAGATATTAATGTATCCAACGGTTTATTAGACTGTTAGCAGATACCAGTACGATTGTAACAAGTATGTAGTCTTTGTTCATTTAAATTCGGGTCAGAAAGTGATTTTGATTTTTTTCTGTCTAGAGACAGCACGAAGTCTGGAACCGCGCCTGATAACTTAACTCTCTCGGTAGTAGGAAGTTTGAAACTGCGTCTTGTTCTTGTTCTTGTGAAAAGAAGGCAAGCCTACGCTTGCCTTCTTATACCCCTTGATACACTAATACTCATTGAAACGATCCATCAAATGATTTTATTATAAGTTATGTAGTAAAAATAATAGTCTTTATTTATGTTCATAAACTCGATGGTCCAGCAGTAATGATGTCTCGGGTCAGAAAGTCACGTATTCGATTTCTGAGTCGGGAGAAATGTTATTGTGTTTCTCTGTCAAGAAATTCTTGGTAGCAAGGATATAGGAACTGTAGATTGCAATAAGCTTGTCTTCTTTTATCCGTTGATCCAATGAAATCCATTGAAAATATCCAACGATGGATTTTTGTGTTAGCAGCTATCAGTTCTATTGTAAAAAGTATATAGTCTTTTTATATAAGCTAGGTGGTACAGTCTAGTGATGTCTCGGGTCAATAAGTCTCGTATTAGTCATTTCCCATATTTACTAGTCAAGCAAAGTATGTATTACTGGCTTATTATGTCAAAAAATCTCGTTAGCATGGAGTCTGAAACCTTACAATTACCCTCAAATTTACCGAAGATCCAACAATGGATTTTTGTAATAACAGACACCATTGCTATTGAAAAAAGTATATAGTCTCTAGGAGGTCAGCGTTAGTGATGTCTCGGGTCAGGAGATATCGTATTCACTTTCCTGGCAGGAAAAATTGTTATTGGGTTTTTCTGTCAATAATTTCTTAATAGCATGGAGTCAGGAACTGAGCCTGGGTACCTACTGGCTTTGCCTTCTATTATCCGTTGATCCACTTAAAGCCATTGAAGGATTTATGTAGACATGAACGATCCACTTTAAAAAGTAAGTTGGACCCAAAATCATAGCCAGCGAAATATGAATGTTATACACCAGTGCCTACCTTTTTGAATATATACTCGTGAGATTTTGTGTGAATGTATTGAATTGCCTTAGTTAAGAATGTGTAGGGCGTCCCTCTTCAGGTAACCTTACATACCCCTGGGGTTACTCTTATCACTAATTAGGAATCCAATGTGGGTTAGATGTGCAAGGCAACACCTTTTATATTCAAAACTAGCTTTAGCTGCGACTGGAGCAGCGCAAAATTAAAAAGATATATGTGTTAATAAGAAAAGATTTTTAGAATCGGTTTAAAAGTTTCAGAGATTGATCCTTACCTCCTTACCCAATTTCTGGAATGCCAGATATGATTGAAAACCTATTGTGTCCGGTTGCGATTACGCTTTGTGGTCTGTTATGAACGCTACAAAGAAAAGTTTGACAAGGCAGTCTAATAAATAAATAAATAGTCAACATTTTAGTCTCCTATTATGTGAAATTCATACCAATATTATAATGAATAAAGATTAATAATGTTGTTTGTAATGGATAAGCTAAAAACCTACTAAACCGATTTATGAAATTCTTTTATCATTAGAAAGCTATTTTATTTAGAAGTAACATTAGCTATATATACGCTACAAGCTACGGGAGCGGAGCAATAATCAATATCGTGACTGAAACCTATACCTAGTCAAAATGAAGACAAGTTCCGCACTAGAAAAAAATTTCTGTATCGCGGGAGAATTTACAAACCTCCAAACAACGAACACAAATAATACTTAGATTTGAAACAACTATTTGTGTATCACACAATTTTTGTCCCTCGTGGGGATAGAAACCACAACACTCGGCAGCAAGTCGACGCCCTAAGGCGCCGAGCACATCGCCCTTGCGGTCTGCGTTCTGCGGTCGAGTTCCTTGATAATATACAGTTTCTCTTTGAACGCCGCGGTCTGACTGCTTTTGCGTGTATAGGATTCAAAGATACCGCACCGCATACATAACAGTGAACGCGGAACGCAGAAGTCGGAACTCTGACCGCTAGACCGCCTGCCGGCTGGCTAGGCGCCATTATGCCATCCGTGCAGTCGAAATGTCGAATATGTGACCGTAATTTAGTTCTGCCTATCCCATTAAGTATAGGTATCCAGACGTTTGTGTAAATAAGGACTAACTATAGTACATCGATATGCTTAAACCGTAGACCAGACCAATGTTTTTATCTAAATTTTATGGTGATTTTATCTAAAGCTTTTATTTGGAGCCATCAGTCCTGGCTCCGTCGGCAAAAAAGGTAATTGGGTTTAGCCACAAGCCCTGGATAGATTAATGGCTATTCCTCCTAATTGCTTTGGGAACTGAGCTTTATAAATTGAAAACTTCTATTTTACATAATTAATTTTATCTATCCTAAGACTGCGTCGTCGGTTTTGTGGTTTAGTAAACGCTGCTATGGATTGTGTAGGACTTTTTATTAAGATAAATCGCGCCGGCTTTACTCTGTACAATAATGTAATCGTGGTATGCCATAGACTGATTTGATCGAAGCTTATTGATTATCAAACTAGCAATAATCTATACTAATGTTATAAGGAGGAAATACCTTTCATCCAGCAAAAAAGTACTATTCTCGAGCGACAAAAAGGAAGGAAAATGTAAAGAAATAATCTGTATTTGTCTGGAATAATCTGTATTAAATCATACCATTTTTATGATTCAAATATACGGGCTGATGGACAAATTTTAAGAATTGCAGAAAGAGCTAGATTGTACTGGTTTTTTCGGTCATCTAGTATAAAACTTTACGAAGCTATTAAAATAAATTAAAACAGATATAGCCAAGTGTAGACCAGTCCTATCTTTATGAGAAAATATTCATATTAGTTTAGTTTGTGCATACAAAAACATGATTTGATTATAATCACTTGAAGCTATAGTTATCTCTTTTGCACATTTATATTACGTTCGGGCCCAGCGTGACAGCAATAGATCTGTCAAAACACTTTTAAATATAATCCCTAAATGTTTGAAATCAGGTTAATATGCTTAACCTGGTTTCTTAAGAGCAAGCTCCTTAACACATTGCCCTACCGCCTAATGCTACAAAACTAATTGTAAGGTGCAAAATTTGATACTCGAATCAAATAAAATATTCAGGTCACAGCTGACGAAATGCAGACCTCTGCCAATCTCTTTGGGGATACATAGTCGTGAGTTTATGTATTTAATTGACAATTCCTCTACCTAGATACAGAACTGTAGATACTTAGATTACATTGAGATATAATATTACACTGATTACGTATAACCACACATACGCACACATACAGGCACACGCACACAAACATATGCACACTGTTATGTTACAAAACATCTGTAATTATTGATAACAAACGAGAGATCACGTTTATCTGATGCCATTAACTACTTATCAGAAGGAATATGATAACGTGGGAATCTTTGGTTACGTCTTGTATGTACATATGCTAGATCCTGCCAGTAGTTGTCACTGCGTTATTTACAAAGAATGGCATACCAGGCTAATAATTATTATATTATGTGTTCAAGATACGGTATATCCATGTGTCAAGATAAATAAATAAAGTGATCAGTATCAAGACAGCCTGATAGTAAGAGAATATAGTGGTCCAAAGAACGCTAACGCCTACTATTAAGCGAACCATTTGCTTGTAAGAGTTGTAAGCCATCTTGGTTGTATGATAAAAGCAGCCCTGTATTAAACTGTCCCACTGCTAGGCACGGACCTCGTCTCAGTGTGAGAAGGGTTAGGCCAGAGTCCACCACGCTGGCCCAGTGCGGGTTGACAGACTTCACATATATTTGAGAACCTTATGGAGAACTCTCAGACATGCAGGTTCCTCGTAATGTTTTACTTCACCGTTAAAGCGAGCGATAAGTAACTATTTAATTTCTGACTTTTCGACGTAAACGTCAACGTCAAAAAGTCAGAAATGCGTGCATTGGGGTCGAATTTAAGACCTCTGCGTGGCAGTCCAACAGTCTCCTATTAGGCAACCGATTTGTGAAGCTCGGGTAGGTACCTATGACCTTACTCCAAATTTAACAGTCCTACATGTGCAAATTGTCTTTGAAAGAAGAAATCATTTTCATTTACTTAGTGAGATAGAGAAACAATAGAAAAAATACAAAAAAATAATTATAATTAATATAATTACCTACTTCATAGAAGAAAAATGTTTTTTAATTGTTTGATAAATACCCCGTGGCTGGTTCAAAATTAAAAGAGAAAATAAATAACCAAAGCATTAAATCGTAAATGCTCCTTACCTACTACGTTTTAATATGGACACCTTTCTAAACATTAATTTTTCATCTGACACAAACTGTGAATATAACATCTAAATTACAGACACGCTTACTTATATTAAAAATTGTACACTATAGTTCTCTATTATGTAAATTTAAAGCTCATTCTCCTTAGTATGGACACATTTTTATCTGATCTAAGTACGATTATATCTTATTAGCTTTTGCTCGCGGCTGCGATCGCATAGAAGCAGGTAAGCTTAGTAACAGTACTTTAAAAAAAATATATTGCCTCGGTGACTCACTGATAATATATCTATCTAATAGTGAATTAATTGTTTAAATAGGTAGAGTAGTTTTTGAGTTAAAGCGTTACAAAAACAAAACAATAAATCAAATCTTTCCTATGTCCTATTCTGTACCCGTGACAACATGTACATATGTTACATTTCATGGTAATCGATCGAGTAGTTAAAGCATAAAAGCGTAACAAACAAACACATTTTCGCATTTGTGATATTAGTATGGATTCACAACACCCAAGGTGGCAATTTCAAATGGACATTATGTGTGTCGTCCCTGGTCGGGTTATTACACTGCGTTCATACGTAGGAACCCTAAGGGAATATTGTTAATCAACAATAGGATTGTTCTCCGAGTCGTTATCTTAGTATGTGAGGTTCAAGATTACATTAGAGGCACCATTATCTCATAGAACGTATAGTTCGCTACTAGCCTCATGACAAGGAGATAGCAGGTCTACAAATCATGCGTGCTACACAATGGGTTGAAGGGAGGAAGCTAGAGTTACTCTTGCTTGGAAGTTTTCACCTGGTTTTAAACTATTGTAGAACAGTTTTAGTACGGTATTTTTATTAGAAAATGGTACACGTGTCCGATAAAACTTGACATAGTTTTGCAGTTAAACACTAAGCTATCGAACTAGGAACTATTTCAAAATCCATGTAGTGGTTTTTATGTTATGCCGCCGTAGAGAGACAGACAAACGGTCAGTTGGCCGAAATTTCAAAACCTACCTTAGCTAGATTTTCAAGGAATACAAATATTTCGAAATGGCATAGAGAATATATAGGTATTCCGCTTTAAAGTTGACTGTTGTAGCTTCTTTTGTTGTTTTATTAAAAGATCCCTTTTTGTCATGTAAATAGGTAATTATAGTCACTTTAAACTATTTTAGCCTTTTCTGATATTTTCTCGGAATAGGATAACAATTACTTAATAACTAAAACCGCCGGCAAAAGCCATTCATTTTATAATTGTTCTATTTGTTGAAGTTAGGACAAACAAAAATACTAAAACCATTTATTATATAGTTATCCACACGAAGCGCCTTATCTATATGTTATCATTACTCTGTTTACAATTACGACATATTGCTTGAAACGTAGGCGCTCGAGATTTTGATAAAATGTTTCTACAAACAGTGCTATTACGTTTGTCTTTTTTATTACAGAGCAATGAGTTTAATTAAATATTATTTACCTTGAAGTTAAGTTTGGTAGTTTATTGTATTTGTCTAGTAGTCACGAACTTTAATTTAATTACATAAATGGGATGGATTATTATATATGACTTTACTCAAAAAAGTAAAGCCTTGGTACCTAAACTAAATATCGAATGAAGAAGTGCTCACATTAATAAGACTGAACTAATACATATGTATAGAGAACGATGGTATACAATATACAATATTAATGTACGTGATAATTCTTTACTTATATAATTCAGGTGCCATTTTAGCATTGTGTGACAAATGCGGCATTTGGCAAAGTACAAACAGTCCAAATTTCTGGCAAAGTACTTTTTATTATTTATTATTTATTTATTAAAAGATATGCAAAATAGATAAGCAAGCCACCAAAATGCCGACTGCACGGATGGTATAGTGGTTTATGTGGTCGCTCAGCAATACGCCGAGTATTGTGGGTTCGAACGCCACATAGCACAAAAATTTGTGTGATCCACAGATTGTCCCGAGCCTGGGCGAAGTTTGTGTCCATTATTTTTGAATGTTTGCAAAGCCCCCGTGATTTATTTTTTATTTGATAAAAAAATATACTATATAGGGTGTCCGGTAATTAATGGATAACCTGTAAATGTCTTATAGTGGAACTGATGGCCGTTCGGAAAAAAAAATGAAAAAAATCTATCCTAACTACTACCAGAGATATGTTTTTTTTTTAAATTACCATGTATAACTTTCTTGTATACTACGACCATAAATGAATGAAATACATCGGTTTTTTGTAGTTTTATTATTAAACACTAATTATGCTAATAGATAGACGGTCAAAAGTATGCTATGCTAATATAGCTTGCACTTTTTAATATATATATATATATATATATATATATATATATATATATATATATATATATATATATATATATATATATATATATATATATATATATATATATATATATATATATATATATATGTAAAGAAAATTTTCTTTTTCTGAACGGCCTTCAGTTCTACTATAAGACATTTCAAGGTTATCCATTAATTACCGGACATCCTGTATAACAATTTCATCAACCAAGGAATTGAACTCAATATCTCACGTCCGGTGTTAAGCGTAAGCTTAACCTTTTATCATCTAACGATTAAGGCAAATAATGTAATTTAGAAATAATATTAGTATATTACATTATATTATAATTAATTGTATTAGTCGGCTCGTGTTAGAATGTAATTATGTTAATTACAGCAGGTGCAGATTTTGAGATAACCTTAATTATTTTCTAAGGTGACAATTTACTGTAACGTTTATTTAATTTAAAGACTTAATATTATCAACATATTAAATGTTAATATAGAAAGGCGTATTACTATTAAAAATTCGTGACGCTTATTTAAAAACTAGCTGTGCCTGCGGTTTCACCCGCGTGAATGATTACTGCCCGACCCCATGGATCGTAGCGTGATGTTGTAGCCTATAAATTTCCTCGATAAATAGGCTATCTAACACTAAAATATTTTTTTAATTCGAGCCAGTAGTTCTTGAAATTAGCGCGTTCAAACAAACAAACTCTTCAGCTTTATAATATTAGTATAGATGTTGATGTGACGCAGTGATAGTGGATGCAGGTAATCACAGGTTTGATTAGCAAGTTACGCAAAATGTTATTAAGTATTTCTATACCACGCTGCCTCAGTGTGCGATGGAAGACTTGACACATTTTCTTATAGACAATTATCATGTAGGTTTCTTCACGATGCTTTCTTGCACCGTTAAAGCAAATGATAATTATCTATTTAATACGCACTTAACTTCGAAAAGACTGCACGGATGGTTCAAGTGATCGCCTCGCCACTGCCGCCGCGCCGTGTATTGTGGATACGACGTTTACACGGGACAAAAAATGGTGTGATTCACAAATACTTGTTCTGAGTCTGGGTGTTCTTTATGTCCGTTGTTGGAATTTTTGTAAAGCGAAACAAAAAGAAAAATACACGTCTACTTGAAAAAGGAGAATAGAATAATAAAGAAAAAGTCAGAGGTGCCGTGGGAAAAATCGACAGCTCTGGTCTGCGTAGCAGTCCATCGGTTAATGGTCTCCCATTAGGCTATCGTTGCTTACGTGACAGTATAAATGAGCTTATTCATGGTGATATGAACCAACTGGTTCTCATTGGGCAATTCCACCTTCTAGTCCTATTTTAATACTAACACTATAATAGTGGTATTTTCTATTAGGTATACCTATAGAAAAGACCATTTGCATAGAGCACGGAAAATAACTAAGCCTCTTCGTACTGCAACCTTACTTATTAAACGAGGGCATTCAAGTATTAGTCAATTTTATAGATTTACTTTCTACAAATCCTTCCTAATGTATGTTTGCGTTGTTTATGGAACTCGCCCATCGAGATTCAAGTTTCTAGACTTAATAGTTCCGGCGATTTCGTAATGATTGAGTCAGTATCTTCAATTTGAGGGCGAATATTGCGGTCTTTAGTTAGTTGGACGTATGTTATTATTCGCACTTCTTCACTCCCCACAAATGTCGAAAAGTTGTCGGTTACTCATACCACAGCTCCATCCAGAAACCTTTTTGGATGGAGCTGAGGTGGTATGAGTAACCGGTACCGTGTGACCGGTGTTGCGCAGTACTTCCTTTATCGTTTCTGGACTGTTTAGCAGTTTCGTCTGTTGGGTACTTACGCTTTTACAATGTAGGAGCACGTAAACCGGTGTATCCTCGGCCTCTCTACATGCAGTCTCTACATAAGGGGCTGTCAGTGATGATGATGTTGAAAAGGTGTTAAAGGAGCAGTGAGCTGTTATTATACCCACTATTTTGCGGTGTTATGGACGCCTCGTCGCTAACAGTAAGCTAAATGTTACAATTCGGGACAAAAGTTAAGAGACTTACTTATACAATAAATGGAACCGTCGGTAGCCTCATGGACAAAGTATTTGACTCACAATCAAAAGGTTGTGGATTCGTTCCATTTGTAGCGGTTTATTCCGCATTCGACCCTTATGTTTTGTCCCGAATGTAAAAATACGCATTCGCCCCAAAAATTGTTCCTCATATGCCCCGAAATTTAGATAAATATGAATTTCTTAACGTAATTCCTATTTCGTCCCAAATTATTTCTTTTTTGACCCTGTTTTTTTTTTATGTACCATCGGCCGAAAAATATTTTAAAATACCTCCTTGATTTCTCGGCGAAACTTTGGGCTTATGATTTGCATGACATCACGAGCCCGACATTGGAAAGACTTAAAATAATTTTTAAACATTTTTTGTCTTGCTAACCATATGCTCAAAAATGTAGGACGAAAAAGGAATAATTAAAAAGAGGGGCGAATGAGGAAGATTTTGAAATGTGAGACGTAATGTAGGGGCGAATGCGGAACAAACCTTTGAACTCACAACATTCCTTGTATGGGCAGAGGCGAGACGACTAATTAAACCGCCACGTCATCCCGTAAATCATATACCAATTTATGTAGTCAATGTCATCTAGAATATGGAAAGGATTTTAACATTACCCGACTATGACGCTTAGAATAATAAATAAAACACACGTACAATCATGTGATTGTATGTTTTTAATGCTGTTCTACGGTATGATAATCATATCACTGCTGTTTTTAAATTGTTCCACTGCTGGGCACGGGCCTCTTTTACAATATAAGAAGGCTAAAGCCATAGTCCGACACGATAGCTTAGTGCAGACTGGCTGACTAACACATCTTTGAGAACTCTATGAAGAACTTTTAGAGACATGCTGGCTTCCACACGATGATAGGACGCGATAGTCAACTATTAAATGCACACAAATTTAATTCTATATTCAATAATTATATTATTATTAAATTTTATTATGTAGCCACTTGCTTAGATCCGCAAGGAAACTTTCCTCACGGATCCGCTCCGCCGTCTCCTTCTGTGAGATGACGTCCTTGTAGAAGAATGCGACCGCTACCCAACTCCTCTCGCTGTTGACCATGGCCATCATAATCAATGACCTGTATTATCTTGTATCGTGTAATAATAAGTTTCGCGACCAAACATCCGGATTGGCACGTGAATGGTTTTTCTAAGGACCGTGTTAACAATCTCACGTACACACTTTTTATAATATGAGTAAAGTTTGTTCACTAGCATTCAACTATTTTGTTAGTCTGGGGATCCCAAGTATTGTAGTGGCACTCGTGCTTTTGTTGTCGCTTCTAAATCAAGGAAGCACTCTAAACTTTGCAGTCTGCACACACATGTGTCATGCTCGTGCTCGTAGTGCCATGACGTCAGAACAATAACTAAAGGCTTAAAGTTATAGAGATGTAAAACGGTTGTTAGAAATGTGAGAATATTTAAATCTGTTATTTATTGTGATTAAAATTATTTATAAAAAAAATTGTGTTTCTAGTAGTTCCATTTAAATTATGACAACCTTGTTTTGCTGTTTTAATTTTTTTTATATCAGTAAAATCTCTTATGTATGTATCTTATATAATAATAATATCAGCCCTATATATAAACTGTTCCACTGCTGGGCACGTGGCTTCTCAGCGTGAGAAGGGTTAGACCATAGTTCACCACGCTGACCCAGTACGCGTTGGCAGACTTCACATGTTTTTAAGAACATTATGGAAAACTCTCAGATATGCAGGTTTCCTCACGATGTTTTCCTTCACCGTTAAAGCGAGTAATAATTATTCATTATTTTTTACGCACATCATTTTGAAAAGCCACGGGGCTTGCACTTCGGATTCATACTTGATACCTCTCTGCGTTGCAATCCAACGGGCTCCCATATGCTCCTCCTATAGTTGATAGATAGTACTGTATTTTTATTACTTGGCAAATTCAATGCAATATTTCAATCGCGAAAGATTATTATTATTTTGATTTACTTATAGGTAACGACTTTTCTCATGGTATGAAGAGATTAGTCCAGCATTGCGGTTTTTATAAATAGGAATGAACAATAACAAAATATTACTATAAAATTTTTGTCCCAGCTTCTACACTTTCATTTTGCCAAGTGTAGTGTTTTCGCAATCCCCACTGACCAATATTCTGGTGTATAATCAATTGCGTATTGTTCTGAAACTAAAAGTAATTTGCGCTCGTTGTTTTAATATAAAATATACCTCTTAGGAATAAGCCGTAATCAGAAAGCAATAAAATAATATTAGTTTAAGCAACACCTAACCACGGATTAGTCATAACTATAGTATGCGGTATCAAGTAAATCCAAGCTCTTTTAATATTTAAAATGCAAATGTGGGTTTGTTTATTTGTTTGTTTCGTTTTCATGCCGTAACTACCGTAACTACTAGACCAATCATCATGAAATTCGCATACACTTTTTGAGGGGTACAATAAAGGATATAGAATATCTTTCATGCAGAAAAAAATTACTGTTTCCGAGAGAGCAATTTATCGATAAAATCTAGATTAAAGCGAATAAAGCTACGTGTAAAATCTTGTAATGGATAAACGTGACATTGACTTCGTTTATCCTACATTGATTTGGTTCTTAAAGATACTGTTTTTCAAATCATTTAGATTGGTATGTCTACATTCCTTAATGTTTGTATTTTTTTAATTGGGACAGCGCCTGCACTATGAATACATTTAGTATTGGCAATCTACACAAACATTCAAACAATGGACACAAAGTACAACCAGACTCGGAACAAATATTTGTGGAACTCACAAGTTTTTGTCCCGTGTGAGGTTCGAACACAACATTTAGCGCAGTGGCAATGGCGAGGCAACCATTTGAACCACTACGACATACTCTCACCCCAGAGTCCAGGCAATGCTTTAATCATTGATTGTGTTTGAATTAAGGCTATATAAGAAGCATTATATAAGTACAAATTTAAATTACACGATAATAGTAACTAGCGGTCGCCTAGTGGTCAAAATTCTACCAAAATGCCTAAGCTTGCTACTTTGTTTTCTTTTTTTCTTTATTACATATAAATAAGATATAAGTAACCATAGTTACAAAGAATGGTACGACGTCAGACGAACAATGCCGAAATACTACGAACGCGATTCGACTGCGTGTGTCAAATGCAGGGATGTGTGTGTGTAGTGATTTTCATTAATTTAATGTATTTCTAATACATATTTTATAAAAATATTTCTCCATTTAAACTTTAACTGTGCCAAATTACATACTCCTCCATCCGAGCAATTTTCGTAAAAAGGGGTACAAAGTTTTTGCTTCACGTATTAATATACAGGGTTACAGGAAAAGTCGTGCTAGATCCGTTAAGGGCGTGGAGTACCCATCATTTCTGACTTATTTCACTATGAAACACCCTACCCTAAACTTAACCCTTTTCGAGATATTCGACTTTTAATTTTTTTATCGAAAATTGCCGATTTGTAGGCCACTAAATTAAATTTTGTTGATTTTGTGTGTCTTATTATTATTATTATTGCATTTTTAAATGTGTAATAAGATGTTTTAGGACGACAATCATTAAAATAATGCATAAGTTAATTGAATAGGCCGTAGTAGACAAGTGAAAGTTAAGAAATTTAAAAAAATATTAGAAAGTTTATTTTTCTCTAAGGGATATCTAAAAAAAATATTATGGCAGTTGTTCAGCAGATGTGTTTTAAAATATCTACGTTTCATCAGCTATCTAACGAGGTATAACAATCTAGGGTTTTATTTAATTTCATTGAAAAAACTTAAGTTTCATAGGCGACAGTGGAGAAGAAAATTAATACTTAGCCCTAAAAAGTAAAATAAAACAATAAGTAAGTATGAAATGTCATTTATTAAATCAGGTTTTCACACAACTTATTCTTGCTCTACAATTCATGTTCAACATGGTCGCCTCTGTTTCTAATACATTGTCGCATCCTTCTACGAAGACCAGTCATCACTACTCCAGTGGTCAACGTTGTCCTCATTTGATTTGCTGCATCCACAATCCTTTCTCTTAATTCTTCCACAGACGAAACTGGATTTGGCTCGCTGTAGACAAGTCTTTTCATGCGCCCCCACACATGAAAATCCATGGGGGTTAGATCCGGGCTTCTTGCTGGCCATGGCAACGGCCCACCTCGACCTATCCATTTGTTTGGATAATTTGTGTCGAGCCAGTCTCTGATACTGCTCCTGAAATGGGCAGGGCAGCCATCATGTTGAAACCACATGTCCCTGATCAAGTTAAGTGGTAGATCATCCAGCAAATTACTCAAGTCTCCTCTTAAGAAATGTTCGTAGCTTTCCCCATTTAGATTGTCCGGGAGAAAGTAAGGTCCAATCAAATGATTGGAGATAATGCCCATCCACACATTCACGCTGAATCTTCGTTGGGACCCCTTCACTCTTTTCTTATTGGGATTCCTTAGTTCTTTTGGGGCCCAGTAATGGGCGTTGTGATAGTTAGTTATGCCATCTTTATCAAATTTGGATTCATCTGTCCACAAGATATTTCTTAGAAAATCTGGGTCTTCTACGTCGGCATTTAGCATAAATCTGCAGAAGTCCAACCTTCTCGCAGGGTCTCCTTCTTCAATAGCATGTACCGGCGTGTAATGGTACGGGTATAGGCCAGCAGTATGCACTGTAAACCACACTTTCCATTGCGAAAGTCCCAGATCACGGGCAACAATATTAGTGGGAGTAGTCGGATCCGCTCGAAAGCGTTGCACTATCTCATTGTCCTGTTCTTCGTCGTCATCAATTCGTGGTCTTCCCATGTCTGTATTTCGTTTCAAAACAGAGCCTGTTTCACGAAGTCTTCGATAAACTCTGTCAAAAACGGCCACATCTGGTACTCGACCACCGGGGTAGCGAGTTATGTATTCGTTGCGAGCTTGCGCAGACACACAATTGCGGTATCCGTAACAAATAAGCATATCAGCATATTCCTCAGATGTGTAGGACGTCATCTTCAACACTTCCGTATCACAAGTACAAATCAGAGTCCGGTTAACAAGCACAGTAGTCACAAAACAGAAGAAATAGTCCAGAATCACAGCCAAGTCGAGAAAAAGAGCAAAGCGATATCACATCTACTATGTACGAAGCACAAAAGCAGACTGACTACCAAAACAATATCCCGTGTTGCATTCCCAGCCCTAACCGGGCTCTACACATTTTTTCTTTCATTCACACCTACATAAATCGTAACTTGTCTCGCTCGCACGGTGCGTCTTAACTTGAAAGACAATAGGCGCGGGACCGTTAGAACTGCTACCTGGAGCGTCCAAACTACTTTTTTTCCACGAAATGTAATACAAATCCTAGATTGTTATACCTCGTTAGATAGCTGATGAAACGTAGATATTTTAAAACACATCTGCCGAATAACTGCCATAATATTTTTTTTAGATATCCCTTAGAAAAAATAAACTTTCTAATATTTTTTTAAATTTCTTAACTTTCACTTGTCTACTACGGCCTATTCAATTAACTTATGCACTATTTTAATGATTGTCGTCCTAAAACATCTTATTACACATTTAAAAATGCAATAATAATAATAATAAGACACACAAAATCAACAAAATTTAATTTAGTAGCCTACAAATCGGCAATTTTCGATAAAAAAATTAAAAGTCGAATATCTCGAAAAGGGTTAAGTTTAGGGTAGGGTGTTTCATAGTGAAATAAGTCAAAAATGATGGGTACTCCACGCCCTTAACGGATCTAGCACGACTTTTCCTGTAACCCTGTATACATAGATATCAGTCCACTTCGCTCGCGCTGGCCCAGCGCGAATTTAAATAGTTTATATATCTTCAAGAACATTATGAAGAACTTTTAGACATGTAGGTTTCCTCACTTAGTGTTTCTTCTTAAAGCAAGCGAAAATTAACAGATTAATATGCGTATAACTTCGAAAAGTCAAAGGGGCGTGTCGTGCGATCGAACTCAAGACCTCTGCGTGGTAGTCCGACGGTCTCTTGCTAGCCTATTATAGCTATAATTAATATATAATTAAACAATAATAAACACTATCACTTTGTATGAAGGTAACGAATTTCAAGCATGTTATCCAAACTTATAAGTACAAATGGATTTTCTACAGTGTCTTGTTTGATTCAAGCAAAACGAATAGTAAGGCCTAGGAGAGACCTCTATAAAAAAAACTCACGGCTACTTATTTTATTGTATACAGCCAAAAAATTATAATTTCTTGGTCTTTTACATTCTACAAGGCTTAGCTATTATGCCATACACTAAACACACCAGGCTTAGAAAATTAATTAGTTTAGGCACCGATGTTAATATCCTTAGTAATTGGGATTACTACTCAATTGGCCTTAGTTAATTTTGACCATTATTTTACAGATAAGAGCAAATATCAATCAAAATAAATCTTTATGTGCAGTATCAAAATTGGTTTTAAAATAAGAGGAATAATAATTATTTTAAAATTGGATACAAAAAGTAGTAGTAGTAGTGTTGTAGTGGCGATATCTCGCTGTCTCCTTCGGACAGCAGCGTTTAAATAGCGGTTACGTCATAGTCTGTGTCGTGCCTCCTTCTTCTCTCGTTTGACATTTACCCCTTATACGAGATTTAAAACACTTATATCTTATTTATTTATGAGTAAATTCTTATTAATCAACTAAACTATACCATAAATTGACTATAGTCTAAACAGTTGTATTGCTGGAGTTCAAACTTAAAATCTGGTGCATGCTTCATTTTGATACGCCGCCCAGAATTCGAGTATTATGTGTCAGATCAACATTTTATTTTATGCAAAGATAGAAAATAAAGATACCTACTACCTACTTCTAAATTCCATGCGTACGAAGTCGTAGGCAAAAGATAGTAATAAATAAGGTATAATTAAATGCTTTACTAGATAAAATCAGACGGTTTTTATCTATCAACAAGCAATACAAGGTTGGGGTTTTCCTTTTTTTGCTCTTCACTTCCAAAGCTCTTGTTCTTTTAGTTTTTCTATCTGTGGTTTTTAATAATATACTACAGACATGACTTGTGATCTCATTGTGCTTATGCCATAGTAATACTCGGAAACCAGATTAAATGCGCGCTACGCTTGTCAAGTGAAACTTCTTGCTATAGGCAAAATCCCATAAAATATTAAACATTTATCATTCATATTAGTAGGTGGAAATATTTGTGTGCTTGTATCTTAATTTTTTTTTAATTGTTTTACTGTCGAATGGATCAACCTGATCAAGCCGTGAACATTGAGATCACAATCCTTGACTCATTTGTAATAATCATCTGGCTGTCAAATATGCAAGTATAAACATTGCATAGAAGTAAACCTCAAACAGCAGAGGTCAATGTAAGCTCGAACAGCAAACGCATCAAGCAAGCTTATTATAGTGTTCATATTTGTTTTTATTTTTCTAGTTTTATTATTGTTTCCTTTTAATTTTTTGTTATGTGCCCTTTTATGTGCCAAAATAAATCATTTTTCTTTCTTTTTCTTCTTTCTTTCTAATGAGTATAAACATATACATATTATTTAGAATACAATAAAAACAATATGTGTGAGGGCCAACATTCAAACGTTCATTTATAAATGAAATTGTAGGTACTATAAATTATAATAAAAAGAACTTACTTTTGTTTAAAGCATTATCTCACCTTCTAAGAATAATATTTGTAACACGCAGGGCTTCACCTTAGATCACCCTGATACGTCCTACAATTTTATGTCCCGGTAATGAACCCGTAACACTAGTCGCAGCGTATCAACAAGATGATTACTTTATTATGCCATTAGTGCAATTTAAGTTATTTCGTCTCTTTTAAGACCTCCTAGTTAATTTCAATACTCATTGCCGTGTCGCGAGGGACTTTACAAACATTGAACCAACGAACACGAAGTATACCTAACCTAGGAATTATTATTTGCGGATCACACAATATTTTGTCCCGTGTTATGATTGAACTCACAACACTCAGCGCAGTGTAGTGACCAAATGACTTAAACCCTCGTGCCATCCGTGCAGTTAACTTATTCTCCACTGCAAAATAACAAAATCTATCCTATTGTATACTCACTGTTTACGCAGAAGTGTCACTTCTGTAGCCATGAGATATATAGGTATATCCGTCGGCATAAGTTACAGGGTGACATAAAAAATAAATAAATTATGCGTATCCGTTGCTCGGCTGGCACAAATGTGCAAGTTTGAGCGCTCTATAAATAACTGGAAGCGTTTTATTAATTTATTTTTAGTACTGCAGAATTAAGTCTGCTTCTAATTGCTTCGTTGTGTATGTGACTGCTGTACATGAGGTACCGTGTTCGAATCTGGGTTCGAGAAAAGTGTTATAAGATTTTTCTGTGATAAATTTCCTAACATCACGGAGTCTGGAATTGTGCTCGGTAGATGGCAAAAGTCTGGTGGGAGGTCGGTAAACTGAGATGCAGAGGCCTCGAGGTCTATCCGACAGCACGCACTTCTGTCTATTCGTACTTATGTGCGTGGGGAAAACCTGCATGTCTTAGAGTTTGCCACGATGTTCTTAATGATATTATGTCGAGCCTGTTAACCCGTACTGAGTTAGCCTGGTGGGCTATGGCCTAGTCATTTTCATTCTGAGAAAAGGCCCGCGCCCAGCAGTGGATCTACATATTTATAAATAAGGCTGATTTATTATTATAAAATAATGTAAAGTTATCCCGTGCTTACGAAAGCAAGTGAAGCCGTTGGTCCTGCGACTTCTCTCTCTTAGGACGCATCGGATTGCCGGTACTTATTATGAGAGATTGGGACCAGAGAATGCACTTGTGTTTCGCATATGCTTGTGTACACGTGTTGAAATCGGCCGTCGTGACCAAAATTCAATCTGAAACATTATTTTTTATATTATAACGTTATTAATAAATATATATAAAAAGTTCATTGGGTATTAGTGTTAATAATTGTATTTTAATTATTAATTCATGAGCTATTGTCCACGGCTTCGCTTGCACGTAAGCATGTCCTTTTCTGTATCTCTGACAACTTGTAAGCGAAATTTCATGATGAATCGTCAAGTAGTTATGGCGTGAAAGCGCAGCAAACGAACTCACTTTCGCATTATTGTTACAGGCCAAATTTTGATTTAACGATGTTCTATGTCAAAAATTCATCCGGGAACACTGTAGTAATCTCGGTCCATTGATCTCCTGTGTCCACCGTGAATTGAAAAGAATGCTGGGACGAGTAGATGAATGATTTCCTTTAAACTGCGAGCTAACTCGAAATGACTCATAATATTTGGAGCACGCTACATAACCGTTTGTCTTCATATATCATACTGAACTTATGAACGAATACGTAGTAGTCACAGCTGTATTCCAGAAGGGGTAAGCAGAGGTCTACTAAGTCCTCATTTCTTTAGCTGCATATAGCTAATTTTCAATAATCTCATGAAGTTCATTTATCTGGTCAACGGCGAAAGGCTCCTATTTCATGAGACATTTCTTTTGCCTTTCACCGGGTAAATGGACTCCCTGCTGTTATTGAAAATGTATCGGTACGACAGTAAAATTCAAAAATATTGGCCGAAAGGAAAATGGTGTAACCAACTGTATCGTGACCAATAAAACAAGCTGTACTTAAGGAGAGGTCGTGTAGCGTAGCTTATCATGGGTGCATAGTAACATGGGTTCGATGTTTGCTGGAGTCTTTTATATTAACATTATAAAGAGGAAAAGTTTGTTTGTTTGTAATCGATAATCTCTGTAACTACTGAACCGATTTTTATAATGACTTCTCTCTATCAGTTTGTTTGTTACCAAGTTGCTATCTGTATACAAATCCGCTATAGTTTATGCGTGTTTGAATAGCAAACATCTAAACATCTTCACAATTGTAATATTATAGTGGAATATAATATGTGTAGTGTATGCAACAACTTTGCCCAAGGTCTCGCGTTTGATTCTTGGCTCAGCCAAAGTGTCGTTTTGTTTTACTGATACGAAATTCTCAGATTAACAGAGTGTGGATGTGTGTGTGACTGATGAAGGATAATAGACTTGCCTCCTTTTACGACTCCTTTTGTGACTTTAACCAAACTGACGCAGTGACAGTCTAATACATCTCTTACTAACCCCTTCGGGGATTTGGCCGTGAAAATATGTAAGTACATACTTACTTACAATAATTTCAATACCTACATATAGTCTTTATTCCTGGTACCTATATATGTACCTATATATGTATTCATACAGTTCGAATCCCGGATCAGGCCAACAAAAATTTATTGTGTTTTTCTGTTAAGAAATCTCAATACCAGCCCGGAGTTAGGAATTAGGCGATGTAAGATATCCCCGTGCCTCGAAAAGCACGTAAAGCCGTTGGTCCTGTGCCTGATCTCTCTCCAGTCGTATCGGATTGCCATCGGATTATGAGTGTTAAGGAATTGAAGTGCATTTGTGTTAGCGCAAAGGCTTTTGCGCTATAATATCTATCTCCTGCGCCGATGGCCTGTCGCCCGTAACCCGTCGAGCGTCTTATTAATAAAGTGAAAGGAAGGCCTTGGCGGCTATGTACACCGTGTGTTCACACGGTACTAGAATATCAGTAGCTCCAAAATTTAATAAAATTCATTCCACTATCATCAGTCTTCATCATCCAGGTCATGACCTGTATCTCTATTTCAGTCACGTGATAACCAGGCCTTGAATAAGATAGATGACCATACATTCAAACGTGCAATTTAAATGATTACGTATCATGCGTAAGCGCATTTTATGCCTATACAACACATTCATCCAGCTCAACCTGGACTTACAAAGTTATATTTGCTGTTCCGAAAATATGCACCATACATTTTTACTGAAGAAAATGAAGATTTCTTCCTATGTTGGAGTGTAAATATAAGTTTGTACAGTTTGATATGTAACTATGTAGGCGACAATAGACCAATTGGTAGGAACTCAGATTGGCGTACAATGGCGCTATAGAGGTACTTACGTTTACACCTTGTCGGGTTTTGGAGTATATAGTGTAAGGCCCATATCCTTGATGGGTTAGGCAGAAGTTTATTACAACCACATTTGGCTAACTCGAGGCAGGGATAGCCTAGTGGGAAATCATTGGACTACCAGGTATAGAACCTGAACACCTCGATGGCGTAGTGGTCAGTGTAACCGACTGCCACGCCTGAGGTCGCGGGTTCGATTCCCGCACAAGGCAAACATTTGTGTGCATGAACACTGATGTTTGTCTTGGTCTGGGTGTTTCTATGTATAATACGTATGTATTTACAAAAAAAAGTATATATGTATGTTTATCCATTGTCTAGTAACCATAGTACAAGCTCTGCTTAGTTTGGGCTAGATGGTGTTGTGTGTACATGTAATAGAATAGAATATTATTATTATAGGTCTCGAGTTTGCTTCCATGACACGCATCTCTGACTTTTTGAAGCTATATGCGTATTAAATAGTAAATTATCACTCGCTTAATCGGTGAAGGAAAAACATCGTGAGGAAACCTGCATATCCGAGAGCTCTCCATAATGTTCTTGAAGATATGTGAAGTCTGCCAACCCGCACTGGGGCAGAGTGGTGGACTGTGGTCTTGCCCTTCTCTTACTGAAAAGAGGTACGTGCCCACAAGTGGATAGTTCAATACAGGGCTGATATTATTATACATTTCGATAACTATGTTTTAGGTACGACGTAATAGGCGAGTCTATTGCCGATACTGGGACTAGAGCTCCAGATTTCATGCTGCTATTAAGAATGAATTTATCAGAAAACTCCAAGTAACATTTTGCTCGAGCCGGGAGCTGAACCTGATACCTCATTCACAGCAGTTGCATTACATACACTATTGGCACCGCACCGAGTCACTTTTGGTTTATGATGTGATGTATTATGTTTAAACAGCAGTTTAGTATGGATTTTATACATATAGTTACATATACATATACGTCATTACATAGTTCTGGTTGGGTGCCTACCCCAGTCACTACGGAAATACACTTGATACGCTCCTGGCTATCTCTTTTATCTTCATACACTTGCATCAAACCTTCCGTGAACTTTTGTCAGTTTAGGGTACTTTTATAGTATGCATATATAACCGAAGGGGTTGCCATAGATATATTACTTACACATTTCGCCAACTAGGCATGTATTTAGGTCTTATGTAAAAGGCCGAGATTAATTTATTTTACCATTTATTTTACCATTCGTAAGAACATTAATTAATACATTGACTGCACGTAAGGCGTAGTAATTTAAGTCGGCTTGCCATTGCTACTGCGCCGTTGTGGTTTCGATCCCCACACGGGATAACAAAATTGTGTGAACCACAAGTAGTTGTTTCGAGTTTGGGTGTTATTTGTGTCCATTTTCCACACTTCCTCAGCGACACAGGATGTGTTCCTAATACAAAAGTAGTAAACTAACAGACAGTAAACTAGTTTAAGCTAACTAAAGAGCCACGAATACATAAGAATAACATGAACATTCGAAAAAACATAATCGAAAATAGTGCATCTCTATTTGTCACGCATACGTTAAAGATAATCACATAATATAACGAATACATTCGAAATACTTTACTCGTTATGTATATGTATAACCCTCAAATACAGCCGCTCTTTTTTGTTCCGCTGTATAATTGGTCCTTCACGTTCACATTTTCTAAAATCCTTTCAGAGAGTATGAATATCCAGTTATCTAGTTATTTCTATAGGCTGTGTAGGAGCTCGTTAAATTATGTATCAAATTAGTTAAAAGAACTAACGAGCTAGCAATGCTAATTAGTGTGGCGGATGCCATGTTTTAAACTTTTACGTTGCCAGTTAAGGGAAAGGCTTGTTATTTTGTTTTTAAATATTAGTTTTATAAACTTTATTTTTTACGTTTTAATCTGTATCAGTGCAGTCAAAGTTAACCCGACATTAACAATGTTATTTTATTCATATTACTGTACAAAGCTTATTGTAGCTTTGTAAAGTAATATGAATAAAATTATTTTAATTATTCGCATGTTCTAGTGTTTCCAACAAGAATAATGATCCTTGTTGGAAACCGTTGGAATACCACGGAATTGGTCAAGAGCTCAATCCTAAGGCCTCTGACTTTTTGAACTTACGTGCGTATTAAATAGTTATATTCCACTCACTTTAACGATGAACGAGAACATCGTGAGAAAATCTGCATGTCTGAGAGCTCTACGTAATGTTTTCGAAGATGTGTGAAGTGGACTAATCTGCATTGGACCAGCGTAATGGACTATAGACTGACTCTACTCATATTGAGACGAGGCCCGTGTCCAGCAGTGGGAAAGTTTATAAATAGCGCTGATATTCGTTTTCTTATACTGCCTGATGATAAGCAATTATCGCCTCTATCCTGTGGACGATTGTAATGAAAAGTATTAATCGCGCGTTGCCAATTGTAAAAAGGGCCTGCTCTTATTGTTAGCCTAGACGCGATTAATGATATAATATACTAGATATATATTATGTGTATATGATATGAAAATTCAAATCGAACCCACCACACGATGGGTTTGATGACCACACAATACAAACATTTGGCACGTAAATAACACCATACACCCAGAAAATGATTAATCCTGATATTAGTGCTATTAAAATATTGTGATCCTGACCATAGGATACTAGGAACACAGCACAATATTGCTTGTGTATCTTGTAAAGAGCTATTTTATTTCATTAAATGAATATTCTAGATTTAAGCGAGATACCGTCTTTCCTCCACCTCTTATTTTCATTTTTACACATTGCATCTACATCATTACATTTACATTTACATTACATAGTTCTAGAACAATGTGTCAGTGTATGTTGTTTACGGTAAATTATACGATTTAGGTAATATAATCAAGAGAACATATAATTCATCATAAAAACTTTCATTTACCTCCTTACAAATACGATTTCAACATATATTTTATTAAATAGCTTAAGGATAAATGCCAAGTATTTACATATAAGGACTTCATAAATGTAACTCGTTTTAAAAGCGAACGATTTGGCTTGATTATTTTATTGTGCAATAATTTTATTACTTTAATCTGCAACTACGGACTAAACCGGACAAGACATCGAGACCAATTTCTAATAGAAAGGCGTATTATACGATCGATCAAACTAAAATAAATATAACCCAGTTGTTTAATTTTAAATATACTCAAAGTCAAAGTTGAACATAATTTATTCATTTATGTCACAAAGTAACACTTAAATGTTAAAGTTAATTATTTAGCGTGTTTATTTAAGTTACTGAATTTACATTTATGTTAGTTGCTTTAGGCAAAGGATTTTAGACCTACGAGAATACACTTGCAAAAAAGTCGGCATACAGCATTTCTGATGGTAAGCGCGTACTCTAAGTATACTTATCCATCTGTCGAATCTTAGAATACCAGATATAATTGAAAATCTCTTGTGTCCGTCCACCGATGTGCTGCTGCGACCTAAAAGGGTGATACATTGAGTTCAAGCTAAAACTTTTCCAGCATACTATTACTATCATCTTCTTCATGGTGAAAGTCAATAATTCAATAACTTTAGAGTTGGTGAGTATAAAAGCAGTTCAATTTTCAATCAGGAAATTGAAGGGCCGTGTCGCTATCGTAAATTGTGTGCTGAACTTTATGTGGTACACACTCGGTGAGCTGCGGCAACATCTACAGCCTGAGCTGTCACACTGCTGAACTTGATATTCGTTCAGCACTCAGACTTCGACATATTTTACTACAAGCCATTTAAAATTTGGAGTTTGACTTTGATTAAATGCCTTTCTGAATTATAATTAGTAGTTATTTAAAATATGAGTGTTTTGGCCATGTGACGTTAACTTCCATGTAATATATTAGTAGCGTGTGTTTAATTTTTGTAATTTATTTAACACACAAATATGTGTGTGAATAATCATTCTGTGCAAACAATATCAAAATTGGCTGCAAAATAACGGAATAATTAATATTTTCAATATTGGATTTTAAAAAAAATTTGCCATCTCCCTTGGACATCTGCATTTAAATAGTAGTCACGGCCCAGTTTGTATCGTGCGTCCTTTTTTGTCATTTGACTTTACCTCTACTACCAGATTTAAAACGCTTGAATCTTATTTATTTTCAAATAGTTATCAAAAATTCTTTGTATTTTAGAGTTAGGGATAATATAACTACATATTTAACTTGAATAAAAAATGTGAGTCAAATACCCTTTTGTAATTAGTGTTACTAGTATTTTAGAATAAAATCATGCGTTTCCTTTGCCTTAACAGTAACAATAGTTCAGCTACAAATATTTAAAAGTGATCACACACAGACATAGTCCGTTTAGTTTCGCGTGCCGACTCATGTGGCTTTGTAATGAGTTCACTCCGACGTCCCGTAGTACGAGTATTGTGATACCCAGCCATTATTATTTGTTTTCAAAAGCAGTTCAGGGTAAGTTATTTTCTGTATTTAAATTAGGTACTGGTTTTCTCTCTATGTAATTGTAAACGTATGCATTTTTCATATAAGGTTGGTACTTTAGTATGCGTTTTTAATTTAATCTACATATGCTAGTGTTTGTACACTCGCAATGACAATGCTTTACCAGATGCTGGTAAAGTCCCTGGAAAATAATCATCAAACGTACAAATTAAATCCATCAAGTGGTCGACTTAATACAACGTGTGAAAACGAACGTATACACATGCAGAAAGATTTATCGAGTCGAGAGCTTCTTTCAGTTTGGGTTCAGTAGTTTCTGGGTTTATCGATTACAAACAAAAATAAATATTTCCACTTTATAATCCTTACTAATATTACAAATGCGAATATAAGCTTGTTTGCTTTTTGTTTTGTTTCACGCGTTAACTACTCGACCGATCATCGTTAAATTTCGCATGCACGTTGTCAGGGATATAGGGTACCTTTCATCCAGAAAAAGTAATATTCCCAAGAAAGAAATTTACTGACAAAATATTTATTATCGCGAAATCGCGAAGTCATTATAAAAATAACATAATTAAAAAAAATCAGAGGTGCGTGGATTGGGATCGAATTCGAGACCTCTGCGTGGCAGTCCGAGGGTTTCCCACTCGCTACCGCTGCTATATCTGTGTTACATAGTATATATGATGATTTCATTGAAAAAACCAATCAATAACTTGAACAACGCATAATATTCATAATTTTTTATATTGCTCATCATTTTATTACGGTTATTTCATTCACGTGACATATTGTGATATTGGGTTTTTCCCTGAGATTTATCCTTAGGTGCTGATATACTTGAGCATTCACTTGTAATAAGCATTCTAGCGAATGTTACACTAGAGAATAGTAAACGGTAGCATTTTAGCGAGCATTCTAGCGAAAAGATAGTAAATTTGCTTCGAGCTTTTTGTCTAGCCGAGCCATTCTGTCATTGTTCGTGTAGAATATTTATTGACGAGCATTGACTAGAAGCGTTCGCTAGAATTATCGTAATAATGTTCGTAGCGATATTTGGCTCTGTTCGTTGTTCAGTTCGACAATTTAAAACCCGGGCAAGTGCGAGTCGGACTCGCCCACCGAGGGTTCCGTACAAATTTGTAGGTACATATTATAATTTTTTTTGTCCTTGCATTAAGACCCTGTTTTTATGATTTAATTACAAATGTATAGTTTTCAGATTTTTCTATACTTGTAGTATAAGACGCTATTACTTGCCAAATTTCATAGTTTTAGGTCAACGGAAAATACCCTATAAATTTTAATTCCCTTGAGGTTCGAAATGTACGTTTTTTGCGGCATACACGGCCGTATCTTTTTTTTACGTTAACTTAGAAGTTTGATTTTTACACAGCTTCAAGAAACTGTAGACCTGAGTATATTGTTTTAATTTCAACACGACACCTCCACGCATTTCCGAGATAAAGGATCTTGACAGACAGACAGATGACGGACGGGCGGACGGACAACAAAATGATTCTATAAGGGGTCCGTTTTTTCCTTTTGTGGTATGGAACCCTAAATATGGCGAATGCTCGATGTTCAGTTACAACTGAATGCTCAAGTATATCAGCACCTTTATAAAATCAAGTTATACTTAACGTTTATATCACATATGCTATTCATTTTATGATTGGAATTCCGTTATTTTAATTAAAGGGTATTGTGTAGGTGTTGATTTATGAAGTAAATGCTTTGAACAGGATGCGACTTCTAAATTATTTATGCCCGCGGCTTTGCTAGCGTAAATATCGGCTAGGTTAGCTTAGTAACAGGCGCCGGAAGGTGCGAGACGACCTCCAGCATCCATAAGGTTGTAACTGGGTGTGATGAGCTTCGTGGGTCTGCCCTCCGGATCGTCTCCAGGTCCGAGAGGCGGCGTGCGTGTTTCCACGCGCGCCTCTCTGTCGTGTTGTCTTCGTTTCCCCACTACACTCTGTACACACTTGTACACTTTGCTATTGGGTAGGGTAGGGCCGAAACCTTGGCGAGGTCGCAATTGCATGTGAAAATGATTCGCGCGGCTCCGTCGACTCTGGTTATGTTGAGGAACACCGTAGTCGGATTAGTCGGTATGACCGGAATGTTGTCGTCTTTCCCCGCGTGAGTCCGAGATGCCTGCCCCCACGGAGAAGAACGCGTCAATGCATTCCACCATGTTAAATATATATAAAGAATGGTTAGTAACAGTACTTTTTATAGATGAAAAGTAACTTATGTCCTTTTCTGTACCCCTAACAACGTGTATATACGAAATTTCATGATGATAGATCGAGTAGTTAAGGCGTGAAAGCGTAACAAAAAAAACATATTTGTATTTATAATATTAGTTATTTGTATCCACAAAAATACATAATATAAAGATGTAAGTAGAGGTGTATTACTCCCGTGCGTTACAAAGTACTTTAATAATAAGTGGCGAGCTTATTGTTGTCAACATTTTCTCGTACGCGGTAGAGAGCAATAAGTTATACCCTCGGTTTCTAGTCGTGCTGTTACTGAATTTTTTTAATAGAAAATCCCTTATCACTATATGTTTCAAAAATCGAACCAGAGGTCACAAAGTCAAACATAAACGTCAAATCGCCTATTCGCAGGAATGCCACGGGTACTAAGTTTTATCTTAATCCGTTCATCGGCTTACGCGTGATTAAGCAGCAAACATCCAAACATCTTTACGAACTTTTATATTTATGATATCATTATCAACAACAAATTCATTCGAATCTCTAGAATACATTCGAATAATTTAAATAATTTATCACACACTCACGATTTCTTTTTATTTTAGTCAAATAGTAAATGTCAAAGTTAGAAAAAGGACGCATGATGAAAGTTGTGATGTAACTGCTATTTAAATGTAGTTGTCCGAGAGAGATAGTGGAATATCCCTACAACGAACCGTTATTTCTAAAAGCCTAAATCTGAAATAATAAATAAGACACTGTTTTCAAAAACATATTTCATCTGATTGCTTTTTGCTCTTGTGTGTAAAATACTGTAAAATATCAAAAAAATGGCAACTACGATTAAAGATATTATAAGATAATTAATTCATCAATATGCAATAAATTTAAATCCACAATAAATAGTTTAAATATATTTAGTAACATTCGTGAAAACATATAACTTGTAGTAGTTGTAGTGGCTGGTGTGGTTGCCTCGCCGTTGCCACCGCGCCGAGTGTTGTGGGTTCGAATCCCACACGGGACAAAAATTTGTGTGATCCACAAATGGTTGTTCTAAGCCTAGATGTTCTTTGTGTCCGTTGTTTAAATGTTTGTAAAGTCCCCCGCGATACAATAATTATTCCTAGTGCAGGAGTTGTCTTTCTTTGTAAGAGATAGCTTGTAAAACATTCTGAACACTCGTAGTCATATTAGGGAAGGTAAAATTAATCATCATTTCTGCTTACTTTACGGGGATATACGGTCATGATGTAATGTTCATTCATAGAGATTTATAACAAAGTGCGCGACTCTATATAGTTGAATCATTATCTCATCAGGTAAAACCAATTCTTATTTCCTATTACGTTTGATTGCGGTACTTGCGTAATGATGATCGGAAAATTTATTATCGTTTATTTTTTAAAGGATATGTTGTTTTTAATAATGATGTATGTTCGCGCTCAAAACAGAGTCACATTCAAAGGCTTGGAGGCCCTGGAGAATTATTACGACTCTTATTCTCAATTGTCCACGGACTCCATTTTTTTTATTTTAAAATACCTCTTCTGCACTTGGACTGATACCTGCATCGCGAGGAACTTTACAAACATTCAAGAACAGACAAAAATAACACCCAGACTAAGAACAACTATTTGTCGATCACACAAATTTCGGTCGAGTAGTGGCGTAGAGTGGCGTAACAGCATAACAAACAAACAAACAAACTCACATTCGCATTTATAATATTAAGTTATATTATGTTGGATTTACAACAGAAATTGAAGACCCTGTGGACCTTTCGTAAACCCCGCTTTGTTCAATAGTCATACCCTTATATGCATTTTAAAAGAAAACCTCACTTAGACTGTTAATGAATAAATGCAAAGCGGTATTTAGGACTACATCTCCGTTTTGCACACCCATATGTCGCCAATATGTTTTAGATCCCAATATGTAATTCAAATTAAAATTCAAATGCAATATTTTATTTCCATAAAATAATATCAAGCATTATTTGGAAGATCTCATGAGAAGCAGGCAAGAAATTCATGGCCATTCTTTTTACGACGTTTTTGTTCAAGTATGTATAATGCTTAAAAAATACATTCTACCATTCCAAAAATACTGTAGCATTAACATTTTGCATGTAACTGATACGTCAGAACAGAAATGTGACCAGTTGACCAGTATTAATCTGTACGTAATGTTGTTAAAAATACGTTTTTTTAATGAACCATTGGCGCCGAGACATTGTGATTTCATAAGCAATTCGTTAGTGTTACAGTTTATCAGTTGATGTATTGTCTCTTGTATTATATTACGGTTGAGGACACCAACCTGACTGTTGAAACACGTGTATTTTTATACAGCGTGTAACAGAAAGGTGTGGTCATATTTTATGGCCGTGATGTACATATATCTGATAACAATTTTAAATTTATTAAAATTTCCAACATTTTATTTATTTTTTAATAAAACATCGAAATAAACGCATTATATCAATGTTCAAATTGAGCCTGGTTATTTTCGGATTAACATTGATCAGCTGAGTCAGCTTTTGTGTTGTTTTAGTATCGACTCGAATATGTGATATTGATAAATCGATAAAAAGAAAATGCTGTATCTTAGTGAAATTAACCGTATATGCATTTGTTTGTCGCGGTTTTTTCATTGTACAGGGGCTATATTATGTGATTCTTAAATATGACCACACTTTTCTGTTACACGCTGTATAGGTACGACAAGCTTCTGCTCGTAGGTACGCCCGTGAAAATTTCCCTAACATGCGCAACAGGTTAAAAAAAGCAATTGCGCTGATAAAATTGTTGGCTATGTTTAAATTTGTGCATTATCTTATACACAAGACCAAATAGGGATAAAAAATATGTATTTATGTATATGCAAACAGTATGAGAATTGGTTGCAAAATAAGGAAGTAATTAATACTTTTAGTTTTGATTAAAGTAAAAGTGAGATGTAGCGAGAATGTATTAATTCGCTATCTCCTTCGGACAGCTGCGTTCAAATGGCGGTTACGTCATTGTTTGTATGTTGCATCCTTTTTCTGAGTTTTGACAAATATCCTTTAACTATCAGTTTGAAATGCTTGTATATTATTTATTTTAAGCAGATTGCGGATTTTTTTGGGTTTTCGTGTTTTATGATATAACTATTTGACTTAAATAATAACAGCATATGAGTCACTTACCCTATTGAGTACATCTATGTGTTCTTATATAATAATAATTATAATAATAATACTTGCTATACATGGATGATTTAAAGCTGTTTGCCCGCACTGATTCACATTTGATAGACTTACTAAGAGTAACTGATTGCTTTAGTAAATCTATCAACATGGAGTTTGGTGTGGATAAATGTGCAGTTATGCATGTAAAGCAAGGAAAGATGGTGGAATCTGAGAGCATTGAGCTTTCAGATTCCATTAACCTACAATCGCTTCTCATTACTGATACCTACAAATACTTGGGTATGTCACAAGCCTTAGGTGTAAATGAAGCGGACATGAAACAATCGTTGAAGGAGCGCTTCTTTGGTCGCCTGAGAAAAGTACTTAACAGTCTTTTATCAGGCGGCAACAAGGTGCGCGCTTTTAACAGTTGGGTCATGCCACTTCTTTTATACTCCTTTGGCATACTTAAGTGGACTCAGACTGAGTTAGATGCTCTGGACAGGAAGGTCTGTACACTGTTGACGGCATACCGAATGCATCATCCTCGTTCGTCTGTGATGAGGTTGTACATCCCGCGGAAATGTGGGGGTCGAGGTTTTCTAAATGCCAAAACTCTCCATAACCGTGAGGTGTACATCCTTAGAGAATATTTCCTTCAAACAAACGTGGATATACATCGTGATGTTGTTGCAGTGGATAACGGACTCAGCCCGCTTAATCTGGCTAAAGAGAACTGGCGCATCCCTGTAATACTGAGCATTGACGACCGCAAGAGTGTATGGCAGAGCAAGGAGCTTCACGGTAGGTTCTACAAGGCCCTATGTGGATCTGATGTAGATCTTCTCGCCTCCGTGAACTGGCTACGCTTCGGTGACATCTTTGGGGAAACCGAAGGGTTTGTCTGTGCAATTGTTGTTTGTCTGTGGACGAAGTTATCAAGACGAATAACTACCCGAAATATATCCTGAGGGATGGTACGATTGACATATGTCGGGCGTGCCACCAACCCGGTGAATCAGGCATATAGTTTCCAGTTATTCTCGTCTTGCTAACGGTGAGTACTTGCACAGACATAACCAAGTAGCTAGAATTATCCATCAGCAACTTGCTCTGAAGTACAAACTTGTAGAAGTCGAGGTGCCTTACTACAGGTATGTAGCGGAACCAGTTCTCGAAAAGGACCATATCACACTGTATTGGGATCGATCTATTATCACAGACAGGACTGTTGTTGCCAACAAACCTGATATTGTGGTAATAGATCGATCAGAGCGCCGTGCAATGATTGTCGATATTACCATCCCTCATGATGGCAACCTCGTGAAAGCTGAGAAGGAAAAAGAATTAAAATACGTGGACTTAGCACACGAGGTCGTCGATATGTGGGATGTGGACTCGGCAATCATTGTACCGATAGTCAATACGGTGGACGGTCTAACAGCCAAGAGCCTCGACCAACATCTTAAGAGGCTCGCGTTAGGTGCTTGGGTCAAGGGTTAGATGCAGAAGGCAGTACTCCTCGATACGGCACGCATAGTGAGGAGGTTCCTCTCTCTGGACCCCTAACCACTGACAGCTTGGACGTTGTCTCGATGTCGGTGGGCATCCATAATTTTATATTTTAAATGTCTTTTTTTTATAATTATATATTTAAAAATGTAATTTTTATTGGTTAATAGTAAATAAATGTGAAATAATAATATTCTATCACATACACACAACACCATCTAGCCCAAATTAAGCAGAGCTTGTACTATGGGTACTGGACAATGGGGTCCTGCTATGGATGAATCTTTTCAGACTCCCAACTGGCAATGGGGGGCCATTGGGTCAGAGAGGGAACACCCCAGGTTTTTTAGTGGGTATACCAGTACTCGGCTGGTGAGACTCACACGCCCCGCCGGTGCTGTCCCCTAGCCGGCGGGTAGTGCATCAAGCATTTTTCCTCGGTATCAAAAAAAACAAAAAAATGGGTACTGGACAATGGATAAACATACATATATACTTTTTTTTTGTAAATACATACATATTATACATAGAAACACCCAAACCAAGACAAACATCCATGTTCATGCACACAAATGTTTGATTTGTGCGGGAATCGAACCCGCGACCTCAGGCGTGGCAGTCGGTTACACTAACCACTTACGCCATCATAAGGTATTGAACTTGCGTTTGGTTGTGGATTCGAATCCTACTCATTGCACTACCGGTGTGAACTCACTCATAAGCATTCCGGTTTAACTGGAAGGACTAATAACAGTAGGTTTACCTACTGTTGTAATGTGTAATTTGTCCTGTTTAAACCCGAACAGCTAGTAATAGTATTAAACATATTTAGGTTATATCACATATCAGTACTCCTAGATGCTAATTAAAGATAAAGATCTCCTAGTAACTTCAGAACACTGATTGTACTTGAAATGCTCAAATGCTATTCATGCACTTACACTCCATTTTTTTTTAACCGTCGCGTATAAAAGCTAGTAAGCTTTTATTAACGGCTTCGGTTTTGTGATTCTGGGGATTATCCCTTTGTAAAACGTATATTTTTTTCGGGAATAAAGCCGGTCTAATATTTATTTATTTTCTAGGAAACGTTCATATTGTCGATTCGTTGTTTTGTGAAAGAAAGGCAAAATAACACACACTAACACTTTCACGGTTATATTATTTGTAGAGAGTAATAAAGTGAGGTTAAGGATAACCGGGCACGTTGGATCACTTGGCTCACTGCGTCATAGTGACTGCAGTACGCCGTTTCCACATTTGACCATCGATATTTTGAACGCATATCGTCGTTCGTAGCGACACATCCGGGAGCCCTCCTGTATGAGGGCGGGCTGGATAAAATACATCACTATTTGTCATTACATCACTACATATTATAAAACAAAGTCACCGCCGCGTCTGTCTGTCTGTTTGCGATAAACTTAAAAACTTCTGAACGCATTTTCATGCGGTTTTCATCAATAGTTAGAGTGATTTACGAGGAAGGATGAAGTGTATAATTTGTTAAGGTTTTGTACTACCCGTGCGAAGCTGGGGCGGATCACTAGTATGAAAAATTTCACGCAAGAGCCACATTGCGTGAAATATTTCATATAATTTACGGTTCCGTGATACGCACGTTGATATTACGATTCATTTAAATATAGTCAAACGACGATGATAAGTATAGCCCAAGTCACAAATTATCCTATTGCTGGATACAAATCTCGTCCTTACAGTGAATGAAAGAAAAAGATTTCGACTACGTTGGTCAATTACAGATTAACCGAGAGATAGGGAGAGAGAGAGGACCAATTCTCGTCACAAAAACTGTTCAGAGCATAGTTTCGATTTAGCCTCAGTATCATAAATATCACAAATGTTATTCTTGTAACTTATAATAAACCTAAAATGTGAACATAAATTGAATTTCAGTATATATTTGATGTTTAATACGTCAATTTCCCGAGCGCTATGATATGTCCTTCTTCAAACGAAATTGGCTTTGCTGTGTCATAACATTGTTGAAGTTCATGAGCAGCGGTTACCACTTCCCATCAGGAAGGCCGCTTGCTCGTCTGTCGCCAATGGCAATAAAAAATAAAAGTCGTTGAAATGCTTGACATGATTCAAAAACTATAGTGTCCGGCCCGCGCAAATGAGCTGCTAAGACTCAATAGGTTTAATAGACTGAAATTACATTTTAAACAGACTTTATTACGAGAATTAGTCCTAAAGAGCATTATTTATAACTTTCGAACGGGCAGACTTCCTCACGATGATTTTCTTTCATCATAAAAGCGCAAGACGAATAACTACATAATACACTTTTTTAATTTAATATAGTTAAATAACTTAGCGGTTTGTGGCCGAGTTCAACACGAGATTTAGACATGAATGTTATAGTTTTCTCACTCCGCTATATTAAGGAAGCAGGGGTAGGCTGAGATGTATAAAAATCACATTTTGCCAACTAGCATAGTAAGGTAAGAGAGGGCGACACTATAAATACATATTTTTTTTATACAACCAAGGTGACTAACAACCGTACGGCCTACCTGATGGTAAGTGGTCACCGTAGCCTATGGACGCCTGCAACACCAGAGACATCACTTGTGCGTTGCCGACCCTTTAGGAAAGGAAGTGGGAAGGAGAAGGAGCGGGAAGGGGGAAAGAGGATGATTGGGCCTCCAGCGCTCTCACTCTCCGAACGAAACACAACAGTAGGAATACTGCTATTTTACGTCGATATTCTGTGAGAGGGTAGTCCTTCCCCGATCGAGCCGGCCTATTCATGCTGAAATCAGCGAGGCTCTACTACTGTATAGTATTTGCATAGATCGGTATATACTTGTATTAAATAACAAGATTTTACCCGTGGCTTCGCTCGCGTTAATATAGATTCTGTCAATACATTTATATCCCTCAAGAACATCTTTTTTTCTCGATGAAATGTATGTCCTTTTCTATATGCCTGTCAACGTGAATGCGAAATTTCATGATGATCGGTCGAGTAGTTAAGAAGACGTCAAAGCGTAAGAAACAAACTCATATTCGCATTTAATATAAGTTAGGATTCTCAAAACAATATTATATTCACATCTGATATTCCATCAGAGTCACGAGCTTCAACCAGTTTACAAATAGCAGGGACGTCTGTATTAATAATTAACGCCCTCGTCATCGTAATGCCGGCTCACCTCAGTGAAACCCGACGCACCTCGTTTGGAAGGAACTCCTAGCTAGTTTGAATTCTAAATATACAACTTTCGTACTATCAAAGGCTAAGTGAATCGAAGAATACCTTAAGTAATTTAGAGAAGACAGGTTACGGTGTAAATAATGAATGGCGTTCTATTTTAGTTTAATTTATACTTTATAATAACCATATATTATATAATATTGTCTTATGTTTACGCGAATGTTATACATTAGAATTAAACACTTTATACGGATTTTGTCGCGTTGTTTATTTTACTTTAAACACTGTTTTACCATCCGTCAAGTGCCAATTACCTTTACAAGATGCAGGGGTCTATAAAATAGATTGTGACCATGGACTCTCATATATTGGGCAAACCAAGAGAAGCATAGGCACCCGCTTAAAAGAACATATAGCTGATGTTAAACACAAACGCTCGTTGAAGTCTGCTGTGTGTGAACATATGCAACAGGGGACCAACCGCTACCTACGATTTGACAAACCACATATACTCGCAAATAAACACCGATTTCTACCAAGGATGCTTCGCGAGGCTATTGAAATTAAAAAACATCCTAATTTCAATAGAGAGGATGGTTGGAATGTACCACCAGCTTGGGATCCAGTCGTTCAAATAGTCAAACCCAAGAAGAAGCAAAACACAGCTAGACTTCATGATACTTTGAGCTCATTCTGCGTAAATAGGAACACCAAAGATTAAATTATGTTCGGGTACTTTGAAATAACTAGCTACACTTCAGAACGTTGGGACAACTACCATCTTAGTCTAAACAAAAAGTGAAAGTGTAAACTTAAATATAAATAGTTTTAATTAGAAAAAAATATATAGCATAGTAGTAAAATTCAATAAAAGTAGTGTTAGAGTTTTCAAAATTATGTAATAACAGTGTTTAAAGTAAAATAAACAACGCGATAAAATCCGTACAAAGTGTTTAATTCCAACATATATTATATATTTTTATAATTTACTTAACTGTAGTGGTTTCAGTGGCGCAACAGTTGTGTATGCGATTGCTTTGCATGAGGTCTCGAGTTTGATGCTAGTCTGTTTATAAGACCGTCTTTGTTTTATATAGCGACTAGCTCTGTCCGCGGTTTCACCTACGTTTATTGTTATTGCGCCGCCCCCGTGGGTCGTAGCGTGATGTTATATAGCCTATAGCCTTCCTCGATAAATAGGCTATCCAACACTAAAATATTTTTTTAATTTGAACCAGTAGTTTCTGTGATTAGCGCGTTCAGCGAAACAAACAAACTCTTCAGTTTTATAATATTAGTGTAGATGAGCAACGGGTCTAGAGGATTTTTGAATTGAGATAATTTATAGGCCGGAGTATAACATAGGCATAGCTCAAAAATGAAAGGTTACTGTGGAACAAAACTTTATAGTCACGGCGACGAAGTCGCGTGTATGGATCGTACTCACAACACACGGCGCAGGCAGTAGAGAGGCGAACAATTTAAACCGCTACGCCATCCGTTGCTGTCATCATTGCTATTTCTCGGAACTAATGATACAACCTTTCTGCTGCAAAAAATTAGTGTTACTACCATTCAATGACGTACAAACATACAGACAAAAAGATTGTTTACAATTTTACTATATTTAGAGACTCTCTGTTATCCGCGAGTCCGTCCGCGTGGATTTTTTAAATCCAATTTTTTTTAAATGAAAGTATCCTTGGTTACTCCTTATAACATTAGCTATCTCCTGTGAAAGTCCCGGCAAAATCGGTCTAGCCGTTCCGGACAGGCAGAAACATAAAAATTTTACCATATAGTATACTTTTACGAGATGTGCCCGCGGTTTCACCCGCGTTTCTGATTACTGCGCTGCCTCCGTAGGTCGTAGCGTGATGTTATATAGCCTATAGCTTTTCTCGATAAATGAGTTATCCAACACTAAAGGAATTTTTCAATTCGGACCAGTAGTTTCTGTTCCTGAGATTAGCGCGTTCAACCATACAAAAAAACAAACTCTTCAGCTTTGTAATATTAGTATAGATATGCATTTAGTAAAATGCTGTTATTTTAACATTACAAAAAGACACTTCAATTTTATTTATTTGTATATATGTATAGATAAGGATAGAAGTTTTCTATGAATCCTAGATGACGTGTTTGTTTATTTTCTGAAGGATGAACTGCTAGTAAATATGTATGGTGCAGATAAAATTAATGTTCTTAATGCCATGTTTGACGCGAGCATTGTAAAATAAACGTCAATAAAGATAACGACAGATGCCATTTTGAAATTGTACACATCTCTGAAATATTACTCATCTATACTTATATACTGGGTGTAAAGGAAAGGTTTCCAAAGCTGAAAGGGTAATCCTAACTAATATTATAAATGCCAATGTGAGTTTATTTGTAACGTTTTCACTCTATAACTACTCGACCTACCATCATGAAATTTCGCATACACATTGTCACGGGAACAGAAAAGGATAAAGAGTACCTTTCATCAAGAAAAAGTACTGATACTAACCTAGCGAACATTTACGCGAGCGACGCTGTGTGAAAATCTAATTTCAAATATTTATAAAATACTCTTAAACTCCCTGAATTTATGTATTTTAATTGCAAAAGTATATCTATCAAAAAGTATATAATAATAATCCAATAACTCGAACTACATATGTGTCGAATAAATAAAAATAAATAAGTTATGTAGATACTGGCCATTGATAAAGTCACTGACACATTCTTTTGTGTTTTAATTGACCTTTATTTAGTGTTGCTAAATTCAAATTTAGAGTCAATTAGATGGTTATCTTCAGACTTTAATACCACCGCTAAACAAAAAGCATTTATTTTATGCTGTACCGTTTTAAATCACGTGTTATATACGCCTTTGATGACGTGAGAGTAAGATATTGAAATCACGTTTATTTGAATAAACGTGATTAAAAATCTTACTCTATATTTAAAACTAGCTTTTGCTCGTGACTCCGACTACATGGCTTTTAGTTGTTAGGTTGTTCTTTTTAAAACATCTTCTGCACTAGGAATAAATTCTGTGTCGTTAACAAACATTCAAACAACGGACACAAACATTTGTGGATCACACAAATTTTTGTCTCGTGTGGGATTCGAACCCACAATACTCGGCGTAGTAGCAGAGGCGAGGCGACTTCCTAAACCACTACATTCGTGCAGTCGACTTTTATCTCGGGAGAATTTCGAAACATCCTAAAGTTATAGTTATATTTTTTTTTATTAATAAATATTATTGATTATAATTATCTACTTACATGCCAACATTGAAGGCTCTATTAATAATATATAAGGCAGCTTGACTAAACGGATGGCTTAAGTGGTCATCTCACCACTGCCACTTCGTCGACTATAGTGGATTCGACACGACACAAAAATTGTGTGATTCACAAATAGTAATTGTTCCAAGTCTGGCTGTTCTTTATGTCTGTTGTTTGAATGTTTGTAAAGTATTCAGGATATAGGAATTGTTTTTTGTGCGGGAGCTGTCTTTTTTGAGAGAGAAGAGTTTTAAAACGAGAGTACTTTGTATTCTCTATACCACGAGAATTTCGATAATTCTAGTGTTCAAAATTTAAGCTTTCTATGTTTAACGGTTTGGCCTGAGCGTTGATGAGTCAGATGTGTTCGGCTGGTCGTGAGGTCCGACTGAGATTCCCGAGTCGAGCAACGTAATTTTAGACATCGTAATTTTTTAAAATCTAAATCTTAGCAGCGGCAATACGGCGCGGCGGCCAGACACAATAGGTCTTTTATATATATCTGGTATTCGAAGACTTTCCAGGATAAACAACTTCTGAATGCGCGAGTGATCCCTGCGCCCCGGCCATAGATTGTGAGAAGGAACACCGTGGTAGGTTTAGTCGGTGTTACCGGGATATCGCCATCTTTTTTTCGGGTGACTCCGACAGAACCCCTCCATCCACCCCCGCGGAGGGAAATGCGCCATCGCCCCAAGTAAAAAAAAACGGTTTAATAACTTCTGTTCTTGTGGTTATGCGCTGTATCTCGGGTGATCTCACAAACCACTTAGGCCATCCGCTGCGTTAAGCGGGTGCACGGAGCGGGCGCCCGCGCGGCGTGCTGATTTATATTATCATGGGTCTCCGCTGACAACGTGTCCGCGCGACGGAGCACGCGAGCGGAGCTCTTTTTAGGAAATCAGTGATCGCTGCTTCCTTACTGCCGGCGCTGCGAAAGGCGGAAGTCCGTCGCGGGTGCCCGCGAGTAGGGTAGGGTTCATTCAGACGCATACCTCTCCGCGGGGCAACGGAGAGGGTATGTCGGACTCACTGGGAAAAGATGGTGAGTGACATCCCGGTAATACCGACTAAACCTACCACGATATTCCTCGACATAACCACAATCGGCGGGGCCGCGTGAATCGCTTTCACATGCAATCGCGACCCCGCCGAGGTTTCGGCCCGCCGTATGAAACGGCAGGCCACTACACAAATAGACTACTACTACGGCGCCCGGCTCTGCGGTTGGGGCGAGGATTTAAGCGATTTCTCTCCCGCTCCGCCGCCTCCTTGATGGAAATCACTTCCTCACAGAAGGAGGCGACGGCGTTCCACGACCTCTCACTCCAGACCATTGACTCAACTACGGCCGGGAGCGAGAGGGCAATCAATCCGACTGCCGCGATCAACTCATGGCGCTGCGATGCCCAAGCAGGGCACTCCGCCAAAGTGTGCAGCGCCGTGTCCACAACAACGTCGCAGTAGTCGCCGCAGTGGTGACAAACGGGCGTCTCTTGCCGGCCTATGCGACACAGGAACTGGCCAAAACAACCATGGCCAGTCATTACCTGTGTCAGCCGGCAGGTGAAGGCGCCATGCCGCCTCTGCAGTCATTCCTCAAACACGGGACTTACCGCCACAATCGTGGCTTGCCCGGCGCTAGGGTGCACAAGTCACTCCTTCCACTTCTCCACTAGGACCTGGCGAAACTCGGACCTTGCCGCCACAACAGCGGGAAGAACAGGTCCTTTGTCACGAGCTAGCACCTCCTGGCGCCAACGATAGAGCGACGCTAGGAGCGCCGCTTCCAGGTTCCATGGTATCGATCTGGCGAGGAGGCTCGCAGCCTCAAATGAGATCGTGCGGTAACCTCTAATGAACCTGACGGCCATGGCGCGCTGTGGCGCACGAAGTGCCGAAATGTTTCGGGCCGTCAGGTTGTCTGACCAAACTAGGGCCCCGTAGAGGGCCAAGAAAAAACCTTTTAATAACCTTAACTAACCTAATCTACATTTAAAAATATATCTAGTTTATAACATGAGTTAGGATTAGGATTATAGTTTTATGGTTATTTTTATGGTGGCGATTTTCGATCATTAGACGATCACTAGTAATTATAATGCTCATTACTTCGAACTAAGTAACAGGTGTTATATACATACATATGTATGAACATAAACAACTAATACCGTTGAAACGCATAAGTTTAATCACGTGCAAGTTACTCAAGCAAGCGATGCTTGGCGCCAAAAATCGTCGCCTCTCACGCGGCGAGGTCGTGTGCGCACGGCTTAAGATGCACTCCATAGGGTTCCCACTTATTTCAAATATGTTACACCAGTTTTTGCTCGCAGTTTCGCTCGCGTAAAATATAGTCTATGTTACTCGCTGATAATATAGCTTACTAATGGTAAAAGAATTTTTAAAATCGGTTGTGTCGTTTTTGAGTTAAACCCTTACAAATAAACAAACAGAAATCAAATCTTTCCTTTTATTTATAGTATGGATATTAGTATGGACTAGTTCTTAACTACAAATACGGTTATGTTTTTGGTTTAAATTATCGAATGCTATTCTTCAGTGTTCAAATTATTAGTACAAGCTCCTAGACAGCATAAAGCCAATATTTTAGTTTAGCTATCTTGGCAGAAATATATTGTATCCACATTTCTCTACCTATATTTGAAGGGAAAAGGAAGATAGAAAATGGTGAGAGGAAAGAAATAGGTTAAGTGGTAAGTGAGTCACCTGAAATCTTAATCACTAGGATGCGGTATAGTTGTAACTACTATTACGTTCGTTTCCTGTAAGTGGATGATACTGTTCCAGGCAAGTGGACTTATTCAAACCGTCACTAAATAAAAACGGCGAGCTCTTCCATCCAAATAATTCTAAATCCCAACTAATAAAACGCAAACATTAGTTTGTTTGTTGGTTACGCTTTGATGCCTTAAGTTAGGGATACTGAAAAGTACATAGGATTCTGTTATCAAGCGAGCAAAGCTGCGGGTAACATCTAGTGATTTATAATATAGTTCTCTTCACAACATCGGCTGTAATATCAGCCCTGCATATAAACCATTCAACTGCCAAGCCAGCCAACCTGTTTTTAGTGTGAGAAGGCTTAGGCCATAGTCTACCACGCTGGCCCAGACGGCTTGGCAGACTTCACATATTTTCCAGAACATTATGGAGAACTCCCAGACATGCAGGTTACCTCAAGATGTTTCTCTTTTACAGTTTACATTAATATTAAATAATATTCTAGGCACATTTTAGTTTAATGATTACGCTATGGTACATGTGCAATGTCGAGTGATGCGGGTTAGTTAAAACGTTACTGGGTTTTATTTGGAATATGTTAATAGTGAATGTAGATCGAATATGTAATAACTGCGGCTTGACTATCTCTTAAAGCATTGTATTTTGGCTAGCTATTACCTGTTCTGGTAGATGCAGACGTGATCCTGTTTTATGTATGTATTCCTTTTAATGAAAGACAAAGTTTTGTTATCATCTTAGCCGAAAGACGTCCACTGCTGGACACAGGCCTCCCTTAACGTTTTCCACACAAACCGTTCTTGGGCCACCTGCAACCATCCGCTTCCCGCAACCCTTACCAGGTCGTTGATCCACCTTGTGGATCCCTACTGCGTCTTCCAGTGTAAAATGTGTTGATGGTGTTCTATTGAAAATTTGCTAGAAGATAATATCCATGCCAAGGATGGAGTCGTACCGGTCATATGCTTTATAATGCCGTTATTGTATGCTTTGTTGTACTGGTTATGATTTCTGTGACTACCTCGGTAGCGCAGCGATATTGTTTACCACTAATATGCCTAAGGTCTAATGTTCCAGTTCCTGAGACTGGCCAAGAGTTATTGTCTTCCTGTATAGAAAGTCTCATTAACAGTTAAGGTCTAGAACTGTGTCTGGTAAATGACAATAGGCTCGCATCATATTACGTTAGATCTAAAAGCTTAGCTTGCGAAATGTGGTTGTTTAAAGGCATGACTTGTTTCTAAATAGTACTTTAAAACAGCTAACGAAGTATCAGAATAACATATATTTGAAGAGTTGCCCTTTATAACGTCGCAGGTTAAAACATAGCTGACTGAATGGGTGTGTAAATCATAGCTCTATTACGCAGTACTTTAAACATAGCTGGTGTACTATAGGTAGAACACGTAGACTAGCCCTCCATTACGCAATACCTAAAACATAGCTAGCGAAGAATAGCTATCTAAAAACTTATGCCTTCTATTGTATAATAACTTAAACACTCGCTAGCGAAATGTGTCTACTACATTTCTGATTACCCCTTCTGGTATACTCGCGAGAGTTTATGTATGGGGTAGTAATGTTCGTATCTTTGCGTGAATACACGACCTTGAGTGTCAAAGTTCACTGCTACGACAGTTCGGTTGTCAGACGTTTAGTGACGTATGTACAAAGATGTATGTAGTTATACAATAATAGATGAGTCGCCTGCTAAGATTCCTTTATATTGTGTAGGGGTGTAACAGGAATACAAGTTAATGGAATTTATATTTTTTGAGGACAGAATAATATCATTTTCCAATAACACTTACATTACATATAAATATTATTTTTAATACATACATACATTTTGGAGAGTGTGCAGTACTGCATAATTTGATGCCTCCTTTCCCATTCTACCATCGGACGGGTACAAGGTGTATATACCATATTTACGCACGAAGCGCTTTGATTCCACTTTTATAATGCGTACCGCAAAGGAGTGGAACTTATTATCCAAGTTTCCCGATGAGTACAATCTGGGTCTCTCATGTTGCAAGTGAACAGCTATCTTTAAGGCAAGCGAGCTCCATCATCGACTGCATCGTCACTTAACAACAGGTGAGATCTCGGTCAAACGCAAACTTACTAAAATAAAATAAAAAAATGTATCTATATTTGCTTTGCAGCAAAAGTAAATACGACTGCTGCATATGGGGTAAGTAATAGATGATATAACAACAAAATCTCTAATATTAACAACATATAACAACGGAACCCATAATTTTATTTAATATAGCGATTAGTTAATATAATAAACGATTGATATAACTTTGAAATAACTAATTTTTAATAGCATAACATACATTAAATATAACATCGTTTGACACAACATACATTAAATATAAAATCGTTTGACATACCACTCAAAAGATATAAAACTTATTTGGTCTAATATGATGAAAACGCCTACTTAAAAACTGCGCTAAGATAGGTCGACGGAGCCCCGTTTCGAGGGGCTCTTATTTCTAGGTGGTTTAAAAAAAAATAACCACGAAGGCTAAGGCGGGAGCGAAGCGGAGCGGAGCTTCTAACCTAACCTATCCGAGTCGGGGTACTCTGAGTCGGGGTGTTAACCATAATGACGTTTTTTATATACATATATTAAACGTTAGACCTAATGATTTTCGATTAAATAAACAATATACATATTAAACGTTAGACCAAATGATTTTCGATTACATAAACGTTATATCAAACAACGTTATACTAATTAAGTTTTAGAATAAATAAATGTTATATGTAAAGAAATGATATCAACAGTTGGTATATCTCACGTTGATTATATCTTATGAACGACTATAAAATGAAATTAGACCAAATGAGTTTATACGTTATGAGACGCACCCCTGCATATGAGGTCTCGGGTATGGTTTTTAGTCAGGATAGGGACTTTGACCAATCTGGGAAAGTGCTTGAAGAAATACTTAGTAGCTACACGGTGACTAGTGTATCCGGTACATGCCAATAGGTTCACGCATCATTGCGTGGGATCTAAAACCCTTGTCAAAATGTGGGTATATACAGTTCTGCCTACACCTTCAGGTACTTAGGCGTGATTATAATTAAATTAAATTCACTCATCTCCAAAGAACAGCTTAAATGAAGGTAAAAATAGAAACTACAGTTTGCTTTTAATAGGTTTCAATAATTTACTTTTATTGAAATATTGTAATAGATTATAATTTTTAAGTAATAGGAAGTTTATAGTCATCTAGCAAGCATATTTCTAAAGGCCGCGTTTTATTCACGTTTGGTATCGCAGCCGAGTATCTACAATCAGGCGTAGATCTGCCAAAGTATTTGGTCAGCGTGGTGGATTATTTCCTAAGTCTTATAATACTGAGAAGAAGCCTGCACCCAACAGTGGGATTGTTTATGAGCTATTTTAAACACCGGGCATAACATACTCGTATTTGTTTTGTATGGCGAAAGAACTCGTTACACTCAGCACGTTGGCAGTGCCTAGCTGTGCTCGCAAACTAATGAGCTATACAGTCAATTTTCAGCGAATTAAATAGTAGAGCATTATTGAAAAAAAAACAATATCCATAAATGATTTTGTATTTTAATATGTGTGTGTATAACACAGCATAGCATAATTTGACTACATTTTAATGGTGATGATATGAAAAATAAATGTCTTTATTTGTTTTGCTATACATTATATTACTTTTCTCAAATCAAAGATTATGCTAGCCCATCATATACTAAATTTTAAAAAGCGCCAAAAAAAAGAGGATTCTTAGATCAAAATTAACTTTTGTTTACATTACCAACAAATTTATAAATTTCAATAGCCTCTTGCTGTAAGGTCAGGATTGGTATAACTTATTTACTTGGTATATTACCGATTTTACTTACTTATATTTTAAATATGACTTCTAAAGCATTATACATTTTTAATATTACACTTTCCTCTACATATCTGTTTCTTTTCAGTAGTTCAGGGCACCCGTGACCATGAACGTTATAAATACTTTAAAAGCAGTGTCTTTAAAAATAAAATGTTTTAAATCCGTATATAGCAATTTAATTTTAATTCACGCATTCGCGAAACGTAAGACAATGTTATTGCTATAAATTATCATAATTTATTATAATTGATTATTAATGTATGTTTAAACAAACAACAAGTATAAATAAACTTATTCTTTTTAATTGCGATTATTATAAGTAACTAGCTTTTGCCCGCGGGTTCGCTAGCGTAAATGTAGGTTAGGTTGACACAATAATCACCTAGCGGTTTGAAATATACTTTATGGCCTATTCTCATACCTACCAAACATACATAAAAATCATAAAATCGGTCGAGCCGTTTCAGAGGAGTGCGACTACAAACATCGTGACACGAGATTTTTATATATATAGATAAATTATCATATTTTATTATAATTGATTAAAACAGGTAAAATTAAACTTATTCTTTTGTATTGCGATTATTATAAGTAATAATCTTAACAATATTATAAACTTGAATAATAATTAAGTTGAGACTGATTAATACTTATATAGATGGGTTTTATACGTAACTACTATTTAAAAGTTGTTCATATTTTGATGTCACTGATATATTAGCTGTAAATATAGCACATCTGAAATAATTTCAATATTTGTCTTATGCGATTTTATGAGGAACTTTTTCACTACAAAAATAAAATTTATATTAGGTATTGAAAACACTACTGCGAGAGCAGTATTTTTTAATGGATAAATTACTTAACTACATTTGGAAATAGCACGAGAAATTCATGAAAAATTATTATTGATGTAATTATCTATTTAACGAAAAATTATTTGGTACGTAGATATACTAGAAAATCATCTTTATGCAATAAATAAATACACGACAGAAAATATATAACATTTAAATAAACATGTAAAATTTAATAAGTATAACATATATAATTATAATTATTATAATAGATCTACATAATATTATAATCACAAATCATAGTCAGACAAGACAATGGCTCAATAAATTGAATAAAGAATACATGCATGACCTATAATTATATCTGACTACAAAACAAAACCACGAAAGAGGTCGGTGATGTGCAGACTTGTTAAACGAGGTGAGAATCCCACCATAATATGATTACGCATACTTTTGACAGCCCTAGCGTCAACAGGTGATATAGACCGACTCAATAGTCATTTACCGTCTACCAACCACATGTAGCGTTCGCGGGCGCACGGTTTGAATATCGAAGTGTTTTCGAGTGACAGTTCAAATAAATAAAACAATTAAAATTAAAGTGTCAATTGTTTTTATTTTGAATATGTTTGTGTGAGTGTTTTGTTTTTGGAGTTCTGTTTTGAATTTGATAAGTGAGTTTTTTTGTCTTCTTTTACTTATTTTATATTTTTACGTAGATACATTTTAATGATTTTATTCCATTTAATATTTAACTTTATTCATTCCATATAACGTTTACTTCTACAGAATTAAATATTAATGGAATATTTAATAAAATATCAATCAAGAATATTAAAAACAAATCATATTAATTAAATTAAATTTATGGATTGGACATTACAAATAAATTTTAATTAGGCGACAAATATAATGTTAATAATATTTGCAACTACTTAAATAATTGTATTAATTACTTAACTTAAATAATTAACAATAAACAAATAGTTCAAATAATATTCCGGCAAATTAAAACTAAATAATTAAAAACGAAAAGCAAATAATTATCGCAACTACTCTCACTTTCGATGTAATCTAACATGTGATTTTAAAACCAGTTCATGCTCCGTTAGTTGAAATTATTTAAATTAGTCTTTATAAAAATATAACTAGCCTCATACATTATAAATGTCTGAACAAAAACAAATTTATTAAAGGTGCAACATCCTTTATTTGAAAACAAATTATAAACACAAACACATAAATCAAAAAACAAAACAATAACTGGCACAAAAAAGAACAATTCAAAATCAAAAACAACTTTTAAATAGTATAGCTTCTAAACGACTCTCACTTTCAACGTAATCTAATCATTACATCTGATATTCTAAGCAGTTCTTGAACGATTACTCAATATACGTGTCTCCTTGACCGAACATATAAAATGTATGTATATTATGTAGAACCAGGTTGCAACGAAAATGTAACCAGTCCTGTATGCTTAGAGTATAGAAGGCCTAGCACGGCTTCGACAAGAAATATTTTGTATCACGGATTACTTTCAAATGTTCAGAAATGTGTTGATACCATTACACAATTTGACGGCTAGGTCATATAGTCTAAAATTAATCTTTAAGTTTATAACACTGAATCCCATTGATGTTCTTATTAACATTTCATATAAATCTGGTAATGTTTTATTACTTGTGATATATTTGTAAATTCATAACTAGATATTTAAGCGAATTAAACTAGATCTGAAACATAAAATAAAATTAAAAGTATATGTGCTATTTGCGGCATAATATAAAAAAAATACTTGTATTGCCCAAGGCTGATAAAAGCACATAAAACCATTGGTAAAATTATATAAAATAAAAGTAATATCCACAGAAAGCACAAATTGTTTATTGCTGAGTTATACATGAGTAAAATTATACAAAACATAAATAATGTCCGCAGAAATCACTAATCGATTTTGCTGGGTTATTGACAACATAATTATTATAATCAAAATATTTTTAGACACACATAAGTTTGTGCGTCGTTTTATTAACAAGGTACACGATGAATTAGGCAATCTTTTCATAATGTGCGTACACGCGTATCCAGTAACGTATTATTTGGCGAATGTCCATTTGAGCTGCAAGACAACCAGTAGTCTTGTAATCCCATGCTATCCCTGTTTGGAATGAGGCAGATAAATAGTTGATTATGGAACCTACGCAAAGCGGTCACATCCTTTTGATTCATCGCTCTTTATAACACTGTCTGGTTTGTTTATTAACTGCGGTTGAGATTCGCGAATTTTGCGCGTGCTTTTACTGGTTTAACATACATATATAGATTCACACGGGCTTAGAGGGGTCAATAAAGACTACAGATTGCCCTTTGACTTTGTCTTGGCAAAACTGTGTTGCTTTATTCTCACATCACATTCTTCCTACACGCTCGTCAAATTAGAACATATACTATTCTTCTCGCCTGTTTCCTGGAGAAGAAGTCAACGACTACGGATTGCCACTTGCTACAATTTTGGCAAATCTGCGTAGTTTATTTTTTTACTCATTACTTTTTGCACGCTTGTCGGACTAAGATAGATACTCATCTAAAGAAACAAGCAAGATCCTATTTCCTAGAGGAGTAGTCAAAGACTTCGGATTGCCACTTGCTATGATCTTAAAATATTAGCGTTGCTTTTTTCTCACTTAGCATGTTCTCCTTGTACGCTCGTCAGATTGGGATAGATACGCTTATCCTCACTTGTTCCGAGTCAAAGATTACGGATAGCCATTGGCTATGATCGTGGCTTAAATATCTCTTATCTCATTCTTCATGCACGTTTATCGATTACGGTATTCTTTTCCTGGCATTTCTCCAAAATGTCTCCAATCTGGTCAGAGACCGAATGCCTAGGTCTTTTCATTCTGACTGTACCATTAACTTTAATTATATTTGTTGCTACATATGTACATGGTGTCACGTCTATATATCAACGAAGGGATGAGAACAAATATATTACATTCACATTTCGATAAAGATTTAGACCCCGTTCAACACGCGGCGAGTCTATTGTCGTTTATGGGGCATTTTTAAACTTCGTGCTGCTACTAATACATAATTTATTGAAAGCAAAACCCAGTAACAATTTACCCGAAAACATCGAACCCGGATCTCTTGCATAGCAGTCGCATATACTACCTGTAGTGTTTTTTGTAGTAAGTTCGTATTAAGTGAAAACTGGGTAAAACCTTTCAAACAATGCAATTAGTCGAAAATATTGTGCATATCTTATATTTTAAGATTGAGTTTATTTAAAATATATTTGAAATCTTTTTCTAAAACAATCGTAAAAGATAAATGTCACTTTAGTGTCGTTAGACATACAAAAAGTTTGAATTATTGTCAGTTTGTAAAATAGAATTAGCGCATGTGAGTTATAAATGCGTCGCACGTGTTCCAAATAAATGTTCTCATTTATCATTTCTTTTGTGATTTCTTTTATTTGTTTTCGTTGGTCCAGACTTTGGGTACAGTTGCAGCTTGGTCAATGTCAGTATAGTCTACTAAAGGTCAATGGTAGAGCACGTTATATATTTGTTATTATTATTTAGAAGTTTTCTTACCGTACAGATAGTGAATTAAGTGGCCGCCTCTCCATTGCCGCTAGCTATGCCGAGGGCGAAATCCAGCACGGGACAAATGTATGTGATCAACAGTGGTTCCGAGTCTGTTGTTTTAATATTTGTTAAATATTCTAAGGCAGGCCTAACCTATTATTCCTTAATGCCTGCCCCGCAACTTTATGATACAATAAGATATTCAGATATCTTAGAGCGGGAGCTACATAAAATAAGTTGGCGCCATTATTAGTTATTTGGCGACGCAGTGATACGAATGAACTTGCTCGCTTGGGGAAATACCTTTTCCTTGCAATCGATGTACGAGTAGTAACGCTTACTTAGTTACTGCATTTTGACAGGAAGCCTGAGCGCATCAGTATTGCTGTTTATATACAGTGCTGATATGTAAAAATTCGGGAGGCTCATAGTCCATTTCTCCCATCCTTTTCAATTAAGAGCGTTTACGCTTTGTGGGTTGTTGTGAACTGCAACGTCGCAAACAAGTGTCATATTTTAAGGTTTATAAATGCAATTCATTTATTCGCTTTATTTATTTTCTTCGATAGCCTAGTGGGAGATAGTTTGACTGCCTCGCAGAGGTCTAAAGAGTGATCCCAAGGCACGCATCTCTGACTTTTCGAAGTTATGTATATGCGTATTAAATAGTTAAGTAACGTTCATTTTAACGCTGGAGAAAAACATCATGGGGAAACCTATATGCGTGAGTTCTCTATAATGTTCTCGAAGATATGTGAAGTCTGCCAAACGGCACTGTGTCAGCGTGGTGGACTATAGCCTAACCCTACTCACAGTGAGAACAGTGGGACAGTTTAACAGTGCTATTATATTTTAATTATTTTCAAAATATTTTTAATACTCTATACGCTAAGGTAAAAGCGTATCATAGATGGAGTATAATTGTATTTGTGGTTGTTTTACTATGCACATTCCGCATCGAAAACTTTTAACCCAATCAATAAAAATTTGTCCATTTATTGTATGTTCGTAAAGTCCCCGTGACACAGGGCTTGGAACCTAATGCGAAATCAGTTTTTAAAAGAATATCTATTATATCGAAGGTCGGCAGTTATTTGGAGCTAAGTCATGGTATTTTAAGCTACCATCACAGCAGAAATGCTTAAAATTGTAAAGTTCCTTCGCTCACTTTAATATTATGCTTCTTTGACAAAGTGGCAAGTTATTTAATAAGGATTTGGCTTAGTATGGTAACCAACTAAGAAATTGTGTTTAAGAATTTCTCTCCTTTCTATTGGTACTGGTAGTAATTCCTGTGTCGTGGGGCACCATACAGAGGTTCAAACAACGGACACAAAGAACACCCAAACTCGAAACAACAATTTGTGGATCACACAAATTTTTGTCCCGTGGTAATCGAAGCCACAACACTCGGCGCTATAGCATTGTGGCGATCACTTAAACACCATATAAATGTGCTCTTCTTCTCCTTCTTCCTAACCTTTATTATTCCCAAGTCACTTGGAGTCGACTTTTTCTGGTCTAACCGGATTTGACTGGATATCTGTTTTTACACGGAGCGACTGCCACCTGACCTCCGCAACCCGAAGGCTAACGATAACCCTAAGGCTAGACTAGTGTTAGGATATTATAGGGCACTGACTTCCCAATAAAGACTGTTATAGATATACATGGCAGCCGTGACCGACGGCTTAACGTGCTTTCCGAGGCACGGAGCAGGCGATAATTGTCAATCAATACGCACATAATTTCGAAAAGTCATATAACTTCCGAAAGTCAGTGGTGCGTGACATGAGTTCGAATCCGAGACCCTCGGCATTGCAGTCTGTTCTCCCCACTGAGCTATCGCTGCTGTACTATATAAATGTGATCATTACGCTAAAATGATCTGTAACGGCAAGTCTCATAGAAACCAATAATATAAACGCGTTAAGCGATTTATAAGTTCCGTAATACATTAATATTATGAAGGACACTTATATAACAGATCCGCATGGTTATTGAATAGATAAAAACTCCATTGCGGACTTATATGCAACAGGCATGACATCAATATCTTTAATATCCTGGTCAGTATTTTCCCACCGAGATCCGCCATTAGTATTCGGTGTTACAAAGCCTAAGTACGTGAGAATTGTATTATTATGCTCGTGATGAAAAGGCTATATATAGATGAATAATTGAACAAATTTGCTTTGATTTTAATTTGATTATTGGGAAGAGAGGAGCCCTCCTCTCACCGTCGGATTGCCTACCCTAGCTATTGCAATAGAAAACGGACAGCCGCGTCTTGGGATCCAGGCGTAATCCAACTTGCAGTCTTTTATTGCAGTGTTCGAAGCGGCATACTGCCAGTTGGAATGCGTGGTGGGTTCGTCTTTTCCCAATAACTTCAATGGATAACAGTAAAGTACCACCTAATTTAATTTAATACTAGTTTTAATTCTTTGTTAAGGTATTAACTTTATTAATAATTACCCGATCCGCGCAATTTCGTCTGCTTCACATAAACGTGTATTTTTTCCGTTCTTGCAACATTTTACCTTGATGCTCTGCTCCTATTGGTCGAAGCGTGATGTTATATAGCCTATAGCCTTCTACAACAAATGCGCTATCTAACACTAAAATATTTTTTTCAATTTAAACCATTAGTTCCTGAGATTAGCGCGTTCAACCAAACAAACAAATTATCAAACAAACTCTTCAGCTTTATAATATCAGTACAGAAGCATAGATTAAGATGATCTTTTATTACGTCAATTAATTTATATATGGTAACGGTGGCATACTTAAATACCTGCTTGATGCCAAGCAATTACCTACCGTAACCTATAATCGCTTGCTATACAAAGAGTATACTGGTACGTAGTAGCGTTTACTCCAAATGGCTTGATCCGTGTGGCAACGTCACAATTAATTAATTACATATTATTACTAATATATTAGTAGGTATATGTGTTGTCTCACTGCAGAACAAATGCCTCCCTCTCGATTTTCCACATCTCCCTATTATGCACTAGTTTGCACCAGTATCTACTGTACCTATTTAATTCGTCCCTACTTCCGAAGAACTTTACAAACATTCAAACAACAGACGTGAAGAAAATCCAGACTCGGAAAAATTATTTCTATATCACACCAATTTTTATTTCGTGTGGTGATCGAATCCACAACACACAGCGCAATGGCAACTGCTTAAGAGGAAACACAAGGGCCGTTTTCCCATACAATAGTAGTCCCCTGTTTCCTTCCTGGATAATGCCAGTAGAGCAATAATATTTTCCCGAAAAATGTATGGCCTCTATTGCCATGTCCCTATGTTTTCCTTTTTTTCATTTATTAATTATTAAAAGAGACATGAGCATTCAAAAACCTCAAATATTGGTCAGATTTTCCGCTGTGTTCAAACATCCAGCAAACAAATTTGAGTCGATTATATAAAAAAAGGAAAACACAGAAACACGGCCAAAGCCTTTCTTCAATTTTTAATGAAAAAAGTAATTAAATCGGTCAAGTGTTGGAGAAGGAATTAGGGGACTACGAAACGTTGATTTTGTGTATTTTCAATAGGTATTTTCGGTCCAAGCTGCAGTTGTCTCTATCACGCTCTGCGGGCACTGCGCGACAGCAATAGATTTTACAAATACCTATTTTTCAATTCTCTCGCCCGTGGTGTTTCCTCTTAAAACATTACACGGATGACCTACCATCCATGTAGTCGTAAACTATCACATAAATCACTAACCTAGGATATAGTACATACGCACAACGCATGTCAGAACATCGTGTGACGTCAATACCTACTAGTGACGTCATAATAGCTTGCGTGTGTCGGTCTATTACTTGGATCAAGTCATTACGATCGATTACATTAAATGTCTGTAATGCTATTATATCACTAAACGTTCTTTTCGATCGTGAGATAATAATTTTCTTTACGATTTGACTGAGTCGTGATCTTGATAATGACACACAAATTGTATACATCGACTGTATATCTATTTAGGCTGTTCCATACCAATGTTTTATAATAACCTTGTATATAATTTGCCTTACTGCTGCTGGGCACTGGCCTATTGTCGGTATGAGAAGGGTTAGGCCATAGTCCATCACGTTGGCACAATGCGTGCTGGCAGACTTCACAAATCTTCATGAACTTTATGTTCTACATAAAGTATTATTTCTTTATGCTCTCTCTTAGACATGCAGGTTGCCTCTCAATGTTCTCCTTCATCGTTAAAGCCAGCGATGATAACCTATTTATTTAATAAGCACATAACTTTAAAAAGTCATAAGTGCGCCATTGGGGTCGTACTCGCGACTTCACCGTGGCAATGCATTAGTCTCCTACCAGATAGTCGGTACTATTGCCAATGCCTAAACATTGGCAATAGTACCTATTATTTAATTTGAAATAACTTGATCATTATTATAGATTTTTGGATACATTAAAAACCGATTTGTACCTTTAATTTTTTTTATGGTAAATCCACGTCTGATATAACGGGTCTTAGTTATTCAATCTATGCTTTGGCCACTTTTCAATAGAAACATTTCGCAGGATTACTTTATGTAATTTGTATTAATTCAGATATTCGTAAACATAAGCTTAATATTCTACCTCTATAACAATAAAGGTAAACTTTCTTTTGTAATTGGCAAACCTTGATATCTCTCTAGACGAACAGAAAAAGTGGGAAAATACCAGTTGTTTCGATACGAAATGTAAATTTTCTCGTCATTTGTATTCCCCTTGCCGAATAAATCCTAAAGGTGAAGAACATCTCACGTGGCAACCGAGATGTCCACTTTTTAAACCAGTTTCTTCGCAAAGAATGCGTTGTGTTGATAAACTTGTTTTTTTTTCGCTCGCGGAAGCTGATAATATGTTTATTAAATTATTCCAAATACTGATAAAGATCGCATTCTGGGTGCACGTTTTTTGTATTATTTGCATTTTTATATTTTACTAGATCTGCCCGCGACGTCGCCCGTGTAAATGTAGTTTAGTATTTTTTCTGGATAAAAGGTACGTTATGTCATTTTCTGTTCCTCTGACAATGTGTATGCGATATTTTGTGACAATCGGTCGAAAGTTTAGGTGTCAACTGTAACGAACAAAGAAACAAACTCACATTTGCATTTATAAGAATATTGAAATTTAAAAAAATTACACAGCTTTTATCGCGTTATTTATTTTTTATAAAACACAATTATTACATAATTTTGAAACTTTAAACTACTATTTTTAAACACTTTTACTAGGTACTGTTTACTTCTATTTAAGCTATTTAATATAAAACAATTTAGATTTAATTTTACACTCTCCCCGACTACGAACTAGGATAGTTTTGTATTACGCTTCTTTTTTAAATAAAAGGAGTGTTCTTCTTAAAGAGCTTTATATGTAGGTATATAGTTTCACGTCTATATTGCCAAAGCGGTAGCCAGGATTGTATTAGAACTCCATTCATCTCATCATCTCATCTTTTAAACCGCGGCGGAACACCGGTGGCCAGACACAACAGATTTTTATTGTGTCTGGTATTCAAAGACTTGACAGACTACTATTAATATAGTTTTATTAGTCACTACATATTATAAAACAAACTCTCCCGCCTCAATCTGCCTGTCTGTCTGTTCGCGATTAACCCAAAATACTGAGTGGATTTTAATGCGGTTTTCACTAATAGACAGAGTGATTCATAAGGAAGGTGTAGGTGTATAATTTGGTAAGGTTTTGTACTACCCGCGCGAAGCTGAGGCGGGTCGCTAGTATAGTATATTTGACCATGTAGTAACATATTCTACTTAATAGTTCTGATCATTCTTATTCATTCTTCGATTGCCTTGAAAAGATTGCTTACAACACACAACGCAATATTTGGCTTCGCATATTATTACGCATGTAAAGCATAGCTATAGCACATAATATTTATGTACATACGTAAATTAGGCACGTTTATTTACCTTTCTTTGGAATACGAATTTAATATATCCTAACTAATATTAAAAACGTGAATGTGAGTTTGTTTGTTTTCTACGCTTTTACGCCTTAACTTCTCGACCGATCATCATGAAATTTCGCATACACAAGGCCAAAGGCAATCTTTCATCCCATTCGCGGGGGCGGGCGGTGGGATCATGTCGGACTCGTCGGGGTAAAAGAGATAGATGGAATAAGAATAATGTACCTCCCGGAATACCGACTAAATCTACCACGGTGTTCCTTGACAAACCGCCATGGACGGGGCCGCGCGAATCATTTTTTTAAATTTTTTTGTACAACTAATTTGGCAAACTAGCGTACGGCCCACCTGATGGTAAGTGGTCACCGTAGGCTATGGACGCCTGCAATACCAGAGGCATCGCTTACGCGTTGCCGATCCTTTAGGAAAAGAAGTGGAAAGGAAAAGGAGCGGGAAGGGGGAACGAGGGTGATTGGGCCACCGGCACTCTCACTCACCGAACGAAACACAACAGTAGGAATACTGGTATTTCACGTCGATATTCTGTGAAAGGGTAGTCCTTCCCCGGTCGAGCCGGCCCATTCATGCTGAAATCAGCGACGCTCTACTACTCATATGCGACCCCGCCGTATGAAACGGCAGGCCACTACACAACAAGACCTACCCAAAATAGGCACTTCTCACTTGAAGCCCTACTGTCTCCCCCCTAAAGGGGAGACGGACACGACATAGAGGCGCGCGTGGGAAAACGAACGCCGCCTCTCGGACCTGGTGCTGAACGGATGGCGGGCAGGCCCACAAAGCCCACCACCCCCAGGTCAAATATCAGGGTGGCTGGAGATCGTCTCGCGCCTTCCGGCGCCCGGCTCTGCGGTTGGGGAGAGGGTTTAAGCGCTCCCTCTCCCGCTCCGCCGCCTCCACATAACGTAATCTAACCTAACTAACATTTAGGCGGATGAAGCCGCGGGCAAAATTATACTTATATAAGTTTCTTTTTTTGCTTTGAATAATAGAATATCTATCTATTTACTACGTTAGTTATATCTGACTTCGTAGTAAAATAAATCCGGTAAGTGTGAGTTGAACTCACACCATGGGTTCCGAACACGCTTGGCTGGTTTTGTTATATCTTCTTAGTTAAACTCGGAAAACTTTAATGCAATGTATTTGTTGTACTTTAGAGATTGCAGAATAATTTATTATTGTATTGTTAGTAAATAATACAATGCAAAATAAATTTCGTCAATCCTTGAAAAGACGCATTTGTCGGTGCAATAATTAAATTAAAAACAGCCTTGCAGAACATACATTTATCTATACATATTATCCTAACTAATATTATAAATGCGAATGTGAGTTTGTTACGCTTATTACGTTTGTTATGCCCCACCTTAACTACTCGACCGATCGTCATGAAATTTTGCATAGGTACACGTTGGGTACAGAATAGAAAATAGGGTACCGTTTATCCAGAAATAAGTATTGGAAACTATACTTTTTTACGATGAGAGATAGCAATCTTTTTGACGAAATCTAGAATACCGCGAGCGACGTCGCACGCGAAATTTAGTATTACATACTTGCTGCCTGGGCACACTTTGCTATTGCTTTATCTGATATTTTTAATTCCCGTTGTCGTAAGAACTTCGGGATAAAGTACATAGTCTCACGCCTGGGGTAGGCAGATGTGTATGATACACCCACATTTCGCCAACTATGTTTTTGGTCTTACGTAATAGGGGGCGAGCCTATTGCCGTCTACCGGGCACATTTCCAGACTCCGTGCTGCTACTGAGAATTTCCTAAAAGAAAAACCCAATAACACTTTGCCCGATCCGGGAATCGAGCCTGGGACCTCACGATCCGCAGTCGTATACACTACCACAGGACCAACGACATTTTTGCATAGAAATGCAATGTTCAATCATCGAGTAATTTTTGAATTTTGCGGCCACAAACCAAAGAGGCAAACTATGGCTCACCTGATAGTAAGTGGTCACCGTAGCCTATGGACGCCTGCAAAACCAGAGGTATCACTTGCGCGTTGCCAACCTCATAAAAACCTTTTGAAGAACCCCATACTGTAGTTTTGTGGGGAAACCTCGGCAGAAAGTTTATTCCATAACCTAAGCTTACGAGAAAATTCCTTTGGAATCGCTTGCTGAGGCACCAATTAGGTTGTTAGGTGTGAGAATGAAATCCCTGCCGATGGCGAGCGGTGTGAGAATAAAAAGTAGCTGATGGCATCATCTCAAACAACTTAGCAGAACATAATCCATTATATAAGCGGTAGAACACACAAACATAAAAAGTTAAATATTATCTATAATATTATTATGAAGTTGAAGAGATTGCTTGTTTGTTCGAAAACGTTAATCTCTGGAAAAACCAAAGAGAAAATCTTTTTACATTTTTATCCATACGAGATGAAAATAAGTACAAAACAAATGATTGTACTTATTATTATCTTATTTTGTTTTATTTCATCTCTACATTTCTTAGTTTAGTTTTGATACTTTTTATCATATTGAGTGTAAAATGTGTTGATTTATTTTAATTTAAGATTAATAAATAATCAACCTTCTATATTGACTCCCACGTTACAAACTAGACAAGTTTGGATCAATGTAACACTGTATTTTTCATCTTTATTGGAAATAAACTTACTAATAAATTAACAGTTTTGTTGCCTATTTATTGAGGAAGATAGTAAACTAATCTTACACTGCGATAAGTCGTATATAATACTGAAATATAACCCCCAGTCTGCGTTCAAGGTATGTAGACAGTGTAGCAACGCTTTATCAGTGTGTAATATATAATTATATTAATTATATTATGTATAATTAGTTTTTTCATACAAACTTTTGTACTTAGAATAAACGTTCTAAATCGCATGTATCACGTTCTGTTGTGCGTTGAAGTTTGTGAGGTTTGATGTGATTTTCACAGTTTAGTAGGGTCATTTTGTGGTGAGTAGGTAAGCACAAATAAATAAATAAATAATAATAATAAAGCCGCTCACACCGGTGTTGCCCCCAGCTGCTTTTAAGGCCTGTATGTCTATGGCGACTATTCAGGGGTACCCATCTAGCGAATCGGCGAGTCACCATCTGCCATTCCGACTTTGTACTGAGACTGTATATCGGGCAGACGCCGTTTTTTAACTATAGTTTGCACTTTACCAAACCACTAAACACTTATCCCTATAGACCAGAATAATTAGATTACATATGTAGCAATAGTCTCCTACACCTGCTGCGGCTGGTGTCGCGGTAAGTGTCCCATCTCACTCTAAATTAAAACTCTCTAAGGGCCTCTGCATGCTGAACCCATGTCCTCGTGTAAGTCACCTAAAGGGCCGGGTATTTTCCTAACGTATTAGAGAAATACCCGTGAAAGAGAAACAAATAATAATAATGTATTTTTTCACCACAATATACACAGTATTAACAAATATTAATGCCTAAGCTCGAGGCCTGTGTTTTAGGACACCAGGTCCCTCTTGAAACAATTTATTTTTGCGTATTATGTATTAGTGCTGGCAGAATTAAAATCAAATACATGTTTAATCTGATTATATCAAGTGAACCCGAGAACTTGGTGCATAGTGAGTTTAGACGGTAGTCACCTCGCCATTGCCACAGAGCCGAGTGTTTGGAGTTCGGTCCCCATAAGGTAGTTGTTTCTGGCCCGGATGTTCTTTACGTCTGTTGTTTGAATGTTATTAAATTCCTCTGAGAAACAAAAATTATCCATAGCGCATGCTGACTTAAAAAAAAACTCAAGAAGAAGTTTGACGTAAATAAAATTGTAGGTGACCAGAAATTACTACGGCTGGATTCGCGGGCATATGTTTGTTACAAGTAAAAAAACCTAACATAATGTGACGTAAGCCTTATCATATCAAATTAGGCAGTTAACAAGGCGTTATTACGGTTTTGTGCCCTTCTATTGTTTTCTTAATCTAATAAAGATTGATTTTGTTATAGGATGACCGCAGCTTTATTTGCGTATATTTCATTTAATTTCGACCGCCTAATATTCATCGTCCATCTTCATGATTTATTTGTCCGAAATACTACAAACATTATGGCGACGTTTGATATTTTATTCCAAAATCGAAGCTTTCGTGTTGGCTGTACTTTTTCTAAAATTGTATAATAATATAAAAATAATAATATCCTATCACATTAAACAACGCCATCTAGCCCAAACTAAGCAAAGCTTGTACTATGGGTAAATGACAATGAATAAACATACAGACATATATACTTTTTTTTTGTAAATACATACATACATATTATACATAGAAACACCCGAACCAAGACAAAATCCATGCACATAAATGTTTGACTTGTGCGGGCATCGAACCCGCGATATCAGGCGTGGCAGTCGATTACACTAACCACTACGCCATCGAGGATCGAGATGGTGTTGGCATCGCTCTGAGCCGTAGCGTAGGGTAACACTCAGTAGTTCATTTAGCGTAATCGAAATATTCGATGGCAAAACACTCATGGAATATTGAGGTCGCAATTATCCTCTTATACTGTTTGTTGAGTGTTCGACCGAGTCTACTCGCCAATGTCAGCGCGGCGAGTCGTTAAAAGAGATATTTTGTGTGATCAAAAAATACTCGTTCCTAGTTTGGGTGTTCTTTCTGTCTGTTTTCCCAGTGTTTGTGCCTGTGCAACACAATAATTATTCTTGGAACAGAACCTGGAAAAGAAGAAGTAAAAGCAAACTTATATATATACTTAACAATACTCCTTCATAAAGCCTTGGAAACATTACCCACCATCAAAACTCATAGTTATATTTTGACAATGATCTTTGTGTGGACGAAAAGACTTCTTCATTTAGACTAAACATTTTAGAACAGTCAACAAATAAATTGAAATTCTCGCTAACAAAACCATGGCCAACACTTAATAAAGATCATAATTTATATACGATTTAAAATAATAATTACATGTATAAAAAGTTGAAGGTTGGTATAATGACATCAGATCTCCTTTGACAATACAATAATTAATGGCCAGTAACAAAGTAATACACTTCATGCTATTTACTTTTTGTTATATTTGTTGTTTTTATGTTAGGATATGACTAATCCCGTGACTTCATTTGTGTTTCTTTAACACAGTAAACATAATTAAAACAAACAATTGCAGTAATACCTACTTAAAAATTCTTTGGATATATTTTGACAAAAATAGTACACTCCATGTCATATCCACTATAAGGATGAATCTAGGGATACCTCGTTATTAATATACAGGGTGATTTTGAAATCGTGTAATTCCTTTTAACCACGCATTCTACTGGTGATATAGAATAACCCTGACCATATATTTTTTAAATTAGAATTATGCTTTTGGAAAAATTAATATACCGATTTTTTTCATGAAATGGTTTCAGATAGTCATATGTTAACCACCCGACACAGTCTTAATATTTTACAAATTTAAAAATAATAACAAAACAATAACTGATGTCGTAAATAATAAGACGCAATAAAAGATTACAAACTAATTATTTCAAAAAAATAATTCTAATGAAAGAAAAATATGCTCAGGGTTATTCTATACCACCAGTAGAATGCGTGGTTAAAAGGAATTACACGATTTCAAAATCACCCTGTATATTTAGTCATCAAGGCTATAAAGCGTTTTAAAGAAATATATAGAATAACTAGATTTTGTCCACAGCTGCGCTTGCATTAATTTAGATTTTCTCAATAAGTTTCTATCCCATCGAAAATAGTACTGCATTCTCGATGTAAGTTGTCCAATTTTGTACCTCTTAACATGTGTTTAACAGCGACACATCAACTTACACTGTTTGGATTTTGAACTATTAGAAGTTGAACGCTGCGAATCGTGCGAGAGCGTGCGTTATATTTTTGTTACGCACTATCCTTACCATTACATCGACACCACTATGCACTGTCCTTTTCCGACAATTCTCTATTTTGTATGTAGCGTAGTTATGCGAAAATAGGGTGTCTAATTTGATGTGTAGCCGTGTGTACGTAGTTAAGGTGTGCAAGCGTAACACAGACTCGAAAATCATTACCTTCCTTTTGATACAGTCGGGTAAAAAGCTTCCTTCTGCCTTGCATTTTAAGCTATCTATAAATAAATACCTATATTAGATCACCTATTCATCCATTTAGTCGGCCTCGGTGGCGTAGTGGTTAGTGTATCCGACTGCCACGCCTAAGGTCGCGGGTTCGATTCCCGCACAAGTCAAACATTTGTGTGCATGAACATGGATGTTTGTCTTGGTTTGGGTGTTTCTATATAGAATATGTATGTATTTACAAAGAAAAAGTATATACAGGGTGTCCGGTAATTAATGGATAACCTCGAAATGTCTTATAGTAGAACTGAAGGCCGTTCAGAAAATTAAAAAAGTAATAAAAATATAAAAATAAAATATTAAAAAGTGCAAGCTATAATAGCATAGCATACTTTTGACTGTATATCTATTAGCATAATTAGTGTTTAATAATAAAACAACAAAAAACCGATGGATTTCATTCATTTATGGTCGTAGTATACAAGAAAGTTATACATGGTAATTAAAAAAAAACATATATCTCAGGTAGTAGTTAGGATAGATATTTTTCATATTTTTTTCTGAACGGCCATCAGTTCCACTATAAGACATTTCCAGGTTATCCGTTAATTACCGGACATCCTGTATGTAGGTATGTTTTATTAATACTAATAATGTGGCAAACAAGCATACGGCCCACCTGATAGTAAGTGGTCACCGTAGCCTATGGACGCCTGCAATACCAGACGCATCACTTGCGCGTTGCCGACCCTTTAGGAATAAAAAGAAGTGGGAAGGAGAAGGAGCGGGAAGGGGGAAAGAGGGTGATTGGGCCTCCGGCACCCTCACTCACCAAACGAAACACAACAGTAGGAACACTGCTATTTCACGTCGATATTCTGTGACAGGGTAGTACTTCCCCGGTCGAGCCAGCCCATTTATGCTGAAATCAGCCCATTGTCTAGTACCCATAGTACAAGATGTACATAATGCTAGATGGTGCTGTATGTAAGTGGTAGAATATTATTATTATTATTACATGAAATTAAAATTCTAAAACAGACAAACATTTGCATTAGTAAATAAGCATTCATTACAATACCTATGTAAATAATAGTGCTTCACGCTATTATCTCATAGTATAAGCAGTTTTTTATTCGCATATATAATAGCACTTAAATATTTAAATTACTATATAAAACCCATATTCGTATCCATTTTATTTCCAGTCGAGATCATCGGTGAAGCCTAAACTATCTCATTTAGTATTCTTTGTATGCTCTGGTACTTCCCTATATTGACTTATACAACTTTTGAATAAGTTAGGCATACGAAAACCTACTTGGTAACAGTATGGAATTGAGATACTGACTGGCTGAATGCGGTATTCCATCGTAATATCGATATTACCGACTCTGCTCTCTCTCGATATATTCGTGCTTTATAGAAAATGCACAGATGATGGAGTGGTTTAAGCGGTCGCTCAGCTGCTGTCACTGCGCCGAGTGTTGTGGGTTCGATTCCCGCACAGGAGATAAATTTGTGTAATCCACAAACAGTTGTTTCGAGTCTGAATGTTTTGACTGTAGTTTTAATGTTTGTAAAGTAAACCGCGATACTGGAATTATATCTAGTGCGGGAGCAGTGTTTTAAAATAAAAAGGTTTATTATATTAATTCTATATTTTTGTTTATACTAATATTATAAAGAGGAAATATTTTTTTGTAATTGATTAATTCTGATACTACTAGAGCGATTTAATTTTTTATGTACCGTTAGTAAGCTATTTTTTCTGTAGTTACAAGCCTGTATATCATGACGCTATGAGCCAAAAAAGCTGGTAGTGTACTTTTCAGGACAACGTATATGCGAAATTTCCTGATAATCAGTCGAGCATTTAGGGCGTGAAAACGTAACGAACTACCTAACTAAGTAGTAAGCTGCTAGCGTGTTTCTGGTTTCTAGATAATCCCTTTGCACCAAAAAAGTATACATAAACTCCACACAAAAGTGTTAGCGTTTCTTAACTATGGTGTTACTAAGAATTGCTTGATGGAAAATTGCCATAAACATTTTTTTCAAAGCGAATATCGAATCCGGGTCCACACGATCGTGACATCTAATATTGTGATTATACATAATATATCCGCATCATTAAATATACAAGTACCTACTATTAATACTTTAAAGGAATGCCTTGGCCAGCTCGGCCTTGAACCGAATCATATTTTACGTCGAGATTTTTGTTTATTTTCTTTTTTAAATAAAAGGGAGACTTTACAAACAACGCATACAAAGAACACCCAGACTCGAAACGACCAGTTCTGAATTACACAAATTTTTGTCTCGTTTGGGATTCCAACTCGAATTCCATTCCTGCAGTCAAGTCTTATAAAAGAGACAGCAACATCTATAAAAAAATATCTCCTTATGACGTATAAGTATATCTGTCTGAGGTAGAAATACGACAGATCTTTGAGCGCTTCGTTGCGACAATTTGGCACTCATATTGAAGTGCTAGACACTTAAGTAATTGTCAGTTCAAATACGTCATTGGGACGAGTTTGTAACCACTGTAGTAGTTACATAAGAACGTGACAGTTCATACACACACACACACACACACTTATGTACACACGCATACACACACACATACAGTCATGACGAAAAGTACGTGGTATCCATCTCCTTGACTATTATTCCTTGTGGACGTTGGCTTCTTGCTAGTCTGAGTAGATCTGATTGATTTTGTACTGTCCACATTAAAATATTGAACATTTCTTGTCTAGAAGAGCATGAATGAGCTGTCTCTTCTGCTGAAGTACCACTTACGCGAAATCGGCCCAGCTATTACTTCCGTACATGCATAACCAAGATGCACGAGAACCACATTTCGCCAGCTAAGTAGTAGCCTCGATGGTGTAGTGGTTAGTGTAACCGACTGCCACGCCTGAGGTCACGGGTTTGATTCACGCACAACACAAATATTTGTGTGCATAAACATGGATGTTTGTCTTGGTCTGGGTGTTTTTATGTATAATATGTATGTACTTACAAAAAAAAAAGGATACATGTATGTTTATCCATTGTCTAGTACCCATAGTACAGGCTCTGCTTAGTTTGGGCTAGATGGTGTTGTGTGTATGTGGGTACATAGAATATCCAGACTCGGAACAACAAAGGGAACTGTCCATTATTGGCTTACCGTGAACAGAATTCATACATAAAAAATTATACTAAAAATTATCATAAATTAAATCATAATTATTCGTGATATTCAGTTGTATCAATATAAACTGATAAAATTTTGTTATTTATGTATTTTAATTCTTAAATTATTTACATACATACATTCATAGATTCACGCCTGTTTCCCAGAGTGGTAGGCAGAGACTACGGATTTCCATTTGCTACGATCCTGACACACTAATTAATTTTAATTATTTAGTTCTAGTTTATTTGTGTTTAGTGATTTTGTTTGGTTTTTGAGTAGGGCAAGATATCAAAACAATTTAAATCCACCAGCCCGGTTCCTAGATAACATTTTAGTAACATATGAATCAGAATAATAAAAAAAATAACATAAAGACAATGATTTTTTATTTCAAATACCTTTATATAAACCACCACAACAAACGAATTAGGAACACCTGGACACAAAACTTTGTTATTTTTCTAATTCCTACTGGTTAATGCTTCTAAATTAATATATAATTATTATTCTCAGTGAATATGTCCATTCCCAGCCAAAACCCCCATACAAAGTGGACAGTTCCCTTTGTCCCGTGTGGGATTCGAACCCATTACACTCGGCGCTGTGGCAGGGGCGAGGCTGGGTAGACTTCTGCCCAACACTGGTGGTCCGGGGTCGTCTTGCCGGAGGTTGTACAGCGGGATCGTGAGGTCCATGGCGCTGTACGGCGCCCCAATCTGGGTCGACGCTCTCACTGCGCGTAATAAGGCTCTGCTAAGGAGAGCTCAGCGGGTCATCGCGGTGAGAGCCATCAGGGGGTATCGTACAGTGTCGTGGACGGCTGCTACCGTCCTGGCGAGCGACCCGCCTTGGGAACTGGAGGCGGAAGTTCTTGCAGAGGTCTACCGACACCGCTCGGTGGCGCGGTCTCGGGGCGAGGAACCAGTCGTGGGTGAAATGCGGGCTGAGGCTCAAAGTGCCCTCATCCGGCGGTGGAAAAGTGAACTGAGGACCCCCACCGCCGGAGTCGAAATAGTGGAGGCTATCCGGCCTCACCTTGAGGAGTGGCTGAATCGTCGGCACGGAGTGCTGACTTTCAGATTGACGCAGGTGCTTACCGGACATGGCTGCTTTGGTAAGTACCTGCATCAGATTGCCAGGAGGGAGACCTCACCCTCCTGTAAGTCGTGCGGCGCGCACATTGATACGGCGCGCCATACAGTAGAAAGTTGCGCTGCCTGGCAGACACAACGGAGCGACCTGACCGCCGTCATTGGCGGGGACCTGTCGCTGGGACGAACAGTGAGCACCATGCTGGCCAGCGACAGGTGCTGGCAAGCTGTTGCCGACTTCAGTGAGGCAGTAATGCTCCTGAAGGAGGCTGCGGAGCGGGAACGGGAGGCCGACGTCAGTGCGGACCCACTCCGCCGAGCAAGGCCAGGGAGGAGGCGACGCCGCTACGCTCACCTCCTCCCCCCGCCTTAGATGGTTGTGTCTTGGGTCGTAGCCCTGCCAGGCTAACGTCTGAGCGCTGGAGAGAGTTCGGAACGGAGATCCTCCGGCGCTCCATGATAGACGGGAAGAGCGCCGCAGTTAGGTTTAGTCGGTATTCCGTAACATCCGGTGAGTCCGACACTACCCACTGTTGCCGGTGCGGTTTTCCGACCGCATCGACAGGAGTGGGTGTGCGTAAGAGCATTCCCCTGCGAGAAAAAAAAAAAAAAAAAAAAAAGGGGCGAGGCGACAACGTAAACCACTACGCCGCGCGCCGTCTCACTATCCGTGCTGTCATCGTTGAAGACCCACGTAACGGGCGAACCTATTCTTGTCTATGGGATATAGCCGGTGAGCAGCGATAGCTCAGTGGGGAGACCAACAGACTGCAATGCAGAGGGTCTCGGGTTCTAACCCACGTCGCGCACCTCTGACTTTCGAAAGTTATATGACTTTTCGAAATTATGTGCGTATTGATTGACAATTATCGCCTGCTCCGTGCCTCGGAGAGCACGTTAAGCCGTCGGTCCCAGCTGCCATGAACATCTATGGGAGTCAGTATAGGGGAAGTCGACACAAAAGATCCCACTGGGTCGAAGTGTCGCCGGTCTGTACTGACTGGCCCCCACACAAGATAAGATAAGATAAGATGGGATATAGCCTAGTTTGACTAGAAACGCAGCACCTGCACCTATGCTACAGTAGCTCTGGTACTGCTCTTTACCTGGTAAGTAAGAGAACTTACCGGGTGAAAACTACAGCACTATTACCGGAGGCTTATATACTTATATCTCGCATTCCTTTCTTCTCATCTCTTATTTAATATTTTTTTATTTATTTATGGATACAAATGTTACAATAATACAATCACATAATAAGCATAACATGCTTTGCAGAAAAAGTTACATCCAAGATCCTTTTACTAAGAGTTGCCAGCTTCTGGCATTACTAGCGATCATAGTAACCGTTCACAATTAGGCACGACGTACGCTTGCCTACTAAAAACTATGCGTCAGACACGCGGTTTAAGTGACTTAGATCTTTTTTATTCATCGTCTGCTTTGCATGTTCTAAATACAATAAAAAGTATTATTACTCTCATATTTTAATTACTCTGGTAATTAAAATAACACATATTTAATTATTACCTGACAAAGAGCATTACTGCAAAAACGAAAGAACAATGAACTAACACACATCAATCAGATTCGCAGATAAGTTTTTCAATTTCGTCATGCACGCCGCGTAAAACCGATACCATAGAAATGAAAATTAATAAGCAGGACAAAAAATCTCTTGATTAATTAGCCGTTAGTCATCAGCAGAGTGTGCAATTGTTGCTTTTTCCAGTAGTTGCAGTGTTCGGGCCAGTGGGCACCAGTGCTGTTAGGTTCGGGTAGTTAGAATGATAGATACATCACATCGCTAACAAGTTTCACGCCAAGTTTTTGTTCCAGTAGGGAGAATTGAACGGCGAGGGTAACGGGATGTTATGGTAATGATTATAAGCACTTTGATAATTACTACTTTCAAGCAATGCAAAAAGCAAATGTCTTAATTATAAATCAGTCTTAAATATTTAAGAGATAACTAAGTATTAACTAGCGATTAAACTTGCTTGTTACTCAGCGTTCAGTGTCAGTTCAGTCGTAGATCAAAAGTTAGTCATTGATTAAGTAGAGAGAGATAGTTAAGTATTAGTTAGCGTTATTTTTAAAAGTATAACCTTTTTTGGAGCTGCTAGTCGCGTCGATGCATTTGTCTAAACTTAATTTTATTTATTAATACTTCCTTTTTTATTTTAATTAATAACTGCCTGTAATATGACAGTTATTATCATAAACGTACCTTTAAGGTTCAACATTTATACATTTAATAAAGATATGTTATAATTCGGGAAAATAACTTCACATAAAATGTTAACAAAATTCATCATTCATCATCATGAATTAAATACTTGTATTTAATTCTCTAACACAGCCACATAGAAAAAGTATGCTTGCTGGCGTAAAAAATACTCGCTACTAGTAATTTATTATGAAGCAATCATTTATTTAAAAAACATACGATGCACGTTTTTGAGTTCGTTACAATTACTATATAGACTGTACGGATAGGATCTTGGCCTTGTATCAACGTGCCGCACGGAAAAAAAGAGGATCTGTTCTTTATGGATAGTCATTTCGTATCTGGGTTCTCTTTGTCCGTTGATTTAATGCTTGTCTCTTGCGGGTTTAACGTTGTGGTTTTAATACTAACTATCCCATCCAAATTTATTGAGTGGTCAATGCAATTTTTTTTTTTTCATGTGTAGTTGTTAGAGACAAACCATAGTGGGCTAAATACAAACGCATTTAGGTCACTATGGTAATTATTGTAATTAGTCTGAATTGAAACAACGAATACGGACAGACACTAAGCGATATAACTTAAAATACAAATTGTATAAAAGGGTATTGATATTTATTATTAATAATACATGTTATTAATAATATATATGTATATTCTATTCTTGACCATTGCATTTTGTACGGAAATAGCGAAATCAGATGTAGGTAAGACATGATTACTACGGCAATTTTTTAGATAAAGGACTAATAATTTGTCTATGTGTGCTATAGTTACAGCTAGCACGTTGCATGCTGTTTTTAATCATATGTAGTTGTAAAATACGATATAAGCAATTAAGAACAACTTATCTTATCTTATCTTATCTTGTGTGGGAGCCAGTCAGTACAGACCGGCGACACTTCGACCCAGTGGGATCTTTTGTGTCGACTTCCCCAATAACGACTGCCATAGATGTTCATGGCAGTCGGGACCGACGGCTTAACGTGCTCTCCGAGGCGCGGAGCAGGCGATAATTGTCAATCAATACGCACATAATTAAGAACAACTTAAACTTAATATATTTATCATTGTTAATTTTTCGCTATCGAAAACCACATGAAACAGTTGAAAGAACCCAGTAAAAACAGAGCAATAACTCAATTTTTTTCTGTAAATACCATTCATTGTAACATGACTATATATTTGTGCTGCTACTGAAATATGTATTTTAAAGACAAACCCTATAACTCTTTGCCTGAACAGGGATTCGAACTCGAGACTTTATGCACAAATTAAGCTTTGAAAATATATATTGCGATTAGTGATGCAACAATTTTATACGAATATATTTTAAATGGGTGTAGGGCTACATTTAGAATAGTTCCCATAATGTTCTCCAGACCGAATTTAGATCACGGCGGCCAATTTTAACGGAGACTGGCCATCTGCCCAGGATATACAGTGTGACTGGTTAAACATTGTACATATTTAAGGATATGATAATTTAAGGTCAGAGGTAACGTTAAAAAAATATATAAAACATGCGGGGCAGTCTTTGGGGACTGCCTATAGAAGTGAAAACTAAGTAACTAGCATGCGGTGACGATGACGCGAGTTTCACGTTTTTTGTTCACCCAAAAGTACACATATATACACAATATACATATAGCTCATGGAAAGCGTTCGGTGACGATGACGCGAGTTCCATGATTTTTGTTCACCCAAAAAGTGCTCAAGGCACTTAAAGAAGTTTTCACTTCAAAAAAATAAAATCTGTGTTACCTGCAAAGAAAACCTTTATGAAAATTTGTATGAAATAGGCATAAAATGTGGACATCGCACACAGCTGTCGAGCGCCGGTACCGAGGCTAATGACCTTTGATAAGAAAAGAACGGGCGGGGGTGCAAATTCGGGAGAGTGCGGGGTGCGGTAAGTGAGAGGCGGCGGCGGAGGTGTTGTTTAGCTTTGGTATATGCGCAAGAGTGTCTGCACATTACGTTTTTATTGGATAACTAGGTAAAATTTAAAGTACCTTTTTTTTAGATAATCGGGTCCAGCATTGAGTACTGAATGAACTCTCCTTCAATATGTCCAGTCTTTTACCAATCAGCTTGTATATTATAGTGCACGTGTTTGCGCGCAAACATAAGTGTTTCCTGTGTTCCCTAACTCTCATAACGGATGACGGTGACGGATTACCGTCTCCACGATACTGTCTCCATAGACCAGGCGTAGGACAACGGCTTTACGTGTTTTTTTTAGGCACGGGGTGCGTAAAACCGCCGCATCGCAGCCGTAACTCCAGGCTGCTATTGAGACATTTTTAGCAGGAAACCACAACTTTTTGGTACCCGACCTAGGATTTGAACTGGAGACCTCATTCTCAGCACTACCGCTACGCTACCTATTATTATAATTATCAAGAATACGTATCTAAATTACAAAGCATATGTATTCTAACTGAAGTGAGAGTTTTAGGACAGGTCCTTGACACTTAATGAGATTTGGAAGTCAAATTAGTGACTACTATGACATAAGCATACATAACAAATACATTTCGTACTGTAATATACATAATTATGTATATGTAAGATTACCGGTTCAGTTTTGGATTATTGTTCACGGTAGAGTAAGATCAGGCAGATGGCTTAAGAATGGTATGGGTATATAATTATTGTAGTATCTAAGGCTGAAGGAGTAAGGAGTAGTAAAGGAACTTTGGCTATAATAATAATAATATCCTCCAGGCCGAATTTCGCGGCCAATCTTAACGGACACTGGACTTGGCGCAAACACAAAGGCACTCTCTGTTCCCTCAATATCATGATCCGATGGGACGGTAATCCGACACGATCGGAAAAAGATCAGGCGCGGGACCAATGGCTTTACGTGCTTTCCCAGGTACAGGGTTGTCTAACGCCACCAACTTCCTAACTCCGGGCTGCTATTGACATTTCTTAACAGAAAAACCCAATAACTTTTTGTTGGCCCGACTCGGGATTCAAACCTGAGTCGTAATGCACAGCAGTCACATTCACTACCACTGCACCACGGAGGCAGTTCTATAAACAGATTATATAGCTAAAAATCTGTTTTAATGGAGCTTATGCTATTGAACTATATGCAAGAGATATCTATTATAATAATAATAATATTGTATCACATACACACAACACCATCTAGCCCAAACTAAGCAGAGCTTGTACTATGGGTACTAGATAACTAATTTACATAAAGATCCTTAAATATTCAATTACATAACCATAGGTTTCTGCTATGCTTGCAAAACTATGCAAACCTTCACAAGACGGTTATTAAAAGCAAACACATAATTCCTTTGACTGCGGTTTCTAGTTACGAGTATGACAGTGCATTATCGCCTTGACCTCTTCAAATCTGTTATATTGATGGCTCGTTGCGTGAGGAAGTGTTAACTAAACAAATAAGTGTGACTATTTGTGTATTGAAACGACTGGAACTATACGCGACCTTGTGAGCCGTCATTTAGTTAAGTTGGATGCTTATTTGAAGTGTTGCAATGTCCAGTGTTTGAATCGGTGAGGCGAGTTCGTTTTACGCTGTAGTCTCTATTAGTAGTTGTATTTATAGTTTGTAAGAATCTTCCGTTTAGGTTATGGCATCGCAACGGAATTTACAAACAGTATTCAACTGACTGCTCGGATGGCGTAGTTGTTTAAATGGTCACGTCACCGTTGTCATTGCGTCGATTGTGTTGGGTTCAATTCTCGGCGCGGAACAAAAATTTGTGTAATTCAGAATTAGTAGTTCCGAGTCTGGGTTGTCTTTGTGTCCGCTGTTTGAATTATTGTAAAGCCCCCCGCGATAAAGGAAATATATCGAGAGCGGGAGCTGTCTTTAAAAAAAGGAAGATTTGTGACAACTCGTGTTTTTATAAATGACAAGGAAGTCCATGTTGTTTTCAACCAGCCAATGCTATATTATGTCATGTTACTGCGCAAGTAAGTCCTTGGATTTTATTTGTTAGTAAACGATCGAACGATCGCAAGTGATCCTCGCAAGTAGCTCGTAAGATTAACTCGCGCATGTAACCCATGCCAGAAGTTTACGCATGTAGCAACAACATATCTATACGATGTGTACAATCTGGTGTCTCAATTTGCGCATGTTACTACTTTCTGCATAAGAGTTAATAAAAAAATACTCATTTAATCAGCCTATAACTGTTTACTGCTGAACATAAACCTCTCTTTTTACGCCACAACATTCAATCTGCCACGTCTAGTCGAACTCAGTCATTTTAGGACATCAATCCAGGCTACTCACACTGATGGTTAAATTCATACCTTACTCTTTGATCCGTGTATCGAATCCAAGGCCTCATTCATTTTCGTTTCGTCTTGTACCTATATACTCTACCGCTGCGCTATCTAAACAGTCGAATGAACTATTTAATGAAACATTTTAATTGAGTTCTTATTACAGAGCAGAATAGTCAAGAAGCTAGTCCTATTTTACGTTAGGCACCGTCTTGTATTCATTTACAGACTATTTTAATTTATACAATAGTTTTTGCTGTATTCTCTAAATACAATATATTCAAACGTATAATTTAATATAGCAATTATTTTTTTAACATAATCAAATAAATTCGGTCGGAATATTTAACCTTCTTCACGTGATATTGAACACGTGCGTGTTTTCAACCACCATAATGAATCATCGTTTTTTTTTCACCTTGCCATTAATTTGTAATAGGTTTCGGTACATCCATCGAATAGTTAGACAAAAAGCTATCGTTCCGCGTCACTACATCCTTTTACCAATGTCTTTAACAAGGCCGCGACCTTGGCAGTCTAATTTTGTTTATCCTCAACCATTACTAATAAAAGATAATTTAATAGAAAGGTCTAAGTGTTTCCTTGAAGAGTTGTTTTATTTAAGAAATCCAATTATATGTTAGAGTAATTCATGTTTTCGATTTACGGTATTTCCTGTCATGAGAATTTATTATTTATTAGCAATCCACCCCGACTTAGCACAGGTAGTACAAAACCTTAACAAAGTATACACCTAAACCTTCCTTCTTTAACTCTATGTCTTGATGAAAACCGCATGAAAACCCATTAAGTAGTTTTTGAGATTATCACGAAGAGATAGACAGACACGACGGGGACTTTGTTTTATAATATGTAGTGACTAGCTGTATGACTTAAATCTGTTAAGTCTTAGAATACCAGACATAATTTAAAATGTATTGTGTTTGCCCACCGGTGTACCGCTGCGACTGAATAGGCTCATTAACTATCGTCTTATAGGAACGTATAACGGGATTAAAAGTATATCCTGTGTTAATTCTGGAAATACTCTATCTACGAGTATGTGCCAAATTGAATTCAAATCCGTTCAACAGTTTATGCGTAATTGAGTAACAAACAGCAAAACACCTTCAGAAAACCTTAACAAATAAACTAGACTTTAGTAACTACATATCTGTTATAGCTTCAATATTATTTCCTTTTTGTATTTATTACTAGTTCTCAAAGGCGTCTTCGTCCGCGTGAAATAAAAAAAAAAGACGTGGTTTGCCAGTTCGCAGATATTTATCTAAAATAAACGTAGCCTAAGTTACTCCTTATAAAATTAGCTAACTGACAGGGAAAGTCCCGTCATAATCGGTTCAGCCATTTCAGAGATTAGCCGAAACAAACAGACAGACAGAAAGACAACAATTTAAAAATTGATTATTTTTAAATAAGTACTGTATATGCTTTTATATGCATTTTGTAAAAAGCTGTTATTTTGACTTTACAAACAGACACTCCAATAGTATTTATTTGTGTAGATGTAGACCTTGTATTCTTTTTGGGTCGTCTTATTTTAAACAAAAACCTCCTTTACTTTTCACTTCCTTCTTCCTAAGTCACATTTTGGTTAAAACTATTTTTAAACTACTCGTAATATGTTTGTTAAGGTTAAATTGTTCAGTTATCTTCATTGTACTACAATTCATTGAAATTAAACTACTATATACGGATTTTATCGCGTTGTTTATTTAACACTTTACCTATTACATAATTTTGAAACTGTTATACTACTACTATTGAATTTTACTAATTTATAAGATAAGAAAATTATTAAACTATTTATATTTAGGTTTACACTTTCCCCGACGTGTCGGTTGCTTTTCAGCAGCCATGGTCACGGAGAGACTAAGATAGTAGTTGTCTCAATGTACCAGTGTAGTTATTTCAAAGTACCCGAACATAATTTAATCATTGGTTAAATTTCAATGAATAACATTCGCGTAAACAGAAGACAATATTATGTACTACAATTGTTACAATTATTGTCTTATCTTGTTTAAAAATACAACTTCCACGCTAGGAATAATGACTGCGTCACGGGGTACTTTAAAAACATTCAAACAACGGGCGTAAAGAACACCCAGACTTGGAACTAATATTTGTGGCTTACACAATTTTTCTGTGTCATGTGGGCATCGAATCCACAACAGTCGGCGCAGAGTTACTACTGAGGTAACCACTCAACCCACTTCGCGATACATGCAATCATTATGATATATCATTAAAAATATAAGAAACGAACCTTATTAAATTCTAATATTCTTTTTGAGAATCATGGTATTGCATTTATTTGCCCTCATGCTTACAGCGGACTTTGAGGCCGAAACGGCAAAATTCAAAATTTCTTGTTTTACTTTCTAATAGAAAATTTCAAAAACATTTTGCTCAACCCGAGATCCGAATCTAGAACTTTATAATCGAACGCAAACTTATGCTACAGGACTAACGAGGTATTCTATTTGTTTTGCTTCATGTATCACAAAAAAGGTTTGTAAAAGAGCGTGTGACTTTGATAAGGCCATCGCACTCCAGCAAAGAGTTAAATACTTATTTGCTGCACATTAATATCAATAAATATTAAAAATAAACAACGTCACCAAGAGCAAAACATAAACAAATAAACGTATTCATACGTGAAACGTGTCTAATTTAAGTATTTCAGATAAAGAGTGCAAATATATGCTCAGAACTAACTTAGTTATACTGATTGCCATGACTGGAGCTAATAGAGATATAATATTAAAACACCGGTCAAGTTCAAATTGGAATTGCGATTTGAGGGTTCCGTATTTTAAAAGAAATTGTATAGAAAGTCATTTAGGTGTTTAAATTTTAGTTCCGGTTATAATAATAATAATATTCTACCACATACACAAAACACCATCTAGCCCAAACTAAGCAGAGCTTGTACTATGTATATATACTTGTACAATTATAACACCCGAGCGATGTCATCTGGTAAATATGTAGTACCGAGAGTTAATAATGTCTATGGAGACCGAACATTAAACAAACGTATCCCTTATATACTCAACAATTTACCAGATGAAATCAGGGACGAAGAAATAAAATATAAATTTAAGAATAAACTAAAAAAAAATATCTACTCAGTACACTGCCATAACTTGTCTATATGTATATATATGTGTGTATGTGTGTATATATGTATATGGGTGTGTGTATATATGTATATGGGTGTGTGTATGTATGTATGTGTATATATATATATATACCTAACAGTTGTTTTTCTATTACTATTTTGTTTTTATAGATTAATATTACTATACACTTTCATAAATTATATTAAACTATGATTGTAAATCGATCCAACAGACAAACTATGTACATATAGTTTTGTTGGACTTAGTGTTAAATTGTAAGAACTACTATGTACCTTTATTAAATAAATAAATAAATAAATAAATAAATAAATAAATAAATAAATAAATAAATAAATAAATAAATAAATACTAGACAATGGATAAACATACATATATACTTTTTTTTTCCAAGACAAATATCCATGTTCATGCACACAAATGTTTGACTTGTGCGGGAATCGAACCCGCGACCTTAGGCGTGGCAATCGGTTACACTAACCACTACGCCACCGAGGCTGACAAAGGTTATATTAATCGTATGGTTATGTGGTCGGTATAAGCAGAGCTAGTTGAAATTAGGTGTATTTGTGAACTATATTCGCTGATATAAGACATTGTTTTATTTATTCTGAAATTGGTACATACATACATTTCTTTACAGTTCGGATATAATATGAATGGTTTTTTTGGTAGCTTATGTCAGAAGTCGAATACTATTTGACGAAAAATAAATATCAAAATGTTATAACGTGTAAATAAAAGCGGTTGAAACCCAACTTAAAATTTTTATTTCACATTTAGGCCTCTTTTATGATACACATACCTGCAATATTTTGTTCATGTTGTGGTATTAATCCTAAATTGGATAAGGTTGGACAATCTTTTTTTATGGCCCTTACAATTTTAAATTGCTAGCATACCTAAGTAATGGTTGAGAAAGTGACTATGACAGAAAGACGGATGAACAGGCAAGGACGTATCATAAGAGTTCTTAATATTATGTTACGGCACCCTAAAACTTGAAAGAGCTATTTTAAAGGTGTATAAAGCTGAATTATTGAGTGTTGAAGACGTGTGTGGTAGGGAATATAGTCACGTTGTACTTTATGTGACTGTAAGTGGTGCTTGAGTGATATTAGTACGACACGTGATAGCCAAAGATTGTAGTTGCGATATAGACAGTGATAGTAGTCGAAAATACGATTGTTCTTGTTATTTTCAAGATATTTTGCTGCGCCGTTCACGCTCTGCTAATTTAATAAGCATTTCGTTTGATAGTAAGGTGCTCCAGAGCGAATGACGGTCATGGCAACCAATCTTGGGGATTTACCTGCGTAAGAGATATTATAATGCACAAATGTGTACGATTATTTGTTTAAAAAACAATTGCTCTCTCTGTTGCGACACGACTGGAAAGAGACTGACAGAAGACAGGTGCGGGACTAACGGCTTAACATGCTTTGCAAGGCATCTCGAGGCTACTATAAAGAATTTTTCGTCAGTAAGATCTAAGCCCGTCTGATAGTAAGAGTTGACTATAATTTATGATCGCTTGCAATAACAATGGCACATTTGATGGTTAAAGGAAAAGAAGTGAGACATCTTCTGTTCCAAAGTCAACATTAGACAAGCCATGCTTACTTAGGCATGTGAGCCTGCTGATGCCATGTGATGTTAGTCTCATGTAACATGATCGTGCTTTCTTGGGAGAATCGGCTTCGGTTATTCAGCAACTTTAGTTCGATGTTCTAAACAGTAACAGAGAACTACCTCAATATGAGAAAATTCTAGGTTGCTTTAATTTAAGTAAAATCAAATAAACACACGAAGGTTCAGACCTAGATTCCTGATGAAATACATCGACATTTTGCCAGCTATGGTTTTGGGTCTTTAGGGGCTATTGCCTATTGCCATTTACCAGGCACAGATCCTGACTCTGTGCTACTAAGATTTTTGTTACCGAAAATCCTAACTGATATTATAAACGCGAAAGTGAGTTTGTGTTTTGTATATGTCCGTTCGTTTCTCACGCCTTAACTACTGTCCGATTATTATGAAATTTCGCATACACGTTTTCTGGGGTACAGCATAGAATATAGAGTACCATACATTTAAAAAAAAGTAGTGTTACTAACGTAACGTAACTTACATTTACGCAAGCGAAGACGCGGGAAAGATCTAGTAGTAAATATATCTTTGCACAACTCGGGAAACGAGCCCGTAAACTTGTGCAACGCAGTCGCTTTTACTAACATTGTGTCATCGAGACATCTAGGCTAATAACTTTAGTCCATACTACATATCCTACTATAATTCCTCTCCTTCACGAGCTAGGCCCATAAATTTATTTATTTATGTACATTTATTTTAAACTTGTAAATTGTACGCGGCACACTAATTGCGATGGCACCATTGCATGCGTAATGACGGCGGTCGTCAACTCTGTGTTAGAGGTGCACTAACCTGATTCTTCAACGTTATTTTATCGTTTGACGATAAAATAAAAGCATTATCGCTATACCGCCTTTAGCGTTCGTGAGGATGACTATAGGCTAAATGATATAGGGTTGCATAGTATTTTCTTTAGAATATTTCGAAACAAGAGGTGGTTAATAAGGCATTGGATTTGCGATCGAGTGATCGTGGGTCCGAATCCTATGCAATGCATTACCGATGTAAACACTGGCATATTAGATAAGATGAAATGTTAGCAAGTAGTTTGTAAACCAAATTGTAACAACTGTAAATATCCAATTCATTAAAGCTCTAAACATGTTGCTATAAAGGATTACCGGCTCCGAGCCCGTACGCCCCTTGACTTTCTCCCCTTTCATAGAAAGACGGCGCCCCGCTTCGCGGGGCTCCTATTTTTGGGTGGATTTAAGTAGAAACCTAACAAATATCTACTAGGGGGCGAAACTTGAGGGGCGAACGGGCTCGTAACTGGATTACCTTTTGACTTGACCTTGTTTTCACGCAACAATACTAGCAACAAAGCATAAACTCCGACTGATGGTACGCCATATCCATTTGTTTTTTTTATAACTTTAATTACCACGTGTATCGTTTTAATGGATAAGCAAAATACCGAACACCAGATATCTGCATACTTGAGTATTATAACATTTACCGTTGTTTAAGCTGTTTGTCTACTCGAGTTGGGAAAGATGAGTACACTGTTTCCATGAGAAGATGAAGTGAGTTTTAGGAGTATATTCCTTAATAGGGCAGTTGACTCATATTTTTTTTATAACTACGTCACTACATATTATAAAATAAAGTCCTCGGGCGCGTCTGTTCGCGATAAGCTCAAAAACTACTGAACGGATTTTCATGTGTTTTTCACCAAATGACAGAGTGATTCATGAGGAAGGCTTAGATGTATATTTGTTAAGGTTTTGTTGTACCCGTACGAAGCCGAGGCGGGTCGCTAGTTATTTTAATTATTTGTTTAATCTTATATATAAAAATAATACCATCTCTGTCCCACTGCTGTAAGGCTGTAGTCCGCCACGCTGGCGCAGTGCGGGATGGCAGCTTACTTTTTAATTATTTGTGTCAAATATATTTTATATCACCCTCAGTCTGAAATACAAATTTATTTTAAAATTTTCAAAAAGCATTTTAATTCTGTTAAACATAAACATAATGTAACATAAAAGGATACTACTAAATAAAGAGTAATTTTAAGTTAACAAATTTAAAAAATTGCCTCTTTTTTAATGAACTCTTTCTCCGATGTTTCGGTTGCTTTTCAACAGCCATTATTTTATTTATCATGTTTTTATGGGGTAATAAACAAGATAAAATCCGTATACAGTAATTTAACGTAACAATCATTGAGTAACACACCCTCGTTGACCGGCATTTGTAAAAACATAATACCGAAAATTGCTCTAATAAACTCAAGGAACGTTGTCAAAAATAATAGGCTCTCAATGTCACTATGAATCACTTTCTATTGTACAATAGTAGCGTAAACTAAATACAGTAATGTGTTCGTCATTGACATACATAGTGATTGATGTGCCGCTGGTTAGAACGAGCGCGTATTTCGGACCGCGTGACTGGATGGAAACGAGATAGTAAGTCTCACGTTTTACTCGTTGTATGATTTGAATTTCGATATACTTATGATTGTAAGATGCAAATCTAATATGATGTTTTGTTGTTTGGCGAAGTGAAAATGATTTTGTTGTGATACGACTATGGTGGCAGACAAGCATACGGCCCACTTGATGGTAAGTGGTCACCGTAGCCTATGGACGCCTGCAACACTAGAGGCATCACTTGCGCGTTGCCGATCCTTTAAATCGGATCCGATCCGGAAAGGAAGAAGAGGAAAAGGAAGTGGGAAGGAGAAGGAACGGGAAGGGGAAAAGAGGTTGATTGGCCCTCCGGCACTCTCAAGCCAACAGTAGGAATACTGCTATTAACGTCGATATTCTATGTGAGGGTAGTCTTTCCCGGTCGAGTCAGCCCATTCGTACTGAAATCAGCGAGGCTCTACTATTAATACTAAGCTTGGTACATAAAAAGACTATGTCTTGAATAAAAAAATCGGATCTCTGTATACAGCATTAGGTTACGTGGAAGATAAAAACATAATCGGTGACATGCAGGTGTAACTTACTTCTGATTACCCGTTCAGGCATTCAGGTATCCATCATCATAAAAAAGCGGAATTATTTAGGTGTTAGTACATAGGCCAGTATCATCTGATAACACGACTGGCTATTGATATATTATCGACTAGCTTTTGCTCACGGCTTCGCTTGCGTATAAGTTGGTTAGGTTACACTAGAATAAAAAAAATATTCATAGCCTATGTTACTTGGTGATAATATTATTTTCTAATGGTGAAAGAATTATTAAAATCGGTTTAGTAGTTTTTGAGTTAAATCCTTACAAACAAACAAAAACATATCTTTCCTCTTTATAATATTAGTTTAGATAACTGTCTAACCCTTTGAAAGATAAAGTTGAGATGTTATTTAATGTATGTAAATTAAAATTATATGTGTCAAGATAAACGAGGTTTAGACTAAAAATCTTAAAGATTAATAATTTATTTTTTATGTAAATTAATTATCAATATAATTAATGCATGAATGATTAATCATATTTTAGGAATTATTGTCCATTATGTATTTAAATCTGCAATATTAATTTGAAGTTATTATGAAGAGAGGTCAAATAGGTTATGACTTTTACGAATTTATATTATTTCTCTAAAAAATATTATTGAAGTATGCTATATATATGTTAATTATTTTTCGTGTCTAATATATCATATTGCATTTTTTTAGATAATAAACAAATAGTTTATGTCTAGGATTCATTATTTGTTTTAGCTTTTTAAAGACAACTACTAGGAATAATTTATTATTAGTGTAGAATGCTCTCTGTTTTATGTGAACAAGCTATGGATATATTTTACAGTGCCGTCAAATTTAATATGGCTTCAAAAGTCCGCTAAGTTCTAAGTACCTATTATAAAATATTTAAGAAGTATAGAAAAAAAAAAAAATACACAATAGTATTTATCTATAATACAAAAGTCTCGTCATCTCTCTTTTTTAACCTAATAAGGGTGATACAGCATTCTTAAGGGTAACTTTTACTTGTCAGCTGTGGAACTGGCCATAAGCTTAAATATTTTTTTTTTATTATTTCTGTCTGCCGGCTTTCTGACTTAAAACATTCAAATAATAGATACGAATAATACCTCTTGTCTTGAAATAACCATTTATGAATCTCAAAAATGTTTGTCCCGTGTATGAGTCTCAACAGTCGGTAAATTGGCCAGGTGTAAACCTTTACGCTCCATTCAGTATCAATACCTATTCATAAATGTATATCCTCACATAATATATTCTCTTAATAAATGTAAAATTTGCTTTTTGGCAACATTGGTTATAAATTACTAGTATTTCTGTAAAACCAGCTAAGCTAAATGTTTGTGTTAGGAAGTGGTTCACGTCGGTTGTGCAATGGGTGAACTCACAACCTCTTGATCGCAGGCCTATTGTCTCATGCTCCTGAAGGAGGCTGCGTAGCGGGAACGGGAGGCCGACGTCAGTGCGGACCCACTCCGCCGAGCAAGGCCAGGGAGGAGGCGACGCCGCTACGATCACCTCCTCCCCCCGCCTTAGATGGTTGTGTCTTGGATCGTAGCCCTGCCAGGCTAACGTCTGAGCGCTGGAGAGAGTTCGGAACGGAGATCCTCCGGCGCTCCATGATAGACGGGAAGAGCGCCGCAGTTAGGTTTAGTCGGTATTCCGTAACATCCGGCGAGTCCGATACTACCCGCTGTTGCCGGTGTGGTTTTCCGACCGCATCGACAGGACTGGGTGTGCGTAAGAGCATTCACAAGCGAGAAAAAAAAAAAAGGCTTATTGTCTCATCCATTGGCCTACTGCCGCTTCAATTTATTTATATCAGATTAAATCTGAGTTATTAACTATCAGATTTATCCAGATTTATAAAAAAGGGCTTAAATAAATTATCTTTATATGTATGTATATATATCTTCTGTGCGTGTGTTTGTAATTAAATTCCCCTTAAACGGCTGGATCGATTCTGATGAAATTTTATGTGTGTGTTCAAGTGGAATCGAGAATTGTTTAGATTTGTATTTTCCCTCTGTACTGGACAACGTCTCTCGGGACAGCTAGTCTATATATTTTTTTATTTGGTACACATCAAGTTAGATACCTACGCTACACAACTACACTATACGCATAACTACGCTGCATATAATAATAGATAATAGAGAATTGTCGGCAAGGGACTGTGCATAGTGGTGTCGATGTAATGGTAACGATAGAGCGTCGCGTCCCGTTCAACGTGAATGAGACAAAATAACAAAAATAGTACGCACTTTCTCGCATGATTCGCAGCGTTCAACTTCTAATAGTTCAAAGTCCAAACAGTCTAGGTTGATGTGTCGCTGTGTGTACGTACTACCGTTCAGAATACGCGCAAAGGTCATTCAACGCTTGGCATAGCGAAATAACATGTCATTATGTATATGTCTATTTTATTACACTCATCTTAGCGTTAAAATTGACTGCATGGATAGTTTAGTGGTTTAAGTGGTCGCCTCGCCACTAACGCCGCGCGGAGTGTTGTGGGTTCGATTCCCACTCGGGACAAAAATTTGTGTGATCCACGAATAGTTGTTTCGAGTCTTGGTGTTCTTTATGTTTGTTGTTTGGATGTTTGTAAAGTTCCCTGCGACACACGAATTATTCATAATAAAGGAGGGGTCATTAAAAAAAATGGTTGACTTTTGTTTGTAGTTCAATGGTAAAATGGCCAGAAATTAATTACTTATAATAAATTGACTTGACCGATCCACTCAGATTTGATTTTATTAAGTTTCGTTGCTTAATCTGTCAATTGTTGAAATGCCAGTCTTAGTTGAAAAATAATTGTTTCTGGAGGACCGACCACTGGCAGCACAATTAAAAAAAACGATAAAACCTTTAAACCATTTTATTTAAAGTGAGCTATCTTTTGTATACTTTAACTTATTTCTGTATTAATCTATTGTTTGGTTTTCAATTATGTCTGGCATTCCATAAATAGGCTAATAAACCATTTTATTTATGGCCAGTCCTACAACTAACAAGTAAAAGTTATCCGAAAGATAAATCGCATGCTGTCTCACTCATGTTAGATTAAAGAAGAAAGATGGCGAGACTTTTATCTTATAGATAAATGCTATTTGGAGGTGGTAGGACAAGCCTTTAAAGTTTCTTCTATCTATTTTGCAATTTAGGTGATTACTTTATAATGCGAAAGAAAATAAAAAACTGTTGTGTCTAGCCACCGGTGTGCCGCTGCGGCTCAATGGGTTAATGAGATATTAATTAGATAGCTGGAGATGTGGTTACTAAGGTTGCATTGGAAGGTGAAGACCTTGTGTTAAGTATAGCTATGCAATATGCTGTTATTAGGCAACTATAATATGCCGATGTCATTGCGCCTTGAGTTATTCAATGACTCATTACGCTTGCCTTGTAAGCTAGACTAGGCAGAGATTTCGTTGGATGACAACTTCTGCTTTGGAGACCAGGTCTTTCAAATCGAATTTTAGTCAGAGCGATCAATTAACTGTTTACTAGCGAACCGCCCCGACTTCGCACAGCTAGTACAAAACCTTAACAAATTATAGATCTAAACCTTCCTCATGAATTTATTTTTGAGTATATCGCGAACAGACAGACGTGGCGGGGGATTTTGTTTTATAATATGTAGTGATTTGATACAATTACAGTTAACAGATCGCTTAGTTCTTGGAATATCGAATATCTTACAGTAAACAATATATTTGAAACTGAAGTTCGATTATAACTGTACACAGCATTTATAATTATATATAAATTCATAGACTTCTTTATGTTCCAATCTATACGCAGACTGACTGTCTGTGCAAGAGGTATTACAGTGCACAAGTGCAAACACAAGTGCACTCTCTATTTCCTAACTCACATAGTCTGAAGGGAAGATAATCTGACAGGACTGGATACAGATCAACTTAGTCAACTTCCTAAAATCGTGCTGTTATTAACAGTTTCTTGATTTCAAAACCCAATATTTACTAGCTGGCCCAACTTGAAATCCAAATCGGAGATCTTAAACACAGTACACACAGCGACACATCAACCTAGACTTTGGACTTTGAACTATTAGAAGTTGAACGCTGTGAATCGTGCGAGAGTGCGTTATATGTATTTTTGTTACGCTCTATCCCTACCATTAGATCGACACCATTATGCACTGTCCCTTTCCGACAATTCTCTATTTTGTATGTAGCGTAGTTATACGTATATAGAGTGTCTAACCTGATGTGTAGCCGTGTGTACTAGGAATTACTACTACTACTACAAATAATATGGGAGATTTTAGTCAAGAGCCGCCTCTTGACTAATATCTCCCATATTTTTTGTTAGCTCAACTTGGGGTGTAAACCCAAGATCTTACGGAATCGCTACCGCTGCGCTGTTAAGGCAGTTACAACTATAGTATACAGAAAAATCTGTTATTAAAAACAATATTGCTATTTCCCAGTTCTTTATATTTGTAAGTACGTCTTTGTGCAAGAGATGTTTATCGTATATTTACTGTCTTTGCATTTCGTTTGTGCAGCTATAAGGCAAGCGTCTGTTACGCAATTTTAACAGAACTAATATTTTAGCTTTGTTTCGTATTAAGATTATGAGCGATTGTGTAGACGAGTTCATGGTTCATGTTGGGCACGTAAGACGAGTAAAGAATAGTGTTACAGTTCAAAGTTATGTAATAAAAGTGTTCTTAAATAAACAACGCGACAAAATACGTATAGTACTTTTAATTTCAATGTATAATATTCGCGTAAAACAATATTTAGAATAGTGTTAATATAAACATAACAAATTATATGTGATGTAGATTTAGTTGTTGTGTTTTCTGATTGTATAAAGTACATACATATATGCCTACTTTTCGAAGAGGTAGGCAAGACCACAAATTTCATATAGTTCCCTGTTGCTTTGTACATAAATATTTACAGTGGTTGAGTGAGGCTGTCACAACACAGCCAACAGCCCGTGACAACTTCTTGACAGATAAGTTCAATAATATTTAGCCCGATCTGGCAATCGAACCGAATGCTGCATATGAAGAGTATTAAGTTCCTTTGCTGATACAAGTGAAATTGAATTTACTGTTAAGAAGACCTTAGTAAAAGCATAGTACCTATGAAACACTTATTAGGAAGCAGCTATAGGATTGTCCATATAATGTAGGTCATAAATATTTTTTTTTTGAGATGATAATTTTCAAGCAAACCTAGCTTCAATTGTAAGAGCCATGAATTCATACAACACTGTGACGCACCAAAACGTATAAAATTGTGTAACAAGCGATTTTTTTTAAATATTATAAGATGTAATAAAGTTCACAGTTGTTATGAAGTATAATAATGATAGGGAAAGAGAACCCACTTTCTCTTAGATTGTCAACCTTAACGACGGCTTCTGAAAAACGGTCATACTGAAAGGTCCATATGCTTTCTACAGGGCAACTTAGCTCATTTTCCACAAGCCTCGGCGACCACGTCTCGTGCTGAGGCGAAGCTTGTCGCACGATTGATAAAACAAACTTTTATTACTAAAAGAAAACTTTTCGGAAATACAGTTTAAAGTTCGGCATTTTGTCCGCGTGAAGGTAATTGAAAAGAGAGATACGATCGTTTTTCTCGTTTGTTTGTGGTAGGTTTTTAATGACTTTGGGACTGTGCGGATCGCGCAGCATGGTTAAGAGACATACATACTAAATCTTACGCCAATAGAGATAGAAGAGGCAGGCAGAGATGAATTTTACCCACATTTCGCTCAGGCGAATATCCCTTATATTATTGGACGGGAAAAGCTTGGAGCTCATTCATATATTACTAGCTTTTGCCCACGGTTTCGCTTGCGTTAAAGTAGGTTAGGTTATGCTAGTTTTTTTTGCAATAAAATCTATGTTACTCGTTGTTAATATAACTTTCTAATGGTGAAAGAATTTACATAATATTGTTTTTGAATTTACATAATTTACGCGAATGTCATACATTGAAATTAAACAACAAAATTTTAAACATTTTTATTACAAAATTTGGACTATAACACTACTAATTATTGAACTCTACAACAATTTAAACTATTTAAATGAATGAAAACTATTTATATTTAAGTTTACACTTTTCCTCGACGTTCGCTCACGTTATTTTAGATTTTGTCAATTAATTCCTATCCAGGAACTGTATTTTTTTCTGGATCAAAGGTACTTTATGTCCGTTTCTATACCTACCTCTGACAACGTTTATGTGAAGTTTCATAACGATCGGTCGAGTAGTTAAGGCGTGCAAGCGTAACAAACAAACAAACTCACATTCGTATTTATAATATTAGTAAGGATTATTGTGACTAATTTAAAATAATCTGTCAGCTCTAAGACAATAAGAAAAACTAAATACAAAGTGACTCTACTTATAAATTAACGAGTATGCATACATTGTTTGCATATATATTATACTTTAATTCTATTAATATTAGCATAGCTAAAATAATGTAAGTATTAGGCCTGTGGGAACTTAAATTTATGTATAAGTAGTCAAACTTTTTCATTTACACAGGTGTCAAAATCGTTTACCGTATTTATGATATACAAGCTGACTCCACAGACGTTGTCCTGTCTTAGACGAACTGTCAAACTCGCGAGGTTAAAAAAGACGTTAAAAAAGAACCGTCTACAAAGTATTAGAAAAAAATATAAAACACCTTATTAGCTATGGAGGACCCAAAATAAAATACAAATCCTTTTTTGTTGGTTACTGAATAAACTTGCCAAAATAGTATTCCAAATTTCATGCTAATAATTAAAATAAAAGCTGTTTATTAAAAATAATACCACAGCTACTTATCCGTTAAAAATTTTCGGTAAAAGTTTTTGATAGATCCAAATAATAAAAAAACGATGTGTTTAATTTTGGCTCTCAATAACTCTACTATCTTATCTTATCTTATCTTGATCCGGGGGCCAGTCATTGTAGACCGGCGACACTTCGACCCAGTGGGATCTTTTGTGTCGGCCCGAGGTTTATCCCTGAGCTATCTCCCTATGAATGTACTGCATTAGTCGCAGCGTACACTTCAGAGGGAGAAGCCTGAAGTCTTCAGGGTTCGGATATGCCAATCCCATCAGACCCATCCTTAGTCCGGCCAACGCGTCACATTCACACAGTAGGTGTAATATGGACTCGTCCTGTTCATCACAGGCTCTGCAGATCGAATTGTTTGACAATCTCAATCTGCACAGGAAGTCGTTGGGGCCAAAATGACCAGTGAACGCTCTTGTGAGTAGGCGTATTTGGCTCTTGTTGTACCCACAGAACTTCCGGGTAAAGCCCGTGGCTCTGTTTGCAATGAATTTCTTGGAGTGTTCTAGACCCCTAAGGGCCATCCACTCCAGCCTGTGTTTATCATTGCCATGTGCATTCAAAGCTGCCTTGGCGGAACTCTCAGAGAGACCTACGAATGGCTCGGGGCCCACAAATAGTTGCTCCGAGCCCTTTTTGGCTAATACATCAGCCTCCTCATTACGCTGCACCCCTGCATGCCCCGGAACCCACACCAGCCTGACTGTGTTTTTCCTGCCAAGTTTGTTAAGGGCTTTAACACAGTTCAGGACCAGTGCTGAGTCCACCCTACAGGAGCTCAGAGCCTTAAGAGCAGCTTGACTGTCACTGAGAATATAAACAATCTTTTCAGTGACATTGTTGTTAATATTCTCCTGCGCACAGTCAATTATAGCATAGGTTTCCGCCTGGAAGACCGTTGCATATTTGCCCATGCTTTGGTTCACCTTGCAGTCGTTGGCATAAATACCAGCGCATGATCCTGTTTCCATTTTGGAACCATCGGTGTAACAGATGAGACAACCCTTGTCAGGGGATCGTAGACCTCATCTCCATTCGTCCCTTGTGGGGACCTTTATTTTAAAATTCTTTTTGAATATGTGCATTGGTTGCATTTTGTCACATCCCATGCTCATAATCTCTTTAAGATCCTTCGAGATCTCCAGTTTTGTGTGTCAAGTTACTGGCATGTTGACGCTCCACAGCCCATGTATAGATAGTCTATGTAGCGCCTTCATCGCCTCTAACTCCACAACAATGTGTAGCGGCGTTAGGTCCAGCAGGATCACTAATGTAGCCGTTGGCGTTAACTCTACTATAAGAAGGGTACCAGGATGATCCATTATTTACGGAATTGTCTGTATAAGAAGTTTATATAAAGTTGCGTGCGACCATTAGGCTGTCTATCAACGAACTCGTTGACATTGGTCGCGTCTTTGACGACCCTTGTAGCAAACAATGGAATATTTGGTAAAATGAATTATGAAACTTTTTATAAATATTCATTTATATGACCACACGGATGGCGTAATGGTTTAGGTGGTCGCCTTGCCACTGCCACTGCGCCGAGTGTCATGGGTTCGAATCCCACGCGGGTTAAAACTATATGTGATCCGCAAATGGTTGTTCCGTGTCTGGGTGATCTTTGTCTCCTTTATTTGAATGTTGTGAAGTCTCGCGCGACACAGGTATCGGGAGTTGCCTTTTACAAAAAAAGTATTAACTGCGAATATTATGGATCTGGAATACGACGCAGATAAATGTTTAAGGCATATGTATCAGATCAACGTTCAATGCGAGTAGCCCGTTTGATTAAGACACGGTTACTTCATCAAGTATCGAGATGTTTTAGTTAAATTTTGACATATACATCATAGAATACGTGCCATAAAATAACTGTGTGTAGGTAAAACAACTAATTTCTTGATATAGGTATATGTAGCCCGGACAAGCTTGCTAATTTAAAACGACTCACAATTGGGTCAAGCTGAGTATGTCGCGGTGGACGTTACAAAGAGTCAATTAACGGACATAATGTACACCTAGACTCAAAATCACGATGAATCTGATCACTCAAATTATTTTCCTGTGATTCCACACATACCTGAGTGTTATGAGTTAAAATCACAGAACGTTTTGTATTTAGAATCCATGCCAACCCAAACGCTCAGAGCGGCTGCATCGGTGAGGCGACCGCTTGCCAGCTGCGTCATCCGTTTAACACGCAAAAATTCACCCAAAAGTCAGCAGTACAGATACAATTGTAACCAAAATAAAACTGCGATAAAAGTCCCGAAAATTCCATTTCGACTATAGTCAAAGTTAACTGGACTATTAAAATACAGAGTGCTATTCAGTTAATCTGTCAAAAACGTCAACGGTTTATCACACGTGACTGATATTCATCCACGCAGTTCCTATAAATTGGAACATAACTTTTGATTTAGTTTCGTTTGAAATGTTTTAGCTTGTGACAGCTACATTTCAGTACAAAATGCCGGTTTTTTACTTTTGACTTTTTATGTGGATTTCAAAAACAAAACATATAGATATGAAGTCATAAATAAATGCCAGTTTTTTGTTTTTGTAATGATTTGTGTGCTTAGGGGTTTCAACATTTAAACACAGACTGCGTCAAGTGTTGTGTGTTCGATTGCGATACGGGGCAAAATTTTGTGTGGTCCACATATAGTTGTCCCAATTCTGGATTATAAAGTACCTCGCGATATAAGAATTATTCTTAGTGCGGGTGTTGTTTGCAAGGAAGAAGAAAGTAAAGAGGAAAGTGTTCCATTAAAATACATGTTATAGTACCAAAAAAATATCTACTTATTACAGATAAATTAGCCTGAATAAGTACACTAATACAAGTAAGCAAATTACTTTACCCTTCATTCGAGTAAACGGCGATTCACGATAACGATTCAGGTAATTGCCAAAGAATCGGATTGTATCCGTTTTTTCTCAACGATAGACACCTTGAGGTAGACTGAACAGGGCAACATTTTATGGGTTCCTTCAACCAGGCATTTGTATAATGGTTCTTTTTGTTTAAATGAGAATAAGATAATTTGTCATTTGTTTTTATTTACCTTGTCATGTTTTTAACACGCTTAATTGGTATACCTAAGTGTACTGTGATATAACTATGTAACTACTTTGAATGCCGGTTTTTACCTTCACCTAATTGTTATATTTAATTTAACCTTTGCAAGTATAGGTAATCTAGATGACAATTTAATAATTTTGTACTACCGACCTAATCTGTTAAAGGCGCCAAAAGGTCGATAGTAATACTCTTTAATGGCACGAAGTAGGCCTCTCGAGCGCTCCTCTACACCAACGGCAGCATTAGAACTCCTGCTGGATCTAACGTCACTGCACATTATTAAAGGTGATAAAGGCGCTACATAGACTATCTGTGCATGGGCTGCGGAGCGTCAAAATTCCGGAAACTCGACACACAAAACTGGAGATTTCGTAGGATCTCAAAAGGATTATGAGCATAGGAGGGGACAAAATGCAACCAATGCACGTATTCAAAAAGAATTTTAGAATAAAGGTCCTCAGGAGAGACGAATGGAGACAAAGTCTATAATTCCTTGAAAAGGGTTGTCTCATCTGGTACATTGATGGTTCCAAAATGGAAACAGGATCAGGCGCTGGTAGTAGATCCTCGCTGGTTTCAGCACGAATAGGTCGGATCGACCGGGGTAGTACTAACCTCTCACAAAATACCGGCGTGAAATAACGGTACCCGTACTGTTGCGTTTCGTATTGGTGAGTGAGAGAGCAGGAGGCCCAGTTACTCCGATCCTTTTCCTATCCTTTCCTTCGTCCTTTCCCTCCTTCATTACTTTTTAAAGGGCTGGCAACGCACTTGTAACTCCTTTGGGGTTGCGGGTGTCCATGGGCGGCGGTAATCGCTTACCATCAGGCGATCCGTCTGCTCGTTTGCCAACCAACACCATAAAAAAAAAAAAAAACCAACGACTGCAAGGTGAGCCAAAGCATGGGCAAATAAGCAACGGTCTTCTAAGCGGAAACCTATGCTATGATTGCCTGCGCTCAGGAGAATATTAATAATAATGCCACTGACAGGACATTTTATTGAAATTAAACTACTATATACGGATTTTATCGCGTTGTTTATTTGACACTCTTTTACATAATTAAGAAACTGTTACACTACATACTACTACTATTAAACTTTACTAATTTTGAAGCTAATTAAATTATTAAAACTATCTATCTGTTTTGATTTAATTTTACACTTTCCCCGATGTTTCGGTTGCTTTTGGACTCTGGACTCCTGTAGGGTGGACTCCGGACTGGTCCTGAACTGTCTAAAGGCCCTCAACAAACTTGGCAGGAAGAACACAGTCAGACTAGTATGGGTTCCGGGGTATGCAGGGGTGAAGGGCAATGAGGAGGCTGATGAATTAGCCAGAAAGGGCTCGGAGCAACTTTTTGTGGGCCTCGAGCCATTCGTAGGACTCTCAGCGAGCACAACAAGCAAGGCAGCTTTGAATGCACATGGCAATAATAAACATAGGCTAGAGTGGATTGCTCTCGAGGGTCTGGAACGCTCCAAGAAATTCATTGCAGAGTCACGGGCTTCATCCGGAAGTTCTGCAGGTACAACCAGGGCCAAATAGGCCTGCTTACAGGAGCATTCACTGGCCATTTTGGCACCAACGACTTCCTGTGCCGATTAAGATTGGCAAACAATTTGATCTGCAGAGCCTGTGGTGAACAGGACGAGGCCATATCGTACCTACTATGTGAATGTGACGGGTTGGCTGGATTGAGAATGTGTCTGATGGGATTGGCATATCCAAATGCCAAAGACTAAAGGCTTCTCCCTCTAAAGGGTACGCTGCGGCTGATGCAGTACATTTATAAGGATAGATCTTGGGACTGACACAAAAAATCCCACTGGGTCGAAGTGTCGTCGGTCTGCACTGACTGGCCTCCGTATATAAGATATAAGATAAGATAAGGCCTCTCGAGATTGGATTCATAATATTTGTCTTGACTTGTGTTATAAATTGATGATAAGACCCCAAGGAGTATTGCTTTAGTTTCGAATCTGCAATGTTATATATGGAGAAGCCACTTCTCATTTATATTTCTTTGTTTTAAAAGAACGTGATCTAACCACCAGTTTAAGTTTGCTACACTTATGTTTGTATGATCATACGATCAAACTTGCATGTGGCTAATATGAGTGTGTTATTGAAATTCATGCGATAATCACGTACCACGATCATCATGCACGTGCTTATGCGACTCGCGCGATTGTGCGATATAACCTTCTTGCTAGGATACTCGACATACATATGTTGTCGCGCAAACATGCGATTATCGCGTAGCGTATTCGCGCAATAATCTTGTTCTATTGGAATGAAGACTGAGAGATCACGTGCAATTCGTGTAGGTATTAAAATAAGTATAATGATGAATGAATATTTGATTGACAATTATCGCCTGCTCCGTGCCTCAGAGAGCACGTTAAGCCGTCGGTCCCGGCTGCTATGACATCTATGGCAGTCGTTATTGGGAAGTCAGTGCCCTATAATATCCTGACACTGGTCTAGCCTTAGGGTATCGTTAGCCATCGGGTTGCGGAGGTCAGGTGGCAGCCGCTCCGTGTAAAAACTGATATCCAGTCAAATCCGGTTAGACTAGAAAAGCCGACCCCAAGTAACTTGTGAATAATAAAGGCTAGGGAGAAGAAGATTAAAATAAGTAAAATATGTTCATTCTCATTAGTAATTATTTAGAACCGTTAATTTTTATAGCCAGCAATAGTCAACTTGCTCTGCAGTGGGACCTAACGGGTTTATAATATATCCTAATTAATATAATAAATGCGAGTGTAAGTTTGTTTCTTAGTGACACTTTTACGTCTGAACTAATCAACCGATCATCTAAAAATTCCGCATACACGTTATCAGCGGTACAGAATAGGACATAGGGTACTTTTCATCCAGAAAAAGTACTGTTGCCAAAGTCAAAGTTAAAGTCAAAATTTCAGTGTAAAAATTTCTTGAACACGTCAATTAACTAATTAATATATTAAGAAAAATACTGATAAAAATAAACAGAAGGCAATAAAAATTTAGCATTGCAAGCGAAGCTACGAGCAAAATCTAGTAATAATTAAATATTGAAATAAAATTTCTAGCACGTGCTTCTTAAAGAGCTTTGAACAAAGTAATTTGGCGATTGTAATTAAAATGCAGCTGGCGCAGTAGCAGCTGCTAACAGTCTGAGAAAGGTTTTAGGTGAAATTAAGTCCTAACTAACTTTCAAACTCAATAAAATACGTTATAATTTGGAATAATTCACATATATTATAACATTAATAATAGGTTTTATTTCAGTTAAAATCTATAGTGAAGACATTTATACAAGAGAAAAATAATGAGTCAGTAGTCAAACATCAGATTAATAAAACGACACAAGAAAATTATCATAGAATTACAGACGCCAACAAACTGTGTTTACTGTTTGGCGAGTTTGTAAACAATGTACCACATTTTAATTTTACGGAAATAAAGGCTATTAAAAAATATATATTAAAGACAAATAAAATATTTTTTTATAATTATTTTGTTCTGCTATAAAATAATACCCATTCAAAACGGCTCACATTATTTATGGAGTGGGGAGGGTTTAGGAGAAAACGGGAAAATTACTGATAGTTTAGTATTATAATGTATCGTATCATTCACTTAAGATGGCAAGCCTAATTATCCTAACTATAATATTAAAAACATGAATTTGAGTTTGTTTGTTTGATACGCTTTCATGCCTTAACTACTTCACGGATCATCATGAAATTTCACAAGCACGTTGTCAGGGACACAGAAAATAATATACCAAAGAGGTACTGTTTGGAAACCGCGGGAGGATACAAAATGTTATATTTATTTGTACCCTGTGTTATACTATTATACGGGACAGGCTTCACTCAGCCTTTTTGACATATATCTGTTATGCTTATTCCCTTTTTTACGACCAAGGGATGCCAGAACACCGCTGCCATAAAACAAAACTCAACTAAAGTGTTTCGTGTTTTTCGTTTCAGGTCTGACAAGATGTGTCGAAAAAATTACAAGTTCGTCTCGGCGGTAGTCTTCTACATGTTACTCAGTAAGTATAAATACCTTTTTAACAGGGGATATTATCCATAATCTTGAGAGTGGGGATTGGCTTATCTGTTTCCTCTCAGTAACATATTCTGGTGGTTATTCTTAGAACGCCAATGGAGAATGATGAGATACATATTGACAGAAACGTTGTTTTAAAGTGAGATTTGTTTTGCGTATTTTCTAATAGGTTCAACCGTTTTTCTAGATCTCGAGAATTTCCATGTAACTTCTATAAGCTTACAAATGATAAAATATTGATGTTAATAACTTATCGATCTAAATGAATAAATTATATTGATATTAAATTTGACTGCACTATAGTCGTTACCCTGCCGCACTATGTTAACTTGTGCTAATTCCTCATTTAAATAATCATTGTATCTGTCGTTGCATCTGTATATTATATTTGTATAGAAGGTATAGTATAGATTTACTACACAAACTACATCTTCACCTAACATCATATGGGAATGCGGCTTATCTTCTATAAAAAACAACCTTCATCCTCTAACGTATAAGTCGGAGTCCAAAGAATAGAGCGTTAGATTTATGACCGAGAGATCGTTGATTCATATACCACCCATTGCACACGACGTGACTTCATTCCTGCCACAAAAATGTTAGAAATAATAAGAAATAGCAAGAAATCTTTAAAAAAAACCTGCATTGACTAGCAACACGCGAAAGATACACCTTTTAAGCTAGCATGTTCCTTTTGAGACTAAACCTAATCTCACTCCCGCCATTGTAACATTTGTATAGCCAAGTTCAGTAGTGGTAACCATAAAAAACACAGAGATTTGACACTCGTAAAGTCCCGAGAAAAGTTCACCTGACTTGGAACCTCCAACGAATTCAATCAAAACTCTATACCTACATATATATCAGTAGGTATATAATAAGCTAGGAGTAGCAACCTCTTAATACCACACGTTGGATAGATATGATTAGTATGGATAAAAAATCACACGTGATTCTCCACGTGAACAGCCATTTCATAATAATTATAAGATTGTATATTTTTTATTATATGCTAATACAGAATACTGGTCAGTGCGGTATCATAAAATGCTAATGAACGGATACGATGTCTCAAATTATTTGTTTTTGGTGCTGTATTATTGCATATTTGTGTCTCCATTTGTTAATTTACAAAGAGTATTATTTTTTTGTAGGTTTTGTATAAATTATGTTAGGTTGTAAAATTAATAGAAACTAGAATGAATGTGATTACTGTGGCTTAGATGTCGATTTCGATTCAAGAATCAAGTAATTTTACTAAGTAATAACTAAGTGTTATTGGGATGTCTGGATCTGTGGCTGTGACCTTAAAGCTGGCGAATTGTGGTTGTAATTCTCTATTTACCGTTCGAGGATATAAGTATAGAACGTACATTTCGATAGTACATAATATAAGTGTTTCTATTTGATATTTTCTATGTATCTATCGAAACATAATTATGTAGTGGACGAAAAGTGTGTAATTTATTTACATAATTTTTTGAAATGCCTTTTTAATTATTTTATTTTTATGCGATATCATATGTGTTGTCTTGCGGGTAATAGTGTTATCATCTGTTTACAACCGATGTGCACTTATTGATTAAAATACTATTTATTCGATTATGCAATGCGGTGGTCATAATATTCGATAATTATCGAATGCATTATTCGATATTATTGATTGATTATTTGATGACGTACTAGCTATAAGAAAATACAAAATGAATACGATGTCAGACATTTCAAATGGTGCTCGTACCATATAAAATATCTGACATCATATTCATTTAGTATTTTCTTAGATATATAGAGCATAGAATATTCACCGTTGTCCGACCCATAAGGAAAGAGCGCGTAAAAGGACTTGGTCACATTGCACGATTGAACACAACTTACCAAATCTAGGTTCGAATAATCAATTACGATTCGAATAATAATCAGTGACAACAAGATGATCCATATTCGGACACAGAATCATTTAATTTTTGATTAATATAATAATGTCCTCCAGACCGATTTTCGGTCACGGCGGCCAATCTTAACGGAGACTGGCCATCTGCGCAGGAGATATTATAGTGCACAAGTATGTGCGCAAACACAAGTGCACTCTCTGTTCCCTTACCCTCATGATCCGATGGGTCGGATAATCCGACACGACCGGAGAGAGATCAGGCGCAGGACCAACGGCTTTACGTGCTTTCCGAGGCACGGGGGTTTCTAACACCGCCAACTTCCTAACTCCGGGCTCGTATTGAGATTTCTTAACAGAAAAACCCAATACCTTTATGTTGGCCCGACCCGGGATTCGAACCCGAAACCTCATGTACAGCAGTCGCATTCACTACCGCTGCTACATTGTCATATTGTAGCAATAGCACAAAATTAAAAATAATATAGGGATTCAAAGAAATCGAACGATTCTCTTACTAGACTGTCGATAGCGGTCAATATTTCAGTGACCCATCATTCCCAAAATATTTTAACGTTTTACATTAGCACAATCCTTGCTTTGTGAATACATTTTTTCATTCTATCTTATAATACATTTATTTTAATGGAAGCATTTTTCGTCTAGACTATATAATTAGCACTTGAAACTTTTCTTAAAAGCTTATGATAATGGTTCATAAGAACTATTTGGATTATGCAAATCGCTATGTACTATGGACCAGCGATTGTTTGAATGTTAGACAAGTTAGTGCTTAATACTTGTTCGAAAACTTAGATAAAACATATTTTTGTTAAGAAGAAAAAAGGTTGGTGATGTAATTAAATATTTTTTTTTTTGCTTTATATAATGATTTTTTTATTTATTAGTTAATAAAATTATTTAAACTATTAAACAATGACATAATTAACATAATATATACACAAATTATTTACAAGAAAAATATAAACTAAAGACAAAATTGTAATTAAATATATTATAGGTTATATTTATTTTGAAGTTAGCTATTTATCTTATGAGTTACAGAATTTGATATTTTGCCATCCCAAGTAATTTAATAATGCGAATGTGAATTTGTTTATTTGTTTTTGTTACGCTTTCTCGCCTCAACTACTTATCCGACCATCATGAAATTTCATTTTATAGAGCGCCAGTCGATTATCATCTACCGGGCATAGATTCAGACTCAGTATTTTTATTCGATTGCTACATGTGAAAGTAAAGTAAGTAAAGTAAAGAGCAGGGATAGCCTAGTGGGAAACCGTTGGACTACCACGCAGAGGTCTCCAGTTCGAACCCAAGGCGCGTATCTCTTACTTTTCGAAGTTATATGCGTATTAAATAGTTAATTATCGCTTGCTTTAACGGTGAAGGAAAACATCGTGAGGAAACCTGCATGTCTGGGAGTTCTCCATATTGTTCTCGAAGATATGTGAAGTCTGCCAACCCGCACAAGGCCAGCGTGGTGGACTAAGGCCTAATCCTTCTCTCACTGAGAAGAGGCCCGTACCCAGCAGTGGTACAGTTTAATAAAGGGCTGATATTTTTATTATTATTACATGTGAAAGTGGAAAAACTAATAATCAACATCTTTCTTTTATATTTTATAAATACATTCCTGCGACTTTGACCACGTCAGTAATCTGCGATTATTTACGTGTATAGCACTAAAGACCACATATCTACTTTAAGTAATATATTAAACTAAGAAAACTGCATAAAATTCCACGTAGTCGATTTTGTGGGATATTGGCAATAGACAAGAACAGACGAAAATTTTAGAACCTTTAGTTCAGATCTATCGGTATAGACGAACTCAAATGGGTTTTCAAATATATTTTGCACGTACTGATACAACCTGTTACAGTTTGATATTGTTATAAATGCTACAATCCAAATTTAAATAAATACAAGTAAAGTATCTTTGAAACGAGTTTCGCACGTGAGAACGTGTAACCAAGCACAGATAAATAAATTATGAGAGGGAAACCCCCTATACAAACTTCGCGAAACGGTACTGTGTTGTTTGACAGTTAAAATTGTCTTTTTATTTTAATTTAAGAATGTTACTCTTGCAATTTGGAAAGTCCTGTATTATCAGAGACTTTATCAATATGTAGGTGCACGATACCTTGCTAAAATGTTTGTTATAGGGATTTGACTTTGTTTTTTTGTTGGTTTCGTAGCGTGGAAACCATTTCAAAAGTAGAATAGGTATATCATTACAAAATGTAAATATAGGGCTAATAGGTAGCTGTTATAAAACTAAGACGATGGCGTGTTTGCACATGTCAGATATTTTGGAGCATTAATTATTTCCAATTTTTTGTCGTTTTCGAATATTTGTCGTGTCGTTAGAGTCTGAACCCGAAACATGACAAGAACTGATTGATGAAAATCCTAATGGCTTCTTGTGAATTTTTGTTTATCTGCCTTTGTCGTCACCACGAACTTACTTAACGTATTTTCATACAGTTTTCGCAGTTTAGTAGATAGGTATAAGTTTAAGTTCAACCTATCTATTCACTCCATTTCGTTTACTTGAAGCAGAGATATGATGCTTCAACACACATTCACAGACTATCACACTGATTTTGAGCAGCTTTTGACAATATTTCATGACCCAATGGAAAATTAATATTTCCTTATTTTGTTTGCATAAATCGTTATTAGTTATAACATCATACTGCAAGTTTAGATCCTCTTTTTGAACGAAAGGAAATAAATATATTTGGTGGTTATAATTGAATAACTATAAAAATATTTGTAAACCATACAATATGGCAAACATGTCTAAACAATTAACTTTGTAACATCTCGCATGCATTATGTGTTATTTTACATGTTTATATAAACAAATAAAAAAATAATTGTGTTCTACATGTTCACACCTGCGCTGCTCACGTTTAATACTTAAGTATGCACGACCTATAGCTTAATTATGTATACTCAATACTTTATTGCATTCATATTGTTATACAAATATGGACTTATAAACAAACTAGTTTATGGCCACGCTTGGCTCGCGAAGAGTATGTTTTTCTCGATAAAAGGTACTCTATGTCCTTTTCTGTACACTTCACAACGTGTATACAAAATTTCAAGATGATTGGTCGAGTAGTTAAGGCATGAAAACGTTACAAACTAATAAATAATCTCACATTCGCATTTATAATAATAGTTAGGATAAAATCATGATGTAAACTATTGGGCACAGTACATTCAGAGTATTAGAGTGCTCCTAATATGCTATGCGGTGCATTGTGTGTCCACGTTAATGATGTCACAGGAAAATGTAGTTTACCCAGACGAAACGTAAACGCCTAGTTTCAATATAGCCATGAACTTTGGAGGTTTGTAGACTTGACAGACATTATGACAATGCCCACCAAGAAAATTTAAACTAAGAACATCTGTAGCTTACAAGTTTTCTTTTTATATTTGAACGCTAAACACTCGGCTTATTGATACTGGCAAGAAAACTATGTACTTTCAACCTTCAACTGTGCAGTCAATTCCGGTACCATATTCTCACTATTTTCGTTCCCAAAAAACAATAAACGAATCCCTTTCAAACAGTACAATGAAGAAGTTTCGTAAATAGAAAGAAAAATCAAATGTATACAGTATCGGGCCCTCGAATTATTATGGAAATCCTCTCGAAGTTGGGGTTAAGCATCGACCCCTCTTGTATCGACGATTTCCCATTGAAACATCTCGATAAGGCTCAGCGAAAAAAATTAGCTTAAAACGGAGAAGAAAAGTACGAATGACGCTTGAGATATATATCTTTTATAAATTCCACGATGACAGCAGAAATGGGAGAAATACCTTTCTATATAATTTGCTGACACAGACGAATTTGAAAGAGATATAGATTTTTTATTGAAAGTTTGAAATAGTCGACGTAATGCATATTTTAAAGTCAACATTGGTATAATTATACATTTAAGAAAAATATTAGTATCTAAAATCTTTTTTTATGGATTTATTGTCAGATATAATAAAACATATTTCGCTATATATGGGTTTAGGTTCTATCTACGTAATAAAGAGTGAGTCTATTGCCATCTTCCGAGCATAGTTCTAGATTAATTAACTATTAGATAATTCAATTTATCTGAAATCGAAGCCTCCAGACGCATTCAGACCATTCATTCATGCTGCGAATTATTAGAACTGTCTTTAAAACTACGTTCGTCATCTTTCGTTTTTCTATCCACAGTCGTCATTCGAGAACATTTGCTTGCCAAATAGTTGTCGACTATGTTATGGTACCAATCTTTATCTATACTTATATAATAAATAGGAAATTTTGTATGTAATTAATGAACAAAAATACTACTAGACCTATTTTAAATTCTCTTCACCATTAGAAAGAGTATCTAGCCAGATATATCTGATGATCCTATAGGATAGAAGTAACATAAGCTTTATAACATCACGCTAGCAAATGGAGCGAAATAGTAATCATAAACATCGGTGAAAACGCGAGGGACAGCTGGTAAAAAATAAATGTATTGAATTTAAAGGTCCCTTTTCTCACAAGCCAGATAGCTGCCCTCACGCGGTACATATATCTTTTTCAGTTGACACTCCATTAGTTCCTTATTCCCACATGAGTTCCCGGCAAAACTACAGTCGAACATACATATAAGAGAATGTTAAGAGATTAACTGGATACAATAGTACGAGCCGTAACCAACGTATAGAAATTCAATAATGGCGGTACCTACTATGTATTTCTGGAGTTACTATTGCAGTAATACCGTAAACGTGTATAGCTTTGAATATTTGCACGATGCTGAACTTTTCGGTAAGTTACTATATATACTCAAATCGGATAGGTTACTATCCGATTTGAGTTGAAGACGGTACTTAAAGATGGCATCTATACTAGCGTTACAAAGACAGAGCATTTGTTTATTCGGAAGCTATGGACTCACCAAACCGATTCTAAAAGTAGTACAGTAATAAAAGGCTGCACTGTCCTTGAGTAACAGTATTTATAATTAGGCCATGATTCTATAAATCGATGTTTTTTTGTTTGCATTGGGTAAATTAAGGCACAAAACAAGCATTTACCTGCCAAATAACCATATATTATATCCAAGGCAAAAATATTATTAAATTAATAAATCGCTTGCTTGTCTGAAAGATTGCAAAGATAAAGCGATACTTTAATTCTGGCACAACGTATATATGTATGTTCAATTCTTATTTTAGTCAATTAGCGATAATACAATATACAACTAAATTTTTTATTTAATTATTCGATGCATATAGTCAAACGTCAAAATTTGACAAAATACCTTATAATATTAGTAACTATCGTCGCAATCGTAGAATAGTATTGCATCTCATAGTAGCAGACTGTCTAATATCGCGAAGGTACAAGAAATTGGAATATCAATATATTCACGACGATCGATTCGTGCAGCAGTAACAGTAGAGCAAGATTAAGATATTCAATCTACTCAGGAGATACCGACGATATCTTCGATTGAGTAAGCTAAGTTTAAGCAACAATAAAGTAGAATACATAGAAAGAAAGGATGCTTTGACGAGATTCCATTTCTGTAAAACTAATGTCATCGGAGAGATCAAAACATATGAAAATTTAATTTATTAACAGAAATATTAATGAAATAAATGTAATTTTTATTAATTTTGATCTTGTCAGTAGCACAGCGGTAATGAAGTCTGCGTCTGCTACGCATGAGGTATTCGGTACGATTACCGGCTCGGGTCAAGTGTTATTGGATATTTCTGTGAAAGATTTCCACGATGCCAATATGAAATGAAAGTAGCCTTTATTTGACCTCTGACCACAACAAAAAACAAAATAATATTATTGAAATATATGTACATGTGCATATAACAGTAATCTGGTTCTTGATAGTTAGGCTGTCTGCCTACATAGGCCTACACTAGTTCCTTCCATGGAAGATGGCAATATGTTCATTAGCCCTTAAGAATTTCAATTATGATAATATCAGCCCTGTATATAAACTGCTCAACTGCTGAGCATGGGCCTCTTCTCAGTATAAGAAGGGTTAGGCCATAGGCCACTTCGCTGATCCAATGCAGATTGGCAAACTCTCTCTCTTCGAGATCATTATGAAGAACTCTCAGACATGCAGATTTCCCCATGATGTTTTCCTTTACCGTTAAAGCAAGTGACAATTAACTTTTTAATACGCACATAACTTCGAAAATTCAGAGGTTCGCGTCTCGATTGAACTCGAGACCTCTGTATGGCAGAATAATAGTCTCCCATTAGGCTACCGCTTTCAATTACACCTGATTTATTAGAAAAAGAAACATAAAAGATAAAAAAATATAAAATTGGGTCTACTGCTTCTTCCATGTATAGTGACAATAACTCTGTGTTGTGAGCTATATCGTGTAGTTGCCGTTTGGGACACCGCGAGCGTCTCACCGCGCTCTGAATGGATTGCAAAATCTATATGTGTAGGCTTTAATACTCTTGATACTTTATCCTTTAGAAAATAATAAATCTGAGGTAGAATGCCGGTCCTAATATTGTAAATGTAAAAGTTTGTGAATATGTTTGACTGTGTGTTACTTTATTTATCATCATCGGGTAAACCGTTGAGCGGATTGGGATAAAATTTAGCGTATCGATAAACCAGGGCTTAGAGAGAAAGAGCACTTTTATCCCCATATCTTAAGATTGATTGTAAACGGTCAGCCGTCCAGTAATTTGGGTTAGAAATTACTAATATTATTACTTTTATCAACTCCTTTAGATAAGCTTAATAATTGTGTTGCGAGTGAGCCCACGTCAGTAGTGTAATAGACGGAGATCGAACACATCACATCTCGTTAGTCCTGAGGCAATTTTTTAATGGAATTAGTATTGCATAGGCATCTGCTTAGCTCGATCAATCTATCAGTTATATTTCGGATTTTATGAACACTGATTTGAAAATCTAACTTGGTTTCTATACCTGTGAACGCATTTAGAAACTGCAATACAGTGCAGTACGCTAATACAGTACAGTTAAATTTACGACTACTTAACAATATCTTAATAACACATTTAGTCAACATAAAAAATATAGGCAATGACTTAGTATCTTAATGAGGCATTGTTTTACGACTAAAAGTAATAGTAAACAATTTTATTGCTTTGTGAATGTATGAGAAATATTTCAGGATACCGTAGTGAAGGAGATGTCACGTAAAATTGACGTGGAATATCAGTTAAGATTAAACTAATTCGTCTATAACAAAGCTTTGTATAACCAGAGATAGCTGAGGAAAAATTGTCTTCTTGTTATAAAATCCAATTATAACTAGGGAGCTAATTGTTCTAGCCATGTGATGAACTTCATATTGGAAGTACTAGTGCGTATATCGAATAGTACTTAAATAGAAATAGTTTTCTTACAAAATTGTTGTAACTTTGGTTAGTAAATAAATATTCTATGATAAGCTGTTACTGCAGCCTATGATCACTTTCTTGAGAAATGCAGTAACGATGTTTTACTTATAGGTTGACTTCCACGTATGAGATTTCCCGGGCGAGCCAGATCATCGTTACGGCACAAAATACTTGGCAACGTCAGATTGTCTCTCGTTTGCTAATAATAATTTTCTTGGTTCATCTGTCACATGATATAAATCAAGACAGTATTATTGTTCCGACATAAAATATGACAGGTTCTTTTGTTTCGCTTTACAATCATATTTTATAGTGGTCAAAAGGTTTCGTTTGTCTTCAGTTTAGGTAGAAAGCACGCAGCATCGAACACTGTCTTTAATAGTTTTTAATATGTAGCATTGTATCGCTTTGTTTTATCGTCTCCTATATCTATGTATATATTCTTGCTTATCTCTAGATGAGCCAATAATTGAGATCCCCTACGAATAACAATGAGCTATATGTGTGTACACAGCTTTCGTACCAGTACCTGTGGTCACCAACAGCATTATTCAATTTTTGTGTTTTAAAATGAATGTATACAAAATACTGTTTTTATAATCAGTGCTACAAATGACAACAGATTATTGAATTGTGCAAAAAGATAAAAAAATAAGTTCTAATAATATAAAAATTAAACTGGTTAGTAGGCAAAATATTTTTAACCAAAGTGAACAAATATGTGTTTGGAGCTAGCTTCGGGCTATCTTTAAGTGTGCGATGTGAAATATTGACCTATGGGTGCAATTTTACTACAAATATTTTTTTTTTATGATTGCTTTTAATAACTCGTAACCACCATGTCCCTGACCTAGGACCATGAATATTTTATATGGTTAAGCGGTTGGTCGAGTCCGCAAGTTTAAGTACTGCGTCATAACAACAAAAAAATATATTTATAATGATGCGAGCTAAAAGTCCGATTTATTGTAAGGCCGTTACCTGAGCTGTATGCGTTTATTGGTATAATAGTAATTTATGAGTATAAAATAAGTAGGGCACGGCAGAGTACTAGGGTAATTTTGCGCTTACGGCACAGTCAGCTTTTTTTAAGTATTGTGCTAGGATGACTGACGTTGGCTTTGGAGATAGTTTACCATCACCTGATAGTAAAGTATCTCCAAAGACCATACATACAATTGTTTGCCACTATAAATATTATTATTCAAATAATAAGTTTTTGTTGACCTCTTGATTCCGTTATTCGTGAGATATGAGGTCAAATAAAAGACCGTGACCTTAAGTTAATGCTTCTGCTTAATGCGCTAAGCCAAAGAATTAATAAACGTTTTATTATACCTAATTTATTTTTAGTACCTATCTATAAAAATGAATTCAAAATACTGGACGATGTATTAGTATTTAAATGCAATTTGTGATGAATGGTGTTTTTGTCATTGATTTTGACGAGCTTAAGAGTTATGCATATTAAGAACGTATTAGTTAAAAATTAACGTGTTAAGTCATGATAGCAATACTACACTTCTATAAATATTTATAGATGTGTGTAATCCTTGTTTCTTTTGTATTCTTTCGACGACAGGTGAAATCCTTCTATTTAAAAAAGAATTCTACTTAAAAACGACTCTCGCACTAGCCATAATTCCTCTATCATGGGAGACCTTACAAACATTTAAAATAACAGACATAAAGATGGACTCCAAACTCGTAACGACTACTAGTGGGTCACACAAATATCAATAAGTCCGGTGTCTAATTCGAACCAGCTACACCCACCGCTGTGACAATTCGCGGCGACCATTGCACCATCCGTGCAATATCTTTTTTCATTGCTGTCACTGAAATAAGGGTTAAAAAAGTTAATAACTTTATCAATTACAATTTAGCGGTTTTTACACAAATTTAGTTCGACAGGTCAACGATTTGAAAAGGTCATTTGACTTACACCTCGCCTTATGCGCAAACATTGACTCTCAGCTTGCAGTAAACACAAACAACAAATGCCTTTAACAACCTTCTACATACAAATTATTTCGTAACAGAGTCAGTCCTTCACATTTAAGCAAGTATCAAGACTCATAGCGCGTACTACAAAGATGAATGGAGCGATTAACTTCGGAACAACCTTGATTGGTGGTGCGACGACTGTCGCACGACAATCGTGCGATTGAATTGCGACAAAACGCAAGTGGACAAAAGCTTAGGTTCGTTTATTCATGTTTCAAATTAATAGCGCTTATTAGCTGGGCGTGATAAAATGATCGTCCTCATCGTAGTAACTGCTGATTGATATATCTATACTAATATTATAAAGAGGAAAGATTTAATTTTTGTTTCTATGTTTGTTACAATTTACCCCAAAAATGAACGAACTGATTTAAAAATTCTTTCACCTTTTGAAAAAAAGCCTATGTTACTCGGCTTTGATTTTTAAAAAGTACTGTTGCCAACGTAACTTAACCTAACCTACTTTTATGCAAGCGTAGCCACGTGCAAAAGTTAGTAAAATATTTTTTGAAGACAGCTCCGGCATTATGAATAATTCCTCTGTAGGAAATTTCACAAACATTCAAACATACATAGATTCACGTCTGTTTCCCAAATGGGTAGGCAGAGACTATGGATTTCTATTTGCTACAATCCAGACACACTTCTCTGGCTTCATTTACTTTCATAACATTCCTCATACACGCTCGCCGGTTTAAGGTGCTCTTAACCTGGCCTTTATCCAGAACGTCTCCGATCTGATCAAGAAACGTTCGCCCGGGTCTTTCCCTTGCGACTGTTCCATTCACACTGGCCTTATAAACTTTATTAGTCAGTCTTTTCTCGTTCATTCTAAATGCATAAACCAGCTTAACATACCCTTTTCTATTCAAACATTCAAACAATGGACACAAGAAGCACCCATACTCGAAACAACTGTTTGTAGATCATACAAATTTTTGTCCCGTGTAGGAATCGAACCCACAACACGTGGCGCGATGGCAGTGGCGAGGCACCCACTTAAATCACTATGCTATTTGTGCAATTAACCAATATTAATCACCACCAAGGATAATTACTACAAGTCATACATATCTTTAGAAATACTTGGAACAAGGGATTTTTATTTTCCTATGAGCTCATAGTAAATACTTCTGGGGTTTCCTAGTATGTAATTTACACACTTAATCCGTTAAGAAAATAAATGATGTTTACTTAACATATAAATAATTAAATAGGTGCTGGATGTCGTATTAAAGAAGCGGTCGCGTATTCACTTCCTCTGTGCCGAGTATTGTGGATTTGAATCCTATACAGGACAAAAAGTGTTCTACAAATAATTGTTCCAAGTCTGGCTCCTGTCTCCGGCGGCACTGAAGTTAATATTAAATCTAATGTAATGTTTAAAAGAAACAGGATTGCAGAGGTTGCACAATCTCATGAAAACGTAAATCCAAACTTATGTTATGTGACCAACGAGATAATTTAATTTATTTTATTTAGGTCCTTCACAGCTGACAATTAATATTAATAAAATTATAAATAAGACAGTACGCCAATTACGAAGAACACAATAAAAACTAATTATTACAAGCAAGAGTAAACATGTAAATCTAAATGTAATTTCAAACGATTATTCCGTTGGCCCATATTTCATAATGTTGTCGTGTCTGAGTGTGACGGTGTATGAGGCTGTGTATGGATGAATGAGGATGTGTGCTCGTGTGTATACCAGTGAGTATGTCAGTGAGTGCACTTGTATATTTTTATACCTGCATGCAATTTGTTATTATTTTTTTTTTAATATTGTGTTAGTGGTAATTATTTAATGAATATTTCTATTTTATTGTACATAATATTAATAACACGTCTTATTCTATCATCATATTGGCATAAATATTATATTTCTAAGTAATTATAAATGCGAATGTATGTTTGTTTGTTACGCTTTCACGCCATAACTACTCCACCAGTCATTATGCAATTTCGCATATACGTTGACAGGGAAAAAGGACATAAGGTTCATTTCATCCAGAAAAACGTTCGCCTGCAAACCTTTTTTTTACGTATGTGAATGCCAATTGGCGCATACGTCTCCGCAAAGGGCGGGCGAAGGAGTTGCGTCGGACTCACCCGGGGAAAGATGGTGACATCCCGGTCGTACCGGCTAAACCTACCACGGTGTTCCTCGATGTTATCAGAGTCGGCGGAGCCATGCGAATCATTTTCACATGCGGAGCGCGGTCCACTGTTACTCACCTTGACTAACCTACATTTACGTAAGCGAAGCCGCGGGCAAAAACTGGTAATAAAATAAACATATTAGCGAATTATTTATTTAAATAAGTATATTGATTTAGTATCTCGTAGAATTCCCCGCGCCATACTTTACAACACGTGACTATTTTGCTCTGGTGCCATCAACTCGTGACAAAACTGCCTTTTTAATATGTATTTGATTATTTCATTGCCAAATTAGTAAAAATTAACTAGGTAATCAATTCAATAGAACAAATATCTGCTGTCAAAACACGTTTATTTAAGAGCTAGCTGTTATCTGCGGTTTCATCCACGATTATCCATTTATCAATTAGAAGATATTATCCGCGGCTCCGCACGCGGCAATGTGTGTGTATATGTTAGTAACAGTAGATTTTTCTGGATAAAAGGTATCCTATGTCCTTTACGTTTCCCTGACAACGTGTATACTAAGTTTCATGGTGATCGGTTGAGTAGTTAAGGCGTGAAGGCGTGACAAACAAACCTACAAACTCACATTCGCAGTTATAATATTAGTGAGTATTATTATATTACTATAGATAAACGTGTTTTATAAATGCCTACCTAATGATTTGAAATTAATACAATGCGATAAAAAATCACATATTATTTCATCATCTACATTTTTTACATACATGGTTCGCGCGTTGGTTTAAGTATTGACCTATTAACACATTTATTTGATCGAAAGGGCACTTATTTTATTTATTATATTTCCGGTTAGGCAGTACGTCATAATATCTTATTTTGGGTACCAGAGTTTATCATAAACATCAAATATCGTTTTTGTGACGCTGTTAATGTATTTTTGTGCCAAATTAAGAAATAGATCTTATTGTTATTATAATTTGTTTCTTTTTCACGAGTATTTACCTAATACGTTAAGGAAATACCCGGCCCTTTAGGAGGCTTACACGGGGACTTGGATCCAATATGCAGAGACCCTTCGAGAGTTTTAGTTTAAAGTGAGGGGTTGTTCCGTGTTCATCCTATAACGTCTCATCCTATTTCTTTACTCATCTTAAACTAGTACTCCTAACCGATCCGATTACAATATTTTAATAAAGTGTGGCAAATATTACCGAAAATAGTATGGACAGCAAAACAATCTTTAATATTTTATAAGAATATTATATATTGAATAGTTATTTTCCTATTTGTATAAATAACATATTTGCTTCACACTTCTACACTCAATATTAGGTTATGTTAGGATCCTTCTTAAACCAATCCCAAAAATAGGAGCCCCGTCGACTTAGTTTGATCTATTTAAATATACACATGGGTGATCAAAGTGGAATAATCCAATTTGCTGTGCAATTAGTATTTTTAGTAAGCATAATATTTTGCTGTGCAATTAGTATTTTTAGTAAGCATAATATTTTGCTGTGCAATTAGTATTTTTTTGATCTGCAGTTATATACTACCCGTTTTTACATAAGTACCCTGTATACTTTCATATGCATTTAGTAAAAAGCTCTTATTGACATTTCAAACAGACACTTCAATTTTATTATTTTTATGTGTAGATTACGAAAGCAGTATTTTTTGTTCAGACCGTCAAAACAAAACTTAGAGCTTTTAGGTGATCTCGTAATCGGTTGAGCTAGGAATACTTATAGAGAATCAATAATTAAAAATTGAAATAATTGAATAATTGCTGGCGGTTGAGTAAGGAACGTAAAGAGATTGAGTTTGAGCAAAAAATAGAGTAGGATGAAACGTCATCGGATGAATCCGGAACAACCCAAAGTGAGATAGGACACATACCGAGACACTAGCCGCGGCAGGCGTAGGAGACTATTGCTACATATGGAACTTAATTATTCTGGTCTATGGGAATGTGTGTTAATTGGTTTGGTATTATTATTATATTAATAATATATCTTGCTGGTTCGACCCCACTCCGAGCATGTTTGTACATAGATGCATATATAGTCTCACGACTAATATAGTAGTAAGACTACACGTTAGCAGAAGTATATTACCACCACGATTTGACAGTTATGTTTTCTTCTCCTATCTTTATTTTTAAATAAGGGCTTTATCCACAAGGTTCGCCAACCCCATCGTACTCTATCATACACAACACAGCATTATCTTAGTATTTACATTACGAGAATTATTAATGATTATTGCGGCAAACTTCAACCAAAACACGCAACCCCATTGCAATTTTCGACTTTGGATTCGCCAAAATACTTTGAATAAGCCCAATATCCAGATATTCTTCAGTTATTGTTTAATAGAGAGCGAGCCTTTTGTCGTTTAGTTCCAGACTAAGTGCTGCTAGTGAAACTTTCTTCACAAACAAGCCATTAAATCTTTGCTTGATCCGGGTATGGAATCTTGTTGCTGATGTAGTTTCAGTTCTACCCACCCACCATTCAAGGCAGCGAGTTGGCAAACCGTGGTAGATTTAGTCGGTAGTACCCGGGACGTTCGATTTTTTCCCGGGTGAGCTCGATATACCCTCTCCGCTCCCCTTTTCCGCGGAGAGGAATGCGTCAATGCTGTCCTCCAGGTTCAAAAAAGATTATCGAACCTTAATCCTCATGCATAGCAGTTGCATTTATAACCGATACGTCACCGAGGTTGACTGCAGATATGGCGGAGCGGTTTAAGGGGTCGCCTCGCCACTGCTGCCGCGCTGAGTGCTGTGGGTTCGATTCCCCACATAGGACAAAAATTTGTGTGATCCACAAATGGTTGTCCTGAGTCTGAGTGTCATTTGTGTCTACTGCTTCAATGTTTGTCAAGTCCCGACAAAGGAATTATTTCTAGTGCGGAGTTGTCTTTTTTAGAAAAATAGACTCATTTGTGTCATCCTTAAATCACTGATCTAGACGGAGTTCTGCTTAACCCTCCAGTATTTACAAGCGTAATGATATATCATGTTGTAATAATATATACGAAATAAGCTCACGGTACATTTTACTTGATCTATCTATACTAATATTATACAGAGGAAAGATTTGATATTTTGTTTGTAAGGATTTAACTCGAAAACTACAGGACCGATTTAAAAAATCTTTCACAACAGAAATCTGTATTATCACCGAGTAACATAGGCTATATTTTATTTTAAAAAAATCATATACATAATCTAAATTATCCTACCCTACTTTTACTACCCACGCGAGAGAAGCCGCGGGCAAAAGCTAGTCAGGTAATAAACCAAGTTGCTTAATTAAGCGCCTGTTAAAATTATTATAGCAGTTACACGCGTATGCAAAAACACAACATTCGATTACAGTCATTTCATTAGGGTGTAGATATAGTTTTTAATTGTTAAGCAATTTCGTTCTTCGAGTTATAGGAATGAGAGTATTTATCAATTCGTTCTGCATTAAAATAAAATTGAATTCTTAGCAAGTAGCCATATTTTTTGTTAGAAATATATATCACAAAAACAGCAATAAGCTATAAATAATATATTACTACTATCATTGTGTTGTATTTCTACGGTATGTTGAAAATCCAAAGTACCTTAGGGCGAGATTCTTAGTCCATATAAAAGATCGGATGAATCGATAAAGCCGCACGTTTCTATCTACACTAATATGGTAAAAATAATATTTGTATTTTTGTGTTTGTTTGATACCAAAAATCTCAAAATTATTCACTATTCGAAAGTTACTTTAACTGATTAGTAGTATTATAGAAGTTATTAGTACTAACATAGGCTATATAACAACAAGCTACGAGCCATGGAAGCGAAGCATTAATGATAAACGTGGGTCAAACCGCGGGCGATACCTAATTTATTCATAAAAGTAACTGTATCAATACCGGTGTGTGGTTCAATCACCTATTAGTATATCTATAAATTATTTATTAATGTTACGATGCAAGGAGTGTCACATGCTTTGCATGCAACGTTTGTATTACTGTAAAATATAGCATGCATAACTACTCTTATAGAGTCTCTATGCTCTTAGCAAGAGAATGTTAGCAACCGATATGTAAAAGACAGATCAACGCAAGCTTAGCTAATCAGGCAACCAAATTACATGTCAACTGCTGTTTGGCTGGCTGAATTAGTAACAGTTTATCAAATCACTTGATATAATTTTAAGTTTGAGTTTGACACATCGTTAGTTGGCTTTTCCGAAACGGGGTGACAATCTTTGTTTCTTAACTTGCAGACATTGCCTTTTATGAAGGGTTGCAAGCAGCCATAGGTAATGATAAACGAACTTCCACGCAAAAAAGCACTTTAACTTATTCACTTTCACATTTATGATGTTTATAAGGTAAACCAGAGCCGAAAATGTTGGCAAATTCAATTTTAAAACCAAATTTTCTTATTTAAAATTGGATTACGTCTAAGCAAACCCGTTTATAAGATGTAGTCGTCACAAACAATTTCGCATGAAGGCATTTCGAGTTGGGCTCTACAATTAAATCGGAGTTCTGGAATGAAAACCGCAACGAACACCAGTGAAGTTATGCTTTACCAAAGCTTCGTTCTCAAAAGAGTTCGATTCAAATGAACTTAGTTAAGATTTGCCCGACTTTTAACTGTTAAAAGCTTGATTATTTAATTAAAATTTTGCAAAACAAGTTTCTTTGGTTACGGGAAAGTTTGTTTCTTGTTGTCAGGGTTGAAATGAGATTTCTGATTCCGACGTAGCAATAGGTATGGCTGTTCCTTTTAAGTGTATTATTTAATTTGTATTTCGGTTTTAGTTTTCAGTTTACAATTGACTTTTCTATGAAGATTTGATCAGAATTTAGAAGACCATCACCGATGCCAATTTCTATTAGCTCCATTTTATCTGTTGCATATATTCTTATTTTACAAAGATCATGGTGAAAGATTACCTTTTATGGTGAATATTGAAAGTTCCAATCGTGGTAGTTAACTAAGTCCCCAAATATATAATACTTTTATACATACATACAATACATTTGTTTTACTCCTATCGTATTGATAAATATGATAGGATTTGTTTATCTGCATCGACTTCTGGCTTGTTTAAATACTTCTGAGAATGTAATGGAACAAGGTCCCAAACAATAATATTGATTTATTTGTGTATCATAATTTTGATCCACTACTGACCTTAAATTCTCAAACTTGTCTTTGATCTTTAGATTAACCGATTTGAGATGTAAATGTCCATCCTTGCTAAATTGATTCTCACACTGTGAGAATTTTATGGATGGCGTAACAGGCAAGCGGTTGCCTAGCAACTGTCATAGCGCGGAGCGGTGTGGGTTCGAATCCTATATCGGACAATTGTTACACAAATAATTGCTCCGAGCCTGTATATTTTTCTTGATCCGTTAACTGTAGATTTGTAAAATCCTCGTGACGTAGGGCACGAACTCTAAGCAGGAAGCGTATTTTAAAAAGCAAAGATAAAATATAGGTCTGAATTTTCCCTGAGAATATCGCACAGAGTCAACATAGTTTGCAATATCTAATTATATTAGGTGAAATTATTAAAAAACAGAAAAAAATATTAGAAAACAGCTGTTTAGACCTCCAAAAATAATTTGGATTTGTGATTTCATTTCAAGTGAGCTAAACAAATACCTTTCAAATTGAGAATTACCGCTTTTAAACGATAACGACTACCAACAATCAAATTAACATGATCCCGAACTCTTTTGTCAGGGTTAAAGGAAATTGGGTCCTAAATACCTACTAAACGTTTAATGGAATTCGAAGAGACGGGTTAAGTCAACCGGTTGATTTCAGATTTACAATTCAAATGTAACCATAATGATCGCTGATAGGTTATTTTCTTTTCTCGTGTTGTTCCAAATTGATTTTGAACACCGTAATTGAAATGTGTCAAGTTAGGATTTGTAATATCTGAATAGAAGTGTTAAGAAATGAAATACATTTTATAGTATTTTTTTATTAGATGGAATGTATCAATACGTATTAGGCGAAAATAGGAAATCCACGATCAGTTTTAACTTGAGAGCCTAAAATATTGTGATATATTTTTTTGTTATCATGTATAACATGTATAAGAAAGAGTATATGACGACTTCATTTAATCAAGTATCGCAAATTAAATTAAGGCTGTATTAGCAATAAGAATTTGCCGGCAGTAAATCCAATACCACCTAGGGCGAGCCAGAAATCGTAACTAAGATTATTGCACTAGTTTGGCAAATGCGTTTGCAAAACGCCTAAAGTGGATTGATCAAGTGGATCAACTACAGTATTATACAGTTCGTCAATATTCGACTATCGATAATTAATATATGGTACACTTATATACCACAGTAATTAATCTAGTATAGATAAAAATACAATAACGGCAAAATACTGAAATGATGTTTAATTGACGATTTAAAATAGAGGCTGTGAGTTTGTTGCAGGTTTCTTCTCATAGGCTCAACCCTTTGCCTGAACCAAGCAACTAACCTAAATGTCAATTCAGTAACTTCACAAAACTCATCAACTCATAAACTTTGACTTTCATAAGTGTTACTTTGTGAACTAAATGAATAAATGATATAATTTCTATGACTATAACTTTGAAAATCTGCAGCTGTGCAATTTTGCAGCACTTGCGATTTTTTGATATTTTAATCTAGACATCTGTATTACCTTATTCAATTAAATAATGATTTTGTTACAGGTTTAAATGGAATCAACACGCAGACAGAAGAAACACAATCGGTCGAAGCCACAACAGTCGACTCCAGTTACACACCCAGTACAGAAAACAGACAAAATAGGAACCAGAACATTAGTTCAGAATTCGTGGAGTCAGAAGAAACCACCGGCAATATTTTTAACCAACTTAAGCCCAACGAAGCTATTGAGAGTGCTTCCAGAGTTCTAGTAGCAACAAAACCAAATAGCACCGCTAATGAATTGAATTTTGAACGCCAACAGAAAAATCTTACTACTCCAGTGAAACATCCAGTGAAGGAATTGAAGTTAGATGAAGCAAGAAAAGTTATAAGTAGAAATGTGAATGATGCTAAAATTAGAGCTCATGTAAGGTACGATGAAGTTACAGGAGAATTGATTGATGGAGACCATCCCTGTCATAGAGAATGTAAAGAAGGTGAAGAACCAATGATTTGTTATTATCATTTTGTGCTTGAGTGGTATCAGACTATGAGCAAAGCTTGCTATAATTGTCCTTTCAATGAAACTGACTGCTCAAGGCCCGATTGTATCCCTGCTGACGGAATGAATCGTGCTTTAAACGTAATCAATAGAAAAATGCCGGGTCCAGCCGTAGAGGTGAGTTGTGAATATTTTAAAACTTTTCTCATATTTTGTAGAGAAAATATTTCGTCCCAAATTGTATGAAAGCTTTGTTTAGTGTTGGTGCGATGCAAAAATTTAAAATGAAATATCTTATTATTTATTTTTGTTAGTTCTATAGTTTTAGTATCGTTTTCAAAGTATAGCATGATTGTTTTTATACGTATTAAGCATTGCTTTTTATCTACAAAAGAATCTATAATATTATTATTAGAAACTTTAGTAATATTGTCTTCTATTTACGCGAATGTTATTCATTGAAATTAAACTACTATATACGAATTTTATCGCGTTGTTTATTTATCATTGTATTACATAATTTTGAAAACTGTTACACTACTACTACTATTGAATTTTACTAATTTATAAGCTAATAAAATTATTTAAACTATTAAAACTATTTATATTTAGGTTTACACTTTCCCCGACGTTTCGGTTGATTTTTAGCAGCCATGGTCACGGGGAGACTATGATGGTAGTCGTCTCAATGTTCCAGTGGAGTTATTTCAAAGAAACATAATTTAGTCATTGGTGTTTCTATTTACGCAGAATGAGCTCAAAGTATCATAAACACGGGTAGACTTCATGATACTTTGAGCTCTTAGAGAGAAAGAAACTTTAGTGTTTATATTCATGGAGTCATGATATAAAATAGTTTTTAGTTTGCACATACTAGTCGTAGAATTTTTATTTATTTTAACGTATATTCCTACGCTGTTGCGAGTGAAGGCAATTATAGAATGAATTACAGTTTGCGCTCATATAAATTGTAGGAGTCAACTGCGCTAATCTAGTTATACAAGTTTCACTGGAAACATCCTATAACATATGCATTTGAATACTGAGTACAAAGAATTTGAGTTAGTTTTTAACTTATTAGCTGTTGCAGTATAAATAAATTACTTCTATTTTATGAAAAAGTTTGTTCATCCATGACGCAGAGCCAGAAATAGCTTAGTTGGTAAAGCAACGACATGGATTTTTGAAATCGAAGAGTCGTAGGTTCAAGGCCCGTCTCATGGATTGTCATTTATCTCTGTTATAATATACTATATAAATAGCATGGAAAATGCTTCCTAATATACCCAAATGTTAGACGTAGCATCGCAACTAAAACTCACCAATATAAATCCTAATATGTTGTTTTTAAAAAGCTTTATACTATAAATCAATTGTATGCAGATGTAATCTTGCAATTTGAAACATGTGATACAATATCGAGAGGAACTAAATATATCTCGGTAGGTCAGGCAATCACTTATCCTCCGCTGATCACCGACCTAACAGTGTCTTCCTGTGCCATTATCGTATATTCTATTCAATAAATGTTCACACATCTATATTTCAGGTATGTCAACACGACCGGGTGATCGTCGATGTAGAAAACGATCTGATGACGGAAGGTACGACAGTGCATTGGCACGGGCAGCATCAGAGAGGCACGCCGTATATGGATGGAACGCCTTACGTCACGCAGTGTCCTATAGTGCCGGAGACTACATTCAGGTACATTGTTAAAATATACATATATACGTAATCTCACGCCTAAATACCCAAATGGGGTTAGTAGAGGTATATTTCATCCACTTCGCTAAGGTTTCAGATCCTACGTAATAGATATAGACCATGGGACTATTCCAGTGGACAGAATATCCCAATAACCCCTTTTTGACTGAGAAATCAAATCCTAGGCATCATGTCAGCAGTCGCATAGCTACGGCAAAAGCGAGTTTAATTAAAACCCACTTTAATTTGAATTTACGTAATAAAGTTATTTTATGGGAGCAATATATTATACTCATCAATTTGCAACCAACCAGGTGATGGATGCTAATACCATGACACAAGATGCAAACATTACAAAGATTTAGATCCTCAGCAAAGCTCAACGTATGCTATCTTTCGTGCTACGTAACTCAAAGCCTTTTAAGCAAGTGGATTCATTGATCACGCTGTATTGCTGCCTGGTGAGAAGTATTGTTGAGTACTGCTCATCAGTATGGGCTCCAATATATAATACACACATAGACCGAATTGAGGCAGTACAGAAACGATTCGTTAGAGCATTATGCACGAAATACGGTCTCAGGCGTAAAATACCTATTTACGTAAACCGACTTCAAAAGTTTCAGTTGTTGAGTCTAGAAAGAAGGAGATGGGTGAGCGATCTGTGCATTTTATATAAAATTATAAACGGCTCTATTGATAGTACTCTGATAAATCAAATTCATTTTAAAATACCAACACGATCCGTGCGCATTCCACAGTTGTTTAGCATACCTAGGAGAAATAATAATGTATCTCAAAACAGTCCACTTATTAGATTATGTAAACAATATAATCATGTTTGTTCTAAATTAGACATTTCTCATGATAGTTTTTATATCTTCAGAAAGGCCTTATGTACAGAAATGTTGTCTTCCAATCAACTCTAAATCTTTAGCACTTGTATTAAATTTAAAACTCAGTATCTTAAACTTAGTTCATTGTTTAATTGTATTTATTGTTTCTGGTATTTGTTCCTTTTATTAAATAACGAAGCTTGTTAGTTACTACTGAATGCTGTGTACAGTTGTAATTGAACACCAGATTTATGACTTGTATTTGGTCACATTTCTTTTATGTAATTATTGATCTGATGTTTGTATCTGTACCTAATAAATAAAATAAAAATAAAAAAAAATTAAATCCTATAATGAAGTAGGCAGAGATGTATTAATACATTTAGACGCACGGTACTGCTTAATAAGTGACCACAAGCCGCGGAGTATATTTCCAGATTCATGTTTACAGTTCTAAAAACTATAATGGATATGGTAATATAATACAAGATTAAATTTGGCTACAGTCCTGTGTAAGTTATTTATCCACTTGAACTCTAGATGTGACAAGGGTGGCAATTTTAATAATATCGATGTAATATCAGCCCTCTAAATGAACTGTCCCCCTGTTGGCCATGGGCCTTTTCTCAATTGGAAAAGGTTTGGGCCATAGTCCACAACGGGTTGGCAGACTTCACATTTCTTCGAGAATATCATGGAAAACTCTGAGCTATGCAGTTCCCTATGTTTTCCTTCACCATGGTAGATTATTATAGTACTTTTTATTTCTTGTAGATACCAGTTCAATGCGACGCACGCAGGCACACATTTCTGGCATTCTCACTCAGGTATGCAACGTGCGGATGGCGCGGCTGGCGCGTTCATTATCAGAAAACCGAAGTCGCAGGATCATCATGGCGATATGTATGACTATGACAGGTAAGATTAATATTATGGGTCTGTTAGTTTTATTTTATAGAACACTCTAGACTGCACGTGTTGTGCTTGTGGTAGACTTTATAAACAATGACACTGATACAACAGGCGTATTAAAAAATCATTAGAAGCTGGCTTTTAGAAAAGTCCTAAAAAGGCTAGTAAGTTAATAAATGTTTCATTAAACTCATTATTTATAAACGTTCTGTAAACCTTCGTTATCTACAAATCTTAATAAGGCACAAAAGCATTATTATGAATTATACTTTTTGGACTAACAAGCTAAAAACGCACATATAGACATATACACAGATATTATTGTAAAATTTAAGTAATTGCCAATAGCAATAAACTATAATTACCAAGTACCAAAATGCCGCATGGACGAAGTTCAAGCATCAATACATTTATTGACTAATGCAAATACAAAAAGATTACTTCACCGCCCGTTATACATTTACAAACTTTCACTAAAACAAATCTTATTACACCATTTACGACTCTACGCGACATTTCGAGTCTCAAATTAAGGCCATTCAAGCTCTCAAACAGAACATTGTAGTCGACAAATCTTATTACGTGAACTGCAAACTTGCAGGTTCAAACCGAGTCAATATTTATTGTACACAACTACAGTCGGTCGGCGAGACAGGTGTGATCCAACGAGCTGCTTGCTCAGCAAAAAATACACTCGCTTTTATTCTTTAACAGCCTTTTGAAGTCCAATAATGTTGATATTCAGAGGGCCAATTCTCGTAAAAAATCTGTTAAAAATATAGTATTTTAAAGATATTTTATTACGAAATTCTGTACTTGGCTTTGTTTATTTAGAATCTTGTGTTAGGATATAAGTATTTGAATATTATTTTATATCTCCTGGTATTTGACTTTCGGCAAATATACATGAATAAAAATTGTATACAAATTGTAAAACTAATAAAATAAGCAATCATTTCAAAGAACGAAATCAAGTTGGATGAAGCTATTAGTATTTTTGATGGAAAAGTCTTCATACTGCAAACATATACTACTTAGGTTTACGTCTATATCCTCGAATGGCAGTCTTTATGTTTATCCCAGGCAGTGGTGTATGTATCATTTCGTCAGCTATGAGCTTAGGTCCTACGTAATACAGGGCTTTTATAGTCAAATGACGGAGTCTAGATCTGTGCCGAATTCGACACAGATCTAGACTCCGTGCTGCAACTGGGCATTCCATTAAACGAACCTTATGCATATGCAGATACCTAATGCATAGCAGATGCATTAACTACAGCTGCCGGTATACTACGTCATCAGCGCTATGCATCATCCGTACAAATGGTTTGCAAGTATTGCATAAACCTATTAACCAAAATCCCTCTTATCCTTACAGATCAGAACACGTAATGTTAGTGACAGATTGGATCCATGATTTGGCCATTGGGATGTTTACCGACCATCATCACTCGTCAGGAGACAACAAGCCTCCAACATTACTGGTTAATGGAGTGGGCAGGTTCAAAGTCTTCAACAACGATACGGCGAAACCAGTGTATATGAAGGCGGCCAGATTTAACGTAGAACAGGTGAGTTTTTTTATAGTTGTTGGTGGTAGATGAGCCAGTGATCCAGCTGATGGTGAGCAGTAACTGCTGCTAATGGACATGGCTGCGATGTCAGGAAGCTTGGTTGTCCAAGCCGCTGTCTACCGTGAACCACATAGGTGATTTCAAATTCAAATCTTTATTGCTTTGCCACAATGTAGTAGATATATAATGAAAGATGGTAGACTTTATAGTGTGTGGCTTTTTTAGAAGCACATGGTTTTCCGTTTTTCGTTTTAGGCGATATTGATTTATTTTATAATTATATTTCTCATTAAAAAAACTTTGCAAAGCAAAAAGATCGTGTTGGGCTAGTTATTCCTGAGATTAATGCGTACAAACATACAAATGTTAACTTTATAATATTGGTAGGTACAGATGTACTCTTTTGAAAGGATTACAGTAAGTAAAAGAGAACTTTTACTTTTATTAGTTACATATTGTGGAGATTTATTTTTAGACTATTAGGCTCCTTTGTAACGTAATAATTCTATAAATTTCTTACAAAAATGTAATATGAATGTTTTCGAACAAAAAACGGACGATGAGAATGTACAGTAGATACTCTTTTAAATGAAAGCACGACTGAATGAAGTTTAGCGAATATGCCCACGATCTTATCTTTATCAGATGATATGACGTCGTCATGGTATTTTGGTAGGGAATTATCAGTTCTGAGAAAAGTTAAGAATAGAGCTAATCTTGTAGAAACCATACTAATACCTATATTTAGCTATAATAGCTAGCTATACATAGACTGTGGCATGTTGTAAAACATACCATAACATATCTTCAGTAGAAAACAGACAAAAAAATTCACTATTAAAATAAAATATATATTTCAAAATATATTTTTAACGGATATTAGCTATTTTAAGATCACTTCACGATTGAGATGTACAGTTGTATACCACCTTGAGGTGCTCGTGACCATAGCTACTAAAAGCATCAGAGAAAGTGTAAAATCCATACAAAATAATTTTATTTCAAAATGTAATATTAGCATAAACGACGAAAACTATTTTTCAGACTTACTATTTCAGAAAGAAACCCCCTTTTTCTGATGCTTTATTTTCAACTATTGCAATCAGTCACCATAAACCCTGGCTAAGCTTAGCGTAGTTTCATCAATCTAGCCCACTATTCAGTCTAAATGCCCCAACACTAGTCCTTATTTTGCTCCCAATCAGTCAAACAGCATGAGCCAGACAGATTGCCTAGTTCAGAATTCTAACTTAAATAAACCGATCGGCACCCTACCGATTGTCACACCCAACAGATCGGAAGCAAAATCAAGACGTGAGTTGAGGCTTTAAGTATCATTTACCCTCCCACAAGAAAGCCTAACGACAATAACATAGAATTTGCCAGCTGAATTTAAACTTTGTTTCCAGGGCTACAAGTATCGGTTTCGAGTGATCAATGCTGAGTTTCTTAACTGTCCTATCGAGCTTTCAGTGGACGGTCATAACATCACTGTGATTGCTTCAGACGGTTACGACCTGCAACCTATTACAAGTAAGTGATCATCGTAATAGTTATTACAGTAATAGGCAGAGGTAAGGGCCCTATTACACTAAGAAAAACGCCAGTTGAAAACTCTAGTTAATGAATTTTGAGTTAACTGTAATAGTCGGCAAGAAAACGCTGCCGTCACCCAAATAAGACGAGAAAAAAGGCAACATGGATGCTTTTCTTTTCACTTAATTTTGTTGGTGTTTTTTAAAGTACTTTTCTTACTTATAACAATACATTCGCAGTAGACAGGTGCATCTCATATGATATATTATTTTCATTTCGAACGCGAAATATACCAATTGTTGATATAATTTCATAGCATATATCATACATATACTCGAAAACATATTTCATATAACATTATTGGATATAACGTTCATTTGATCTAAAACAATCCTAACATCCTTAGTAATATTATAAATGCGAACGTGAGTTTGTTTGTGTGATACGCTTTCACGCCTTTAATACTTGACCGATCATTATGAAATGTCCCATAAAAGTTGTCAGAGGAACAGAAGAGGACTTAGAGAACCTTTAATCTAGAAAATAAGTACTAAGCCTGAAGTATAGAATTTTATTTACTAAATCTTCATTAACGCAAGCCGCGGTTAAAATTTAATATAGAAATCGTATGATCTATTTATAATATCAACACTCCGACATAAAGTCCCCCGACTCGAATAGGTTAGGTTACAAGGCTTTCGTGGTCAGTTTTTTAATAATAGATGTAGGATTTATTCATATTTAGTTGGCGAAACAGATTTATACTCGTCTTTATATATATGCACTTAATTACATTAATCCGCTCCGTAACAGCGTATATATGATGAAAATTTCAACAGAACTGAAATAAGTTTGGAAGTACAGATTATGTAAGTACATTAATGGCCATACCACAGGCAAATTGCACCCAGTTTCACCAATTAACTTCTGGAACTTTCGTTTAAACTTCGTGGACTATAGGAGAGACAGAGAATGGCATACTGACAGAAAATATGGTGATTTGTAATCGCCTCGTCACTGCCACTGCGTTTAAGTATTGTGGGCTCGATGATACCCATCCACACGGGACAAAAATATGTGTGTGATCCACAAATTGTTGTTTTTTTTTATGCTACAAAGGTGGCAATCAAGCATACGGCCCACCTGATGGTAAGTGGTCACCGTAGCCTATAGACGCCTGCAATACCAATCACTTGCACGTTGCCGAACTTTTAGGAAAGGAAGCGGGAAGGAGAATGAGTAGGAAGGGGAAAGAGGGTGATTGGGCCTCCGGCACTCTCACTCACCGAACGAAACACAACAGTAGGAATACTGCTATTTCTCGTCGATATTCTGTGAGAGGATAGTCCTTCTCCGGTCGAGCCAGCCTATTCAAGCTGAAATCAGTGAGGCTCTACTATCTGTTCCGATTTTGGGTGTCCTTTGTCTCCGTTGTTTGAATGTTTGTAAAGTTGCCCGCGATTTTAGGGCGGAGTAATCTTTGTAAAAGCGAAAAAATAACGTTTTATATGTATAAATGTTTGTTTCTTTGTTTGTTTCTTCGTTTGATATGATTATAATGATCGATCATTATGAAATTACGCATAGACGTCGTGGGTATAAAAAGAACATAGTGTAACTTTCATCCAGAAAACGTAGTTTTCCTGAAGGATAGAAAATTAACATAACTTACATTAACGCGAGCGATGACATGGGCAAAATTTAGTAATGAATACCGAGGGCACAAGTTCTGAATGCTCAGATATCTAACCCGTTTATTCCTTTTATTTTCTTTTATCCCATCAGTAATTCTTATTGCTTAAGGTGTATTCCAAACAATCAGGCTACTATCTAAAAAGGCTTCGGCTATCGCGTACTATGCCGTAGCTCATCTACTTGTTTGCCATTTTGCCAAAAAACTTACTAATACTAGCTCAATTAGTAAACTATTGCGTTGTACCCAAAAACATAAAACCTAAAATGCCTCTAACAGTTACAACGCCATGAAAATGAATTGGAATACATAATAAAGGCAAAAAGTTAGTACGAATCGCTTTGATATTTTTCATTTTCATGTTCATTTAAATTCAAATCCCTGGATCCTTTTGTCATTTGGCCCGCGGCAGTAGTAAAAAAACAAGCAGTGTTCCAACTAGGTCGGTTAGTTAAGGTAAAGTAGCTACGAATCCCTGACGTTCAAATAAGAACTAGTACACTATAAAATATTTAGAGAAACATTTCATATAGCTGTTCATAATAATTCTCTCTTTATTACTTGTAACTTCAGATAAAAATACCATTACAAATGATATAGAATTATGACTGTACGTACACTACGTTGCCAAAATATAAGAAACTAGCTAACCCGCGCATCTTCGTCTGCTTCACATACGATAATTTTCCCCGTTTTGCAACATTTTCCATTGATTGTTCCTATTGGTCGTAGCGTGATGTTATATAGCCTATAGCCTTCCTCGATAAACGGGGTTATCGAACACTAAAACAGTTTTCAATTCAAGCTAGTAGTTCCTGAGATTACACGTTCAACCTAACAAACAATCAAACTCTTCAGCTTTATAATATTAGTATAGATAAGAAAGAATAGTGTTAGGTCCTATGTACTTATGTTTAACGAGCATATTTCTAAATTCTGTGCAGCTACCGAGGATTTTGTTATAGAAGATTTAAAGATCAATTTTGATTTATAAACCCGCGATATAATATTGCCTCACAGGCAATCCAATACAGCAATTGCTAGATAGAAAAATATTATTTTTAGATATTTCCTCAGTTGTATGATATTCCTTTTTATAGATCAATTCGGTAGTACATGGCGTAAAACAAGAATATGATTTATGGTTTAAGATAAGGTTTAAGATATTTATTTTCTCATAAGAATAAGATATTCATTTATCTGAGAAACACAAGTTAAGTAAGTATATAGGTATAATAAGAAATACAAGGACCGCAGCCGGAGCGGCTGATCAGTACAATTGAAAAAGAAAAGTACTTTGTCTTTGTATCTTAAATAATGTTCTAGTGACTAAATAATCAATAATGTGGGTAGCAACTATATGTTTAATAAGTCATCTCGCTACTATCATTGCGCAAATTTTCGTGATCAACCTATACGCATTATGAGCATTGGTGTTTTTTTGTCCATCGCGTCAATGTATGCAGAGTTGCTGACGACTCTGTGATTATTTCTATTACAGTAGTCATTTTAAAACAAAAATACAAAAACTTTCATATATAAAGTCTATTTATGATCCATATTTCTATGTATTTGTGAAACTGTTAACACACACGTACATACTTATCCTAACTAATATTATAAATGCGAATGTAAGTTTGTTTGTTTGTTTGTTATGTTTTCGCGCCTTAACTACTCAACCGATCATACTTCAATTTCGCATACACATTGTCAGCGGCACAGAAAAGGACATAGGATACGTTTCATTCAGGAAAAAGTAATATTATTAACCTAACCGATATTTCTGCGAGCAAGGCTGCGGGCAAGATCTAGTAGTACTATAAATTTGTGAAATATTCAAAATTTTGTTCGAACTTGTACTACTGCTAACACCAGCATGGTGGCGGAGGTCATGTTTTTCGCTCATTACCCACCTAGTATCTCGCCATTTTTGATGTTACTTCGTTGTACTTGTAGCCTTCATAGTCCGAGCTTTGATACGCATTCCTTACTGCCTTTTAATCGTTTGTGTATTATTCAGATTTTCTTTTTAATTTGCCGTGGATTTTGAGATTCTAATTTGGATGATCGCTTGCGAATTTGACGAAAGAGACAAGATAAACATCAAATTTAGTCAGTTCAGAAGGCGTGATTGGGTTTCTTCAAAAATTTTCCCGCAACAATTGTTCGTCTTTTGTTTTTCTATTGTATTACGAGTATTATGTCGCTCGCGTGAATCTCACGGGTATGGATTAGGATACAAAGATTCTACGTCCAGTATATGATCTATATATGTGCGAAGTTTCATTAAAACTAGTTTAGCGGTACGCGCGTGATTAAGTTACAAATATGCAAACATGCTTACAACTTTCCACATGTACATATATATATTACTAGTATTTGAGCAGTTATTCACGTCACGAATATTTCTTTTAGATACCATAAAACGTACTTTTAAATTCACAACCTGAAACCAAAACAATCAAAGTAATAGGAAAACGATAAAATTGAAGCATTTTAACTGAAGGGCAGTAAAATTTGCATACCGAATTGTTTCGCCGAACGAGAATGCATACATCTCGTTAACAAAGAGCGAGAGGAAAAATACGAATAAAGTTAATTGAAACTCTTGTCGTCTCGTTATAAAATGCAAAATAGAATCATTCGTTGACTTTACTTCGCCTGGTATCATTTAGGGTTGCCAGGATTATTGTTTAAATTTTCGTCAAAATGTATTGTAGGTATGTATAAAATGTCTATCCTCTATTACTTATTAATGTGTAGTAGACAAAATATTTCATGATCATTATTTTCTCAGGAGGTATGTCTTTATAAAGAGTATGCTTCGCTGTTCTTAGTCCCGTGAAATAAGTTTCCTTTGGTCAGGAAAAGTGTAATATGGTTCTTAATAGCAAAACGGAGTCTGGGTTTTAAACCGTTAAATGGCAATGTGTCTATTGCCCCTTAAACAAAAACAAGGCAAATACTTTTGACTATCTCTTCGGCGATATACAGGCATATCAGATAATCATAAACATCAATTTAAGAACGACTAAATAGATACTTTCAAAAAGCTAGCAAAACAAAATATTTTCTTAGCGTAATTAATCCAGAGTTGCCTCGAGAGCGGAGCCCTAGCAAGCTTAACTATTACGTGAATTTCTGGCCATATTGCCGCCGAATTCAGCAATTTCATTATTAACCACTTGAAGCCCACACAAGTGTGTAAGTATAACCTATGCAATAACCGGAGTATCAAGGAGATTTTCGCTCAATATCAGAACTTTGGCAACTGCAATATCCATTACATGAATTTGCATTTAGTGAGTATCAACCCTATATCCATTAAGAGGCGGTACACTTTTGCTTTATTAGGTTATTCTAACACCTACTACAGGAAATGCCGATCAAACACTCATTGATTATTCACCAGCTTCACCAAGCTTTGCAGCTCTTCACACATATACATATAAAGGGTTTTTTTTTTAACTCTCGCAGAAAGACGAATAATTTAATTTCTACGGCTGTGACATTGCCAACAATTTTTTGTGAACAGTTTATCACTGGCCATTAGGAATAAATTTGTGGCCTGTTTTAAAATTGTCCAGTACTAGTTATTCGAAATATTAGAGCAGCGATAGCTCAGTGGGGAGACCAACAGACTGCAATGCAGAGGGTCTCGGGTTCGAACCCACGTCGCGCACCTCTGAATTTCGGAAGTTATATGACTTTTCGAAATTATGTGCGTATTGATTGACAATTATCGCCTGCTCCGTGCCTCGGAGAGCATGTTAAGCCGTCGGTCCCGACTGCCATGAACATCTATGGCAGTCGTTATTGGGGAAGTCGACACAAAAGATCCCACTGGGTCGAAGTGTCGCCGGTCTGTACTAACTGGCCCCCACACAAGATAAGATATTATCCGAAATATTTATCGTGTGCTGTCTTTCTCTTGTTTGTTTAAATAAAAGCGACGACATGATTTTGATTATTGGTCCTTGCAGATCTATTTAAAGAAAAAACCATTTATAATTAAAACGAAGTAGGTTCAAATTATAATCGTAAGGTTGAATATATTCTGCGTTTTGTAGATTCTAAAATAAAATGATTATACGATGTTTATAAGTTTCCATTAGCACGATATGTAGCGTCGGTGTTGCCTATTAAAACTTTATATTGAACAATATCTAAACAGTCTCGGCGAATAACAGTTCATGTCTAGATTCTAAAGTACGTAATACAGGCAGACGCGATGAATTTCATGACGCAAGCCTTTATTTTATTATTATTGTTTGCGGAAATATGTGGAGTACAATGTTCGTTACAAATAAATTGCTGTAGTATTTCTCGTGTAAGCGAAATATTCGCGCGATTTTTTGTTTTGTTACTGGTCGCAATGGTATTGTTCGTTACCATTGTTTAGTAGAAAATTTGGTATGGCAACATTATACCTAAAAGTTTTACTGTTGTTTGATTTTTATTCCCTCTGTGCTGTCATGTGTACAGATATTTGGAATACAACATGTTACGGAATCAAATAGCTTAAAATAGTTTAATATTACTAGTTGATTTATTTAGTTTTTAGATAGTTGGGCAGTTTAACAATTAATTGATTCATACCTGTATAGTTTTAAATTTAATGATTCAAAAGCAGTTATGAAACGATCGGTGTAGTAGATTAAATGGTTAGGTACTTCGCCACTGCTACTGCGCCGAGCCGAGCGTCGTGGGTTTGATCCCCATACAAGACAAAAACACAAATAGTTGTTTCGAATCTGGATATTCTTTATGTACGCTGTTCAATGTTCGATTCTCTGCTAAGTGACACAGCAATTACACCTAGAACGTAAATTGTATTTTTTTTAAAGGCTAACTGTTTAGTATCATACGTGATATTATTCTTGACTAAAATGCTAAATAATAAAACACTATCAGTTTTGTAAAGCTTTTCCAAGTTCATGCAAATTAATTACTAAGTTATGGATTAGCATACAATGGTCCACTCTCACCCCATCTTGCACTCAATAGCTAAAGCAAATAAGATCAAAAAAAATTAAGTTTATACTGAATTTATACTGAATACAGGGGTAGAATGAGTTCTGAATATTAAGACAGATAAGAGATTACTAGGTAAAGTTTTGTAAATAAATAATCGGGCACTAACCAGTGAATTCATAAGAAGAATCTTGTAAATGCCCTAATTAGTTCTTTAATTGTAATATGTGCTCTGCCTACCCCTTCGTAAATAAAGAGGTGAAAATTTGTATCTGTTTGGACAAAACCAGCTTTAATGTCTTCATTGCATAAATGACGTAGTGACTGCTTCGCCACTGCCGCCGCGCTGTTTGAATGTCCGTTGTTTAATGTTTATAAAGTCCGCAACATAAGATTTATTCATAGTACTTGGAGTTATCTTCAAAAATAAATCATAACTTCAATAATATTTAAGCTTTGGTGATCTCTGTATACTACAGCAGTTACACAAGTCCTACCGTATTAAATGTTATGCTTCAAAGCATTTATACCTCAGCAAGATCAAACAGTTTCAAACTTAAATTGAAGTGTTGATGAGATAAGCCTAGTTTTAACATCTTAGAAACGAAATATCTTGAAACTCGGTACATTTTACTCCAATTCGTCTGAACGTGGTTGGTCGACTCAAAATCTTAACTTGTGTGATGTCAACCATAGATTTTGCTCTAATGTCTGCTGACCACAAATAAGTACGATTGAAGTATGGCAAATGAGCTTTATTAACGGGTACTGCTTCGCAAAGCAAAGGTAGAGAGAGCGAAAACTGAATAGCGTTTGAAGTTAAAGGCGGTGACAGACTTGCACGCGACATTAAATACTACCATTCGCTTGTTCAATTACTAATGAAGAAAGCCTTATTCATTTTTTTAAAGACATGTCCTGTTCTACTTCTTATGCCTGTAGTGACGATGGCTTCGAAAAAATATAAGCAACGGACAGGAAGAACTCCCAGATAGAACAACTGTTCGTGGATTATAGTAATTTTTATCCCGTGTGGAGGATCGAATCCAGGATCGAATGCGCAGAGTCAGTAGTAAGCTGACTACTTAAACCACTTGGCCATCCATGTAGTTATCTTGTTTAATGTTAAAATAATGTCAGATCGAATGCTATTCTAATAGGATGAACATTGAAATTAAACACTTTATACGGATTTTATCGCGTTGTTTATTTTACTTTAAACACTGGTATTACATAATTTTAAAAACTAACACTACTATTATTGAAATTTGACTACTATTTATTTATATAAGCTATATATTTTCTAATGAAAACAATTTATATTTGAGTTTACACTTTGCCCCGACGTTTCGGTTGCTTTACAGCAGCCATGTTCACGGGGAGACTAAGATGGTCATTTTGAATTATGCTGGACATTATTCTGGGATGCTATTGGTCAAATATTATTAATTAAATACTGCGCTGCAATCATGCTCACAACTTACGTATAGTTTGTTAAAGTGAAGTTCATTATAAATGGAAATGCTTTCGTATATTATTGACAGTCGTCAGTTCTGTTTATGCAAAGTAACATTATGTTATTCATTATATTTATAAATCTCTGTACTTGTAAAAGCTGTCTAGTCTCTAATATATAACAATACTTACTTAGTCTGCATTTGTTTAATAAAAATATATGCCCGCACTTGGAATAATTCCTGTGTCGCGAGGGACTTTACAAATATTCAAAACACGGACACAAAGAACACCCAGACTCGGAACAACCATTTGTGGATCACACAAATTTTTGTCCCATGTGGGAATCGAACTCACAAGACTCGGCGCAGTGTTAGCGGCAAGTCGAACACTTAAACCACTACGCCAATTGCTGAAAAAGCTATTTTGTCTAGCCGCTAGCCGGTGCCTCTCAAAACGTTATTAATTGTAAATACTGTTTATTTACTGCCCAAGTAAATTATCTATATATTAAAACGTGAAGCAAGAACTTTGTACCCCTTTTTACGAAAATTGCGTGGATAGGAGTATGAAATTTGGCACAGTTAAAGTTTATATGGAGAAGGAGGGGCGAATCCTAATATTATATAAAATATGCATTAGAAATACATTAAATTAATCGAAAAACACTACACGCACACAACCGTGTATTTTATTTTACACAAGCAGTCGAATCGCGTTCGTAGTATTTCGGCATTGTTCGGTTGACTTCCTAGAATGCTTCGTAACTATTCATATGTATGTGGAGTAGGTAACTAAATGAAATGTGATTATAAGGATATAGTTATAGACTATAAAACTTTAATAAAGATCAAATTTAAATAAATTAAGGGCGAATTTTGACCGCTTGGTGACCGCTAGTATTAATTATTTCGCCATGGCTCTACGACTTTGCATACGTGATTTTCCCAAATCATTGCGTTCGTGAGTAGACCGAACATTACAAGTCAGAAGCCAGCTTAACTTATCTACGTATTATACCTGTCCTTGGGATAAGTCGTCCAGGTCAAGGGCTGAGTCCATCCCGAGGGTGCACAAACAGGCTAACGAAAGTAATCAGAGGTCAAACACGAAAAGGTTGAATATTTTCGTTTGGATAACTGCGGGCTCAGTGAGCATGTGTTTTTGGTTTCATATTTCGTGATATGTTTGTATGAAGGCAGCCTGCATTGTGAAAATGTATGGCCCTTTATGGTGAAACACTTTACTCGTAATATTTTAAGAATATTCATTCGTGTTTGGGCTGTCGGTCCATAAGCCTTGTTTGTATTTGCATTTATGTGCGAAAAGCTTTCTATGTTTTTATTTTGGCAAAAATACGAATTGTATTTATTACTATGCTCTTAATTTCTCGTGAGTACAAAGTATAACTGAAAATGTGACCGTATTTACGAGGGATATATGCACGCATGGCTTAGTGGTTTAATAGATCGCCTCGCTCTTGCCTCTATAACGAGTGTCGTAGGTGCGAATCCTACACGGAACAATTTGTGTAATCCACAAATGATGGCTCCAAAACTGAGTGTATTTTGTGACCGTTGTATGTTCGCATTTATAATATAAGTTAGGATAGTTATAATTTACTTGCATCAGTTCTTTATTATCTATTATCACAAAAGTGTATATAATAAGGAAGTAATAGGTATTAAAAAATATCTATCTTGAGAGTCATTAAACGTACCCTGTAAAGGAGTCTGCCCACTATACCGTCTCATACCATGACCGTGCTAGGAATGTATCAGACACGAAAAGCAACACGATACGCCCTGCTATAGGAACTGCTGGTCGGTGACGGAACGGTCTAGTGGGCATAGTCTTATACATTTCCTTACAAATAATATTTTTTTGTCTGACACGTTCCTAGCACGGTCATGGTATGAGACGGGGTAGTGGGCAGACTCCTTTATACTTCCGTTGCAAATACAATACGTTCAGCCCAGACATAGTGAGCGTCGAGCGTAATCCATGTACATATGTATGATGTAACCTAAAAAACTAACCGTATTCATTTGGGGAACGTATCAATTGTTGCCTACGGGTTTCGGTAGATGTGAAGAGACTATGCCTCAACTTCCTATTGGCACATCCTTTTAAAATTTATATTGTAATCAAAAGGCATTACATCTTTAAAATTATCAAAAGGTTAAGGTGATAAAATCGTAAATCCAACGAATATCACCGCTAAGGCACTACTACAGAATTGATTATCATCATAAGCCATTGGTTATGATTGATTATGACCTAAATGTGTCTTATCCCTTTGGAAAAAAATGGTACAAAAGTAAATTTTAACAATTTATGTTCACATTTGATGTTTATTTTAATTTAGGAGAAAAACATTTGTTTTTTACCATTTTAACCATTTTTACCACAGTTAAAACTTCATTTAGAATAGTTTTTTTTATACGAAAATCAGCGCTCATTGTAGATACACAACAATAACCGAATATTATGCATATGTATATTTTACCTATTTACTCAAATGCTCACGTTTTCATCAAACGTCTGTAACAAAACCTAGCTCTTTGATCTTCTACATTTGAATATGCAAATGAGCGAAGGATGAGGTGTAAAGCTGCCAAACTAAACGTTTCTGTGCTCCAATTTTATGTTGATTTTAATTCTAATATTAGTTCAGGATATTCGGTAACGGTAAAACAAACCCAGTATTTTAATTTCCTTTCGAATTTGTTTTTATAGTGGATCTGTTTTTTGTTTGCTGAATAGTTATTAGAATAGGAATGCACTTTACTGCGGTAACGATCGGATTATAATTGAGTCAGATATGGTAATGATATAGTTCAATGTCGAGGTCAGGGTTGTGAAATTGTAGTATAGACCGAAATTAAACTACTTTACACGCGATAGAAAGTAGTTTAATTTCAATGTATGATATTTGCATAAATGTAAGGCAACATGTTACAACTGTTTATGAGTGAGCCATGAATTGAAATCGTGGTTCTGAGTCCATTTATTTGCGTGAGGTAGAACTGTATATATCAGAAAATATTTGATTGTTAACTCAACCTACGCAGGCTTTTTACGCGTGTTAAGATGCTGAAACATAATAATTATGTATATATAAGTAACTACTTATTTTTATCTACTACTTTCTCTTAAGTTATAGTTCAAGAAAGTATGGTTGAAATATTTTTTACTAGCTGGTATCGCATAGTACCAACATCAATAAAAAAGTAGTCCACGTCTTTCCTCAGGCTTAAACTATCTCTGTACCAAATTTCACTCAAATCGGTTGAGATGTTCAGTCGTGAAGAGGTAACAGTTAGAAAGACTTTTACTTTTGAAATTTTAATATAAGTAAGGATTAATTTGCCTTTATTTTTCGATATCACATCAAGCATTGACTGGCAACATATTTATCCCAGATTCAGAAGCAATGAAGTGAAGGCACGAGTACAAGCTAGTATTACTTAAATTCATATTTTACGCACTTTTATTATAAATTATATTTAACAGATTGTTTTAACATGAGGATAAATATTATTTATACATGAGGATAAAAATGAACGTGGGGCAAAGGTTAATCGCGTACACCTGTCGAAAGTTATGTTCCAATCGCATGTAATATGAAGTTATTGCATCCGCTAGGCAGGCCAGTAGAATTCTGTGTGGCTATAAAGAGTATATTAGCAAACCGACATTGATGCACTAAACCTGCAGTTTTGTGACGTCACAAGATAGTAACAACATAATATTTCCATGCAGTTTGTGCTTATAACAACACCACTTTACGGTTTTGTTTGGTTATTATTGGTAATGTTATTTATATTATACATGAATAATATCAGCCTTAAATATTAATTGTCTCCCTGCTGGATACGTAGCCGTTCTTAGCGTAAGAAGGATAAGGCTGCCTATAGTCCACCACGCTGGCTCAGTGCAGGTTAGCAAACTTCACACATCTTCGAGAGCATTATAAATAGCTTTTAGGTACGCAGGTTTCATCACCATGTTTTGTTTCACCATTAAAGTGAGCGATAATTACTATTCAATACGCACATAACTTCGAAAAGTCAGTTCAACAGTAACTTCCAACTAAGCAATCGCTGTTGTTAAAATTTTTATAAAAACATATTTACAAGATTATGTGCAGCTATTAACATTTATATTTGTATTAACTACCCTATTATTACTTTCGAATAGAGCATTCGTATGTTAATTCAAAGACTTAAATATAAATGGAGAGAATCGTTAGCTTATCATTTCGTGCACGTTTGTTTAAGGAACTATTATGAGGGCATTAGGCTATTTATACACAAACCATTCTAGAAATGTTAGTTATATTTGGAAAGCTGTTATTGCTATTCGTGCATGCATTTGAGTTGTTAAGTGGGGCGCAAACTAAAACGATTATGTAGCGTTCAGTGATGGCGTCGCAGTAGTGTTTTGGTAATCACAGCATATATATATATATATATATATATATATATATATATATACAGGATGTCCGGTAATTAATGGATAACCTGGAAATGTCTTATAGTGGAACTGATGGCCGTTCAGAAAAAAATATGAAAATAAATCTATTCTAACTACCTGAGATATGTGTTTTTTTTTAATTACCATGTATAACTTTCTTGTATACTACGACCATAAATGAATGAAATCCATCGGTTTTCTGTTGTTTTATTATTAAACAATAATTATGCTAATAGTTAGACAGTCAAAAGTATGCTATGCTAATACAGCTTGCACTTTTTAATATATATTTTATTTTTATTTTTTCTGAACTGCCTTCAGTTCTACTATAAGACATTTCAAGGTTATCCATTAATTACTGGACATCCTGTATATATATATATATATATATATATATATATATATATATATATACATAATAACATACAAAGATATACATAATAACATATAAAGATGGTTGTTGCAAATCTGAGTATTTCTTGCGTCCATTGTTTGAATGTTTGTAAAGCCTATTTTGGTGTAAAAATATTCACCAAAATAATGCTGCGATTAAAACTTGGTCGGTTTTTCAAATAAATTGTTTGTAGTTTGACGAATCAATCCTTCACAAATAAATGAAGATTAGCCATAAACGAAGCACCTGTAGTTAAAAGTCTGGAAAACGTCGTACTTTTTTAAAATCTCTGATTTTTTTTTACAATTTGATTCACATATTCTGGTACAGCCTGCATACTAGATGCTAATGAGTTTATTATTTGATTTTTACCCGTGCATATGCTTTACGGTAAATATATTCAAGCATGCCTTTAAGTTGTTAAGTGGATCTAATATTGAAACTATCATGTAGTGATGGTGCCTGCCGAGGTATTTTAATACACACAGTATAGAAGATAGGGTTTTAGGTTTACATGTATTTGAGTGTAATGCCAATAAAAGATTAATTAAAGTTTTACCTGTATGTATCGTAAATAGTAGGTAAACATAAATTCTTGTTAGTGATCTGACACCTTATTTATTTTGGCTAAATATGTTTACTATCGGATAAATACATACGTATCTTTGAACCTCGTGCTTTGGAATGGCTTCGTTAGTTACTGTCAACCAATCCTCCTATTTGCACTATAAACAATTGATCCTCTTGCTGATATCAAAGGAGGCGATCCTTTGCACAGAGCTTTAGAATATCGCACTCGCCACAGGTATACGTCACATAGTTAATTGGCTATGATCTTCTAAATTTTATCTGCGTATTTCCTTAACTGGCTGGTCCAAGCTAAAAAGGTTTTGTCTTAGCGAATATAAAATTGTGTCCCATTTTAATAATATTTTAAAAATAATCCATTTTAAATTTGTAATGATATTATTGCTAATAATTTAAATATTATTGCTCATTGTAACTAGCCTGATACCTATATTAATAAAAATCAATTGCCAGATGTATGACGGAGCATCATTTAAGAACGGCTCGATCGATTTGGCTGTTAATTGTTATGTTATGTTTGTTATCGTCAGGAAAAGGTTTACACGAAAATTTGCGAAATATCCGCGGAAAATTTCGAATATTGAAATGGCATTTTTATATGAAAAAAATTATTGACGTTTTGATGTTGAATTTAATTACGTGAAATGTATTTTTGTATAGATTGACAGGACAACGACTGTCGGGTCGGCTAGTATTTTATAAAATTTATTCGTAATTATGAAGCAAAATATAGTTGCTTTTAAAACGTAGCTTACGTTACTCAAGTAATTAATACGTCAGCAATTGCGACGGGGTTTGGTTATGAATTGATGAATAAATTATGTTTTTATGGGATAGTTCAAACACTTTGATATTCTAATTTAGACTAGAAACTAAAGCCTTTATTATGTAGCAGATAAGCGAATTAAATGTGTTTTGAATAATAATAATTTTAAATTAATACAACGTGCTTTTATTGATAAAGAGTATAATTATCATTCATAGCAGCGTGCAAAAGTAACAAAATTAGAAATATCGAATTACATATCTAAAGTTCCATTCTTTCTAATGGACGAGAAAAGACTGACTAAGAAAGTTTATAGGCTAGTGTGAATGGAACAGTCGCAAGGGGAAGACCTGGGCGAACGTTTCTTGATCAGATCGGAGACGTTCAGGATAAAGGCCAGGTTAAGAGCACCTTAAACCGGCGAGCGTGTGTGAGGAATGTTATGAAAGTGGATGAAGCCAGAGAAGTGTGTCAGGATCGTAGCAAATGGATATCCGTAGTCTCTGCCTACCCTTCTAGGAAACAGGCGTGAATCTATGTGTGTATGTATATCTAAAGTTTGATTTGCTCGCTATGAAAGATTTCTCAAATCTGTCAAATTATCTCTGATGTGCCATTTGCGCAACTCTTTGATGCCAATTAATATAATTATCTAGTTAAGTTGTATAGTACATTTGTACATACATTCGAATCGGTACAAATAAATACGTTGAACTTTTATATCGAGTTGACTTCATTGCTAGTGTGTACCATCGACCACACCTGCAACAAACTGTGTAGGTAGCACTAACACACGCTCACAGTGTTAGAAGTACACAACTAACCGGGCTTCTCCTAGTTCACACACGTTGTGTATTCCGTCCCCGACTTCGACGTCCAACTTTTTCCAATCTCCCAGAGATAGGAAATTTTAAAATGCTTATTGGAAAATTCAACTTATCCATACATTAGTGAACTAGTTGAACAAAGTTGAAAAACTAGAGTTGGAAACATTGGTTTATTTGAGTCTTGTGTATAAAACGAAACATTTGCTGGAAACATGTTCACATTGATTTGTGAATGTTTTGTTGAATAATTGGAAGGAAATTGGAGGGGCGACGTCTAGACTGCTAACAAGCAAGTCTGGTTTATAAGCCAAACTTTCTTAATATAAAATATAGTATATTATAATTAGTGCAGTGGTAGTGAATGCGACTGCTGTGCATGTTTGCATGTGGATGTGGATCTCCACATCCACATGCATCCATGTGCATGTGGATCTCGTCATAAAATTCCAGGTTGGGCCAGCAAAAGTTATTAGGTTTTCTATCAAAAATGTTGCAATAGCAGCGTGGAGTTAGGAACTTTGTAATGTTACACATCTTCGTGCCTCGTAAATAATGTAAAGTTATTGTCTTGCGCCTATTCTCTCTTCTGTCATATCGGATTGCCATTCCATCGGATTATTAGAATACACTTATCTGCCCGCACACTTACTTCTTCTTTCTTTTCTTTCTTTCTTCTTTCTAATTGTAAACTATATTGTAGCCAAGTGTTTAGTTTCTAAGTGTACGTAAACATATGTGGCTGAGATTTTACTCTGAATACTCAGCTACACAATTTAGTGAATAGCATAAAATTCGACCAGTGAACTGACAAAAAATTGTTAAAACTATTTTTTTGGGTCAAAGCAATTCAAAATTGATACCAATTAGTTTTCATACAATATTTTCAATATACATACATTACAGTCGTACAATTATAAGATAGACAAATATATTTTACTAAATAGGTACGCAAAACTAATATTTTGTACTAAGTTTAATTACTATTAAACTTAGACACAATTTATTTCAGACTAAATTAATTTAATTGGTAATAAATAGTAGCAATTTTAATTGGAATACATCTTTTACTTAAATTTATTAAGTGGTTTTTGTTTGTAGCGCCTGTACTAATATTATTGCGACAAGTTGGTCTGTCTGAGAAAAGTTTGATTATAACATTTAAGCATCGCATAGTTTTAAGTGCTCTATGCATTATAAATTTGCTAATTTGAAATTATCCAGTTGTGTCTTAAAAAATATACTTAGTTGGACTCTTGCGGCTTTCGAAACAAATTAATATGTTATTTTAAAAAGAGCATAAGTCCTATAGCAAATTTATAGCAGATATATGTACCTTTATTATAATGAGTGAAATGGTGACTTCTACTGTACATTTTATTTAAACGTATCCTTTTGGAAATATAATACTTATTTGGTTTCTGTTTATTGGGTAAATGGCTTTTAGGTTATCGCTAAAAGCCTAATGTTAGGTCCATATTTGTGTTCTTTTCATATAATTAATTTAATTAACGTGTATATTTTGATATTTGGATGTTTGTTACTTAATCACGATCAAAATAATTAGCTCGCAGGTGGATTCATATACTATTGATAGCGTAAAACCAAGTTTACCATAAAATCTAGCGAATGCGAGTTTGTTTGTTTGTTACGCTTTCACGCCTTACCTGCTCTATCAATCATCACGAAATTTTGCATACATAGATACTTCCATCTAGAAAAAGTACTGGTTCCGAAATCTAGATTAACGCGAGCAAAGCCACGGGCAACATCTATTGTATTTTACTGCTGTAACCTAGACCATTTTTTAACTTTAAGCGTAGGAGTAGAAAAACGTTAAGTTTATATACCTAACAGTCGTGTAAATATGCATCGTGCAGAGGGTCTCGGGTTCGAACCCACGTCGCGCACCTCTGACTTTCAGAAGTTATATGACCTTTCGAAATTATGTGCGTATTGATTGACAATTATCGACTGCTCCGTGCCTCGGTGAGCACGTTAAGCCGTCGGTCCCGGCTGTCATGAACATCTATGGCAGTCGTTATTGGGAAATCAGTGCCCTATAATGTCCTGACACTGGTCTAGCCTTAGGATATCGTTAGCCTTCGGGTTGCGGAGGTCAGGTGGCAGCCGCTCCGTGTAAAAACTGATATTCAGTCAAATCCGGTTAGACTAGAAAAGCCGACGCCAAGTGACTTGGGAATAATAAAGGCTAGGGAGAAGAAGAGTCGTGTAAATATAAAAAAACATTGGTACAATTAAGTAAAAACAAAGCCATTTCTCACAAACAAACACGTCTTGATACATAAAGAGATACAATTGCCTTTGTACAAGTTCGTGTGCCGCCTAAACTTTATGGTGGCTGATTATTATCATCTACGTGGCCTATCACAAAGAAAACAATCAAATCAGTGCAAAAAGAAAGTCCTGTACAAAGGCGTGTTATCTCAAAAAGATTATCAGCAATAGTGATGGGCGTTTCAATTATCGATATATTGTTCAATATAGGTAGGTATGTTTATACAGTCTAAAACAAAAATGTATAGGCACGTTGTAATGCTGAAAAAAACGAATGCGCACAATTTTGTGGGAATATATCAAAAGTACATATATTGTCTCATGCATATCTCACTAAAGAAATAGGTCTCTGTCTATCTCTTTAGTGAGATACCTCTCTAGGTAGCGTGATAATATCGATAACCTTCCACAATAAAGGTATCAAAAAATATTTTTTTATATCGAGCTTGTACTTTCTGATATATAAACAATCTCTTCAGATTTATAATGTTAGTACGGATTTTATAATTATAATTACACGTTTTGCCACTAGTTATAATTACGTATAATTATTTTATCGACAATGTTGTTAATCTTTTTGAGCATCAAATTGAGTATCTTATTAATTCAAGAAGTTAGTTTTGCATTCTAGAATGTAAATGACATTTAATTTATTGGCAATCGTACAGCGGCATAAATTCATGCTAATTATATCAACAATTTGGATAGTCTTCAATGCATTCAAATTGGTCTATCGGTGAAACCAAATTAGATTGAATATTGATCACATATTCATATTTAAGACAAAGCTGATAGATGTGGGCGATAATATGTAATGGCTTCCGTTGCTATTGTTGTTCTTTGGTAACTACATATACATAAAACACTGAAGCTCCTTCTAGTAATTAGTTGCGATCAGTAAGGTTGTTATATCTTTCTTTATTTCTTAAGAAGCGAACTCTCTTTTCAGGGGTGAAGACCTGTGTCTCGGGAAACTTTATTACAAATATATAACGTAGGGACACTAACCACAGCCAGACTTAGAACAAATATTTGTGGATCCTAAATATCTCGTGTGGGATTCAAATCCATTTCATACCCAACCCAAAAATCGAACACAAGAATCATGCACATCTGTTGCATTCACTAGCAATGAAGTATTGAGGTAGTATCGTTTATTCGGTCTAAAATGCGTTTTAAACATAGTTCAAAGTACCACATTATCCATATGATATAAATAGCCCACATTTAAATCATAATAAGAATATAAAGTATCTTTTTGACATATCGATAGACACAGCCCCACCCTATTTTAAGAGCCAGCAAAGATGTCTCAACGAATAGAATTTATTCTCTTTATTCCACAAATTGTAAGGAGAGTATTAAGTATTAATTAGTTTTTAGACTTTATTTCGTGACAATAAGTAGTCATGTACATAATGTATTGGACAAGTGTAATGTAATAATTCAGTTTTAAGTGTCAGATCGAACTATGTAGTACGCTATTGTGACTATAAATACATTTTTATACTGGTAAGCCCTATCTATCCTAGCTTCCTCACTAATAAAATAAATACGAATGTAAGATTGTTTCTTTGTTATGCTTTTACACCTTAACTACTCGATCGATCATCATGAAATTTTGCATACCCATTGTGTGGTATAGAGGAAAGGAAGTAAGGTACCTTTTATTACTACTCTTAAAGTACTTTTGCCGAGGATTGAACATTGACATAACCTTACCTTAACATACCATTTACACGAACAAAGCCGCAGGCATAATCTAGTACAAAATAAAAGTCACGCCGAAGATAAATACACAGATACTTTCATGCGATAGTCGGATATGTATTACATTCATATTACGTCTGCCATGTTTTGTAGCTTTCATGTAAAAGATTAGTAAATCTACTGGATACATTTGCAGATTTCTTGCTGCAGTTGAATTATTTTATTACGGGTCACAACATTCGGGAATCGAATTAAAGACCTCATGACCGACTATAACCATAAATACAAAATTATATTACAGCATTAACGAGAAGCAATAATAAAATAAGTAGCTTGTAATATATTTTTATTGTGGTATGGTGAAACCTTCAAAATGTACCCAACCTTTCTTCTGATATTGAACCACAAAGAACCATAAGAAAGCATTTGTTGCCAGCTTTTGATTCTGTTTCTCTTTTTCATTCATGTGTCTGACTAGCTTATTTACCAAAAATAATTTGAATAATATAATCCTTTCACCTACGTATAATAAATCTAGGATTTAAAGTTTTATCCTTGATGGAAATCATCCTAAGAAAACCCATATATCTGAGAGTTTTACATAATGTTCTTGAAGATGTGTTAAGTACGTCAACCTACACTGGGCCACAGTGTGATGGACTATGACCTTACCCTTCTCATAGCGAGGAGAGGCCCTTGGCTAGCAGTATTATTATTATATATCACCGTACAGTTTAGCTGAGAGAAATCGACGTAATAATTTTATAATAATTAACTAACATACTGGAGATTTAAATCTTTGATATTTACATTGAAAATTATGTCTTATATACCCTTGATTCCTAAGTCAACGTTTTGACGTCCGCCGGGCACCACTCAGACATAATGCTTGTTTTATTTATTATGTCTAGATTGGGTTATATTGACTTATTAAGACGTATTTTAACACCTACAATTTTTATTGCAATTTATTCTTGTTCGTCTCATAAGTCTCTTGATGCTTGCGTTATGGGTGAGATCACATCGGTAGTTAGATAAATGGCAATCAAATGATGGCCTAGCAATAAGGCTTTACTTTTACTAAAACCGAAAACCATTCTGCTTCCAAAGTTTGGTTAAATTTGAAATAGCTGGTGAATGTGAATGACAATTAGATAATACTTCAATTGAGTAAAGCTTAACTGGTTTGATTATAACTGTACCGAGCTGAAAATGATTTGCAGTTTTACTCAGTATTATTACGTTTTCTATTAATAAATTTTCACTGCAGTTCTCAGACTAGAACTACCAGTCAGTTTTATAAAGACATCTCCCGTACCTTGAATAAGTTTTGTGTTGCGGGGGACTTTCAACGCTAGACAGCTCTTCAATCCAGGAAAGCGGAAGAAATATTCACGGAAGCAGAGCAGTAAGCATAAATGTGGATTAAATCCCCAGCGACAGCTATGGATACATAAAATATAAATCAAAGATAATCAACCAAAAGAAAAAAACAAAACTTGATCCAGATTCCAACTGCGCTAAAGGGAAGTTAGAAAAAGAAATAAGATAACATCAACTGGAAATATCACTTAAAATAATAACCTTACTCGCGCAGTAGAAGTTGTTGAGCGTAGTTCAAGTACTAGTGAACTCTTTCGAACTTGTGCCTTTAAGTTTATTCCATGGTTAACATCAATGCAGCGGTATTGAACTTCAATAAAATTAAATGAATAGGAACGATTGAAAGGACAGCCGTCAAAGTTTTTTAAGCCTTTAATGCGCGGCTTCAATTTGAGCTTTTGATTAGTTCGAGATTGGAGAATTGATTTAATTAAAAATCGGTGGTTTTGATTCTAGTTAGCTAGTTACTCTTTGTGTTGTGTGTTACACAACGCGAGTGAAATACCTAAATTGAGGCTCTTGTATGGGTGAGCGACCAACGCGTGCTATCTGCATAAGTAACCCGTAGCTCTATTACCGAATCTTCGGGCCGAACGACAAAACTTAAAATGAGGTTTGTTCGAACATTCAAAATAACATTATTCCTTTATCCGAATTTTTTTATGAAAAGTTTTAAGACAGTGCCGAAGTACAGGTTGAATTTCGGATTAAATGTGTACCATGGTGAGAATAGTCGGCCCGAAACTTCGGCGTTTACATTTCATGGTAAGCATAAGCCTGCTGTATGATAAGCTCGCGCATTTAGTCCACTTAAGTAGCATGCACGTGTAGTACGCGCTATCTACTTGGGAAGCGTATCACCTGTAGTGACTCCACACGGACAGAGAAGCTACGACAAATATCAAGAAATGGCGCTGAACACAATCACATAATTCGCCCTACAATCCTGAAACGCACAAGCGAAGTTTACTCAGCAAATTACTATACATACAAATTCCCGACATCAAACGTCAGGCCGCGACCCGCCAGGCACGATCACTCAGCCTGGACAGAGAAATCAACATATGTAGCTAATCATTTTAAACTTAGGGTCGTAGAACTTTTGCATTTCATCAACCATATTAGCCTTCCGCTAAATAGAGAATCAGCCAATTAGTACTAACGTTAATTTTTAGAAAAACGATAATACTTTAACAATCTGTAAATCGAACCCGTAACCTAAGATTATATGCAAACATAAGCGCTGACGTAAAAATAAATGCGTGGGACCAACGGAACCGTCTTTACAAAATCACAACATTTTATTATTTCGTCTAAAAATATATTATTTTAATACGTACATCTATTAAATATACTTCAAAATGAAAATAAAATGAACGTAAAATATTTGGAAATGAGGTGCTTGACTCGTCTAACGTTGAATTTATTATTTATTTGCTTTGTGGAGTTAGATTAACGAGTGCCGTTTTTATTACGTATCAAATTCTGTAATTAAAGACATGTTTCATACTATTACTTTGAACGGCGTTTTAATTATAAATCTGTTTTAGTACCGAATTATTAAATTGTCTTTATATTCTGAATATAGTTTCCACTCTAGAAATGATGCCTGTGTCACGGGTGACTTCACAAATATTGAAACAACGGACACAAAACACCCAGAAAGACAATAATTTTTGTATCATAAAAATTATTGTCCCGTATGGAGATCAAACTCACAAATCTCGGTGCAATGGCAGCGGCGAGGCAACAGAGCCATCCCTTGAGTCAAGTCTGAGTGTTCTTTTGTTCATCGAACTCATAACACTCGGCGCATTAGCGAGGCAACTTTAAACCACTACGCCATCTATGCTGTCAGTATTACACAAACAATCCTATTTCCAAATCCACCAAAATCAACCATCCTTTTTTGCGAAAACAACATAACTGGCTTAAAACACGGTTCACAAAAACCACATTCTACCATTCCGTTCGCTCCTTTTTGCAAACAAGATTTGGCTACATGAACGAAAACCCCGTCAAAATTCACAACATTTGCAAACAGTAAGAAACGAAGTGAGCTGAAAAACTGTTTATTTACCCTGACCTTTAAAAGTGTGACCTTTTTGTTGGCACAATTGAATATATGCGGATCTGAAGAGTTGGATAAATTATGGAAATAGAAAATAAGATAAGACTTCGGTAAAAACAAAGATGGGAAGGAATTTTTATGTGGATGTATGTATGATAATGGGTTTTTGCTTTGATAAGAAAATAGCTGCATCACAATGTTCACAAAGCGAGCAGGTTGCTTATAAAGTATCGACAGCTAATAAAATAGGAATTTTATGATAGTCCTAGGATATAATTCTGTAATTTAGTTTTTAGGATTAAACCTAAGAGTCAAATATCGGGCAAAGGTTTATTGGTTTTTTCTGTTTGTATATTATTCCCCGCACCGCAGGCAATCCTAGCGTGGAAGATGTGTTTTCTAATATAAAATAAACAACATAAGAAATAAATTCTCATAATAATTATACATTTCTGTCGCAACTTTATGAGTGACTGTGCATGGATTTAAATGTACACGTTTTAACATTGTTTAAAACATGAGGTGTTTTTAATTTGCATTTTTCACGCATTGACACCGACTATTTCTTGTTTTCTTCTTGAATACAAGAATATTTTGATATATTGTTTTTGTCAAATAATTATTCTATTTATATCAATGGTAATTTATGATGTTTATATACAACAAACAAGTCGCTAGTCAGCTTACCGCAGATACGCTACTTTTAAGTTGACCTTTCTTCAGAATATCTTTGATTCTAACAGTGATTCTTCAAAGTCATCTACCCTAGTAACTGTCCTATTAATATTTGCTTACTATATAGCTTAATTCCATTTCTCCACAAGCCTAAACCACTTAGTACACATTACTCAATGTTTTCCACTATATCTTCTATACACCATACGATATTATTATTTATCTCAGTCATGACGTAATACAAATAACATTAGGTATATTTGTATATCTCTAGGGACTAAACAGAAATGTATCATATCCACATTTCGCAGTTATCTTTTAAAAGCCACGTCCCTTGAGGCAGGCTTGTTGCTGTCTTCCGAGGCGAAAGTAGGAATATTATTTGTGTATGTAGGGCACATTTACAGTTGATTTATCATTATACATTTACAGATATGGACTTATGCCTGTTTGTTACAAAAGGGACACGGCCTTATGCTTGTTTATCACAAAAGGTATAGTCAGGGTGTTCAACTGCCTCCGTGATGCAGTGATACTGAATGCTAGATCTGTGCATAAGGTTCCGATTAAATTTCAGTGTGAGAAAGAATGAAACTATTGCCATATTTTCCTACATTCTTAGATTTCGTGCTGCTTTCGAGAACACTCTTACACCATCTGTAAGAACTTTGTCGGTAGAAGGTTGCAGCATATTTTCGGGTCTGTCAAAGTGTAATTGGGATCTTTTCTATTTCAGAGAATCTTTGACAGATTCGGCAATCTAGTCCTAGATCTCACGATAGCACTCAAACAATATTTATTTATTATTATTGCAAACTAATGCGGTGGGGCAAGAGACCATCCATGTTTTGCTAACCTGCCTAGACAAGATATATACAACATTCAATACGTAATCGAACCCTTTACTTAATCGACGGGAAATATAAGCGCTCACAGAGACAAAATGTTATCTACAAACACTAGGAGTACATAAATAGAAAACATAAGATTAATAAGCGGCCAACCTAAAGCTGCAATCAATTGTATCTCTACGCTTAGCCGCAATGCAACTGATTGCAATACTGCTAATCCTAGACAAAAAGACGTTCACCTAACATGTAGTAATACAACATGGGCTACAGTCCAGAGATAAGCGAGACATTCAATTCGAAACCTCTACAATCCCAGTTAATTCCCAATGTTCTGAGCACCTGCCGTAATCCGTAGGTGAATGCCTATAACCTTTAGACGGTACAAAACCGTTGCGGTCCCCGTTGCTTCGTCCCGTTAAATTAGTGTACCTGATTTTGACGTCTTAGAATAGAATAGATCGGATTTGATATATGAGAATTTACGTAGCCATAGACTTAAAGATTCACTGTACTTAGATCGCATGATAGTGAAGAAGAGTGAGCTCACTATTAATGTCGACACTTTTTTACACAAACTTTTTGACACAGATAAAGACTGCACGGATGGCGTATTGGTTTAAGTGATCGCCTCGCCACTGCCACCGCGCCGAGTGTTATGGGTTCGATCCCCACACGGTACAAAAATTTGTGTGGTCCACACAAATGATTGTTCGGTGTTCTTTGTGTCTGTTGTTCGAATGTTGTTAAAGTTCTCTGCGACGCAGGAATTATTCATAAAAAAACGACGGTGTACAATTTCCAATATGAGTGAGCGTAATAATTCTATATTTGTAATTCAGATGTCACTTTGGTATTGTGTCAGATAACTTAACATCCAAAAATGTGACCATATTTAAACGTAGTAGGGCGCATCTATAACTCCCAGTATCGTTTTGCATGGATGGATGCTCGTATATGATAGATCGGATCTGATGTATGAGAGTTTATGTATCCTTCTCGTATGTTTTTGCATGGATATGTATGTCTGTCACTTGATTGCAGATCTGTGGTATAACTAGTAAAACATACCTACATATATGTATGTGCGGTCTTTGTATAGATTTGATGATACGATCAAGAGGGATATTGCATACATATTGTGGATTACAATACGTTTCTGTTTGTATTCCTATTAAATGCAGCTGGCTTATTAATCGTTCAATTAACTTTATACTGTACTATATTTTACCCGCGGCTTTGCTCGCCTAAATGTAGGTAAGGTTAGATTTTAGGTCTTTTTCTGTTTCCCTGATAACATGTATGCGAAATTACGTGATGATCGGTTGAGTAGTTAAGGCGTGCGTTAACTGCTTCCGTGGTACAGCGGTAGTGAATGCGACTGCTGTGCATGAGGTCTCGGGTTCGAATCCCGGATCAGGCCAACAAATGTTATAGGGTTTTTCAGTTAAGAAATCTCAAAAGCAGCCCGGAGTTAGGAAGTTGGCGGTGTAAGACACCCCTGTGCCTCGGAAAGCACCTAAAGCCGTTGGTCCTGCGCCTGATCTCTCTCCGGTCGTGTCGGATTACCGTCCCATCGGATCATGAGAGTTCGGAACAGAGAGTGTACTTGTGTTTGCGCACAAACTTGTGCACTATATCTCCTGCGTAGTTGGCCAGTCTCCGTTAAGACTGGTCGCCGTGGCCGATATTCGGTCTGGAGGATATATTATTATTAGTTAAGGCGTGAAACAATCAAACTCACATTCGCATTACATATAATATTGTCTAATTGTCTCGAAATGTAGTTATTTATTTCATAACTTATTCATATATATATATTATTCATAATAATATTCAGATACTTTCAAATAACTACAATACATTGATTGAAAATATATTAATATATAAAAATATAAATTGAAAAATATTCTTAAGGATCTAGACCGGAAAAGATGACATTTCCGACTAAGTTCTTGAGAACCCTTAAGTACATTTCTTAATCCTACCTTCCTTATATTTTACCTGAGAGCACCATTTGTCATTAAATTAACATACACTATACAAACAGAAAGGTACATATTATAATGAACACAAGTTAGTAAAAGGCTTTCTTAATTTTAATAGCTTTCAGGGCCGTCTGGTGGCCCTTTCTGTAGTACGTCGAATGGTAAATAGATATTTTGGTCAATATAAATAGTTGTACCAAATTCCTATTGCCAGTTGTAATGTTCTTAAATTACTTTTTATTTAAACAGGCCTCTCGCGCATTATATTTAGTTCCTGTATCGCGGGTAACTTTATAAACATTCAAAAAAAGAACATACAGCCACAGCATAGCAGGGATATAATAGATCCCTAGTACCATTGAGGTTATAAAAAACGAAAATCCAAGGCCCATGTTATGCAGTAGGTATTTTGATTTCGTTTACTATCTTCTAACACATTGCGAATGCAAGTAAATGGGGTTATGGTTATGTTCTTACAACTACGTGAACAGTAAACGCTTAAGAGGTATTAAAGTTAGACGTCGCCCGCTTCTGAGCGTTAAAAGGTACTTTAACTGTAAGCTACTTTGTCGCACTTAATTTTACAGAACGCCGTTCCAAAAAGTACTCTGAATACTAGAAATGGATAGAAATTTATTACTATGTAAACAGTTGTAATATAAAAGGGTATGTTAAGTTGGTTTGGGCATGTAGAAAGAATGGACGAGTACAGACTGACTAAGAAAGTTTGTAAGGCTAGTGTGAATGGAACAGTCGCAAGAGGAAGACCTAGGCGAACGTTTTTTGATCAGATCGGAGACGTTCTGGATAAAGGCCAGGTTAAGAGCACCTTAAACCGGCGAGCGTGCATAAGGAATGTTATGAAAGTGAATGAAGCTTGAGAAGAGTGTCAGGATCATAGCAAATAGAAATCCGTAGTCTCTGCCTATTCCTCTGGGAAACAGGTGTGAATCTATGTATGTATGTATGTATGTAAACAGTTGTATAAAATTATGTAAGGCCTGTTTTGTTTTGCTAAGCATTCACTTCTTAATGATGTAACTTTATGACAAGCATCAATTACAATCATCAATTACAAATTTCTTAAAGAATTCATAATTTCACAGCTTAGCTATTACTGTAATAAAGTTCAGGAAATGTACTAGCGGAGCCTTGGGTTCTTCCAAGCCCCAGCTACGACTTCTGGTACCGGTTGCTACGAGTGCTACGGATATCCGCTCGTAGTACTCGTAGCATTCAGCGATGCGTTTTGCTACGCTATCACGCTGCGTAGCAGTAGACGCAGCCTAACCTTCCAATACACTGAGCTAATCCATATTAATTTTCTTTTTTAGTTCTGTACTCGACTCCGATTTACGCAGCGAAGATTCTCGTTATAACGACTTACTAGCTTCATTAAGCACCGGCGTGTTTAGCCGCGTCGTGTTGCGTTTCAGTATTGATTACTCCTACAGTCATTTCTTTTCGATCACTACATAGTTATATTTATACAGTAGAAATGACTCTAGGAGCCACTCTAGTGTTGTAGATATAGTACTACAAATAACTGAATGAACTTCAATAGAAACTTTTAAGAAATTGTTAATTGTAAGGTAATAATCATTTATAGTCAAAGTCAAAGTCAAAAATCATTTATTCATTTAGGTCACAAAGTAACACTTATGAACGTCAAAATATATGAGTTAGTGAGTTTACTAAGTTACTGAAGCTACATTTAGGTTAGTTGCTAGATTCAGGCAAAGGGTTGTGTGTATAATCTTACTATGGCTATAATCAGACCTAGTAAAATGACTTTAACTTCACGCCGATCGTTTACACACTGCATAATTTAAAGTGCATGCCAGCGTTATATATAAAATCGTCATATCGCTGGTCGTCAATAAACCAGAAACAACCGATATTTATTTTATATCAAAGCTTAAGGTTGCTGATAACTAGAATTTTAGCTAACTCTTCGAACCAAGCGAAATGCTTACGTAATCAAGTCAGGGTTCACGTCAGTAGTGCTACCAATCAATAGCACGTTCGTCTTAGCAATTACGCTGTCGTTATTAAATCATGTTACGTAGATTGGCGGCATAACAGCATTCATCTGCACTGAGGCGTCGGCGTCGCTTCGATAGTATTAGGATTTCGCTGTATCAATTGACGCCCAAATTTATTTTTTTACTTCCAACTCCTGCCTGCTACATTTTTAATATAGATATATTATTGGTTTTATATTTATACATATTTCAAAGAAATTGGTTCTAATGATATAGATACGAGGATTTTAACAATCATTCAAACAACGGACACGAAGTGCACTTAGATTTGAAACAACTATTTGGGGTATAATTTTGTCCTGCGTAATAACCCTCGCTGTAGTGACGAGGTGAAAATTTAAGCAATTGCACCATTTATCGGTTTTTTGCACAATGTTACACATTCAGTGGGTTGTTTCATGATGTTTGCATACCGGATCGTGACAAAGTGCTCTTAAAATTTTAAATTATTATTTTTATATTGATAGTGATACATTTTTTTTTGTTTGTTGTAGCAACATCACTTGTAACGTACGCGGGCGAGAGATACGACTTTATTCTGGAGGCAAACAATGAAATCGACAACTACTGGATCAGATTCCGTGGTCTTATGGATTGTGATGAAGTGTAAGTTTCTATGTACATTATTCTCTTAAAAGTAAGTCTTTATTCATCATGCAAATTAAATTAAGTGTTAAGTAGTATATTGTAATTTGCTTATCTTACACAAACGTTTTTTTTTGCGAACAGCGCTCACCTGTGGCTTTTTGAGCCATGCACTGCTTAGTTTCACTTACCTGCAAGAAGAATTATATATATTAGATTAATTTTTGCGTTACGAATTCAAAACTGAACCCATTTTAAAAAAATGTTTCAGCAGAAAAAGTAATCAGTTACTCATTCTAATAACCTACATATTTATCGACGAAAATGTTAAGTTTGTCATAGTTTCTTTAAATATTTATTAATAAAATCTTTTATTAATTATTACGGTAGGAGCAAGATAATTGTATTAACTGTATAGGTAATAGTATAATCGAATGTATTGCTTTGAAATATGGCCTAATCCTTTTGACCATATGAAAAGGCCCGCGCCCAGCAGTATGACATCATATACAGGACTGCTATAATAATAATAAAATATTTATCTCGAGTTACATGGCCTAATATTATTATATTTTATTGCTTTGATGCAGGTTCACGAAGGCGAAGCAAGTAGGTGTGCTGCATTATGATGGTGCGATGGATTTGGAGCCACCCGGTGACCCCACGTGGTTCGAGTTGCATAATGAAGGCTTGGTAAGTATCCCTTCGTTGGTTTAATATGATTATGATAAAATTATATCTGTCTCAGTGGCAGTGAATGCAACTGCCATGCATGAGGTCTTCAGGTTCGATTACCTGGTCGGGCAAACTGTCATATCGGCAAAAAATCCTCAATAGCAGCACTAAGTGTGGATCATAGCAGGCAACAAGGATTACCCTCTAAAAAGATCTTATATGGAACCTAAAATTTTAGCTGGCGAAATGTACACTGAAGTAATTTATAAGTAAAGACTTTTTAGTTATGGCACTTTTGCGGTTTATTAGTCTGTAAGACTTCCATATTAACCTCTCGATTGTTAGAATGCGAGACATTAGTGAAAGCCTACTTTGTCTGGCCGCCGATGTGCTGCTAAGATTCAATAGGTTAAGTAAATAAATGAATACACCTCTGAATGACTCTTCGATGATATAGATGTGAGACTATGTATGTCTGTTTACTTAAATGTAAATAACGATATAACTAGTATCATAAATATAAGTTTATTATTATTATCTTTGATAAGCGTAGGGAAACTGTCATATCATGATAAAGCCAGCGTCACTATCCCTTAGTGTTTTTATGAGTCGCGAGGGTGCGATCAAGCACATTGCCGTATAGGAAAGCCAATACACTTTTATAGGACTACATTGCCACCTTCGGCGATAGTAAGTCCTACACTGAATATGCAATGAAATGATGATGCCTTCTAGAATTTATTATTTAAATATTTGCATGTAGGGACCGTTCTGTAGGCTGAATGAGGCTTTTATGGGAGGTGTTAGGAATATTTTTAGTTTTTCGGATTTCGATATCGTAGTATCTTCAAGTTTGTATCGTTTTGCACAAAAAGACGTTATTTAGATAACATACGTTCTTTAAGATAGCTACACACTGCCTGCCGGACATTAGTAGCGAATGCAATTGATGTACATCAGGTATGCGATTCGATTCTCGGCAGAGAAACTGTCAAGATATTTTTATCAGCAGCCCGAAATCTAGATCAGTTAAACGATAATAGATTCACCCCCTATTACCTAAGACCTAAAATCCAATTTAATCTAATGCGTCTAACAAATGTCTAAACTAATATGTCCTCGACAAAAGCTTTTACATTCTTAATATAAGTAGCATATCGTTAAAAAAAAAATCCTCTGTCTGTATCTACGTATAATAGTACTATAGTGTACAGCAATCATATAGCCTAATCATTGCTTAGGAAACGATTGATCCTTAAGTTCTTTCTTGTACATTATATTAAATACTGTCTGTGTATTTTTGTAAATCTCTCTGTGCACAATAAAGATCAAACAATATGTACTTTCGTATATATACATATGCGCTTATGCATATGTACATACATAAAACGGAACGATGTTTGTCCTTTCTTTGCGTCAGATAGTAGCAATAAAACGTCGTGATGCTTTGACCGGAGATAGCCGAAGAAACGTAGAGTTATAGCCTACGCGTTTCTTTTGTAGGATAACTCACTAAGAATATACAAAAATATAAAGCGGCTTCTTTAGATATCACTAGGTGTGATGTAAATCGCACTTACGAAATATTCTTAACATTTACACCAAACGTAGTGGTTGAGTGTTCGCTCCGACATCACCAGTGCGCCGGGTCCGATCGCCGCATGGGACAAATATTTGTGTCATCTATAAAAAATGTTTCAAGTTAAACACTTTATACGGATTTTATCGCGTTGTTTATTTTACTTTAAACACTGTTATTACATAATTTTGAAAGCTCTAACACTACTATTATTGAATTTTACTACTATTTAAGCTAAATATTTTCTAATTAAAACTATTTATATTTAAGTTTACACTTTGCCCCTATACATAAGACAATATTAAATGTTTCAAGTCTAACTACTAGTAGTTTTAATGGTAGATAAGGTTCCCGTAACATAGGGATTATATTAAGCCTAAGGTAGCAGATGTCTTTCTTAAATAAATCAATATTTTGCAGACAAACCTAACTAACTGATCAAAAACAATAATTTGTATTTAGTGTATATTGTTAATTTTTATGTTCATGATGAGTGGAGCATTATAATCAACTTTTAATTATATTTTTGAATCTCAAATGTAATCATTCTTCAATTACTTAGTTGTATCTATACTATTCATTATAAGCCTACTTATTTCAATAACAAAGCATCACATTTATAAACGTCTTGCTAAATTAAAGGTAGGGAAAAATACGTCAGTCATTTAAACTCTTTTTACTTTTAAATGTAATTAAATTTCGATCTTGAAGATAGATGGACACATGTTCAAACGACGCGCTTCTTCTAAAATATTTGCAACGTCAACGAAAAGAAATTCAAAGAAATTCTAAAGCCTATCACATAATTTAACTGGACCTTTCTCTAACATTAATTACTTAACCCTTTCGAGCTTTGAGGGTGACTTTTTTACTTTGTTCCAAGTTCCGAGGAACTAGTGCCAGCTGATTCAGTTGAGAAAGTTCATAATTTAGTGCCTTAACTTGTCACATTACCCCTTAGTGGACTTTCCGTAGTAATGGAGTTGGGACTCTGAATATCGGATGGAGGTGATAGATGTTAGGCCTCGCTAAAGTAGAATAAAATAGACTATAAACGATCGTACTGTCTATTATTAAAACTGTATTGATATTACACTTACAACTATCAAAAGTAAACAATTTAAAGTCTTAGTTCCATTAAGCCTATATATATTTTTATGTAATCTATATATTAATACGTGGAGCAAAAACTTTGTACCCATTTATACGAAAATTGCGCGGACGGAGGAGTGTGAAATTTGGCACAGTTAAAGTTTATATGGAGAAAGAGGGGCGAATCCTAATATTTTTATAAAATATGCATTAGAAATACATTTAATTAATGGAAAAACACTACACGCTCACAACCATGCATTTGAAACACCCAGTCGAATCGCGTTCGTAGTATTTCGACATTGTTCGTCTGACGTCGTACAATTCTTTGTAACAATGGTTACCTATACGTAACCATAGTTACAAGTTTATATGTAATAAAAAAAAAGAAAACAAAGTAGCAAGCTTAGGAATTTTGGTCGAATTTTGACCACTAGGCGACCACTAGTATACAGACTTAGAACTACTTAGACTAAGAAAGAAAGGACACAATTGACGGTTTACTTCTTGTTGAAAAACAACTGTGTGGCTTCTAATCCTAACTTAATGTTATAAATGTGAATGTGGGTTTGTTTGATTGTTTATTTTTTTAAACACTTTTACGTCTTAACTACACGACTGTTCAATATGAAATTTCGCATACACGTGGTCAGGGGAATAGAAAAGGGTACCTTTTAGCTAAAAAAAGAACTGTTACTAATCTAACCTACGCAACCGAAGTCACGGTTAAAACCTAGTATATCATAATTGGTTAGTTGACTTGATAAACCAGAACTATATTACCCACTGATATACTATGACAAAAAAAATGGATATAGTCATTTCTTTAGCAAGTAAAGACAATTTTATAAATCTAAAAATGCCTTCCTGACTTTATATTCTATACTTATAAATATGAATTTTCTTTTCTTGCAATATGACTTCGTTACAAATTCATATCTAGAATATACGAGTACATCTCAATAGCAACAGACGGCGATTGTTATACAAGTATTCGGAACGTCTTGCGATTTCAACGGTCTGGCCCAAGATATGCACCGAAATTGTACTGCGAAATAATTTTGAGACAACTGAGAAACCGCATCGGATTGTTCGTAGGGTCGCCACATAGTTGGAATTGACGCGGCATTTCATTCTGGTAGAAAGTAAAAATAGCAACGATTGTAAAACCGGTTTCTTAGCTTTTGTCCGTGGCTTCAATTGCCCGAGAACACAACTTTTTTCTGGATGAAAGGAACTATATGTCCTTTTCTGTACCCCTGACGATATGTAATTTCATGATTATCGGTCGAGTAGTTAATGTATGAATGTCTAACAAACAAACTCACATTCGCATTTATAATATTAGTTAGGATTTGAGCCTGTATATCACAAAGGGAGACGACATAATGTGTCATTCACTCACATTTCATTCATGCTGTCATTCATTCATCACGGGTTTTCACGGCAAATACTTATTAATTTTGCCTGATACGAGAATCGAATTTGCTATTCATACAGACAGCGTGAGGTTGTAGTAAGGACAATTCGCTATCTCTCTCGGACATATGTTTTTATACAACACAATTTGTATCGTGCATCCTATTTCTGTACTTTGACAATAATGACAATAATGACAATAATCTACTACCAGATTTAAAACGCTCGAATCTTATTTTCTTCTTGATTATATTTAAAAAATCTTTGTGTTAGGGATGTATCAGGTAAACTATTTGACCAACATTAAATATAAATAAAAATGTCAGTCAATTACTGTATTACTCAACCTTCCTCTAAAGTAAAACATAAATGCGTATTTATTGATACAAAACGCTTACCAATATTTCAAATTCCTAACTCTTTTTCATTACACCATATCTTTAGAAACTTGAAGTAGCATTTATATATTATATCAGCGAGATATTTATTAGACTAGTCGAAACCACGAAAGCCACACGTTTTGAGTTACATAATGTTGTGTTGCCAACCCTGATTGTAACTAACGGTGTTTGTATAACTTGTTTAATGGACTGTAAATTAACTATGCAGTCTGATTGAGAACTACAAACTATGAGCAAACGGCGTTTTAGGCTAAATATATTTGACACGCTTACTCAAATGTTTGGGGTATTTGGTGGCCATGTGGGGGAGTATGCAGTTTGCATGTACTACGGTATGGTTATGACTGTGTGGTATTGAGTTCAATTTTGTGGTCAGTTTTTTTGTATTTATATTGGTAGTACGGATTCTGGTAATATGTTGGTAGACGGTAAATGACCAGCAGCCAGTAACGAGTGAGTTTTAACAATTGTCTTTACGTATATTTCTTTGAAGTTTTACACCATGACAAACCAAACATAGTTTAGCTGTTAAAATATGGCAATTTAAGTATTACTTTTGTATTTAAATTATCAGTATGGATAGTTTGCCTGCGAATTCTCGAATGTATACGTAAGCAACTATTTCAATTTAATCCTACAAGATTGATCAACAGAGGATATGCGCTATCTTAGAGCATACATATACAAAAAACACGCAATTTATTTATTGATTTAGTATCGAGCGTGACCAGATTTCGCTACAAAGCAGCATATTTGTTTTTTTTTATATAAAATCCAATGTAGCGTATTTGATCGCTTGTCTCATAGACACAAATGAACGTAAATTAACTAGTTGGCTTTAATTAGATATAGTTTTGCATCAAGTGTTTAGATTGAATACAAATTCACTTAACTGTTAACGGTTCATAATGGAATACGCTCTATAGTTTACTTTCGAATACACAAAAAGCGTGACTGTATATCAAACCCATGAAATTATAAATTAACACGTGTATACATAGAGTTACGGCTTTATCCCGGCAAGGGTTAACAGAGGTGTATGATAACCATATTCCATCATCTATGTCATAAGTCATACGTAATAAGGAGTGAGCCCACTACCGTCCATGGAGCACATTCTCACAGTTCGAGTTGCTACAGAGATTTTTCCGTTAGCAGAATTTATTGACATAATCTAACCGCCTACAGATCTTTACAGACAAGACTTTACAAGACTTTACAGATCGGCGAAAATATAGAATCGAATTTATGCCACAAGGCACTATTTGGCTTGCTTTAATAAGTGACTACATTCTCTTATCTTATAAGAAACAAAGATGTCTTAATAAAACTCAACGAGTTGATCTTGTCAGGTTTAATAGTGCCTACTTGACAACTAAGAAACAGTCATAGTGCCTTTTACTCGACGTCAAAACCTTGTAACAGCCGAAAAAACTATAAGATAAACCCTTATCGGTATAACGACGATATTAGGCAGGTCACAAAATCAAATAGCTTGCAGATGCGGTAAAATTATCCCTTCGGTATAACGACGCCAGAGTGAGCGGCTGGCCGAATGCCAGACACTATCAGTGGCGAAGGCTTTGCATACGAAGATTAGAATAATGTAGTGGTTCTAGTAAAATATTCGTGGGAGCCTGAGATCGAGAGTTACCTAGTTCCGAATCGTTTGTGGAAATAATAAAATATCTGTCGGTAGGGTTTGTACGATTTGACTATTTCTGGATAAAATCTCTGTTGAATTATGTTAAGTTACGATGGAAATTCGAGTTACAATGGAATTTCTTTTAGTATTCATAACTGTAAGAAATTGTCTTTATATATATATAAAAAAAAGATTTCGTGTGTTTTTAGTCCGCGATTAAAGCAGACAATGGATTGACTTGAAATGTTGATATTACTGCGTTTTTATATGTATATCTATTTTCCCCAAAGTACTCATGGGATCGGGAAATTAAAAATATCAGACAAAGCCTCAGCGGAGGCTTGCTAGGTTTAGCTAATTTGTAATAAAAATATTCATGTAATTTGACGTATACATAAAAACTGTTGGATGGTGGTTAACGTGGTCACGTGGCCTATGGCACTGAGTATCTGAGTTCAATTTTTACACGGGAAAAGTTTGATCTGTTTGGGGCGAGTTTGCGTATACTTTGCGTCCTTGTTTTAATGTTTATAAACTCCCTGGGATAATAAACATTGTGCATAGTACAATTTTTAATACTAATATTTAATTTTTATATAAGGAATTCATAATATTCGATGGTAAAAGACATATCATAATAATACAGTCTAATTAAATTTAATAAATTCTTAAGCAGACTGTAGAATTTATAAGCTTTAATTAGTCTGTATGCAACATAAGTATCTAAACATTAAATAAATTTGTTACAGTATTTTATGAATAAAAATGACAAAATATTGTTCTATAGTAATAAAGTGCGATTTAAATAACAATCCTTTAACAATATTTGTTAAAAAAGAAAATATATGATAAACAATTCAGAACCCACACAAATGTTTACTATATTACAATAATCTATTGTATTAAAAGAATCAAGATTAGTAAGGAAAATGCTACCAGCATGCCCCTTCATTAACCGGTCTGTCTTCTCTCATTAAAAGTTATTTTCAGCTAAACCGTATTAACACGTCCCCTGTCCAATGACTCCAAAGGAGTCACGTTTGTACCAAACTTATATGTCCATGACTCTGGTTAAAGTCATAATCCAAAAGCAAATTTCATGCTTTTTATTTCACTGGACGTATGAATAAGAGCAAAAAGATTCTCATCGACGTATGGTTAGATAACAAGACTACTGAAAATTTAAATATTTTTCCAGCCCGTATTAGCATTTTATATTTTATTATCAAGTTAAGACGAAATTGTAGGTGGGCTTACGAATACATTTTTAACTTTTGTCCTGGAACAGCAAACGTGTTAATAGTCTTTAGAACAATTACACGATTACAATTAAATTTTCCTGCTGCTCAAGTAAAATGACATAATTTCACGTTTGCGGTTATGGGTGACATGCGTTTGTGGTTCCCTGGGAGTATTTATTGTAAGTCACTTCTGTGGGTAGTTAGGTATGTAGTATCATGTTACAGTAAATAACTTTAAACCGCCAAATATCTTTGCAAATTTTGACATTTTATGTTTTTGTCATTGGTAGAAAATAGGAGTTCCTCGTACGTATGAATATGTGAAAGCATTCAAAGTAAATTATAATCGTCGCTTGAATAATCGCACCTTTATTTTTTTATTGCCAATAAAAAAATCATGAACGAATTCATCTTCACTTCATCTTAAAGAGAAAAATCAGCTCTATAAAATTCACGTTTCTAAATCAAGATTTGCTCTCGAATAAATCCAGATTTAATCCAATTACTAAATGAACATCTTTTTTATTTATAGCAACTGAACGCGCTGAACAAGGGTGAAGAAGAGAATGAAACTATAAGTGTGGCTGAGATGCGATCGGTTGAAGGTTATGATGACAGTCTGAAGGAGGTGGCTGACTACCAGTTCTACGTAGCTTACGATTTCTACGCAAAGAACAATTCTCACTTCCATAGGTCACCTTACTACGGATATTACCAAGGTGAGTACATATCTTAAATAGCTAATTTTTTATTATTATTATTAATCAAACCTAACTAGTGCCGATTAACTTTTCGTAGAACTTGTCGTAGCACTGGTTGTAGAATCTATCGTAGCACTTCTCGTAGAACCTGAGAATTGGCGTGATAATGTACGCCATTGGACTGCTAGAGCGTGAATTTGTTGCTTGAAGTTCATAGTTCGATTCCTAGTTAGAGTTACCTATTAAAATATTACAATTTAAAAAAAACAAATGAAAATGAAAGAGTTTGGTAGATAAACTCAAGAAATAGCTAATAGATAAATGACAGTTTAACAAATTATTTTAAACATATGTAGCACTACCCTTAAATGTTCGAGAAGAGTTCTTCGGAATGTACAAGAAAGTTCAGAGAATGGGCGCTATCAGAACAAAATATTTATTCTACTCATCGTATCGTTTCCTTTAGTGTTTACCAAGCTCATGAATAGTTTTATAATATGAATGATTTTAAGCGATACATATACACGCATAATTTTATTGTAGACAGTGATTTTAAAAAGTAATAAATATCTTTGATGTTGGAGTTCATAATAACTTTATTTATCGGTACAAGATAATTACTTTTAAACTAAAATGAAGTCATTAATAATAGCTGCCTCATATAAACGAATTTCGCTGTTCTAACAAAATTTGCAATTCAGCAAGTAAATAAACATTTTTAATTGATGTCATTCATTGAAGGATATTTAAAGATTAATGAATTATTTTACTCGTAAACTTTGGAAAGAAATAATACGTTTATTAATTGCTTAACTAATGTTTTTAAAGTGATCGAACCATTAAAAAGTTGATGAGAAAGTTTTACAACATGTACATAAGAAAATAAATGTTTTAAAATTTCAGTTTTTAGATCTTTTCGCTACATGTTTCTGATGTTGTAACCAGTAATTGACTTCAATAGTCTTTTGACATAGATTTGAGTTTCTGTGCACTTGTGATATTGTGATTTTGAATAGCGATTTGTGATTTTTCAATGGAGAAAGGTTCCGTAGCAGCACAGCCTGGAATGTGTCCGGAATACAGCATAATGCTCGCTTCATAATAAATATAGCCACTAAAATGTGGGTTTTATACACTTGTCTGTTCTTTCAGCGATATACAGGCCTCAATCTATATACGAGTATGTACATATATCTAACTAATTGTTTTAATATTTGCAGTTCCGGCAAAATCAGACCGTCTCTACACGCCTCAACTCAACCATATTAGTATGAAGCTTCCATCAAGCCCACTCCTCACCGCCAGGCCATCACTAGACAATTTCTGCAACGCCTCAAGCATTGATGAGTCCTGCGAAGAAGGCTATTGCGAATGTTCCCACGTGCTCGCCGTTAAACTGAACTCTGTAGTCGAAGTCATCATTGTTGACGAAGGAGTCACCTTCGATGCCAATCATCCATTCCATCTACACGGTCATAGCTTTAGAGTTGTTGCTCTTAGACGTCTTGCCAAAGAAATTACTATAGACGAAATAAAGGCTTACGATAAAGCGGGTTTGTTGAAAAGGAATCTGAAGAATGCTCCTATAAAGGACACAGTTACAGTCCCCGATGGAGGATATACTGTCATCAGGTTTAAAGCAGACAATCCAGGCTATTGGCTTTTCCATTGTCACATAGAATTTCACGTAGAAATTGGAATGGCTCTTGTATTCAAAGTCGGTGAACATAAAGATATGGCACCAGTGCCAAGAGATTTTCCAGCGTGTGGTAGCTACTTGCCAGATAATATGCTAGAACATGCTACTACTGAAAAGCCGAAGAGCGATAACGATTATATATCAATATCCCATTGGTGGCCTGTTATTGTTCTCAACAATACTTCTACGTCAGCAAGTTCTAACATAGCTGGTTCTAGTGCAGCAGTCTTACTCAGTTTATGGATTTTAATATTGAACTTGGTATCGTAGTATGATATCTCGAATTAATTATTTAGATCGATTTTCGTTAACCCAGTTGCAATTCCTTCGAATTTTGTATGAACGGGCTCACGATTGGAATATGTACTTATTTGAATATTATTTATATCTTTTAAATGTTAGTTTTGTTCGTTTTCTAAAGAGAGCATACAATAGTTAATAATGTAAAATAAAAATAATATAAAAAAGTAAATTGAAATGGCTTTAATGTTTTCAGAAACTGTTTATTTTCTTGTACAGTATAATGATATATTATAAACGGCAGTAGTAGTTGTATTTAGTAATTTAAGATGCACTTGTTATGCTTTATTTGTTGTTTTTGTATCTGAACGCTTTTGAAAGAGAAAATCTACTGTCTCATATATCTAAAGATCATCGAAATATGTATTTAAACGGACACATCTTCAAAGATTTTAATGATGCTTTTCAACCAGCAATGTTTTAAAAATAAGTATTGGATAATTTATATATGATTTATGTCTTTTTCTATTCAAGCTCTATTATGTATTTTTTGTATTATTAATATTTTGGTGTAGCAAATTTACCATGGTCTTAATTGACCTGGAAAACATAATAAAACGGATTAATCTAGTTTGCTTGAAATTACTTGCCATAGTTTTATGATGCTCAGACACGACGCAAGTAGCTGCGGGCGCAAGCTACTTGCGCAAGTTGATCATACTTGCACGGTTAAGTGGCGTCATCGTTGTTTAACATGATGCATATAATCCCCAATTCGTCATATTGCCTATGTTACCTGCGTCGTGTTTAAGAGCCATACGTGTCTGCGAAAGTCTGTAGTAGCCAAACTTTAATTCAATATTGATAACTAACCTATGTTTTATCTTGCTGCTAGCCGATCCTGTATATTGAATAGTACTTACATTATATTTTTCATCATATTTATTATCTGCTTCATCGCGATTTTTATTACTTACAACAGGAGATTATTATTTAAGTCTGTGATTGGTTTAAAACGAATTGACCAAAAAAATATTGAACATTTGTAAAATGTTTAAGTTTCGTTAGACACGTCGTTGATGATATGTGATATTATTTAGTTTAATTGTGTAAATTTATGTTAAGTATTTTGTAATGGCAGAATAAGTATACTTACCAACTGTAAACCATTGTTTCAATTCAATCGTTTTTTCATCCTCTTTCTTTAAAATATCTTTTGAAATTATACCTATTATACAATAATATTCAGAAAATGGTAATTGATATACATCTTATAACATAGGCATGGTTAGGAATTCTTTACGTTTAGGTTTTCATCAGAGGATCCTGAATATTAGTAATATTGTTCTTTATGTCAGAAATAAAAGTTTAAATTGAAAGTTATTTTTCAACAGATAATTAATTTTAAGACATTTGTATTAATTATATAATATTAATACTCCAAATCCCGTATAACAGTTAGTCAGTTTGCTGGCAGACAATTAATATTAAAGAAATATAATGACATACAAATATAAAACTAATTTGTTTACTTGCATTCTGTAAAATACTAAAGAGTTTAACCTTTTAATGTCAACTAGTGACATGACTTTTTGCCATCCAAAACAAAGAAAATATAAACAGGGATGTGAATTATATAAAAAACCTGGGCCATTTGTTTCCTATTAGGCCCGCAGAGACCCGAAGATAAACGACTTGACAGCATGACATATAAATACGAAGAATAAATAATGCTATATGTAAATGAAACAAATTGAATAGCGTCATCGTACTGCAAGATTTCTTTTGTTTGAAATATCAGCCGTTTATATACACTGTCACACTGCTGGGCTCACACTGAATAGAGGCCTATGCCTCTTCTCTGTGTGAGAGGGGTACGGCCATAATCTACCACGTTGGTCCATTGGTTGGTTCACATATCTTTGAGAAAATTATGGATACCCTTTGCAAGTTTCTACACGATGTTTTCCTTTAACGTTAAAGCGATCGATGAAAGATAAATAATTACTATTTAATACGCAGGTAACTTCAAAAAGTCAAAGGTATGATATATTAAGATCGAACTCGAGACCTCTGCATAAAAGGCCAACGGTCTTTCCTCTGCCTTTTTTGATAAGCTAACTAGATTTTACTTTCAGACGGATAATATTATCTAATCACTCAGTATTACTAGATCAGAATACAAAATAAATTGAGTTTGGTAAAAATTACGACTCTTGAATAAAACAAGTTTATTTTCGTAGTCAAAAATGATTGATGAGAAATGAACATAAATTGAGTTGTTCGGGGATTATTGAGGTACAAACAAAAAGTAATTAAACAGTGATCGGCGCAATGGACGCGTCACAAGCTTAAAAATACAAAAGTTATAAACAAAATTTAAGAGTTTCGACATTTAAATCTAATTAATTAAACTGAAATATGTAATATCTGACTTACATATCACTACGGATGGCGTAGTCGTTTAAGTGGTCGCTTCGCCACTGCTACTACACCAAGCGTTGTGGGTTCGAATCCCGCACGTGCCAAAAATTTGTGTGATCCGCAAATGGTTGTTCTAAGTCTGGATGTTCTTTGTGTCCGTTGTTTGAATGTTTGTAAAATCTCTATCTATCAGCAATACAAAAATAAACCTAGTGCGGTAGCAAACTATTTAAAAAAATAAGAGATGGATATCTTCGAAAGGGGAATTTCACATCTACATCTCACTAATAAATAATAATTAAATAAATAATTAAATATTATAATATAGGTTTAACGGTGAAGGAAAATATCGTGAGGAAACCTGCATGCCTGAAAGTTCTGCATATTGTTCTCGAAGATATATGAAGTCTACCAACCCGCAATGGGCCAGCGTGTTGAACTATGGCCTAACCCTTCTCACAATAAGAAGACGCTCATGCCCAGCAGTCGGACAGTTTAGGGCTGGTATTAAAACCTCTTCAACTATGTTTTTAGGTCCCGTTCAAAAAGCTCTCATAGAATATTGACGTGAAATAGCAGTATTCCTACTGCTGTATTTTATTCGGTGAGTGAGAGTGCCGGAGGCCCAATCACTCTCTACCCATTTCCCGCTTCTTCTCCTTCCCACTTACTTTCCTAAAGGGTCGGCAACGCGCTAGTGATACCTCTGGTCTTGGTCTATGGGCTGCGGTGACCGCTTACCATCAGGTGGGGCGTATACTTGTTTGCCATATTAGATGTATAAAAAAACATGCGGGAAGTCTTTGGGGACTGCCGATAGAAGTGAAAGTAACTAGCGTGCGGTGACGACGACGGGAGTTTCACGCTTTTTGTTCACCCAAAAAGTACACATATATACACAGTATACATATAGCTCATGGAAAGTGTTCGGTGACGATGACGCGAGTTCCATGATTTTTGTTCACCCAAAAAGTGCTCAACGCACCTAAAGAGTCTAAAAGTCGCATTCGGCAACCAACAATATTATATAAGTCAAGGAAGAAGACCAACATCTTGTATATTTGTAACTATCTGTACACCGCGGTTTCACCCACGTTTATTAAGATGTTATTAAGCCTACTAGATTCTGTCTGAAACATCGTAGGTGTGAAATTTGGCACCTATCTTAATTTTTTTCTTTGCATGTAAGAAGATGCCGATCTACACAGAATAAGGTAATGGCATAGTGGTCTAAGTGGTCAACTCGCTGCTGCCACTACGCCGAGAGTAAAAAATTGTATTATTCACAAATGGTTGTTCCGAGTATGGATGTTCTTTGTGTATGTTATTTGAATGTTTGTAAACTTCCCCGCGATACAGGAATTACTTCTAGTGCGGGATTTGTCTTTTAAAAATAATACATAGTTCTCGCCGACCTTCCAGCAATTTTTGGTTGTTAAGGTTCTTAGAACGTAACAACCGGCGCATCAAAATGTCCTATGTGTAAATATAATTAAGTAGTTTTTGTATTTCTAGCAAAATCTGGAAAAAATGGAAAACAAACGAATTTCTGGATATCAGGCTGCGGACTGGTGGTGGACGGTTATTCCAGCAGTGTGATGCGGCATACCTAAAGCTACCTCTGAAAGCAGCGGTCCTGTGCTCAGGAATGGATAGTTGATTTGTGACTGATCTCACCGTATATTTGGACTGAGATTCTCTCCAACATAGCTTGTCATACAAGTATGTAGGTTATTTTGTTTTCAATAACTCCAAAAAGTAAAGAATAATAAATTATTGATTTGGTTTATGTATCTCTTATAAACACACATTTTCTTTTTAATATCACATAAGTACGGCCATCGACTGGTTACAATTTTATTATATGTAAAGATATTACTTAGGAAGCTTGCGAAGGCGAAATAATGATTAAAATCGGTTCATTAGTTTCAGAGTTTATACAAACAAAAATACTCTTTTCTCTTCATTATATTATTTGTGTAGATAAATAATTTTATTTTTAATTAGTGTCTAATAAATCGTAACTTGTCGCAAAATATGTAATTAGCGGCAAGCCGCATGATTAACTACGGATGAACGTGGATCGAGGGATAAGCGGAACTTGATATTTATACATTATGAATTTGAAACGTTCGTACACATACCTACAGCTTATATTAATAGAAAAGTGGTTGGCGGTTTGTATAGAGCTTTGTCCTACCGTTGTGTGTACATTAATTAATATAATAATTATTTAATTTAGGTAATTTAATTATTATATTCTGTATATTACAGAGGGTAGGTAATCATTAATTTGATTTTCTACCCGAAGTTAATATTTGACTTAGCCTTTCCGGGCACGCCACGATCGTGGCGGTAAGTCCCGTGTTTGAGGAGTGGCTGGAGAGGCGGCATGGCGCCCTCACACTGACACAGGTAATGACTGACCACGGTTGTTTTGGCTGGTTCCTGTGTCGTATACGCTGGCAAGAGACGCCCGGTTGTCACCACTGCGGTGACTGCCGCGACGTTGTTGAGGACACGGCGTTGCACACTTTGGCGGTTTGCCCCGCCTGGGCATCGCAGCGCCGTGAATTGATCGCGGCAGTAGGATTGGTTGCCCTTTCGCTCCCGGCCGTAGTTCAGTCTATGGTCCGGAGTGAGAGGTCGTGGAACGCCGTCGCCTCCTTCTGTGAAGAAGTGATTTCCATCAAGAAGGCGGTGGAGCGGGAGAGGGAACGCTTAAACCCTCTCCTCAACCGCAGAGCCGGGCGCCGGAGGGCGCGAGACGATCTCCAGCCACCCTGAGGTTTGACTTGGGGGTGGTGGGCTTTGTGGGCCTGCCCGCCACCCGATCAGTACCAGATCCGAGAGGCGGCGTGCGTGTTCCCACGCGCGCCTCTGTTTCGAGTCCGTCTCCCCCTAGGGGGGAGGCAGTAGGGTTTTAATGAGAGATACCTATATTGGCTAGGTCTTGTCGTGTAGTGGCCTGCCGTTTCATACGGGGGTCCGAAACCTCGGCGGGGTCGCGACCGCATGCGAAAGTGATTCGCGGGACCCCGTCGATAGTGGTTTTTGTCGAGGAACACCGTGGTGGGTTTAGTCGGTATTCCGGGAGGTACATTATTCTTATTCTATCTTTCTCATTTACCCCGTCGAGTCCGACATAACCCCTCCGCCCGCCCTCGCGGAGGGGTAGGCGCCAATGCATTCACCCACGTAAAAAAAAAAGGCTTTGGACAAAATTATTGAAATTTTTTTATTAATCACGGCACAAATAAAACCGTATGACTCATCAAAAGCCTGAAAAAAAATTAATTAAATATATATATATAATAAATTAAGAGTTGTCTTTCTCACCATAAATAATTCCCGTTTCGCGAGAGATTTTACAAACATTAAAACAACAGACACAAAATTAATTTTTGTCCCGTGTGGAAATCGAACCAGAACATTCAGCACACTGGCAGTAGCGGGACGATCACTTAGACCTAGTGGTGTAGTCACGGGTGTATTAACCATCCGTGCTGCCAAAATTGACACACGCTTAACATAGGTTCTTGTTATAAACATTGGAAATCGGCCCTAGGTCATACTAATTTCTTCAAACAAAATCTATTAATCTAATCAACACAATTTGTGATACTTGTTCATTTAACACATAATTAAAGGAAACTTAGTTTCATTGCTCCTAATGGAGCCTATTTACCTTTTCAATTTGCGATAAAAACTAAAAAAAGCTGCCTAAAAACAGATCAGTAAAGAATCGGCGTGGAATCTCAGGGGAACTTAGCCAATTAAGATAACGGGGATGGGCCTAAATCAAGTCGCAGAAAGAAAGGTTGGACCAATAAATATACTAGAAAGATGGGTGGTGGCTCCTTAGGGGTGGATGAAAGAAAAATAGCCTATGTTGCCTGTTATCTTCGATCTTTGCTTGCGTATATTACGCGTTCAAGCGTGTGTTACACCGTTGTGGGATCACGTGTCATAATATATTCGAATAAGTGTGTGACAGCGAGCTGTTTTCCATATGGAATAATAATAAATAAAAATATTATCTTTATTTGACACAAATAATATATTCAGTTATTATAGCTGTATTATTAACATATTATTTGGAGGTTATAATTTAAATATTTTGTACTGTATCATAAATTATAATTTTCAAATTAGATTTCTATAACTGTATTAATTAGAACACCATAGTGAAATAAGCGCTGCACTGCTCAACATCGCCCTTATACCAATGATGCCGTCTACTGACTTCGAAGCCTATATGCCTATGGCTACTGTTTAGGTGGCATCTGGATTGCCCCACCTACATGTTTGTGTTCTGCAGAATCTTCTCGAAGGTATGTGAGCCAGCGTGGCGAATTATCGCCCAACCCTTCTCATACTGAGAAGAGGCCTTCTTCTTTGTCCCAGCAGTGGGACAGTTTTTATACGTCGCTATAAATAGTAGCGAAAGCGAAAATAATTATGCCATTGGACTATTGAGGTCGATATGATTGAAACATATAAATATAGTCTGTTCACGTTACGCTATAGTGTAAATGCGGTCTCCACGATTCACATTTTCTTTAGGCCTGGTAAATAGATATTAGCTTTGATGCCATTGATTATTTGCCATAACTTCAAGTTGATTGTTTTTGTAATGAAACCATTAAATGGTGCTAGAGTGAGAAAATAATGATATACATTAATTGGCACACGGTGGTAGGTCTATTCCCAATACTAATTCCTACAATATATAACAAACGTAGCTGGCTTAGAGACATGAATATTGAAATAAGTAAATTATCTCTAAAACACAAGCTAGAGAAACTGCTGCTTGCTGACGTCACAGATAACTGTAACGTGTAGATCCTCAAGTTGCAGTAATGTGTGTAATGGTACCTAATGCAATATGTTTTTTTATTTTTGGTTTATTATTTTATTTTATAATTAAGCTAAGTGTATGTAGTTATTATAAATGAGTGTGCCTGCCGACAAACTGTTAAGCAGTTTGGTGGGATTTCAATGTTTAAATTCATATGTTTTGGACTCAATAAATATTTTATTATTATTAAAAAAATATTAGTAGTTATTTTACATCAACATGTCTCGAGATATATTTGAAGACAAACGTAAGTAAAAAATATATTCTGTAGCAGCACGGAGTTTAAAATTTCAAAACTCCGCTATGCTATTGAGTATTTTCTGAAATAAAAAAGCTGTATAATATTTATTGATGCAGATAATCGAACGCGGGTCTTATGATCAGGCAAAGCAGTAAATTGTCTGGGTTACAAATGTGCACTTAAACCATAAACAATGTAATGCATCGATAAGACGCAAGACCAATGAAAAAAGGATTGTGTCTTGTATTATTGTTGTATTAGTTGTGTTAAGTTTATTAGTTATATAAAAACCAAGCATGGTCGCAACGGAAGACCAGCGCTAGTTTTTTCAAAACTAGCATTTTGCTGAGTTGCGACCAATTTGCAGTAAGATTTGTTTTTTCTTTTTTTTGTAATTAACTTTTTCTGATGTATGTAGTGCATAATCTGGTGCAAATAAATGTATTTTCTTTCTTTCTTTCTTTCTTTCTTTCTAATTATTGCGCGTAGGTAACACTACAAAACACATGTTTTGTATAGATCTTTACACTGTAAAAAGCTGCATCTTTACGAGTATGTTAAAATACTACGATTTGTTATATCTGTTTATGGTTGCAAGTTTTATGTAAAAACCGCTGCAATGTTTTCCCTCTAGAATTAAAGGTCCACTTACCACAACACAAAAAGAGCAGTCTGGCCGCGATATTTTGGCATAACTTTGGTAAAATCAAAGTTTTAAACGCTGCCTTAAAAAAAGCATCGGTAATCGCTTACCATTATTGCTACTGCACCAAAACAATTAAAGTACATGTGACTTTCAATATTAAATTCTGGCAGTCCACCGCCGTTTCATCTAGATTAATGATTAACTAGCGACCCGCCCCGGCTTCGCACGGGTAGTAAAAAACATTAACAAATTATACATCTAAACCTTTCTCATGAATCACTCTGTCTATTGGTTAAAGCCGCATTGAAATTAAACACTTTATACGGATTTTATCGCGTTGTTTATTTTACTTTAAACACTGTTATTACATAATTTTGAAAACTCTAACACTACTATTATTGAATTTTACTACTATTTAAGCTATATATTTTTTCTAATTAAAACTATTTGTATTTAAGTTTACACTTTGCCCCGAAGTTTCGGTTGCTTTACAGCAGCCATGTTCACGGGGTAAACAACGATAAAATCCGTATAAAGTGTTTAACATCAATGTATAACATTCGCGTAAACATAAGACAATATTATTAAAACCGCATGACAATCCGTTCAGTAGTTTTTGAGTTTATCGCGCAGAAACAGACAGACGCGGCGAGGGATTTTGTTTTATAATATGTAGTGATGGTCCGCTACCGTAGTTTGTGGCCGATGTTACTTTTGAATTAAGAAAGTTTTATAATGGCGAAAGAATGATTTAAAATGAGTTTAGTAATTTTAAAAATACAAATATTTTCTCTTTTTTTTTTATTAGTGTAGACTAGTGTTTACATTAATATAAAGAGGAAAGATTGATAGTGCATATGTTGATTTTTAAAGTGACCCACATATTTACATTTGCGACATGAGGTGAATAAAATTTACCTAATTTATTTCTACCTGACGGCCGTCTGGGTATATAAGCCGTATCTCAGTGCCTATGTGACGGCTAGATGTCTAAGTAGTTACGTTAAAGTATTTTTTCATTAGAATAATGCAGAGTTTCGCAAAAAAATGTTATTTATTTTTAAAATATTGGTTTATTTTGCAAAGATTTTCCTCTTTCATCTTCTGCAAATACTCTATTTTAAGAGTCACATATCTTTTAATAACTATGTAAAAAAACAAATTTCCGAATCGCGTTCACATGCAATCGCGACCCCGCCGTATGAAACGACTACAGGTCACTACACAAATATACCTGCCCTTTGGGCACCACTAATTTTATCCCTACTGTCCCCCTGTGGGAGAGGGGGATACAGAGGCGTGTGTGGAAACACGCACATCGCCTCTCGGACCTGGTGCTGAATGGATGGCGGGCAGGCCCACAAAGCCCACCACCCCCAGGTCAAACCTCAGGGTGGCTGAAGGTCGTCTCGCGCTTTCCGGCGCCCGGCTCTACAGTTGGGGAGAGGGTTTAAGCGCTCCCTCTCCCGCTCCGCTGACTCCTTGATGGAAATCACTTCATCACAGAAGGAGGCGACGGCGTTCCACGACCTCTTACTCCGGACTATGCACTGAACCACGGCCGAGAGGGCAACCATACCCACTGCCGCGATCAACTCACGGCGCTGCGATGCCCAGGCGGGGCAATCCGCCAAAGTGTGCAGCGCCGTGTCCACAATAACATCGCGGCAGTTGCCACAGTGGTGAAATCCGGGCGTCCCTTGCCGGCCTATGCGACATGTGTTCTTCACATATGATAAAGCTAAAATCAACTATAGAAAGTAGCTGCATAACTCTTGCTTGAATATTTTTCGTCCAAGACTCTTTAACCAATCATTTATTTAAAAATGCTGCACATGTCTCCACACAGTGCACATAGTTTTTGTGACCATAGTTCAAGCTACTACTTAAATTGTCATATTCTCTGAAAATTGTGATCGTGTGTATAGGTTCATATGTCACATCACTTAAAAATTATTTAATGCAAGTGTCACATTTATTACTTTTTAATTTTTAAATATGAACCCATACACGTAAGCACAAACTGGAGCTTCAGGAGTTGCTCGATTTACTGCTTCGATTGCATCAGCTAATATTTTATCGAAATTCAGCATACTCTGACAACTTTTAGGCTCTTGTTGTTTGACTGATTGATCGGGACCAGATAATACAACTGTATTTAAATTATCACTCAATACAGCATTATCTGCCTCACAATTCGTCTTAAAGCCAGTGTTTCTCAAATTACTAAATCCGAACTGAAAAGCGGTAAATTTTCTTTTACCCTTTGCTACAACATACTTATGTGAGAGTGGGTTTTCACATTTGGTTATGATGAAAACGAAATACAGAAATCCACTGGATACCGAGTAGGAATTAAGGTTAAAATTGTCCAAAATGATTCCTAAAATTGACTCAATTTGTGACAAGAAACCCATCACATTAATATTAAAAAGATTATTTCTTTTGGCACTGTATTTGTTACCTTTTATTGAAATAAAAACCTTATTTTCTTAAACAGTCAATTTTATTATTTTCTTTGGGGTGGGGGATTTAATTAATTAGTTAAGGGATTCGCTGTCATCTGGAAGCTTTAACAGGGGTTCGTCGAGCTAAAAGTTTGAGAACCCCTGGAATAATGTATGTAGGAGTTACAAGCTTAAGAATTTTAAAGTAAATGTTGTTATTAAAGGTTAATCCATTTTAAAAGTATTTAAAATGGATTTAAGTATTTACAACGGCAGTGGGACGGGCCGCTCAGCAACTCTGTAAGAGAAAAGCTTTTTAATGTAGTAAAAAGCTTTTCTCTTACAGAGTTCTTCCAATGTTGCTGAGCGTGCTCGATTGCTGGCTTTGGGAGACTGAGAATCTGGTCTTTGGCTCCAGGCGCTTCCATCGTCCAATATAGGAACCATGTTGGACGATACCACTTCCGCCTCGCCACTTGCCTCCGTTTAGGTGTTTCGTGTGTTTCTCCGCATTGCTGTCACTGTGGAGAAGCTGTCGATAGCCTCGGACACCATGGACTCTTGTAGCCGAAGTGCTGGTCGAATTTCTCGCCACGCTAATCTTAATGACATACTACGTCGTTACTGCTGGCGTTCCAGCTGTACTTGAACCCAATGGCTTGGTACGCGACGACGGGAAGAGACCGGACGGAATGTCATTGTTGTCTTGGAAGATGGGCAGACCTTTGGTGTGGGACGCAACGTGCGTTGACACCCTTGCGCCCTCACATCTTCCAAGCATTGCGGGATGTGCCGGCGCTGCTGCTGCAACCGCGGAAACCCTCAAACGGCGCAAATATAGTAATTTAGTCGGAAATTACATTTTTGCGTTGTTTGGGGTTGAATCCTAGGTTCATGGGGTCCGAGCGCTCGTTTTTTGTACAGGGAGGTCGCAAAACGCCTGATCGACGTTTCGCGTGATCAGAAGGCTGGTCTTTTCTTGGCCCAAAGAATCAGCATTGCCATTCAACGTGACAATGCTGCCAGTCTTCTGGGCACGTTACCAGTCGACAGCGATGCTGAAGAATTCTACGATGCGTAAACCATTTTTGCAAATATTTAGTGTTATAATTATTTATGTTTTTTAATTTTGTTATCTTTTTTAATACGTTTGTAAATATAAATAGTTGTATATATGTTGTAACAAATAATTTAAGTAATTGTAACAAATAAAAAGTATTTTATTTTTGTACACTTCTATGCAAAGTTTGACGCCTACATTCCCAAAAATGAGTAGAGATGAATCACATCTAGCTATGGTATTTAGGTTCTAGCGTCATAGAGGATAAGTCTACTGGGCACAGTTTGAGACTCTGTGCTGCTGCAGAGACAGAAAATCGAAAAACAATTCGCCCGACCGAGTAACATGCAATGAAGTCCAAAAAAAAATACTCGTGTACTAGTATTGATTTCTGAATCATGGGCACTTTATTAACATGGAAACTGTGGACACATATAATACCCAGACTATACCTATTAGTTGTTTCTCAGCAAAAAATATTTTTTGTTCTGTGTAAGGATCGAACCTACAATCCTCGGTGCACTAGCAGCGACAAGACGATCATTTAAAACACTGTGTTATCTATGCAGCATTTGTTTTTGCTTGCGGTTGATCACGAGGTTTTTGTGTGCCTGTCTGTTTATTCTGGCATCACGACAGACGTTTTGAAAATATTTTAAAGCAGGTTTCAGAGTTTGATCGCTTGAATATCAAGTTATGAACTAAGTCAATTTCATCTTAACTCTGGTCTATACAACCGGGGATTGTGATCCGCGTAAATAACGTTATAGTCTAACTATCTACGTGGACGAAGATGCGGGCATAATCTTATATTGGTAAGGATCTATGTATTATTTAAACCTTGACATGTTTACTGGAGCTATTCATGCATAGTAGGCATTTTAGTTACACTATTATTTGACAACGGTAGCCTAGCGGGAAACTGTTGGTATCGTTGGTATGCTTTTAAAATTATGTGCGTCTTAAACAAGTTAAATATTAACGAGGATGGAAAAAATAGTGGGGAAGTTTGAATAAGGGTCTTATATGTCTGAGAGATCTCTATAAAGGTCGTGAAAAAGCGTTTAATCTGCCGCTGTCTGGCCTGTAATCTGTACTGTACCTCCATAGAGGCAATTGCTAAATATTAACAGGGCTAATATTATATTATATGTCCAGATATGTGCACACAATGTGAGACTAGACTGCACGCATGGTGTTGTGGCTTAAGACTGCGCCGAGCGTAAGACGCGGTTGGACTGAAGGACAGAGCTCGATACTCAAATCGGCGCGCGGCCGCCATAGTAAAATTGTATGGAGGATTTGAAGAGCTTTTTTGATAAATATGTATCTTTATTGTCAACCAATAACTTGAGCATTTGGGACGGAAACATTGTAATATAACTATTTATGTTTCGTTTCAACTGTTATAATCTAAAAATCACGTAACACGTTACAGCTTACGTTTTTGCATTTTCGTGCATATTTACGTAATTTTGTTGGCGAAAATATTAATTATTTTAAGTTTTTTACACGGAGTAATTGTAAACACATTAATTGTTATGATAAATGTATATTTTATATTTGTATTAAACAAAAAGTGTTGACTTTATCAACTTAACTGTGGCCGCCTGTTTTGGCACATTTCACTCGGCGCAGTCTTAAGTGGTCACCTCGCCGATGCCATTGGGCCGAGTGTTGTGGGTTCGAATGTCACACGGGGCAAACATTTGTGTGATCTACAAATAGTTGTTTCAAATCTGGGCGTTCTTTGTGTCCGTTCATTGAATGTTTGTAAAGTTTGCCGCGAACCACGACACAGGATTACTCCTAGAAGCGGGAGTAGTTTTGAAATGGAGAATGAGAGAGAGATATAAAGAGAGCAAGAGAGTATTACAAACCCGTTTGCATGACAGTAGAAAGAGAAAAATTTTGAGTGGCTTACGACACTATATTCATCATCAATGGATCCATACATTTTGTCACACCACTTATAAAACCTCCATGCTAGTCTCCAAACCGTAAGTGAAACAGTTACGATAAATAATGCATGTAAAGGTTTACACAAATAGATTGTTGGCTGGGTAGTTAACCGCCAAGATTGGTTTGTTGATAAGTAATTACTGTCTGATCTGTTAAAACCTCTTTGTGCGTGACTAGAACAGATCTAGGATTTCTCTTGATAGGCAATTTCAGGTATAAACTGGATATCAACAAACAACTAGATAGAATATTATTGGTGCCGCAGTGGTAGTAAATGTGACTGCTGTGCGTGAAGCTTCAAGTTCGATTTCCGAGTCAGGCAAAATGTTATTGGGTTTTCTTGTCGAGAAATTCTCAGTAGCAGAATAAAGTTTGGATTGTGCTTGATAGACAGCAATGCCCGTAGGCAGGGATTAAATCCATAGCCAGTTTTTTAAAGCCCACGTGTTACGTAAACTCTAAAAACGGATTCAGACGCATGATCATTTTTTAACAGATTAACCCAATAACTTCCTGCTAGACCCCGGAATCCAATAGTCATTTGAGTTAATAACCACTGTATTTCGTACAGAAGCAATCCGCTTTCATAGTTAAAAACTGACATAATAGATATAATAGACGAATTAACAATTTTGGCATATCGGACATTTTTATAGAAAGTTGTGACGTATACATCCTTTTGAGGGTAACCATAATTAATACCAGTTGTTGAGGGCAATTAATAACAATGTAAGAATAGAGCCTTTTCTTTTTCTATATAATTTGCAGCAAAAAATATGTCACTAAGAAAAACAGTCTATAGATGAAATCTGTCAGATACGCAATCTGCTCGATTTAAGCACAGTACGGTGACATACGTGTAAGAGAATGCAATACACGTGTTGTGACGTCACACACAAGTGAATTCCCTTGTATTAGTGGCGCGTGCTCCGTTGATAATGTACTGCAATTACGTAGACGATGTAGGCACGGAGTGCACTGAGAGCACTCCGTTATATATAGGTTATATTTTTAAACTTCAAATAATTCAGAAATGACGGCACGTATACTGGTTAAAGAGGTCTCTACGGCATTGTCACTACACCGAGTGATGTGAGGTCGAATCTCACACGCGACAAATATTTGTGTAATCCACAAATGGTTGTTTCGAGTCTGGGTGTTCTTTGTGTCCGTTCAAATATTCGTATAGATGCCGATACAGAAAATATGCCTAGAGCAGTGGCCGTCATTTAAAAAATTACGAGGCTAAGAAATTATGTACCTGTGTAAGTGGTACAGCAAAAAGGGGAAGGCCTCGGCGAAAGTTTTCTGATTGCATCAAAGACATTCTGAGAAAAGGCTAGATTAAGAATACCATTATTTTTTACTTGGTGGAATACGTTACGCCTTCCTTTCCCCGGGAAAAAGGGAGTACTAAGTGTATGTATGTCGGGCTCAACCGAGGGTGCCCCGGATACTATACCAACCAGGGTGGGCCTTGAATGGTAGGTGGATCGCTGGAACCGAAACTACTATATAATAGGTTAAGGTTATAATAGGTTAATATATAGGTTAAGAGTATCCTAAACTGACAAGTGTGAATGAAGATTATAATGAAAGTGAATAAAGCAAGACAGGTCATATAGGATCATAGCAAGTGGAAATCCGAAGTCCCTGCCTACTCTTGCAGAAAATCAGATGTGTGTCTATATGACGTGGCTGTTGTAAAAATAGATAATGTGGCTCAATATTTTTCGTCTACCTTTCATTATTTAACTAGCTTCTATTTATTATTATATACAGGTTCTCTGCTTGATTTATTAAATATAAACATGATAGATTTTCTACTGTGTCAGTGACGGTACAGGGAAAGGATAAAGAGGCGCGGCAGTAGCCCAATGGATAAGGCATTGAATTTACAGTCGAGAAAGCGCGGGTTTGAATGCCATTTATTGCAATACCAACGTGAATCCACTCCTTAACAAGCATTCTAGCTCAGCTGGTGAGATTACAAGAATACTAGTCATTAGTATTCTACATGTTTTATAGTTGCCCATCAAAGTGGCTACTCTCCGTCTGATATTAATTGCCAATAATCTATTTAAAAATTGAAATTAAACACTTTATACGGATTTTATCGCGTTGTTTATTTTACTTTAAACACTGTTATTACATAATTTTGAAAACTCTAACATTACTATTATTGAATTTTACTACTATTTAAGCTATATATTTTTCTAATTAAAACTATTTGTATTTAAGTTTACACTTTGCCCCGACGTTTCGGTTGCTTTACAGCAGCCATGTTCACGGGGAGAATTATGTAATAACAGTGTTTAAATTAAAATAAACAACGCGATAAAATCCGTATAAAGTGTTTAATTTCAATGTATAACATTCGCGTAAACATAAGACAATATCTATTTAAAAACTTTATCCAAAACAAAAATGAATTATGAAGAAATATATAAAAAAAACATCGATATAAATACAAAATACGATTACATTACATTTATTACACCTCGTTACTATAAAAATACATATAATAGCACTTTAATCGGTACTCCGCTTGATTGGGCCATAAACACTCTTCAAAGGCTCATCAATAAGTTTTAAGTGTGCTCTCAGCTTTATCTCGTAATCCACATAATTTCGTATTTGGGATTAAATCGTAAAGCGGAGTGATACACTGCCACAAACCGCGGGCAACGATTTGCGGATAATAGAAATAAACTTAATGATTTTACGGATATCGTCTATTATATAAATTCAATCTTCTTTGGATAAAATATCTTCGAGTTTCCTTCGATTGCAGGATAATTTTTAGGATATTAGACGGATATTAGATATGTATATTTATGATATACAGGTTGTCCGGTAATTAATGGATAACCTGGAAATGTCTTATAGTGGAACTGATGGCCGTTCAGAAAAATATGAATAAAAATCTATCCTAATTACTACCTAAGATATGTGTTTTTTTTAATTACCATGTATAACTTTCTTGTATACTACGACTACATAAATGAATGAAATGCATCGGTTTTTTGTTGTTTTATTATTAAACACTAATTATGCTAATAGATAGACAAAGTCAAAAGTATGCTATGCTAATATAGCTTGCACTTTATAATATATATATTTTTTTATTTTTTTATTATTATTTTCTTTTCTAAACGGCCTTCAGTTCTACTATAAGACATTTCAAGGTTATCCATTAATTACCGGACACCCTGTATATAATGTACATAGTTTAAACCACACTAGAACGTTTAATCCAGTTGCAACTCTCTAGATATCAAGCGTGATGTTATATAAGCTATGTTACTTCATGGTAAAGTAGCTTTCCCCTGGTTACTTAAACCCTCTCCCCAACCGCAGAACTGGACGCCGGAGGCTGCGAGACGACCTCTAGCCATCCTGAGGTTTGACCTGGGGGTGAAGGGCTTCGTGGGCCTGCCCGCCACCCGATCAGCACCAGGTCCGAGCCATACTGTCCCCCCCACAAGGAGAGACAGTAGGGCTTAAATCTAGTAGGCCAAAGGCTAGTCTTATTGTGTAGTGGCCTGCTATCATCTTTCTCTTTTACCCCGGTAAGTTCGACATAACCCCTCCGCCCGCCCCGCGAAGGGGTATGCGACAATGTATTAAGCCATATAAAAAAAAATTGTCTCGTTGTTTTTGAGTTTATTACAAAAACTCATAATTTTTTTTCTATTTGTGACATTAGTGTAGATATGCAATAACAAGAGCATAAATTCTCTTTATAGTTAAACTGTGATTTCATAGTTATTATGGCTCGTCTATTTAAAGATCTTAGGTTTATGAAATAAGTTAGGGCGTTGTAGCACATACATCTTAATTATCTAAAATACTTAACTGTAAAGATGACAAAATAAAATATCTCGTAAATAATCTGTATCCATCTTATCTTATCTTGGGGCCAGTCAGTACAGACCGGCGACACTTCGACCCAGTGGGATATTTTGTATTTTGTGATTACTTCCCCAATAACGACTGCCATAGATATTCATGGCAGCCGGGCCCGACGGCTTAACGTGCTCTCCGAGGCACGGAGCAGGCGATAATTGTCAATCAATACGCACATAATTTCGAAAAGTCATATAACTTCCGAAAGTCAGAGGTGTGCGACGTGGGTTCAAACCCGAGTCCCTCTGCATTGCAGTCTGTTGGTCTCCCCACTGAGCTATCGCTGCTCTTTGTCTGTATCCATACTAATATTACAAAGAGCAAAGATTTGTATTGTGTTTGTAATGAATAAATCTAAAACTACTGGACTGATTTTTTACCATTAGAAAGCTACTTTATCGGTAAGTAACATATGCTATATAACATCATACTACGAGTTACGTGAGTGGAGCAGCTATCGTAAACGTGGGTGAAACCGTGGGAACAATTAGTGTGATATCTCCTATCAAATCCAGGTGAAATAGCTTTTCGTCTCCAAGTACAGCTAACCAGGATCTCTAAAACGCATTCTCAGTAACGAATTCTTCGGTAGTGATCGTAACACTGTGTAATAATATAATATATGTAGGTATTACTTTATTGTATAAGGATATATTTTGTGTTTACCTGGTAATTAAGCTGCTGTTTATATATTATGAGGAATGTTATGAAAGTGAATGAAGCCAGAGAAGTGTGTCAGGATCGTAGCAAATGGAAATCCGTAGTCTCTGCCTACCCCTCTGGGAAACAGGCATGAATTTATGTATGTATGTATGTTTATACATTAACGTATATCTTATGCATAGTTAATGATGAAATGTCCTTGTAATATTATTGTAGATATTGTTTGCTCTCAATATTGCATTGCTTGAAAAAGGCGCTATGTTATAAACACCATTCATATCATTGTTTTGTGTATTTTATATTTGTATGTCATGAATATATGACTAATGTTGAACTCTGTAAACTAAACCAAACATCTGTATACACCACATTAATACAAATAAAGATTGATTTGATTTGATTTGATTTGTAACATCACTTTACGTACACTAATTATTTGACAGTAAATGATTTGAATTTGAGTAAACTAATTTACCCTTGAATACTCGTAAGTAAGCTTTCCAATAAACTAACTAATTAAAAACGAAAAATCACAAAGGAAAAATTAAAGTAAAGCGACTCGTTCTGACAGCATAATTATGATTCTCGTTAAAGCAAAGCGCTTCATGCAATGAATGCGCTCATCCGAGTTACTTACTTCATTATGTTACGTCCAACTTTTCCGGATAATATATAACGTACTTTAGAAACTATTCTATAGGATAACATTATAGACTGCCTGGTGCCTTTGTTGGCATGGCATGTATGCGAATGATATGCATTTTTTTTATTTTGTACTTCAATATGACCACACTCCTCTTGATAGTAAGCGATCATGTGGTCCAAGAGCAGTGGCCTCCACACCATCCTCATAGCAGCTGAGACGATGTTGAGGTTCCTACTTTGAAGACCTTAAAAGGTACGTTTTCACGCCCCGCTTAAAGGACCCAGGATTGAAGAAAGAAGGAAACATGTGCCTTGGCAGAGAATTCCATGCCTTGATTGAGGTATGAGGACCTAAACTATTTAGGGCGCGTTCTAATCAATTCTACCGTATAAGGATGGCATCTGAGTCCAGCACGCGTTGTTCTGGACAGAAAAGGGGAGGGCGGAATAAGGTGAAATAACTCTTCAGAGCACTCCTCGTGGTATATTCTGCAGAAACATGCCAATAAGGCATTGTCGCGTTCCATTACCGAGTTGGGCAAAGTGTTATTGAGATTTTGAGTTTATAAATCATCAGCAGCGGAGTCTGGAACTGTGACAGGTAAATGGCAATAGGCTCGCCGCTTATTACGTGGGATCTGAAACCTTAGCTGTTGTAACGCTGTCCCTTTTGGACTAGCACATGACGTTGACTCCATAGAAAAGCAGTAGAGGCAACGAAAGGAAAGGAATTGAATTCAAAGATATGTTAGCTTCTTAGTCATCTGGCGAAATGGAGAAACGATGTTACTCTTTATGTCTGTTTTCAGTCTTCTTCTCCCTAGCCTTTATTATTCCCAGGTCACTTGGGGTCGGTTTTTCTAGTCTAACCGGTTTTGACTGGATATCAGTTTTTACACGGAGCGGCTGCCACCTGACCTCCGCAACCCGAACGCTAACGATACCCTAAGGCTAGACCAGTGTCAGGATATTATAGGACACTGACTTCCCAATAACGACTGCCATAGATGTTCATGGCAGCCGGGACCGATGGCTTAACGTGCTCTCCGAGGCACGGAGCAGGCAATAATTGTCAATCAATACGACATAATTTCGAAAAGTCATATAACTGCCGAAATTCAGAGGTGCGTGACGTGGGTTCGAACCCGAGACCCTCTGCATTGCAGTCTGTTGATCTCCCTACTGAGCTGTCGCTGCTCTAATGTTTGTTTTCAGTTATGGAGATAACTCTCTGAGCCTTGTTTATACATACATTCAGCACTATAAGTAGCTAAACAATTAACTTCATAAACATATTTTATTAATTACTAGCTTTTGCTCGCGGCTTCCCTCACGTAAAAGTAGGTCAGGCTACGTTAGAAATAGTACTTTTTAAAATAAAATAAAGCTTACTGTAGCGTAGCTTATGGTAGCTTATGTTACTCGCTGATAATATAGCTTTTTAATGGTAATCTGTCGAGTAGTTTTTGAGTTAAACCTTTACAAACAGACAAACAATCGAACAAAAATTCAAACCTTTCCGCTTTATAATATTAGTACAGAAAGTGCTAGTTATTATTCTGTATTTTTAACTGTGATAATATCAACTATCTTTTAATTACAACTGCTATAAAAACGTTCTACCTGATTAATAATATAAAAGCGCATGTGACTTTGTTTGTTACGCTTTGACGCCTAAACTACTTGACCGATCATAATAAAATTTTGTTGTCAGGGTATAGAAAAGGGCATATCCTTTTGCAATCGAAATCTAGCACGTGTGTATTATTTTTGAATAAATAACTTTGTGTCTGGTACATAATTATCACGTCATCCAATGCTTTGTAATTGTCATAAAACTCATCGGTGTGCGACAGCTCTAAGACTTGACCTGACAACTACAGATAAAAGGCAGTAAATCAAAGAAGAAGTAATAACCATGAAGAACCATTTAATGATAGAAAACTGTTTTACTGTCTATCAAACTTTATTGCGGCTTGTTAAATAGAGACTAAAGATGAGTAAGCATAAAACAAAAGCGCTGCAATTACTGTGGGTACAATTGTCTTGAACTCTTAACTGGCAGATGCAGATAAGCATTTATTTATCGTATAGTTAATCAAAATATAATAATCATATTAGCCATGTCCCACTGCTGGGCACGGGTCTCTTCTCAGGGTGAGAAGCGTTAGGCCACAGCCCAAGAATGCTCGAGAATAAATATAATTTTTGATTACTGAGGAAATTATCTTTAAAATGAATATTAAATAGACACAAAGTAGGTACGTCCAGAGTTGTGGCTCCTCGCAATAAATTCCAATCACTCCACATGATTAACCAATCTTATTCACGTAAAATAATTTACACCTTTCTCAAATCTTTTTAAACAAAATATTATCTTACGTTTAAGCGAATGTTACACATTGAAATGAAATTAACTAGCGTGGATTATTTTAATTATTACAAATTAGATTTTACCCATGGCGTCGCTCGTGTTAATGTTAAGATAATTTTTTTTGTAGTTTGTTGTTCTTGCGTATAAACAATAATACTGTAAAGTTTAATTAAAATCTATACAGTAGTTTTTGCGGGAAACAGTGACAAGCATCAATCCATCCTCACAAACTATAACTTTTATAATATTAGTAGAAAGGATTTAGAAATACATATTTTATTTACACTTTCTCCGAAGTGTCGACGCAGTCTTTACGTGACCATAACTGCTGAAAAGCAGTCGAAACGTCGTATTGGTAAAAGTGAAATTATAAATAGTTCTAGATTTATAACAAGTGAAAACGGCAATGAATTGCCGTAAATCTTACAGTTCGAAATTAATTAAATTTGGAATTTGAGGTCAGAGGTCAAAGGTCATTACGGGGTATATCGAGACAATGAATCTCTAGCTCTTACGGTTCTTAAGTTGAAAGTTGTATAAATGACAGATAAAGCTGTTGTATAAGAGTTTCTTCGAACTCTAACAATATGCGATAAAATCCATTATAAATAATTTGATTCTGATCTTATTAAATAAATATACATTGTTCGCCAGTTGCTTGACCCGTGTGACCCCGAAGTGAAACACATCACATTACTCGTAAGCACAACACATTCTGTGCATCATAAATTGATTGATGAGTCGAATGATTCGAATTCTACTGGGCAAAGTGACCCTTTAATTAAGAGATAATTGTACTGGACATGTTTTCCGTAAATAGCGTTGATGAGTATTTATGGACGAAGTAAAAGCATAGTCATTTGGGCGTCATGCAATTTGCTGATGGTGCTTTAAATCATGTGGAGTATGGGGTGCGTCTGTTCGGGTTAAGTTGCGATACAAATAAATTGCGAGAAAGCCTGCCTTATTGATCATTGTAGTGATGTACGATTATCGATTGTTTGTTTATAAATATGTTGTGTATTATTCGATTGTTGAAGTCGAATGATGATCTTTGTATTATTTAGGTGAACTCTTAATTATAAAGAATCCTTACTAATATTATAAATGTGAAAGTTTGTGAGGATGTATGGATGTTTGTTACTCTTTCACGCAAAAACTACTGGACCGATTGCGATGAAACTTGGTATGTAGATAACTGGAGACCTGGATTCACACATAAGCTACTTTTATCCCGATATTAGATATGGGGACGGGACTTACGCGGGTGAAACCACGGGGCAAAACTAGTAATAAATAATGAGAGCGAATGGAAACAAAAAGGTATCTCTTTAGCTCATACTCTTATACTCTCACTACATTATATATATTATTAACAAGCTGTGCTCCTCGGTTTATAAGTACTGCTTCACCCTTTATGAATCGTAGTGTGATGATATATAGCCTATTATAACCTTCCTCAAGAATTAGGCTAGAATAATAAAAAGTATTTTTGAAATCGGAATGGTAGTTCCTGTAATTAGTGCGTAAATAAACAAACTCTTTAGCTTTATTATATTATTATTATACTTGCCTTGGTCTGGGTGTTTCTATGTATTATAAAACGTATTAACAAAAAAGAAAGCACATATATTTGTATGTTTATCCATTGTCTAGTACCCATAGTACAAGCTCTGCTTAGTTTGGGCTAGACGGTATTGTGTATGTGGTAGAATAGTATTATTATTATGTTTCTCTTATCACAGGTACTTTCTAACATATTATAATAGAAAATATCTGGGCCTTTGGGAGGCTTACACGGAGACATGGGTCCAACGTGAAGAGGCCCTTCGAGAGTTTTAATCAAAGGTGGGATGGAACACCAACAGCGGCACTAGCCGCAGCAGGCGTAGGACTATTGCTACGTATGGATTCTAATTTAGGGGCTATAGGTATGGGTGTTTGATGGACCGGTATATATTGGTAACTATGGAAGAAAAACGGCGTCTGCCCTGAATACTCTAATAGCATCATTGCAATGGGCAGACGGTGACTCTCCAACTCACTAGATGGGCCCCCTGAATAGCCACTATAGGCATACAAGCCAGCAGCAGACGGCAACACCGGTGCGAGTGGCTAGGGGTGTCGAGCGGTGCGGCGCTGGTTTCACCATCACGGGTCTCGTGACAACGGAGACCCGGAGCGGGTTTCCCTGTAGTTATGCCCTTGAAAATGACACTTCCACCCCCAAGCATATAGCTCTAGCGGCCTTCCTCTGACCGGGCGACCAAGGCAAGCCAGAGTTGAGAGTCCTATGTGCGCTCTTGAAGTTCCATCCTAGCCAACCAGTAATGGCAAGCCGGGTACGAGGTCCTAACCGACTCTCTGAGGCATTCAGGACTGCAGTGTCGCCACTCACATTCAGCTCGCCACAAGCTGCCCTGCGGTTTGTGCGCTTTTATTTAACCTGGTAAGAGGGTCCTGGTGGGTGAGGAACCTGGTCTCAGAGGGGTAGGGGTTTATTATTATAGATTGTTGTAGGTAGTACTCGTATTATCTTAGTGTCTAGTGTCTTTCTACTTGTCCGGGATATTAGCCTGAGCTTTATAATATTCAAAAGAAAATAAATACGTTCTAGTTAAGCGAAGTGTGATGTCCTGTAGGACATTAAAACAATTTCCTAACTTTGTCCTAGGTAGCATAAAGTTAGGCAATCGTATTATAAACTTATACATACACTTTATTTGCGCGGCATTATGATAATATACTCTCTCCATACACGTGTAGGCGACTTTTTTTGGTACACAATCTCAATGACGGTTCGGTATTTTTATATTAGCTCTATCAAAAATTCTAGCGAATTGTGAAGTGAGTGAATTCCCAGAGTGGGCAGAATATCGGTGGTTTCGGACGTTTTATTTCAGGAAATTCTCTGTAACAGCACAAATTCTGGCAATATGACCGATATATATCAATAATCTTGTGGGATTTATAAGTAAGCTGACTAAATGTGAATGGGATACATCACTCCCTTTAGGGAATTAGGGGCGTAAGTGATGGATAATATAATGAAATATACATATGAATATAAATATATTGCTATCACATATTTATGTACATAAGCAAAAAAATACCACCACATATATTTGACTGTATAAATGGCCGAATAGCTTAAGTTGTCTTCTGAGTGCGCTAAGTGACGTGGGTTCGATTCCCACAGAAGATAAAAATTTCTAGGATTCACAAATAATTGTGTCGTGTGTGTTGACCTGAATATTCTTTGTGTCTTGTTTGAATATTTATAAACTCTCCCGTGACAAAGGAAGTATTTCTAACGACAGAGTTGTCTTTTAAACTAAATTAAGATTTATATCCTAACAGCTAATATTATGAATGCGAATATGAGTATGTTTGTTAGGCTTTCACGCCTCAACTACTCAAGCGATCATCATGAACTTGTGTTCATCATGAACGTGTACACGCTATCAGGGGTGCAGAAAAGATCATGGCGTACCATTTATCGAAAAAAAAAACTATTTAGGGATATAAATTTATTGGCAAAATCTACATTAACAAACAATTATGTGCTATATAATTCCACTTGTTACTTTTCTTGCATATCTCTCTTGCGTCAATTATTCTCATGATATTCAATATGCATGCTCGTCAATTTTGCTATTAATCAGCTTAAAATATACAAGGTAAATAATTAGCAGCACTACGCGAGACGATATAACAGCCGGTTAATTAATTAACTTGTTATTCAAATGAACACAAATTACACTTGGCAATATTAAACACTTTAATCAATACGTACGGTTCACAGCAATATTTGTATAACTTCAGTTATTTCTAGTCAAGTTCCTATTGTTATTTAATGTATGCAAACGTATGCAAAGGATTACACGAAAGTTTTGAACCCCTAGCTAAATAAATTGTCTAAAGGTGTGCGTTTGAAATTTAAATTAGTATTTGTGTTAAGTGAGCCGCGGCTTACTTTACTTTTGCAGTGAACGGAATATAACTGGTAAGGAGCAGTAATAGTGATATATTTTTAGATGATTATTGTATGTGCGATGGCGTAGTGGTTAGTGTAACCGACTGCCACGCCTGAGGTCGTGGGTTCGATTCCCTCACAAGTCAAACATTTGTGTGCATGAACATGGATATTTGTCTTGGTCTGGGTGTTTCTATGTATAATATGTATGTATTTACAAAAAAAGGATATATGTATGTATATCCATTGTCTAGTACCCATAGTACAAGATCTGCTTAGTTTGGGCTAGATGGTGTTGTGTGTATGTGATAGAATATTATTATATTAATCTCATATTGGTGATAGTAGCAGCGATACCCTAGTAAGAAGCCGTAAGACAGCCAGTCAAAGGTCTCGTGTTCGATCCTAAAGCATGCTCGTCTGACTTTTCGTGTTACCTATTAAACAGCTAATTCTCACGTTAACGGTGAAGAAAACCATTGTGTGGAAATCACATGTCTGAGAGATTTCTATAACGTTCTTGATGATGTGTGAAGTCTGCCAGCCCGCACTGGGTAGGCGTGATAAACTACGGCGTAACTTGACTGTTCACGGTTTTTACACACACAGTATATCTTTCCAATTCTTTAAACAAAACAAAGTTCATTTCTAACAAAAACACGAAATATTTACATTTTATCAATGAAATTATTAATATCTTACTAAAGTAACCATCCAAAAATAAACCGATATGAATATAAATTTCATTCAGTTATAAAATTTGGACATTGTTTCAAAGATAATGTAAAATATTTATAGCCTGGAAAATACATTCCTTTTGTACATAACACGGAAAATCCAATCTTGTGCTGTAGTAATAAAGACGAAATTAGTTAGTTCGCAAATTGATTCTATTTTTCGATCCATTTGTCGTATTTGGGCCGGCATAGTGTATTTAAAAAGACAGACATTTTCGATTAAAAAGATATCAACAGTTATATCTTCAAGTACAGTGTATTATGGCTTAAATGTATAATGGTAAAGTGTCTTGTTAAGAGTTATAAATGTCCAAAAATTATAATTTTATGTGTAATACAATTATTGATTGATCAAATCAAACTACCTGCGCCATCTATGAATGAACCCGTTAATTACTCACAACCTAAGTTATATTTTTGACTAGCTGGTGCCCGCGACTTCGTTCGCGTGGACTTCATGAAACAGATTATAGGATATCTTTATACACAACATTGGTTGTTTTTCCTTCAGGAGCCAATACAAACAAACCCGCAGCGCTACTGACCCGCGAAAACGCTACGTACAGTTGTCCGTGGGAAAAACAACCAGACCTTAAATCCACACCAATGGCTTTGAACGTCTGTCCCTGTGACTTATTCATCGTCATCGCGAAGCAAGTAGTCACAGGGAAATGTGTGCGTTTGAATTGAAACGGGAATTTGTTTGGAATAAGTGGTATCCGGGTCCCGTTACTTCGGTGGAGAAAGGTTTCTCGTTAGCATTATGGGTACATCGACTTTAAGGCTGATTCTGTGAGCTGGCAGACCACTTGCCGTAAGAGAATTTAAAAATTCTATAGGGTAATTGGTGGCATCGTCCTGTTCAATTACGTTATTAAAAGAATTGTATACCACTTCATCCCCAACAATTACCGCTAGAATTTTTTGATTAATTGCACCTGCTTGGTCATTGCGAGGCGTTAGTATCGCGCGCTCACGTAACCAAACATTATCTTGGCTCGGTATGGAATTGAGGTGTCCGAATACTGACTGTATCAGTTCTGCCTCTGAAGCCACCACAACTTTACCTAGCACACCAGGAATCACCACCACCATGATTTTCAGGGAGAGATCCTTCTCCAATTTGTAACAACATGCTGGTGAATTCTTGGGCATGTGAATCATGGCCAAGATGAACTCTCATATTTATATTTAGTCTCAGTTGTTGTACTTGTGGCCAGAGGTATAACTTTTTTATTGAGACATTAATTTCGTTTGCCCTTGTCCCTTTATTTATCACGGGAAGAATTTGCCGAAAGTCTCCGGAGAAAAGACAGGTGACATGGCCCATTGGTCGATCATCCCGGCGAATATCTCGCAACGTTCTTTCCACGGCTTCGACGGCTTTTTTGTTGGCCATGGTACATTCATCCCAAATGATGAGACAGCAATCCTGTAACACTTCCGCTTTATCGCAATTTCGCGTTATAGAACATGTGGGTGTTTTGGTTCTGTCTAAATCGATTGGGATTTTGAACATGGTGTGAGTCGTTTTACCGTTGGGAAGTAACGTTGCAGCAATTTCTGAAGATGCTACTGCATCAGCAGCAATCTTATTTTGTCGCCTAACTTCAGCCAGGATTGCTCTTGTAACATATGATTTCCAGTGCCCCCCGGAGCATCTAAGAAATATAACGTTCCTTCCTCATTAGTGACGCTGTGGACAACTTTGTTATATATTTCCCTTTGTTCTATATTTAAATTTGAAATACTATCATTAACTATGGCAATTAACTCTGTAGAACGGTAACTTGTTCCAGCGACATATTCTCGATGTGAATGCTATAAAAAAAAAACAATTGTTCACTAAAAGCTTATAATCTGATAGCTTTGATTTCCACATCAAATCAAATTATACATACATACATAGCAATAGATAATGCTCATCAGACTGAACAATTTTGATCAGACGTCACTCTTGTATACTAGGTGCAAGGGAAACGCTTCCGAAGCCGAAACTGTATTATTGTATTACCCAAATACAATGTAATACCAACAGTCATTTTTCAAATGACTTCAACTTCGATTTATTTACATCAACAGAAAATACTTATCAGACAGAACAACTTTTGCTATGATGTCATTTATGTGTATGTTATAGTTAGGCTGGTCTGTTACGTTTCTGCATCAGCTGTTCCAGTTTCCAAGATCCAGTTTTCAATTATAGCCCAGATGTTGCTCAGACATCATAGCTATATAACAAAAAAGTTTCATTCAAATCCATCTAGTAGTTCTGGAGATTAGCGTGTTCCAACAGACAAACAGACAGACAGACAAACAGACAAACTTTTTGTTTCAGATTCTTGCTCTATTACGTTTTCTAAAACCCCTCAATTATTTTTTTGTTAATATTTTCAATGTACAGACACACTTTTTTTACTCTTTTATTATATGTATTGAAGTGAAAACTTCTTTAGGAACGTTGAGCACTTTTTGGGTGAACAAAAATCATGTAACTTGCGTCATCGTCACCGAACGCTTTCCATGTATATGTACTTTTTGGGTGAACAAAAAGTGTGAAACTCGCGTCATCGTCACCGTACACTAGTTACTTAGTTTTCACTTCTATCGGCAGTCCCCAAAGACTGCCCCGCATTTTTTTTATTTTTAATAAAACATCTTCCGCTCTAGGAATAATTCCTGTGTCGTGCGAGACTTTACAAACGGCATGGACACAAAGAACACCCATACACGGAACAACCATTTGTGGATCACAAAAACATTATTTTACCCGTAGTGGATCGAACCCACAGCACTCGGCACGCCGGCAATGGCGAGGTGACCACTTAAACCACAACGCCATCCGTGGAGTCAAATGAATGTATGAACCAGGGATGTTGCGAATATTCGAATTCGCATCCGCAATTGCGGAGCTTCCGCATCGATTTGGACATCTGCATCTCCATCCGCAATAATCAACGTGGATGTTAATGCGGATCCAATAAGAAATCAGTTATTCAGTAGTACGTGTTTGATTTATGAACCTTTGCAAAACAGGCTTGAACCTGCGAAGGCGGTGATACTAGATTCTTTTTATTAAATAAAATGAAGAATTTTCATCAACATCCGCATTCGCAATTGCGGAGCTTCCGCATCGATTTGGACATCCGCATCCGTATCCGCATCCGCGGATGTGATTCTCATATATCCGTATCTATATCCACATCCGCGGATGTCAAAAAATCTGCATCCGCAACATCTCTGGTATGAACTAAATGGCAAAGTCAAAATTATGTATTTTAGAATTTCCCTGGAGGGTGCCAGTGGGATTCTATTACTAAGAGTCCGCTTACTGCCTGTCAGTGGACTGTATCTCATGAACCATAATAGGTAGAGAGTTAAAATTTACATAAGAGTGCATATTTCTACTGCCACTATAACAACAAATAATAAAAAACGATTGTACGTAGTATTATATTTTGTAAGAAAGTACAAAACTGTTTGTGTGCGAGTCCGACTCGCTAGTGCGGTTTTATTTATAAATCGGTATTAAGATTTGAAGTTAAGATACTTTGCGAGACTTTAGTAGGATTACTACATACGAGATTTGCCCGCGGCAGCGCAGGCGTTAATCGAGATTTTGACAATAAGTTGCTATCCCTCGGGAACAGTACTATTTTTCTGGATGAAAGGTACCCTATGTCCTTTTCTGTCCCTGACAACATGTACGTATGTGAAATTTCATGATGATCGGTCGAGCCTTGCTCGCATAAATGTAGACTAGGTTAGGTTAGATGAAAGATACTCTATATCTTTTTATATTTCACTGACAACGTATGTACATATATAGGAAATTTCACGTTGATCGGCCAAGTAGTTAAGGCGTAAAAGCGTAATATACAAACAAATAAACAAACTCACATACGCATTTATAGTATTAAGTAAGGATTTGGTACCTATTTAAACGTACAAAGCATTCGAGTTTCAAGAGTCCTTCTTGGAATGGTTCGTCCTACTTGTTACTTTCTGTTATATGAGTAAACCCTTTTAATTTCTTATGGTCAAAGGGAGTTGAATAGATACGAAAGTACATGCTGTCATTTACTTGCTATCTCGAAACAAACGTTACAAATGGTGACTTAAACAGAGTAGCCGTGAGTATTATATGGTTATGTGCTTCTAAGACAGTGCCATAATTGCATAATTAACGTTAATCAAAATTAAGTAGCTTCAGTAAACTTTTTAAAATGTAAGTTACATTCAGCGACATAATATGTAGCTGAATATTAAATAAATTTATAACCGTACTAGATTTTGCCCAAGTCTTCGCTCGCGTAAATGTAGGTTAAGTTAAGTTAGTAACAGTACATTTTTCTGGATGAAATTTGCCCTATTTCCTGTATCCATGACAACGTATATGCGAAATTTCACGATGATCGGCTGAGTAGTTATGGCGTGGAAGCTTAACAAACAAACAAACTCACTCACACGTCTTTCTAGGAATGGTTCATTCTACTTGTTACTTGCTATCCCGGAATGAACACGTCATAAATGGTAATTTAAAAAGAAGTATCTTGTGATTATGCTTAGCGAAATAATTTACGTAAATCAAAATTAAGTAGCTTTAGTAAACTTTCTTAAAACGTGAGTTAGCCCTTCCCGGCCAGTTGGACCGATGATCTGAAGAAGGTGACCGGGTTAGACTGGACGCGGCAGGCGGTTGACTTACTAAGATGGTGCGACGTAATATGGGAGAAACCTATGTATAGTAGTAGACTGCAACAGGCAAATTGAGTAAAGATTCCACTAAACTTCAAAAATCTAACAACACTTAAGCAGACCTCGATGTGAAACATGGATCTCACGATTGGCCTCATTTTACGGGACTAATGATGCATTTATACAACTGACGGGTAGAATTATTTATTCTTATTCCGTCCCTTCTTTACATTAGGTAGCGGCTAGATTGTGTTTACTTGGCATTGCATTCACTATGCTAATGAACACTACTATTTTAAAAGTGGAAGTTAATGCTTGCCTGCAGGTGGACCAGACTCATAGGCACCCAAAAGCAATAAACATTTATTTTAAAATTTTGTAGCCTACGCCTGCGTTAGTGCTTATTCCTATTTTCGCGGGAGACTAGAAATATTCAAATAAGGGATTCAAACAGCGGGAAAGAACACACAATGGGTGGGGATCGAACCGACAACAATCATCGCATTGGCAGTAGCGAGTCAAACACTCAAACCATTACGCCATTCGTGCAGTCAACTCCATTAAAATATTACTGGCGATAAATCTGTTTGCCACTTATCATATACATGGGGAGAGACTCAACTCAAATGTCATTCATAATAAAAAAAAATTGTACCTAAATAACCTTTGTCGCTTTATTTCAACCAATTCCGGAAATTCCTTTTTTTCTGTTTTGTCTTTCGTAAATTTTATTAAAGGGCTCTCAAGATTAAATTATAAAGAAAGAACATTACAAAGTACTTTAAAAATTCTCTGCGTTTTATTGTTTTATCATTCTCATGTCTACAAACTTTAATGGAGTATGAAAACAGTTACAGAAAATGGGAATTGTGGCGTTTTAATGATCATTATTAGATGTACGGATGGTGTGTGGTCTAAGTTGTCTTTCAGCCACTGCCACAACACCGAGTGTTATAGTTTCAAATAGTACAAAAAATTGTAGTAATTCACAAGTGGTTGTTCCGAATCTTGACATTCTTTATGTCCGTTGTATGAATGACTGTTTGTAAAATATAATATAATTATATTCCGGGATACTGGAATTATTATTGCACAAGTGCAGGCGTTACCTTTAAGAAAGAAAATATAATCATATTTCCTTAAATGTTTCGTTGGGCATGATTTTTTATGTTTTTAATTGCTTGGAATTCTAGTTTTTTTTAGTCCGGATGGAATGTCATTGATTCCTTGGAAGATGGGTAGGCCTTTGATGTGGGACGCAACGTGTGTCGACACGCTTGCGCCATTACATCTTCCCAGTACGGTGGGTTGTGCTGGCGCTGTTGCTGCATCTCAAACGGCTTAAATACAAAAACCTGGCAGGGGATTATGTTTTTGAGACGTTTGGGGTCGAAACGCTAGGGTCATGGAGTCCTAGTGCTCGTGTTCTCTATAGAGACATAGCAAAATGGTTAATCGACGCTTGCCGTGACCAGAGGGCTGGCCTTTATTTCGCGAAAAGAATAAGCATTGCCATTGAAACCAAATGCAAACCTGGCAGTGTCTTCTGGGCACATTACCAGTCGACTGTGATGCGGAGGAATTCTATGACGCCTATTAGAGGATTTCATTTTCTTTTTCTTTTTTATTTCTCTTTTATAATATTTTAGGTATAAGTTAGTTTTAAAGTGTTGTGTTTATATGTACATAGTTAATAATTTAAATAAACTACTATAACTATTAATTTTCTTAGTTGCCCTTCTATTTAAAACTAAGATGCGCACATACATACAAACTTATGCATGTATATTCCTGAAAACGGAGGCGAAGATATATTTCTCTAACACACAGCTACACATGTTTCGTCACGCATGTTATTTATATGGGACCTTAGTCATAAGGCTTGAGCCTATTCTTATTCAGCGGGTATATTTTCAGACTCCGTGCTACTTGCCAAATGGTAGCTTGAATCCAACCTCGAAAAAATCACTGACTACTGTCTGGCAACACAAGCTCAAGCTTATGAACGGATAATAATAATAAAGCTGTACCCTTCAAGGAAATTCAACCATGAGTCTATGTATAACCAATCACTGTCAAATACAGGCTTCACACATTATTACAGTGCATTGAACAGGGAAATTCACTAGCGTGTGACGTCACGCATGTTGTACTTACGTATAACTTCGTCACCATAGGTTACTGTAACGTGTTTACAAGCCTACGTGGAATGAATTACACTGTAGAGTGGTACACGTGGACAATGACGTCACAAAACATAGTCACAGAAAATCTGTTCAATAGAAGTAATATATGTAATGGGTATCGTAGTGTTTTAAGTGGTCGCCTCGTCACTGCCGCCGCGCCGAGTGTTGTGGGTTCGATTCCCATACGGGACAATAATTTGTGTGATCCACAAACGGTTGTTCCGAGTGTAGATGTTCTTTGTGTCCGTTGTTTGAATGTTTGTAAATTTCTCCGCGACACAAGTATTATTCCTAGTGCGGGAGTTGTCTTAAGTATAGGTACAGGTATAATAAAAATATGGGTACAGAATATCTGTTCAATGGAAGTACTGTATCGGTGTTCGTTTGGACTACATACGCGTGGAATTTGGAAGTTGGTATCCTAACATTATATATGTATAACATTTTCTTTTTTATTGCCACTGGCGGCAGACGAGCGAGCGGTCCACCTGATGGGAATTGGTAACCGCTGTTCATGGACTTCAGCAATGTCAGGACACAGCAAAGCCGCTGCCTACTGTATCAATGCGAAAGTGAGTTTGTTTGTTTGTGACCATTTCACGCCTTAACTACTCGACCGATCATTATGAAATTTCGCATACACGTTATCAGGGATACAGAATAGGACATAGGATACCTTTCATATAGTGAAAGTATTGTTGTTAACCTAACCTAATTTACGCAAACGAAGCCGTGGGCAAAACCAGTATATCTATATTCTTACTTTGCATAAAAGAAGAAGCTGATCTACACAGTCATATGATAATGGACTTACATATATGCGGCGTATCGAGATGAAACATGCACCAGATTTTAAGTTAGACCACCAGCAATACAACTCTTAAAACCGAATAAAATTTCGTATTATAGTAGCTTTTGCGCAAAATTCAACGGTTATATTACCACCGTTAACCGCGCAAAAGCTACTATAATACGAAATTTTATTCGGTTTTAAGAGTTGTATTGCTGGTGGTCTAACTTAAAATCTGGTGCATGTTTCATCTTGATACGCCGCATATATGTAAGTCCATTATCATATGACTGTGTAGATCAGCTTCTTCTTTTATGCAAAGTAAGAATATAGATATACTGGTTTTGCCCACGGCTTCGTTTGCGTAAATTAGGTTAGGTTAACAACAATACTTTCACTATATGAAAGGTATCCTATGTCCTATTCTGTATCCCTGATAACGTGTATGCGAAATTTCATAATGATCGGTCGAGTAGTTAAGGCGTGAAATGGTCACAAACAAACAAACTCACTTTCGCATTGATACAGTAGGCAGCGGCTTTGCTGTGTCCTGACATTGCTGAAGTCCATGAACAGCGGTTACCAATTCCCATCAGGTGGACCGCTCGCTCGTCTGCCGCCAGTGGCAATAAAAAAGAAAATGTTATACATATACAGGGTGTCCAAGAACCTGGCGTCCAACTGGATTCCCACGATGCCCCAAGTTCTAACAGTACTCAGAAAAATATTTTAAAAAATCCACCCCATGTACTTACAGAATTATACTGATTTAAAAAAAAAAGGGGAAATGAGCACCCTGTGACATACTTTTGAATGCTGTGACTGCTAATGCTGATAATTTCGATATTTCTTGGAGGTTTTGTAATCTAGGGTATTGCTGTGTCTAAATAGAATGTAAAAATAAAGTACTTATTGTACCATTTTAAAATAAAATATTATTTTAACTAAAGGTGATATGGAAAACTATTGAATTTCGCAACTTTGACCGACTGTAGTGTAAAAAAAATGTACCAAAATAGTATGGCAAGTGACGTCAAATTTTGACGCGTTTATTCCTCTTTTTAAAAAGGTATAATACTTACACATTAATTTGAAAAAAAAAAATTTTGATAATATTTTTACTCAACAACCCAATTTTTACGAAGTGCCTACCTACTAACGGTAACTGTCGGACCCTTTCTTATCTTAGAAACTGTTATGTTACTACTATTATTTACTTCGGTTCCAAGAGTGAGCAAGAAGGAAATACACACAGGTAGATGGGTTCCCAGTAGAATAAAAGCAAAGAATGTTAGTTTAAAGATATTTTATTACAATAAATGTTCAAAATGTTGACCACCCGCGGCAATACAAGCTCTCACTCTCCTTAAAAAGGACCGCTTTATGTTTCGCGAGTAACTTTTTTGACGTATCACCTGCACTGCTTGTGTTATCTTCTCACGAAGGTCAGCGATGTCATTAATGGGCTTCGCATAAACGAGCTCCTTCATAGTTCCCCAGAAAAAAAAATCCAGCGGATTTAAGTCAGGTGAGCGGGCTGGCCACGGGATTGTTCCTGATCGCCCAATCCACCTGTTCGGGTATTGCTCGTCCAAAAACTCTCTAACGGATACGCGAAAATGTGCTGGACAGCCGTCGTGTTGGAACCACATATCTGGTGGGGTCTCTTCTAGTAAGTTTGGCAAATCATTTTGAAGAAAATTTAAATATGATTCGCCAGTCAAATTCTCGGGCATCTCAAATGGACCAATAATATTCCCACAGAGAATACCGGTCCACATGTTCACTTTGAACCGGTACTGGGATCTATCTTCTCGCATCAAGTGCGGATTTTCCACATGCCACTCGTGCAAGTTGTGTAGGTTCATGTAGCCATCCTTCTTAAATGTAGATTCATCTGACCACAAAATTTTGTCGATAAAGTTTTCGTCTTCTCGATGTTTTTGCAGGATTGTTTCACAAAACGCGACTCGGCTCGGATAGTCTCGAGGTAAAAGACTTTGCACTCGCTGTACGTGGTACGGATGATATTCTTCTTTTTGGAGAATACTGTGTGCTGTGCTCTTCGGTATCCCCGTATCAGCTTCTATTCCTCGCACAGAGATGCTTGGATTTGCCGACACCGCCTCTAAAACTTCATCGCGTATGAAGTCATTTACGGGTCGTCCTTCACCAGCTACTTGATTGGGGAACCGCCCGTCACATAGTGATCTGTGCACATTAATGAAAACTCGATGGTCGGGATATCGCGTAGCCCTCGGATACCTTTCTCTGTAAAGTCTCGCTGCAGCTCGTCCATTACCTCTACATTCTCCATAAATGTAGTGCATATTTGCGTATTCTTGCGGAGTGTAGGTCGCCATGGTAGCACACACAAAACACAAACTGTCCAAACACAGGCAAAGGTCGTCGTAAAGAGTTCGTTTCAAAGTCCAGAGCACAAAGAGTAATCGAGTCCAATAAACAAAGCTTTAAATCGTAGTACGTGATCAATGGTAACAATAAGAGAGAGGTGCGTAGTAACGGCAGGAGGCAGTGACGCGTACTGACCGTACTGTTATCCTAAATAGCACGATCCCAGATAGCGTCACTATCTATCTCACTCGCACCTCTAACCTTTTTCTCCCTCACTCTTACCTGAATAATGGGGTACCATAAAGAAGAACCAGCAAATCGCAAAGATAGTTTCTGTCTTGCTCCCTCCTGTTGTAATAACGAATCACTATGGTGAGATGCATGCACATACCGTCCCTTACGGTCTAACCTGTTTTTTGAGAGGCCTGTTGTTATTTTTATGAGCATACAACAGTAATTCTTTAGAGGTTAGATTCAATTCGTCGTAAATTTTTCTTTCTAAGAATTCTGTAAGACATCGTAAAAATTGGGTTGTTGAGTAAAAATATTATCAAAATTTTTTTTTTTCAAATTAATGTGTAAGTATTATACCTTTTTAAAAAGAGGAATAAACGCGTCAAAATTTGACGTCACTTGCCATACTATTTTGGTACATTTTTTTTACACTACAGTCGGTCAAAGTTGCGAAATTCAATAGTTTTCCATATCACCTTTAGTTAAAATAATATTTTATTTTAAAATGGTACAATAAGTACTTTATTTTTACATTCTATTTAGACACAGCAATACCCTAGATTACAAAACCTCCAAGAAATATCGAAATTATCAGCATTAGCAGTCACAGCATTCAAAAGTATGTCACAGGGTGCTCATTTCCCCTTTTTTTTTGAAATCAGTATAATTCTGTAAGTACATGGGGTGGATTTTTTAAAATATTTTTCTGAGTACTGTTAGAACTTGGGGCATCGTGGGAATCCAGTTGGACGCCAGGTTCTTGGACACCCTGTATAATGTTAGGATACCAACTTCCAAATTCCACGCGTATGTAGTCCAAACGAACACCGATACAGTACTTCCATTGAACAGATATTCTGTACCCATATTTTTATTATACCTGTACCTATACTTAAGACAACTCCCGCACTAGGAATAATACTTGTGTCGCGGAGAAATTTACAAACATTCAAACAACGGACACAAAGAACATCTACACTCGGAACAACCGTTTGTGGATCACACAAATTATTGTCCCGTATGGGAATCGAACCCACAACACTCGGCGCGGCGGCAGTGACGAGGCGACCACTTAAAACACTACGATACCCATTACATATATTACTTCTATTGAACAGATTTTCTGTGACTATGTTTTGTGACGTCATTGTCCACGTGTACCACTCTACAGTGTAATTCATTCCACGTAGGCTTGTAAACACGTTACAGTAACCTATGGTGACGAAGTTATACGTAAGTACAACATGCGTGACGTCACACGCTAGTGAATTTCCCTGTTCAATGCACTGTAATAATGTGTGAAGCCTGTATTTGACAGTGATTGGTTATACATAGACTCATGGTTGAATTTCCTTGAAGGGTACAGCTTTATTATTATTATCCGTTCATAAGCTTGAGCTTGTGTTGCCAGACAGTAGTCAGTGATTTTTTCGAGGTTGGATTCAAGCTACCATTTGGCAAGTAGCACGGAGTCTGAAAATATACCCGCTGAATAAGAATAGGCTCAAGCCTTATGACTAAGGTCCCATATAAATAACATGCGTGACGAAACATGTGTAGCTGTGTGTTAGAGAAATATATCTTCGCCTCCGTTTTCAGGAATATACATGCATAAGTTTGTATGTATGTGCGCATCTTAGTTTTAAATAGAAGGGCAACTAAGAAAATTAATAGTTATAGTAGTTTATTTAAATTATTAACTATGTACATATAAACACAACACTTTAAAACTAACTTATACCTAAAATATTATAAAAGAGAAATAAAAAAGAAAAAGAAAATGAAATCCTCTAATAGGCGTCATAGAATTCCTCCGCATCACAGTCGACTGGTAATGTGCCCAGAAGACACTGCCAGGTTTGCATTTGGTTTCAATGGCAATGCTTATTCTTTTCGCGAAATAAAGGCCAGCCCTCTGGTCACGGCAAGCGTCGATTAACCATTTTGCTATGTCTCTATAGAGAACACGAGCACTAGGACTCCATGACCCTAGCGTTTCGACCCCAAACGTCTCAAAAACATAATCCCCTGCCAGGTTTTTGTATTTAAGCCGTTTGAGATGCAGCAACAGCGCCAGCACAACCCACCGTACTGGGAAGATGTAATGGCGCAAGCGTGTCGACACACGTTGCGTCCCACATCAAAGGCCTACCCATCTTCCAAGGAATCAATGACATTCCATCCGGACTAAAAAAAACTAGAATTCCAAGCAATTAAAAACATAAAAAATCATGCCCAACGAAACATTTAAGGAAATATGATTATATTTTCTTTCTTAAAGGTAACGCCTGCACTTGTGCAATAATAATTCCAGTATCCCGGAATATAATTATATTATATTTTACAAACAGTCATTCATACAACGGACATAAAGAATGTCAAGATTCGGAACAACCACTTGTGAATTACTACAATTTTTTGTACTATTTGAAACTATAACACTCGGTGTTGTGGCAGTGGCTGAAAGACAACTTAGACCACACACCATCCGTACATCTAATAATGATCATTAAAACGCCACAATTCCCATTTTCTGTAACTGTTTTCATACTCCATTAAAGTTTGTAGACATGAGAATGATAAAACAATAAAACGCAGAGAATTTTTAAAGTACTTTGTAATGTTCTTTCTTTATAATTTAATCTTGAGAGCCCTTTAATAAAATTTACGAAAGACAAAACAGAAAAAAAGGAATTTCCGGAATTGGTTGAAATAAAGCGACAAAGGTTATTTAGGTACAATTTTTTTTTATTATGAATGACATTTGAGTTGAGTCTCTCCCCATGTATATGATAAGTGGCAAACAGATTTATCGCCAGTAATATTTTAATGGAGTTGACTGCACGAATGGCGTAATGGTTTGAGTGTTTGACTCGCTACTGCCAATGCGATGATTGTTGTCGGTTCGATCCCCACCCATTGTGTGTTCTTTCCCGCTGTTTGAATCCCTTATTTGAATATTTCTAGTCTCCCGCGAAAATAGGAATAAGCACTAACGCAGGCGTAGGCTACAAAATTTTAAAATAAATGTTTATTGCTTTTGGGTGCCTATGAGTCTGGTCCACCTGCAGGCAAGCATTAACTTCCACTTTTAAAATAGTAGTGTTCATTAGCATAGTGAATGCAATGCCAAGTAAACACAATCTAGCCGCTACCTAATGTAAAGAAGGGACGGAATAAGAATAAATAATTCTACCCGTCAGTTGTATAAATGCATCATTAGTCCCGTAAAATGAGGCCAATCGTGAGATCCATGTTTCACATCGAGGTCTGCTTAAGTGTTGTTAGATTTTTGAAGTTTAGTGGAATCTTTACTCAATTTGCCTGTTGCAGTCTACTACTATACATAGGTTTCTCCCATATTACGTCGCACCATCTTAGTAAGTCAACCGCCTGCCGCGTCCAGTCTAACCCGGTCACCTTCTTCAGATCATCGGTCCAACTGGCCGGGAAGGGCTAACTCACGTTTTAAGAAAGTTTACTAAAGCTACTTAATTTTGATTTACGTAAATTATTTCGCTAAGCATAATCACAAGATACTTCTTTTTAAATTACCATTTATGACGTGTTCATTCCGGGATAGCAAGTAACAAGTAGAATGAACCATTCCTAGAAAGACGTGTGAGTGAGTTTGTTTGTTTGTTAAGCTTCCACGCCATAACTACTCAGCCGATCATCGTGAAATTTCGCATATACGTTGTCATGGATACAGGAAATAGAGCAAATTTCATCCAGAAAAATGTACTGTTACTAACTTAACTTAACCTACATTTACGCGAGCGAAGACTTGGGCAAAATCTAGTACGGTTATAAATTTATTTAATATTCAGCTACATATTATGTCGCTGAATGTAACTTACATTTTAAAAAGTTTACTGAAGCTACTTAATTTTGATTAACGTTAATTATGCAATTATGGCACTGTCTTAGAAGCACATAACCATATAATACTCACGGCTACTCTGTTTAAGTCACCATTTGTAACGTTTGTTTCGAGATAGCAAGTAAATGACAGCATGTACTTTCGTATCTATTCAACTCCCTTTGACCATAAGAAATTAAAAGGGTTTACTCATATAACAGAAAGTAACAAGTAGGACGAACCATTCCAAGAAGGACTCTTGAAACTCGAATGCTTTGTACGTTTAAATAGGTACCAAATCCTTACTTAATACTATAAATGCGTATGTGAGTTTGTTTATTTGTTTGTATATTACGCTTTTACGCCTTAACTACTTGGCCGATCAACGTGAAATTTCCTATATATGTACATACGTTGTCAGTGAAATATAAAAAGATATAGAGTATCTTTCATCTAACCTAACCTAGTCTACATTTATGCGAGCAAGGCTCGACCGATCATCATGAAATTTCACATACGTACATGTTGTCAGGGACAGAAAAGGACATAGGGTACCTTTCATCCAGAAAAATAGTACTGTTCCCGAGGGATAGCAACTTATTGTCAAAATCTCGATTAACGCCTGCGCTGCCGCGGGCAAATCTCGTATGTAGTAATCCTACTAAAGTCTCGCAAAGTATCTTAACTTCAAATCTTAATACCGATTTATAAATAAAACCGCACTAGCGAGTCGGACTCGCACACAAACAGTTTTGTACTTTCTTACAAAATATAATACTACGTACAATCGTTTTTTATTATTTGTTGTTATAGTGGCAGTAGAAATATGCACTCTTATGTAAATTTTAACTCTCTACCTATTATGGTTCATGAGATACAGTCCACTGACAGGCAGTAAGCGGACTCTTAGTAATAGAATCCCACTGGCACCCTCCAGGGAAATTCTAAAATACATAATTTTGACTTTGCCATTTAGTTCATACCAGAGATGTTGCGGATGCAGATTTTTTGACATCCGCGGATGTGGATATAGATACGGATATATGAGAATCACATCCGCGGATACGGATACGGATGCGGATGTCCAAATCAATGCGGAAGCTCCGCAATTGCGAATGCGGATGTTGATGAAAATTCTTCATTTTATTTAATAAAAAGAATCTAGTATCACCGCCTTCGCAGGTTCAAGCCTGTTTTGCAAAGGTTCATAAATCAAACACGTACTACTGAATAACTGATTTCTTATTGGATCCGCATTAACATCCGCGTTGATTATTGCGGATGGAGATGCAGATGTCCAAATCGATGCGGAAGCTCCGCAATTGCGGATGCGAATGCGAATATTCGCAACATCCCTGGTTCAAACATTCATTTGACTCCACGGATGGCGTTGTGGTTTAAGTGGTCACCTCGCCATTGCCGGCGTGCCGAGTGCTGTGGGTTCGATCCACTACGGGTAAAATAATGTTTTTGTGATCCACAAATGGTTGTTCCGAGTATGGGTGTTCTTTGTGTCCATGTCGTTTGTAAAGTCTCGCACGACAGAGGAATTATTCCTAGAGCGGAAGATGTTTTATTAAAAATTAAAAAAATGCGGGGCAGTCTTTGGGGACTGCCGATAGAAGTGAAAACTAAGTAACTAGTGTACGGTGACGATGACGCGAGTTTCACACTTTTTGTTCACCCAAAAAGTACATATACATGGAAAGCGTTCGGTGACGATGACGCAAGTTACATGATTTTTGTTCACCCAAAAAGTGCTCAACGTTCCTAAAGAAGTTTTCACTTCAATACATATAATAAAAGAGTAAAAAAGTGTGTCTGTACATTGAAGATATAAACAAAAAAATAATTGAGGGGTTTTAGAAAACGTAATAGATATATACTAACCACTACGCCATCGAGGCCGATATTGTAATTAATGATAATACACATAAATTAACATTTAATGTTAATTCTTCTTCAATATTCCAAGATTTTACATAAACCTTTTACAAACTATTTCAGTAAAATATATGTTGAACCGAATATATTATTTCAAAGTTAGATACATCATTAAAATTATGCATAAAATACAATTAGGCTCTCAAACGACTTCATAATAATATATCATCTCCTTCAGCCACAACATTAAATGTCATAAAATACCAATTTACTACAGTACGGCCAACGAAACAAAAAAAATAAGTAAACACACGTCTATTTATTAAGGTACGTTACGACAGCGATCGGCAATTATGTCCATCGCGCAATGATGAGAGAAGTAACAAAAATGATTGTCGTCATGTCACCCTATGTACCGGCATCCGATCAGTGCACGAGACGTCTACATTTGTTACATGTCAACCTATTTTGTGATTCCGTTAAGTTAACCATACTTGAAGATTAAAAAAATTACAATCATTTCTGCTTCAATGGTCATCTATTTACCGTGAATGAATATTAAAAACAGTTTGTAAACCTGTAGATATTTTAAGTATAAAAATATTAAGAACCGCTGATCATTTATTACATTTCTTATCTCGGTTCATTGGCTTTAATAAACATAATAAAAATTATAGAGTAAGATAAATTTCTTCAAGAAATATATCTTAGTCAATCACTTACAGTTCTCAACGCGTGAGTGACAATGTTACCGCGTCCATAGCCGTTTACCATTAGGCAGGCAACAAATACTTTAGCGAAACAAGCATTCTTCTTGTACATTGTCGTAGCGATAGTGAGTGTGACTGCTGTGTATAATATCTCGGATTAAAATCCCGAGTCAAACCGAGAGTGAAGCTATCGTACCTATAAGGAACTCAATAGCATAAGTTCTTGTTTTTAACTCCCGCACTAGTAATAAAACCTGTGTCGCGGGAGACTTCACAAACATTTAAACAACAGACATAAAGACCACCCAGACCAGAAACAACCATTTGTGGAACACGTCAAGTTTTGTTCCGTGTGGGATTCGAACCTACAACACTTGGCGCAGTAGCAGTGGCGAGGCGACCATTCAAACAACTACGCCATTCGAGCAGTCAAAAAAGTTCGGATGTTGGCGGTATATATAATGTAATAGTTAATAAGAAATAAAAATTATTAATAATTATGTACATACATTCATACATAACCTCACGCCTGTTTCCCAGAGGGGTAGGCAGAGACTACGGATTTCCATTTGCTACGATTCTGACACACTTCTCTGGCTTCATTCACTTTCATAACATTCCTCATTAATAATTATGTATTTATCAATAATTAATAAACTTTGAAGGCGTGTTTTTGACCGGGACTACCGGTTAACCTTAAATGATGCTCTAACCGCGCGCTCTCCGCCCTCTATCTCGAAAATGATGGGAAGTATAAAAATTTTTGAAACTAAATTGGTGGGAATTTAATCCTCTACAATATTGATAATAAATACAAATAGCGAAAACCCCATAGGAAATGAGATATTTGCAAAAAATGTGCAATCATTCGATTTTATGACCTTTGACCTTAGATTTTAATAGTCGCGTACACCCTACCATATATAGGTTTTGAGACAACTTTTAGGATGTCAAAATACAAGTTTATACGAGTTTATAGCTGGGTATCTCAAATTCCGAGGTGAACTTATTAAGATGACTGGTCTATGTATATTGGATTACTGACCAACCGGATTATAAAACACCAGTGATTGCGCAACGTCTTGTATGCTATAATATAGTCACCCTTAAGATTGGCTATTACACGGTCCTGATAATTGAGTTTCAAGGATCTCTTTGTAATAAAAAATTATTATTATTTCCCTACACAAGCTGCTCGCATCAAACATTTACCACATTAATGTTTAAATAACAGTATATGGTACAGAACCAGAAATTAAATCCTCACAGAAATCGCACGACAAACTGACCAACTAAAGCAAAAGAGGATGTCAAGAAAATATTTCATCCAACTAAATAGAATTTGGTCAAAGAATAAAATATTGCAACAGACCGTATGTTGTGTTCATAGATTTAGGTTCTTGTGAAATGCGAAAGTAAGTCATTGCTTATTCCGTTTTTACGAGCAACCAATTAACAGATTTTGTCATTTCTCTGTTCTTAGTTTCGCCGTAAAACAATTTTATATTCACTAGCTTTTGCCTCCGGCTTAGCTAGCTTTAAAGTAGTTGAGGTTAAGTTATGTTAGTAGCAAAACTTTTAAAAAGAAAACAAAAATATATAGGTAGTCTATGTTATTCAGTGATAATATAACTTTCTAATGATGAAAGATTTTTTTTTTAATCGATTGAGTAATTTTTGGATTAAACTTTGAGCGTTGTGGGTTCGACTTCTACAAGAGAAAAAAATGTGTGTGATCCAAAAACTGTTGTTCTAAGTCTGAGCGTTATTGTAACCATTCTTTGAATGTTTGTAAACTCGCCCGTGGTACAGTAATTATTTCAGGTGCGATGGGAGTGGTATTAAATTAGTATGGGGTTCAATTAAAAAAGAAGGCTTCAGTTAAGCTGTCAAGTTAAACCAAATGTTGTTTTAAATCCTTTATAGTTAACCCGCACTGTTACTAGCTACTTAATTTCAAAAATAAATATTATTGTTTCATTTTTTAATGCCTAATGTCATCTTTTATAACATAATCTTTGCCAACAAAATTTACTAAGTGCCGACCTTGGGGGAAGCGACTCGCATCCAGTTTCCTCTCAGGAAATGAGCACTGCTTTGACGGCTAGACGCCAACGTAGAGGCACACCGCACCAGATCTAGGCCGTATTTGTTAGTTATTGACTAAAGGTTTGCAATATATGAACATGGCTTTCGAAGTGGGTTTTCATTAAGAGAAATATATTGCAGATATGATTTTAATTTAGATAGTAAGCTATTGTAGGTCAAATAAAACGAATGGTTGCTCATTTGTTATGGTGTAGGCACTACAGGGTAATTTAAGTTGTAACATCTTCTGCAGTACAGGGATTATACATTTTTTTATGCAGCTAAGGTGGCAAACAAGCATACGGTCCACCTGATAGTAAGTGGTCACCGTAGCCTATGGACGACACCAGAGGCATCACTTGCGCGTTGCCAACCCTTTAGGAAAGGAAGTGGGAAGGAGAAGGAGCGGGATGGGGAAAAGAGGGTGATTGTGCCTCTGGCACTCTCACTCGCCGAACGAAAGACAACAGTAGGAATACTGCTATTTCACGTCGATATTCTGCGAGAGGATAGTCCTACCCCGGTTGAGCCGACTCATTCACGCTGAAATCAGCGAGGCTTACTCTAGAAGAACTCTAAAAAAATAGTATTTCAATGCATTTGCACTCTGCGATAAGCCTTCTTGTTTGTTTGTTAAAAGTAATGACTAAAATTACAGATACGATTATTAAAAAAATATTTTAGTGATTGCAAGCTACACTATTCCCTAACGACACATAAAAACAAACAAATGTATTTAGCATATACATTACGCTGAAATATTACCAAAGGACTACGTGTTTACTAAAAAGATTTTAAGCTAATAACGATCATAAATGTAAGTGCAAGCTTATGCGACTAAAGTAGCGAGGGTGGTAAGGCGGTTAATCTATGTAAAAATCTCGAAAACGAAGATCTATCGATTGAGTTGAAAAAGTTTAGATAGCAGATTAAGCAGTTTATGTCATAACAAGTTACACAATAAATAAAAATGTGCGATCGTGCCAGCTGGTATATAAACTTCATTCAATGCCTGTCAATTGTAGAAACGCTCGCGGCCAGTAATATTCCTGGATTAAGGATACCCTATGTCCATTTCAGTACCTTCAGGCTAAGTGTATCCAAAATTTCACGATGATCGGTTAAGTAGTTAAACAAACTCACATTCGCAATTTATAATATAAGTTAGGATGGCCGCCGGTGTGCCGCTGGAAATTATCATAGTCATCATCATCATAATCATCATAGTAAGTGATTTATTCTAGTAAGTGCTTACCGCGATAACCGGTTACCCTATTAAGAGGTAACCTTGAAATAGTCACCGTAGTAAGCGGTTACCTTAGTAACAAATTACCATCAACCTCAGGTGAGCGTTTAAATTACGCTAAGGTCACATTTAAGAGAGTCATGTAATTAATAATAATAATAAATTCTTTATTGATAGATGACAATACATACAACTTCTTAACCTATAGTACAATAACTGGATGTTTAATATAATGCTAGAAAACAGGTCTTACTCGCGATAAAATATTTAAAAGGTAATAAATACCTATTGATTGCCCGACGTTTCGACCGACTTGCATCGATCGTGGTCACGGGTTGACTGATGTGAGCTCAGCGGCGCCTTCGTGAAGTGTGGGTTTCGGCGACTACCCTCACTTGGTCACTATTATTTATATTCGCACTGTCCGTATTTCGACACACAACACTAACGACGTTTACACACTGGCGACCTTAGTCACTACGGCGACGTTTACATTTGCTGATGACCATTTGATGAGATTCCAAGATGTAGACAAACGGTATCCATCCTCCCGGTTGAAATTGCGATATTTCTTATTATCAATATTTATCGCGAATAAGACCCGTTGTCTAGCATTACATTAAGTATGATCGTGTAGAAATCGCGATAGTCTAAAAACCTTTAATAACTGGATGTATACAATATTCAATGAACCCTAACGTCTAAACTAGGCCGCGCCTGTATCTTAAACGTTAGTTTTGTTTCGTTAAATTATAAATTTAACATACATGTGTACTATTAATATTAAAACTAAAGGTCCAGAATAAAAATTAGGGTAAACTATGGCGTAACTCGATGGCGTAGTGGTCAGTGTAACCGACTGCCACGCCCGAGGTTGCGGGTTCGATTCCCGCACAAGTCAAAAATTTGTGTGTATGAACATGAATGTTTGTCTTGGTCTGGGTGTTTCTATGTATAATATGTATGTATTTACAAAAAAAAAAAAAATATTCTATTCTATTAATAGTTATATTTCACAGTACGATCATAACTCATGAGTATGAGAATTGAACTAAACTGAGAACAATGATACCGCTAGTTATTTGTTGTTGAGAATTTAATCGAAAACAATTCGTACGTTAAACACTTTGTTATTTATGAACTGCCGCTACTTACGTCTGTGAACTTTGGTTAAAGCTTGAGGTACACTCGGTTTTAATAACATAATTTAAGAGTTACCTACCTACTTTACTTTATATTATATATGTAGTTTACCCTAATTTTTATTCTGGACCTTTAGTTTTAATATTAATAGTACACATGTATGTTAAATTTATAATTTAACGAAACAAAACTAACGTTTAAGATACAGGCGCGGCCTAGTTTAGACGTTAGGGTTCATTGAATATTGTATACATCCAGTTATTAAAGGTTTTTAGACTATCGCGATTTCTACACGATCATACTTAATGTAATGCTAGACAACGGGTCTTATTCGCGATAAATATTGATAATAAGAAATATCGCAATTTCAACCGGGAGGATGGATACCGTTTGTCTACATCTTGGAATCTCATCAAATGGTCATCAGCAAATGTAAACGTCGCCGTAGTGACTAAGGTCGCCAGTGTGTAAACGTCGTTAGTGTTGTGTGTCGAAATACGGACAGTGCGAATATAAATAATAGTGACCAAGTGAGGGTAGTCGCCGAAACCCACACTTCACGAAGGCGCCGCTGAGCTCACATCAGTCAACCCGTGACCACGATCGATGCAAGTCGGTCGAAACGTCGGGCAATCAATAGGTATTTATTACCTTTTAAATATTTTATCGCGAGTAAGACCTGTTTTCTAGCATTATATTAAACATCCAGTTATTGTACTATAGGTTAAGAAGTTGTATGTATTGTCATCTATCAATAAAGAATTTATTATTATTATTAATTACATGACTCTCTTAAATGTGACCTTAGCGTAATTTAAACGCTCACCTGAGGTTGATGGTAATTTGTTACTAAGGTAACCGCTTACTACGGTGACTATTTCAAGGTTACCTCTTAATAGGGTAACCGGTTATCGCGGTAAGCACTTACTAGAATAAATCACTTACTATGATGATTATGATGATGATGACTATGATAATTTCCAGCGGCACACCGGCGGCCATCCTAACTTATATTATAAATTGCGAATGTGAGTTTGTTTAACTACTTAACCGATCATCGTGAAATTTTGGATACACTTAGCCTGAAGGTACTGAAATGGACATAGGGTATCCTTAATCCAGGAATATTACTGGCCGCGAGCGTTTCTACAATTGACAGGCATTGAATGAAGTTTATATACCAGCTGGCACGATCGCACATTTTTATTTATTGTGTAACTTGTTATGACATAAACTGCTTAATCTGCTATCTAAACTTTTTCAACTCAATCGATAGATCTTCGTTTTCGAGATTTTTACATAGATTAACCGCCTTACCACCCTCGCTACTTTAGTCGCATAAGCTTGCACTTACATTTATGATCGTTATTAGCTTAAAATCTTTTTAGTAAACACGTAGTCCTTTGGTAATATTTCAGCGTAATGTATATGCTAAATACATTTGTTTGTTTTTATGTGTCGTTAGGGAATAGTGTAGCTTGCAATCACTAAAATATTTTTTTAATAATCGTATCTGTAATTTTAGTCATTACTTTTAACAAACAAACAAGAAGGCTTATCGCAGAGTGCAAATGCATTGAAATACTATTTTTTTAGAGTTCTTCTAGAGTAAGCCTCGCTGATTTCAGCGTGAATGAGTCGGCTCAACCGGGGTAGGACTATCCTCTCGCAGAATATCGACGTGAAATAGCAGTATTCCTACTGTTGTCTTTCGTTCGGCGAGTGAGAGTGCCAGAGGCACAATCACCCTCTTTTCCCCATCCCGCTCCTTCTCCTTCCCACTTCCTTTCCTAAAGGGTTGGCAACGCGCAAGTGATGCCTCTGGTGTCGTCCATAGGCTACGGTGACCACTTACTATCAGGTGGACCGTATGCTTGTTTGCCACCTTAGCTGCATAAAAAAATGTATAATCCCTGTACTGCAGAAGATGTTACAACTTAAATTACCCTGTAGTGCCTACACCATAACAAATGAGCAACCATTCGTTTTATTTGACCTACAATAGCTTACTATCTAAATTAAAATCATATCTGCAATATATTTCTCTTAATGAAAACCCACTTCGAAAGCCATGTTCATATATTGCAAACCTTTAGTCAATAACTAACAAATACGGCCTAGATCTGGTGCGGTGTGCCTCTACGTTGGCGTCTAGCCGTCAAAGCAGTGCTCATTTCCTGAGAGGAAACTGGATGCGAGTCGCTTCCCCCAAGGTCGGCACTTAGTAAATTTTGTTGGCAAAGATTATGTTATAAAAGATGACATTAGGCATTAAAAAATGAAACAATAATATTTATTTTTGAAATTAAGTAGCTAGTAACAGTGCGGGTTAACTATAAAGGATTTAAAACAACATTTGGTTTAACTTGACAGCTTAACTGAAGCCTTCTTTTTTAATTGAACCCCATACTAATTTAATACCACTCCCATCGCACCTGAAATAATTACTGTACCACGGGCGAGTTTACAAACATTCAAAGAATGGTTACAATAACGCTCAGACTTAGAACAACAGTTTTTGGATCACACACATTTTTTTCTCTTGTAGAAGTCGAACCCACAACGCTCAAAGTTTAATTCAAAAATTACTCTATCGATTTAAAAAAAAATCTTTCATCATTAGAAAGTTATATTATCACTGAATAACATAGACTACCTATATATTTTTGTTTTCTTTTTAAAAGTTTTGCTACTAACATAACTTAACCTCAACTACTTTAAAGCTAGCTAAGCCGGAGGCAAAAGCTAGTGAATATAAAATTGTTTTACGGCGAAACTAAGAACAGAGAAATGACAAAATCTGTTAATTGGTTGCTCGTAAAAACGGAATAAGCAATGACTTACTTTCGCATTTCACAAGAACCTAAATCTATGAACACAACATACGGTCTGTTGCAATATTTTATTCTTTGACCAAATTCTATTTAGTTGGATGAAATATTTTCTTGACATCCTCTTTTGCTTTAGTTGGTCAGTTTGTCGTGCGATTTCTGTGAGGATTTAATTTCTGGTTCTGTACCATATACTGTTATTTAAACATTAATGTGGTAAATGTTTGATGCGAGCAGCTTGTGTAGGGAAATAATAATAATTTTTTATTACAAAGAGATCCTTGAAACTCAATTATCAGGACCGTGTAATAGCCAATCTTAAGGGTGACTATATTATAGCATACAAGACGTTGCGCAATCACTGGTGTTTTATAATCCGGTTGGTCAGTAATCCAATATACATAGACCAGTCATCTTAATAAGTTCACCTCGGAATTTGAGATACCCAGCTATAAACTCGTATAAACTTGTATTTTGACATCCTAAAAGTTGTCTCAAAACCTATATATGGTAGGGTGTACGCGACTATTAAAATCTAAGGTCAAAGGTCATAAAATCGAATGATTGCACATTTTTTGCAAATATCTCATTTCCTATGGGGTTTTCGCTATTTGTATTTATTATCAATATTGTAGAGGATTAAATTCCCACCAATTTAGTTTCAAAAATTTTTATACTTCCCATCATTTTCGAGATAGAGGGCGGAGAGCGCGCGGTTAGAGCATCATTTAAGGTTAACCGGTAGTCCCGGTCAAAAACACGCCTTCAAAGTTTATTAATTATTGATAAATACATAATTATTAATGAGGAATGTTATGAAAGTGAATGAAGCCAGAGAAGTGTGTCAGAATCGTAGCAAATGGAAATCCGTAGTCTCTGCCTACCCCTCTGGGAAACAGGCGTGAGGTTATGTATGAATGTATGTACATAATTATTAATAATTTTTATTTCTTATTAACTATTACATTATATATACCGCCAACATCCGAACTTTTTTGACTGCTCGAATGGCGTAGTTGTTTGAATGGTCGCCTCGCCACTGCTACTGCGCCAAGTGTTGTAGGTTCGAATCCCACACGGAACAAAACTTGACGTGTTCCACAAATGGTTGTTTCTGGTCTGGGTGGTCTTTATGTCTGTTGTTTAAATGTTTGTGAAGTCTCCCGCGACACAGGTTTTATTACTAGTGCGGGAGTTAAAAACAAGAACTTATGCTATTGAGTTCCTTATAGGTACGATAGCTTCACTCTCGGTTTGACTCGGGATTTTAATCCGAGATATTATACACAGCAGTCACACTCACTATCGCTACGACAATGTACAAGAAGAATGCTTGTTTCGCTAAAGTATTTGTTGCCTGCCTAATGGTAAACGGCTATGGACGCGGTAACATTGTCACTCACGCGTTGAGAACTGTAAGTGATTGACTAAGATATATTTCTTGAAGAAATTTATCTTACTCTATAATTTTTATTATGTTTATTAAAGCCAATGAACCGAGATAAGAAATGTAATAAATGATCAGCGGTTCTTAATATTTTTATACTTAAAATATCTACAGGTTTACAAACTGTTTTTAATATTCATTCACGGTAAATAGATGACCATTGAAGCAGAAATGATTGTAATTTTTTTAATCTTCAAGTATGGTTAATTTAACGGAATCACAAAATAGGTTGACATGTAACAAATGTAGACGTCTCGTGCACTGATCGGATGCCGGTACATAGGGTGACATGACGACAGTCATTTTTGTTACTTCTCTCATCATTGCGCGATGGACATAATTGCCGATCGCTGTCGTAACGTACCTTAATAAATAGACGTGTGTTTACTTATTTTTTTTGTTTCGTTGGCCGTACTGTAGTAAATTGGTATTTTATGACATTTAATGTTGTGGCTGAAGGAGATGATATATTATTATCAAGTCGTTTGAGAGCCTAATTGTCTTTTATGCATAATTTTAATGATGTATCTAACTTTGAAATAATATATTCGGTTCAACATATATTTTACTGAAATAGTTTGTAAAAGGTTTATGTAAAATCTTGGAATATTGAAGAAGAATTAACATTAAATGTTAATTTATGTGTATTATCATCAATTACAATATCGGCCTCGATGGCGTAGTGGTTAGTATAACCGACTGCCACGCCTGAGGTCGCGGGTTCGATTCCCGCACAAGTCAAATATTTGTGTGCATGAACATGGATGTTTGTCTTGGGCTGGGTGTTTCTATGTATAATATGTATGTATTTACAAAAAAAAAGTATATGTATGTTTATCTATTGTCTAGTACCCATAGTACAAGCTCTGCTTAGTTTAGGCTAGATGGTGTTGTGTGTATGTGGTAGAATATTATTATTATGAATATGTTGTAGTTTTCTTTAATTTCAATATATCTTTGTTCAAAATTTAAAAATAATTAATTAGGTAATATTTTCGAACTTTAAACAACGTGTAGTTATAGTATATAGTAGAGCAGCGATAGCTCAGTGGGGAGACCAACAGACTGCAATGCAGAGGGTCTCGGGTTCGAACCCACGTCGCGCACCTCTGACTTTCGAAAGTTATATGACTTTTCGAAATTATGTGCGTATTGATTGACAATTATCGCGTGCTCCGTTAAGCACGAGAGCACGTTAAGCCGTCGGTCCCAGCTGCCATGAACATCTATGGCAGTCGGTATTGAGGAAGTCGACACAAAAGATCCCACTGGGTCGAAGTGTCGCCGGTCTGTACTGACTAGCCCCCCACACAAGATAAGATATAGTATATAGTAGTATAAAATTTGTTTGATCTAAAATATTAAATAGTATTCTTAGGCTTTCTTTTCGCACAAATGTTTTACCTATATCCAGCGGGATTATGGAAAGACAAATAGATGGACAGGTGCGTTAAAATACATATACGTTTAACAAAAACATACCGTAATTAAACTAATGACAAGATGAAATGACAACACTGCACAGCACGTCCCATAAGCTAAAATGGCCGCCTTACCGTCACAAAGTTTAAAATCTTCTTACATTTCCGCGGATAACAAAACTTTGTGGACTTCTCAATGATACCTCATTTTTTACACAAATTCTAACCCGTTTAAGCTACTAGAATAGCAGTTTAATCAAAAACAAAAGCAGTTTAAATAAAATTATACACTTTGTGACGGTTACCGGTTGACGGATGCCGCATTCTGGAATCCAGGCATATGCCTGAATAAATAAATAAATAAATAAATATTCTACCACATACACACAACACCATCTAGCCCAAACTAAGCAGAGCTTGTACTATTGGTACTAGACAATGGATAAACATACATATATACATTTTTTTTGTAAATACATACATATTATACATATAAACACCCAGATCAAGTCAAACATCCATATTCATGCACACAAATGTTTGACTTGTGCGGGAATCGAACCCGCGACCTCAGGCGTAGCAGTCGGTTACACTAACCACTACGCCATCGATCATGCCAGAATACTTATTGCATTCTAGTCTAAATATTTTATTGGGCTTTCAGCAACTAAAAATATTCATATTTATTTAAAACGTCCGTTCATGAATACAATTTAGATACAGTTTCGCAGTTATTATTAGTCTGTATAGAAACTATCTGAAACTCGTGCAGAATTAAAATACGTTAATATTTTCGTTCATTTTGGCCATGTAGCACTTTGCTATTAATAAATGTACAAACGTAGCTTTGAACGCGATGATAGGTCTCTGAAACCAGTTTGGAATATAAAAATATTAGCTCTGGTGTCTTATTACTATCTTCTATGAACTATACGAGATGAAGTTTTTAAACTTTCTGTCCTGTCTCGTTTTATTGGAGATAACTTGAAGAGTTCGTGGCACAGATTTAATAATATAATTTTAATAACAGCCCTGTATCTAAATTGTGCCATTGCTGGGCAGGAGCCTTATCTCAATGAGATAAAGGTTAGGCTAAAGCATAGTCCACCAAGGTGACCCAGTGCGGGTTGGGAGACTTCACGTATTTTCGACAACATTATGAAGAATTTTCAGAAATGCAGATTTCCTTACGATGTTTTTCCCTTTACCGTTATAAGCAATTAATGCGCTCATAACTTTGAAAAGTCAAAGTGCGTGATCGAATTTAAAGCCTCTGTGTGGCAGTCTCATGGTCTTCTACTAGGCTATCGCTGCTGTTTGTGGCACCACGGAACGGTACAATAGCTGTTTATAAATTGCTTTACTGAGAATTGTTAAGCCATAATCCGTCACATTTACTACGCTGGCATAGTGCAGGTCGGCAGAGTTAACATACTTAGAACATTATGGATTAAATTTTTCTCAGGTATGTAGTCTTTTCGTTCTAGTAGAGACTACAATATAAAATTACAAAGTGGCAAAAATGCATACGTTTGGCATGGCTAATGATAAGCGACTACTACAGCCTATGGACACCAGGTCTATCAATTGCTTTTAGCTCTTCAATAATAACAAATCTCTGGGCAAATAATGCAAGGGGCAAAGTTTGCTTCGGCTTATTTCATAATCTCAGCCAGAAGACGTCCACCGCTGGACATAGGCCTCCCCCAAGATCTACCTTACAGACCGGTCTTGGGCCTTGGGTTGATGCCAACCGCTTCCCGCGACCTTTACCAGGTCGTAGGTCCACCTTGTAGGAGGCCTACCTTTACGGCTTATTTAGGAGCCTTTACTATAGGACATCACAAGGTTACATTATAAATCTATTATGAATGTAAATGCATCCCATTCTAACACTCTATCAGTGTAGTAGTGTAAATAGTAAAAAGCATATACAGAATGTTGTTTTTTCTTGCACCAAAGAAAATCTTGTAAGTTTGACCAACAACACAACATAATTTTTTTAGCACCTTTGGTATGTCCTTGCCTAAGGAATCTCCCGTTACAATTTGATTCACATATTCTGGGACACCCTGTATATTTATTTTTGTTTCTATTTTAGTACGACTTGTATGCCTTAGTTATTATTCAAGAGACTACTCTAATGCCTAAAAATCTTATTTGAATTTTGCAGTCTGAAAATATCATATTCCAAGTAGATGTCAAGTTTTCATTTATATTCGAATACTATTAAAACAGTAGACCGATTTAAGAAACATGTATCTTCAATATAGAGATTTTGGATTTATTCGGTTATCAATTTACATAGTAAACGGTTTTTGAGATGTTCTTAATGATGTTATTTAAATTTGAGTATGATGTGATTACTTCAATTTTGTAGATATTAAAGCAATTTATTATTTATTTGACAAAATAGTAATTATGTTGAAACTCAAATTTAATTAATATTAAAAAAAGAACATGATAAGAAGACATCGATATTGCTAGAGAAGGAAACAAAAGAAATATTTTCGTTATGATAGATATTATAATAATTATAATGTTATTGAAGCACCGGTTTTATTCCATATATCTAAATCCTATATATTTTAATTTTAAAATTATAATTTTATCACTTATCTATTAGTTATTTTTATCTATTAATTTAAGTTTATTTATTTTTTATTTTTTTTATTTAAAAAAAAGACAACTCCCGCATTAGGACTAAATCCTGTGTCGCGGGGGACTTTACAAACATACAACTAACGGACACAATGAACACCCAGACTCGAAACAACAATTTATGAATCACACAAAGTGTTGTCTCGTGTGGGGATCGAACCCACAACACTCGGCGCAGTGTCAGGCGGCCGTCTAAACCACTACGCCAACCGTGCAGTCATGCTATGAATATAAATAATAAATTGTTATACTTATCAAAGAAATTGTTATTAGTAGGTAAATGTCGACTTTAATATTGAACAAATCCTGTATTTTTCTTAAAATATTAATGTTCGTATCTATGAAGTATTTTTGAAGCGTATTAAGCTATGATACTTAAATATATTTAATAATAACTGTCCCACTGCTGGGTATGGGCCTCATTTCAGTACGAGAAGGGTTATGCCAGTCATAATTGCAAACCTGCTGAGTCTGGCCGTCGGTGTACCACTGCCATCTATTAGCTTTTTAAAAAAATGTATATCCATGCTATTTTACTACACACTGATAGTATAGACTTCATTTACGACTTTGTTCTATTTATTCTCAACATTTAAATAACAATGTCCCATCTAATTATAAAACACACTTGTATCTCAAGCTAAACGTCAAACAGTAACATTTTCAGGCTCAGCTTTGAGATTGTAAATTGATTAGCGGATTAGATTAGTTCAATCGGATTGTATTGGTCAATGGGCCAAAGTTTCCGGTGCCAAGTAAATTTATTTAGGCCATGGACAATTTAAATTTAACAGCCGATGGGGTTTAAAGGGTTCAAATTGTCTATTCGTTAACACGTCCCTGTACTAAATTTTAGATTATTGGCTCTTCAATGGTTATCTTTAGACTAATGAAGTGAGCCGAGGATTTATTTGATATAATTTTGATGTGTTCTGGTTCACTGGCCATTGATCTGCTAAATGAAAGTAGGTTACCAAGTATTGTTGTAAAGTATAAATGTGTTTTTGTATGTTTTATGGAACATAGATATCTTCTATAAGATAAATTTGTAATTTATCGATGTTTGTCATAGGAGATATTTAACAAAATTAATAGTGTAGCCTTTTTAAAAACTATAGAAGCTAAAAAAAAGATTTATAGATTTTTGTTTGTTCGTCTGTATTATGTACGCGTATAACACAAAAACTACTGCATGAAATTGTATGCGATTTTCACTGTTGTATTTCTGAAGGTCTAACTTAAAATCTGGTGTATGTTTCATCTTAATACGTTGCCTAGAAGTCGAGTATTATGTGTGTACACCAGCTTCTTTTTACATTCAACGAAAGGTAAATATACACAGGACCCTATCTAAAACGAAATTGTAAATGCTAGTAACCAATAAAAAAATCACTTAAATCTCATTTCTTAGCCAAATAGAGGACGATGATCTAAACTTAAAATGCGTAGGCAGTATATAAAACATGATAAATTTAATTAACTAAATATAATGTAGGCGTGGGTTATTTTAGTAGTATTAACTTTGAACGTTTATTATGTTATTACTTAGTCCACTGACTAGCAGTGGGCCTAAATTCTATATTATTTGAGAGGCTATTATAAGGCTATTTGTAAGCGGACTGATGTATTAAAATAGCATCCTAACTTATATTATAAATGCGAATGTGAGTTTATAATAATAATAATATAATAATAATTTATTCAATAATAATACATGGTTATATATTTTTGTTATTAGTCTAAAATAATATTATACTACAATAAATTATAATTATTCTTAATCTGGTACATGTTTTACTTATGTATACTTTAATCGGCCGACATTGTGCATTCTAATTTAATTTCAAGCGCTAGGTTTTATAAAGTGGTTGCCTGAACTAAGTTTAGACCTGTGTTTCAAGCTATTTCTTTACTTACAAAAAAAATATATGCCAAATAATATTAGGGTTTAGGTCAATGTGCAAAAACTTAAAATAAAATATGTACATTGATACAATAAAAATAACTTACATTACATATTATTACAAATTACTGATGACTTAAGGCTATTTTACAACTGTAAGCAAATTCTCCGTATCGGAGTAGGTCAGTGTTTGCAGGTGTTTGGTAACAATAACATTACATTGCTTATAACTTAGACAATATATATCTAAAATTCTATATAATCTATTATATAAAAATGGTTCTAGGAATAAGAAGAATTTATTTACAAAGGCATGTCTGGCATGAAGCTTAGTACATACTAAATCTTTTCGTCTCTTGTCTGGAGGAAGTGGTCTGAATGGAAGTAGTACATGTTGCTTAAGCACGGTGTTCAGAATAAGCAATTGGCGAACAGTTTGCTTGTTTGCTACGCTTTTACACCTTAACTACTCGACCGATCATCATGAAATGTCGCATACACGTTGTTAGTGTTCCAGAAAAAGGCAAAGTGTACCTTTTATTCAGAAAAAAGTACTGTTCCCTAGCAAGCACACCCGCAGGCAGATACTAGAAATAAATAAAATCGCTTTACCACGCGGAATAGATGTTATGCATACGGTTACCTAAAATATTAGACCCTTTTTGTAATAGATACAGTTTGCCTAGTCTGTCCCTAGTGTATAAGATTTGCGTGGCAGTGCTGAATGCGGTTGCTGACACTGAGATCATGGTTTCGTTTCCTTGGTCGAGAAAAGAGTTTTTGGTTATTTTTATCAAATCTTTTTTTTAATATTGTATATGGCTTGCGTTTGACCGCGATCTCACCTGATGTTAAGTGAAGATGCAGTCGACGATGGAGCACGAGCCTAGAAGATATCTATTCACTCGCGACTCGAAAACACCCAGATTGTACTCTTTGGGCAACACAGACTCAGGCAGTGAGTGCCACTCTTTTGCGGTACGCATTATAAAAATGGAAGCAAAGCGCTTCATGCGTAAGTGTGGTATAACCACCATGTACCTGTGTCGTTGGTCTGATTGCCTGATCGTCTGATGGTAGAATGGGGAAGGCGGAAACAAATTATGCATTTTCTCTACACACTCGCCGAAATGCATCTAATAGAAAACCGAACGACTGGCAACCTTACGACGATGCTCATCAATCTCAGTAGTTGTACATAGTCGATGCTTGTTACTCAATCACGCTTAAATAATTAAACGATTAAGGAAACGTTTTGACGAAATTTGGCACTCAGATTCACCATATCTGGAGGATGCGTTTCAACACATGGCTATATCGTGAGATTAACACGGGCAAAATTTCATCATTTCATCGATATTAGCAAAATAAGAGCATATCAAACATATATAGATGAATATATTACCTAATTCACTGCTCGACAGCAGTCTGAACGCATCATACGGCTCAGGGAACAACAATACCGAACACCTGACGTGTTCACGTCACTTCCGCTAGATGTCGTGTCTATCGAGAGAACTATTCAGCCAGTTCGATTAGCTGTGATTGGTTAGCCTAGGTATTTATTTCGGTTTGGTTTGTTGTACTTGATTTGATGGCGTTATTGTTGTTTAAGTGAGAGTATAATTGTCAATTACGAGTGCACAATGGATAGTATTCTGTCACTACATTTTGTATCGTAATTGACATGGAAAATATTTTTCTTTTTGTTTAACCTGTTTATTATTGGTAAGCCAGACATTTTCTTTTTCTTTCAAAGAAGACGACTCTCGCTCTAGGAATAATTCTACCTGTATCGCAGGGACCTTTACAAACATGCAACGGATACAAAGAATACTGAGATTCAGAACTACGATTTGTGGGTCCCACAATTTTTTGTCTCATGTGGGGATCAAACACACAGCACTCGATACAATGGCAATGGCGAAGCGACCATTTTAACGAATAAGCCATCCGTGCAGTCAATTGAAAACCTATTGAGTCTGGCCGCCAGTGTGCCGCTGCCACACAGTAGCATAAATTCTAATGAGTAAATCCTAGTAGTTGACAATGGCATGAGCGTTAATCTGTAGCTTTAATAATTAATATTAATATTCTATCACATACACACAACACCATCTAGCCCAAACTAAGCAGAGCTTGTACTATGGGTACCAGACAATGGATAAAAATACACATTGTAATATATTGTAAATAGCGGGTAGGTTACAACTACAACGCGCGGCACGTAGCTATAAGTATCTAGCCTTAATATGGTAACGGGCAGTCGGCCAATATACGTTGTATGGCGAAGTGGTGTATTATTTCCAACCCTCATATTCCGGCAAGAAGTGCATTCCTCAGAAATATTACACACATATACGTTGTTTTTACATACATACATAGAAACACCCAGACCAAAACAAACATCAATGTTTGACTTGTGCAGGAAACGAACCCGCGACCTCAGGCGTGGCAGTCGGTTACACTAACCACTATGCCATCGAGGCATGCAGTCTCATAAAAACAGTTTCATAATTTATATAGATCATAGACCCACTCCAGCTGCTCACATCTTTAGTGATATACCATTTTCTGAAAACAACCAGCGTGTATGCTTGTTAGGTCCACGAATACACAACGAAGTATATTACATCCAAATTTCGCCAGATATGGCTTTCTACGTAATAGGATAGAGTCGAAACTCTTTGTTTTTAGTGCAAAACATATATAATTTTCTAAGGCTTATTATGTTTCCAAAATATTAAAATATTAATATTACATACATAAATTCACGCCTGTTTCCCAGAGGGGTAGGCAGAGACTACGGATTTCCATTTGCTACGATCCTGACACACTTCTCTGGCTTCATTCACTTTCATAACATTCCTCATACACGCTCGCCGGTTTATGGTGCTCTTAACCTGACCTTTATCCAGAACGTCTCCGATCTGATCAAGAAACGTTCGCCTAGTATTAAGGCAAGTCATTCAATGGACAGCTTTATTTATTCAAAGAAAGTATTTACAATTATGTTTTTTCAAGGTGTTGATATGCATTCTCATCTTATTTACGAGAGGTGAATAAACTGCTTATTCTGATCACGAATGAATATGCCCTAAAAACGTATTTTTTATATTGATAACTAATAATAATAATGTGGCAGTCCTAAATGGAGATGGCGGGATGACTTGGATGTTTTCGAAAAGGATTGGTAGGGGATTACATCTATTCTTCAATTATACTGATTTGGAAGTCCAAGGGAGAGGCTTTTGCTCAGCAATGGGAGATATAAAATCAATATGTCGCACAATTTAGACAAATTAACTTAATTGCAACAATTCCTTAACGCGAGCCGACAGGCGTGCTGAGCTCCAATAGCAAAGAGTACATCGTATTACGCATATGCAACGTTGTTATTATTTACTATGTGAAAAACTTAAATGAAAATATGGGTATTAATATATAATATAATAATAATATTCTACCACATACACACAACACCATCTAGCCCAAACTAAGCAGAGCTTGTACTATGGGTACTAGACAATGGATAAACATACGTTTTTTTTTGTAAATACATACTTATTATACATAGAAACACCCAGACCAAGACAAACATCCATGTTCATGCACATAATTGTTTGACTTGTGTGGGAACCGAACCCGCGACCTCAGGCGTGGCAGTCGGTTACACTAACCACTACGCCATAGAGAAAAACTTACTTTTATATGTTATTTTAACTACTCGACCGATTATTATGAAATTCACATACACGTTGTCAGGGGAACAGAGAAGGACAGAGGGTACCTTAGTACTGTTATTAACCTAACCTACATTTACGCGAGTGAAACCGCAGACAAAACTAGGATCATATAATATAATATATGTATATGATCCAAAACTTTGGGCACGTATATACCTGTATATATAGTTTAGCGAAATACAAATTAACAGGTAGTGAAATATACTAACAACTATTAGCATCTATTGCTTTACAGACTATAGCAGAATGCTTAATTAAAAGAAGAAAATGCTTCGCAAAGTGAAAAGGTTCTAATCTTATCTTCAAAGGAGTCTGAACTAACTAATTACTTTTCAAATTAAAGTTATCGCTAGTTTTAATACATACCAAGTTTAATAGGCACTTTACAAATTCATTTCACTTAAAACAGACCTGGATACTAAAGTTTCAAGAAAGTATTCTAAAATGCAAATAAGACTCTTGTATGATGGTTTTTATAATACATATTTCTGGTAGAATAAAGGCGCCGTGCAACAGGGCTAAGAAATTATTAAACTTTTATGTAACGTGGAATAGCTTCCTATTTTTGTTAAAACAACTACCGCAAGCTTGTAAATATTTTAGTAAATTGTGTAATTCTTATTTAGGGCCGTCGCGCGTCGTGTTTTTACGTTCACGATCATAAATATATGTCTTGAAGTCTCGTGAAAAGAGGAAGAAATGTATATATATATATATATATATCTCTCTCTTTCTTCTTCTCTCTCACTTCCTAGCTATGTATCCCACATGGTGGTGGGCCCAGCTTTTTATATTTTTCTCCTCCACTTCACTCTGTCTTCGACATCATCGTCAGTAACATTGCGTTTCCTCTTGTCCTTTAGCACTACATCTTTCCATCTTGTCTTGGGTCTTCCTCTAGGTCTCTGACCGGGAAGGTCAAGCTGTTGTGCCAAATTTCCGACGTAGCCTGGTGGCCTCCTTTTCACGTGACCATGCCATCGCAGCCTACTCTCCTGCATCAGCGATGTCGCGTACACCGAGGCTTCCTCGCACGTACTCGTTGCAGATTTTATCGAGCCCGATTACGCCGCACATGCATCTCAGCATCTTCATTTCATTCATCTTTCATTTTCAACTTGGATGGTATGCACGTCTTTTTGGGTGCAACCCAAAATATTGTGCATACCATCCAAACAAATCCATGTTTCACTGTCATACATAAGGACTGCCCTTATTATGGTCTTATAGATTAAACCTTTGAATTTGACAAGCATAATAAATAAATTTAAACTATGATAATATATGTCGATTTCTTTTTACAAAAATACTATTTCCGCACTTATAATAATAGTTACTGTATCTGCGGAGGATTTTACAAACATTCAAACGACGGACTCAGAAAACATCCAGACTGAACAATAATTTGCGGATCACACAAATTTTAGTCTCGTGTGGGATTCGAACTAACTACATAGGGTGCAGTGGTTGTGGTGAGGCGACCATTTAAACCATACGTTCAGTCAAGTCTTTCTTTCTTTCTTTCATTTATATGATTTCTGGATTAACATTTTATTTATATTTTATTTATATAACTGCATCCGTGGCGCAGCGGTAGTGAATGCGACTGTTGTGCATGAGATCTCGGGTTCGAATCCCGGGTCGGGCCAACAAAAACGAATTGGGTTTTTCTGTTAAGAAATCTCGATACGAGCCCGGAGTTAAGAAGTTAGCGGTGTTAAACATCCCCGTGCCTCGGAAAGCACGTAAAGGCGTTGGTCCTGCGCCTGATATCTCTCCGGTCGTGTCGGATCATCTATCCCATCGGATCATGAGGGTTAGGGAACAAAGAATGCACTAGTGTTTGTGCACATACTTATGCACTATAATATCTTCTGCGCAGATGGTCAGTCTCCGTTAACAGTGGCCACCGTGACCGAAATTCGCTTTGGAGGACATTATTTTACTCACATTATTAAACGTATAAGTATCTAGCAGTAGGAATTATACTTATTCCTTTGCTACGACGTAAGTCTATACAGCCTGATTCACCTAAAGATATCATGTATATACATAAAATTCTTAGGCAAGTCAGGCTTATTTCAAGCCCCTATTCAGCTCACCAAAAGCGCACTACTATTGATAGAGAGTTTCTGTAGCCAAATCCCAAATATTTACTTACTTGAAATCTCGAAGCTAACTTACATCAACTCAAAGCGAACTACTCTCTACTTAACTTAAGAGGAGTTGCTACATAATATATAATTAGGTAAATAATATAAGTTAAATACGGCTCGGTAACTAAATTATTTATCGCATTATTATCATCTTAATAATAAATAGTAATAATGTGGCATTTGATTTTGATGGTATAAAGTTAACTAGAAAATTGGCAGGCGGGATGTTTAGCACTTACGCTCGGTTTCTAAAAGGCTTATCAACGAAATGTCAAGTGATTTGATTGGTTGTGAAAGTGAGAAATCCAATACCACTTATCCAGGGATTGAACTCGACACCTCATGCACACCAGTCATATTAACTATCGTTGCGTAACCAGGCAACAGTGGACGTGATTGTTCGTGTATGTGGTACTTACGGAACCAATCTACGGATTCTTGCAGCAATCTCATAAGAGGATCCTGCCGTTTAAAATCGAACCATTTTCTATAGTGAAATTAGTTGGTTTATAATGAACATGCATTACACCATCACATTATTAACGCACGCTCGTCGGGGTTTCGGGTATCTGGTATTCCACAGATTTAGCTGCAGAAAATCTTATGATATTTCGACGAACTATTCGCCAAAGTTTTAATAAGTACCAATGAAATCTGGTGAGTCTCTATTTATTTATTTTTATTTTATAAAGACTGTTCGCGCACTATTAATCGATCCTGTTTTGCGGGGCTTTATAAAAATTCAAGACTCGGAACAATTATTTGTGGAACACACAAATTTTCTCTCGTGAGGGCCCTCGAACTCTTACATACAAGTATTATACTAGATTAGTAAAGCATGCAAATTGCAGTTGCCTCTAGACTCTAAATCCCAAACATCGAAGGTAGAGGTGGATAGAGAAATATTACATTTACAATTTGCCAGTAACAGAGAGCCAGAACCAGAATTAATTTAGATAATGCTTATTCATAATCAAAAACAAACATGTATTTACCAAACCCACATCACATTATTCGGTTATACCGTAAATCTATCGAATAACCGAACAGCGTTAAGTGTATTTTCTATTACATTAAGGCGCTTGTATTTCTACGAAGACACGCTCCACACGCGGCGCTCCGTGGGGATTCGCTGACACGTCGTGTCGCGCTACGCTATATTCAATTAGTTATTAGTTCCACATTGTGATACGGCTTTGACTGTTGCCGAAGATTTATCACCGCAAAACTTTGCCTTGTTTAGTATGTAATAAAAAGGGATGTTCGTATTTTTTGAAATAATATAAATGTCATGCGTTAAAATTCGTATAAAGTAGTTTATTTTCATTACTATGAAAATGAAAGTGGCACCAGCGAGCGGTAGTATTTTTGTGTACTATCAAATTGCCTTACAACTAAATTATAATTAAACTTATTTATACACAATAGCATCTGTATAAAGAAGTTTAAATTCGATGCTATTCAAATGAAAATGGCACAAGCCATAGTATTTCTGTGTACTACCAAATTTTCTTACAATTAAATGCACGTTAAACATTATAATTAAGCTAATTTATACTAAATAGCATCTGTATAAAGTTGTTTAATTTTAATATAACTAAATGAAACACCTATGGTAGAAAAGTTGAAAGCACCACACAAGAAAATACACATATATATACACTCGCGTGCAAGTAAATCGACTCAAGCCTCAAGTGCGCATAAAAAGTGATATAACTTAAAAATGCCTTATTATACCTCTATATAATGTTTTACATAATTAAAGCCTAGTAATTGAGCTTTAAAATGGTGTAAGTTGCATGAAAATCGATTCAGTAGTTTAGTAAAAAAGGTTAATGCCAATGATAATGTAAAAAATGTTGAAAATTCATACAATTTCACAGTATTGTGTTTAAATGAAACAAAATGTGCGTAAGATAAAAAATTTATTCGTGTCAATATTTGGTATTTCCTCCTCTAGCTCTGATCACTGCTCTCATGCGATTCTTCATCGACCTTATCAACTTTTTAATGGATGATTGTGGTATTCGACCTCACTCTTCTACCAACGCAGTCTTGAGCTCATTGATGTTTGTCGGAGCTGGATTCCTCGCTCTAACTTTCCTTTTGAGCTCGTCCCATATGTGCTCAATGGGATTTAAATCGGGGCTGAGCGCTGGCCAATGCATAGTGTGAATTCCAACTTCGTTCAGGAAATCACGTGTGGCCCGAGCAGTGTGACATCGGGCATTGTCATGCATCAAGATGAAATTTTCCCCAATAAAGCCTTGATAAGGGACAACTTGATCCAGTAGAACATTTTCAATGTAACGATCACTGGTCAGACCTCCTTCCCGGCCTCCCCCAGGAACGAAAACAAGCTCCGTTTTGCCTTCTAAGGAAATTCCGGCCCACATCATGCAAGATCCGCCACCATATGCAACGGTTTCCACAAAGCAGCACTGTGAAAACCATTCACCGGGACGACGGTATACCCGACCTCTCCTGTCGCTGCCATGGAGACACATCCTCGTCTCATCTGTGAACAGGACTGACTGCCATTGCTCTATGCTCCAATCCAAATGCTCTCGAGCAAAGTGAAGGCGTGCTTGACGATGAGCTGTGGTCAACTTCGGGCCTGTAGCGGGTCTTTTCGGAGTAAGGTTAGCTTCTTTCAACCTTCTTCTAACTGTCCACTGACTGACAGTCACCCCGCGAACTTGACGTAGCTCCTGCTGCACATCTACGCCGTTAAGGTGTCGATTTCGGAGAGAGGTCGAGACCAAAAACCGGTCGTCACGCTCCGAGGTACACCGGCGTCGGCTGGTATTAGGCCTCCGAGTGAAGGCACCAGTCTCTTGAAACCTTCTGTATACTCTCGAGACAGCGGACTGACTCATATTCAAAGGACGAGCGACTTCTCGCTGGTTCAACCCTTCTTGCAATAGGGCAACGACTTGAGCGGCTTCTTCAGGTGTTGTATCCATAATTTTCTTCAAATGACGGCTTTAATTTGCAGAGATGTGTTCAGGTCAACGTCTAATGAGCGACTGATAAGAAAAAACGATTACAGAGGGTTTTTATAGGGGGTTGTGTCGCGCAAGTTGTGTATAGAGCGCAGAGCAGTTTACGGGAGGTTGCGTTCAGTTGCATTCTAAGTACATGTGTTTATTTAAATTACTGATATTATGCTACCATTTGAAAGCCTAATTACTAGGCTTTAATTATGTAAAAAATTATATAGAGGTAAAATAAGTAATTTTTTAGTTATATCACTTTTTATGCGCACTTGAGACTTGAGTCGATTTACTTGCACGCGAGTGTATATATGTATATTCCTGAAAGGAATTCCTAGAACTACTACTCTGCCTACCAATTTGGCAATATACAGGCGCCTTTGCATTCTGTAACTAGAAATATAAGAGCTAGTCACCACCTTCAGCATGGATATAATTACTGCTACTGGAAATAGCATAAAAACCAAGTAACTACTCGTATATCCGATAATCGAATCTGAGACCTCACAATTGGCTCTAAGCGCTAGCGTACTTTTTATTTAAGGAGCTTATCCAGCACTTAGTACCATAAGTGTAGCATCTATGTAAGTTCAGCAGTGAAGACCATAGAATACACATAACGACTATTGAATACGCCGTGTTTTGACATTCGTGGCGACTCGAAGAAGTAAAACTATCATTAGACCAGAAACCATAAATATAGCCAAGAATTATTTTTCATTTCCTCATATATAAATACCTACTACATTTATATAGGAGGAAATGCAAAAATAATTTTACAAACCAAAGCATAGTTTAGCTGCAGTGGGTTGTAAAATATTATTTATTTTAATATATTTGAAATGGATCAACGGATGAATGGATTATAAAAGTACCATTTATATGCAGAAGAGATTTAAATGTTTTATTTGAAATGTTCAACTCAAATTTTTATGATTTTTAAATAATGGTTATGCTTAAATATTTTTAATGTTGCTGTAATATGCGACTAACCAGCCAAAAAGCCAGCGACCGACCTGATGGTAGGAATCTCTTAAACATGCATATGAATTCTTGCTATCAGAGAAGCGATTGCGAGAAGAAGTTACTGCCTACTGCAAGCCAAGTGGCAAATAAACATGCGTTCTGCCTTATGGTCAGATATACTGTTACCTATGTAAAAGGTCCCCTTTACATAGGTAAAGGTAACAGAAGAAAAGAGGAAGTAGGAGGAACTAAAAGAACTGAAGGGCACTTGTTAACCGAACAAAAGGTAACAGTACGTATATTATTGTCAATATACGTCGATGTTGTGTGAGAACCTATTATTTACCCGATCAATCATATTATTTATAAAATAACTGATAATTTATGCATTTTTTGAAATTATTTTGTAGTATATTGTGTTGTGTTATGGCATGAGCTTGCGCATACATTTATACCTAACTTAAATCTTCTTACGATTTATGGCTGGTCTTCTTAGTTAGCTGAAATTTAGCATGAGTGTAGATTATGCCCAGGATTAACATATATAATATTCAAAACAGAATACTTTTCCAAGCATAGAGTAATTTAGTAAAAATAAGTTTATTAATATTATGTGTCGCCGTAAAAAGGGCCACAAAACGGCGTTGTTATATTTTTTACTACGATATCTGACCTCCATACGTCGCCTGTGTCGTGATGGTATAATGGTTACAGCATTTTATATGTATAATTTGTAAAATAGGTAGGATAAGACAATAATTGGCGATTAATAAGTGTACCCATGAGTTCTTGTCCGTCCTTTCGATTGGTTTTAGACCCTTGTTTTGTTGAACGTGCCAACAGGTATATTAATACTGTTCAATTAGTTGTATAATAATGTTCATAAGTGTTAATTTGTGATAGTTTTGATTTTGAGGCATATAACAAGATCATAGCGACGAGTAATAGAATTACAGTTAAGTTTGTAAAAAAACAGTGAATAAAATGTTCTAGAATCTAGACTCAGGTAATATTTATAGCCGTATTGCCTATTACTCGATTAAATTCAAAAGAAACTACGTACTTACTTACAGGTATCAGATAAATCGTAAGGCTTTGTAATAATCCCAGAGCACTATTCAATGAATCTTTTACGAAACGTTACTTTTATTCTTTTTTAGCTTTTAATATAATTATATTTTAAAAGTGCCCTCGGGTTACATGTGAGTGGACAGACATAATATCTTTAAATTTATTTAACGTTTGGAAATATGTATGTCATCCTAAATGGAATGAATGAATGAAAGAGAAACTTGATAAAAAATTGAGTGTCTAAAACTTTTAACAACCTATATTTTGAGTTTAAGTACTGGAACTAAAATGTTTCTTTTGAAATCTGTTTTAGTCGCAAACTAAGGAGGATAAGCAGCGATAGCCAAGTGGGAAACCGAAATCTCTGACTTTTCGTAGTTATATGCGTATTAAATAGTAGATTATCGCTAGTTTTAACGGTATAGGAAATCATGACGAGGAAACCTGTTTATCTGAAATTTCTCCATAATGTTCTCAAAGATATTTGAAGTCTGCTAACCCGCACTGGTCATGCGTGGTGGTCTATAATAAAAAAAAGAATAATAAAATATGTTTATTTTCTCACCACAATATTTCAGGTATTTACAAATAGTATGCTTAGTAAGTAATACAGTTTGTCAAGACAATATTGTGGAGGACTGATGCCAAAGCTAGGTAGAAACCTGTGTTATAGGTCACCAGGTCTCCGCTCCGAGTTACAGTTCTGGCTAATAATTACGCACTAAAGCTAAAGCAATACAATAATAATAATTTTGTGGTAAGTGTATTATAAAAGTTGAGTAAGTTTGTGTGTCTGTGTACGTGTATGTGTGTTTATGTGTGTTTGTGTGTATGTCCGCGTATGTGGCGTGTGTATATATGTGTGACATGTGTTTGTATTTATATACATATACATGTATTTTTATTCACTATCAGTATGTATCAATGAGTCTATGGCGTAACTCTGCTTACACAAAGAAAAGGCTCTTGCCAGTTTTGCTTGACAGTTTAATACAGGGCTTGCATTTACATTGCTTTTAATATTAATATATTTTCGTAAACGTACGTTTATTAAATAAAGTAATTCATTACATAGTTAGATAGATACACCTAGTATAAAATCAAAATACGCACGATAATGATTATTTGCATGCATATTTTGATTTTCTACCATGTTTGTAACTGTAATATATCCCTTACGCTTCGATAGCCTTTTGCGGTAACCAGAAAGTTTCTCAAAAAGAACTCTACTCTCAAAGCCATCATTATTCAAATAAAAGTTGGGGATAGAGTCAATTGTATGCTCTACGTGACTGCGGAGATGCGGGTCTCTATATAAAAATGTCTTGATTGACAGTATTGAAATCGTTCGGATTTTCCTCCGTATTGTGGAACTTTGGTAAAGTAATTTTATGTTATATTTAGTTTGCGATAGAGTTACTAATGATATTATTACTAAACCAGATTTGCGCGCGGCTTTGCTCCCGTATAAGTAGATTTTGTCAATATTCCTCGGGAACAGAGTCGGTCGAGTAATTGCGAGAAAACATAAAAACACACAAACTCACATTCACATTTATAACATTAGTTACGATTAGTCCAGTAATAAACAACATGATTATAATTTAGGATTACATTTATTATTCTTCGTAATTGAACGTTACTTCACCGCTATTGACGCCTTTGTGTTGTAACCTAAAAGCAATTGTTCTAGTCCATACTTTGTGTCCGTTAATTTTATTTTACAGTTTTTATAATATACAGTTAACATACAAACACACAACCGCCCCAACTACTACATGCTAGAGTTTACGAAAATCTTTTTTCTTTTAATAATAATAATAATATTAGTAAAGTAAATAAAAGGCTATATTAATAAGATATCGATCAATAGTAATATATAAATAGTACTTCACACTATAATAGAAAAGAGGCAACACGTGATCCCTAAAACTACAGAAGTCTAGTTTCTTAATATTTCACTTTTATATTAATATTTAAAATTATTTAAACTTTTCTATAAATATATCTGATTGCACTGATGGCGTAGTAGTTATCACGCACCGAATTTTATGTATAACCGACTGCCACGCCTGAGGTCGCGGGGTCGACTCCCGCACAAGCCAAAGATTTGTGTGCATGAACATCTTTGTCTTGGTCTGGATGTTTCTATGTATGAAATTACAAAAAAAATTATATACATATGTATGTTTATCCATTGTCTAGTACCCATAGTACAAGCTCTGCTTAGTTTGGGCTAGATGGTGTAGTGCGTATGTGATAGAATATTATTAAATATTATATTATTATTTCTATATTGGTTCCGAGGTACACAAATATTTGTTCCGAGTCTGGGTATTCCTTGTGTCCGTTGTTTAAATGTTTGTTAAGTCCCCTGGGACCTTGGATTTATGCCTAGTGCTGGTGATCACTTTAAATTAAATTGAAATAGAAAATTTAAAAAGTTTGCCTTTGTTATAAAAAATAAACATGACAACGGATTTTAACTATTTAAAACATAGCTATTTATAATTATTGATTAATGTTGAAGTTTTTGAACTAAAATTCTTCCTGAGGATCGACTTTTTAATCTAGCTTTCTTAGTTTTTAGATTAAAGTAAATAACTTTTATTTGGAGTTTATGTTTGACGTTTTTACAGCTTGTGTATATAAATTAAAATTTAAAAACCCCCGACACATATTGAGGGAGTTGTGAAAAAAATATTGTAATTCGCCATTTTATGGTGGCGGCCATCTTGGACCGATTTTCATCAAACATAACTAAGAACACTTCCGACTAATTCAACTTTCAAATAAAGAAAACAAAATTAAAATCAGTTCATCCGTTCGGGAGCTAAGATGCCACAGACAGACACACACACACACACACACACACACACACACACACACACACACACACACACACACACACACACACACACACACACACACGCACACACACACACACAGACACGTCAAACTTATAACACCCTGTCGTTTTTGCGTCGGGGGTTGAAAATATGTTATACCGCCATGTTTATTCCTCATATAATAATAATTGTTTATTTCGTGCATTTACCCTTAGAATTTAACATAATTGCTTACAAACTATTTGCAGTTAGGAAATCTTGTACTAATTATTAAATTAATAATAATATTTGTCTGATCTATCACTAGATATTTTATTACGATATTATTTCGATATTTTGTTCTTAATCTTAGTACATACATTGTCTAAGAAATTGCGGCTATAATGTTGTCTTTACTATTGCGTATATAAAATGATATCCTAATGATAAAAGTTATCTGACATCTTTGAATCCGTATATAGTAGTTTAATTTCAATGAATATCATTCGCGTAAACAGAAGAACATCTTACTGTATTCTCATACATAATAGAGTAAATATTTTAAGCAAGTTAAGTATTAATAAAATTATTGACGTCTGCGACCTACATTTCACTTATGGTACTTTGTGAAGTTTACAGACATGTGCTATAAAAAGACTTCGTATATTAGCTGATTTTATATACATTTTATTAGCGCTGTTTACATCTATTTTTACTATTCCAATGATATTATTGGGATAGTAAAAGTATATACTTTTACAAATAGTGTTTTTGTGAATGTGTGACTTGGTTTTTTTGAGTGTGTGAGTGACTCCATGTATCAGATTAAGCCAGGTTATATAACCTGGCTTAATCTGATACATGGAGTCACTTATTCACCATTTTTTGTGAACGATCTATTTATTTCTATTTCTATATTCGTAGGCATTTACACTCATATTACATTTTATGAGTAAGCTGCTTTACGTATACACCAGTCTCAATTATTTAAGAGGTAGCTCAGTATTAATTAGCGACCATTTAGAAAAATTATGTCATTGATGCAGCAATAGCCAAGTCTCGACGCAGAAGTCTCGAGTTCGATCCTTAGGCGCGCATCTCTGAATTTCGTAGTAATGTGTATTATCGCTTGCTTTAATGGTGAAGATAAACATCGTGAGATTTCTCCATAAGGGGGCTGTGCCCAGCAGTGGGACAGTTTAATACAAGGCTGATATCATTTATATATATTTATTTATCCTCGAAGAGATAGGCAGGGGTGTTTTACATCCACATTTCACCAACTATGGTTTTAGGTATTTTGTAATGACGAGCCTATTGCCTTTAATTGGACTAAGTTCTACACGCCATGCTGATACTAACCGAAAATTTCTGGACAGAAAAAAAAAACTTTGAACGCAAGATCTCATCTCTTTTACTGTGCTTATCTTCTCCTCCCTAGCCTTTATTATTCCCACGTCACTTGGGATCGGCTTTTCTAGTCTAACTAGGCTTTGACTTGATATCTGTTTTTACACGGAGCGGCTACCATCTGACCTCCGCAACCCGAAGGCTAACGACACCCTCAGGCTAGACCAGTGTCAGGATATTATAGGGCACTAACTTTCCAATAACTACTGCCATAGATGTTCATAGCAGATGGGACCGACAGCTTAACGTGCTCTCCGAGGCACGGAGCAGGCGACAATTGTCAATCAACACGCACATAATAAGATTTTGAGCCCATAACACATAGCGTAGTGGTATTAGCGAGGCGACTATTTAAGTCAATACGTCATTCGTGCAGTCAAAATAAACCCACTACTGCAGAATGACTCTTCCATAAATATATAAACAGTATTGCTTAAACAAGTGTCCACCTTCCCAGTAGCAAAACCACAATCCCCAACAGACCCCTATTAATAAAGGCCCCTGTTGAGATTTGCACTGCAACGCCATCTGTCGCCCCTGCCCTTCACATTTGAATCACAAATTACAAACTATAGCTAATGTTCTGTGTAATTGTGCGATTCTTTCCACTCCGGGACCAGATTACTTGTGGGATTAACCAAGGGTGGGTGACTAAATAGCCGGACACCCTTTCTGTGTGATGGGTAAGTGTTGATTAAATTTGACGATGTTTCGTTTGTGTAGTTTGCGTGTTCATTGTACAAGAATGTTTTATGTCCAAATATACAGGATTATAATATGAGGTCCATTTATAAACTGGTGTACTAGTGGGCATTGGTCTTCTCTTAGAAAAAGTAGTATACCTCTTTCTATATCTACATATGTATTGCTATAATTGGTGTTTTGTATGTATTACTTGCGCACATATGGCCCGCCTAGGGCTCTTATCTTATCTTATCTTGTGTGGGGGGCCAGTCAGTACAGACCGGCGACACTTCGATCCAGTGGGATCTTTTGTGTTGACTTCCCCAATAACGACTGCCATAGATGTTCATGGCAGTCGTGACCAACGGTTTAACGTGCTCTCCGAGGCACGGAGCAGGCGATAATTGTCAATCAATACGCACATAATTTCGAAAAGTCATATAACTTCCGAAAGTCAGAGGTGCGCGACGTGGGTTCGAACCCGAGACCCTCTGCATTGCAGTCTGTTGGTCTCCCCACTGAGCTATCGCTGCTCTTAATATATAATATTAGGGAAATCCTAAAGGGAATATCCAATAATATAATAATCCTAACTAACATTATTCGAAATGTGAATGTGAGTTTGTTTGTTTGTAACCATTTCAAGGCCTAACTACTCATCCGATCATCATTAAAATTTCGCATAGACGATAAGGTGTTTCCTTATAGGAAAGGACAAAGGGTATTTTTTTAGCTTTTATCCAGAAAAATATACTGTTACTATCCCAAGCTAACATATTATATTTAGGCGAACGAAGCCACGATCAAACGTTAGTGCCCAATAATACTGACAGTTCCAACAATCGAACCCAAAACCATAAAAGTAAGGCGCTCATAGCCAGTTGCACTCACTGATCGGTAAACGATTAGTGAGGTTAAGCAACGTTGGTTGCGGTCAGTCTATAGATGGGTGACCGCTTAGTGGTATTTCATCTGAGCGTCTCCGTGCTTCGGAGAGCACGTAAACAGTCGGTCCCGGTTGTTGCCAAATTGACAGCAGTCGTTAAGCCATGTCAGAGGCCTACGGGCGGCTTGGACAACTCTTGACAACAGGTTGGCCACTAACCACACGAAAAGAAAGAAGAAGAAGATCTTAAAAGTTACAACGCAAACCTCTATCTATCCTAAAGTACATATTCGTCTATTCTGCATGTCCTCTAAGTCGAAGGCAGAGATGTAAAATTACCCAGCCTTCATGCAGCTATCGAAATAATTTATCAAAACTTCTATGAATGCTTTGCCCACCTCAGCAATTGACTCTGAGAATTTAAGTCAACAAATATAACCGCAGAATAATGTCACGAATCAAACCAAACAGGTGTTCTATAGAAAGTTAAAGAAATACCTTTTAATAATACAAGTCTATAAAGTAACAAAGGTATACAAAATATTCTTTTGAATGTTTGTATAAATTATTTTAACGAGATAATATTATGTCTTTAACAGAAATTATTTATGAATTCATTTTTCAATTCAAAATTAACATGTACCTAAGTGTTTAGGTTTCTTTATGATCTTAATGTTTTTCATATTTTCGTATCTAGTTTTAAACATTCATATTAGAAGAAATGTGATTTTGAATTATATGAAAATATTCAGTTGGAGTTATAATTTCAGCCTGTTTTTTATGCTTCTATAGAATGTGCTTGAGAGTTTCAAAGCGTCAACAACAAATAAATGTGTATGAATGCGATCGTCTGTGTGTGATAACTGTTTGTTAAAGGTAAGAGGCAATTTTGTAGAAGCTTCTAAAAAGGCAACATTTTACACCAGCCACATATTACCTACAGTAATATGTGGCTGCAATGTTTTAATTACAGCCCAGCCATAGCCATGGGTGTGAAATTTCCACACAATTCTTTAGATAGCTTTAGGTATTTCTTTCATAATATAAGTATACTAGCGGACCCGATAGACGTTGTCCTGTACACACGAAAAAAAACCATACTATAACCACAATATCTAAATCATTCTCGAATCCACTTGAACACACACAAAAAATTTCATCAAAATCAGTTTAGCCGTTTAGGAGGAGTTTAATTACAAACACACCCACATAAGACTTATATAGGGTGATTTTGAAATCGTGTAATTCCTTTTAACCACGCATTCTACTGGTGATATAGAATAACCCTGACCTTATTTTTATTTAATTAGAATTATTTTTTTTGAAAAATTATTGTTCCATTTTTTTCGTGAAATGGTGTCAGATAGTCATTTTTTTTTTTTTTTTTTTTTTACGTGTGGGAATGCAATGACGCTTATCCCTCCGCGGGGGCGGGCGGAGGGATTATGTCGGACTCGCCGGGGTAAAAGAAGATGGAAAAGAAATAATGTACCTCCCGGAATACCGACTAAACCTACCACGGTGTTCCTCGACAAAACCACTATCGGTGGGGCCGCGCGAATCGCTTTCGCATGCGGTCGCGACCCCGCCGAGGTGTCGGCCCGCCGTATGAAACGGCAGGCCACTACCCAAAGAGACCTACACAAAGGACTCCGTCAAAAAAAAAAAAAAAAAATCCCTAGATGACACAGACGCGCGCGTGGGAACACGCACGCCGCCTCTCGGACCTGGTGCTGAACGGATGGCGGGCAGGCCCACAAAGCCCGCCACCCCCAGGTCAAACCTCAAGGTGGCTGGAGGTCATCGCGCGCCCTCCGGCGCTCGGCTCTGCGGTTGGGGAGAGGGTTTAAACGCTCCCTCTCCCGCTCCGCCGCCTCCTTGATGGAAATCACTTCCTCGCAAAAGGAGGCGACGGCGTTCCACGACCTCTCACTCCGGACCATAGACTGAACTACGGCCGGGAGCGAGAGGGCAACCGATCCGACTGCCGCGGTCAACTCACGGCGCTGCGATGCCCAGGCGGGGCAAACCGCCAAAGTGTGCAGCGCCGTGTCCTCTACAACGTCACGGCAGTCGCCGCAGTGGTGACAACCGGGCGTCTCTTGCCGGCGTATACGACACAGGAACTGGCCAAAACAACCGTGGCCAGTCAGAACCTGTGTCAGCCGGAAGGTGAGGGCGCCATGCCGCCTCTCCAGCCACTCCTGAAACACGGGACTTACCGCCACGATCGTGGCGTGCCCGAGATAGTCATATCTTAACCAACCGAGGCAATTTTATTTTTTTTCTAATTAAAATAAAAAAAAATATTAATAATTAATGTCGTAAATAATAACGGGCGGTCCTTTTTATTGCCCCTTATTATTTACGACATCAGTTATTGTTATGTTATTATTTTTAAATTAGTAAAATATTAAGATTGTGTCAGGTGGTTAAAATATGACTATTTGAAATCATTTCATGAAAAAAATCTGTACTCTAATTTTGCCGAAACCATTATTCTAATTAAGAAAAAATATTGTCAGGGTTATTCTATATCACCAGTAGAATGCGTGGTTAAAAGGAATTACACGATTTCAAAATCACCCTGTATATATAAAGATGTGTTTCTTTTAGGGCTACGCACTATGAATAATTTCTGTGTCACAGGGGACTTTACAAACAATAAATGAACGGACAAAAGAACACTCAGATTCTGTACCTCCTTTTGTGGACCACACAAAGTTCTGTCCCGTCTGGGATTCAAAATCCCAAAACTCGACGCAGTGTCAAGACGACCACTTAAAACACTACGTTATCCGTGCAGCCTAACAAAATATGACGTGTGTTCTATAATGCAAGAGTTCTTGTTGGACGTACATTGCAGTAACATAATTCCCGTTTCAAGGGCCCTTTTTCTCTTTTAATATCAAAGTCGAAGCAAAATTATAGTTTAGTATAAATGACTCTTCGCTGCATCATAAAAGTATAAAGCAGCAGACACACAAAAGGGAATAAAACAAGGAATGAAGGAAAGAAGGAAGGAAGGAAGGAAGGAAGGAATAAAACAGTAGTAAAAATTAATTCAATCTATGAACCAGCATTGAGCCAGCGTGGCCTAACCCTTTACCTTTTCTCATTGAGAATGAGAAAAGGTAAATGTCCTCACGATATTTCGCTTTAATTATTAAAACAAGCGATCATTTAATCTACTCGTGTACTAATATTATAAAGCCGAAGAGTTTGTTTGGTTGAACGCGCTAATCTCAGGAACTACTGGTTCGAATTGAAAAAATCTTTTAATGTTGGATAGCCTATTTATCGAGGAAGGCTATAGGCTATATAATTATCATCGCGACCCACGGGGGCGGTGCAGTAACGATAGACGCGGGTGAGACCACGGGCATATCTAGTTTTTCATACGCATATTAAACTTCGAGAAGTCAGAGGAAGCTATAGGATTGAACTCGAGACCTCTATGTGGCACACCAGCGGTTTCCTATTGGGCTATATTAATAGTATATAGGATGCGCAACATTGTTAGTTACTTATCCCATCTAATTACCATAAATGCGAATGTGAGTTTCTTTGTTTGTTATGCTTGTATGCCTTAGATACTCGACAGAACATCTTAAAAAAACATAGGGTACCTACCATTCAGAAAAAAATACTATTCCCGAGGGAAGATAATTGGCATAATCTACATATACGCGAGCGGAACCGCGCGCAAAAGCTAAGAACATATAAGCTGGATATAATTTAATTTTAATGTATCGTTTGCAGTGCACAGTAAACACATTAATTGGTTCCACGTATGAGTTAATATTAATGAATGAACGCTTTTGTTTACGAGCGACACAATTACCGGCTATGCTGCGGTATTCACTAAAACTACATATCAAAACTTGTCGCAAAGTTCACCGAGCTAAATGTTTTATGCTTACATATTTTATTATAGTAATTACTCTTTCCTCTTTGAAGCATGTTTATGATGACTGCTCCGCTCCTTTGCTTCGTAGCGTGATGTAATATAGCCTATGTTATACCTAGATGAAGAAGCTTTCTAATGGTGAAAGAATAATTAAAATTGGTCAAATAGTTTTGAATTTATTCATTGCAAACAGAAATACAAATGTTTGCTCCTTATAATATTAGTTTAGATAACACTATTGCGATGTATATATTTATTTAATACAATGTTTGACTCCGTAGTCTAACATTGCAGAATATATATATATATATATAATTATATATATATATATATATATATATATATAATTTTTTTTTGTTTTATAATTTTGCTTGTCGAAATGACCACACTCCGCCTGATGGTAAGCAGTCGTGTGGTTAAAGCTAAGAGGAGTGGCCTCCACATCGTCCCCACAGCAGCCGAGGCGATGTTGAGGTCTCTACTTTGACGGCCTGAGAAGGTGCTTGCTGGAAGAAGGAAACACGTGCCTTGGCAGAGAATTCCATGCCTTGATCGTTCGGCAGAGGTATGAGGACCCAAACTTGTTGGTACGCATTCTAGTCGACTCCATCGTATACGGATGTGTCTTTATCCTTTCGGTCAGTATTTAAAGGTATTAAATACCTATTAATTTTAGAATACCAATACCTTTATATTAAGCCTCAGCCACTTAAAACATCGGACAATAAATAGGTAATTAGTTTTTCATTAGCTTGTTGAGATGTTCCACTGCTGGGCAAAAGCCTCTCCTTCCAAATCTCTCTGTTGGTAGATATCCCCTGCCAGTCCCTTTTAAATATAAATAAATTGGTGTAAAAAGGTAATTAACCTTTAAATAATTAAGCGATTAAGACTTGTTGTCTTATATTATTTAAAGTGGACAAATCGCGAACATTTTAATACGTTTAAATGTAGATAAGACTTTGTATAAAATGTTGAGATTTTTATTGTACAAACTTAAGATGTGACCACATTTTACGTACCACATTTTAGTATAAAACTGTGTATACATTTATTTTAGTTGAGAGACTTAGCGAGAATATAATAATGTCAGTCATAGATCATCAAAAAATTATGTACCTAATATATTTCAAGTTGCACATTGGACCTTTTGTTTAATAATAATATAATAATAACAGATATGTATATAAAACGGGTCTCCACGTTGGTCAACTGCGAGTTGGCAGATTTTACATATCTTCGAGAACATTATGGAGAACTCTCAGACATACTGGTTTCCTTCACCGTTAAAGCGAACGATAATTAACTTTTAAATGTGCACATAGCTTTGAAAAATCAGATATGCGTACTTTGGGATCGAACTTAATATCTCTGCAGTAGATTTGGGTTATCGCTGCTTCAAATTTCTACTAAAATATACAAAATAGTCACGAAATACTCCGGCTTTATAAGACAAGCGCAGATACCAATGTGCATGTAGCCTACAGAGCAAGTCTGTTATCACAGTTTACACTTCGCGAGCTCTCCACGGCGCCTTAACTGCGTCTTACATTGTGGTGGCTGTTACGATGCAACTTGTAGGTACTTTTACAAGTATTTCGATATATTGTGATACTGTGGTGGGAAGTCAAGGTTTTGTGAACTTGGAAGTTATATTATCGTCTTAGTTTAAGGATATTGGCGTCAACTTTTGACTGCTTGGATAGCATAGCGGATTACAGAAGGGGCAAAACATTGGGTAGTATTTAACTGTTTCTCAATTTTTTGCCTTTGTTCCATCAAAAATACTAATTACACAGCAAAATATGCTTACCAAAAATACTAATTGCACACCAAAATATATTTAAAGAGATCAAACTAAGTCGAAGGAGCCCCGCTGCGTGGGCTACTATTTTTGGGTGGGTTTAAGAAGGAACCTAACATAACCTAACCCTTCTGAGGCGGAATTGAACAGTGATTTGAGGCGTATAGGTACTCGTTATGATATATTTTAGTAAGCATATGTTGCTGTGCAATTAGTATTTTTGATGGTCATTATATTTAATCCCAAAACATTTGTGTGATTCATAATTGGTTGTTCCAAGTCTGCATATTATTTGAGTTCGTTTTTTGAATGTTTGTGAGGTTCCCCGCGACACGCAATTAGTGCTAGTAGGATTGCTTTTTAAAACGAAGAATAGCTGTGTTTTAGTCTAACCAGATTAGGCTGCAAATCAGTTTTCTACACACACTGCCATTTAACCATTGCAATGTAAATGTAAACGATTACGAGACGTCATGAAGGTTGTTACTATCGATTAAAAAATATAATATATAATGATTTTTTGATCGACTGAGATTTTAACTATAAGTTTTTCAGTAGCAGCAATTTAAAACTTGTCTTCTTAGTATTAAGTGAGGCTTAACCTAGACAGATGAAATATAAGATACCTCTGCTAAACCCTCAAACCTGTACTAATATTATAAAGCTAAAGAGTTTGTTTGTTTGGTTGAACGCGCTAATCTCAGAAAATACTGATTTGATTTGAAAAAATATTTTAGTGTTGGATAGCCAATTTATCGTGGAAGGCTATATAACATCACGCTACGACCAATAAGAGCGGGGCGTTAAAGTAAAATGTTGCAAAAACGGGGAAAATTCTCTCATGTGAAGCAGACGAAGTTGCGTGAGTCAGCTAGTAAATTATAATCGTGATATTCCTTTAAGCTATGCTTTAAAGTAAATATATTATAAGCACTATTACGCAATATTTTCTCTTTTTGAAAACTCAACATTGTGGTTGAAATTTCATAAGGTTTACCATCTGGAATAAACCCTCGTTTTATATTCTATAAGACGTTTAACATCTCACATTCAGAGCGACGCTCATAAGGTACCGAAATGCTGACCGAAATACTTTATATAATAATCTATATCTTACATTATTACCGTCCTACTTCGGGGTCAAATAAAAAAATATATTTTACTGAACATCAAAATACTTTTCATCTCATTTTATGGTGACATCAAATCTTTATTACTGCGGTGCGTTTATGAACCTTTCAAGCAATAAAAATTGTAGGCTGGTTCTTTCAAGTCATATTTAATAATGAAGGAATGCATTATTAGGTCATTTTGATAATTCACTGGCCATTTGGGGCCGTGAAATTTATGACGGACGATCAGGCCGAGCGTTTTATGGAAAATTTTGGGGACAATAGAGCTTGAGTAATGTTAGTGGTGTTTTTTAATTTGAAACTTTCGTGATAATAAGCGTAAATATACGATAGCAAGACAGAAGGAATTAATTAGATAAAATAATAATATAGTTATTTATTTATAACTTAGAATTTAAATTAGCGATAGCTAAGTGGGGACACCAACAGACTGCAATGCAGTCTCGGGTTCGAACCCACGTCGATCACCTCTGACTTTCGGAAGTTATATGACTTTTCGAAATTATGTGCGTATTGATTGACAATTATCACCTGCTCCGTGCTTTGGAGAGCACGTTAAGCCTTCGGTGCCGGCTACCATGAACATCTACATATGGCAGTCGTTATTGGGAAGTCAGTGCTCTATAATATCCTGACACTGGTCTAGCCTTAGGGATCGTTAGCCTTCGGGTTGCGGAGGTCAGGTGGCAGCCGCTTCGTGTATAAACGGATATCCAGTCAAATCCGGTTAGACTAGAAAAGCCGACCGTAAGTGGCTTGGGAATAATAAAGGCTATAAGGAGAAGAGGAACTTAGAATTTAAATTTTACAAAGCAGAAATAAAATGAGAATATTATTTATGACTCTTACAATTATAATTTTTGAATGGATTTTTAAGGTTTGGTGTTTGCAATTACAATAAAAATCTCTCTATTTCGCTATCTGGCTCTCTCACGTAGTAGAGAGTGAGTACAGCACAATTATTTATGTTGTTATCCATTCAAACGAGATTATACTTGGAGTACTCGTAGTGTAGTTAGTATTGTTCAAAGGCAGAACAGATATCTATAATAGCTCAGAGAAAAAGGAAATTTTATCATACAACTGCGAAACGTGGTCATATTATCCTCATTAGACTTTTGATCAAATAATGTTAGTAGGTCGATGCACCACACGCACCCCTGCCTTGCCGGAGTTAAGTACATCTTAAAGGGTTAAAAGTCCGCTCGCTTTATATCTTAGACGGTAAAGGAAAGCTCTGGAAATCTACATGCCTGAGAATTCTCTATAATGCCGAAACGGGTCTGCTTGTTGGATTATAACCTAACTTGACTTTTTACTTCTGAAAACTTTTAATTGGCCGTATCTATGTTATAAATGTGTATACTATACCATTTTAGCTGTAAGTTTTCCAAAAATAATAAAATAAAAGTCTTCTTATATCGATAGAAATAAATAAATATAGCTAGGAAAAACAGTGTGACGCAATAAATAAACAATAATATTGTTTTAGAATAAGTACTTATCAACTACCTCAAGATTAAATAAATTAATCCGCCGGCCGGCCGTTACAAAAAGTGTCCAGTACAGCATTTGGTTTGGGAAATATGTACCCCTAAGGTCTACCCTAGCGGTGTCAATTACTGAAATGCTGGCTAGCGCTGGTTTACAACTGGAGATATGGATCATCCTAGCTATGTTATCAAAGATGTATTTTGTATAGCGTTTTCTACATGATATACATACGAATACATACACATAATATATATAATATACTATGCAGCAGCAGTGGGGCAGTTTACAAACAAAAAATAAACATTTTATCATACACAACCCATGTATGATAAAATGTTTTATTTTTACAATGTTAGTTTATTACCGTTCTCATTTCAAGAAAATATAACCGTTCATATCTTACAGTAGTGTTCAACGCAAAGCTTACTCGGTTCTTTCTCGCTCTAGTGATTTAAATCCATCCAAGAGAGTCCGAGATTTACCACCGATTTTTGGCTGAGCTACCCTTACATATATGAAATTCTTGATGTTAACACATAAATGTATTTTAGAATTTATTTTGCGTTGAATATTTGTGAAGCGCTTATGCCTTGACATAAATATACATATGTACCGTTTAACTTGGGTTGCGTGTATATTATATTTAATAGAGTATTACTAGAGTAAGAAGATAAAGATTTAGTTTTAGGATAGACTTTCTTCAAGGCACAATTTTTTTGTGTTGAATATCTAGTATTCATATTTATTTCATTTTGAATTATATTCTAATCTAAGTAACTTCTTACAGCTAGGCAAGTCATATGATTGTTTACTACTACTATTTGTATGTTTTCTTTTAGTCTAGTTAAATAAAATGACAGCACTAAGTACAAATTGTGTATTGCGAGGGGCTACACATATTCAAATAACAGACTCAAATAACACAGACTCGAAACAACCGTGGATAACATATATTTTTGTACTGTGTAGAATTCGAAACCACAACACACGATGTTGATGATGACAGTCTAGGTGATCCTTGTGTCCAATTTTTAAATATTGTAGAGACCCCCGCGAACAGGAATTAATAAGAGGGTCCAAGGTGTTTTTGAAAAATATCTGTGTCGAGTTTCTAAATCCCTAGGCCATCCGTGCAGTCATTACTGATAGATTTAGAACTTCCACGTTTACCTTCAGAATAAAAGTGATCACTGATCACCCTCAAATACCTGCGTAATTCCATAAATACAATTCTAAGAGTAACAAAGAACATTGTAAAGAACTTTCAGCTGTATTTTATGCTCACAATAATTCTTCTTCGTAAAGTTTACGAGCCTGTTCCTCAGTACGTGAGGCTTTCGTTGACGCGGTGTACTGACATACTTGCGTTTATGTGTTGTTAATAAAAAATATGTTATCGTGACCTGTGCCAATTTTTATTGGTTTACGTAATCTTGTAAACGAATGAAATAAATCTATATTTAGAGTTCGATTCGAGTTTATTTTTTTGGTTTAGGAGGAAGATTGTGGGTTGTTATTCAACTTTTATCCTTTATTTTGAAATTGAATATATGTATTTTAAGAAAACACCTACATATATATATATATATATATATATATATATATATATATATATATATATATATATATATATATATATATATGTGTATGTATCTTTTCGCGTAGTACATGTGTAGCAAAGAGTGTTTGGATGTATCTTGACAGTTTTCAGTATTGATTAATTAAGTATTTAAGGGTTTTCAATACTTAGTACTGATTAAAGGATATTTTTTTTAGTTAGGTGTTCATATTTTTATTTTTGTTTTTTTTTATTTTGCTCGTAAAAATGACCACACTCCGCCTGACGGTAAGCAGTCGTGTGGTCTAAGAGCAGTGGCCTCCACATCGTCATAGCAGCCGAGGCGATGTTGAGGTCTCTACTTTGACGGCCTGAGAAGGTGATTTTTCACGCCCCGCTTAAAGAACCCATATTATTTATCCTTAAGATAATGAATAAAATATTTATTTTTTATATATACGTTTCCGTTTACATTTTTGATAATGGTACACATATATAAGTTTTATTAGAAATATATTAACTTTATAATTTATATACGTACATAAATCTCGCGTCTATCGTTTTTCACTCAAATTTTGTCAGCTATTGTTTTATAGTCCCACGCAGTAATGAACAAACTTATTGCTGTCTACTGGTGACAGTTAGTGACACCGGGCTGCTGCTAAGAATTTTTTTTATTGAAGAAGCCTTGTAAACACTTTGCCTGAATCGCTAATCAAACACCAAACCTTAGTGGCAGCGAGGCGATCACTTAATACTGTGCCATCCTTGCAGTCAGTTCTTTGTACTCATTATTTGATTAGTATAAACTCCCTCGTGACACAATATTACCATGTGCAAGTGTGAAGTTATGAGGGCAAGTAGCAAGGCATCACCTTTAAAGATTTTAAGCTAGAAATCGATTCCGATTGCATTACATCTGAACCTATAAATAACGTGTCACCTGGTCTAGCACTACAAATATTTTTACGAGCTAAGCTTACTGTATCGCGCTGTAAACGATATTGTTCAACTTTGAACTACCTAACATTAAATTTATTTTCTTAAGAGCATTATTTTCGAAGTCAAGTATTTGTGGCAAATGTTGTCGTTCATTTAATGTAATAGGGCCTTTTTATTATAAAATTATATTTTATTTATTTGTGATTTGATTGTTAATAAATATATTATTATTTAAATGGGGCTGGCTTTACTATGAACAATGGCCTGTTAAGGTTTTAGTTAAATAAAATAATATAGAAAGCTAGCTGTGCGCCGCGGTTTTACCTGCTACGTTCTTATGGTTTACGTTGTGAGAGATAACCTATAGGTTATCTAACGTCACAACCAGGCAGGTTATAACTTGCCTCAATCAATAGGCTTCGCTATAAATCTACATGTTAATCATTGTCTTGGTCTGGGTGTTTCTATGTATAATATGTAAGTATTTACAAAAAAAAAAGTATATATGTATGTTTATCAATTGTATAGTACCCATAGTACAAGCTCTGCTTAGTTTGGGCCATATGGTGTTGTGTGTATGTGGTAGAATATTATTATTATTTGATTTTTTCATATTTGGTAGCTCCAAAGACTAGCGCCTTTAACAAAAAAACTCAGCAGTATAATATTAGTAGGTATAGCTGGATAGGCAGTTACTTTGAATTATTATTATATGAAGCTTTTTTTATTGACTCTCATTACATTCTTCATGTACGGTTAAGATCTACAATAGTTGATCTTGTTCCACCACCTCTTAATAGCATTTATCTATAAGATAAAAGTCTTGCCATCTCTCTTCTTTGACCTAACTAGAGTGAGAGTTTTTTCTGACATCACTACTTATTAATTTGTTTTATTTATTATTTTAATTTTGATTTATTTTGTTATAATCATTTGCAATGTTGTTTTTTATTTAATTGATTGTCTACTTATTATTATTGTATATTCACACACAATGTTAAAATTGTTCTTGAATAAATAAATGAATGAATGAGACAGCATGCGGTTTATCTTTCGGATAACTTTTACTTGTTAGTTGTGGGACTAGCCATTAGAGTAGCGCCATAAGAATGTACTGGTTAAGAATCTATATGTAAGCATGGGTGCGCAGTGATAGAGTATTCGATTGCTGTCGTAAGGTTTCGGTATATATGGTTCGGACACATCGCTATTGAGTTTTCTATTGAAAAAACAAAAACTCAGTGGCAGCAAGAAGTTGAGGAAGGTGTCCGGTAGACACCAATAAGCTCTCGCTCTCTATAACATAGGACCAAATATAAGAATATCATATATGACAAAATGTGGCTGTATAATACTTCTGCCTGCCCATAATAAGCATGAGTTCGTATATGTATGTATGTTATTAATATTTCTAACTCTAGTTTTATGTTACTAACTATTAAAACATAACACTGGGAAACAGTCATTTTGCGGCATGGTAAGTTGAAGTCAATTTTGTTAAATTGACTCTAGTTTATGAGATAAGACTTTATAACTATATGACTGAAAGGAGGTTGAAATAAAAATACAATTACATATTAAATATATTTTTCAGAAGCGGCTATATAATAACGACAAGAAAACTTATTACATAGGCTATTAACAAAAAATCATGAAAAATATTAGAAAACTTTATCTGTAAGCAGTTCTATTGTGTTTATATTCAGGACAATCCTTTATTAAACTCGAGCAATAGTCTGCCATCATAATATGGCTGCCTCATCGGCCTTGGTATGTTTCTTTCAATGTTCTAATGTTCTGATGGAACTGTTCTTTATATTGAATATCTCAAGAACCAGAGTCAATCCATACAAAGTAAATACATTCAGAGTATGAATGATGAAGGTATTTATAAAAACTAGTAACAAAAGGAATGCCGCAGAAAATATATATTTTTGTAATTTATAAATAGGTAAGTACTGAAAACCGTTCGTTTTATCATAATAAAAGACAAATTAATGATAATTGCTAATCCTCTAATTAGAAGACGATTGTTTAACCTAAATTACTCGCACGAAGAAAATCCCTCAACTGCACGCAGGGGGGCTCCACTGACCCCAATTTTATATAATGATTTTTTATGAAATTATTAGGGAATTAAATAATAAAAGTACATTATATTAAAATACAATATTTACTTAGAAAACTTAAGATCTAATTGTCTTAAAAACTAAGAGAAACACTTCACAAACCAAAAAATAAATTCTTCTCATAAAAACTTAAAAAAAAGACACTTTGAGATCAACAATACTTATGTGTTATTTCTTACAGACTAATCAGTATTATATAATCAGTAGCATTGTGATCACAGCCTTGGCAATAAACCTTAAAGTGATTATTGCACACAAATTTACTGCATTTCATGCATTTGCTTGGCACTTTTCGCTCATTACTTCTAGTGCAATCATTCTTCAGTCTTTTGACTGTAGACGGGGTGGACTGAGTTTGCATGTCCTGTACCTCAGGAAGACGTGTTTGTGACGTGTGACGTTCAATAAATAAAAGAATACATTTAGAAGCCATCATTTGGTTCTTCTGCCTACATTGTAGGTTCCACATAGTTGGTCATTACCATCAACTCCTCCTTTATTAGCATTATAATTTAGGTTTATATTATATTTTATTATATATTATATTATAATTAGGTTATAATCCCTGGCTTTAGTTTGTCGCGAAACGTTGAATCAATGTCAATTTCATGATGCATGCCAGACAGTAGAACTACGGCTTTATTTGGTTTGGACACATAGGAGGCTATGGTCATGTTATTCTGAGGCCCAAACATAGAGCTGAAAGACCTCCAACAAGCTGTTCTTCATCTGACACCTCACCCAGCCGAAATATGGCGAAAATCTAAAATAATAAAAAACATGTATCAAATCACGCAAATATTATTATAATAGATACATTATACTAGATATACAATAAAGTTTACGAAAACTCAATAAATAAATATAAAAAATATGTACACTTACCAGGAACAAAAACTCGCACGGGGTCACGCACTAAGGCTGCAGCGACGAATGTGTGAGATGTTGCAATTATTTTATTATTTTAATTATATAAATAGAGTGATATTTAATTTCTATAAATAATTACATGATAAAAAACATGTAAAGAATATATTATTTCTATTTTAATGTGTATTTAAATCAAAATAAAATGTTATAAACGTAAACGTCACAGCCGGTAGTCAGAGGTAGGGCAGAGTGAAGTTGTTTACGATCGAGTATAAAAGAGGCGTGCGTCGGGCGCAGCGTTCACTTTGGTTCGAGACGCCGATCACAACGTTACTCTGCCCCTGTCAGTGCTATCTGACTCTGAGTACCTGGAATATTTCAGATAAGTATACTTTGTTAATAAAAACATAAAATATTTGTTAGAATATTGTGATTTAATTTATTAGATTATAATAAAATGTTTCCTATACAGTATTTGAATGTTTTCCGTTCCTGTTAAAATGTGTATATTTATATTTTGATATTAAAAGGTTAATCTAGCTACAATGTTATATTTTTTATTAACCTGCTTCTAACAAATGCGTAATCTCTGATGTCCTGTTTGACACTGAAATGACAACTTTAGTGGGAGTAAGGAAGCTACTGCTGGTGGGAGCGCGTTACGGCCGATCGAAGATAGAATTTTTGGAGTGCAAAAGTAGGTTGACCCCATGCGAGCAGTTAAGGGTTAAGATCTATGAAATCTATCGCCTTTAGTTAAACAACTCAAAGCAATAGATTTCGTTTGCGACCTTTAGACGTAATTTAATACATACTACCTTTTATTAATAAAATGGTTGGCTAAGACCAGCAAATAAACAAAGTAGCCGACATTATAAGAATGTTGATTAAAGTATAATTCGGTGGTGCTGCGGTAGTTAATACAACAACTGTTCATGCGGTCTCGGATTTGAGCTCCTGGTTGGTTATCATTATTGAGTTTTTCAGTTTAATTAATAACACAGGGTCTAGACAGTCACTAGACTCAACAGGCAATAGACTCGCTCCTTATTTAATCGAACCTAAAATGGTAGCGGGCGAAGCGAGTAATACATTTCTGCTAAGATCTTAATGGTTGACTCAATACCTTACCAACCCCTCGCTATGGCCAAAACACCTTTATCCATCTTTGATCAGTCGTGTGAGTCTGCTCGACTGGCAGTGAGTTATCTATCCTCATCCTGGACATCCCGTCTACTCTCGTTACCTTAGGACGCATGGTGCAGGTATCCCGAATTTATCTATCTATTTATTTATTGATCACATAGTATATGGTAGCCTTAGGGTATTAGGGCTGATAGAGCTGTAGGTACCTTGGGGTTCCGTAGGTTCTTGTCATATAATTGTGCGCATACAGTCCGTTACTACTAAGGTGTCGACTGTACAATGGTTATAAGCGGTAGACCATGTATGTATATTGTATCTCGTCGTTCTAAAGATTATTTAAATCGAATTTAAATCAAAGAACAATACACCTTTAAATCAGCCACGATTTAAATATCAAATTACAAACTACGATCTATTCATTCATCGACATAAAAGATGAAAATTACAGCTTCATGACTTTGCTCGATAAAACAATAGGGCTGATTTCATCTATCATTATTAGAGCTGTCCCTCATTATTGTTATAAATTGTTTCGATGTTGTACTATAGAGGTGTCGTACATCGACAAATTGAATTATGAGATATCGATGTTTGGGATTACGCAGCTGTTTTAAGTGATGATTTTAGCGGTTATTGACGTGAATAGGTATTGATTAAGTGTTGATTTTTACGATTATATCTACATTTGAGGTGATTTGTATTTTCTCGAAAAGGTAGGCAGAGATATAATACATTACATCTATACTAATATAATAAAAAGACAAGATTTGCTTTTTTGTTTGTTTGAATTTAACTCAAAAACTACTTAACTGATTTGAAAAATTCTTCACCATTACAAAGTTGTATTATCACCGTGAAACAGACTTTATTTAATTTAAAAAACGTACCGTTTGTAACATAACTTAAACAAACTTAACCCTACTTTTACGCGAGCGAAGCCACGGGCAAAAGCTAGTCTTTGGTAAAGAGGTGAGTCCCATTCTGGGGTAACACCCGTGTTTTAACTTACTTACTTTACACATTACGCACGCACCTTAGGTTTTAGATCCCACGCAATAAAGGATTAGTCTGTTGCCGTTTATTGGGCTCAGATCCAGACCTCGTGCTGGTATTGAGAATTTATTTCATGCATACATAGTCTCACATCTATGTATATTCTCGGGAAAACAGGTACAGGTGTGTAACATTCACAATTCGCCAGCTTAGGTTTCAGATGCCACGCAATAGAGGTCTAGCCTATTGCCGTTTACCGGGCAAAGTCCAGACTCCTTACTGCTATTGAAAATTTTATGACAGAGAAACTCAATATCACTTTATACGACCTCAAAATTGAACCTTAAACGCAGCAATTGCATACATGTCCGCCACCCATCAAGGATGTATAAAAGAAAGCACTCTTTCTTAATTTCATATCTTCTCCCTAGCCTTTATTATTCCCAAGTCACTTGGGGTCGGCTATTCTGGTGTAACCGGATTTGACTGGATATCAGTTTTTACACGGAGCGGCTGCCACCTGACTTCCGCAACCCGAAGGTTAACGATACCCTAAGGCTAGACCAGTGTCAGAATATTATAGGGCACTGACTTCCCAATAACAACTGCCATATATGTTCATGGCAGCCGGCACCGACGGCTTAACGTGCTCTCCGAGGCACGGAGCAGGCGATAATTGTCAATCAATACGCACATAATTTCGAAAAGTCATATAGCTTCCGAAATTCTGAGGTGCGCGACGTGTGTTCGAACCCGTGACCCTCTGCATTGCAGTCTGTTGGTCTCCCTACTGAGCTATCGCTTCTTTTCTTATTTTCATATCATTATATACAAAAAAAGTACACAGTGCTTTCTTAGTAAGTAAAAATATCATTAAATTGAATTCATATAAAAGACTCAAATCTTCAAAGCTTACATAACAAGTACTACCAATACAATACAACAAATGATTTATTCCAAGGCAAGTCCTTTATAGGACCCAAATATTCAACGTCAGTCGAGCGTAAAATCAGTTCATGCACGATTTATGTCATATGACCACAGTGAGTTTTAAGGGCCACAAAGATATATATGGTCATGGGTATAAAGGGCAAATGATGTGATGTTCCATTTAATACTCATGTTAGATGTATTGGCTTTTGGCAGATGGTAGTTATTATCTAGAAAATAGATATAAAGTTGGCAGGTAAATTCGGTAAGCCGCGTTTGGTGATAAGGCCTGGAAATACTTTAGAATAGAATATAATAGAATAAGCTTTATGGTGTAACAATTGTAATTAAGCTTACATCAAATGTAATTTGATTATAAAAAAAAATATATTCTATATTATAGCTATATATAGCTTGGGTTGCCAGATTATCAAAAATTTGCCTGAGTTTTGAAATCATACTTCATGTTCACAATATTTATTACTAGTTTATGCCTCCGGTTTCACTCGGGTACAGTATTTAGTTTTGTACATCAGACAACGTGTATGCGAAATTTGGAAAAATTGTCGAGTAGTTAAAGCATTATAGCATAACAAGCAAACAAACTCACTCGTTTATAATATTACTCTGGACTACATACATACATATTCTCAAGCCGATATCTTCGAAGGGGAAATAATTTATAAATTAGCGTATCAAGATATAAATACGACATGTTATAAGGATCTTGGTTTCACTTTTGATTATATTCCTTTGAAATAAGGAGGTCACATAGAAATTGAGTAGAATGAGTTTTGCCACAAAATTACTGGATGTATTGGACAGTTTTAATACACTAGGGAATTACAAAGCTAACTGGATTTAGAGAATGGAATAGAATAGTAGATTCTGTTCTGTTATCTCTCTCGATCTCGGTTTATATGCATTGAGATAAAGGTCTCGCAGACCGAATTTTAGTCAGGGTAGCCAACCTTAACGGAAACTGGCCATCTCTAAGAATATGTTATAATACAGAAGTGTTGTCTCCATCATCATGTTTTCATAATCCGATCAACGGCAATCCGGCATGATGAAAAAGAGATCAGGCGTAGAAACAACGCCACTACGTGTTTTACGAAGCACACCGCTACACCTCTAACTTAAATTTAAATAATGCCCGTATCTTTCATAATATTCTAGCTGAACCAAATTCTGATATAGCTAGAATGTTATATTATACATTTAACTCTAAAAGTTATAGTGTTTAATAGCTATTTAATATTTAATAGGTAACCCTTTGCTATTGTTGTAATAGTTTTGTTTTAAAATAAGTTATGATAGGATTGACTTTGTCATTATTTTGTACAAAAATCCCTTAAATAAATAAGGAAAACAAAAAAAGGTCTGCAACTCTGAGCTTGTATAGAGAATTTCTTAGCAAATACTCAATATAATTTTGGTGGTCGACATGTGATTCGAATACGAGACCTCGTGCACAGCAGTCGCGTTCACTACCTCCATTAAAACAGTTAAAGAGATAACATATCTCTAAGGCAATGTAAAATTCCTTAATTGTAAAAGCAAAAAGAATATTAACTATAATAAAAATATACTCTAATAAAAAATACTTGATATCTGTGCTTTGGATTAAACCTCAAATCGTTGATGTACAAGGTCAAAATAAGTAATAATACCAGTTATATGTAAATTCTCATCGAATAGACTACGAGTTGTCCCCGTGGTAATATAGATAAATGCTTGCGTGCGAGCAGAAAAGTGCTACATTTTATGATTGCAAAAAGATTTTATTATTCTCTTTGCCAACGTTCAGACCTCTTACCCAAATACAATGGTTGTTTTATATTTTTTGTAATCACCTGCAATATTTCAGTATTGTGTAATGTGGGTTTAAATAATACTAATAATAATAATAAAATTGTTTTCATAATTTTTGTATTGCGAAAAAATACGAGATAATGCATTTATTATTCATCCCAAACACATGCAAATAAAATGTGCACTTAATACAATTGTACATAGACCAAATCTGATGCATCGTAACCTTTTTGAACGCACGCGTTCAACCATATGATCAGCACAAGTCAATGTTGAAAAATATAATTACTTTTTTGTGATATCAATAGTACATCGTAATCTGAATCACCCTCTATATTGCAGGTTATTAAATCGGTACTCTGTACATAAATACTCTGTGTACATATGTATTTGTACATTACACAAACTACAGTCTAAAAGTTTAAAGCCAGGCTTATTATATAAGTGACACACACAGTTCTCGTTAAGCGTCGACGGGCGTGAACTCTGATTGTAGTTTACGTTGTTAGAAATAGAAAAATGTTTCAACGTAACGAGACTGCTGCAAGAGCCGCAACTATTGGTTTAAGATTTGAAATTTAGATAAAGAGATATTTTGTCAGTTTCTTGCCTTGCTTTCAACCTTGTTTTCTTCCGTCTTTTGGGTTAAAAGTATCCTAAGTATTAATCCAAAAAGAATACAGGCAGAAGAAGACAAGGTCTATCTGTGGGTCATGTTTCATCCAAATATGTTCAATGGTTTCCACGTGATGGGTAGCAAACATGCAAACATTTCTAGAGCTTTTAATTACCAAATTGGCGTAAAATCATGTATGCCTGCTTGATGATAAGCCGACACCGCAGACTATTGCTTACGATACCAGGAGTACCATTTGTGCGTTGCTGTCCCTTGGGAAAAGGAAATAATGATGGGATAAAAGAAACGAAAGGTGGGAAAGCCATCGGAATAAAAGTTCTGGTAGACACATAGAAGACACAGTGTCGCTGCCCTGACTGGGTTGCCTGTTTGAGATTGGTACTTCCTTAGGCGATCCGTTTCATTCGTATCGTCACCGATTAAGTAATAAGGGTGGGCTCTTCCACGCATAAACGCTTACCCAAAATGTCTAATCTAAACATATAATACAATTGTAACTCTCTGTTGTATTATGTATGTCTGTAAATAGAAAATGTTTAAGAAAATATGTTAATGTATCGTACTCTTATTATAACAGAGTCTTATATGAGTATTTTAGATTAAGCAAATTTAAACTCTGTTGCAATTAATTATTACAAATAAAATATTAGAATTTATAGTCTAACAATCAGAGTTGAAATTGTCTGAATGCCAAATTTCGAGTTACGTCACTGTTTTATTAAGAGTGCGATGGGAACAATACATTCTAGAACAATTATTAGTAAGTTTGTACGCACGGCACGCAAAAACTACTGAATGACATAGAATGTGGTTTTCATAACACTATTGCTGGAAGTCTTCATTAACATCTGGTGCAGGTTTAATCTTTATCCACCGTCTAGAAGTCAAAGACAAAAGCTAGACTTTAATATATTTTCAAAAGCTCAGATGAAAAGTAATCTTGGTAGGGGTATAAACATCGACTGGGTACTACAAAACTGTCCATGGATTCGCTTCGGTTTGCCATCAAAACAGTAAACTGTCGAAGCCCCAAGTATCCATTTTAAATCTAGCTGATAGTACCTTCAGTATTTTTCAATTTGTAATTGAACTGCCATTTGAGTCGAGGTGAACAAATAGGTCATGGAAAGAATTTATGCATTTGATATGTGAATTTATATATAGGGAGTAATTAATCCTATACCTAAGGGATTTATTACTCTGTATATATATACAAAATATTCTTTATCTTGACTGATTAATTATTGTCAAGCCGAAACCGCAGAAGCTGATTACATGAAATTATGATAGTTAGCACTGAATACGATAAGAAGGAATTTTTCCATGCAGCCTCTACTCTTTAGAAATTTTTATGAGTGTGAGTTCAGTTTAATTTGAAATCTTTTAAGTTAAATACATAAAATTAAGGTTATTGCTAACTGAAAGACAATCGGTCTTTCAGTTAGCAATAACCTTAATTTTATTATTATTTAAATTAAATTATTATTATTTAAGAAAAAAATATGTCAAGACTTTTCGTCATTAAAAAGGAAATAGTGGATAAAGAGTTAATTTTGTCAAGTTTGACGTATTACGTATGAAAGCCGTTATTTGGCTATAAATAAAATAGGGTAAAATATGGAATGAAAGTTTGTAATGAGATTTGAGAAACGGTGCCAAATAAACAGCTAGGACAATACAATTACTTAGTAACGACCCACAAATCTTAGATTCCATTCGTAGCTTATTTAAGACTAAAAAGATAATTTTATTCCTTTATATTTATTGTTCTTGAAGTCTGTTTATATTTTTTGTTATTATTTATATTAAATCCTTAAATGGGTGAAAAGCGGGTAAATGTTTTGTATGAGCATTTTTATAAAACTTGGTACACACGCTTCTTTCAAATATGTAATATAATTAAACATAAGAGCATGTCCTCTGATGTTTCAATATCATGGCCCTATGCATTAGGATAGTAAAGTTTAGAGTCAGAAAACTCCCTTTGGTGAATTAGCTTTAAACACGATATAAATATTTTTTATAATAAATAACTACCCATCTGTGCAACCCAAAATAGGAGGGCAATGGAGTATTAAAGTTTGCAAGAAAAGTATGGATTAAAAAATCATTAACGATCGAGAGTTCTTGAAGTCTGTTTATATTTTTTGTTATTATTTATATTAAATTCTTAAATGGGTGGAATGCGGGTAAATGTTTTGTATGAGCAATTTTATAAAACTTGGTACACACACTTCTTTCAAATAATTAAACATAAGATATGCGATGTTTTAATATCATGCCCTAGGCATTAGGATAGTAAAGTTTAGAGTCAGAAAACTCCCTTTGGTGAATTAGCTTTAAACACGATATAAATATATTTTATAATAAATAACTACCCATCTGTGCAACCCAAAATAAAGTATTAAAGTTTGCAAGAAAAGTATGAATTGAAAAATCATTAACGATCGAGAGATTTTATTTCTTTAAAAGACAACTCCCAAACTAGGAATAAATCCTGAGTCACGGTGGACTTTCCAAATATTCAAACAATGGACACGAAGTACACCTAGACTTAAAACAAGTTTCTATGGACCACATAATTTTTGACCTATGCGGAAATTGAACCCGCAACCGGCGCAGTGGCAACGGCGAGATGACTGTACTGACCACTACGATATCCGTGCAGACAATCTGTCTACCACAGACTGTCTGTCTACAACATAAAAGCTATATGTAAATATAGTTAGTTAATGTGTACACTCAATAAAGGCAACTAAACTTCTTTAAAATAGATAGATATCTACGACCCAATCACTTATTCCTCTTCCGTAATAGGTGCTACTAAATTCTAATAGAAACTACCAACTACATATTATGAAGGACAAGCAAACTAACCGTTATAATAATGTGGCTTTAGGCTACATCTCGGTAAGCGATCAGTCTGTTGCTGATTGTATGCAAAGCTCTCTCGTGTTAAAAATATTTACAGACTGCTTGGATAACGTAGTGTTTTAATTGGTCGCCTCGTCATTACGAATCTCAAATGGGACCAACATTGTGTGGTCCACAATCAGTTGTGCCGGTTTTAGGTGTTCTTCATGACCGTTGTTTAAATGTTTGTAACGTTTCCCGCGACACAGAAATGATTCCTGATGCGAGACTCATCTATTTAAAGACAATAAAAAACAACCGTCTGAAAATTTTCTTGTGACAGAAATATATTGATAAAACGTCTTAACAAGGTATCTTGAGAATTGCATATACTAAACGTGATAAGGATTATTGTAATTGCACCACCATTGCTTCAATGCCAGTGATTTACAAAGGAAACAGTGAGCTATATATTATGCAAATGATCAACTAACGAGATCATCACACGTATTAATATTCCACGAGTATATAACCATGAGAACCATACGCAGAGGTCTCGAGTTCGAACTCAAGGCACGCATCTCTGACTTTTCGAAGTTATACGCATATTAAATACATAATTATCGCTTGCTTTAACGATGAAGGAAAACATCGTGAGGAAACCTGCATAATTATGCATCTGAGAGTTCTCTATAATGTTCTCGAATATATGTGAAGTCTGCTAACCCGTACTAGGCCAGTGTGGTGGACTATAACTTTCTCACAGTGAGAAGAGGCCCGTGCCCAGCAGTGAGATAGTTTAATACAGGGCTGATATGAAAGTGTATTACTACGCTTTTGACAAATGTGTATTAAACATGATTACACAAAGTTTGATAGCTGTAAATACTACGTATTAGGATAATTTGCTATCTTCCTCGCTGTTAATAGCTGTAGGAAAGTCTAATAGAAGCAATAAAAAATGTAACAAGTAATATATTTTTTTAGGAATATTCAATCAGAGAATCGTCTTATAATTAGGAGTAGGTAATTATGGCAGCTGTAGGAGACAGTCTATTACTAATTAATATTCAATAAACGAGTAAGTGAAGCAGAACATATGGTACTCTAGTCAGTAGTCTTAATTAAAATTCAAGGGCGAATAATAAAACAATTTTAGACCTAGCGATGGACGGTAAGCTTTCAAATATTAAAATTTTTCGAATGTTAAAGAGAAACGATAACGAAATATTCGTAAACGTATGTATAGCTTACATCACTATACATTTGTATCCTTTCAAATAATAACCTAACAACAATATCTTAGTGCCTCTGCGTTCTTAGTAAAAAGAATATTGACATCATATAGTTTAAAGCAAAGTTTACTCACCTGCACGAAGTTTTCTCTTGCTCTGGTACTTGATTCTTAGTTTCAAGCATGGCAGGTGCTTGCGATGATTCTTAGATGACCGTAATCGGAATAAAACTATTTTAGCATGATCACTGACACTTGTTTATGATTTAAACTTTGTTAACTTGTATTCAAATAGATAAATCACAATTTTAAGCTAAGAATTAACAAAATATTTACACGGTATCGTAATATTGACGATAAACTTTTATCAATGTCAATCATTAGTCAAAAACATCTCTTTACCTAATCATTACTTTAAATTGTCGAAACACTAAAGACAATCTGAAAACACCACAATTGCTTGTGATTTACGTGACAATGATGTGTATTGACACATAATTGTCACATACAATCACAAATATAATTTTTAACCTTTTGCGATTTGTTATAATAACAATGGTCTTAATCGCGTTGATAAATAATTAAAATTATCAACGCGATTATGACCAAATTTTCTTGTGACAGAAATATATTGATAAAACGTCTTAACAAGGTATCTTGAGAATTGCATATTTTAAACGTGATAAGGATTATGGTAATTGCATCACCATGGCGTGAATGCCAGTGATTTAGAAAGGAAAACAGTGAGTTACATATTATGCAAATGATCAACTAAGGAAATCATCACACGTATTAATATTCCACGAGTATATAACCATGAGAATCATACGCAGAGGTCTCGAGTTCGAACCCACGTCGCGCACCTCTGACTTTCGGCAGTTATATGACTTTTCGAAATTATGTGCGTATTGATTGACAATTGAGAAGTGTGTCAGGATCGTAGCAAATGGAAATCCGTAGTCTCTGCCTACCCCTCTGGGAAACAGGCGTGAATTTATGTATGTATGTATGTATGTATGATTGACAATTATCGCCTGCTCTGTGCCTCGGAGAGCACGTTAAGCCGTCGGTCCCGGCTGCCATGAACATCTATGGCAGTCATTATTGGGAAGTCAGTGCCCTATAATATCCTGACACTGATCGAGCCTTAGGGTATCGTTAGCTTTCGGGTTACGGAGGTCAGGTGGCAGCCGCTCCGTGTAAAAACTAATATCCTGTCAAATCCGGTTAGACTAGAAAAGCCGACCCCAAGTGACTTGGGAATAATAAAGGCTAGGGAGAAGAAGAAGCATGTATCGATCGACTTGCATCAAACGTGGTGACGCGTTGACTGGAGTGAGCTCAACGGCGCGGCGCACTGTGGGCTGAAAATCGACCTCCATAGACATAGAAATGAAAGTTGCTAGATGTTCGTTTTGTTGACAGATATGGCTTCTATTAGCTATTATACACATAACAATGTCGTCTGAGCTAACTCCGCACAGAAATGAATTTATTATAAGGTTTTTTCGAAAAAAATGTATGGAGCTAGCATGAAAAATCTGAATATCTCTGAACTTGCAAGGAAAACCGTAATATCCTCAGAGATGGTTATAGGACTAATTATTTGTGATTTTTTGACATACTTCATATAACGGTACCTGCTGCAGAATTTTTTTTAAAAATCATCTAATTTTTAATTAATTTTTTTAACATTAAACGATTTGTTTTATTGTAAAAGTAAAGAAACAACACGTTATATGCATATAATACTAAATCTTCGCCAGTTATTTGTTAAAATATCAAGAAAATTATTTTTGCCTTACATAGTATATATGTTTTAAAACAGGTAATTGGATACCATTACTAAACTTTGCATACAGGTAAACCACTGAATATTAAATTAGCCTTCTAATGAGTTCTGAATAAGAGATTAAGTGATTTGCAATATCGCACAATGGTAACTACGGAGTACACTAATTAAATTCTTACAGGTAAGTACATAAGTAAACTAATTAGTTAATTAGACATGTTACGAGTTCTAAGAAATATTTTCGACAACTGTCTAATTATTTTATTATTATGTCTAAATGAAGGTATTTTTTTAAATCATTAAATTCTACTAATGTCAAAGTAAAGATCAATCGATAAGTTAGTTATTTTATTAACCCTAATAATAGGCATTAAATAAAAAGAAAAATAAATTAAAAAGGTATTTTTTAATAGTTGATAAAATTTATATAAAACAAAACATAGGTACAAAAGTATGCAAAAATATAAATAGGTACAAGAATAGTAATATAAAATATTTAAAAATAAATCAATTGCAAAACATAGTTACGTACCAAAGCTAAATAACGAAAGATCATGAAAAAATTACATTGAATAGAATTATAATTAAAAGCACAAAAAGTTTCTAGTTTTCCTTATCACTCTCGTCGATTTCTGAATCAGAATCTAGATTGCCTAGAAACTCAAAGTCAGTTTCTTGAAACTGAATTAAATTGAGGGTTTCAGGAAATAAATCCTCCTTTTTCTTGGCATCTAACTTGGGCTTTTGTACATTTATAAAAGGATCCGAAGAAACAACTAACATATTAAGGATATCATGATTCGAATCTTGCCTGCTCTTTTTCTGCGAATGATGTTCCCGAAACCTCCTAAAATCTTTATTGCGAGACTCGGATGCTTCTTCCGAGAGACTTCCTATGGGTACAACATCATTCTTCTCGATTATGTCTGCCCCGTGTATAAGTAATTTGTGGACGGTTGATGACATATAGTACCAGTCATATAATTCCACGTACCTCTCTGCTGTTTTGAAGGCATAATCTTTAAATTTAATTATATCTACTTTTTCCCCGGAAGTTATTGCCTGTAAAATCACAGCAAATCTTCTTATTAGTTCTTCGTCCAACCCAGTAATGGCTGCAGTTTTATGGGGAAATTTGAAAAACTTTCTTGCAGTGTTGCCGTCATTAGTAGTTCCGGAACCTTGTTTAACAATGTCAATCAATAGATTTAATTCGTCTTTAAATTTGTCTTGAATAATCTTTTTTCTCTTACTTAGCATTTCTTTGTGCTCGTTACCTCTCGCAGCCCACTCTTTAAAATCTAGTCTATACGAAATATGTAGTAAACATTCCATATAATTTATACGGGCGTGTAGAGATGACAATCCAAACTCGTATATATCAGAAGATACGGTCTTTGCTGTTACTACACTCAAACGGTTCATTTCTGTCGGTTTTGCCAGACACAAATAGCATGATGAACTTGATCTGGCTTGAGACAAATACGTGCAGACTTTACCATCGATCATTGTCATCATTAGGTGATGATTCACCCTGTTTCTATTATTGCACTCTGTAGGAATGAGAGCCTTAATTTCTTCATCCATTCGTCGTTTGTGTTCGATGACTACTGCTTCGCTTTCCTTCACAAAAGTAAATTGAACTGGACGACAATACATTGCTGAGCATGGTTTTGGGTTCATCCACAAAGTATTGTCTCCATCAGTCAGTTTTAGTGGCACCAAGGAAGTCATGAAAATACTTGAATCGTCTTGATCGCTATCCATTTTCTGCTTGTATCGGCTTTGGTTTGACGCACCATCGAAACCCCATTTAGATATCAATTTTAAATCCTTATTTTGCACATCATCGTTAGGAAAACTTTGGAGGATTCTTTTGACCGTAATGTCGAGTAAAGCTTGAAGGGTTATTCTTGCCGATGAATCGGTCACTAACACTGATTGCTTCGGAGGATAGCATGCCAGCTTGGTTTGTTGCACTTTATAGTAGGATGGATAAATATCCTTTCTACCTTCCCGAATAGCTGACTCTCGTAAAGTGATGTATTGCCACTTTGATAATTTTAATGAAAGGAGTAATCCAAGTGCTTTTTCTGGTGTAAATAAGATAGTTTTCACCGGTTGCTTAAGCGTTTCCTTAATTTTAGAGGCTGCTTCAGGATGTTTCAGCATATATTCGATTACAGATGCGATATCCTCACAACCTTCTTCCTTAAAACGCGCTGCTGCTGTATATGCCAATTCACTGGGATTGTCAGTTTTATGCTCATCAGATCTTCTCTTCTTCTGTTTGCTTTCCAGATCTTCGAATGGTTTTCGTGACCTCTTTGTCATTGTACCAACAGAGTATGATGTTGAGGGTTCTGGAGAGATTGATCTTGATCCCTCAGCAACAGTTGGTTCTTGAGCGACTAAATTTATACAACTTGGCCAATCGATAGTTGCTTGCAGCCAAATTTCGTATTGTTTTCTAAAAGTATCAAGAATTCGGTGAGATTTTTGCCACCTTTGTGATGCAGCTCGTACAAATCTCCGACAAAATTCTTTTAGAGTCACTTGATCTTCAACGGAAAGACAAACGTCTAGGCGGGATATAACTTCACTAAACAATACCTCATGATCAAATGAAGTACTCTTACATTTTAGAAGAACGAATAGGTCTAAATTGGTATTTAAACTTTCCATTATAAAATTTCACAGTGATATGTTAGGGGTAACAAAGCTTAGAATAAACTAAATTATGATGCAAAATGTTAACCATTTTATATTTCAGTCCAACATTAGTTAACGACCTCATTAGACAGTTGTCGAAAATATTTCTTAGAACTCGTAACATATCTAATTAACTATTTAAGTTACTTATGTACTTACCTGTAAGATTTTAATTAGTGTAATCCGTAGTTACCATTGTGCGACATTGCAAATCACTTAATCTCTTATTCAGAACTCATTAGAAGGCTAATTTATTATTCAGTAGTTTACCTGTATGCAAAGTTCAGTAATGGTATCCAATTAACTGTTTTAAAACATATATACTATGTTAGGCAAAAATAATTTTCTTGATATTTTAACAAATAACTGGCGAAGATTTAGTATTATATGCATATAACGTGTTGTTTCTTTACTTATACACCAAAACAAATCGTTTAATGTTAAAAAAAATTAATTAAAAATAAGATGATTTTTAAAAAAAAATCTGCAGCAGGTACCGTTATATGAAGTATGTCAAAAAATCACAAATAATTAGTCCTATAACCATCTCTGAGGATATTACGGTTTTCCTTGCAAGTTCAGAGATATTCAGATTTTTCATGCTAGCTCCATACATTTTTTTCGAAAAAACCTTATAATAAATTCATTTTTGTGCGGAGTTAGCTCAGATGACATTGTTATGTGTATAATAGCTAATAGAAGCCATATCCGTCAACAAAACGAACATCTAGCAACTTTCATTTCTATGTCTATGGAGGTCGATTTTCAGCCCACAGTGCGGCGGCTCCTTCTTGGAGTGCGAGTTTCGGCAACTACCCTCACTGTTTTACGTCGATATTGTATGGAACAAAACGGGTAATAAGGTTTGTACAAAGTTTATTATGCATTAGCTAACTGTAAAAATACTTGGCGTAATGTTTAATAAGAAAATATACTAACTGATTTCGAGCATTTATGCCTGAGATGTATGTACTTTTTGATGGCGTTGACGAATTTAAAATTTTACCATCAAGGTTTTGTGGAGTTTTTTTTTGCGTAGCTATTTTGATGTAGTTAGATAGAAAATGAAGTGACTCGATATAAATATTTGCCAAAGTCAGCTGTTATTGTCGTTTACTTAACGACTTAAATGTGCTTTGATAATAATAAGTCGATAAAAAGAAAATGCTATATCTTAGTGAAAATAATATATACGGATTTAATTCTCATTTTCTATTGTACAGGGGCTATATTATATGACACTGAACCTATTGAGTCGCAGCGACACACCAGCGGTCAGACACAATGGTTTTTTGATTATGTCTGCCATTCCAAGACTTAACAGATGGAATATGACCGCATCTTTCTGTTATATGCTGTATATGGATCCTTACGCCACTGAAATCCATATCAGCACACTGATTTGTGAAACTTTAAAGCGTGTGAACATGCTGTAGCGGACTACACACAAATAACGTACAACTAGCGATAAGAGATGGCGCTGTATACAATCACTCACTTCCTCCAACTTGTACCGAAGTCTGAATCGCGCAAACAAAGTTTGTAGTACAGGTTAGTACTATATATAAACTCTGCTAAGCCACGATGAGCCTATATAAAGTACCCTTTCTTTCGTGTTTGAGGAGCATCATACCTCGTTCTTCGATCCTAGTATAACATATTAGTTAACTACAAACAGACTAGTGCGACCTTAGCCTAACCGCAGTGCTTACGGGCGGTGTAACAGCTAGCCACAATACCTGGGCTACCGCGCGTGCTTAAGGCCGCTGCCGCATTAGGCGTAACATACCATATATAATACCTTGCGGTCTGTTTGGTGGAAGGCGTGGTTAATGGAGTCGAAAGGTTGTGGTTAGTGATAGCTCGTTTGTGGTAGACTAGGAACCACGTTCTAACTACAAGCGTACAATAATCTCGATGAGAAGGAATACAAGTTGTGTGAGATAAACGATGTTAGCCTGGTTGGGCTGCTTTGATTCAGATTTAGTTCATTTTAATTCATCTTTTATACAAATATAACATCTGTAAACGATTTGCAGTTAAGGTAAAATAATTTGTAGCTCTTATTGATTTAAACTTTCCAATTTTAATATTATAAATGCGAGTGTGATTTTGTTCTTTTGTTATGCTTTTATGCCTTAACTACTCGAACGATCATCGTGAAATTTCGAATAAAAATTGACAGGGATACAGAAAAGAACATAGGGTACCTTTACTTTAGATAAAAGTTTCTTTTTCGAGGGATAGGTATTTATTGAAATCTACATTATAGCATGAAATAAATAAGAGGCGTGTTTTCCTTTTTGGTTTCTTCGCAAAACCGTTCAGTGAAGCAGTGATAGACGTAGTTAAAATACTTTTCGATTATTAAGTTTGTAGTTTGAATTATAAATATTATGAAGTATATTCCATGTTTATACCGTATACCGTAATTGTTTAGCAAATATTTTAAGAGACATTCAGGACACGACCAGACTGGCATATTTAGTCGGACAAAAGTCCCTTAATGCATTAAATTATAATAATTCTATGAGCCCGTATGCAAACTGCTCCACTGCTGGCCCCTTCTCAATGTAGGAAGGGTAGCCCATAGACCACCGCGTTGACTCAGTGCGGGTTATATCTTCGAGATAATAATTGAGAATATGCAAGCATGCAGGTTTCCTCATGATATTTTACTTTATCGTTAAAGCGAGCGTTAATTTACTATTTAATACGTACATAACCTTGAAAGGACAGAGGTGCGTGTTTTGGGATGAAACTCGAGACCACTGTGTAGCGGTCTAGCAGTTTCCCACTAGGCTATCACCTTTATAAATAAACATATAAAAAACCAGGTTAAAAGTAGCACTAGTAGCTAATAGCATCGGTGTTTTCCATAGTCTTTTTTCATTGCCGGAGATAGTTAATTAGTCTAAAAGCTTTGCCTTTGTTCTTAATACTCGATGTTGTTTAGTCGTAATTGCATATTCAGGCTATTGCAGTAGTTATATATATTACCTCTATCTTTCGGTACATAGTAGATATTTAAAAGACTAATTAGTCGATTATTAGAACTGTCTGAACTCAAAACAATAAGTTTTAGAATTTAGATTTATATTATTAGATGTGGTTTGCGTAATTTCGTAGCCTGGGGTTCGAACTTAATCTTATTCATTAAGTGAAATCAGACGTTAGCGCGGACGAATTCGCGGGTCTCTTACTTATATAATTTTAGAAATAAATTTTCTTTTTCTTCAATAATAATACAGTTGCTGCACTAGAAATAATTTTTGTATCGCGGTCTCCCGCGATTTTTCGGCTTTACGAATATTCGAACAACGGACACACAACACTCAGATTTTAAATAACCATTTGACTTGACGCTGAAATTTTTGCTATTGCACAATTAAAATATAATTCTAATGAATATTATAAATGCGAAAGTAAGTTCCTTTGTTACGCTTTCACGCTAAAGCCTACTCCACCACATATATCATGAGATTTCGCATACACGTTGTCAGGGGTACAGAGACGCACTCAATGATCGTTAAACGATTAGTGAGGTTAAGCAACGTTGGGTGCGGTCAGTCTATAGATGGGTGACCGCTTAGTGGTATTTCATCTGAGCGTGTCCGTGCTTCGGAGGGCACGTAAAAAGTCAGTTGCCAAATTGACAGCAGTCTTTAAGCCATGTCAGAGGCCTACGGGCGGCTTGAACAACTCTTGACAACAGTTTGGCCACTAACCATACGAAAAGAAGAAGAAGAAGGGGTAGAAAAATAATAATTATAATAACCATTTATTTCAAGCAAGATTACACAATTGTTACATTTATTATGATAGGCGGCGACTAGGCGCAGCCTGTATCGTGGCTATCAAAGAATACGATTGACTTATGCCTAGAACTTAACTATTATAAAAATATGAAAATACATAATAAATAGTTCGCTGAATATGTGTGTGTGTGTGTGTGTATGTGTGTTTGTGTGTATGGATGTAGGATATAGCATACCTTTTATCAAAAAAAAATACTGTTAATACACTAACCTAACCTACATTAAAGCCGCGCGCAAAATATTACAATTCAGAAAGGCAAATCGCAATAATTAGTTGCCCTGGTCTATATATAAAAACAATCAATGTTTTCCTTTTACTTTTATACAATATGAAATTTATACTACCAGCCAAATTTCGTCTAGACGTTAGGTATCAGTAATAGAACCCATTTTTCAAAAAGAAAGTATAATATTAATAAAATATAATTAAAACATTTTTTAAAACAAACATTAATTTAGCGTGGTCACCGAGTCAACGTAAACACATGATTCTTTAACAATGCATTGAATGAAAGCGGGGTGGCGCGCGGGGTGCGAGAAGGGCACAGCTGCAACACAAATGTCACAAATCGTAAATTTCGTTTAGTCGCGTGCGCACTTGTGACGCAATCGCTTACTTCCGTGTTTACTTTTCCCGCGCACGCCGCCGCCCTATCTTTTGACAATGTATTCAAACCGCGAGTACTACGAAATGGTGCGTTGTTACATTTTGAGTGGAGAAAGTTTAAATGGTGCTCAAAGACTTTACGAAGAACAAAGTGTTCCTCGCCTCCGTAATCAAGGACACGTAAATCCAACAGTGCCAAATCGTGAAACGATTTTAGCTGCTAATCAACGGCTGTTAGACTACGGCCAATTTACTACACCTTCGCATGCCCAAGGACGCGGCAGGCAGAGACTGCCTGTAGAAGTCGAAGACGAAATCTTCGATTTCTATGAACGCAAACCTCGTGCAAGTACACGAGACGCAGCCCGGCGCTTCGGCGTGAGTCAGTATGCGGTTTGGAAACTACTGAACACTACCGGCATGCACCCTTATCACTTTCGGAAGGTCCAAGCATTAAATGATGAGGATGCTATGCCTCGTCGAAGATTTTGTGAGTGGCTAATTGCACATCCAAATGCTGACATTTTATGGACGGATGAGGCACTCTTTACTAGAGCCGGGCTATACAATCAGCATAACGAACATTGGTGGTCGTTTCGTAATCCGCACACGATAAGGGAGACCTATCACCAAGTACGATTCAGTGCAAACGTATGGGCTGGCATTATAGGCAATAAAATATTGGGTCCATATTTTATTGAGGGACGTCTCACCGGAGGCACATACTTGGACATGTTGCGACATGTCATAGAAGATTTTATGGACGATGTGCCTATAGTTAATTATCGTGAGTTTTACTACCAACACGACGGTGCACCACCACATTATGCCACCTCTGTTCGTGAATACCTTAACACGGAATACGGCAGTCGCTGGATCGGTCGTGGGGGTCCTGTTCCATGGCCGCCGCGTTCCCCGGACCTTACGCCGTGTGACTTTTTTTTATGGGGTGAAATAAAAAGACGTGTGTATGTGGAGGAGGCTGAAAGTCTCGAGGCTTTAAAAGAACAGATAAACCGTGCATTTGACGAAGTGAAAAATAACACTACAGTGCTAAATAAGCTAAAAAACAATGTGCAAAAGCGAGCAAGACTGTGCCTAGAGAGAAACGGATTGCATTTTGAAAATTTATTGAAGTACAGCTGAAGATGTGGTAAGTGGATTTTAGTTGTACGCCTCAACCAAAAACCTAAGCTGATTACATTTATTTTAAAACGCATAAATCCAACTATTCTACTTTATACTTTTGTTTTACGTATTTACGATTTTTATGTTGTGCCTAATGAATAATTCAATAAATACTTATTAGCCCTTACGTCGAATAGTATCTTGTGCAATCTCCAGCTAATGAAATAATAAAGAGTAGGTTTGAAATTGATTATGTTATCACTGATATACCGCCGGCCGCGCCGGCGACGGCGGGGCGCGGGGCGCGCGGGGTGTCTTGCCGCCTAACGCGTAGTGCATGTACCGCGCGTGGTGTCCATAATCATAGAAGTTTTTAAGACAACTTTGTAGTGGCTGAATTCATTAATTTTGTACTACTTAGCATAAAAATAAAAAATACGTGTCTCATTATTTTACTCAAAGATTATTATATTAAAGTTTAGACGGTGACTAAAAAATCAGGTTGTATAAGTTCCAGGCTGGTGCGACGCGTTTGCGTCGACGTTGAATGGGTAAACAATAATACAAAACGAGCAAGAGGCGTCACACCGGGGCATCCGACATCGGTGTCCGGCCTCCACGGTCAGCGGTGTGACGTGCTTATACTGTGCTTTTATATAGATTTATCTGTGCACTAGATATTTTATATATTGCCCACGGCTTCGCTCATGTTTATACAGATTTTGGTAAAATTTCTACCTCTCACGAACTGTACTTTTTCTGAATGAAAGGTTTTCTATACCCCTGGAAAAGTGCATGCGAAATTTCAAGATGATCGGTTGAGTAATTGAGGCGTTCAAGCGTAACAAACAAATAAACAAACACACGTTCACTTTTATAATATTATTAGATTTAGCCCGCTGTTTCGCTCGCGTAAATGTTGTTTATGTACATTTCTTTTCGTCGGGAACAGTACTTTTCTGGATGGACGATATATCCTTTTCTGTGCTCCAGATAATGTTTATGCAAAGCTTCATGATGATCGGTCTAGTAGTTAAGCCTAAAAGAGTAACAAACAAACTCACTTTTACATTTATAATATTAGGATTACGAAGTTAGGATATACATATATTTTTATAATTATATTCTATACTATGTTACTAGTACTATACTATATATGTATATACTAATATATAAGTAGTAAGGATTTTATATGTAAACTATTTATGATGATAGCAATTGTATGGGGAAGTTTCTGAAAGAATTGTCATTGTCTTTTACTAAACTTATGTGTAACAGGTTCTAATTTAGCAGGATCTGAGTTAAAATAGCAAAATCTAATTTACATTTTGTAAGCTTCCCCATATTAGTTCAAATAAACAGGCTCTGTTGACTTACTAGTTTATTTCCACTTTAGCTTATACTAGCTCGAGCTCAAGGAATGAACTTGAAAAAGTCATGGAACAGCTAGCTAAATAAAACATACACTATACAATGCAAACTAATATTATAAATGCGAAAGTGAGTATGTTCGTTTGTTACACCTTTACGCCGTAACTACTCGACCGATCATCATGAAATTTCGCATACACGCTGTCAGGAAAACAGAACGGAAATAGGGTACCTTTCATAAAAAAAAAGGTGCTGTTACTAATCTAACCTAACCTATATTAACGCGAGCGAAGCCTGCGCTCCTTTTTATATAAGACTATATATATATATATATATATGTCTTATGTCACTTATATATGGGGCGCACTGAAATTTTTGCACTTCTGGCTTCTAAGAAATATTTGAATTTGGAATGTTATATGTATTTTTTTAATCATTACAACCTATGTAATAATTTAAAATAAAATTGGCCGGCCTTTTTTATCACACATTAAAGTGCGCAAAGAAAATGGAATAAACTTGAAAAGATTTTAGTGATGATTTTTTATGATTTTAAAACTGCTTTCTCTTTCGCTAGACTGTGCCGCTCGTCTTCAAAATGCTTTTAGCAAGTAAGCACCTCATTTAAGCACCGTGAGGCGATGCTTCGCTGAATTTAAATGGGGTCAAATTTTTTTGAATGACATATTCGTGGAGGCCTACTTTTAACTGACACCAACGAAAATAATGTAGCTACTGTTAAGCGGCTAACTAAATAAAACCGACAGATCACCTATAAGACGATTCGAGGACTATTGGGGATTACTATGAGCCAAATTTAGAAAATTTTACGTGAGTAATTATGTCGCCGGATCCCTCATAAACTGATGGCGAAGCAGAAGCGGGCTCGCGTCGAATGACGCTCAGAGATGTTACTGAAGTACGACCACGGTCATTCAAATGCTGTTTATGACATTGTCACAGAAATGAAACATGGACTTATTGTTACAACAAACAGCAGCCTTGTGAATGGGTGTTTAAAAGTAAGACCAAACCAACAAAATAGAGGCAGGCGAGAAACGTGGGTAAAAAAACAATCGCGTTTTTTTCTCGTCTACGGGTCGCATCTGCACAATTCCACTTGAGAATCAAGAGAATGTTAATGCCGAGTAGTACTCTACCATTTGTTTATCCAGAGTGTTCGATAAAGTTCGCGAAAGACAACCAAGAACCACACCATGACAACGCTCCTTCGCACACGGCCAACAAAACAAAGTCATTTTCAGTTTCCGAAAAAGTAGAACTCGTCAAATAGCTAGCCTAGCACACTGTGATTTCTAAAAATAAAATAAAATAAATAATAATAAATAATAATAATAAATAATAATACCTCTCATAAAATCAAAGATTTGATGAGAGGTTAAACTTTTACCAACTCCGAAGAGGCAGTGATGGCGTTCAATGAGCACGTAAAAAACATGCGGTCAGATCTGTGGTCCTCATGTTTTTAAAAATGGTTCGATCGAATGAAAATCTGTAAATTGGAAATGTAAAAGAGAGTACTTTGAAAAAAGCAGCAATTGCCAAATGGGGAGACCAACAGACTGCAATGCAGAGAGTCTCGGGTTCGAACCCACGTCGTGCACCTCTGACTTTCGGAAGTTATATGACTTTTCGAAATTATGTGCGTATTGATTGAAAATTATCGCCTGCTTCGTGCCTCGGAGAGCACGTTAAGCCGTCGGTCCCGGCTGCCATGAACATCTATGGCAGTCGTTATTGGGAAGTCAGTACCCTATAATATCCTGGCACTGGTCTAGCCTTAGGGTATCGTTAACCTTCGGCTTGCGGAGGTCAGGTGGCAGCCGCTCCATGTAAAAACTGATATCTAGTCAAATCCGGTTAGTCTAGAAAAGCCGACCCCATGTGAGTTGGGAATAAAAAAGGCTAGCGAGAAGGAGAAGAAGTACTTTGAAAAACAATAAACATAATATTTTGGTTATAACGTGTTTTTTTATAAGTAACGCACAACTTTCATTATGGCCTACGTACATAACATATTTTATGTATTCTGCCTTTCTTGCGTAAATAATTATTGATACCAAATCGCTTCCTCTACTAATAATTCGAAACATGTATTGTGTAGCAATTTAGGAACATGCCTTCATATTTTTGTTCTAAAAATATTTGTAAGGGTTCAAATGCTATCTACATTTTCACAGTTATTCGTGAAATGTGGCCTCTAAACCGACGAGTGGGCAATCCAAGCGTATCAATAATAGTTTGGCATGATTTTAATGGGTTTTGTGGTTTTTATTAAATTGTATGAACTCGTATATCTTTTGTGCTTGTTCAACTAGATTTGAAATCAATATAGCCCGTTTGTTATGTGTAATGTCAGCGAATATATCAGGCAACGTAACGGGTGTAGGTTAGAAACTTACAACGATTTTAGTATTATCAGCAATACGCGTTTTAATGATAATTTTTTTATTTGATTGTATGGATAGCGTAATCGTTTAAGTGACCACCATGACAGTTCTACTGCGCCGAGTTTTGTGGGTTTGATTCCGACACGGGGCAAAAAACTGTGTAATTCATAAATGGTTGTTCTGAGTCTGGGTGTTCCGTGTGCCCTCTGTTTATTTATATATTTATCTGGAGATGGCTTGTAAATACAATTTTAATTGTTGCGATTTTATTTTATTTGTTTCCCAACAATTGTTAATATTTAATGATATTTTAAACTAGGTATATATAAAGAAGCAAAGTATTAAGTTTAAAATAATATTTATTTATACATTATCCAATTAAGTTTCCTCTAACAAAATATAATACATTTAAATAGGAATAGTCAAAAGTTGAAAGCGAATTAATATGATATTGGCATTTGTTAAAGGTATAACTAGATACAATAGTAATAAACAATTAATTAGACTTTAATGCTGTTTTAATTTAATAATGTTACTATCAAAGTAATGACACACATAATACGTGGTTTTTCAAAATTGTTTGTACACGAGAGATACGATAAGATTTTATGTTAGATAGGTATTATTGAACAATTTAGCTTTAAACTGAGATCAATAGAAGAGGTCACGTTTAGGTCGTTTGCGGGCAATAATAACGTAATTATTTGTTATTCTCTGGATAGAATAACAATGTAACCAGTACTGAGGTTACTAAAAGCAACTATAACTAAGTCTATTGTCATATTTTTTTACTGGTAACAGTGAACAGGACCAGCTAAAAATTAGTGCTGTGTTGTTATGCTCAGCGTATATTGAGTTGAATCGTTTTCCGCTCTTTTTGGCTATGTTTAATTTTATTCAGTATAACTAGTCAAATATAAACACTTGGTTTATGTTAAAAAAGAAATAAATACTTTATTTAACTAAAAACACAAATTGAGTACAGTCTTGTTGAGCAGTTGACAAAAGAATGACTTAAATTATCCTAGATACATTAGTTTATATGCGGTTAAATCTTAGACATGTGTGCTGTCCGTGTGAGATCCCACGGGTGCGTGTTTACTTGGTTCAAGTGACAGGATCAATTAACTTAGTATTACGTCACCTTTAAGTTTATGGTCATTATTTATGTCACGGTTTATTTAAATTTAAGATCAAGTACTGTTGCTAAGTGCGGTGACGTAATGCGTTCTTATCTTACTCACGGGAACGTGGGTCCGCTTATCTAACTATACAGTTAAACCGACACATACTAAACATCTATGTGAAACAAAATAAATGGGTTACATTTTATTTAGACTGCAAGAATGGCGTATTTGTTTAAGTAGTCAATCGCCTCATTACTGCCTCTGACCCGAGAGTTGTGGGTTCAATCACACGAAAAAAAATGTAATTCACAAATAGTTGTTCTGAATCTGGGTGTCGTTTGTGACTATTGTTTGAATGTAAAGTTGTCCGTGACACTGAAATTATTTCTAGTGCAGTGCAGTTGTCTTTTTATAAAAAGCAGAATGAGAAAAGAGAATAGTTTCAAATAAAATTTCAAGTACTCCATTAAGTACCTAAAGTTTTATTTGGATCTGTTCGACGTGTGCGTTAACCGTAAATTGACGCACTTCTACAAGCCACCTTGAAATGAACACTGTAGTTAAAAATCGTATGCAAACCGTATAAAATATGGTTTATTGAAATAATTTACCGTAGCGCTGTAACAAATGCTCGTGAATATTAATATAATACAGAATAAAGTAGCTCTAAAATTTATGAAATAAATGCACTATTTCTACTCTTTTCTTCTATTTACTATTTGTAAATATACTGCTTCTAATGGGAGGGAAATATTGTGCCAGAATTTATAGACAAAGTGCAACGGTAGAGATGACATTTAATTTCATGAATTCGGTTATGTTCGCTTAAAGTATTATGTCTATATATTAATACGTGGAGCAAAAACTTTATACCCCTTTTTACGAAAATTGCGCAGTTGGAGGAGTATGAAATTTGGCACAGTTAAAGTTTATATGGAGAAGGACGGACGATTCTTAATATTTGTATGAAATATACATTTGAAATACATTAAATTAATGAAAAAGCACTACACGCACACAACCATGCATTTGACACACACAGTCGAATCGCGTTCGTAGTATTTCGACATTGTTCCTGTGACGTCGTACAATTCTTTGTAACTATGGTTACCTATATCTTATTTATATGTAATAGAAAAAAACAGAAAACAAAGTAGCAAGTTTAGGAATTTTGGTCGAATTTTGACCACTAGGCGACCGCTAGTTTTGGATAATTATCCCAAATAATATTATAAATGCTAATGTGACTTTGTTGCACTTTCACACCTTAACTACTCGACCGATCATCATGGAATTTTGGCTACACGTTGTCAGGGGTCCAGAAGAGGACATAGAGTACCTTTAATCCAGAAAAAGTATTGTTTCCAAACGAGCGAAGCTGCGGGCAAAAGCTAGTTGAAAACAATAATAATTTAACGCATTTAACATTTAAGCTTATTTATTTATATTTTATCTTTTATTGCTACTTTCGTGGCTCTAGCGTAAGTGGCGGCCAGCCAAAGCAAAAGTCAAACAAATAACATTTATAGGTGCGTATATTTTCGGATAAGCCCACGCAGCGAAATTTTGTTTATTTATGCAACCCTGTGCACAATAGAATGTGGCTGTAATCATTGTTTATTATTGACAGCCATGGAAACTATTTGTAAACCGTATATATTTATTAAACTGCACGAATGGCAGAATGGTTTAAATGGTAGTTTTGTCCTGAGCAACAAGGGAATTCGTCTTTATAGTTTATATTACAGTCAATAATGAACAATTATTAAAAATCAATGAAAATTATTTGCAATGCGAATATATTTGTAAAACTGCATGTTCTTAAAGCACTACGGCATTGTTTGCTGTAATGGCGTAATTGTTTAAGTGGTCATCTTGTAACTGCCTATGCGCCGAATGTTGTGGGTGCGAATCCCACACGGGACAAAACTTCGTGTGATGCACCCTCTTTTGTTCCGAGTCTCAGTGTTCTTGGTGTCCATTGTTTGAATGTTTGTAAAGTCCCCCGCGACACAGTAATTATTTTTAGTGCGGGAGTTATCCTTTTGTAAAAATAATACAGAAACCTTGCAACTGCTCCGATTATAGTAGGTTCAATCCTCACACGAAAAAATTGGGAGATGAGGAAAAAGATAATTTAAGAACCAATATTACATCAAAACCCAGTGTATTGCAGCACAGTAATGTATATCCTATGATCGTAGTCAGTAATTGTTTTGCGTTGCTTACATAACGTGCTTTTTCTTGCTTCAACATTTTTTAAACTTTTATGTTACGGTTTTGCTCATTAATCGGTATTGTACGGTTCTTGAAAGATACTCTACTTTTTATTTTCTCTTCGACCAACTATGTAAAACTTCGTTCGTTATTTCCTTGTTAAAACATTTATCTGGTTTACGAAGGGGTAGGGAGAGACAAGGGATTTCCACTTGCTGTGATTCTTGTGTTCCTTTCTTTATTAACTCTTATTGTATTCTTCATGAATGCTTCTCAATTTAGGTTTTGCTTATTATATCGGGATGAATCTGCTCTATTGGGTTTTCTATCAAGAAACGTTTAGTAGCAGCACGGAGTTTAGCACTATGTCCGTTAGATAGCGAAAGGCTTGCCTCTTTTACGTGAGACCTTTGGGTCCTTATATATTATATATACTAAACCAGTAATAGCAACATTTCGTGGGAAATACTTACACTTTTACTATGGCTGTCGAAATGTGGTTGTAATGCAACACTGTCTACTCTTTCGGAAATACAGGCGTGCGGCTATATATGTATGAATGTATATTCATTTTTTGACTAATCCTACCGCACTCTCACCGTCGTAATACCAGTGTAGCCAGGTTCAAAAGTGATCACCATAGAAAACATCAAGTTTCGACACTCGTACTCGTACATTTGATATAAATATTTAAAAAGATCAGCACCATGGATTCGTATCCATGGTGCTTGTAATGTTCTTATATTAAGGAGCATAATTTTTGTGATATTTATTCCAATCCTAACTTAATATTATAGAAGAGGACATATCCAGGAGAAAGGAACTGTTACCGCAGAAAATATTTTTTTTACGAAATCTACTTTAACGCGAGTGAAGTCGCGGGCAAGTGCTAGTAATAAATTTGTCAGAAAAGTCTGAACGGACGAAAATTCTTATTACTTGACACATTTATATGTGTAATCATATTTTAAATGTCCTATCGTTGTTCTTACTATTCAAAGGTATAATATATAACAGTACTTTGTACACTTCTGTTTTGCAATTGTAACGCTATGTGATAGGTCATAACTTATCTCGAAGCAGAAAATTCATATCCAAGTTTAGATCGATCAATAGAATATATCAGTAGGTGCTATATCAATCTTCGAGAAAATGTATACGAGTTTCTTGGAAGTAAACTTTACATCTTTTCCAGGGTAACAGATTGAAGCAGGGTACTGGAAAGGAATTCTTTTTCTTGTCCTAAACTTGTTATGAAAAGTTATTTTTTATGTTTATTTGGAACTTTTTCCTCGCTGGTGCCGACATTTTAGTGCTTAAATATATATGTGCGATCGTGAGGTCCCAGTTTCGATACTCGGGTCTTGACCCGAAATCAATATGGTCTAAAATGCATGTATAAATATATTTCCTTACCTTTACGGGGCTATAAAGGCGTGAGTATATGTGTTTATTTTATAATAGCTTTGTAAAGATTAGGCCGCTTCTCAGAGCCTTGCAACATCATTCAATTATGCAAATGAGACGCTAAGTATATAATTTTTATTTTATTTGATAATATCACCCTTATAAATTGTCACTTTTTAAATTAATCTTCAAGGCTTTTGTGTTAAGTATATAATTTTTATTTTATTTGATAATATCACCCTTATAAATTGTCACTTTTTAAATTAATCTTCAAGGCTTTTGTGTGTCTTTAGTTATAGATAGATATTTTCTACTGAATTGAGTAAGCTTAGGAATAGTAATATCAATGACAATAGCACTCTCATGTGACTCTCCAGTCAATTAGGCCTATCAAAGTAATCGAAGTAAAAGTGGCTCGAGCACTTTTAAAGGCCATTCCCGAACGGCCATAAAAACAATCCTTTGGATCCGTTATCGAACTTTCTAGATATCAGTAGGTACAGAGGCAACGACTTTAACAATTGTATTGCTGAACTTACATAAGCACCAAAATAACAGCCTCGGTGCAAATACAATTGAACATATTATAAATCACATTTTTCAATTTAACATACGTTGCCGGAATAAAATGGTCGTAAACAGAAAAAAGTGCCTTAATAGTGTAGCTTTTGCAACATATTTTCCAGGAGAAATCTTTATACAAAAATGCACTATAGCTTTTTGCACGTAAGGTTTTAAATTGTTTGACAGGGTTTTGTATTAAATAATACTTGTTCTCTTGACGGTGCTTGGGTACAGCCTTTCGATTTTTTCTATGGTACACTTACCGGTTTGTTGTATTAATGCGTATAAAGGTCCATGTACATATTTTTAGAAGCATTTTCTTAATGGATGGGGTTATACACATTGTGAGCTGCATACAATTTTGTAGGTATATATTTTAATCCTTGAGAGCTTTTTGTTAAGAGTTTAACTAGAATCGTTTTTTAGTTTGATATTTAAGGGTTTTAGGTTCTTGTTGTAATAATATTTTGCCAAACAAATATGCATATAGAACGTAATGAGAGTGATCGAAAAAAGAGCCATAAAAGTTTCTATGCATAAACTGCAAGTGGTGCTTTCGAGGATTATATAATAGGATAATAAATATTCACACACTTGTTTCTCAGAGGTATAAGCACCGCTCCGAAATACATATATGTAAACTGTTCTACTGTAGAAGGTTTATGCTTTTTAATAGGAACACAATAAAACACATAATAGGTAGCACTGGGCAGTATAACCTAACTGAAGCATTAAGCGGTATCAAAAGATACATACGTACTTATGATCGCATCATGACCGCATTAGCTTTCGTTTCTTATTATAAAAAACATCAACATAAATGTAGAAAAATAATTAAAGGTCATACTAATCATCATACTGCAAGAGCGCACTCTAGTCTGCGCTTAGCGGATATACTTGAGATACAATAATAATACATAACTCTCAAATGTAGATGTTGCTTTGTGATATTTTCCTTAACTATTTGAGCGACCAATAATTAAGCTTTTAATAAGCACGTAGCTGTAAAGGTCTGATGTGAAGTATTTGAATTTGATATCCCTGCGTGGTAGTCTAATGGTCTTCCCACTAGGCTATTATGCTGTGTATATGTCGCAGGCAATTTGTATGATGCCGCGTTTTACAAACAGCGTCGTCTGTTTAAAAACACTCGCTGTTTTAAAATATGCCGAAGGCAAAATGTAAATTGCCTGGTCACTTAACGCCCCGAGTCCCGACTCTTAGCACTTCGACTTGGATAGGTTAGGTTAGAAGGCGGAGGCGGGCGCTCTGCTCCCGCCGTAGCTTTCGTGGTTATTTTTTTTATGACCACCCAGTAATAGGAGCCTCGACAATTGAACGAGAGACTTTAAACGGACGACGGAATCATACAAATTGCCTGCGACATATATATGTTGATTATGTTGTCTATAACAATCTATTAATCCATTTCTATTGTGATAATATTGGTACACTGTCTTGTTCTAACTAAAACCTCCTGCTGTTCTAAAAGGCCAATAATACAAATTTTAAGCTACGTATGTTGTAAATAAGATTACGGCACGCCTGATGGTAGTTTGTCACCGTATCAATGATCACCTGCAAGACCAGGGGAATCATTCAATTACACCTGTTGATAGTCTTCGGACAAAGAATTACAGATAAGATGCAAGGTAAGGTTTGGAAGAGGTAGGTATGAGAGCTACCAGAACTCTTACTGATTTGTCGAAACCGGTCGTATTCTAGTTTTTGTATTAATAAGACAATTGTGAACAATTTCCACGTAGTTACATGGAAACGGTTCAGAATTGCCTTTAATAGGCTTTAATTTATAATATTAGTTAGGATGTATATACATAGTTGTTTATACATCCTAACTAATATTAAAAATGCGAATGTGAGTTTATTTATTTGTTACGCTTACACGCCTTAACTACTCAACCGATCATCATGAAATTTCGCATACACTTTTTCAGGGTATCAGAAATCGACATAGGGTCCCTTTCATCCAGAAAAAGTACTGTAACTTACCTAATCTAACTTACATTTACGCGAGCGAACTTGCAGACAAAATCTAGTATAGCTATATTCCCAGGGATATAACTATATCACGGCTTCAACAATCTTACTGCGACATATGTTTATATGTATGATACATCATAACTATGTAGATCGTATACCAATTAATTGAGATATTATTCAAAGCATATCTTGTTTATGAGACAAGCTTTGTAAATAAATAATTTAGTTTCCAACTATTATCATATCATGTCAGAACTTTGAAGCAGATGAAACTTACATGCATGTTTTATTCAAATGTAATTATAATTCTAAAATCGTCGTAATATGTGCACTCTAGCAAAATTCAATCATTAATTAAATTAAACTAATTTTTGCGGCTGCATGGATGGTATATTGGTTTAAGTTGCCGCCTCGGAATTGCCACTATGTTAAATGTTGTGGATTCAATCCCCGAGATAAACATTTATGTGATTTAGAAACAAATAATTGTTCCAAGTCTGGGTATGCTATAGGTTCGTTGTTTGAATAAAAATAATAATAATAATAATATTCTACCACATACACACAACACCATGTAGCCCAAACTAAGCAGAGCTTGTACTGTGAATGAGTGTAAAGTCTTTTGTGTTACTAGTGTTCAAGTTGTCTTCTAAAAAAATTAAATCGCCCCGTGGTCAAATTCGACCATAATCATTAAAGAAATTTTAGTAAAACATATGTTACCTATCTATATAAAATATACCTGTATTAATTATTTTTATTAGTTTCACTAATTCTCAATAGCGATTACACAGAAAAGAAAATCGGTTGTCAAACAGAGGAGAAAATGATAGCGAACTGTCGTGTCTTAACCTATTTATATACCTTCGCATTTGAACGTCAAGAAAGAGACGAAACATCGGGAAGCGAGTTAATATAGATAGTTAATTATATTATCTTGTAGGTATAATACAATAAAATCCGTATAAAGTATGATTTAAAGGTGTAACAGTCGCTTAATCGTAAGACAATATTATTAAAACATAAATAACAGCCAGCCGTAGTAAATTGCCAAACTGGTAAGCTTTTGAACGTGTCTATAGCCAAATATTAGCCGCAGTAGGTGATTAATAGCAACATTAAATAACTGTGTTATAGTTACCAATGCGGTATGTTTTTAGCTAAATATATTGTGTTCAATCACTTGGACAACGCCAGACCTCCGGGGATTAAAAAATGCCTTTTCCATTATATCTCCATTTCGGTTATTGAAGGATTATAAGTTTAACAAAGACGTGTTGAATCCGACACTGGTAACATGCACAATTTATATGGATCGCGTCAATGACAGACGCGACTCATTAAAAGAAAAATATGTATACTCATATAGGTCACAAAGTAACAATTATGATATGAACGTCAAAGTTACACTTATTAATGTGAATGAATTTACATTTACCGGTTGCCAGTACCAAAGCAAGGGCGTTGTACCAATGAAAAGAACTGAAAAGAAAAGAAGAAACTCACGGCTGTTTTTTTCAATCGCCATGTTTACAATATTGTTTGTTTTACAAATCTGTTCTGCAATCATTGATCCAAATTGTTGTGCTTTTAGCATTCGCAACTGTGCATGGTAGATTGCAATGCTCTAGCCTCTAATACTTCGCATCTTATCATAATATTATGTATAAAGCTGGCAAAATACATGCGTGACTCATTTTTGAGTAACATAGTCTCATGCTTATATTCTTGAAGGGGCCAGCAGCGGTGTATAACACCTAGATTTCGCCACTAACACTTCAGGCATATTACACTGTTTAACCATGAAGTATAAAGCCAGGTAACTGCATCCGTGGCGCAGTGGTTGTGAATGCGACTGCTGTGCATGAGATCTCGAGATCGCGGGTTCGAATCCCGGGTCGGGCCGAGAAAAGTTATTGGGTTTTTCTGTCCTTGGGTGTTTCTGTAATTTCAATAGCAGCCCAGCGTTATGAAGTTGGCGGTGTTAGACACACCCTTGCCTCGGAAAGCACGTAAAGCCGTTGGTCCTGCGCCTGATCTCTCTCCGGTCGTGTCGGATTACCGTCCCATCGGATCATGAGAGTTAGGGAACAGAGAGTGCACTTGTGTTTGCGCACACACTTGTGCACTGGAATATCAATTAAGACTAGCCGGCGTGACCGAAATGCGATCTGGAAGATATTATAAAGCCAGGTACTATTTTTTAAACGTGAGCAAATAAATTCTAGCTCATAAAGCTGGAAAAGAACGGTTGGTGCTAATTAAAAATCTAATTAGACTACTGGCTGCATGGATGGCATTGTAGTTTAGGTGGTCGGTTTTTCACTGCTAATGCTCGAAGTGTGTATTTGTGTTCACAAATAGTTGTTTCGAGTCTAGATGTTCTTTTATGTTACTTTTTTTATTTGTGTGCATGAACATGGATGTTTGTCTTGGTCTAGATGGGCTAGATGGTGTTGTGTGTATGTGATAGAATATTATATATTATTATTATATATTATTTTATGAAACGAATCATCGATATAGAATCTTTTGTAACCGAGTCTCGTACAGTCCAGTTCATATTGATAATGCATGCAAGTGTTACTGGATATTGTATTGGAATACGATACGGCCTCGATGGCGTAGTAGTAAGTGTAACCGACTGCCACGCCTGAGGTCGCGGGTTCGATTCCCGCACAAGACAAATATTTGTGTGCATGAACATGGATGTTTGTCTTGGTCTGGGTGTTTCTATGTATAATATGTATCTATTTACAAAAAAAAAAGAAAGTATATATGTATGTTTATCCATTGTCTAGAACCCATAGTACAAGCTCTGCTTAGTTTGGGCTAGATAGTGTTGTGTGTATGTGGTAGAATATTATTAATATTATTATTATAATATGGAAGGACATTAGATGGTTTCATCTTTGATTTTATCGAGTGCCTTGAAAATGGTCTATGTCATTGATTTTCAATAGCAATGTCTCATGTCTATATTTCATATAGTTTTTGAGCTTACGTAATGAGGGTTAAGAATCATGCATGCATCATCATAAAAAACGTGATTTGAATTACACTTTAATCAAATTACAATCCTAATCCACCACTGGGCAATCACTAGCTTTGGTATATTTTAAGGCGGTTTTTAGGTGGACAATTTAAAAGGTGTTCTCTATATCCGTTCTTTGACCGTTTGTTAAGGTACATTGACATCAATAACATTGCGGCAGCTGTCTTTAAAAGAAAACAAGCTTTTGAATGAAAACTTAATTAAAATAATTAAAATGCAATATAAGTTTTCTATGTGTGGGTGTGAAAGTTGGGCATGGCAAAAGAAGCATGAGAGCAGAATAAATGCTATAGTAATGAGAGCGCTAAGAAACATATGTGATGGGACTCTGAAAGATAGAATAAGGAATAATGTGATTAGCGAGAGATGCGGCATGAAAGTGGATATAGTGACAAGAATAGAAAAGGGTATGTTAAGCTGGTTTGGGCATGTAGAAAGAATGGACGAGAAAAGACTGACTAAGAAAGTTTATAAGGTTAGTGTGAATGGAACAGTCGCAAGAGGAAGAAGGCGAACTTTTCTCGATCAGAACGGAGACGTTCTGGACAAAGCTGGCCTTTGTTAAGAGAACCTTAAACCGACGAGCGTGTATGAGAAATGTGATGAAAGTGAATGAAGCGGAGAAGTGTTTAAGGATCGTAGCAAATGGAAATCCGTAGTCTCTGCCTACTCCTCTGGGAAACAGGCGTAAATCTATCTATGTATGTTTACGAAATAATGTTAAGTTTGATATAATATTGGTGGCAATTCTGTTGTCACAAAATTCTCTTATCTTAGCTAAAAATCTCTAAAATTTAGTTAAGACCTGTCAAACAACATTTCGTATTCTGAAATCGCTAAAAGTGACAGATCTAAACTTATTTTAGTGAGACAGGATTAAAATTGGTTTAGTTACTCAATTTAGTCCTTTCTGCATTCTGCTGTACGGCTTATACGTCAAAAATGATCTAAAATTAGAAATGTCAAACTAATATTAGATGACATCTGAAAACATGATACGAAGTTTAGTGTTCCTAGAGATTTAGTAGCTGAGGCTTAAATAGTGGAATTTATAAATATATGAAGAGCCGTAAAAGTTCTGTCAATTATGCCATTAACCTTGGAGCCACCAAAAGTGAGGCATGTGACCTTTGAAAGGAAGGAATATCCCTACTAAACATATTTGTATCACCTGAAACGCCTGATTAAGGATCACCAGAGGTGATCTGAAAGCCTTCAAACTATATGTCAGACTCAGATATGCCGGAGCATGGAGAACATGATCAGGTGGAGATACACGGACGGAACTAATTTGGGTTTTTTGTTCCTGGATTTGGGATTGGATTGCCGCAACACCTGAACGCAGAAGAAATTGACGAGTGCCTGCGACAATACCTAGTCCTATTTAAAATTCTATTAAATAAAAAAAAAACTGGTTCATAAGCATTCTGTGTCAATCATTATACCTATTAAATTTAATTAAATACATAAAATATAATATTTTATAAGGATTATCCCACAGCTTTCTTTATTTCTTGCATTATCACACATTTTAATAAAACATCATTTATGTCTTATAATTTGTATGATTACAACTCAATGATTAAAATTGTATATACTGTAAATACTTGTATTTAATGTAAATGTATAGTGGCATGCCACTATTCATTTTATTTACATTTCTTAGTATAATAGGTTTAAAGAACCTACTGTGTAATTCAATTTATGGGCTCTTCTATTTCATTGCCGGCTAAAAAAATTTTGATATTAGGCTCAAACCGATGTCTCCAACAAGTTAAGCTTCTCAGGTACAAGTAACAAATCGGCACCATAATAATATATTGAATGTAAGCCAAGTATGAGTCAAACAAAAAGTACCTACAGAAACTAACATTTACCCTGCCCTTTGTGATTTGTGCCACTGATTAATAAATATGTATATTAAATGTTAACCTACACCAATGTACTTCTTGTTTTCTTTATGCAATATCTTTACTAAAATATTATAATTTGGTACATTTTCATAATTATTATAGATTACAGTGATTGAGTTTCTATGAAACATTCTTTTGGAGTGATAGGTATGGGTAGAAGAGAATAGAATAGAAATTCTATTTCACTTTATTTCCAACTGCTACTTCCTTTATTAGTTTATATCATTCATCATTCAGCAATAGGAAATTGATAGTAATGAAAAAGGAAAGGTACTTGAAAAGTCTTTATTTGATAAGTGCATCTTGTAAATTTACTAAAGCACAGGCTGTAGTAATAACTAAGTCCAGAACCCTTAATAATTTAAGTTAATAATCGAGTGCATCTTCTGATGTTGCTGTAGACACAGTAAACTTAATTGTTGATACACATTTACACCAATCTGAACCATTTTACTTCTGTAGTGTGTAACATGAACTTGAATAGCTTTATGTTCCTGATGTGGCACAGCCGGTACTGCTTTATCATAAAATGTCCCTTCAGGAGGAGGCAAGACATGAAGGCTTCTTTTCTTCAATCAGTATATCTAAAAATAAAATGATAAAGAATATTTAGATAGGTACTTCCCCAATATTAGCTAAATTAGAAACATTACATAGGTAGTAAATGAAAGTAGGGATAATTAGTAGAATATACCTGTACCTTGATTGAACGAAGACGTTGAAGGGTCAACAGAATATATTTCTTCTAGAAGCGATAACTTTTGTCGTTTAGTCCGGCACAATACACCAACGATGATTGCTGTATACATTGAACATCATAACAATATAATAAAATTATTCTATTTTCCATACAAAATCTACATGTTTACTGCTTCAGCGACGTCACAGAAACAAACGTCAAGACGGAACAGCGTTTTCATGCGTTCATAAAAAAATTGGTTAAACGTATTTATTTTAAAACTTTTAACTACGTACTTATTAAAATAAATTGTCATTTTTAACGACTTATTTGAGGATAAGGTACTCTTAAAAAAGTAATACAAAATTAATGCAAATAGCATAATTTAAAAAAAAAAATGATAGTCTGCCAGATACATTCTCTGTTGTGCAGTATTTACTTAACTTAGAACGACTAAAATACAATTTTACTTACCGTTTATTATTTATGAAGTGTTCACAAACAATTACACGCATTTAACAAAAATAAAAGTATTATTTTAAAAGGGTTTTTTTCATTAACTCGCTAAAGAATGAATGTTCTTTATATTTATGTAGTTTAAATATGGGTAACACCGCCTCAATTCAATTTAGGATTGTCAAACTCGAATTAGGTGCTGTCTAAACGAATTGTAAATTTAGTTCGATGGAACAGCAGAATGCCCTACGCGATATCTCTTAGCTAAAATTAGAGAATTTTTCTCTAATTTTAGCTAAGAGAAAATTACAACAGAATTGGCACCATTGTCTTCTATTTACGCGAATGTTATTCATTGAAATTAAACTACTATATACGGATTTTATCGCGTTGTTTATTTAGCACTGTATTACAAAACGAGACGGGGATTTCTGGGCCTGACTGCTTTAAGTTAAGATATGGTTTAAAAAAAGCGTTGTATTTTTCTATTGTAAAATATAAAAAATTAGCTTAATTCACAATCTGGAAGACGAGAAATCTTAAAAATAAGTTTATGTCACTAATAAAATAGGATATCGATTACTATAATCGATTAATGTGAATGTATTAAATAAAAAAACATAAAATCACTTGCACCAGATGATTGATTCAATCAAAGTAAATGTATTTAACAATAATTAACATAATGTCAACAGTTAAAAATATCGAAATACTAACTTGATGAAAATAAATCTGTAAATTGATTCTCGTTTACAGATCGATTTATTACCTGTGTTTGTCAACTGTATTTTTAATCTGTGCTAACAGTGACAGCTACCTGACTCTGAATCTATGATCACTCGTCTCATATCGTTTACTGCGTGTGCGTTTTGAGTGTGTTTCCAGTTTTTTTATATACATATTCCCCAACCAGTGCTTTCTTTCTACGGACTTCTGATCTTGCTTAACCTGTACGACCCTTGCTATCTTAACGGACACGGATAAACTCGTTTACTCGTCTGAATTTGGCCCGTTATTTTGGATTTTACGTCCTGCTTATCGATTGGATATTGACACCATGGATCGCTGTGTGAATTGTGGTATAGCGACTAGTCGCTGTAATACACTGGGGCGACGAGCTTTAGATGATGAAACGACACTGTCAGTGATTCGTCAATGGCGTGCACCAGAACCTGTAAGTACAACCTTTTGTTTGTTGGCTACCCAGCGTCTCTCACTATAGGTTCCTTCCTATGTTTTCCATAACCATTATGCAGGAGCAACACTAATGCTTAACGTCGTTTTTTAACGCGTTATTGGATACCTACTAAACATCGATTTTGAGAGGTTGATTTTCCATAAATCCTTTCTTAGTGGCGGCTTCATTATAAAAGAAACCTACCTACTGTAAAAAATCATGCTTGTTGCTACAATAGTTGACTCTGCTTGTTAATAAGTGTTCCTAAACACGTTAATAATTATCGGCATTAAACCTAAGTGTGGCCCCTGCATTATACTTACAAATAAAGTATAGTATATATACTTAAACTTAGTATAATAGTCGTATGAAGATTATTTACATGTAAAAACAACTAAAAACCTAAACTGACTGTATATTTTGCACTAATCATGATTCTTTTATTTAAATTCTTTTCTCATCTTTCAGGTAAACAGCAGTGACTATATTTGCCAAGCTTGTTGGGATTTGGCTCAACAACCATCTGTTGATGAACCACAACAACTTGGCCCCCGTAGTGTATGTCTCCGCTGTGGTCGTTCTCTTGCATCATGAGTCAGCCATCTACCACCTGCGCACTTCTTAGATGATATTCTGATTATAATTGAAGATGAATAAAAGATAATTATTATTAAAAAGCGATTTTTATTTTTAAACATCACATCCTTGTCTTCCCTATATTTTAATCTATTTGTGAGTTTCCTAATATCCTCCCACTCAATACAATACAATAAATACTACAATTTATATAGTAAATAACTGTCTAGTAAAACAAAGTAGCAAGCGCAGCTCAAAAATCAGTTGTTTAGTATAGATTGTTGTCAACTTGTTGCATAACCTCACTTTTACTAAATCTCTTATAGCTCTGCTCTCAGATTGCCAAAATCCGCAGAATTTTCAGAGATGGTTTGATAATATATAAGCTCTAAATTCATTCAACTTTCATCCTTTTACATTCAGGCCCAAGAATGTATGAAAGCGTATCCGTCTCCTTTGAAAATATTATACTACTACTACTATTGATTTTATTTTACTAATTTATAAGCTAATAAAATTATTTAAACTATTAAATCTATTTATTTTTGGTTTACACTTTCCCCCACGTTTCGGTTGCTTTCCAGCAGCCATGGTCACGGGGAGACTAAGATGGTAGTTGTCTCAATGTTCCAGTGTAGTTATTTCAAAGTACCCGAACATAATTTAATTATTGGTGTTTCTAATTACGCAGAATGAGCTCAAAGTATCATGAAGTCTAGCTGTGGTTGGTTTCTTCTTGGGTTTGACTATTTGAAGTACTGGATCCCAAGCTGGTGGTACATTCCAACCATCTTCTCTATTGAAATTGGGATGTTTTTTGATTTCAATAGCCTCGCGAAGCATCCTTGGTAGGAATCGGTGTTCTTTAGCGAGAATCTGTGGTTTGTCAAATCTCAGGTAGTGGTTGGTCCCCTGTTGTACATGTTCACACACAGCAGACTTCAACGAGCGTTTGTGTTTTACGTCAGCTATGTGTTCTTTTATGCCTCTAATTCCATAGTAAATTAGATGTTGTTATTAATTGAAACTATGGAATTAGAGGCAAATAATTCATTAGCATTCTTAGATGTACTTGTCATCAGGAATCCTGATCATACTTTGAGCCACACTGTGTATAGGAAAAAGACCCATACAAATAGGTACTTAAACGGTGAATCTCACCACCATCCTAAACAGTTAGCTACCGTGGGAATGTCTTTGTTTCAGAGAGCCCACGGGATCTGTGACAAGAAACACCTGGACGCCGAGCTTCAACATGTCAAGCAAGTACTGCAAGACAACAAGCTCCAACAGCCGCGCCGCTGTCACAGATCCCGAGAAAAGCCAGCCACCGTCAAGCGCCAGCCTGCTATACTGCCTTATGTAAGGGGTGTCACTGACAAGATTGGCTACATCTTGAAGCGAGCTTCAATCAACACATACTTCAAGCCGCCAACGAAGATAAGTAAATTTTTACCATCCGTCAAGTGCCAATTACCTTTACAAGATGCAAGGGTCTATAAAATAGATTGTGACTGCGGACTCTCATACATTGGTCAAACCAAGAGAAGCATAGGCACCCGCATAAAAGAACACATAGCTGACGTAAAACACAAACGCTCGTTGAAGTCTGCTGTGTTTGAACATGTACAACAGGGGACCAACCACTACCTGAGATTTGACAAACCACAGATTCTCGCTAAAGAACACCGATTCCTACCAAGGATGCTTCGCGAGGCTATTGAAATCAAAAAACATCCCAATTTCAATAGAGAAGATGGTTGGAATGTACCACCAGCTTGGGATCCAGTACTTCAAATAGTCAAACCCAAGAAGAAACAAACCATAGCTAGACTTCATGATACTTTGAGCTCATTTTGCGTAAATAGAAACACCAATAATTAAATTATGTTCGGGTACTTTGAAATAACTACACTGGAACATTGAGACAACTACCATCTTAGTCTCCCCGTGACCATGGCTGCTGGAAAGCAACCGAAACGTGGGGGAAAGTGTAAACCAAAAATAAATAGATTTAATAGTTTAAATAATTTTATTAGCTTATAAATTAGTAAAATAAAATCAATAGTAGTAGTAGTGTAATATTTTCAAAATTTTGTAATACAGTGCTAAATAAACAACGCGATAAAATCCGTATATAGTAGTTTAATTTTAAGTTTGATAGTCAAATTTGTTTAATCTGAAGGTGGAGACCGCAGCGGTGAGTTCGTTTAACTATTCCCCAGACAACCACAGCGTTGTGTGTGCGTTGAATGTTTATATTGCATATTTATTCAGAGCTTATTTTTATACTCGGTTTCGTTGTGGAGAACACACGGGTTGTTAGGTAAGATACACAAAGATAGAAAGAAACAGACTATAGCTGTTTTAAAGGGTCGGCAGAGATAAAGGATTTGCACTGGATGTAAACTTGCCCATCTCTCTCGCTTCATTCTTGATACTCTTTTGTTAAGATTATCTCTTACAAGGTTGACCAATGACCTGGTAAGGGTCACGGGAAGCTCTTGGATGCAGGTGTGTGGCCTAAGACCGGTCTGTGTGTAAACCTTGAGGGAGCCCTATGTCCAGAAGTGGACGTCTTTCGACTGAAATGATGCACTAATGTTAGAATGTCTCACCAGACCCTTCCCTCTACAGACTACTCAAGTTTATGATATATGATATATAGCGTTCTCTCTTTCCCACCTGTTAGGTATATAAGGATGAGCCGCTGTACCTTCCAGTGCCCGAAAGCACCTTCAGGGACCAGTTATAGACAGGTCATGTCCCCAAATCTTAAGACCCAGTTCTCTTAAGCGAGCTACCTTGTGCCCAAGTGGCACTACCTATTGTCCAGATAGGTGCCGGAGCAATAAAGCCACTCACCACTCGCGAACTTTGAGAGTTGCTAACGATATCCTCGCTGAGGCCGACGGAGAAGCCGCCTTCCATATTTCCAGTATGGTGCCGGCACCTGTAAGGCATGCTCACTTCCCAACGTACATCCATACTTCTGCCCTTTTTTGTGGCCTATAAGCCGAGTATTGCTCTAGTCACCTAGCTATGACTCTTACTTGCTGAGCAGGCAAGCGCCTGAGATGCATCGTGGCAGTGAAACCACACTGCCACTTCGCTAAAGACAACCCCGTGCCTCGCGCGACCAACTGGTTCGCACTAGCCGCGCATGATGCCGACGCTCGAACGCCACGTGCTTGCCGAACAACAAACATACCGTCCTCTGCTGCTATCCACATAGCCACTACGAGTCCAACATCAATGTCAGGCAGCGCTCACTCTAATCAGCGGCCCATAGAACACGCCTATCGAGATCCTAAGGGGGAGACCCGTAGTTCTCTCACCGAAACCCTATCTACTCGGGTGCTTAAGATAGGGAATCACCAGTCTATGATTGTCGGTGAGATATTTAGGATACATACAAAGTCTCACGCGTATATATCAGAAGGAGTAGCCAGAGGTTCACCATTGACTCCTTATCTCGCCTATTATTACCCCTAATATGGATGTAATTCATTACACCCATATTTTGTCAATCGGCCATAGCCTTAGACTTCATGCTGATGCTGAGATGTCTTGACACAAAAAGCCAAAAATATTTTGAGTGACCCGAGAATATAAGCTAACACCTCATGCTATCGCATTAACTTCGCCTCTGAGGTAACCATAGAAAATTAAAAGACGGATTAACCAATAGAATTACCTTCGTTCTACAAAATATCGCAACTCAACAATCTTCCAATCAACTAACCTTGTTTCTGTGCTGTCTGTGGGAATCCATTGCGAAGGATAAGTCCATACGCTGGGAGCAAAGTGACTCCTTGTAAAATATCCACGAAGCACCCTGGTGTTACAAGTTTCCATAAGTGCTTGTTATCAAGCGACAATAATACTTGCTCACCACCACATTATGATAAAAAGTATATTTTGTTGAACAATGTATGTGTTTGTAGGGAATACTTTGGCTCCGACCTGAAAACCTCTAGAGAGTTTTTGACATTTACTTTTAATTAAATGTCTAGATAATACATTGGTAACTTTCTTTTGTTTACCAATATGCACAAGGGAACTCTGGTGTTAGAGAAATATATGAAAAGCATTTTTTTTATTCAGGTTTTCAAACAGGGCATCGCTGTGGCAAAAGGTGAAATGGTCACACTGGACTTAGATTTACTTGTTGCTTCTGAGACTAGCTGGACAGCAAACCCCAGTAAAATTTCGCCAGACCGGGTATCGAACCCAAGACCTTATGCACAGTATTTCGAATTCATTGTCGTTACCCACTGATAAATAATACGACATAATATATATTAACGTTTGCATATTAATTATTTACCTGACATACTAGTACTGCACAAGTCCAGTGCCTGGAGAGGCTGGTAATCTGTTATATAGGTCTCCCAGTCTCTCACATAGTTGCGAATATGGATATGTCTAGATTAAGTTTATTTTGTACAATTTCTTATTATGTGCCTATGTGAAAGAGTAACAAGAAACTATTATTTAAATAATAACTATAATAATGAGCTCTAGACCCAATTTTGGTTTCAGCGACCAATCTTACTGGAGCCTGGCCATCTGGCCACGAGAGATGTTATAGAGCACAAGTGTGTGCGCAAACACAAGGACACTCTCTGTTCCCTAACTCTCATGCTCCGATGCGACGGCAATCCAAACGACCAGAGATCAGGCGCAGAACCAACGGCTTTACGTGCTTTTCGAGGCTTATCTAATACCCAGTTTAATACAGCTACCAAACTCTAATACACCCTATCCCATACATCCCATATCTTAGAGTAGAGATCTCATACAAAATACCAACAAACGTCTGAATATGTTACTAAATACAGTATTAAAGTAAACACGTGCGCTTGTTCCACTTCATTAGTTCGGATGAGCTTATTACTGACGCCATTGAAAGCTGCAAGGCTAATTATATGCAAGTATGTTTTGCAGCAGATTCTTGTGTAGCGCGATATACAGTCAAAAGGGATCGCGAGCTTGTTGGGAGTACAATAGATTTTAGTAAATAGTAATCTTTTAAAATACTTAGATATATATCAGCATGTCTTTATCCTCGAAATGGCAGCTAGAGGTATATTCTAACTATATTTCGCCAGATATGGTTTCAGGTCCCACATAACAGAGGCAACGGCAGTATATCGCATAGTTTTAGATTCCGTACTAAGAATACCTTGACAGAAAAGTAACGGTTTGCACGACTTCTAACTCTAGAGCGCATACAGAGTTACATTCAATACAGCTGCGTCATTAAGCGAGAACTAAACTAATAAATAGATAAAATTTATATCATTAAGAAGAAAATTTGCATATTTTGCTTAGCAGCCGTCTTAACATCTGCAATCTAAATTAAGCGAAACTGCAACAAGCTTTGTTCTTACTACATGTGGCATTCGTTTATGTATAGCTTCAATTCGCAGAGGGCTTAACAAGCATTAAAGCAATGGACACAAATAACACCCAGATTCAGAAGACTCATTTAGTAGTAGAGCCTCGCTGATTTCAGCATGAATGGGCCGGCTCGACTGCGGAAGGACTACCCTCTTCCAGAATATCAACGTGATATAGTAATATTCCTACTGTTGTGTTTCGTTCGGTGAGTGAGAGTGCCGGAGGCCCAATCACCTACTTTCCCCCTTCCCGCTCCTTCTCCTTCCCACTTCCTTTTTCTCTTCTTCCTTTCCTAAAGGGTTGGCAATGCGCAAGTAATGACTTTGGTGTTGCAGGCGTCCATAGGCTACGATGACCACTTACCATCAGATCGGCCATATGCTTGCTTGCCATCTTAGCTGTAAAAGAAAAAATATGCATGGTCGTCTTTGGAGACTGCAGATAAAAGTAACCAGCGTGCGGTGACGATGACGTGAGTTTCACGCTTTTTGTTCACCCAAAAAGTACACATATATACACAGTATATACATATATAGCTAATGGAAAGCGTTCAGTAACGATGACGCGAGTTCCATTATTTTTGTTCACCCAAAAAGCACTCAACGCGCCTAAAGAAGTTTTCAATTCAAAAATATTGAATGGTTTTCGTCGCGGTTCATGCTGAGCTAAATCCTAACTAATATTATAAATGCGAATGTGAGTTTGTTTGTTACGATCTCGTGCCTTAACTACTCAACCGATCATCATGAAGTTTCGCATATACATTGGTAGGGGAACAAAAAAAGACAGGGTAACTTTCAATCAGGCAAATGTACTGTTAATAACTTTTTTCCTTTTTATTTACGTGCGGTAATGCATTGACGCATACCCCTTCGCGGGGACGGGCGGAGGGATTATGTCAGACTCACCGGGGTAAAAGAAAGATGTTGAAAAGATAATGTACCTCCCGGAATAACGATTAAACCTACCACGGTGTCCCTCGACAAAACCGCTATCGATGGTGCCGCGCGAATGCCACCGAGGTTTCGGCCCGTCGTATGAAACGGCAGGCCACTACACGAAGAGACCTACCCAAAGGCACTCACTCTCTTTAAACCCCACTGTCCCCCCCCTAGAGGAGAGACGAACTCGAAACAGAGGCGCGCGTGGGAACACGCACGCACGCCTCTCGGACCTGGTGTTGAACGAATGGCGGGCAGGCCCACAAAGCCTACCACCCCCAGGTCAAATCTCAGGGCGGCTGGAGGTCGTCTCGCGCCCTCCGGCGCCCGGTTCTGCGCTTGGGGAGAGGGTTTAAGTGATCCCTCTCCCGCTCCGCCGCCTCTTTGATGGAAATCACTTCCTTATAGAAGGAGGCGACGGCGTTCCGCGACCTCTTACTCCGAACCATAGACTGAACTACGGCCGGGAGCCAGAGGGCAACCGATCCGGCTGCCCCAATCAACTCACGGCGCTGCGATGCCCAGTTGGGGCAAACCGCCAAAGTGTGCAGCGCCGTATCCTCAACAACGTCACGGCAGTCGCCGCTGTGGTGACAACCGGGCGTCTCTTACCGGCGTATACGACACAGGAACTGGCCAAAACAACCGCGGCAAGTCAATACCTGTGTCAGTCGGAAGGTGAGAGCGCCATGCCGCCTCTCCAGCCACTCCTCAAACACGGGACTTACAGCCATGATCGTGACGTGCTCGGCACTGGGGTGCACAAGTCGCTCCTTCCACTTCTCCACTAGGACCTGGTGGAGCTCGAATCTTGCCGCCTCGACAGCGGGAAGAGCCGGTCCTTCGCCCCGAGCGAGCGCCTCCTGGCGCCAACGATAGCGCGACGCCAGGAACACCGCTTCCAGGTCCCATGGCATCGATCCGGCGAGGAGACTCGCAGCCTCGAATGAGATCGTGCGGTAACCTATTATCAACCTGACGGCCATGGCGCGCTGTGGCGCACGAAATTGTTAATAAACTTTTTTCTTTTTTTTTGGTACCTAGGAAAAATGCTTGATGCACTACCCGCCGGCTAGGGGACGGCACCGGCGGGGCGTGTGGGACTCACCAGCCAAGCGCTGGTATACCCACTAAATAACCTGGGGTGTTCCCTCTCTCACCTAATGGGAGGGGGGCCCAGTTGGGAGCTTAAAAGAGTCATCCATAGCAGGCCCCCCAGTGTGGGTGTCGGCCGGGTCAATTGGACCCAACCACCTCTCGTCCCCAGGGGAGACCCTGACCGCTCTCCTCTTTCGACGTTAGAAGGCGCGCGGGAGCACCACGCGCGCCCTCTCGGGGCTTTTAATTTACGGGTGGCAGGGTCCCCTGAGGCCTCGCCACCCGGAGCCCCTAGGTGGGGCAGGAGAGCGACATAAGCGCGTCTCCTGCGCCCCCTCCTCCCGCGGCGATTTTGTAAATGCGAATGTGAATTTGCTTGTTTGTTACGTTTGCACGCCTTAACTACTTAACCGATAATCGTCAAATTTCACATACACGTTGGTAGGGGAACAAAAAAGGATATAAGGCACCTTTCATCCAGGCAAAAAGTACTGTTTCAAGGGATGGAAATTTATTGACAAAATTTACATTAATGCGAGTGAAGACGTTGGCAAAATCTAGTTCTGTATAAAGTTAAATTTTAATCTGCAACATTGATGTTACCGTAGAACTATTACTTTCGTCATCCAAACCGGTAATGTGTCCCTTTAAAAAGCCGGTGTTACTAAGACTAATCCCAGCATGTTCATGAATGCAGTCTTAATTACCGTGTAATGAGGCACGGTATCTTTAGCGACAGAATATTATTACGAGAGTAAACACTAAGAATGCCTTTGAAGACTAAATTAGGGAGATAATTTGTGTAATATACCTACTATTAGGAACCTTATTAGATTCTGACCTTTAGCTTCTGCTTGTTAGTAACTAAATCAGTATGTTAGGTAAATGTTTTGTTGTTCTACTGAAGTACATTTAGGTCGATATTTTTCATATTCATCTGTGTTACTTTGTGACCTTTACGAATTTTTATTTTGACTAGGCCCGGTTTCTATTTTTAAGAAACTAGTTGTTTTAGTTACAGGCAGTTGAATTTTGGCATATTTTCCATAGAATACGTATCAAAAATTAAATATCCGTATGTAAGTAAAGCGACATGTTTTTGGATATAGGAACCAGCTGTGGGTAAAGCGATGTCTAGTGTGGGGATTTGTAGTAATTCTTTCTATTATTTATTATATAAGTGAATGATATAAAAATATTTTTTTGTTTACATTTATATTAGTTGAAATATTGTGTATATGTATTTTCTTCATATTATTATTTCTTCAGATCTCGATATGTCTCTGTTTTAAAAGTAAGTCTGTTTTAAGAGACATATCGAGATCTGAAGAATTTGGCATCGGACCGAGAAAGATGGAAATTGCTAAACTAACAAGTGCATAGCACTTAAATATTAGATGGATAGTTTTATTCCGTTACTGGTCATTTACATATAGAGTGTGACATTAAGGTATGGTTATGTTTTTTAAGCCTTGTAAACGATTTAGGCCCGGGTCCTATATCAAGAAACAAGTCGTAGTTAGAGACATTTAAATTATGACGTACTAGATTTTGCCTGCGGCTTAGCTCGCGTAAATATAGGTGAGGTTACGTTAGTAACAGTCCTTTTTTTGCATGAAATGTACCCTATGTCCATTTTTGTTACCCTGACAGCGTATATGCGAAATTTTTAATGATCGATCGTGCAGTTAAAGCGTAAAAGCGTAACAAATAAATGTGGGTTACATTTGCAATTATAACATTAGTTAGGATTTTTCATAGATTATGTGTCAAATTAACCTTCCATAGGTAAAATGACTCGTTTCTTGACATAGAAACCGGGCTTTTGTGAATATCATATAAAAGAAGCTCAAGAATATAAATATCGACTAACGTCTGTTTCCCAGGAAGGTGGGCAGAGCGTACAAATTTCAGGAATGCAGAACGGGAATAAACGCGAACATGCTCAGTATTTACATATCTTTTTCAAAGGCTTTGGCTTTTCGGTCAACTTGCATGCTGACCCTTTGTGTTCTGTTATATAAATTGTGCAACGTGAAGGTATAAAAAAGATTTTTGCCTATTACGATCCTGGCATATAGAATTTTGCATTGTATACTTTTTACATTATTCATACACGCTCGGTGAAAAAAAAAACACGTGAAATTAATGACCTATAGTAATATGTATTACTCAATTTCGTTACGGTTCATATGTGTTACTATGTGACATAAGGCGCTCATAGCCAGTTGCACTCACTGATCGGTAAACGATTAGCGAGGTTAAGGAACGTTGGTTGCGGTCAGTCTAGAGATGGGTGAGCGCTTAGTGGTATTTTATCTGAGCGTCTCCGTGCTTCGGAGGGCACGTAAAAAGTCGGTCCCGGTTATTGCCAAATTGACAGCAGTCGTTAAGCCATGTCAGAGGCCTATGGGCGGCTTGAACAACTCTTGACAACAGGTTGGCGACTAACCACACGAAAAAGAAAAGAAAGAAAGAAAGAATAACTGCAAAAATTTTTTTTTCGTTGATGAAAATTTAAATATTACGTAAAATGACGAATTAAAAGAGGTATATGTGTGAAAATATGTGGGTGCACGAGTGTGTCAGTAGTTTGAATGGTTACGTTTTCGTTTTAATGTGCTGTGTACTAGGGTCGATTGCCGATGGATAAGAAATTTGTGATCTATAATATACAATTGTTACAAGCCTGGGTATCCGCTGTGTAAGTGTTTGTAAAGTACAAAAAAGAGGCTTTAGGACAGACAATATAGAGCCAATATATATTATTAAGAAAAGCATATATTTAACTGTCGCGGTAGCGGTAGCGAATGCAATGTGTTATTGATATTTTATGTTAGGAAACTGGCAATAGAAACATAAGAATCTTTAACTGTATTTGGTAGTCTGCTATAGGCTCGCCTTCAATTTGTGGAAAACTGATAACTGGCAAATCTGAGTATAATATAACTGATATAAACTATGTATGCATATTTATTATTATAACTTATTGGAGAAGTTTAAGACTCCCAACAGATAATAATTCAAACACCGACGCTTCGTTTCTTTAATGTAATTGGTTAGATGTTATAAATCATCTTCAATGATTCTAAGTAAGTCATAATTATTATCTAATTAAACATGACTGTACAACTATTAGGCCTTGTTTACATAATTGAATTACATATGTACAAGCCAAGACATATTTAATTATATTATGAAATATGGCTATGTATGTATATGTCTGTATGTTTCTAGTACATTTTAAGTAAGTAACTAACTATTTGTTGCGTTTCTATTATGACTATGTATATTATGTAAGTATTTACAAAAAGAAAAAAGTACATATGAATGTTTATCCATTGTCTAGTACCCATAGTACAAGCTCTGCTTAGTTTGGGCTAGAAGTTTAGTTTAGTTAGTTTGGTGTTGTCGCTGCCTCCTTAATTCGGCATGATAGATATGTGTGTGATAAAATATATTGCATGACATGTCTATAGTGTCATGCTATTGTTACTTGATGGGTTCGACGGATAAGAATATAAAACAATATTACCGACTAAAAGTTTTATTCTAGCACAATTCAATTTAAAAACCAACAAACACTGTACTACACTTTTTCACTATAACTGCTTCAAACTAGTAGTATTTTCGCTTCCGTTCGCTTCGATGAATACTTGACCGCTTACGATTTTAAACTGACTCGGCGGTGCGCGTGCGCTCTATTTATACGGCGGTAAAGCGTTTCTGGGCTTTTCTAGAAAAGCCATACCCGGTATGTAATAGTACGATGATTCAAAAATGTGCCAGCGTTCTCTCTACTCGACTCGTACCGACAACAACGTAGTTCTGTAAGATGTCAATAGATGGTGCTGTAATAAATTATTAGAAGGGACTGCCGGGTCTTCCCCACAGTTCCGTCAGATGGCACTAGCCGTAACACTATTATTATGAGATATTAGTAACCTATACGTCGTTCCTTTTTAAACTGTCAATTGTTTAAATGTCAGACATAATTAAAAACCCGCCGGTGTGCCCCTGCGTTATGTTATGTTATGGTTACATGCAATTTTGATTACAAATCAATACTAGTATTTTATTTCACCCCCTCCAGGTGGCCTAGAATGTTAGGTGTGGGTTTACGTCGACAGTGTTATGGGTAGAATTCGAACCCTAAGACATCTCGATCGCAAGTCCAACATCTTATCCATTGGGCTACCGTAGCTTACAGCTTGCTTGTATTTGCATTTTGGCAGTGTTGGCAACTCGTTATGCGGTATTTCATTACGATTATATGTGATGCTTGTTTGCTAATTTCGGGGTATAATACAAAATGTAGAAAGGTAGTGGAAATAAAAAAATAAAAAAATATAAGAGATCCTTTTAGCGTAAGAATAATAATAGCGACAGGTATAAATTAATATCAAGGAGGGCTATGAGGCTAGGGATGATCAAACCCATATTTTAAGGTTTCATGTCGATATTATGTAAGACTGCAGGTCTAATTGAAAATAATCGTAAATAAAGCACAGTTTTATTCAATTCTATGCTAATGTTGTAAATTTTTGCTAAGCTGGAATGCTTGTGTTAGTAGTGGATTTATGAAGGTATAGCAATGTGTGAGATTCGAGCCCACGACTTTTCGATCACAAGTCCAATGCATTGGGATAAGAATCCCAACCTACGTCTGCCCTGTGACCCATAAACTACCTGAAGAACGAACCAACAAGCACGTTCCTATTTATAATATTAATTAGATTTCCAGTCTCCAAGTATTTCCAAACATAAAACTTCACCCAGGAGACACGACTCACTCATTTCATTATAAACGAAAACAAACGTTGCTACATTTTGTCTGCACCTACAAACAATATAATTTTAACCAGTAGGTCTACTATGAAACGTAAATATCGAAGTTTCGAGCCGAATTTTCGTGGTATTTGTACTATAAAATACATTTTGAACGCACTAAGTCATATCATGAAGTGGTTCGAACAATAGAGTAATGTCTAATTCACGAAAGAAATCTGGAGAAATTTCATAGTAGTCACAGTTCCCTCACCATACTTATATTGCACGATAGGTGGACACTATTTCGTGTAAAATAAGTATGGTGAGGGCATTAAGATGATTAAACTCACGCATTAGAAAGTGGACAATTTTAAATAATATGAGAGCGTGTAAATTATTACAAAGGAAAAAGACAATCCATGAGGCAAGACTTCAACCTACGACCTCGGCAAACGATGTCATCGCTTTACCATCTAACTGAAATTTTGCCGCTGTGTTTTGTATCTAAGGCGATGATTTTATGTCTCATCTATCGTATAGTTATTTCGTAGATTTATGCGATATACCTCTTGATATTTATAATTCACATGTCACGTAGGCATTATGTGACAACCATCCATAAAATAATCATATTTAAACAAGTTACGGTTATTAGGGCACATCTATGTTTGAAAGTTTTGATAATAGTCAATTCGGCTCGAAGTTTCGGATAGACAATTCTATAGTAGTCCCACAGCAACGAGCATAACCAAACATAAACCGACACTCTAAAAACAGAATTATTATTTACAAAGGAATTTAGTAAAACCCGTACACTCATTAGACGTAATTAAACTGTTGGGGTGTGGTAGTCTTGTATTTTTACACGTTCGCTACGATACTAATGGGCGGTCTTCTTTGAATATTTATGCAATTAACGCTCGAGTGAATGAAATTAAGAGGCTTAGTTCAAAATGAATGAAGTGAAAATGGAACGAATAAAAATGCTGGTGAAAGGCTGTAGTAACAACTATTACTATGGCCGCTATAAATATCGTTTGGATGAGTCTACCTATTGAGCCTGGGCCTCAGTTCGGAATAAGATAGATTTCAACGTTACGCATACTCTTTTTGGGCTATTTTGGAATATTCAAATGGTCGTTATAAAAATAAGTTATTACTACAAGAACAATTGTATAACAGAAAAGTAATGAACAGTGGATACATTTTTCACCTTACGCCCATTTGAATGTAGCGAAAAGGCCAAGCCACATATTTTGACTAAGGTGTAGAGTTTGTGAAGTTAGGCATTGTAGAGTTAGGGCGTGTAGAGTTAGAAGCTTGGCTCTACATAAGATCTGATAACTTTTTGACAGTGCGAGTCATATGGTCTCGTCACGTCGTGGCAACATTTTACATGAAAATGTTTTTAGTGGGATTTCATCTCGTTTTGAAAGTCAAACAAAATTTAAATTTAAAACATTTTTTTGTTCTTGTACGTCATATTTTTTATTTATTTATAATAACAGCGAGTCCCTATAAAAATGTTCAAACCTCTAGCGTCAAAATTGCGGCAGTCTCATACAAACTTCCATCCTCTAGTTTAAGGGGTTAGGGGATAAAAGTAACAAGTTTTATAATTTTTTTGTTGTTTATGTACTAATACTAGCGTACATACCAAATTTCAGTTTTCTAGGACATTAGGAAATACCCTAAGAATTTTGGTGATCATCAGTGAGTGAGTGACGAAATCAGGGTTTTTTAGATATCAATAAAATCTAAAGTATAAGAGCTATGCAATTAAAACTTTATATGTTTAATAAGTCTGCTATTGACAACATATTTCGAGAATTTTGATTATCTAGTATAATCCAAACTCAAGTTATAAGGGTTCAAAAAATCGACGGAGCGCTTCGAGAAAAGGTAAGTAGTGCCCTTGTGCTTCGCTTGACTCGTCTTGGCGAGCTTCAATTTCTTGCAGTCGTTTTTGCATGATGCGCGTATATACCGAACAACAGATAGACAAAAATTCTTAAATATTTCTTTCGTCTCCTATGTACAAAAATCAATCAGTTACAATTATATTTTATGTATGGATTATGATGATGTCCTCCTCGACGTATCCGTCGACAGGGACATCCTGGCTATCTTCTGTCATGTGCCCGGATGTGACTAGCAAGTGCAAACTTAGCCTTGACGCAGCGGTTGCAGTCTACACGGTACAGATGTCCTGCAGCGTCGTATAATTAAATTCAATGTATATAATTCGCGTAAAAAGAAGACAATATTATTAATGAACTATGGCAACCGCTTACCTATTATTACGCGTTGATTTCTGCTTGACCGTTTAAGCGAACGATAATTACCTATTTAAAACGTGCTTAACTAACTTTTATTATCGATAAAACTAGAGCCGAGATCAATTTTGAGACCTCTGCGTGGCAGAATGGTCTTCCACTAGGCTGTTTGCAATATTATATTATATACTGGTCCTTTAGTAAACTGACCATTTAAAACGATGCGCCAACCGCATAGTAAAGTTCAGTTCTCAATGTATACATACGTAAGTTAATTAAAAACCTGGATGAAAATTAACTGAAATGATGAATAATTAAAAAGGTATTAACTGCTCCAATATACCTTCGATTATATAACTCAAACATTTTTGTAATGAGAAACATTCTGATATTGTTTGTTTTAGTTGGTGGTTAACGAATCGCGGTCTTCGTGTTGGTATGCTGTAACCACCGTTCATAAATATGGTGGTTTTCTTTCGGATGGCGTAGTGGTTAGTGTAACCGACTGCCACGCCTGAGGTCGAACATTTGTGTGCATGGACATGGATGTTTCTCTTGGTCTGGGTGTTCCTATGTATAATATGTATGTATTTCCAAAAAAAAGTATATATGTATGTTTATCCATTATCTAGTACCCATAGTACAAGCTCTGTTTAGTTTGGGCTAAATGGTGTTGGTGTTGGTTGAATATTTTTATTCCATTCATTAAGTAATTATGTGATAAATTTAACAAAAGTTGGTTTGTTTATCTTTTCATCAGATTGGATGGAAATGGACTATATAATGCATGTACGGTGCAAAGACGCACATTTTCATTAACACTAAAAATAACATAAATTATAAACATAACTTTAAATTTTTGTAGATCAATAAAAAATATTTTGTTACATTAAATTTAATATGTAGGTCCCGAAATTCAGCGAAAATTTTTCTGAATAATATGGAAATCTGGGTGCATTACACCTATGCCTAAGGTTTGAGAATATATGTGTTTGCATGTAATACTAATCATTTAGGTCGTTGCATAAAATTTAAACAGTGGCTGGGGTCTGTGAATGATGCCATTTTAGCAACTTCATGACAAATTATAGATAAGAAGAGATAAGAACGTTCACATTCATTTGCATGTGTATGTAGCAATAGCAGCACTGAACAGAATTTAATACAAATATGTATAAGAATCCTTATTATAAATACGACTGTGAGTTTGTATTTTGCATTTTCATGCCTTAGATACTACCGATCATCATGAAATTTCGCATAATCGCATACACTTTGTCAGGGGAACAGAAATAGACATAGGTTGCCCGTCATCCAGAAAAAAATACTGTAACTAACCTATATTTACTCAAGTGAAGCCACGGGCAAAATATAGTAACTAATATTATAAATGCGAATGTGAGTTTGATTGTTTGTTACGTTTTCACGCCTTAACTATTCGAACAATTCGAAGAAACATGAAATTTCGAATATTCGTTGTCACCGTTACAGAAAAGGACATAGGGTATTTTGTCCAGAAAAATACTGTTGCTGAGGAATAGCAATTTATTGAAAAATCTAGATAACCACCAGTGAAGCCGCGGGAAAAACTAGTATTATTGTAAATATAATTTCTAAAATCTAAATAGGTACATACGTGAGCAATATAAGCTTGGCACTACTGTAATAATTTATTATTACTAAGATACAAATGCAACTAATCCTTTACCAACCGCCTTACTTGCAGGAACAATTGTTAATGCATTCGTAGTTTTCTTGTTAACCTCCCCAACTAAGCTAATTTAAGTTACGCTAAAACTGGATTTAACACAATAGTTGAACAAATCTACGGGATTACTTGGACAAGAAGTTCTATTCTAATGAACTATCTAAACTGTCTCAATATTCTGTTGACTTTAGTGTGATCTACTTCTTGTATGAGATGAAATTTCTGTTGTTATGAAATTGACTAGTTTATCTCTACGGACTCCAAACTCTAGGAGGTGGGCGTTAATAGCTGTGACGTAGTTACTAACTAATGCAGATATCATCATGCACTATTGTAAACTGTAATACAGTATAAGATAAAGGCCGAAGCTATACTGGTACGATGTGTTGGCAACTACGTGACAACAACAACTCATCTATACTAATATTATAAGGAGGAAACATTTTATTGTTTGTTTTTTTATAAGAGCAAAACTCAATAAAGTTTAAAAACTATAACCCGACTACGTACGTACATTCATTAAAATCGGTTCAGTAGTTTAGGCGCTACGGTGGAAGATACAAACATACATAAACAGGCTGCCAAAATCATTGCCCTTCTTTTTCGAGTAAAAACTACACAATTGATTTTAAAATTTATTTATTTCTTTGAGAGTTCTCAGCAAGTAACATAGGCTAGATATTATTTTAAAAAATGTACTTTAACTAAAATTAGCTAATCTACTTTTACGCGAGCGAAGCCGCGAGCAAAAGCTAGTATAATCATATGCCGGTAGCCATACTGACGTTGATAATAGGTTTTTGTTACGCATTGCCGTCGCTTTTCTGTCTCTGCTTCAGTGGCAGCCTACGCGTAAGAGACCCAGAGGCTCTCATACCGACCTCTCTCATTATTTTTTTCAGCCCGACCTTATTTCTTTCGCCTGGTAATAGACGTTCTCTGAAGTTTGAAATCTTAAGATGATCACCGTATTATAGTGCCAGAGCTGATCAGTGACTTCTGATGCTTAACATGTACACGATTGTGGCAGATTGTACGTGTTCATTGTCTTTAGTTATTGATATACAAAGTAATTTATAAAAATTAAATAACGACAGTTGAATTTCAATTTCGTTGGTGCCAGCACAGTAATTCGTTTGTTAGTACACTAAGTAAATGAGGTCTGTTTCATTACTGTACTCTACAAGACATAAACCTAGTTATATCTACAGTACAATGTATTTTATTAACTTGGACAGTATGACAAAACCATAACGTATGCTTCAGACCTGATGGAGCGCATCGAAGTGAATGAAACTGTAATAGAACAGACGTTCTGCAGCTGTCAATTGCATGTTATCGGCATTGAAAATGCCTTCTTCACCATCGCCGCTCATTGTGACAGTCGGGTGTTGCCGACGTTGCACAAAATACACGAATAGGAAACCAGTGAATGTTCTACTGCATTCCGTAGAAGTTGAACACATACTTCGCGACAAGCTGCCACTGCAGCTGCAGCAAAGCTGCGGCTTCTGGTTAAATTAGGCACAAATAGATCTTAATTTTAATGCAATTAATTTTTTACAAATTAAATGCTAACTAACTGTGTATCTTTTATATTTTGCATGGTACACTGCTAGCAAAACATGTATGATCAATATTGTACCCTAACATCTTTTTACACCGTGTTTTAAGTAAATAAATGTATTATTTTTAATGAACAGATACGTGGCTCGATCAGATGTATCGTTCGATTTACGCTGCGCCCGAGCTTGCTCCATCAGGTCTGATTCGTACATTAAGTAAACGACTTCATCTAAAGCTTGCTTAGAAAATGCTTGTAATAATACGTTTTTAATGGCTTCACTGCCACCACAGTAGATATACATCTGTGCTTTCACTCTGTGGGATGCATAAACAAATATCTGTCAGTCTTGTAAGTATATAGGAAACACACAAATTATGGATGTGATATAGGTTTTAACGTAGTAGAGCCTCGCTGATTTCAGTAGAAATGGGCCGGCTCGACCGGGGAAGGACAACCCTCTCACAGAATATCGACGTGAAATAGCAGTATTCGTACTGTTGTGTTTCGTTCGGTGAGTAAAAGTGCCGAAGACAGACGGTGAGTAAAAGAGGGTGGTTACCCTCGTTCCCCCTTCTCACTCCTTCCCCTTCCCACTTCCTTTTCTCTTCTTCCTTTCCTAAAGGGTCAGCAACACGCAAGTGATGCCTCTGGTGTTGCAGACGTCCATAGGCTACGGTAACCACTTACCATAATGTGAGCCGTATACTTGTTTGCCACCTTAGCTGCATAAAAAAAGTATATATACCTTCTCTTGTGTTTCAGTCGGTGAGTGAGAGTGCTGGAGGCCCAATCACCCTCTTTCCCCCTTTCCGCTCCTTCTTCTTTCACACTTGCCTAAAGGATCGGCAACATGCAAGTGATGCCTCTGGTGTTGCAGGCGTCCATAGGCTACGGTGATCACTTACCATCAGGAGAGCCGTATGCTTGTTTGACCATTAGCAGTACAAAGTATTGTAATCTTACGTACTTTTCAGAGATTGGTACGCAAACATTATGCTGGTTTTATAATAATGTTATTGTAATGTATTGTAGTGGTATTGTATACTAGCTGTCTACCGCGGTTTCATACACGTTTAAGATTACTGCTCCGCTCCCGTGGTCCTCCTTCATAATTAAGCTATCAAATGCTAAAATATTTTCAAATCTAACTAGACGTAGGATATAAGAAATATAAAACAAACAAACTATTTAGCTTTATTATATTAGTAAACAAGTAAAATAGCCTAGTGGGCAATCGTTGGACTACCACGCAAAGGTCTCGAGTTCGAACCCAAGGCGCGCATCTCTGACTTTTCGAAGTTATATGCGTATTAAATAGTTAATTATCGCTTGCTTTAACAGTGAAGGAAAACGTCGTGAGGCAACCTGCATGTCTGAGAGTTCTCCATAATGTTCTCGAAGATATGTGAAGTCTGCCAACCCGCACTTGGCCAGCGTGGTGGACTATGGCCTAACCCTTCTCACAGTGAGAAGAGGCCGGTGCCCAGCAGTGGGACAATTTAATACTGGGCTGATATTATTATTATTATTATATTAGTACAGATTTCTTATCACATCTCATCACAGCATCATATTATACCATCATATATGTTTGACAATAGCACATAATGTCACACAGAAAAGGTACAATATTTTCCATGTGAAGTATATTATTGTTTTTTCAGTAAGAGTGCATCAAAGTCTATAAAAATGCCCACGGTTAAATATATTACCAGCCTCTTCCCAGCCTTACATATATAAGTATATAGGAAGAATATACTCATGCACCATTACGTTACACGGAATTACGCGAATTTTAGAAAAACGTAACGTTAAAACAATTACATTTTCGTTTCATTTAAAAGTACGTATTCTTCCACCGGCCTGTTTTCTAAGAGTACATTTGCCTAATTTCAGGGGATGCCATAACGATGGCTCATATAAATGCAAATGTAAGGTGAGCTAAGGTAAGCTCCTAACCTTTGTTAAAACTTGTCAAATTATTGGCAAACTTCCACGGGCCCTCGAAACTTGGACGTTGTACGATACTGCGATAGAAACGGTCTTACTATAAACGTTATGGCTTATATTTTATTGTAATTGCTTCAATAAAGAGCTTATTTCAATATACGTTTAATATTTTAAGATAATTTCTAAACTGAAATCGTATTAAGTATAATTATTTAAGCGACAGTCTAATTGCAATGTATAACTATTAGATTAAATTCAACTTTATTATGTTATGGTTCCTTATTATGTGTATTATTTATTTGTATTATTAAAAAATATTTAAACATATTTGTTTCTAAAATTCACGTTTTAACCTTATAGCGAATGTTTGCATGCCAAAACTAATGAAATGTGAGATTTAATATTTGGTGTAATACCAGAGAGACAATTCTCGTAAAAACCTGTCCAAAATACATAGAGTACTGATCTAGTCTCAATATCATAAAAATCACAAATGTGCAGTTCTAAAGTAAAATAAACCTTTTTCGATATCAACTACAGTTTAATATTCTAGATTGAAACTCTGTTTTTCTATTATAAGAACTGGCACTTAGTTACCTCTACTTTGTTTTCTTCAAATATTATTGTTCTAGTCATAGAACATTACTCTTATTATGTTCTGGTGGTTCTACTCTATTCTTAATTTTAGATAGATTATACGAAACCTTCCAATCTTTCTTACCAGTTTTCAGTAGGAGGCTTATGTGATTTGGCTCCGTGCTATGTAACGAAACCAAATCACATCAATCACACATGACGCTTATATTGTCGAATTAACGGTGCTTGTTGGATTTGGCACCATCCGTCACATGACGCAAATATTAATTATTATTATAATATAATAACTTTCATCTCAAATAGAAACATGACGCGTAGTGTTCGGTGCTGTGTGGTTACCTATATCAAAATGATTTGTTTATTTTATTGTTACTAGTGTTAGCCTAGTGGTCGAAAGTCGACTATAATCATAATTGTAAATTTTAGATGGGTAATTTCAATGATTTCAGGTTAAAACTAAAAATCATTGTTTTGTTTTTTGTCGATAGCTAAAAACTAAAATGAAAACAAAGAAATAAGTTGACATATAGCGTAGAAAATGATGCTGAACTGTTTTATCTCTGTCTCGGAAAATCTAATCTAATCTATATATTTATATGCCAGGCCAGCTGAATTTTAAGATACCAACGCGATCCGTATGCATTACACAATTATTTAGTATACCCATTAGCAACAATAATGTATCAGAGAACAATCCGATATCGCGAATGTGCGACCTATGTAAAACTTTTATATCATTTATTTATATTTATATAATATCAGTGCTTGATCATTGCCGATTGTTTATATCGAATCTTCACTCGCTTATGTTCTCTTTCACTAACTAAATGATGTGTAGAGATTTGAGTATTGTATACTGTTTAAGATTATGTATGTATATGTATTAGTCTGTATTCTGTTACTGTACCTAATCAATAAAAAAAAATATATATATATAGACTAGATTTTCGACTCGCGGTTCCGCTTGCCTTAAGGTAACTTTCATGAATAAATTTCTATCCTGGGTGGCAAAAGTACTTTTTTTTAGATAAAAGTTATTCTATTTCCTATTCTGTACCCCCAACAACATGTATATAAATTTTCATGATGATTGGTCGACTAGTTAAGGCGTGAAAGCAAAACAAACAAACACACTCATATTCGCATTTATAATATTAGTAATGATAGTTAGGATTCTACGACGAATTAATTGATGTTCGAATCCGATTCCTTATTGTTTATAGTATAAATTACCTATTTCTTGCAATGCGTATTGCACTGCAGATAAATAGGTGTTATATTCCTGAAGCCTAAACTTATTTAAGTTTAAGAAGCAATCTACTTAGATTGCTTCCATATTTCCAGCTGATTTCAAATAAAAGGAAGCGCGTCTATTACGCGAATCCTAACTGTAGAGTTTCCCAGACTACTCCCTATATTGATCTAGAAATTCTGCTGAATGGCGATTTAGTACTTCATTTAACTCCATTCAAGAAAATTGACGCCATAATTATTACGTAATAGAAATAAATTATTTCTAAACATTCTAATAGAACAATACAATTAAGCGAAATCCAGAGCTTGTCAGAAACTAGTTTGTCTTCATACTGTTCTTACACAATTATCTAAAATTATTAAGTTCATAATTACCACAATTTTCCGCTCCAAAATTAGCTTTCTTGTTCCAAATTTCATAATTAAAACCAATTTGGAGCGGCAACCTCAAAATGTGTACCGAAATTCATCACTAAAGCAACTATTTACTAAAACTTCTTAGTCGACTACTTTACGGCGCAGAAATGTGATTAATTTGAGCACAATTAAGGGTACGTTCTGTGAAGGAAACTGTATACCCGTAACATTTCCTTGTTCAAATTAACGTCATTTATTCTGTTGAATTCTTATATTACAATGCTACCAGGTGGTTGGTTACTGTACTGGAAGTGTGTGTGGTTATGAGTCCTAGACAAGATTATAAAAAAAAATGGTGAGGAAGTTATGTTACCGAAATATATTTTTGTAAATCTAATGAAAAAGTGTGATAAATCGTTTTTGAATTTGGTAGAAGGAGTAATTGTCTAATCAAACAAAAATGATGCACAAAACAGTTGCGAAGTAACCGCTTTTGAAGAGCAGGCGTGCGATGGAGATAGCACGATACGCTACTACGCTTTTGCTCTATTTCTGATAACCTAAATTAAAATATTATTTGTTTTTACATTTTGCAACCACTTTTACGTACGTTTCTGATATTTGCCGGTACGTATAAAATCAAGCATATGCACCAACCTTGTTTTAATAGTGGTTATCTCAAAGTTTTAAAAGGTCGTGCCTTTTATATTTAGATAGTATCTACGCATATTTCAATTATGGGCTACTTATGGCCACTCATACAACTAACAAGTAAAAGTTATCCAAAAGATAAATCGCATGCTGTCTCACTCATGTTAGGTTAAAGAAGAGAGATGGCGAAACTTTTTATCTTATAGATAAATGCTATCTGGAGGTGGTAGTACAAGTGCTTAGTCAAAGCTTAACCCAAATGATTAGATATTTTAGATAGTATGTGCTGATTGGCAAACTATCAGCCACAAATCGTCTTCCTACTGAAAACTCATCCTAAATAAACTTCGGATCTCGGGATAACATTAACTGGGTACACAATAATCCCGCATAAAGGACTCGGTTTGTCTAAATTTTGGAGGAAGTGCATCATGCCTTGAGACTGTTCTCTAGTTGGAGATGAGAATTGTATTAAGTAATTTTAGTTAACTAATTGTACTTACTTTGTTAGAATTTGTTACATTTGGGTTATGCATAAGCATTGTGTTAAAATGTAGGGTGGTATAAAATTCTATTGCTGTGAAAGTTTGTGAAGATGTTTGGTGGTTCGGTTGTTTGTTACTCAATCATGAGTATAGCGATGCATGGACATTCGATGCTATTTGGCACATTTACGCACATTTAATCTTACACATTCAATATTATTTATGCCAATTATTTGATCAGGGTGTTTTACATCCATTGTATGTTTTCACTTATCAACTAATAATAATAACTAGCGGTCGCCTAACAAAGTCAAAATTCGACCAAAATTCCTAAGCTTGCTACTTTGTTTTCTGTTTTTGTCTATTAAATATAAATAATTGTACGACGTCAGACGAACAATGTCAAAATATGTATTACGAACGCGATTCGACTGTGTGTGTCAAATGCATGGTTGTGTGCGTGTAGTATTTTTTTATTAATTTAATGTAGAAATATAGGCATATTTTATAAAAATATTAGGATTCACCCCTCCTTGTCCATATAAACTTTAACTGTGCCAAATATCATACTCCTCCGTTCGCGCAATTTTCGTAAAAAGGGGTACAAAGTTTTTGCTTCACGTATTAATATATTATAGATATCAGTCTTATATATAAACTGCCTCACTGCTAGATACGAGAGGAGTTCTAAATGCGAAACTATGTATTTTTCTTCTTGTCTCCTTGTGTATTTCTTTGAGCTTTACGCAGAAACCACTAGGTGATTATGATGTGGTTTCAAAGTTTTGTAGTTTGGGGTTTTAACTTTAAATCGTGTTTATCTAATTCCGTTTAATAGAACCAAAGTTATGATATCTAGTCTTTATAAGCATTGAAACAATGAACACAAATAACATACATTTTGTGTCGGCATCGAAACCATAGCACTAGGCTTGGTTTTGAGACAAGGTAATCACTTAAAACATAGCGTCATAAATATAATCTCTACATAATCAAAATGCTATAAAAATCAAGAACCAAAATATAATTTCCCTTTCATTGGAAAAGCTGACGAAAAATTACCATGCAGTACCGACTCACGGAGCGACTGTAAAATTAAAACCAAATATTACAGCAGCGCGCTTTAAAAATGTAAGAACACCGCAGCAATTCCTCATTGAACGAAAACACACATTTTCGACGAAAAAGAGAGAAATTAAATTTGTCAGTGTTTTCACAGAACTCGTAATTTTTGTGGTACGGGAGCAAGTACTCATCAGAGAATTAAATACTTTCAACTATTGGTGGAATTTCGGTTTTCGTGTGCAACAGTGATACTATAGCTGAAGTAGTAACTAATTCAGTCATTCAGTGTTATGGGTCCGGTTCCATTTGCGAAAAAAATTGTGTGATGTACAAATATTTGGTCCGAGTATGGCTGTTTTCTGTGTTCGTTGTTTAGTCAAGAATAATTTCGATTATGAATGAGAGAGCTTGGAAGTCGTCTGATCGAAAACTTTGCACTCTCAGATGACTGGATTTCTTTTGGCTCAAAGAATCAAAATTACTACTCGACGTGATAATACTGTCGCCAGCTTTCTGGCAACGCCACCATGATAAAATTTTGAGACATCCCCTTTTTAGACAAATGCAAATATTTAATCCCAGTACAAAAAGAAATATTTTATATGAAACATTACTTAGCAAATAAGTAATTATGTGCTAAGTAATGTTTCATGTTTATAAATTAAGCTATGAAGATATTAAGACCTAGTAAATTGATTCACCAAATCAAAAAAAAAAAGCTCCTGAAAAGCAAGATAGTAATAAAATATAACAACACTCATTCACTTCAAGCAATTAAAAACAAAACAATAGGAGGTACACATTAAAACAAAAACACGCGCTCCAAATGAGAAACTTTATATTTTCAACCACATTCATAACACCTGCAATTGTTTACAATGCGAGACTGTAATCCAGTGAACACAACACACCTACGTAACATTGTAATTTGTTCAACGTTGTAAAAAATAGCTCACTTTTTGTTCAAAAAGCTTTTTTGTTGGAAACAAAGACGACTAATAAACATTAACGAGGTATTCTCAGAAAAGACAAGAATTTGTTTCATAATTTTTTAAAAGGGGTTGTTATACCGTATTCATTTACACTGTGAAACTTTTGTTTTAACGAAATGTACTGAATATTAAAATGATTGCCGTGCTACGGTTTAACTATAATTAATAGCTGGTTTTACAGCGTTTTGATTGTAAGCGATAACACGATTATTTAATTGTTATGATTGCACTCGAATATGTATAGGATTTAAAATGAAATATCAATAAATAACAAAGTTGAATTATGGGATTTTTCAAGCGTGGTGAGCATACAAAGCTTAATGTTGGGGATGAACTTAATACTCTACGCATTTAGTAACGAATTAGCTACTTAATCGATGCACCATACAGTCAGGTTTAATGTATTAAATAGAAAAACAACAATCGAAAGCAGTTATAACAATTGTTTTGACAATACATAATTATATGGTCTTATACACACAACACACCTTGATTACACCCATACTTCTCCAGCTATTGTTTTAGGTTTCACATAATAGGGGTCTAATCTGTTGCTATCAACCGGCCACAGTAAAAACATATATGCTGTTGCTGTCATATACGCTTCAGATAAACAAAATAACACTTTACTCAACTCTGGTACCACACAAGAAAGCTCATGCACAGAAGTCACGTTGCCTACCTCTGTTTCACCAAAACAGCTGCATCATACAGGCAGTCAAATTAATTGTCCAACATAAAAAAAAAGTCTGCAAATGTTACAACATTATAGCTTAGTAAACAAAGCAAAGAGAAATAGAGGAAAGCTCAAGAAGAAAGTATACAGATTAACTGAAAGACAAAGTAAATGTAGATACATAGATAATTGAAGGATTTGGCATCGAATCGAAAATATGGAAATTGCTACACCAATAAGTGCCTAGTACCTTAATTTTGGATGGATGAAATAAAAAATGCATTCGCTAATCCGAAATCACATCACAGTAAATGAATAATATCGATCTACTATTACCTCTAATACTAGAAACGGCGCTGCGGCGCGGCGTTCCTTTGAAATAGAACCGTAAGGTCAAAATATTATTCCAGCATTTGAATTTTATTTTCTTCCTTCGTCCTTATCGACCGCGGCGGAATGATATTGTGAAAGGAAACAGGTGAAACGTAACACTGTGTGTATTTTTCTCCCACTGTGTAACGTGTATCAAAGCAGCTCGGACATTGTATACTGGTTAAGAAATTCCTTTAAATCCCAGCTTTACGGCGATAAGGAAGTGTGCGGTCTCTGCACGATCCAAGTTGTTAACTTTTAGATGAGTTTGGTTGCACAGTTGGTGTATGGGTTTCTGTGGTCACTTGAGTGACTGAGTTTAAATCCTACTCGTGACAAATATTTGTGTAATACAATAATAGTTGTTCCGAGTCTGTGTGCCCTTTGTGACGGTTCTTCAAATGTTTGTAAAGTCGGTGAACTTGCATATTTGTAAAGAATTTATTCAATATGCCGATAGAGGATTTATTATATGTCTTAGGTTAGAGAGTCAAAGAGGAAAGAGTACTTTATTTCTGGATTAAAGGTACACTATTTCCCTTCCTCTACCTGACAATGTGTATGCGAAATTTCATGATGATTGGTGGAGAAGCCGTAATAAACAAACAAACTCACATTCACATTTATGATATTAGTTAGGATAACTCGCTGCAAACCCAAAACTTACGCCTCCGTATCACAAAAGAATAAACAAAGCAACGATTAGGACGCCTGAGTGGCGCGAATGTAATTTATAGCTAAACGTGCAATTGCTTCTGCATGCACACTTTCCAAGTGTTGGCTCGCGAATTGGAAACGAATGAAAGAATAATTGGGTACGCGTGGAGCTGTAGAAATACACTGACGGTTTGATTTTCAAACGCAATACCGCTGTACACATATGCTGCCCTGGTAGATGAAAAACGTTTGTATATTGGAAAATTCGCTGGAAAATTATTGCTTGTGCATTTTAAAATGGCTTGGAAGAAACGTGGTGACATATTTAACCATCGCGTAGTTTTGTCGATGAAAAGTAACTTAACATCCGATTAAATACATAGGTATATGTAATTAGTCGAAGTCTGTACAGTATGGAGTTAAGAAAATAATGCGAGTGGTCTTTATAAATGACCTATGAAATTATAAAAGTAATTGACTTTTAAAATTTTGGTACTACATGAAATTTAATGCGGTTTTCACAATTGTATTGCTGGAGGTTTAACTTAAAATCTGGTGTTTCACCATGATACGCCGGATAGAAGTCGAGTATTGTGTTGTAGATTAGCTTTTACTTACATGCAAAGAACGAAAAATATAGATTCGCGTGGATTTTAGAAGTATGTACACTTCTGAACCTCACACGTATGAATTCGCGGACAAATGCTTGTGTATAATGATAACGAGATGGATGTTAAAGCCCAGGATATAACCTCTTCGTCTTCATGTGACATTTTTTTCCCATCAGCTTTTTGTAATGTCCCACTGCTGGGCAAAAGTCTCTCCCTTGGACTTCCAAATCATTCTGTTGGTGGATATCTCATGGCCTTATGACCTTGTGACCTATATCTTGGGGATATTTTGACCCACAGGGCCCATATTTAAACTTGACCGAGGGATGACCCCAAGGTATCTGCCCACCAAGTTACAAGTCAATCGGTCCAGTGGTTCTGGAGCTATGCCTGTCACTAAGAGACAGACGCAAAGACCCACATAGTGTTTTCATTAACCTCTCCGAATCACTGAATCACTTACTGACTGGTTCATCAGTGCCCAGCCCAATCCCTTGAATCTAGATTGCAAAAGCATTTTTCTCATTACCTAGAGTAAAAAATACTTAACAACTAAATTCATACAGAGTCACGGGCATAACTTAGGCTGATAAATAAAGTAGACACACAAGTCGTATATAGTTTGTGTATAAACATCGTTTTTACTCTGAATAACCAATCAGCTAATTATTTGTCTGATCAGTGAAGATGTTTATTTCTCGAAATATTAATAATGATTTGTATACTAGACTTATCTGCAGCCAGGAGGGCGTAAACAGAGATCCTGGTCTATCTCTTCTCTCATTTTGCTAAATTGAAGTTTTATTATTCTGAAACATAAAATTAAAAATCCTGTAAAATATGTATTTCTTAATTTTAGGGTAGTATTTTATTGCACAGCAAAATATGCTTTCCAAAAATACTAATTGCACAGCAAAATATATTTAAAGAGATCAAACTAAGCCGACGGAGCCCCGCAAAGCGGGGCTCCTATTTTTGGGTGGGTTTAAGAAGGCACCTAACATAACCTAACCTTTCCGAGACGGAATGCAGTGATTTGAGGCATATAGGTGCTCGTTATGCTGTGCAATTAGTATCTTTGATGGTGGATTAAATATAATTAATCCTGTTAACGAGGGTTCTTGAAATGATGACACGTTGTTTTATGAGCATATAATTTTTACGATTAAATGAGCGCACAGCACGTGTAAACAAACTAATATTGAGTTACCGCAGGTGTTCGCACGATCGGTCGGTGGCGGAATGACGACGCGCGCGCCGTCGAGTGGGAGCGCGCATTCGTTCATTAACAAATCCCTTAATTTTATTACGGCACTTTCACAATCAATGTTTGACTGCACAGATGGCGTAGTGGTTTAAGTGGTCACCTTACCGCTCCCACTGCGCCGAGTATTGAGTTTGATCCACACACGGGACAAAAATTTGTGTGGTCCACAAGCTGTTTCGATTTTGGGTGTTCTTTATGTCAGTTGCTTGAATTTTTGTTAACTCCCTCGCGAAATAAAATTGATTACTAGTGCGGGCGTAGTTTTAAAAATATTTTAAACAGAAACGATCGAGAAAATGTATGAGATGAATGAAATTTGGAATATTGAGAGTCTACCACAGAACAACGGAAGTTTCGACTATTCGGTTTTCAAATACCACCACCGCATAGCTATGCGATCCTAGTGCTCATTTTGCAGAGTGAGTCCGGCCGTATCATGTTTCGTTATTTGTTTGAATTTTGATTGGAACGCAAAGCAAAATCCCTATCAGTTAGTTTACATACAGTTCTGGTTCACTCGATTTCACTGGCGTAGGATTAAAGTGAAATGCAAATGCTTCATTAATTAGGTGTCGCTTATGATAGCTGTAAGTAGATTTTGTATATATTACGGGACATACACAACTTGAGGCATTTGTGCAAGCCGTATGCATCGTGAAAACGCCCGACGTAGATAAGCTATTCTCGAAAATCTTGTATATGTAAAAAGCGCAAGTAGCTTGCGTATGTATTTAACGCCTGCTTCTTGTGTGTAAGCACCATTGATAAAGATGTATGAATGCCTGTGGAACTACCAATTTTAGCCCAAAGCCTCAATCACAGTGTTTGTTGTGCTGTTTACACAGTGAATTATAATTATATCTACTAGCGATCCACCCGGGCTTCACACAGCTAGAACAAAACCATAACAAATTATACACCTAAACCTTCCTCCTTCCTCATGAAACACTCTGTCTATTGGTGAAAACCGCATTAAAATCCGTTCAGTAGTTTTTGTGTTTATCGCGAATACACAAACAGACAGACAGACATACAGACATACGCGGGGGGACTTTGTTTTATAATATGTAGTGATCGTGACATACAAGATTCTGATATCAAACCGTCGAGCAATGGCCCGATAGCCACGATCACTCAGCCTGGTCGAAGGGTTCTCCCTATGTGTTGCAGACATCACACCACGCCTAATTATCAATTTACTTACCAACACACTATAATCTTCTACCTAACCTTTTAAGAAGACAGGCTTTATATTATATTAATACAGCAATAATTTAATTGTTTTATCCGGCTTCACGAACACAGAATGCTATTTTCTTTACCCGAATGCCTTCTTAAAGTGTTTTTAAAATAATGAGAAAAATAATACGAACAGAAACGAACGAAGCAACATTGAATTTAAAACTATTAGAACTACAATTTGCATTCGTTAAAAGCGCAACAAGAATTTTTAAAAGGCATAATGCAAACTGATTAAAAACTAAGAGTGATGAAGCAACTTCAAGAGATAGCTGTTTACCAAATAATTAATCAGTCGATGGTAGTTTCTTAGGGTCGTCTTATACTTGACGATGCGAAGCGCTGTTCGTTAAATCGCACAATTTCGTAGTTGATCTTAGAGTCGCTTCAAGATTTATTTATATTTGACTGGATTTTGTCCAGGGTGTCGCTCGCGTATATAAAGAGGGTAGATTAGTAACAATACTTTTTTCTGGACAAAAGATCTATAGCGTATTCTATACCCTTGATAACGTGTATGCGAAATTTCATGATGATTGGTCGGATTGTTAACGCCTGAAAACGCAGTAAATTGGGCAACTCCAATTTAAACGACTTTCTAAGTTTCAGGGTGATTACCGGTCTACCTTTTGGAGCTATTGTTTATATCAATGAGAACATATTAAAAAAAGTGAACATATTAAAATAATATGACATCGTATAATAATTATTCGATTAAACATTTAAGTATTACATATTTACTGGTTTGTTTAGACTTATTGTAGATTAGTATAAATACCTAAATTAGTTACCCCAATTCAATGGTTCCAAATTGTTAGATACTGATACGAAACAAAATGCCATTTTTCGTTTTCATAAGACAACTACCAGTACAGTGATAAGGCCTATATTACGGCAGACTTTACAAATAAACATAAAATTGACCCAAATTCACACAGAGTCTGAACAAATTATTCGTGGATTAACAATTAATAATTATTGTCTGTATATGGGATTCGAACCCACAACATTCAGCTCAGCGGCAACAAGTTGACCGCTTGCCTGCGCCATCTGTGCAGACAGCCACACTAATGAATAATTATCATAAAGTACAAAATGCTTACTCAGTTTAATATTTAAGAAATTATATTTCACTAATTCCGCCCAGTACGAGCCTTCTCTAAAAGTATAAATAAAATACAAAATGACAGGGACAGCAGAGTAATTCCTCGGTCCAGCGAAGCGGAAAACTTAACAGGACTTGAAATAGATACTTTTATAGATGTGCCTCATTCCATTTATTTTGTGGGATGCGAACGAGGGCAATGGAAAGTGCGTTATGGTTATGATATATTCGTGTAATAGTGCTTGTGTTTCAACTTGTTGGTAGCAAATTGAAGGATTGTTAATTGTTTAGTATTGGAGATATTACATACAAAATAGATGTTCATTTTATTTAGAAGATGTAGTTGTGTTTTTTAGATAGAATCATATATTTTTAGGGTTTTTGTGGCGCCGTCTGACTTGATGTTTTATTTGAGATAGACATGACTGAAGAAAATATTATTTTACATTAGTCTACGGTTTCTTTTAAATAAAACGGGGAATTCTAAACATATGCTATTTGCTGTCCCTTGGGAATAGTACTTTTTGTGTTATCGTGTACCTCTGTACAGAATAACCCAAAAAAGTACTAATCCCAGGGCAAAAAAGTACTATTCATTATAAAATGTTGGATACACATTGTCCTCTGACAACGTGTATCCAAAATTGTATGATGATCAATCGAATAGTTAAAGCGTAAAAGCGTAACAAACTGACATTCGCATTTATAATATTAGTTAGCATAGTTGGAATATTATTTATAGTTTGGATGTTAGTTTGTAGGTTACCTTCAGTACCTTAGTGTTTACTAACTATGAATATAATTAATAATTATGAACGTCAAAATATATAGGTTTGTGTGTTTACACAAACCTATATATTTTGACGTTCATAAGTTTTAGTTTGTGACCTAAATAAATAAATGATTTTGACTTTGACTTTGACTTAGTCTAACTATCGTATAAACATATTAGGTGAAAGTTTAAACTAGCTTATGATACAGAAACAATAGACATACAGGACATCAAAACTTCGATCATTTATCTGTGCATCATATATGTAGTTCTATACAATACGCGGTTATACGGAGTGCTATCTTCTCGTAAAAATGTTTGTCTGAAAATCATTATCCATAACACGTTTGCTATAAACTTCAGTAACCATAATGTTCATTAATTCGAAATTTTGTTTTACATAATTATTTTTACTTCTAAAACTATTCTGTCATAATATCGCGTACTGTAATAATTGAATCTCCTAATTTTGCATGAAATAATAAGTGTCCTAAGTATTGTATTACATAATGTGTATTATACCGAATGTTCATTTATAATAAAAATGTTAGTTCTAAAACATTTGCTAAAAATTAGGTTGTAGTGACAGAAACGAATCGCTGTGAAATCCGACTCCACGCAGTCTTGTCTGCCCTACCCCTAGAGTGTAATTAAGAATCGCGTAGGCGTATAGGTGCTCGGGCACGCCACGATCGTGGCGGTAAGTCACGTTTTTGAGGAGTGGCTGGAGAGGCGGCATGGCGCCCTCACCTTCCGGCTGACACAGGTTCTGACTGGCCACGGTTGTTTTGGCCAGTTCCTGTGTCGTATACGCCGGCAAGAGACGCCCGGTTGTCATCACTGCGGCGACTGCCGCGACGTTGTTGAGGACACGGCGTTGCACACTTTGGCGGTTTGCCCCGCCTGGGCATCGCAGCGCCGTGAGTTGATCGCGGCAGTCGGATCGGTTGCCCTCTCGCTCCCGGCCGTAGTCCAGTCTATGGTCCGGAGTGAGAGGTCGTGGAACGCCGTCGCCTCCTTCTGTGAGGAAGTAATTTCCATCAAGGAGGCGGCGGAGCGGGAGAGGGAGCGTTTAAACCCTCTCCCCAACCGCAGAGCCGGGCGCCGGAGGGCGCGAGACGACCTCCAGCCACCCTGAGGTTTGACCTGGGGGTGGCGGGCTTTGTGGGCCTGCCCGCCATCCGTTCAGCACCAGGTCCGAGAGGCGGCGTGCGTGTTCCCACGCGCGCCTCTGTGTCGAGTCCGTCTCCCCTCTAGGGGAGACAGTAGGGTTTTATGTGAAGTAGAGCCTATTTTGGGTAGGTCTTTCGTGTAGTGGCCTGCCGTTTCATAAGGCGGGCCGTAACCTCGGCGGGGTCGCGACCGCATGCGAAAGCGATTCGCGCGGCCCCGTCGATAGTGGTTTTGTCGAGGAACACCGTGGTAGGTTTAGTCGGTATTCCGGGAGGTACATTATCTTTTATCATCTTTCTTTTACCCCGGCGAGTCCGACATAATCCCTCCGCCCGCCCCCGCGGAGGGATATGCGTCATTGCATTCCCCCACGTAAAAAAAAAAAAAAAAAAAAGGCGTATAGGTGCGAGGCGGCCTGCGGGCTGAGGAGCAGGAGGCTGCGAGCGAGCCGCTGCGGCTAAAGCTGGCCGGCGCAGCCGGCGAGCAAGCCTTAGCTGCAGTGGTGAGCGAAAGCCGTCTGCAACGAGAAACACGCGTGGGACCGCCGGTGACCCGCAGCGCCGAAGCCGTGACAAAAGCCAAGCTTTGTAATACAAATTAGTTTTAAAAACATTATTAGGACTAATAAACATTAAATAATTTGAATTTAGGACTTATAACTTTTATTAAAAACGGTTTTAAGTCTTTTGTATATTACTGATTGTAATATTTATGACAAACAAATTTAGGGCATATTGTATTTAGGGATTTCAATTTTATGCCATGTGATATTATGTGACATTAAGTTCGGGCAAGTTATCATTCGGACAAATGATGATCAGGACAAATTATGGCACTTTAGATTACAGATAAAAAAGTTAGATAACACAATAAAGAACCAATAGAAATACTGTTTTGCTTAACTAATGGAACAGTAATCCGGTTCACGACTAAATTTATATGAAACTGGGCAGCTTTATTGCAACAAACGACTTTATGTATATAAAACTATCTCTTTGGTATGGTTTTTTAGAGTATCAATATTATTATTCACATAGCAAAGAGATTACATATGGTGTAGTGGCTTACTAGGTACAACACAATGGATAACGTCAAAATACTGTTAATGATGTATGATTTAAAATACGTATATATCGTTATGAGGTTCACGGGAGGGTTGATGTATTGTGCTGCAACTTGAGTGAATTCGCAAAAGTTACACTATATGTAATAAGTTATTTAGATTAAGATATTTTTTAACCAGGTATAATGTGTAGATTTAGGATTTAGTAGCCACTCTGTCGCATTGGATCATATATCTGTAATGATAGTGTAGGTAAGATTGTTATAAATAAATAAATAAATAAATAATATCGTTTTATACAGTCCGCTATATTTTTTTATGTAATTTCATACGGCAAAGTAGATTCTCAACGTGGTCCTTCGAGTCGATCGAAGCTCGTACGTCGAAATTATTTGCTAAACCCGGCCAAACTTCATCGAGTCCTTAGTCTGATATTAATTTTTAGTGAAGTAAATAAAAGTGTTCTAGAAATACCTATTGTTCTTTCAGTGACCGGTTAGGATAAAGACACACTTATATAGAAATGCAACGTTGTTTAATCAATTCATAGACATTTTTCAAGTTCTTGGACACTAACATATGAAAGCTAAATATTTATATACAGCTTTAGCTTGCGACTTCTTACGCGTAAAATTTAGAAGTAGGTACCTATCGACTTCTAGGTGTCATGACAAAACATGCACTAGATTTTAAGCTATACCTTTAGTTATGAATTCAGCAATTCAATTGTTAAAATAGCATTCAATTTCATGCAGTAATTTTACGTGATGCGTGTATAAAAAAACAGACGGACAAAAATAAATAAAACCCTTTCTAAAATATCTTTTATTCTTCTAGACGTCGACTTGTTACTATGCTATAATTATTAAAAAAAAGTAGTAAATATATCTGCAACGGTGGTGTCCGTAGCTGTTTAAGGGATGAAATATATTGACCACCAAAATACTAATTGCGCAGCAAAATATGCTTACTAAAATATATCATAACGAGCACCTATATGCCTCAAATCACTGCATTCCGTCTCGGAAGAGTTAGGTTATGTTAGGTTCCTTCTTAAACCCACCCAAAAGTGGGAGCCACGAGGCGGGGCTCCGTCGACTTATTTTGATCTATTTAAATATATTGCGGTTTATCATTTACTATTTTTGACTGTTATATTTTACTATATCTGGTGATAAGTTAAACATAAGCCCTTGTTTAAGTGGTCGGCTCGTCACTGCCATTGCATCTAGTGTCGAGGGTTTGATCAAACACTTGATCACACATGACAAAATTTTGTGTGATCTACAAATAGTTATGGGTCTACTTTGTATCCGTTGTTTGAATATTTGTAAATACCTCCGCAACACAGGTATTATTTCTACCTCAGAGTTTTAGCTTTTAAAATACATACAAAATTTTCTTACGAAATCGAAATATCATAATCGATCATACAAAGTTATTTATAGACTATACTAGGAACCAAACAAGCTATATATTGCATTCTGATTGCCTCTAATTATTCTTACAAATGTTTTGGCATACCAAAATTATCTATTTCCAAGTTCATAGAAATTCGATATTCTAATTTGACATTATCGTTTGAACAATCGGTACATCTACAGATACATATAGACTCCGATTATTACCGGGTTCAATGTAATGCTACTCATATCATCGCAGTTTATCGCTTTAGATCATTTTACTAAAGTATTTAATTAAATAATAGCAATTTATTTTGAATACTGCATGTAAGTCAACGTGAAATATGAAATTAACGAACATGAAATGTTGAAATGACATCGGTGTCGTATTTAAAGATAGATTATATATTGGTGAGTTTTTTTTTATGACATTAAACGGAACCGATATTATGTTCCATTTAATGATGAAAATGTCCATCATTAAAAATGGAACATAATACTCTGTTTTGTTCACATTTCTTTGATCTCTTCTTAGTGTAAAAAGCTAACTACATAATCAACGCCAAGCCAATCTCATACACTCACCTATGGGATTGGCATGTTACTTGGCGTTGATTATGTAAGTTATTCTGACAATAGACATAACCTAATGGGGGACTATTTAACTACTAAGCAGGTGCCTCGAATTCCATCCCAAGGAAAAATGCAACCTCTGACTTTTCAAAGCTATGTGCGTAATGAGTACTTACTTCTCAAGGAAAACATCGTGAGGACAACTGCATGTGGGAAGTCTCCATAAAGTTATGGAAAGATTGTAGTCTATAAATATGTTACGCATTAAGGAGTCTGCCCACTACCCCGTCTCATACCATGACCATCTAGACCGTCTAGAACGTGTCTGGCAAAAAAATATTCTTTGTAAGGAAATGTATAAGACTATGCCCACTAGACCGTTCCGTCACCGACCAGCAGTTCCTATAGCAGGGCGTATCGTGTTGCTTTTCGTGTCTGATACGTTCTTAGCACGGTCATGGTATGAGACGGTGTAGTGGGCAGATTCCTTTAGACCAGCGAAACCTAACGCTTTTCACATTGAGAAGAAACCCTTGCCGAGTGAGCCAGTTTATTAACAGGGCTGATATTATTCTAACCGTGACTAATATATTAAATGCGAATGTGAAGGTAAACCAACAATGTTTTCTTACACTGTTAAAGCAACCGACGATTCCCTAATGAATACGCACATATTATGTAACTTGGAAAAGTCAGAGATGCGCGCTATGGAATGGTGGCAGTCCAACAGTCTCCCTTTAGACTACTAATACATATTTTCTTAATAAAATTATGTTGGAAATGTATTTTATATTGAAATTTAACACTATATACGGATTTTGTCGCGTTGTTTATTTTACTTTAAACACTTTTATTACATAATTTTGAAAATTCTAACTACTATTATTAAACTTTACTATGCTATTTTATTTAATTAAAACTATTTATATTTAAGTTTACACTTTGCCCCGACGTTTCGGTTGCTTTACAATGGGCTCCCCAGTATTGCCTGTTGTTGCTGACATGATTATATATGGAGGACTTCGAGGCTCGAGCTTTGCAGACTACCACCATCACACCCAGGATTTATAAGAGGTATGTAGACGATACTTTCACAATATTACCAACAGATAGTGTAAATGCATTCCTAAAACATCTTAATTCCATTAATAGCAACATCCAATTCACTAGGGAATTAGAGACAAATAATGCATTAGCTTTCTTAGATGTTCTTGTCATCAGGAATCCTGATCATACTTTGAGCCACACTGTGTATAGGAAAAAGACCCATACAAATAGGTACTTAAACGGTGAATCTCACCACCATCCTAAACAGTTAGCTACCGTGGGCATTTCTTTGTTTTAGAGAGCCCACGGGATCTGTGACAGGAGACACCTGGACGCTGAGCTTCAACATGTCAAGCAAGTACTGTAAGACAACAAGCTCCAACAGCCGCACCGCTGTCACAGATCCCGAGAAAAGCCAGCCACAGTCGAGCGCCAGCCTGCCATACTACCATATGTAAGGGGTGTCACTGACAAGATTGGCTACATCTTGAAGCGAGCTTCAATCAACACATACTTCAATCTGATAGAAGAATATGGCCTTCTCCCATCACACGTCATACCAACGCGTGATTATAACTGTTTGGACCAAGTAAATATCAAAACAAATCTTAAAGCTCAAACATTCGTAATTAAAACTTTTGTAACAGATCATTTCCCAGTCTTATTAAATTTAGTACCTGCTAAGAAATGACACTTATCGAAATTCAAACAAGTTACAGACTATGAAAAGGCAGCAAACTCCCTTAGAGATAACTTATCTGATATATTAGAGATTAACGATCCTAATTGCGGCATCGAGGTTCTCACAGAACGAATAAAAACCGTTTTAGATACTAACACTAAGTTGAGGAAAGTTCCTAATAGAAAAACATTCTGAAACCATGGATAACAACAGGCCTACTTAGATGCATAAAACATCGCGACGCTTTACATAAAAAGTATAATAAAACACCAAATGACGTGCTTAAGATATCCTATTGCCGGTACAGAAATTTCTGTAATGACCTTCTGAATAGACTTTAAGAAAAATATGAAAGTACTAAAATTAATAAATGTATAAATCCAAAGTAAACATGGGACACTATACGCAAAATAACAAAAACGTCTTGAAATAAAAACCCTGCTGAAGAACTCTTAAATAGTGATAATGATCCTTCACAATCAATTAATTTTATAAACCAATATTTCACTGAAATGGGCCAGAAACTTATTGACAATATCCACCACACTTGTAATAATCCTAACTTAGCTTGCGACATCAAAAGTTTCTTCCACTCCAAATCATTTGTGCTACTAGATACAGACATAGCTGAAGTTGAAGAACTAATAGCTAACCTCAAAAACAGTTCTGCTACCGGCTGGGACGGCATACCCACCTCATTTTTAAAACGCATCAAAACTAGCATCAGTCCCATATTTACACACATTTTCAACCTCTGCATTAATGAAGGCACATTCCCTGATAGCTTCAAGCAATCTATTATACATCCCATTCATAAAAGCGGTGATAGAGACTGTGTCGAAAACTATATCAGTGCTGACTGCCATGTCCAAATTACTTGAAAAGCTAGGTATCATCAAAGCATACACAACGTAAAAATAAAGAAAAATACCATAAGAAAAGTTTAGACTTAGTTCATAAATTACTTAGCCTACGACATAAAAATAAACCTAAGGTTTACATTATATAGCTTGTGTGTTTATATTAGGTATATGAACTTTAAGCAAAATAAAATATTGGCCCACATTCAAAGTAGCGAGCATACTGAAAAAATTGCAATAAAATGACGTAAGTTTGGTGACTTATCGTAGTTTAGCCCTGTTACTAATAAACAAAGAATAAAGTTAAACGTAATATAAATAAAAATATTGTCATGTTATATTATACCTTGTAACATATGCGCTAAGGAATAATATTGTTCAAAATATTCTTGTTATATACAACTATAAGTTCTTCATTTATTTGTAACGGGGTAGTTTCGAGTAGTGATATACATTCTGTCACCAAAACTGTCTGTATGTATATACATCTTTATAGGCCCTATAATTATGTACATTCATAATCGCACCAAATTATTTTGAATAGGAAACTGACTGAATTTGAATAATTAATTCAGTTTTCGATTACACTGTGTGAATAATATGGAAATACGCAAACAGTTTGCGAAGATACAAAACGTTGATTATAACGTTATGTAATCCACGGACTATTACCTTATACAATTTGTCTACTATATTTGGAATTGAATAATTAGATATCTTTAAACAGATGCAAGTAATATTCGTTACATATGGCGTAATATAATTATGATATAAATTGTTAAATCCTAAAATAATAAGGACAAAAAAACCATTATGATTCTTTGATTTCAGCATCGTTGTCGACTGAAAACGTGCCTAGAAGACTGGCAGTATTGCCACATCGAATGGCAATGGCCATATTTTGAGACAAGAAAAGTCCAGTCACGCAGTGTACATTTTTTTTATACCTCTAGTGTGGCAAACTTGCTTACGCCCCACCTGATGCCAAGTTGTCACCGTAGTATTCTGGTGTTACAGGCGTCCATAGCCTGCAACACCAAAATACATCATTTGCGCGTTGCCGTTGCCGTCTTTTCTGAGATTTAGTGGCTCAACCGCCTGGCAAATGCGGGCGTCCCACAAGGCTCTGTTTTGTCCCCGACGCTATTCCTGCTGCATATCACTGATATGCTGTCAATAGACTGCATTTATTGCTATGCGGATGACAGTGCTGGGAAAACTTATTACATGGGTCGTGCTAATACCCCTCGGCCCACAGTGGAGGAAAGCCGCGAACGGCTTGTGTCTGAAATCGGGATTACTCTGTATAGAGTATCCGTATGGGGAAGACTAAATTTAGTCGTGTTGAACCCAGCTAAGATACAAGCCTGCGCGTTCACCGCTAAGAAAACTCCATTCACTGTGTCTCCAAAACTCCAGAACACGTTTCTCACCATCTCCAAGAGTATTGGAATTGAATGGCCTTGGCATGAACTCCATGTGAGGCCGGACTTGCGAATTTGCAGTCGTCTCTAGGCAGGAGCATCAAAATACCAGTAAGATCCTTTTGACGCGGTGCATTGCGGTGATTTGCAATGATACTTATTTTTTAAAGAAATATTTAATGTTTTGTTTAGGTAATTATATAACTTTGAACTGTTATTATGAAACTGTCTGTTAGCAAATGAAGTTCTATGAGGCACAATAGGGAACACCTTGTACTTAAGTCTACCAGTGGGTAATGTGGACGGTCGGCTTAAGTGTTTCCGAAGCACGGTGTGAAGGACATAGAGCTGTCCCACTGTTAATAGCTTGGATTCTACATAAAGCTGTAGTGTGGAATACCTTCGGGGTCGAAAGAACATAACTTTGAGGACCGCTCTCTGTGCCCGCTCTAATCGGATAAACACATTTTCCGTGGCACCTCCCCAGATTGGTATACAATAGGTTAGAAGTGATTGGCACAATGCAAAGTATACCATCATCAGAGTATCCTTGTCTGCAGACCTACGTAGCTTTTTAAAGATATAAATTAATTTACGTATTCTATTCGAGATATTCTCAATATGTTTATGCCAGTTAATGTTTTGGTCTATATGTACTCCCAGATATTTTACGCTGGTTGCTTTGGTGATTGTAAGGCACTTACAGTGAGTTGGAGAAGTACACGTATGAGCTTTTAGTGTAAAACAATGGGGTGGAAGTAAGTGTGATCTGATAGCAAATGGTACTAACGTTGTTTTATTAATGTTTAGAGTAAGTAAATTATTGTTTAGCCGTTGCATCACACGAGACAGCGCGAGCTCTGCGTTTAGGTAGCACTGGGTCCAATCCATACCATCAATGACCAATGCTGTATCATCAGCATATGTAAAAATTTTACAATGTTCAAGGGGCAGTTTACATAGGTCATTTATGTAAATGAGGAATAGGATGGGCCCTAGAATACTACCCTGAGGCACGCCATATGAGATAGGAAGCTCATCACTCACACTTTGTCCAATCTTGACAATTTGGGTCCGATTGCTCAAATAATCCTTAAAAATAGCTAAGACATGTCCCCGGATTCCAATGCATTCCATTTTTCTTAATAGGAGCAGTACTGAGACGGTATCAAAAGCTTTAGACAAATCGAGAAATATGACTAAACTCTTCCTTTTATTGTCAAGGAGCCCGACTGCGTGTTGAGATAAAGCCAAAACAGCATCCTCTGTGCTCATGTTTGCCCTAAAACCAAATTGATTGTTGGCTAGGACTTTAAATGATTTGAGGTAGTTAATAAGGCTTTTACTCAGGATGCGCTCGAGTATTTTTGACATGGTAGTTAGGATTGAGATTGGTCTATAGTTGTTGATATCGTCCCTGCAACCGGTCTTATGAACAGGGACAACTAATGCCTTCTTAAAGACATCTGGGAAGACACCAGACACGATCGAGACGTTACAAATGTGAGTGATAATAGGGACCAATACATCACTTGTGCTTTTAATTATATTTGTGGGAATATTATCCCAGCCTGTAGCAGAGTCAGATCGAAGATTTTTAATTATGGTCTTGACATCGTCCTCAGTAGTTTCAAAAAGAACCATAGAACCACTTGAGTTGAATAAACCAGTTGGGGGCGATACAGTCGTGAGAGTAGGGTTTAAATTTAATGCTAGCCTCTTACCAATGTTGGAGAAAAAATCATTAATGAAATTAAGAGAGGATTTCGGAGTGTCACGGAGATTTAGAAGTTCAGTGGGGGATGTGGGATTGGTTTTTAGATCGGACACCTTTTTAATAACATCCCATGTGGCTTTAGGGTTACATTTAGCTTTAGCAAACTCTGCCTTTTCATACGCTTTTTTAAGTTTTCTTAAAAGGAAATTGCAGTAATTACGGTACCTCGTGTATGAAATTCTAAGTATTTCATTGTTATTTGATTTTTTTAACTGAATATGCATGCGATCACGATGCCTGATACAGCGCAGAAGACCAGGTGTAATCCATGGTTTAAGGCATCGTTGTTTTCTAGGGATTGTACGTATTTGTGTGTGTTTTTTAATGATAGAAGATATACCTTCTATAAAATCTTTCGCCGCTACATTTGGATCAGAAATATTTAAAATTAGGGTCCAGTTAGCACTATTGATGTCATTTATGGCCAATTCATAATTAATTTTGCATTTAGTGCGATATCTATTTAAATATTTCTTATCACTTTGCAAAAATATTAGAACAGGTTCGTGATCAGTAATTGATGATTCAATAACAAGCGTTGTGGCAGAAAGATTAGTCTTTAAAAGCACATGATCAAGACAGTTTGCTCCACGCGTGGGAAAATAATGTGCAGGTAGAAGTCCGTGAGAGGCTGCACAGGATAGATAGTCATCGGAATTACTGTCAATGTTCCCAGGCTTGATATCTATGTTTATATCACCCATTATGATCACAGTTTGTGAGGGCGCCTTTAGAACATTATCTAAGCTATCTATAAAATTGGTAATATTCTTGTAGGATGGGAAATAAATGGTAAGTTATGGCTATAGGCCTATAGTTCAATGGGTCAGATCTGTAACCTTTCTTTGGCACTGGGTGAATGAATAATTCTATCCATGAAGACAAAACTCGTCTTGTGGAATTGGAAAACGAAAAGAGACGCGTCAATACTGGATACAACTGAAAGGCTTCCATTTTTTACATTAAACACATGTATTATACATATGTACACAGTAACGCCTATTTAGCCTTTTTAGGCAGATGTATGGTAAACACTCTCATAGTTAGCATTGGTTTGAAGTCCTACGTAATTGGAGTAAGCCTATTGCCTTTTGCCGGGCACAGTTGTAAACTCTGTGCTGCTACTTAGACTTTATTGACAGAAGCATCCAATGACATTTTGCTCGACCCAGAATTCGAATCCAAGACCTCATGCAGAGCAGTCGCATTCCCTGCCACTGCACCATTGCGTCATTCGTCCATCGTAAACTTTGTCATTAAACCTTGCTTGAACGTATTCCGTATTGTAATACGGAATTTCTCGTAACATTAGAGAGGACTCTAGATACGGCGTTTGTAGCCAATATAATAATAAAAGCTTGCATTATACTGAAAAATGAACAACAAAATATCGGCAACATATCTTTATCAGTCAATAGGAGGACAAAAGTGACTACGACACTAGGCGATCTCTGCTTTTTATACAAACACCTAGTATTTGGCAAATAATGCATATTGCGTAGTATTTTAGTTTTGCGTGAATAATAAACAGCCAAAATTTATGATCATAAACAAAATATCAATACTAGAGAACGAAATTTGTAGCAAAGCTAAATAGTGAAACAATAATAATTCTGGTAACTGAAGATTAATTCAGTTATTTGCTGATGATAATTATAATGGCCATAAATCTGTAATTATGTTGAACTCCAAACCCTATTATTTTGTTTTGAATCAAGAAAACAATATACTTTATATATCAAAATATATTATTATAAGTTAGGTAATAGAGAAAATAAAACTTGGCAGTTGTTTTTCAGCAACTATTGAGGGAGGAGGGAGTTATTTAGACGAACATCACCTTAGTCTTACCGTTACTCAAGATGTTGTTTTCACTTGGCACGAATATTATTTGTTTGTATCTCGTAGAAGCGTAATGCGCAGTATTCCTTGCTCTATACACTATTTTTACGTCTTGGATTGAGCTGGGCAAACCCAGGACCTATGAGTTTTGTGACCAAGAAAATAAAGTAGAAAAGCCAAGTATATATATATCATTTCTATTTTGTACTATAATATACCCCGAAAATGAACCAAACATTATATATTATAATATGCAAATTACTTATTTAATCATTTCATTAAAATTAGTCAAAACGTTATTCCCAAGACGCCATTTTGTTGGAGAAGTACATGGTACCAAAAGTTTTGTATGCGTATAAAATAAGGATTAGTGTATTCTACTCATCTTTTGAATTTAAATTTCATATGAAATCAACGCAGACACACTGAGATGCTAATATGAAAAGCTATCAAATCGGGACACAGAAAATTTGGAATACATTTTGCGTTGCAAAAGGTTGGTTCCGCTTCTAAGGATTAGTCGCAAAGAAGTACTATTGCTATATTTATAAATGTAATATTTAATTTAGTATATAATAGCAAAGTCTCACGCCTTTCTGCAGGGATAGACAGTTTCCACGTAACACGAAGTAAACTATTGCTATTGAAGGCGTTAACTGGGCACATTTGTAGACACCATGACAATATTGCCATACACAAAATACGTTGTAAGAATCTTGAATCAAACCCGAGATCTCTTGGTTAATCGCAATCTTATGCCAAGGGACTAATGAGAGTAATCATTTAAATTTTATCATAGTATGTATATGACATCACAGCTGTCTTTTTTCAGCTACCTAACCAATTAATATCATTGGTTAGAAACATAACTAAAATTTCTATTTCACCAACTATGTTTGTTTATTCGATGTTAAAGTTACCAAGGCTATTATAGTCGACCATTCACAATATAAAACCGTGCTGATATTGAGATTTTTACACAACTAGGTTGGCAATAAATCTAGCATTCGACATGAACCAGCTAATTAATTGAAGTATAGCTAGTAAAAAAATTGTTGTAAGAGATATTTGCCAAATATTTCGTGTATTTTTAAATGTAAGAGTATATTGAATCTCGCTAAAGCTAATCGATAATGGTAGTCACTTATCGATAAGCAACACCACCCATCGATTCTTCCAAACATTTGCAGCCTCTACACTGCAATACAATGCGTGACCTACTTTCAGTCTGCGACTTCGTTTAATAACAGAAAAAGTCGCAGCAGCGGAACTCTTACATAAATCACATACGTCCCGTCCCCAAGCAAGATCTGAATCATGTATTGAACGCGAAATCAAGCAACGACTTGAACGTAAAGCATTTCCAAAATGAAATATTCAAATAAGGCCCTACAAAGGAGCTAATTTTAATGAGAATATTATAAAGAAGCGATTGGAATTTCAAATTTCTATATTACTCTTGCATATTAGCAAAAGATTCCTTTATGATTGATTATAAATGGATTCTGTGCCATACATTATGATCTGCATTATAATATGCCGGGATTCTGAGTACTTGTGTTGTTACGCTTAATGTATTGAAATGTACATGAATAATGTTCAAAAGATATTGGAAATTTTCTTTGGATCCAAAGTATGTCGATGCCTACTTGACTCAAAAAACCAATGAACTATATTTATTTTAAAACTAATTCATACACTAAGCATAATAAATTAATAATGTTGTACCAAAATAACTTTTATTTTCTTTGTAAAAAATTCTTCAGACGGGTCGAATGGTGCTTTGAATATATAACAGTGTGTGTTGTATTTACAATACCCGTATTAGTTATAAATATCAACAGCTATTGTGAGATTGGTATATTTATCTCATATAAAAATATTTACTGTCACCCCGAAAGTAACCTTTATGTTGCTAAGACGACGTCCTAAGAGTTGGATACGGGCCTCTTCTCAGTATGAAAAAGGTTAGGCTATATTTCACGCTGGCCAATACGAGCCAGCAGAATAGACAAATAACATCTGTCTATTTTAGAATGGGATCTAGTCATCCTGGCTTATTAACATTTATTCAACTTCATTTACTCGTCCTGTAATGTAAAAGCACGCTCGTCAGTTTAGACTATTCTAAGCCTGGTATTTCTCCAAATACTCATTAGTCTTGTCAAAGAACGTGTGCTAGGTCATATCAGTCTGCTCCAATCAGACTTATAGTTACATACATAGCTATATATTAAACAAAACGAGTCATGTTTGGCTCTATTTTATTATTTCAGCTGGTGTATAAGCTAAACAAATGTAAACAAATCTCCTTAACTTAATAAATTATCTACTGGACTTCAAAAGCAACCCTTAAAATATACGCGATAATTTAGCAACACCCACACACTTCATTATGATCATTTTTTGTTTGAACCCATATGTCTACGTCATAATCAGCTGTAGTTTACAAATAGTCGCAGTTGCGAACTAAACTTTTGTACACAAAACGTGTGTAAAGAGGGGCGAGTTTAAACCCAGTAAAGGGTATTTAGACAACACAGTTCTGTGTACTAAAGTTAGCTGTTATATTATGTTCTACGTTTGGGCAAGTCATTTGCAGTTACTGAGTTATTTGTATATGATTTTTATTTAATCATGCGCTAGGTATAGTTTCTGCATCGCGTGGCAATCGATATAGGATATAGGAGGTTCACAGTCGAATTATTTAAGGTTTTTTTAGAAGCTGACTTTACGAACGTTTAAGTAATGGTCACAAAGAACAACCAGAGTCAAAACCACCATTTGTGGATGTTCAACCCACAACACTCAGCAGGATGGCAGTGGCGAAGCGACTAATAATTATACCAGTTCGCCTTCCATGCAGTCAAAATGAGTCTTGTCATATTTGGCTTTTTCTGTTGGTTAGATAATTCTGAAGCTGGCAATGTATTTAGGCAACAAGCTTACTCTGTTATGTAAAATTTTAAATACAGTTGAAAAATATGGATGTATGTTATGTTAATTCGAAAGAAAGACTTGAATCTTATGATCTTCATGAACCAGGCCGTTGCTTTGCCAACAAAGTTTATAGAATATCAACACTCGACACTCTTCAACACTTTTTGAGTGACTCTGGATGTTGCCAGCGCCTTGAGCTAAGTGCAATATATGCATTAAACATCGTGAATATTGAAAATTGTGCCATGTTGGTACCTTACATCCAGAAAAAAGTACTGTGCCTGACGGATAGAAATTTATTGACAAAATGTACAATAACACGAGCGAAGCATCGGGCAAAATCTAGTTTTTTATACTTCATGCGGTCCGTAGTTTTAAGTAGACATTTCCGTATGATTACCGTTTATCAATAAATAAGCTGATAGCTCGCCTACCACCAGAGGCAATTTTATATACCTAACCTAATATTAAAAAGTAAAATAAATACAACTTAAACTCTACCGTATCTATATTTAGTTCAAAATCCTTTATAAGGACTGAAAGTGGAACAAAAACAAAGAATATATAGCTTTTTATGAAGGAAAGAAAAATAATGAATTTGTAAGTTACCAATAAGACGAAACCACACGAGGACGCAAAAACCGGACTGTCTTCTGTCTTTGGCAGACAATCTTTCCTTGTACAATCGGTGAAGAAAGTGCAATGAAATAAAATAATTTACTTAAGAATACCAGACATAATTTAACATCTATTGTTTCTGGCCACCGGTGTGCCACTGCGACTCAGTAGGTTAATAAGTTTCAACTACATATATTGAATGTTAGATTTCATCCACCTCTTCGTAGATTTAGAATACAGTTCTCATTATACGTGAATTACATTAAGTACCAAAGAAATATAACCTAGTTTTTAAGTTGACCCTAAGCTACCAAACTTTATGACCTATACAAGTCGTTCAGTGGTTTGTCTATAATGCTGGAACAAACAGCCAGATAAATAAATTAACAGCTAGAATTTCTAAGGCCATTTGTATTGGTTTAGCACCATTGTATAGTATATAAGGCTATACAAATATTTGCAATAAACACACCAATCTGCTTCGGTGGTGCAGATTGTATGCGACTGTTTCGTATACGGTCGCGGGTTCGATTGACGGTTCGTGCAAAATGTTATTGGGATATTTTATTGACAGAAAATGTAAAAATTGCCGAAGCAGATTCTACAAAAATAGGAAGAAACGGCCATATTTTAAGATTCATCTGATCATTTTACTTTATTTTATTTAGTTTACTAATAGTCATTATACAATACACTGATACATGACACAAAATGAAATTTCTCATACATTAACCAATTATAGTAACTAGCGGTCGCCTAGTGCTCGAAATTCGAACAAAGTTTGCCTGTAATATATTGCTGATATATGTCATTATAATTGATATATGTAACCATAGTTACGCGCTTCGACTGCGTGTGTCAAATGCATGGTTGTGTGCGTGTAGTGTTTTTCATTAATTGAATGTATTTCTAATGCATATTTTATATAAATATTAGGATTCGTCACTCCTTCTCCATATAAACTTTAGCTGTGCCAAATTTCATACTCATCCGTCCGCGCAATTTTCGTAAAAAGGGGTACAATGTTTTTGCTTCACGTATTAATATATAGATTAAAATAGTCCACTTTAAGTACATTACGTTTGTGCTACGCAGGCCCTCATTTGCAACAAATATTTTCTTCTTCTTCAATTTAAGAGTCAAGCTCTTGTCAATGGAGTCCATAATGTCATATCTTCAGCCAGCGCTTTGACTTCTCGATACGACTTAACTTTTACCTTTTCTTTCACTTGATCTATGAATGTCCTTCTTGGCCTTCCTCTTTCCCTTCTGCCTTCTATTTTTCCTTCCAAGATATTTCTTATAAAAGTGTCATGTCGTATCAAGTGGCCCAACTTTTTCCCTCTTCTGTTCTCTATTGTTTTTGAATATGTCTCTAACAAATATTTTAACAAAATAAAAATTAATATTGGACTAAAATAAAATATAGAGTTAACATACAAAAAATGAACAAACTAAGTGAAAGAATATTTAGTATAGTAGTTTCAAGTTGGTGCATCAAATAAGTGAAAAGGCAACATTTAGAGGGTATCTTTATTATACTCCGACGGTTGGGATGACAAAAAGACATTTTACTTTAAAAAACTTTCTTACTATCTTCGTGACAGCATAATATATTCTTTTTTATTTGCATTTTTTATATGCCTTTGAAAGAAAATTATCACGTATGCAAGTTTTCTTATCATTTCGAATCATTAAGTACCTTTCCTATTGGACTATTAAACTATGTCTATTAAAATATAATACAATACCCGAGAAAAATAAAAGTATTCATAAACCAAATATAGACATTTTTAATAAATAAATGCTACTCTTACTAGACGAATTTCTTAACGACTAAGAACACAAAACAACAATACAAAATATAAATAAATTTATTTATCTCTCTTAGTTAAAAGTTACATCTCTTCTACTTTGCTCTGTCCGACAGGGACATAATAATGTTTATTTGTATATTGTTTGTTTGTTACTCGTTCACGCGTTAACTACTCGACCAATCATAAAATTTCGCATACACGTTGTAAGGGGAACAGAAAAGGACACCTTACCTTTTATTCAGATAAAAAGTATTGTTCCCGGCTAATAGACATTTATTGACATTACCTACATTACCGCGAGCGAAGCCGCGGGCAAAAGCTAGTATAATATAGTCTTAAATTAAATAAATAAAATTATATGCGTCAGATAAACATTTAATTATAAGTAGGGTTATACTATTGTAAAGCTATGGAGATATACTAGTAGGTATATTGGAATAAGCAAATTTGATGACGACCTTAATTTACTCGGAACTGGAAACCTTTCACTATAGCGCAATACAACCTACCTTGTTGACTATAAGCCTTTCATTACAACCGGGATTAACCCTGCCTACAGCGGTAACACGGTACTTTTTACGGGCTTACCATCACGTGTATGGCGGGCGTGGCCTCATCGATCATGCAATATGGTTTCGCATAAATACTTTATTGGTGTCGTTGAAAAGGCCAAAATAAAAAGCTTAACATTGGAAATGTTGTATGGCAAAGTTCAGCTCGCTCGTAATATTGTTTTTATTAAAAGGTAATTGAAGATATTTGATATCCTAGTAATAATGAAATATTAAATTTTATCTATTCTATACATTTAAATAAAATTGAAGTGTCTGTTTGTAATGTCAGTATAACAGCTTTTTACTTACTGCATATGAAAGTCTATGCGGGACTTATAGCAAAATATCTATTTTTTAAGTGTTTGTCTGTCTGTCTGTCTATTTGGTCCGGATAATCTCAGAAACGGCTGAACCGATTTTGACGGGTCTTTTACTGGCAAATAGCTGAAGTTATAAGAAGTAACTTAAGCTTCTTTTATTTTAGAATAATAGGGTTCCACGGAATATAATAAAAGCCAATGAAATAGTGAACAATATCCGATTTAAATGAAGAAGTGTATATAAAATAATAATATATATACATCCAATACATATAAACCCCTATATAATAAATAAAACCGACTCACAAAGTAGAAGAATGACATTAATTATTTAAACATGGGGTTTTCTATACGAGAAATACAGAAATATTAAGATTTCGTAAACTCTGCGAACTGAACAAACACTTTTTAGTTAAAATCTACGCGGACGAAGTCGCAGGTAACAACTAACTATATTATAAAAATTCAAAAATATTCACATTGCTAAATTATTATAATAATTTGGATGTTTGTTAATTAATTATGCGTAAACCGTTTCATCGAATTTATATGAAAAGCCTTGCACACAGACTGTTGTACCATGGTCGGTCCTTTTTTTTTTTTTACGTGGTGGAATGCAATGACGCATATCCCTCCGCGGGACCATGGTTGGTCCTGGTTTATCATAAAAAAATCTGGATTTCAATATTTCGTGCGTTATGAAGCTTCGTAACGACGAAACGAAGGACCAATAACAAAAACATAATTGTTACCTAACAATTATGTTATTTTTTAAATTTATTTTATTTGGCCCCGTCTTGTTTGTGCCTGTGGTACTATATGTTTCTAGTTTTTATAAATTGTCTTAATTTTGTCCTCCGGTTTACCACGGAATTATTTTTCCAACTACTTCTATATTCTTCTGAATAAATTCGGTGCGAGTTCCAAGACAGTCTAGCTTTCCCCGAGACTTCATGAGTGTCAAAACTTAACATTTTCTATGGCCACCACTGCTAAATCTGGCAAGTTTTACAGTTGTCGGAGTGTGTGGATCAACACAATAGATATATTTTACCCCGGGAATAACCACGGGCAAAAATAAAATAAAATAATAATAATAATATAATAATAATATTCTACTACATACCTACACACAACACCATCTAGCCCAAACTAAGCAGAGCTTGTACTATGGGTACTATACAATGTATAAACATACATATATAGTTTTTTTTGTAAATACATACATATTATACATAGAAATACCCAGACCAAGACAAATATCCATGTTCATGCACACAAATGTTTGACTTCTGCGGGAATCGAACCCGTGACCTCAGGCGTGGCAGTCGGTTACACTAACCACTACGCCACCCAAGGCCGATGTCATACACTATCATGATTAACAACGGCTTGGTTGAGTAGCCAAAGGTTATCAAATCCACATTTTTATGTAATAAGAGGTGAATCTATCGCCGTCTTCCAATTTAAGTTATACTTACATCAATCGACGCCCCGAGCAGTCTAGAATAACTAATCTCTCCGATAAATCATGTCGGCAATCAAAATACATCAAGTGAATATAATGACTTTATTAAATCAACTAACCTAGATAGATTATACAAATTAATATAAAAATTTTGGTTCAGTAAATAGAACCTAGAAATCAGATTCGTTTTACTACCAAATTATAAGAAAACTGCTGATAAATAAAGATCCTTGGGAAGCCTTGTCAGCTATTTTTTTCGATCAAACAATCGGATAGGTAATAAACTAGGTATTGACCACGAAACTCGGAACTCTTGTAAAATTCATTGTAAGACTTTTTCTCTCGGCTGTCCATATTTTTTGTTCCCCGGGGCACGTCGAACGTGATATTTCTCGTGTCTCCGATAAACTGGGCGATATTTTCTTGAGCCTTATTCTATCCTTGTCTCACTCTTATCTTGTTTTGTTTTGGAATTGTTTTTGAGCGTTGTTGATGAAGAATGGGTCTTAGAAATTATTTTACTGATTGCATGCCTTTTTCCGCTTAAAAAACTCGAAACATAAAGAATATTGGTACAATTTTGGCTCGTTAAACTAAAGTGGCTTAAAACTTTTATCTGTATATTATTTATTTTATCTTAGGTATATTTATAAGTTTATAATAAAAATAGATGGATATTGAATTGACATAAGGATTAAGGCGCTCTTTTAATGTCTACTATAAAATATTAAGGACTCTTTTTATATTAAATGCTTAAATGATTTTAAAAGTCTTGTTTGAGCTGAAGGAGAAAAAAATAATTGTAGGCGTTACATACGTCATATGTTTAGAGTGCTATCCTTATTTTTGGTATTTCATTATTGCTATTTGCTTTTTAATTATTAAGTAATGAAAATTAAAAAGCAAGTAGAAATAATGAAATCAGTCATCATTTTTCCTACAGAGTATTCAACAATAATACTCTCTGTTTTCTATTTTAAAAGGTTCGTACTTTAAATCAAACTTAATAACTTAAACTACTGTAGTCTGCGTTATCTAAAATATATTTTTAACTTACTCATAATACTTATTTGGGATCTAGTTACAGTTTTAATACCCAGAGTTTCAGTTTGCAAGTTATTTTTTTATCTTCCTCATGAAGGTAGCATATTAATAAACACACTTGCCAATTTTGATATATTTCAGTACCTTTAAGTTTTATTACATACATATATACGTACCTCTACCTGAAACTATTCTCTACTAATTGTAATATTACAGCATGAGTAACCTGCTCGACATTTGCCCTTCGGCTCATTTCTACGGAATTATAATTTAGAGGGGTTTCAAATACACGTTTGATCTTAATTACTTCTCTTATAATAACTAGAAGTAAGCAGAGAAACTGAAACAATTACAAAAGCGTTAGTAAAGATTCACCTATTAATTCATTGAAATAGATACATTTCGCTGTGATATAATGTTGGTAAAAAGGACTGCGGCATTTTTCTTTGGTCAGACCTAAGGCAACATAATTGTGGAAGTAGATTGTTGCTTTGTATCGTGTATGTAGTAGTGAGTATGGTTTTCAGAGGTCTTTTGAATCACTGTATCAGCGATATGGTCTAAAATCGAGATCTTAAGCCTTTATATGTATTATATGTCTTTCTATGTTATAATATAAATTAGTGCATATTAGTTTCACTTAGAGTATACTTTCTTTTCATTACGGCGCATATTTTGACCCTTAGTGCCAGTTTCTTTTTTTTTTTTTTTATATACATATATGTCGTAGGGCGGCAAACGAGCAGGCGGATCGCCTGTTGGTAAGCGATTACCATCGCCTATGAACACCCGCAACCCTAAAGGAGTTACAAGTGCGTTGCAAGCCCTTTAAAAAGGAATGAAGGAGGGAAAGGGCAAAGGAAAGGATAGGTAAAGGATCGGGGTAACTGGGCCTCCGGCTCTCTCACTCACCGATACGAAACGCAACAGTACGGGTACCGTTACTTCACGCCGGTATTCCGTGAAAGGGTAGTACTACCCCGGTCGACCCGGCCCATTCATGCTGAAACCAGCGAGGATCTACTTCCTATAAATACCAGATATCTTAATAAGATAGGTACGTAACAAAAATGGTTCAGAAATCGAACTTGCGATCGAGCAGTCGTTAGTTCGAATCCCATTCATTATACTACCGACGTGAATGTCATTCCTAATACATACATTATTGCTTAGCTTGAGGTGTTCAAAATATTTTTAAGACAAGTTGCTAGTATCCTTTATAAAAAAATAAATGGTATCTCGTATATTACAAGGATTTATAGATTATAGCAAGACTTTACTTTCAAGAGATATTTAGCTTTTTGCTTAACTTAATAGTATAATAAACTAAGGAAAGTGAATATATTAAGCAAAGCATGGTAAACGCATTGAAGCTCCCTAATATTAGCGAAGTTCAACAGGTACAGTATTTATTATTTCAGGTGTATATATGTAACAGTTTAGTTTAGAATATATTAATTAAAATGTCAGTTATTAGTTTAGACCTTGATTCTATATTGAAAACTAGCTTTTATAAATATAATTGATAACAGTTAATGTTTGGATTCATATTTACATCTATGCAAATGTTAGAAGTCGTATGATTCTATATTTCGTTTAAATATGAAAAGTTGTTTTATCCATGACTGTTATACAAATTAGCTGTATTCGTGATAAGCCAAATAATTCTTCTAACACACAATTTTTAGAACATGAATTTTGTATAAAAGTTTCAAATACAACCAACATTTTAATTTGGTTGAATATTGTGTAAATGCGTTTGTTATAATAATAAGCAAATATATTGGCGACACTTTATGCAGTACCAGGTGAGTAGCGCAATGTTAAAAGAGATAAGTTAAATTATCAATAGTAAAAGAAACTTAACATTTTCGGCCTAAAACAACAAAATTATATTATTAACTACATAGGCAGTCATTCTTTTTTTATTCCATAGGTATTGAAATATGTTTATTTATTTCAGTATAAATATTACGACTGTGTACTTGCTGGGTTATTCTTTTCTTCTTTGATATGCCCCATACAAGATTTTGAAATGGCACAGTTGAGTAGGAGATTGCCATTTCTATAAGCTTATATTTTCTTATACTTCTTAACTTATAAAAAATATATTTCATTATTAATCACCATATTATGATTTTTAGTCTTTTCTCCCTTCACGACCTTGTGATTGTTAATTAAGAACTTTCAAACGAACACCAAATGTCAATATCATTTAACTTCTCTCGGATTGAATGGAAGAAAAGTACATTAGTTTAACAAAGTGTTCAATCAAAGTAATTGATGAAAATAAATTGGAACATAACTCACTGTTAGATTTCAGGAACATTGGAAATATAGGACTTTTTTAACTTTGGAGCTATCTTTAGTCTGTTACAGGTAAATTTGAACGAAATAATGTCAACATTTATGCCAATTGTACTTGACGCAAGTAGCTGGCTACGAGTTACATGCGCAATCTACGTGCGAGCAGTACAAGCACGAGTTACTTGCGTGGGCTCCATGCACAAGGTACTTGCGTGGACTACATGCAAGAGCTACTTGCGTGAGCTCTAAACGCGCATTACTCAGAAGGTTAACTTGCGCGGATCACTCGCGTCACTTGTTAACAGGACGCGTATAGCCAACGCTCATCTTGCGCATGTAAACCGCATTTTATATAAGAGCTATTATTATCAAAAATAACGCTGTCGTCGCTCTGTCAAGTAGGCTATACAAGGCTTTATGTAGAGTGTAAAAATAGACAACATATTATACTTTTATAAACAGTACGGCAAGCAGTGAATGGCATTTTTAGTATGATTTAAAAGTGTTTCTTCTCACACTGAGAAGAGGCCTGTGACCAGCAGTGGGATAGTTTAATACAGGCATGATATTATTATAAAAGTGTTTAATGTTTAAATGCCAATATGTTGTAATAACAACTTACTTTTGTATATTTTTATCTTTCTATAAATTAATGCAGGAAATATAAACAATACGAATTTAAAAAAAAATAAGAGCTTTTCCGCCAATGGCAATGTCACAAATTAGCAACACACATTGAGGTATTTTAAAAAAGTGTGTCATAGATAACAGATAATTATATTTATAGGCCTTTTACTATGTAAATAATAGGGCGAAATTTTTTTTTATGCATTTTGTGCATAGTTATACACATATACAATTTATCTATGGCATACGTTTTACCTGAGTAGTCATTGAAATATTTTTAAAATATCTTGGCAATAAAATCCAAATATAAAATCAATTTATATATATATCTATATATATATATCTATTAGGTTAATTTAATGTAAGAATATTATCAATTTTCTCAATTATTTAAAGCTAAAATATTATAAAACAGAAATAAAAAAGAAAACTAAACCCTCTAATAGGCGTCACAATTCCTCCATAACAGGGAGCCGCGACTGGGAGTGTGCCCAGAAGACATTGGCATTGCGACATTGAATGGCAATGCTGCCAAATTAAAATTGATTTATTACATTTAATTTTAAAAACCTGAAATCTATTATTACACTTATTGCAACGTTGTCGACGATTTATAACTAAGAATTATATTAATAGAATACAATTTTAGCCACGCCACACAACACAAGACGATCTAACTGCAAGCACTTTGTACCTGCAAACATCGTTAAAAAGTTCTTTTATATTAGCATATTTTTGCCAGTTCTTCTTAGAATATTCTTTGAGGTCTGAAAACGCAACAGCTCAGGGGAAATGTAGGGAAAATAATGCAAATAGTGTGTATACTTTAAAGTTGCAAAACTATCAAAACGTCTAACTGTGTGAAAAGTTGTTGCCGCATTAGCATAGTATCAACGCATTTATTTAAAACTTTCACTACTTGTATGTAAATAAGTGATTTAAATAAACTCCAAGTTGGGTTTTTACAGAAAATTTGTCTGCTAGTGGAACTCCTCGTAAGAATAAGTTTTGCTTTAAACAAAACATTGAGGTTACTTATAAAATACTTTCGTACTTTTAGGAGTAGAATGTGCCAGCACATCGAGGTATTTGTCATATAATATTTTGACCGGGTTTTGAATTTTATTTTTTATCGAGTGCGCAATACCTGATCCAATTCAATGCCAAGAAACTCATTTGCGTGATTTTAGAAACGGTTTTCATTTTCATTTTTATCCTATGTTTTCGTACTTTATCAATTAACGACTTGGGTGCCTTTAAAGTAAAAAAACAGCTCAAATATAGGGAATATAAATAATGCCATGACGCTACATGAACCAAGACTTACATTAAAGTTTGGTTGCTATTGTGGCGTAATGTGTTAATTTGATCATGACGGGTTTGATTTCCACACTAGACATTCATAGATATGTCATATGAGTGCTCTTTTTGTTTGTACTGTTTTCCTCACTAAAACTAATACATCTGTTGCATACCTCAATGGCGTAGTGTTTAGTGTAATCGACTGCCATGCCTGAGGTCGCGTTCGATTCCCACACAAGTTAAACATTTGTGTGCATGAACATGATGTTCGTCTTGGTCTGGGTGTTTCTATGTATGATATGTATGTATTTACAAAAATAAAGTATATAATATGTATGTTTATCCATTATCTAGTACCCATAGTACACGCTCTGCTTAGTTTGGGCTAGATGGTGTTGTGTGTATATGGCAGAATATTATAATTAAAAAAATAAATACCTTCTATTGTCACATTTACCATTCAATTTTGCAATCCAAGGCTTTCACTGTAAAAGGCATTTTTTTATCATTAAACATTAAAATTTGATTTAGCTATGTCATGGGTGCCAGTGTACTACTGCGACTCAATAGGTAAAATCAGTATTTGTTAACATTAATCTGCAGCAATACTCATTAAGCTGGCATTATAATTTTCATTTATCAATAATAGCTCGAAGGTAAATTTAAGTACGCGCCTGCCTTTTAAATAACGTACGACAGATAAGCCATTAACACAGCAGAGTGCACTATCATTGCACCATAAATTTTAGGTCTCTACCTATTAAATACACTATAGTGCATTAGTGTCCACTTCACTGACCGTTCATTCACATTATCTCCCGATCCGAAAAGCACTTAGTCATAATATGGACAAACACGTTTACACTATTCCTTGATGCCAATAAAACACCCGATACGCGTTATAAATACGAAATTTATATCATCTGCCTTCCTTTTTCGAGAAAAAGGGAGAATATTTATGTACAGGGGCACTATAAGAAACTCAGAGACACAATAATATCGTTGCGTACAATTCCAATATTTGTGATATATTCGCGCATTTTTTATGACTTCGGATAAGGCTAGTAAATGGATTTCAGTTCGATCCACTTCGCCTAAATGCTGGTACTGATTTATATCTGACCTCCAATATTTTGGCGTTTTGTAGGCATATTTTGAATTATTGGTTTTCTTTCGAGAGCGTTTACTTTTTTAGGTAAGTACTAAACATTTTACTACTCGTTATTTTCGTTCCTAGGTGTTCAAAGAAAGGTCACGCTCCACATCTGTCTAGGCTTTTACTGTTAGGCCATGAATAGTCTGATTGATAGCCTTACCTTAGTCAGGCAATTCTTTACTTTATTCTATTTTTTCCATAGGTCGCTAAGAAGACTGGGAATAATTCTTGTGTCGCAGGGGACTATACGAACATTCAAACAACGGACACATAAAACACCTAGACTTAGAACAATTATATGTGGATCACAAAAAAGGTTCCGTGTAGGAATCGAATCCAATCGAAGCGACCACTTAAACCACTACCGTGCAGTCAAATTTCTCCATAATGTTCTCAAAGGTGTATGAAGTCTTCCGATCAGCAATGCGTAAGCGTGGTGGACTATGGCCTATGTGTTTTCGCACGTTGCCAACAGTGGGGCACTTTTTAAACAGGGCTGACATTATATAGTACATCAATATATCCTAAAATATACTGTTTCAGTGGCCCGGTGCTAAACACGACTGCTGTAGTCTCCGGTTCGATTTCTAGTATAGGCAAAAACAAGTCTTTTTTATAATATTGTCTTCTGTTTACGCGAATGTTATTCATTGAGAATTAAACTAATAACGGATTTTATCGCGATGTTTATTCAACACTCTATTACATAATTTTGAAAACTTTTACACTACTATACTACTGTTAAAATTTACTAATTTCAAGTTAATTAAATTATTAAAACTATTTGTATATAAGTTTACACTTTCCCAAACGTTTCGGTTGCTTTTCAGCAGCCATGGTTACGGGGAGACTAAGATAGTAGTTGTCTCTCAAATCCGTTAGTAGTTTAATTTTCAATAAGTATATTTTATTTAAAATTTACAGTAGTTACAAAGTCTGGAACTGTATTCAGTAGACGCCAATAGGCTTGTTCCCTATTATGTATAACCTAAACCATATCGGTGAGATATGGGAGTGAGACACCTCTGTATAGGTATACAGAGATGTCTTACTCCCATATCACACCGATAGGAAGGTTCCTATGATACCTTTTGGGGGATATAGACGTAGGACTATGAATATATACCCTTAAAGAGTGAGGTAGGGTAAGGCTCTTCCGTTTCCTATGATTCCTTTTTCCTTTAATCCTGGGTCCTTCAAGGGGGGCGTAAAAAGGATCTCCGTAGGCCATCGTAGTAAAGACCTCGGCACTACTTCACGTGGAGATATAGTGTGGAGCATCCTGCTTGTGGACTACACGACTACTTACCATCAGGCGAAGTACACTCATTTTGATAAGCAATAATAAAAAAGTGGCAGAAATGTATCACACCTACATTTCATCTGCTACATTTAGGTAATAGAGAGAGAGATTATTGTCACTATGAACAATAAATGATGTACGTCATCATATACATGGCTCTACGAAGCAGGCTTGAGCAGAAGAGGCAGCCAGCTGCAAAAATACAACAGCAAACTAATGCTACCTAATTAAACAAGTTAGTGGAGTCCAACAACTTTATGCCGCAAGATTTTATATTCTGTGTTATTCTTTCATTAACAGATTAGAATATATTTTAGTTTGAATTTAGTAACAGGTTTTTAGAGAGAACTTTACTGAATTACCGCCTTTTTTGCGCAAATACTGCATAGATTACGTGGTGTAAATACTTGTCTCGTGATTGCCACAATGCTTAGTGTTATGGGTTCGATCCCCTCACTTGGGAAAACATACACAATCAGTTGGTCAGAGGCAAAATATTCTTTGTCCCTTGGTTGAATGTTTGCAAAGTAAAACAAAACATAAATAATTCCTAGTGAAGCAGTTGTATTTTTAAAACAAAGGAAATATTTTGTTTTTCGAGACCTTTTAGACAACACTGCTTACTTTAGTGCTTATTAATATGTTGTGAGCCTTTAAGTATACAACTTCTAAAATAAATTAGAGTAGAATATAAGTACCTATATAATAACACGTAAAGATATTTTAAGTCACAAGAACGTGTATAGACTGTCTCGTTGGCACGGAGGTAGTGAATGTACATAACTGCTTTGCATGTAGTCTAGGTTTCAATTCTGGGTTTGGCCAAAATATTATAAGGATTTTTGGTCAAAATATTTTTTGTAGCAGTACTCTGTCTAGAACTCCTGATAAGAATATTTGTTTATAAAACCACACATCTCATCACGACTCTGCCTCACATGACGTTGACGAAACAACGTCACAGTGTTCACTTTACACGACACTCATATTTTTAAATTTCAAGTTAACAATAACGTTGTATTGACATGTCAATTGTTGGGATGCCAGATATAATGGAAAACCTGTTGTATCTAGCCAAGGGTGTGCCGCTACGACTCAATAGATTAAACAATAATCACGACATATACAATACTATGACTACAATCACTAGTATGTCCAGGCAATATTCCTGGTAACAAGAATATTCGTAACATCAAACCCGATTTGATTGTCTGTTATCGGTATATCATTTAGAAATAGACATAATTTTGACAAACTTCAATTACACAAAGCCAATACAAATACCTCAAAGTACATTTTGCATGGAGTCAATTATTATAGACTCACCCCTATTTTCCCGTAGAGGAAAAACGGGAAAATATCATTATTTCGCCGACTATGTTATTAGGTCTTATGTAATAGGAGGAGAGTCTATTGCCGTTTACCTGGTACTGATCCAGGCTCCGTGCTGCTACTGAGAAGTTCTTTTTAGAATGTCAGAAAACAAATATTGTCTTATGTTTACGCGAATATTATACATTGTAATTAAACAAACTTTATACGGATTTTATCGCGTTGTTATTTTTTTATAAAACACTATTATTACATAATTTTGAAACTTTAAACTATTATTGTAGAACACTTTTACTAGTTACTGTGTACTTTAATTTAAGCTATTTAAATTATAAAACTATATAGATATAATTTTACGCTTTTCCCGACGTTTCGGTTGCTTTTCAGCAGCCATGGTCACGGGGAGAAACGGCAAAACGGAAAAGTGTAAAATTATATCTACTTGCCCGATTTAGAAATCGAACTCGAGACTTCATGCGCAGCAGTCGCTTACACTACTACTGAGCTTTAAGGCAGTTTAGTAATGATACACCTGTCCCACTGCTGGTACGAGTCTGTATTGTAAGAAGGGTTAGGCCATAGTCCACAACGTTGACCCAGACAGGTTAGCAAACTTCACATACTTTCGAAAACATTATGGAAAACCTTTAGACATGCAGATTTCCTCACGGTATGTTCCTTGATCGTTAAGGGCAGCGATAAATAATTAGTTAAATCGCACATAACTTCGAAAGTGCGTACCTTACGTTCAAATTAGAGACCTTTGCGTGGCAGTCCAATGGTGTCCTACTAGACTATGGCTGCTATATTTTTATACATACTTCTTTGTATCCATGAATATTTAAATAAAACTCTGTTTACTTTGTAAAGGACGAAATTAAAATTTTCATAATCTATTCCGTTGCTAAGAATTCTCTAACAGAAAAATGAAATAACACTGTCCATCCCAGAAATTGAATCAGAAACCACACGATTGGCATTTCCACATGCGTTCACACTTATCCCAAGAGGTAGTCAGCGCAAAGTAAATATACTGAAATCTAAGAAAACTAGTTTACTTTCAAACTTTCACACACACGACGCTGAAGTTTCGCCTGAAATCCCATTTTCCTTCAAAACTTTATCTAATACAAAATTTATGAAATCAGTGAACTCGCCTATTTCCACAAGACAATATATATTTCATGACAGTAAATTGAAGTGTTAAATCCTATATATCTAAATTTAATATCTCAAAACTAGAAGTAATGTCTCGGTGTAAAGTGGTACAGTCAGCGACATAAATCACGTTATAAATGTTAGATTTACTTTAATTATTTTATGTATTTTAATGACATGAAATTTTGCATACACTTTGTCGGGGGTACAAAATAGGACATAGGCTGCCAGACTGACCAGAAAAAGTACTGTTAAAATTAACCTTTTTTTTTAAAGTGGGGACAGTTCTGACACATACTGCGGAAAGGGGAGCGTAGAGGTTATGTCGAGCTCACCCGGGATAAGATAGAATGTTCCAGGTACTACCGACTAAACCTACCACGGTGTGCCAACTCGCTGCCTTGAATGTTGGATGAGTCGCTGGAATTCAGAGTTGTTGAAATAAACCTTACCTAATGTACATTTACGCAAGCGAAGCTGCAGACAAAATCTAATAAATAAATAAATGTTGATTTGCGAGATTTGGAACTGCTTTATCATACATAATAATGATAACTTCTCATTTTTTACTGCAGTAACAGTTAAAGGATTGCCTCGCCTCGCCACTGCTATTGCGCTGAGTGATATGAGTTCGATACCCACACGCGACAAAAGTTTGTGTGACAAATAAATTGTATTTCCAAATCTGGGTGTTTTTTGTACCCGTTATTTGAAAGTTTGTAAAGTCTTCCGCGACACAGGAATTAATCCTAATGAGGTCTTTATTCAAAGAAGTAATTTTAGTATTTTTTTATTAATGTACTGTAACAATTTTATTAAACGTTCTACTATTTATATCGCTCACTGTACAACGGTAGTAAAGACGCCTGCTGTACATACATGTAGGGTCGAGTACGATGTCCAGGTTGGGCAAAATAGTATTGAAATTGTGGGCAACAGTCTCGTCCTAAATTACGTGAGACCTAAACGAAATGTAAGTGCAATACTCTCTCGCCTACCCCTTAGAGATAGAACAGCGTGAGTATATTTGATTTCTATTAATGTAACTGTTTTCATCCTAATTAATATTATAAATGTGAATATGAGCTTGTTTGTTTGTTTGTTACACTTGCACGCCTTAACTTCTCGACTGAACATCATTAAATTTCGCATACACATTGTCAAGGGTACACAGAAAAGGATATTAAATGAAAATAGCCTTTATTTCACTAACCATTAAAACAAAAAAAGGAAGATAAAGACATAGGTTAATTTTAATTCAAAATAAAGTAATATTACCGAGGAATAGGAGCTCATTGAAAAAATATATTAACGCGAGCGAAACCGCTGGCTTAATCTAGTATATTAACCATTTACGAATTTAATATTTTAATATCGCATAAAAATAACAACTCTGCAGTTCTATTTAAAATCATAAAACCGAAGTATAAATCTGATTTGCAAGCTTTAGTAAAGATAACTGCAGCATTTTAATTCTTAATTTTTAGAATACTATATGTAATAATTACTGAGGATTTTTGGTACGTTTCGTTCGTAATCGTTACTTTAAAGACCTTCTAATGTAAATAAATATGATTGCACAATAATTTAAAATGCTTCGGGAGTATTATTCTAGTAATATAATAATTAATAATGTGAAGGCTTATAATATGTTTGCTAATCAATAACGCTTAATACATTTGACTAAGATGGATATAGTTTGGCACATAGATATACTGGATAAAAACATATACCGGTTATGTGTTCTTGAGTCATATGCCCGTTAAACCCGTGGGCAGAACTGGTTCGAATATAATTTTACACTTGGTCTTTTTTCCATTTTCTCCAGCTTATAAATCCAAAAATACGTAAAGGTAATAATAAGCTTTTGAATATTATAATATCAGCCCTGGTTTTAAACAGTCCCATTGCAAAGTAAAAGTTTATTTTCAGTATGAGAAAGGTTAGACCAGAGGTTCCCACACTTTGTTTCTCATAGACCACTTTCAAAATTTAGCTGGTTACGGTGGACCCCCTGCAGCTACATTTCTACCATATTCCTTGAGTAAAATTTAAAAATTTGATCCTAATTTTTTTTTGCTATTCTCCGTTCTGAAACTGCCTCGGTAGGCGAGCTGACCAGTTTTATTTTAGAATTTCTCGCGTCTTTACCTTCTATGTCAGGCGGGCCGACCATTTATTTTTTAGAAATTATCGGATCTTCAGCGAGTGGTATTCCTTAAAATAATTTTCGTGGACATCCGCATACGAATTGTGTACCTTCATTTTTTGTCACACCAACGTACACCCCCGTCGAGTCTCCCGTGGACCCCTGGGGGTAATTTTGGGAACTACTGTTAGACCATAGTCAACTAGGCTTGCCCTATGCGGGATCGCAACCTTCACATCATTCTAACACCTGAATTACTTGACAGCATGGACTGAGTAATGGTTTATGGGTCGCCTCTCCACTGCCACTGCATCATGTGTCGTGGGTTCGTTCCCCAAACGGGGCCAACAATTATGTGATCCTTAAATAGTTGTTGTAAGACTGGGTGTCCTTTGTGTCTGTTGTTTGAATGTTTGTAAAGTCTACAGCGACACAGCAGTTATTCCTAGTGCGAACGTTGTCTTAAAAAAGACAGACAAAAAAGTAGGATTCCTTCCAACATTTTACACAGCTAAAACCCTCCATAATTAACTATGTAATACGCGTTTGAATATAAACCTATAAATCTTGATACATACAGGTACCTATATCTATTAATATTAATCTAGAGCCTACCTGTCGTCCGGCCCATATCACGAAAGCTTCACTCGACACAAATAAAATTTATACGTAGCTTTAAGGGACTGATAAAGGTTACACAGTACAAAAAGTTTTATTTCCTCCTTAGAGACTTTATTTTGACTTTGACTTCGAAGTTATTCGGTGTTGAGTGGAAATATTTCTGTTTGAAACTGTTTTTCTATCAGCCGTTGGGCGTATATACTTTGCCTTGCAAGTGCGTCGCATGCCTAGTCTAGTGTCAGTGACATTAATACAATCACATCAATGGTCTTCTCCCTAGCCTTTATTATTCCCAAGTCACATGGAGTCGGCTTTTCTAGTCTAACTGGATTCGACTGGATATCAGTTTTTACACGGAGCGGCTACCACCTGACCTCCGCAACCCGAAGGCTAACGATACCCTAAGGCTAGACCAGTGTCAGGATATTATAGGGTACTGACTTCCCAATAACGACTGCCATAGATGTTTATGGTAGCCGGGACCGACGGCTTAACGTGCTCTCCGAGGCACGGAGCAAGCGATAATTGTCAATCAATACGCACATAATTTCGACAAGTCATATAATTTCCGAAAGTCAGAGGTACGCGACGTGGGTTCAAACCCGAAACCCACTGCATTGCAGTCTGTTGGTCTCCCCACTGAGCAATGGTATTCTTCCAAATTAAAATAGTTTTTAATTCCTAACTAATAATATAAAGGGGAATGTGAGTTTGTTTCTTACGCTTTCACGCTTTAACTGCCTAACCTATTACCATGAAATTTTGCATACACTTTTTCAGGGGTACAAAAGAGGACATAAGGAACCTTTCATCCAGAATAAATTTATCGACAAAATTTACATTAACGCAGGTGAAGCCGCAATCAAAATCTAGTGTAAATAATTATTAACATTTGACGTTTATGAGAATTGACTCTCTTAAGTTTTTTATTTTATATTACAGCTATGCTTTATATATTTTACGGGTAATGCTAGAAGAACAAGTAAACTTAAGTTTACCCGGGTTTACTTAGTATTACCCAAGCTCTTTGGATAAAGTTCGAAAATTCAATGAAACTCAATTTGTATTCTGCGTTTAGCCGTTCACACCTAATAATACTAACCTTTTTTTTTTTTTTTTTTACGTGGGGGAATGCTATGACGCATATCCCTCCGCGGGGGCGGGCGGAGGGATTATGTCGGACTCGCCGGGGTAAAGAAAAATGTTGAAAAGATAATGTACCTCCCGGAATACCGACTAAACCTACCACGGTGTTCCTCGACACAACCACTATCGATGGGGCCGCGCGAATCGCTTTCGCATGCGGTCGCGACCCCGCCAAGGTTACGGCCCGCCGTATGAAACGGCAGGCCACTACACAAAAGACCTACCCAAAGGTACTTACTTCTAGTAAAACCCTACTGTCTGCCCCCTAGGGGGGAGACGGACTCGACACAGAGGCGCGCGTGGGAACACGCACGCCGCCTCTCGGACCTGGAGCTGAACGGATGGCGGGCAGGCCCACAAAGCCCGCCACCCCCAGGTCAAACCTCAGGGTGGCTGGAGGTCATCGCGCGCCCTCCGGCGCCCGGCTCTGCGGTTGGGGAGAGGATTCAAACGCTCCCTCTCCCGCTCCGCCGCCTCCTTGATGGAAATTACTTCCTCACAAAAGGAGGCGACGGCGTTCCACGACCTCTCACTCCGGACCATAGACTGAACTACGGTCGGGAGCGAGAGGGCAATCGATCCGACTACCGCGATCAACTCACGGCGCTGCGATGCCCAGGCGGGGCAAACCGCCAGAGTGTGCAGCGCCGTGTCCTCTACAACGTCGCGGCAGTCGCCGCAGTGGTGACAACCGGGCGTCTCTTGCCGGCGTATACGACACAGGAACTGGCCAAAACAACCGTGGCCAGTCAATACCTGTGTCAGCCGGAAGGTGAGGGCGCCATGCCGCCTCTCCAGCCACTCCTCAAACACGGGACTTACCGCCACGATTGTGGCGTGCCCGGCACTGGGGTGCACAAGTCGCTCCTTCCATTTCGCCACTAGGACCTGGCGGAGCTCGGACCTTGCCGCTTTGATAGCGGGAAGATCCGGTCCTTCGCCCCGAGCTAGCGATTCCTGGCGCCAGCGATAGAGCGACGCCAGGAGCGCCGCTTCCAGGTCCCATGGCATCGATCCGGCGAGGAGGCTCGCAGCCTCGAACGAGAAATAATACTAACCTAACCTTTTTTTTTTTTTTTTTTGAGGGGGGAAATGCTCCTGATGCATACCGTCCCACTCGGGGGGCAGTGGGACGGTTATGTCGGGCTCACCGGTCAAGATGACACGACCGGCATACCGACTAAAACCCCCCTGTGCACCGTCACCTCACCTTGACGGGTGGGCCGTTGGAACCTGATACGACATCAACGACCCACCCAGTGACTGCCCACGCCCTGCGGGCACCGACAATGGCGGCGGCGTCTGGGTGCACCAGAGACGCCGCCACTACGCAAAAGGGTGAGGGTGGGAGAGTAAGTACCCCGATCTCCCACCCTCAGCCCTACTCAGGGTGGCATCAGGCGCGCATCGGCGCGCCGACGCCGCCCAGTTCGCCGGCGACGGATCGGGTCAGCGAGGAGACTTTCCTCCCTGGCCCGCTCCGCCGCCTCCTTCTGCGAGATGACGTTCTCGCAGAAGGAGGCGACTGCGTTCCAATTCCTGTCGCTATCGGCCATGGAGCGGATTATGGCCGATAGCGAGAGATCCGCACCGATGGTCTCGACGAGGGCACGACGCTGCTGCGCCCACGCCGGGCAGAACTCCAGCGTATGCTGCGCCGTGTCCTCGTCACAATCACAGTGGTGACAGGCGGGACTCGATTCCCTCCTCGCGACCTTGTGCAGGTAGTATCCGAAGCACCCGTGCCCGGATAATACCTGCACCAGCCGGAAGGAAAGGGTCCCGTGCTGTCGCCACACCCACAACGAAAGGACCGGCCGGAGCGCCTCCACCGTGCGAAAACCCGCACGTGGAGCCTCCAGCCGGACTGACCATCGGGCCACGATGGCTCGTCGAGCGGCCTCGCGCCACTCGCGCACCTGCTCGAGCAGAGGGCGACCGCCTCCGCCTGCCCGAAATTCGGCCGCTCGACGATAAACGTCGGCGAGCACTTCCGCCTCCAAATCCCACGGGGGAGTACCGGCCAGGGCGCATGCCGCGTCTGCGGACACGGTGCGGTAACCGCGTATTGCCCTGACCGCCAAAGTGCGCTGCGGTCGGCTTAACCGCGCGCGGTTCTGGGCGGTCAGGGACCCCGCCCACACCGGTGCGCCGTAGAGCGCCATCGACCGGACTACCCCCGTGTAGAGCTTCCGGCACGCCAAACTGGGTCCGCCCAGGTTGGGCAATAATCGCCCCAGGGCGGACGCCGCGCCGTCCAGCTTGGGCTCGAGCTGACGGAAGTGCTCGTCGAAGAGCCATCGTCCATCCAACACCAGGCCCAGATATCTCATCTGGGCCTGAACCGGTACGAGGACCGAGCCGACGGTGATCGAGGCGCCGGCAGGCGGCCCGCGACGGGGCCCATGGAACAACAGGGCCTCCGTCTTGGTGAGGGCCACCTTAAGACCCAGCGCCTCGATTCGCCCGACCACCTGAGAGACCCCCATGGTGGCCAGGCGAGCCGCCTCCTCAAAGTTGCGACCCCGGGCTGCAACCAGCGTGTCGTCTGCGTAACAGAATACGCTCAGCCCGGGGGGCAAGACTCCGCGCAGGGCCCAGTCATAGCCGATGTTCCACAGGAGAGGGCCAAGGACGGACCCCTGTGGAACACCGCGCGATATCGCCCTGCGCACGACGTCGCCTGCTCGGTCCTCGCACAACACAGACCTCCGCTCCAAATAGTCTGCCATCAGCAGCCTCAGGTATGCGGGCACCCCATGGAACCGGAGTGCCTCCCCGATGCTGCCGAATGGCAGAGTATTAAATGCGTTGGCGATGTCTAAGGACACCGCCAACATCACGCCGCCTCCCCTGACGACTTCCTCGGTCGCGGCCTTCAGGGCCAAAATGGCGTCGATCGTCGAACGCCCGGCGCGGAAACCAAACTGGGCGTCCGACAGATCGGGCCCCACCTCCTCGAGGTGCCGGACGATGCGGGCAGCGAGAATCCTCTCCAGCAACTTCCCCGCCTCGTCCAGCAGTACGATAGGCCTGTAGGCCGCGACCGAGTCCAGGGCTCTCCCCGGCTTTGGCAGGAGCACTAGCCTCCCCACCTTCCAGCACTCAGGGAACCTCCTCGACGACAGACACGCGTCGAACAGTTCCCTGAGGCGGTCGCCCATGTGGTCAAGGGCAAGGGCCAACACTCGGGCCGGAATTCCGTCCGGCCCGGGGGCGGTCCGCTTCGAGCGGATGCGCAGAACGGCCGCCCCCATCTCCGCCTCCGTGACAGGCGGAACCACCACGTCCTCCTCGTCGGCCTCCCGGACTTCGGCCTCTGCGGCCATCGCCGGGGGCGTGTGTTCCGCCTGTGGCGGGAATAGGCCCTCGACCACTTCGGTGAGGAAGCTAGGCTGAAGAGACTCGGTAAGGGGGGGGCCCGTCGAGCGGAGCTTGCTCAGCGCCGCGCGGTATGGGCGTCCCCAGGGGTCACGATCGAGTCCCTCCAGCATCTCCTGCCGCGACTGTTCTTTGGCGCGACAGATGGCCAGCTTCAGAGCGTCACGCGCTGCTTGGTACGCTTCGTACAGCTGGCCCTCCCCGTTATCGTTGCGGCGTCGCCGCCGGCTGCGGGTGTAGGACCTCCGGGCACGAATGCAGGCCTCGCGGAGGTCCACCAACTCCCGGGACCACCAGTAGACCTCCTTCCTAGGAGGCCGACGTCGGACGCGCGGCATGGCCGCATCGCAAACCTGCGTAAGCGCAACGCGAATGCGGTCCGCCGCAGCATCGACCCCCTCGTCGGGAGGCACCGGAGACAGCCACGACTGCACTATGGCTGCCTCCTCCAACAGGTCCCGGTTCAAACGACCCACAGCCCACCGCGGAAATCGGGGAGCTCTGTCCGCCATGTGACCCCTAACTGGGTCCTGGGGATTCCGGGAGATCTCTGCTCGGATGTAGCGATGATCCGAGAGAGTCTCGACCTCCTCCAGGACTCGCCAGTTCCTTACGTTGTGTGCGACAGCAGGGCTAGCGAACGAGAGGTCCACTATCGACCCGCCCTGCTGCCGAACACAAGTGTCGGTGGTGCCTCTGTTGAGCAGACAGAGGCCCACCGAACTCGCCCACTCTTCCACCGCTCTACCGCGGGCGTCCGTTCTGGGAGACCCCCACGCCTCGGACTTTGCGTTGAAGTCTCCCATCACCAGGACGCGGCCTGATGCCAAACGCCGTATCGAGGTCTCCAGAGATGTGAGGAAGACCTCGAAATCAGCCAGACTCCGGTTGGGGGAGAAGTAGACCCCGAAAACGAGTAATCCCCCCCATTCGGCCGCCACGTATCCCGAGCCCTTGTCTTTGAGCGACAAGGGCGGGGAACGCGGAGCCGTGGAGCTGACGACTGCCACGGAGCCGTCCCAGTCACCCACCCAATTTGGGCGGGGAGGAACATAATAGGGCTCCGCGGCTACGGCCACACCGATCGACCACTGCGCCATGGATTGCAGGAAGAGATCTTGCGCACGGGCGCAGTGGTTGAGATTAGCCTGGAGGAGGAGGGTGCAGTCGTGGTCCATTATTGGGCCGACGTACCTGCAACCACATCCTCCTCCATCCGCGACGGTGGAAGAGCGGCGACGACGACGGGGGTAGCTGGGGTCGATTGGCTACCCGCGACGTTTTTAGGCTTGGAAGCCCGGGGAGGGTTGCATCCCCTTCGCCCCATTATGTGATTGGCGGGCAATTTACCCGCCGCACACGCGGGGCAATGGGGGGCGGCGGAACAGTCCGTCGCCTTGTGCCCCGGCTGGCCGCAGCGGAAGCACAGTCCGCTGCAGTCGAAGCCACTTCTACAAGTGGCGCGCACGTGCCCCTCTGCCATGCATTTATGGCACCTCGCGGGCCTAGCCGCCAACGAGGAGACCTTGGCGGAACTCCAGCCCACGAGGAGCCTTCCTGCAGCCACCAAAGTGTTGGCTGCTGCGACGGGGCACTGCGCTACCACGGCTCCGACACCGCCGGGACCGGGGCGGATGGCGCCAACCTTGACGTCGTCCAGGCGGCATCCAGTTTTGACTTGGATAGCCTCCCGGACGTCGCCAGGCGTGACTGAATCGTCCAGGCCAGCGACTCGGAATTCCGCGCACTTCACGGGCCTGGCGATCTTGACGCCTTCTTCCGCCCCGAACAACCCTCGCAGCCTTTCTGCGACTGTGTCCGCTGTCTTCGCGCCCTCCGCACCGGGGAACTCGAGAATTCGAGCCCCCGTTTGGGCGAGGCGGGTCCTGGCACCGGTGGGGCCCAAGTCCGCCACACCGACGCTCTCCCGCGCCTTCTTGAAGACGGCGGCGTATGAAAGGCCGCGCTCCACCGCCTCCGGCGACACCGTTATGACAACGGCGGCCGATCTTGGCGGCCGGAGCTTCCCGACTCGGGTATCGAACCCCAGACCTTATACATAGCAGTCGCACTCAGAACCGGTCGGATTGATTCTAATACCTAAAGTTACCATCAAACATGCATAACTATAAGTTATTGGAGCGATATACGAGCTTTTAATAATTTATTTGAGAGCAACTCATAAAATCAGGGAGGCTGTATTTGAAGAGGCTTTCCAATTAAGCTAGGTATCTCAAGCCTACCTGTCAATGAATCAAGTATGTCATATTGGTTATGTTGATGAATATACAGCATGTTACAGCTAGGCTTAGTCTTGTTTAAGGAACCTTATTATTTTTAAACCTTTATTGCTAACATAATATTCAACATTTTGTTCTTTTTTCTCCGAAATGAGACAACTCTCGCACTGGGAATAATTTATGTGTCGCGGGGGACTTCACAAATATTTAAACAACGGACACATAGAACACCCAGACTCGGAACAACCATATGTGGATTACATAATTTAATTTTTGTCCCGTGTGGGATTCCAACCGACTACACACGGCGCAGTATCAGTGGCGAGGTGACCACTGAAACCACTCCACCATCTATGCAGTCGGCATAATCTAATAATTTAGATAATTTTACAATATAAATGTTTTTGTACTATATAATAATAATAATAATGTCCTCCAGACCGAATTTCGGTCATGGTGACGAGTCTTAACGGAGACTAGCCATCTGAGCAGGAGATATTATAGTGCACAAGTATGTGCGCAAACACAAGTGCACTCTCTGTTCCCAAACTCTCATGATCCAATGGGACGGATAATTCGACACGACCGGAGAGAGATCAGGCGCAGGACCAACGGCTTTACGTGCTAACGGTGTCTAACACCGTCATCTGCCTAACTCCGGGTTCGTATTGAGATTTCTTAACAGAAAAACCCAATAACTTTTTGTTGGCCCGACATGGGATTCGAACCCGAGTCCTCACAGCACAGCAGTCGCATTCACTACCGCTGCGCCACGGAGGCAGTTTATAATATTACTATATAATAATTATTTAACAATCTAAGCAGTTCAGCTTGTATGTATTTGTTGCTGGGCGTCGGCGTGTCTTTGCGACACGAAAGCCTTCTTTAGCTCTTTCAAGTCTTTTCTTTTTTGAGTTGTTCTGTGCCATAGTGGAATAATGTTTTCTTTGTCTTTGTTATGTCAAAGTGCGAATACCTAATACCTATTAATAAGTTAATCTTATACATAGGTATGGGTGGACTTAAGATTTTACATAAAGAAGGATGGTGTAGTTTATCTGTTCAACACTCCGATTAAGACGAGTGTTGTGAGTTCGACTCCCACATGGGAAAATTGTTTGATCCATAAATAAGTATTCCTTCGTTCTTTGCGTCCATTGTTTGAATGTTTGTAAATTACCCCGCAGCAGAAATAGGATAGTTGATCCATATTTTTTTTATTAGTGAAGTAAAATAGTTACATTATCCAAACTCTAAAATACAAAGAAATTTTGAAATCGAGTCATAAATGGATAAGGTAGAGGTGTTTTAAATCTGCTAATAAGAGTAATTGTCAAATACAGAAGAAAATGCACGATACAGACTATGTCACAATCGCTATTTAAATACAGCTGTCTGAAAGAGATAGCGAGATATCCCCATTTTTACACTTTTCTTATAGCCAACTAGCTACATGCAGTACCGCGCTGTCGAAGGTGCAGCGATTGGCCTGCATGGCGTGGGGCGTTCCCGACTACGCCAACGGCAGTGTTAGAGGTCCTGCTGGATCTAACGCCGCTACACATTGTTGTGGAGTCAGAGGCGATAAAGGCGCACAGACTATCTGTGCATGGGCTGTGGAGCGTCAACATGCCGGTAACTCGACACACAAAATTGGAGATTTCAAAGGATTTCAAAAGGATTATGAGCATGGGATGCGACAAAATGCAACCATTGCACATATTCAAAAAGAATTTTTAAATAAAGGTCCCCACAAGGTACGAATGGAGACAAGGTCTACAATCCCCTAACAAGTGCTGTCTCATCTCGCTCATCATAGCCAGTTGCACTCACTGATCGGTAAACGATTAGCGAGGTTAAGCAACGTTGGGTGCGGTCATCCCCTTTTCTCTACGACTATCCCAGTTTATGATATAGCGTTCCCCTACACCAACCGTTAGGTTATAATAGAGGAGCCGCTGTACCTTCCAGTGCCCGAGAGCACCTTCCGGGACCAGCCAGACAGACCAGACAGGTCTTGTCCCCAAATGCCGACTCTCGACCTTAAACTCAGAGATCCAGTTCTCGTAAGCGAGCTACCTCGTGCCCAAGTGACACTACCTATTCTCCAGATAAGTACCGGAGCAATAAAGCCGCTCACTACTCGCAACTCAAGGAGTTGCTAACGATAACCTCGCTGAAGCTGACGGAGAAGCCGCCTCCCATATCTCCAGTATGGTACCGGAGCTGTGTAAGGCACGCTCACTTCCCGACATACATCCGTACGCCTACCCAAATAGGCCTACAAGCCGGGTGTGGCCCGAGTCACTCCAGCTATGACTCTTACTTGCTGAGCAGGCAAGCTCCCGAGATGCGTTGCGGCAGTGAAACCACACTGCCACTTCACTAAAGGCAACTCCGTGCCTCATGCGACCGACTGGTTCGCACTGGCCGCGCCTGAGTCCGACGCTCGAACGCAACGTGCTTGCCGAGCAAACGAACATGTCGTCCTCAGCGGCCAACCACATACCCCTGCGAGTCCAATACCAATGTCAGGCACCGCGCACTCTAGTCAGCGGTCGATAGAACACGCCTTTCGAGGCGCAGTGGGCTTGTTGGGGTGCGGTCAGTCTATAGATGGGTGACCGCTTAGTGGTATTTCAGCTGAGCGTCTCCGTGCTTCGGAGGGCACGTAATATGTCGGTCCCGGTTGTGCCATATTGATAGCAGTCGGTAAGCCATGTCAGAGGCCTACGGGCGGCTTGAACAACTCTTGACAACAGGTTGGCCACTAACCACACGAAAAGAAGAAGATCTGGTACACTGATGATTCCAAAATGGAAATAGGATCGGGCGCTGGTATCTATACCAACGACTGCAAGGTGAGCCAAAGCATGGGCAAATATGCACCGATCTTCCAAGCGGAAACCTATGCTACAACTGCCTGTGCTCAGGAGAATATCAACAGTAATGTCACTGACAGGACTGTGTATATTCTCAGTGACAGTCAAGCTGCTCTTAAGGCTCTGGACTCGTGTAGGGTGGACTCCAGACTGGTCCTGAACTGTGTTAAGGCCCTTAACAAACTTGGCAGAAAGAACACAGTCAGACTGGTGTGGGTTCCGGGGCATGCAGGGGTGCAGGGCAATGAGGAGGCTGATGAATTAGCCAGAAATGGCTCGAAGCAACTGTTTGTGGGCCCCGAGCCATTCGTGGGACTCTCTGAGAGCACCGTCAAGACAGCTTTGAATGCATATGGCAATGATAAACACAGGCTAGAGTGGATGGCCCTTAGGGGTCTGGAACACTCCAAGAAATTCATTGCAAACAGAGCCACAGGCTTCGCCCGGAAGTTCTGCGGGTATAACAAGAGCCAAATACGCCTGCTCACAGGAGCGTTCACTGGCCATTTTGGCACCAACAACTTCCTGTGCAGATTGAGATTGGCACACAATTCGATCTGCAGAGCCTGTGGTGAACAGGACGAGTCCATATCGCACCTACTATGTGAATGTGACGCGTTGGCTGGATTGAGGATGGGTCTGATGGGATTGGCATATCCAAACCCTGAGGATTTCAGGCTTCTCCGTTTGAAGTGTACGCTACGACTGATGCAGTACATTCATAGGCATAGATAGCTAAGGGATAAATCTTGGGGCCGACACAAAAGATCCTAATGGGTCGAAGTGTCGCCGGTCTGTACTGACTGGCCCCCACACATAAGATAAGATATAGCCAAATTAAAAATATTATCTACTTTCTTACTTTGCGCCCAATTTTGATAAAGGTTGCAGAAAAAAAATTGCTATGTGCTCTTGCTTGCTCTTGTAAATAACTACCCTATTTTCTAGGAGCGGCTAATTTAAAATGTCAGGCTCAGCTATAACTAAGCGTAGCCGGGTATAGAAGTCTAGTAAAATCGATAATCTAAGTGTTTCCGTGACAACTGATATGATATTTATAATTTCGAACTGAGTTTGCTGCCCGTTCAGCACTATCTATTACGCGGCACGAACATTTTAATTACTTTCGTCTTTGCTATAACCGCATAGTTAAGCACGCTCTATGAGATTACCACTCAAAATAGCTTTTTCATATATTTTTTTTATGATATTAATAGCTATCAGAGAGGGACATAACATAAACATCGTCATAAAACTGCTCAAAATATAGTTCCGATATATGTAGTATAAATAGTTGTGTTCAAACACAAGTGTACTTTTCTGTTGTGTTGTGTATATAATATAAGTAAAGGTAGTTATGCGTTCCCACGTTCCTATGAGTAAGATAAGAACGCATTACGTCACCGCACTTAGCAACAGTACTTGATCTTAACTTTAAGTAAACCATAACATAAATAATGACCATAAACTTAAAGGTGACGAAATAAGTTAATTGATCCTATCACTTGAACCAAGTAAACACGCACCCGTGGGATCTCACATGGACAGCACACATGTCTAAGATTTAACCGCATATAAACCAATTTATCCTAGCATTAAGTCATTCTTTTGTCTACTGCTCAACAAGACTGTACTTAACTTGTGTTTTTAGTTAAATAAAGTATTTTTTTAACATAAATCAAATGTTTATATTTGACTAGATATAGTTTGGCCCTCTGTTTATGACTGTGAAATTTCATTATCATCTCAGCCAAAGGACTTCCACTGCTAGACATAGGCCTCCCCAAGGTTTTCCACACATAGCGGTCTTGGGCCACCCGCATTCAACCGCTGAGAAATTTGATTCGAATAAATTTTAGTGAGCTTACTCCTATTGCTATATAAGCATAGTACGTGAAAACTTTACCCCAATATTACTACAATATCCCCGCAAGCTATGGCCAATCTTTGTAGCTAGCTCCTTATATAGGGGTAATTATTATCTACCCTTTCTCGAACACTTAAAACTCAACGCCGTAAAATGTAATGTAATAATCAAAGTTAAAGGTACATCGTTGCTAATATTGCTGTAATACTGCCTTCCGTGTTTTGAAAGGTGTTCAGATATACATGTAGCTATTCTATACAGATGTTTTGGTATATAGAAAACTCGAGTAATTGAATCTCTTCTGGTAAGTAGAGTGAGTTTTATGTATGTGAATTGCGTAACGAACCAATGATTTAAATGATGTTTTTATTACCCGCTTTAGGAATATATCCTGTGTCGCGGGGATTCTTACACACATTCAAACACCGGATTCAAAGAACACCTACTATCGGAAAATTATTTGTGGATGACAAACACAATTTTCCCCGTGTGGGGATCGAACCCACAACACTCGGAGTAGCAGCAATGGTGTGGTAACTAATTAAATCATTACGCCATGCGTGCACTCATTAAATGTGCCGTTACCGTATTAAGATCGCATTAAAGACATATACAAGACAAGGACATAGAAATATACAAAGACACACACATTGCTTTTACATGGCAGAGAACGACATGTACAATTTTCAAAATGAGTTAGTGTGATAGTACTGTGTTTATCATTCAGATGACATGTTTGAATGGTGACCATATTATTACGAAAACGTAATAGGGAGTATATGTAATTGCAATTTTCCTAACGAACGATCTCCCTTCCCTTATTCTCTGTTTGAACAAGGCTGCTAAGAATCAAAATTAAAACATCGAAGTAAATATAAATAAAAAGCTTAAAATTATATTTAGGTTGTAATTAAAAGCAACCAATATAAAATACGTAGTTTAATTTCAACGTGTAATATTTGCGTAAACGTAAAAAAAATAATACATCATTTGATTAACCATTTCGGAGAATATACATAATTAAATTCACCAAAATGGTTTATCAAATAACAGTATACACAATGTATACATACTTACATTTAATGAGGACTGTGATGCCCCGATGGAGAAGCAGCGGTGTATTACGGCAGCTACTTTGTTTGGTTTCAGGTAATATACCGGGAAAAGACAATAGGATCACCCTGGTCCTATTCTTGTTTATCAGTTATGTTTCTATACCACTACTGCTACTAAGATATTTCCTAACATAAAATGGGTCCGTGAAATGCACTTGAAAACACGATTTTCAAGCAAGGTATATTATAAGCGCAAACTTACGGCATCAGATGAACGTAATAATATAAAAAATTGCGAAGACATAATTTTTTTTGTATTTAGTCGGCAATCTAACTCTTTCATATTAGAGAATCTGACTTAATATACCCAATTTTAAAATAAAATAATAAGTAAAATAAATGAAACAATTTTCTTTTTTAGACATCTAAGATGGCAAACTAGCATACGGCCCACCTGATGGTAAATGGTCACTGTAGCCTATGGACGCCTGCAATACTAGAGGCATCACTAGCGCGTTGCCAACCCTTTAGAAAAGGAAAAAGAGAAAAAAGGAAATGGGATGGAGAAGGAGCAGGAAGGGTTAAAGAGGGTGATTGGGCCTCCGGCACTCTCAATCACCGAACGGAACACAACAGTAAAATTACTGCTATTTCACGTAGATATTCTGTGAGAGGGTAGTCCTTCCCCGGTCAAGCCGGCCGTGCTGAAATCAGCGAGGCTCTACTACTCATTAAACATCTAAAAGTTGTAAACTGACTTTCAGTTGGTCAATTTCAAACATCAATTTGCTGGGGTAGCAAGTAGAAATCCATAGTTACCACCTAGCTCCCTGAGAAACAGGCGTGAGACTATGTACACACGTACTACATTATTTTCTTTTAACAATACTGTATCAAGCAAAAAACTAAAATTAATAAGCTAGAACATTTATTACATAATGCTTCTTGATACCGAAAAAATATAAAATATATTTTACCAGCTCTTTCCCGCGGTTTCGCTCGCCAAGAGGTAGGTAGGTTAGGTTATGTTAGTAAACTTACGTTTTTCAAATGAAATATAGCATTTGTTACTCGATGATAATATAGGTTTCTAATGACGAAATAATTTTTAAGTAAGTTGGTTAGTTTTTGAGTTAAACCCTTAGAAACAGACAAACAACCAAAAAATTATATATTTCCTCAATATAATATTATATATAGAGATAATAATCATAATTGTGCAATGCTACATCTTTCATTGTCACCGTACAGTATGCTGAATATTCGAATGACATCGTTTAATGATTAAAATACCTATATTCGAATGCAAATGCTTTCCTCCACATTTTATTTTAATACCATGTCTTTGCCAGATGCAGTAATTAATTTAATTACACCCATAAATTTGAAATTATTATAGATTTAATGTACATTACGGTAGTTTATATTAAATCTTTAATTATACCGCACTGCCAAAAGCTCATTTTTAATTGCTATGCAGATTAAAATCGACATTACAGAGAGGAGTAACATAAAGGGGACTGCGCAGAAAGAAACGAGCATCGCCAATAGTTCAAATATTTTTCAAACTGCGTCAAATTGGATTGAGATATATGAATTGGAGATTGCGTATTATATAGTGTATACGCATTATTTCATATATTAGGGCTTAAAGTATGAAATTGCCGATTTGTACTGAACAATGGAAAATCGTTTTTATTCTAAGTTTTTTTTCTTCTTTATCATATTTATTTAGCCAAAATATTTATCATCAATATCTATACATTGCTTCCATCTAAAAGGAAGTTCATTTATGCCTTTACGATAGAACTCCAGGGATCTAGATTCGACAAACTGTGTGAAAGCATTTTGTACTGCCTCCTGGAATGATATTTTTTTATCACGTAGAAATTTGACATATTTTTTATCTTATTCATTTGATGCAAATGAGCTACTATTGTAGGTAGGGTAACGTTAAATCAAGCCGTTAATTCCTGGGTAGTTTGACTCAGATCGGTTTCTACCATCTCCTTCAATTCAGCGTTATTCACCTGTGTGGGCGGTCTTCCACGTGGTTCGTTCTTCAAATCGAAGTTTTCATTACGAAAGCGTTTAAACAAAAATCGCACGATACTTTCATTAGCAGTCTCCTCTCCAAACGCAGCGTTGCATTGATATTGCGAGCCATTTCTGCAGCGTTAGTTCCTATTTAACTCGTATTAAAAAATGACTCGGATTTTCGAAGTATCCATCTTTCCCGTCTAAGCTGAATAAAAAAAAAACAATTGTAAGTCGAAAATCGAATGCTGCACATTTTTTTAAAGAAGAATCTTAACATTATGTAACATGTGAAAAAAAATTCACTTGAAAATCTCACACTATGAACGTTTTATGTCATTTCAAAGTATATATTACTCTACAACGGCAACTTCGTACTTTAACCCCTATTATTACTAGCTGACCTGGCAAACGTTGTTCTGCCAAAGAAATTCATTTGATAGGATCACCTTAATCACTTAGCGGTATGAAATGTACTTTATCACTTATTCTCATAGCTACCATCTCATAGCTATAATACCTATATATAAAATCATTAAAATCGGTCGGCCGTTTCGGAGGAGTGCGACCACAAACACCGTGAAACATGATTTTTGTAAATATAGATATATACGTTACAAACATAAGGACGCCCTAACAAGCGAAATACTTGGGAATTAATAAATTTAGTAAATAAAGACATTTACAGTTATGACAGAACTATACAAAATGCGTTGGAAAACGTTCACAAAAGAAGTGTAATTAGTGACAACCATACACATCCATACCAATAGATTGTACAAAGCCTAAAACTAAGAACTGTGTTAAGTAGATAACACAAGGTGACCTAGTGCGTCTGCCAAAACTTAGTGAGGCCACCAGCTTTTAGATTGTTTAGTTCTTACAGATGCCAAATATAATTTCGTTGGCTCTCTAAGTAGTTATACGTAGAAACCTTTATATTTTCCAACTTAGTTAATAGCAAAAATGTTATGTGTTTATTTTGTTTTTCGATCCCACAACGCGGCTGTCTATCAGATGAGTTTCTTATGGTCATGTTCTATTAAAATAGTTGGGGTGGACAATCTGAGGATGCTTGTTGGGATCCTGTCTTCGCAGTTATTCCATATTATATAATATCAGCTCTGTTTATAAACAGCTCCACTGCTGGGCACGGGCCTCTTCTTAATATGAGAAGGGGTAGATCACAGTCCAGTCAATGTCCAGAGCACTCGCTCTGGGCCAGCGTGAGACTTCACACATTTTCAAAAACATTATGTACAACTCTCAGAAATGTGGGTTTCCTCACGATGTTTATCTTCACCGCTCAAGCGAGCAATAATTAACTAGCTAATACACACATAACTTCGAAAAGCCAGAGGTACGCTCCTTGAGATCGAACTCGAGACCTCTGCGTGGCAGTCCAACGGAGTCCTAGTAGGCATCATTCCATGTTAATGATATAAATGTGAAAGTTTGAGAAGGTGTTTAGATGTTTGTTTATCCGTGGTACGGTTTTTATAAAACATCGCACACATATAGACAATATTATGGATGAATACATAGGATACTTTTATCCCATTGTACGCTTTAGTGGAATCACGCAAACATCAGCTAATTGTAAATAATTTAGCCCAGGGTATTATAGTTATAATATTGTTAGAACTTGCAGTATTTAGAAAATATAGGAGAGCTTATATACAATATGAAAGAGCTAGTAGTATTTTTTATTGTTAGCAATCGTATTAACGTGAAAAGTACCTGAACAAGTTTCACATACATATTATGTACTGGTAAAATAAACCAAGATTTATTCTAAAATGTTCACAACTGCTGATCACATTGTTAACACTCACATAAACGAAAAACAATTCTATAAATTCTCATATCGACAGAGCCTTACTTATGAATATTACTTCACCCACCAGTTCGATAGAAACACCTAACGCAGAAAGGACCCGATACACAAAATACCTTAGTAACTCTTTTTACCCGAAGTAGATGGTCGACATTTTATCGGAGATTGCATCCCCATCGGTTCTATAGAATCAAGAGGTACATTAAGAACCTTTAAGAAGCTTTATTTTTTCCCTCTCCATTACTTAGGAAACGGAATATTCGCAACATCTTACAGGTTTGCAAGTTAATTTGGTTCTTTTAGAATAGTAGCTGTTCGGCCACAATAAATTCTATTCATATTCTAAATAGATAGGGTGAGGGCGACTTTCTATAAATACTTCGGGGATATATAGTGAGTTCTTACATTTTTATACTACTGATAGTATTATACAAATAATAGGGTACATGCTTTTGTTTTATTTTACTTTACCTTACCTGGCGCTTGAAATTAAATTATAGTATGCACAATGTCAGCCAATTAAAGTATAAGTAAAACATGTATCAGATTAAGAAAAATTATAAGTATAATATTATTTTAGACTAATAACAAAAATGTATACCCATGTATTATTATTGAATAAATTATTATTATATATATATTATTATTCACATTTATTCAGTAATTATCAATAAAAATTTCATTTTTAAATATATAATTATAAAAAAACACATTTAAAAATATAAAAATTATGGATGCCCACCGATATCCAAGCTGTCGGTGGTTAGGGGTCCAGAGAGAGGAATCTCCTCACTATGCGTGCCGTATCGAGGAGAACCGCCTTCTGCATCTGACCCTTGACCCAAGCACCTAACGCGAGCCTCTTAAGATGTTGGTCGAGGCTCTTGGCTATTAGACCGTTTACCGTAACGACTATCGGTACAATGATTGCCGAGTCCACATCCCACATATCGACAACCTCGTGTGCTAAGTCCAGGTATTTTAGTTCTTCTTCCTTCTCAGCTTTCACGAGGTTGCCATCATGAGGGATGGTAATATCGACAATCATTGCACGGCGCTCTGATCGATCTATTACCACAATATCAGGCATACATTATTATTATTATTTAGCTAGTATTTTTATTGGTAAACAGTATTCAAATGAAAATGAAGGAGCTAATATTTTAAATCTCGGTATCTCCGTCGTACTTCTACAGATATAGTATTGCAGTTACGTCACAACTTTGTACCGTGCATTATTTTACTGTTTCTGGCAATCACATCTACTACCAGAACTGCATTGCTACTAACATTCTGTTATTAAATATTATAAAGGAAATACAAAATGTAGTCAAGGAATGTAAACATTCTTAGTTTCTTTATAAAAGAAATAGTTTTCGAATCACAGTCAAAGTCAAAGTCAAAAATCATTTATTCATTTAGGTCACAAAATAACACTTATGAACGTCAAAATATATGGGTTAGTGAGTTTACTAAGTTACTGAAGCTACATTTAGGTTAGTTGCTAGGTTCAGGCAAAGGGTTGAGCCTATGAGAAGAAACCTGCAAGAAACTCACGGCCACTCTTTTAAATCGCCAATTAAATATAATTTCAGTATTTTACAACTCAGATTAACAAGGTGTTGCAGCCATTATGCCATATACTACAGACTATAAAAAAACTAAAGATAAAAACAGTAACACATATATAGATTTCGTAGAAGCGAATAGGGATAACCAATAGTTGGTCGGGTAGCAAAATTCATTTAACTTGTAGAGGACTACCTAGAACTTATTCACAAAGAAAATAACAATACATACAATTCCAAGAGTCTTCACGTATGACGTCAGACCCTCAATACGCAGCCATAAAGCCACGTGTACTGCATGTATTATTCAAATTTGTCCCGAATTCGTCTCCACCCTACCTTGTCTCGTGGAAGGTTGTAGCTAAAATATTTTATCTGAGATCTTGTTATGAAGGAAGCTTATTAGTTCAGCTTCGTTGCTAGAATTACGTTGGTGCACGTATATGACGTTTTTAATTTTGTTTACTTTATCTTTTTCCTCAACGCTTGCATGTAATACTTTACAAATATGAAAACCACGGACTCCGAGAACTTCAAATATCGGTATAGACAGCAACATAAGTCGATAAACATTTGTAAAAATTTTAATTGCTTTATCATATACTATTATAATAACTCCTAATCTTTTAAAGCAGTAAAAGTTAATGGGTTGTAAATTACAATTTATTAGTGTAGAATAATAATGTGACATTTTTAAATTGTAAAATGTTGTGATACGGTTGCTTATTTAATTTATTGGATGAATGTATAGACGATTGTTTCTCTTTACGTTAGCCTAGACGTCCTAGATGATCCAAATCATAATATTGTCTTCTGTTTACGCGAATTTTATTCATTGAAATTAAACTACTATATACGGATTTTATCGCGTTGTTTATTTAGCACTGTATTACAAAATTTTAAAATATTACACTACTACTACTATTGATTTTATTTTACTAATTTATAACCAAATAAAATTATTTAAACTATTAAATCTATTTATTTTTGGTTTACATTTTCCCCGACGTTTCGGTTGCTTTTCAGCAGCCATGGTCACGGTGAGAGTCTCCTCGTGACCATGGCTGCTGTGATTTAATAGTTTAAATAATTTTATTAGGAATTATTATTGCTAAATAAACAACGCGATAAAATCCGTACATAGTAGTTTAATTTCAATGATCCAAATCACATAATAACTCTCCAATCGCAATGCCTTACCTACCTTGGACTTGGATACTACCATAGCTACATTCGGCTAATTTATATAGTTCTGCGCGCATGCTTTTATTTGTCTACTTTTCATGTTAAGTTTTTAACTAGTATTTACCTACGAATTCCCCGTTTAACTGTTCGTTTCATATAATCATGTAGATGAAACTCGACTTTGTTTTTGATTTAATCTTCAACCCCCAAACTGTGGTATCAGCCGCATCGTTGTTTGCAATGGAGCAAGCATATAGACAATAGTTCTTGGAAGCATTGGTTTGGGTTCAGAAACGACTAAAGAATAGAAATCAATATATTTCAGAAATCTCTCTATTAATAGATCCTCTTTAGTAATAGAAGCCTTAAAATTATTTGTTACCGCCAAAAATTAGGTCGTACGTACTTCAATTACGATCAGCGACTGCAAAAATTTGGGGTCCAACCATTGGAGGGTCGTCGCAAATATTTTGACCTAGTTTATTTATATAAAATAATTCATTCAATTATTGATTCACCCGAATTGCTTTCGCATATTTCTTTTAACATTAAATACAGTTTACGTAGATCGAACCGTGTTAATCTCTTTGCCTTGCAAATTCACAAAAACAATATTTCGTATTACAATCCACTAGTAAGAATGACTAGACAATATAATGAATTAGTAACAAACAATTTTCAATTAGACATTTTTCATCCTAGATCTTACACATTTTTAAATACACTAAAGGATATCCTCTATCCCAAATAGATATACAAATAGTTAAACATTGTCAAGATGTATTGGTTTGTTGTAAAACCTACTTATATGTTCTTATATGTATATTTGTACACCTTTTCTGTCTGTTAACTTGATGTTCAATTGTTTCGATGTGTGCACATGTGTTGAGTTGCAATCTAGATCTGAACATAAGCTTTGATTGTTTTTTATTTTTAATATGATTGTAATTTGTTTTGTGCAATAAATAAATAAATAAATAAATAAAAAAAATAAATAAATAGAAGCCGGAATTGTTTGAACTTATACGATGACACCACAGTGTTTGCTAGTATACGAGTACTATTCACAATAGACAATGAAAATTGATAAACAATATCCAGAAAAACAACAAGCCTGTATTATACAGATTGTAATGCTTCTTTTTTAACAAAATATATAGTCTAAAGCGGCCGCATTGTCCAACACACGGACTCGTGTCCGTTTACCATCCGGAAACAATCACAATAAAAGCTTTATCGGAAGCTTATTACGGCAACTGGACTACGTTTCTATTAACAGGATTACCACCATATCGGTTTCCAACTAATACCACAAAATATATATTCAACAAGCTGAATAAAAAGTTCCCGTAAAATGAAATATCATGTTTCGACGCGGCATTGCAATTGATATTATAACTGCGAATGTGAATTTTTAAGGCTTTCATGCCTGAACTATTCGACCAATTATCGTAAAGTTTCTCATACACGTCGTCACGCGTACTATAAAGGACATAGAGTACCTTTTATCTAGAGAAAAATAAAGATCCCGAGTGAGCGAAGCTGCGGACTGCTGGTAATATTATACAATGGACTGAGATCCCAAAGAAACCTTAATGTTTTACACAGGTAAAGTTTTTACAGTACATGTGTAATGCTATTAGATCGGGTACCAAAGAAGTATGGCTCCTCTTATCTTTGCCGAACTTAAAATTCTCTGCCGAGGCATGTCTTTTCTTCTGCCTTCAATCCTGAGTTCTTCAAGCGTTCAAAAGGCTCCGCTTTTTTCACATTTGACGGCCGAAAGAGGTCCTTCGGCAGACTACACTACTACATGATTGCTTACAAATAGGCGAAATATCCAAGAAATATAATGCCTCGCTGTCAAATAAGCGTGTATACATACATACAGAGTTTATATACACATTTACATACATCTGCTGTAAAAAAAGTTAGCTGTGCTATAATTAAACAGTTCTAGACAGTCTCCGAAATTAGGTAAAGGTTAAACGCGCACATATTGCCAGCTATATATAAGTTTGGGCTGTACCTAATTAGTTTTTCTGTTTTGAATGCCAGTCATACTACCAAAATAGAATACCAGAATAGTCTAATGAATCCTACTAATGTTATAAATGTGAAAGTTCGTGAGAATGGATGAATGTTTGACTGAAACTTTTTCACGCAAAAACTACTAAACCGATTGCGATGAAACTTGGTATGTAGATAGCTGGAGACCTGGATTAACACATTAGTTACAATTTTATCCCGATAGAATGTATCTCATATTTATGTTATACAAAAAATTTGTTGAGATGACATTATTAATATAATAGTTTTGAGATTCTCATGGATGCATGGAGGCAGGCACTGTGGCCCTGTAGACGGCATCCGGCCTGCTCGATCTTACGTAATATGGATATATCGTGAGACCTTAAACCATAGTTTGCTTACTGTAATACATCTCTCTACCTTTTAGAGGACACACGCATGCAATGAGTAAGTATTGTATCGGGCAAAGTCACAAAATTGCTTTCTCGCTTATTTTTTCGCAACAGCAAATTTAAAACAGTAATGTCAGCTGTCTTGTGATGGCTTTAATCGTTGTGCGTGCCAAGTAACCCGCTTTTATATCAGGCATTTACTCAACTAGCTTACTTAAAAACAAAACCAGTAATTTGTGACCCAAATGTCTAGTAACACTAAGCACGTAAAAAAACTAAATTTTTTGTAGAAGTAAATTTATAAAATAAGTAAAGTAGTAGTTTAACTGAATTGCACAGCTGTATTCCACAGAAACGTTTACTGGTGTGCCACCGTATTATGAAACCTCAAAAGCTAGCTGCTTCGAATGCGGCATGTACGTTATCCTTATCAGTGAGCCAGTGAGGCGAAATTATGCAGTAATATTTTAATACGGGCTTATTTTAGAGATTTCGTTCGTAACGTACTTTGGCTGCTCAGCTCCCGCATATTCAAGACATACCTCATATATATATATATATTTAGACATCCTACGCACGAGAAATAATTGCTGCAGCGCACATACATTTTGGCGATTCATAACACGAGCAAGATATATGCATATCAGACAATAGGCAAATGCTCTTCCCAAACTAAAGATAGCCTCAGCTAAAGTCAGCTGAATCACTTTTAAACACACATACTATTGCAAATCGGCCGATTAACCGCTATTACATTATACATCATAATCAATGACGATCTTAATTTTTAATTAGAAGTATTGTGTGCAAAATTTGCGTTTATCTAAATCAGGAACACAAAATGCACCCATATTGGTGTAACGCGACCTTACCGCATTTTCAGTTGGCAAGGTTTCTCTGTTGACCTAATTACTTAAAAGATTCTAAATTCTGTTGAAATATACTAATTTCTTACGTTGATCGTGTTATGTGAACATATGACGTCATTAGGCCATTTAAAATTAAGTGCTAATGTTCTATGCTCATTCAGATTTTGTTATCCTTACTAATACAATAATTTAAAAACTAACATACATGGTCTGGCAATTATATCTCGCAGAGATAGGCAAAGCTGTGTTTTTTCTTCCTGTGTTAGGTCCCATGTAATAGGCGGCCTATTTTCTTTTACTGGGCATAGTTCCTGACTCAGTGCTGCTACTGAGAATGAAGTGATAGAAAAATTTAATAATAATTTATCCGATTCGAAAATCGAGTCTAAGACTTAAAGACGTTATTTTGCAATTACTTATTATTTGTACTGTGCATGAGGCACTGTAGTCAAAGTAATTTTATAAGAAGCTCAATTATATTTTACGGCTAAACTGTGGACACTGATGTCTAATAATATGACAGGGGCATAGCTTGAGCCCTAGGGAAGAACGTACGCTTAAAGTAAACGAAAATAACATTGCGAGTAGCAACATTATCTAGTTTTCATTACTGGCCTGTTACTGCCAGCGATATCTTTACTTTTATGTGCAGAAACTAAATGGCACAGTCACGATCGGTCAACTTAGGCGATTACATCAAGCGATGTGAAATAGTTATAAAGAAAGTTCAATTAAACTAAAATTGTATTATCAAACAACCAAATGTTTATAAATTTGTTATCACAGCTTCTAATTTTAAATCTTAATCGAATATTCTAAATTTGATTTAATAATGACACGTTTGGTAAATAGGTCGTAGTCAGTCAACGTAAATAAAACATGGAAGCGGTACTTTCATAATAAGCATAGTTTATTATTGACACCATAGCTACTTATTTAACCCTACTGCTCAAAAATAGACGTTACTATTATGTGTTAAGATAGATATTACATAGCTGTTCTGTTTTACAGTTTATTTACCTGCTGTGAATTTCAAGAGCTCAAATCCATTGACATAATTATACGTTACTATAGCGATATGGTTTAGTTTGTTAAGCCCCGCCTTCTATGTAGGGTGTGTTCCATGGTGCTATTTTTTGCGATGAGAGATTTCATTTCCGTTCACTGGTTGTAGTGCATTGGGCAGTCGTACTCGAAAATATTTACAAACGCAATGACCGTTTTCATTGAAGTGTTTTGGTCTACTCCTAATTTCTTACACCACCTGAATAGGTTAGCGGTATCTACATTCGTATTTGCTTTAGGCTAATACGTACGAATATATAAATATATCAATTTATGAATATTTCGATTTGTCTGAACATTAAAATATTTTATCGATAATCACCTATCACTAGTTTTTTAATAGTCATAATGATCCCGGTAGCATAGGAAATGTTTTTGGAGATTGATTTGAATGTTAACTCTATAATTACTTTTGTAATGCTATCCTTGTTAAGTGTCTTTTACGGTTACTTTACTCCTTTATATAAACGATATCATATTTCAATATTGGACTGGTAACTCATAAAAAGAGCGTGTTTAAATATACAAACTCTTCGTGTTTGTAATATAAGTATAGATTTACTGTATGTAAATATGAAATTCGAATATTCAATATATTAGAACGACAATAAATATCCATCAATAGCCTGTTGCAAGCCTCTGCTGGATATATGTAGGTCACTTCAAATTTGCGGCACAACATCTGGTTTTCCGCCTTCCGCATCAAGTCTAAACCAGACAACTTTTCCAGGTCATCGGTCTTACTGACCGGAGGCCGTCCTACGTTCGCAATCCAATACTCGTTTATACTATTGTGAAATCTAACTTATATTTTAAATGTGAATGTGAGTTTGTTTGTTTTTTCCTTTCACACCTTAACTGCTCAACTGAATTTTTCACATATACGTTGTCAGGCGAGCGGAATGGATATTAAGTAACCTTTATCCAGAAAAAAGTGCCGTTACTTTTTTTACGTGGGAAAAAGCATTGACGAATTCCTCGCAGCGGGGTAGCGGAGTGGTTATGATGGACTCACCCGGGGAAAGATGACCACGTCCCGGTCTTACCAACTAAACCAACACCGGTGTTCCTCGACGTTACTAGAGACGGTAGGGTCGCGCGCGAATTGTTCTCACATGCGAATCGTAACGGTGAAACGACCAGCCGCTACGCGAAACAAATCTATCCAAAAACACAATCTGCGTTTTGCCCTACTTGTTCCCTTGAAGAATGAAGACAAAATGAGCAGTAGCCTCGCTAATTTCAGCATGAATGGGCCGGCTCGACCGGGGCAGGACTACCCTCTCACAGAATATCGTCGTGAAATAGCAGTCCTTTTGTTGTGTGTCGTTCGGTAAGTGAGAGTGCCGGAGGCCGAATCACCCTATTTCCACATTCCCGCTCATTCTCCTTCCCACTTCCCTTCCTTAAGGGTCGGCAACACGCAAGTGATGCCTTTGGTGTTGCAGGCGTCCATAGGCTACTGTGACCACTTACCATCAGGTGGGCCGCCGTAAGCGTGTTTGCAACATCAGCTGCACAAAAAAAAATTACTTGTGGCGCGCGTGGGAATACGCACGCCGCCTCTCAGACCTGGAGCTGATCGGGTAGTGGGCTACATTTACGCAAGCGAAGCCCGTGCAAAACCTAGTGGTTAATATCATGATGTAAGTACGCGCCAAACCAAACCGTTCGATTATTAAGGGTGACCACAACGATTCGTTCGCACAAACGAGGTAGCCTTATCGCGACCGCAGTTTAATCAACGATGTGTTTGTACCGAGTTGTCCCCTTTGGTGTGGTCACTCGATATTTAGAACAGGCGTGCATAATTTAACTAGATTGAATGCAATTTAAATGCCAAGTACTAATACGGAAATATTTTATCTGTTGATATGCGGTGTTATACGGGATGGAATTAACGTCTAAAGTACAGGATCGGCCTAGCTTAGAGGTTAGTATTAATTTTGAATTGTTATCATTTACTACTGATAAAAACAAAATGTAAATGGTTTTTGTGACAATAAAAGCTTTTTATTTATTAGGTATTTACAGTTGTGATTATAACTCATTAGTCATAAGTGTGTTTATTTGTTGGTTATAGTTTTTATATATATTTATTCTAAATTCTGACGTAGGATATGATAATGTATTGGCCAAGTTTCATTTCCATCTGTTCAGCAGTTAATGTGGGATTAAGTAGGATAAATTCAGATTTTAACAAATTTTAACACTAATAATATTAGTCGGACTAGTAGAGTTTCATTTCTGTTAGGTACCTGTATTATTTTTATGTGATATAAAGCCTAAAAGGCTGGCCAAATAGCCATGCCGTTTTTCATCATTCATGAAGGAAGATTTTTGAAATTTACCTCATTGTACTTATAAAGTTTCTCAATGAAAGTTTTCACAAAAGCTAAAACATCTTATAGTAACTGCAACATAACTCAGCGCTATATAGTTAATCGCGACCTCTGTTAATCGTAGCGCGTATCGTGGGCGTAACTTATCTACTCATCAGAGATCTACTTCAATAAACATGTAAACATGAAGTCGATGTCAATAGGATAATGCCGAATTTATTGTGTGTTGGTGTGGATATCCAAATGAAATGCTCTATGATAAATATAGATATGTAACTACTGGTACCAGTATTACATGATAATTTATATTGCTGGACCGACCTAATTGTTTGTGGGGAGACGACTGCTTTGCCGCGTTTTAATATATTCGTAGGCCTCTGCCATGGCTTAACATAATACATAAATTCACGCCTGTTTCCCAGAGGGGTAGGCAGAGACTACGGATTTCCATTTGCTACGATCCTGACACACTTCTCTGGCTTCATTCACTTTCATAACATTCCTCATACGCGCTCGCCGGTTTAAGGTTCTCTTAACCTGGCCTTTATCCAGAACATCTCCGATCTGATCAGGAAACGTTCGCCTAGGTCTTCCCCTTGCGACTGTTCCATTCACACTAGCCTTATAAACTTTCTTTTGTCAGTCTGTTCTCGTCCATTCTTTTTACATGCCCAAACCAACTTAACATACCCTTTTCTATTCTCGTCACTATATCCACTTTTATGCCGCATCTCTCTCTAATCACACTATTCCTTATTCTATCTTTCAGAGTCACACCACATATATTTCTCAGCGCTCTCATTTCTACAGCATTTATTCTGCTCTCATGCTTCTTTTGCCATACCCAACTTTCACTTCCATGCATAAGTGTAGGCACTTATAGTCCTCTATGAACAGCCAAACGTGCCTTATCGGATACATTTCGACTGTTCATAAAAGCGCGTAGAGCGCCATTCACTTTATTGCCAGCAATCGTTCTTCTTTCAATATCTCCCTCCTGTGCTTAACGACTGCTGTCAATTTGGCAGCAACCGGGACCGACTTTTTACGTGCCCTCCGAAGCACGGAGACGCTCAGATGAAATACCACTAAGCGGTCACCCATCTATAGACTGACCGCACCCAACGTTGCTTAACTTCGCTAATCGTTTACCGATCAGTGAGTGCAATTGGCTATGAGCAAATCTTGACAATAGGTTCGCCATTAACAACAGAAAAAGAAAAAAAAATATATAAAAAGAAGTATTCTCGTACTTGCACCTAAGTATGCACAAACTTGAGACCATGCTGACGCATTGTCAGCAGGCATCAGCAGGTTACAAGTAGTGCATACTTGTACCCTACTGACGACATGTCACTCCTTTTATCTTCATTTTCATGTTATTACGTTAACAATATAAAACTTTTACTTCGTTAAATCTACACACGTGTTCTAACTACATGCTTGTCATTTATTGGTATTGTAGTTAGCCCAGTTTTGCTTCCTATGAATAAAAATTAAGGCACATTTGTAATTAAGGTATACTGATATTATTCTGAAAAGATTCGTATTTTCCATATGTACCTATATAATACTCAAATGCATTTGTCCATAATAACTACTGCACTGCTCATCTGGCGCAATGGTTTGATCCCCTTATATATTATTCTGAGTCTGGGTATTCTTAGAGTTTGTTGTAGCAATGAGCAATTGTTATGGAAGAAAAATACGAATATTAGATTCTATAACGATCTTATAACCGAATGTTAACTAATTCGTCGGACTCGAACTATTAAAATGAACATATAATGTATTTCAAGTATTTTAAGGCTACGTAATCAAATCCTAACCAATATTATTTATGTGAGTTTGTTTGGTCGAGTCGTTAAAGGCGTGAACCTTTCACTATTTGACCAATCATTATGAAATTGTGCATATAATGGTCAGACGTACAGAAAAAGTACATGGGATACCTATCATACTGAAAAAAGTAACTTTTCTGAGGGATGATAACTGATTGACAAAATCTAGATTAACGTGAGTGCAGCCGCGGATAAAATCTAGTAATCAATATATATCAAAGATACATTCGAATTTTCTATGTTTAGAATGTTTAAATTTGTTTGAACATTGAAATATTTTATTGCTCTTTTTATCGATAATCGCGCATCACTAGTTTGTAGTTTAATAGTTGTAATGATCTCAGTGACATAGGAAATAATTCTAGTGCAGGCGTTGTCTATATATAAAAAGGTACGTAAATAGGAGTTACCCGTGAATAAAATTAAATCGGTCATTTCACCTACATCCCCGACACATTTCCACCTTACCTTTTAACTAATAAAATTGAGGACCTACTAACTATTGATGGGTAGAACTTGTACGGCAAAAGGCGTACGGTAAGTTCGTTACCTCAATGCAGACCTTTCCATTAGTACCGACTACTGAAGCTACTCAGAAGGAAGGACGCTCAGTTTCGCGTGCGAATGAAAGGCCCGAAAGAGGTGGAAAGGATGAAAAGAGCAAGCGCGACAAGGACGTCAGATTCCTTTACTTATAAACTTGCCAAAAGATTACCTTGATTGAGTTTCCTTTGAGTTTCGTGGCTTCCTTGTTCTGTAAATGAGTTATTTAGTTTTGTCTTATAAGATTGTTTTATTCGCTATTCGTAATATTAGTTCGTGTAATAATAAATTGGTGTAATAATTTTCTTAAATAAGCTTAGGCGTTCACATGAGTCTTCATACTGTTAATGAGGTAAAAATATCAGAAAACTTTATAATATATATGTGATATTTTAGACAGCTAACATATTATGTAGGTATTTTATTATATCATTGCTTTTAGTAAAAGATGTTCTAGCAATACACGAGACAGTCAGCGATAATCTTAAAATTTGAGACAACGTATATATAATAGACAGATACCATTTCTTTCTTATGTTTCATTGGTTTAAGCTGCAGACACGCTAGCAGTACACGTAGCAGCACGAAATAATTGCCTTAGTACTTTACTATCTTACCGTTACAGAAGCCCAAAATTGGCATTTAACTTGGAATTTAGAAATGTGGATCTGCCTACTCTTTAGGCGTGAGATTTTGTATGTAATTATAGACATAATAATTATATGTAATATATATACAAATATAAATTACAGCAATCACTTAGTTCTGTTGGTATTGTTCATACCACGACTATGTTAAGTCAAAATAGGGTGGGTCACACACAATTTTTTTTAATTATTTAAATCTAATAGTTAAACAACAGCGATAGCTCAGTAGAGAGACCAACAGACTACAATGCAGAGGGTCTCGGATTCGAACTCACATCGCGCACCTCTGACTTTAGGAAGCTATATGACTTTTTGAAATTATGTGCGTATTGATTGACAATTATCGCCTGCTCCGTGCCTCGGAGAGCACGTTAAGCCGTCGGTCCCGGCTGCCACGAACATCTATGGCAGTCGTTATTAGTAAGTAAGTGCTCTATAATATCCTGACACTGGTCTAGCGTTAGGGTATCGTTAGCCTTCGGGTTGCGGCGGTCAGATGGCAGCCGCTCCGTGTAAAAACTGATATCCAGTCAAATCCGGTTAGACTAGAAAAGCCGGCCCCAAGTGTCTTGGGAATAAAAAACACTAGGGAGACGATTTAAATCAAATAGTTAAATTACATGAACAAAAAATTAAAAAAAAATCTTTATTGTTTACTTAAAAATAATTAAGATACAAGCGAATTTGATAGTAGGATTAATTGTCTAATGACAGAAAAAGGAAGCACGATACAAACTATGTCGTAACCGCTATTTAAATGCAGCTGTCCAACAGAGACAGCGAGATATCCCCACTATCTTATATCTGAATTTCAAATATTAATTACCGTCTTATTTTGCAACTCATTTTAATACTATTTGCACAAAAAAGATTTGATTGCTATTTGTTCTTGTGTGTAAAATAATGCCCATAAAAAGTAGGTAACTACTCTATCACCAATTCATCAGAGGGGTGTGTAAAAACAGGGGCTAACTGCAAAAATCGAATCTTAGCACCCTTGATCCAAATCATAAAACCTTTTGCTCTTAGCAGATACGGGTAAATAATTGTATTTCATCTAACCAACATACATAAGTATACCTTTAACCAAGTTAGCTCGCTGTAATCCTACGTCAATGTCGAGTTGAACACCTGTTACCGACATTATGGGATTTACGGACGCACCATGCCGTTTGTCTCTCATGACAGTGTAGGATTTATGAATAATATCATTACGTAGATTTAGGGAGATTAGAAATTATGGTCGCATTATGAAACTATTCGATCATGCTAGTGCGGAGGATATGTATCGGCATTTATCAATATATTAATCGATCAATTTTGTTTAAACTGGCATTGTTATTTTTCTTAGTACATAGTATCACGAATATATCCCTGACAGGGTAGGCAGAGTGTAATGTAGTACTTCTTCTGCCCACATTTCGTCAACTATGTTATCAGGTCTCACATAGAGACCGAGTCTTTTGCCGTTTAAGTTTACTGGGCACAAATCTTCATTTGTAAAAAATTTTTACAATACTATTTCAATATCAACACAGAGTCTAAAACTGCTACAAATGAGATTTTAAGAATTTTGGTGGATTGAAAATGCTGGTCGTATTATGAAACTATTCGATCATGATAGTGCGGGCGATATGAAGTGGAATAGATCGATAAATTTTGTCTCAACATGCATTGTTATTTTTCATTGTGTAAATAGTGTCATCCTTATATTCCCGAAGAGGTAAGCAGTGGTGTATTACGGGTGCTATAAAAACAAACTTGGTGAAATGTATCAATGGTGTAATGTATATGATAGGTAACGATCCTATTGCCATTTACGTGCATGGTTGCTGACTCAATGCTGCTGTTAAGAATATATTTAAAAAAGAATATTAACATTTCAATCATACACACGCCGATCTGGGAATCTAATCAGAGACAGCATAGTTGTCGCATGCACTACAATAGAATTCTTCGCACAAAAATAAAGCTGTCTTGACTTTTAAAATTACAGTACCGAATACTGCATGATCACATTGAATGGATGGCTAAGTAGTTTAAGTGGTTGATCCGTAACTGCCACTGTGCCGAGTATGTGTGTTCGATTCCCACAAAAATCATATTTTTTTAAATGCTGCGAATTGTGATCTAAAAAGAAAAATATATTTTCTCCTAGAATCGTAGCAAGTAAAACATTCCTAGTACACTTTTATTGGCTACGATCATCAGTTTTATAAATATTAATCCTAAACTTTGCAGTCACGTACGCTATCATGCTATAATAACCAGAATTCAGACATAATATAAAAATGTTGTGACTGATTCCAGGAACCCGAGCGTTTACCAAGAGAATAATAAACTAACATACCTGCTAAATAAATACATGAATCTACATTGCTTTCAATAGCATACGAGTTAAACATGTTTATTCAACATTATTCCATGAATACCCAACATGGCTGCCGCAAAAGAATAAAAAATTTCACCACTAAATTTAACAATGTCGACTCCACAAATATAAAACTAAAGGAGCATACTACTCGTTCATTTTTCATCGCTTACAAAATGTTCGCGGGCTATTGCCTCCATCATAACGGAACAAATTATTTTTCTTATGTTGTGTAGCGTTTCCGTAGAGCATTTTGTTGCGAAACTTTTCTACATGTCTGTAAATTTCGTGTACTCCCTGCGGAGTATGTGGCGTGATATAAACGCTGTTATAATCGTTAATAGCAAAAGTTTATTGCGCCAGAATTCACGGGATTTCCAGTTTATAGTTAAGCAAATGGTCCTAGAGAAATATTTATTATTATGCAACGTAAACGGACTAACGTTACAAGCTAAATATCGCATACATACATATATACTTATGTAATATAGAACTGGGTTTGGTTCTACAGAGTACTGCCTACGCCGTGCAGTGTAGTTTGATTTATCCTATCAATACTAATTTTATAAAGAGGAAAGATGAGTATTTTTGTATTCTTGTTTGTATATCAAAGCTTAAACGAAACGCTCATGATTGAACTGCTGTTATCGCTTGCGCTTTGTCAACTCAGCTTTAACACTTCTTTATGCTCTTGAAGAAGCACATACCAGGCGATGCAAAGTAAATACGCATAGGGACTGTTCATTTAAACTACAATTCTTTCAGTCTATCAGGCGATCTTCAGGGGTATAACAAAGGATTTTAGTACATTATTCTTCTTATGAATAACATTATATTAATACACGTGATATTTAAATAAAAACTCCGCAGCACCATGGACGTACATATACGTTTAAAAACCATCCAATTAAGTTTAAAGTTTAACTATTTCGTCCCATTCGCAGCCGCCGGTACGTGGAGTCGTTACGTAAATTTAAATGCGAAATGGGAATTGTTTGCCTAAATGTTGGAAAAAACGTTGTAAGTGCGAGTTGGGATAACCTCGGTTTACGTATAAAATTGTTGTTTTTACACGCAGTTCACGAACCTGCGTTTGGCAATTATGGTGGTCTTAGATTCGTGTATGTTTCGTCACGCACGTGATGTATCTATTCTTCTTGCTCTGGTCTGAAACTTAAGGTTTGTATTCGACACCGTATTGTCGCATTTTTATAAAAAAAGACAAGTATTATTTTTCTCTGATCTAAGGCGGTTTCTGACGCCTATGATTGCCTGCAAATACCAGGAGATAAATTGCGCAGTGACAACTGTAATTTTTATCGATTGATTTGTAACTTCATCAAATAATTGGAAAGGCCGTGCTTATGAACTCATAAGTGTTTATGTGATTGATTTATAAATTTATAAAAACGTCTCCGAATCAAATAAGTAATTATATGCCCTGAGGATTTTAGTAACTTTCACGCAATGGACATAAAGAAGGCAAACTCAGAACAACTATTTGAGGGTGCTTATATATTTTTATCAATAATACTCGGCGTAATAGTTAAGGCAAAGTGACCATATAAACCAACTGAATGTGTTATATGTCCTGTTACATCTTTTGTGTTGTCTACCTGAGTGTGTGGTAAAAACAAGATTTTGTAAAAGGCTTTTTTAGGTTTTAGCAGAGTCAGCAAGTGCGCGTGTCTCCTAGATTTACAAGTTTCTATAAGCTACTGTCCCCTACTTTTTTTCTGGGCAGAGCTAAAATGTTATAAATAACCGATCTTCAAGTCAGACAATGATATTATTACCAGGCTAAATGCAGAGATCACATACCTAACTAATTTACGGTCACCAGCTAGAATCAGAAAAATCGTCCACTTGTCACTTTGGTAAAAGACTTCATAATCTTGCGGGTTTCATAACGTTAATGAAGTAATAAATCTTTTTCTTCCAGATAATACTGGAGCGCATCGAGACCGCTGCTAGACTAGATACGACTGAATATCGGTTTTAGCATGGATCGATTGCTCGCTATCTCAACTAATGTTAAGCTATCGCACGGTAGATGATGGAGTGCGCTTTGCCGAAGAAAATTCTATTCGCTTGAGTCTTAAAGACTGAAAGATTATACCTAACGAGCAAATCCAAACTGATCAGCTCTTTAGCGTGAGCTAAAACATTTGACACTTAATAATATTTTGCCAAACCATTCGTATATTTCTTCCACATATTTTCCTCCTTCGAATAATTTCATATAATGCAAAAGTTTCGTCAGCCCATATAGAGAATGTTCCATTAAAAACTTTATTTGTGATGTTCGGTGTTGAATTGGTGCCAATTATTGTAAATGATTGTGTACCCGTAGCTATTTCGAATCGCACAACAACTCAATGGGAGCAAATATGTGTCGGTACTTCATTACTTCTTTAAAAGGGAATACAATACTTGTTTATTTATTTTCCGTTTACATTTATGTTACATGTTGGAAAAATACCCTCCGAAATAACTATTCCAAAAGGTACTCTTTTATATTATGTCAGCAATATGCAAGGAACGACTTCTATATTTCTTTTTGTGATTGATTTTAAAAGGAATTTTACCATTACAGATTTCTTGTATATTCCAGAACGAGTAAAGGTTTTCTGTTAAGAAATTCACCTGGAAAGGCGACAGGTTAGCCATAAATTGCGAAGGACCTGAAATATTGTTGGTTAAAGTTGGTAATCTATACTAATATTATAAAGCTGAAGAGTTTGTCTGTTTGTTTGCTTGAATTATGTTATACCCCTTATGTAATTATGGCGAATTGGAACCACGAATGCGGGCAGGCATTAAGCGATATAACTTTAAATACAATTTTTTTAAAAGGATATTTATATTTAATGTTAACAAAACATGCTATTAATATATAATAGTCTATTATCGAAATATACATAATTTTTAAAAATAACCTTTTCTTTTTATACAGAATCTACGAAATTATATGCAGGGCATAAACAGTAATTTTATAGTTGAAGACCTAACCATGACTGTATAATATGTTTCAAAGCCGAATCCATCTCACACTATCACGGATAATAAAAGCCAAGACTGACAGAGGATTTACTCGTCTGCCAGTATTACACCCACAAATCAGCAGCTATTTTAAGTTTCACATAACTTTAAGTTACTTCGCCTCACCGAACCGAGGCGCGATTAAAAGTTCATATACTAGGATCAGTACTGTGCAAAGATTTTGGCTTACACCCATTATCGAGCTATCCCAATGTGTGCATCCTAGCTAATATTACAAATACGAATGTGTGTTTGGTTGTTTGTTTGTTACGCTTTCACGCCTTACGTACTCGACCGATCATCATGAAATTTCGCATACACGTTGCCAGGGGAACAGAAAAGAATTTGTTCAGAAAAAGTAATGTTTCCGAGGGATAGAAATTTATTGAGAAAATCTACTAACACGAGCGAAGCTAAGGGCAACATATAGTAAATAATAATTCTAAGAATATATGAATACATGAATAATAAATGCACAATTCTTTTTCGCTTGAACGTTGTACTGTGGATCTACCTAGACAGATTTGAAAAAACGTTTGGCATTTGATAGCCCTGTTCTTAAAATAGATTATGGGTTGGGTTGTTAACCTTAATGAAAACACTATGTGGGTCTGTGTGTCTGTCTGTTAGTTATAGTTTGTTAATGACAGGCATAGCTCCGGAACCACTGGACCGATTGACTATATATATATAATATCTATATATATAATACCTCATATACCTTGGGGTCATACCTCATAGGTCATTTGAATATGAGCCCTGTGGGTCAAAAGAGTCACAAAGTCACATGTATTTTAAATGGAAAATATTGACTTGTAACTTGGTGTGCAGACACCTTGAGGTCATACCTCGGTCGAGTTTGAATATGGGCCTTGTGGGTCAAAAGATCCCCGAGATATAGGGGTCATTTCTTTTCATTACTTTTACATTTAAGGCGAAGAGGTTGAATCCTGGGTTTTTACACCCATCTCGTTATTTATAACAGCACACTAAGAGTGCTGGGTGCGAGCACTAATCATAAACATAGGAAAACCCGTAAACCGAGCGATCGGTTGTTATCCTAACTAATATTATAAAGACGAAGGTCAGTTTTTAAAAAAGTTTGTTTGTTAGTTACGCTTTCATTCCTTAACTACTCGACGGATCGTCATGAAGATCAGAGATTCAGATACACGCCGTCAGAGGTACAAAAAGGACATAGGGTAACAATTATAAAAAATCTTTTCCCGAGTAAATAGAAAATTATTAATGAAATATTGCGCCTTCAAAATCTGCTTTACATAATGTGTGTAAAATAATGTAAAAAATCAAATATAGGCAAGTACCCTATTTATCTCGAACTCCATTGTCATAATATTAGGAATTAACGAGACTATGCTGATTTTACGTTTCAGCTAGATTGTAGCTGTGGTCGTGGTCACAAGCAAACTGCCATAGTTCCATATTGCATGCTACCACTAAGTTTGGTACTATCCCAGTCGACTTGTGCTTGATAGACGTCAATGAGGCCACGCCACTATTACGCGGGACTTAAATCCATAGCTTAAGAAATGTAAGTATTTCATTCCTCTACCTTCATGGTATAGACGAAGATTATGTATTATATACTTATATATCTAAGTCAACAATTAAAGCTATATATTAATACGTGAAGCAAAAACTTTGTACCCCTTTTTAAGAACTTTGCGCGGATGGAGGAGTATGAAATTTGGCACGAATCCTAATATTTTTATACAATATGTAATATACATTAAATTAATAAAAAGCACTATACGCACACAAGCATGCATTTGACACACGCAGTCGAATCTCGTTCGTAGTATTTCGGCATTGTTCGGCTGTTGTTGTAAAATTCTTCGTAACTATGGTTACATAAGTATGTGGAGTAGGTGACTAAATGAAATGTGATTATACAATAAAACCTCAATAACGACCAAACTTAAAATTTAAATCAATTATGTGCGAATTTCGACCACTTCGCAACCGTTAGTAAAATTAAATACACTAATCTAAAAAGAATTCCTTCTCCGTGAAGAAAATCTATTGATACAATCCTATAGTAAAAGGCTGTAAGCAAATAAATAGATCTATTTTCTGTGTATGTAACCTATTATTGTATGTGAGCACGACTGTATGTGTGGCTGACCATTAATTGCGCACTGATCGGTCTGAATGGTTCTCTCGCGGGTTATACGTGAATAAATGAACACTTTTATACTCGAGAATATTTTTCAATTAAATAATACCCATAGATACCTAGTGATCAGTGCCATAGTCCATTTAACGCTCAGTAGTATACCAATAGGAAAACATGGTGTTAAACTATAAATATCCATCAACATCAATATTAATTCAAGCGCAACTCGCCAAAATTCTTTTTAATCAATACTCCCAAACATTAACAAGGATTTTCAAAAATCCTAAAACATTTTATATAGAAAATTCATCACGATAGCGTATCAGAGGGAAACGCTAGTCTTGGCCACTTGCCAATGTTCAAAATCAAAGTTACCACGCTAGCAAAAATAGAATTGAATAATGGCCTGGCCCTCTTCAATTGGCTATTGTTTGTGTGAAAATAGCAAGTTAAAGTTGTGGGGTAAGGATAATTCACTTGGAAGATCCCATTCTTATCAATGAAAATAATTTTCGACAATTCTCAAAATCTTTTATCATCAGCAACTATCCTTCATATAAAAATTTTAAGTTATCTGGTTGTACATCACTAGTACTTTACTCAGGTAAGCATTCAATCTGCGTGCTTATAAAATCTGAACTTTCTAACTTAATATTTATTTATTCAGGTTTACCAGATATTGCTAAAGTGATACAAAAAAAATGGATTTACATACATATTACTACTTAAATGCTAACTGTACAATCTTTACAGGTAAATACCACATGCATTAAACAATTTGCTACATTTATACTATATATAAGTTAAAAAGTAAAAATTTATACATAGAATTAGAAAAAAAACGGTTAAATCTATTACATATCATGCAACAAAATATAGGATAGAAGTATGTATGTATGTAACACTGTAAAATATGTACGACTATTTTTTTTTTCATTTCGTTTAGGTGCGTTTTGTTTTGTGGCTAATGTATTTATTTAGGGAGACAGAATGATGGAATCTATGATGTCACTATATTCATTCAGTAGCTTAGTTAAACGGGGAACCGGTGAACTTGTGCCAAATATTGTCCTGCGGAGCGGTGGGATCAGAGGTGTTGTTGGTCTCCGAGGAGGTTTACGAGGGACTCTAAAACGGAATCTCTCAAGTAGCTGACGACAGTCTATATTATTGTGGAATAGTTTATATAAGAATTTGAGATCGCTAATATCAAGTCGTTTTTCTAGCGTCATACTTTTAAAATAATTAAGTTTCTCGCTATACGACATCTTTCTCGTTTCCCTACCGCTCACGTATCCCATATGTTTTAGAAATCTTTTTTGTACCTGTTTCAGTCTTAGAGAATGGTTGCGTAATGAGGTCTCCATGCCAAATACTCCAGAATACTACGGACAAGACTGTTATAAAGTGTTATTTTTATATTATAAATGCGTATGTGAGAAATTGTTACGCTTTCACGCCTTAATTACTTGACCGATCATCATGAAATTTTGCATACACGTTGTCAGGGAAACAAAAAAGGACATAGGATACCTTTAATCCAAAAAAACTACTGTTACTAACTTAACCTAATCTGAATTCACGCGAGCAAAACCGCGGGTAAAATCTAGTATATTTATAACATAAACCATACACAATCGAGTGTGCTCGATGCCCTATCGCGTCACCGGGGTTTGACGAGTACAAATCTGAAGACGCCGATCGGCGTCAACGGTATTTGAGAGGTTGAAGCTCGCTTCAAGATGTAGCCAATCTTGTCAGTGACACCCCTTACATATGGTAGTATAGCAGGCTGGCGCTCGATTGTGGCTGGCTTTTCTCGGGATCTGTAACGGCGGCGCAGCTGTTCGAGCTTGTTGTCCTGCAGTATTGGCTTAACACGTGAAGCTCAGCGTCCAGGCTTCAACATACTAACTAGATACACTTCAGAACATTGGTACAGCTACCATCTTAGTCTCCCCGTGAATATGACTGCTGTAAAGCAACCGAAACGTCGGGGCAAAGTGTAAACTTAAATATAAATAGTTTTAATTAAGTTAAATAGCTTAATAGTAGTAAAGTTCAATAATAGTAGTGTTAGAGTTTTCAAAATTATGTAATAAAAGTGTTTTAAAGTAAAAAAACTTGAGAGGTGTCAAGGGACACCCGGATGGAACGAAGTTCCTTTCGATTAATTAGTGAAGGAATTGTAATAAAAATTTTTTAATTAATTAATTTATAAATTTCCAAAAATCTAAAAAAATCCATAAAAGATACACACCCTACATGGCGTGTGCATAATAATAAGAAGTCTGTTAGCTCGCAGCTGGCCACAAGGTCACGCGTTTTTTCCATAATGAAGTAATCTGCTGGCGCATGAATGAACAGTGCGAGCGAGATAGCGTAACTACTTACGCACGCCGCACAGCTTACAATAGCTTATTATAGCAAAAAGTGTCGTGACAACTTTTCGTAAGAATTTTTTCCGTCTAGCCCCCCTTTCACAACGCGCGATAAGGAACTTCGTTCCAATAAACAACGCGACAAAATCCGTATAAAGTGTTTAATTTCAATGTATAACATTCGCGTAAACATAAGACACTTTCTTTTCTTTTTAATACAATAATACAAATCGTAACATATATTTCCAGTACCACAAATACTGTTTACGAGATTTCTAGGCCTTTCTTATTCCCTAGAAAGATGGAGTGATGAATGTTGTAATCTGCAGATAAGCTTTTAGCTAATCATTAGGGTACATTTAAACACAAATGCTTTTGAATTACTTGTTGCTATATCCGCTCCTGTTTTATTCCTTTGAATATTTTCGTAAGGCAACCTATACCGATTTATTGGAATCGTTATAAAGACATTATTGAGTCATTTTGACAATGAGGAACTGGACAATATATACCGGATTGAGTAGTAGTATATAAGTTTAAAGTTTTATTTTATAAGATTCTCTGTAGATCTATCGTTTTACTGGGACGTTGGTAAAGCTAACAGCTAACACAAATACACATAGTCTCAAGTTTATATGTCCGAAGGGGTAGGCATAGGTATATTGACTGCCACATTATGCCAGATATGCTTTTAGATCCCACGGTATACTAGACGCATTAGGCATCCATAATGCCGTCTACTGTTTACAATTTTAGAATTCAAGCTGCAACTAAGAATTTCTTGTCAGAAAACGCAATACCACTTTGCCTGACTCAAAATTCAAACTCAAAGCCACAGGCACAGCAGTCGTTTTTACTACTATATTTATAGTGTTGAGTGATATATGTGTATATAGAAAGATAACAGTAGGTGGGGTATTGAATTCATTTGTACATTTTCATACGGAAAATTCGAAGACAACTCATATGAAGTACCCTATGATTTCTTGTGATGTATTATCGCTTTTCCTCGTATTAGTAAAACCAGTCTTACAAAAGTTCCATGTACACTGTGTCAAAACTATGTCAAGGTTAGCAACGTTTCCTCGTTCCCTGAAGGCACAAATTTGGTACACGCGCGAAAAGTTCTGCCTTGCAAAACAATTTAATCCAAAGCCCACATCAAATTTTTCTCTTGAACAATTTTAATATAGCAATAATATCAGCTGTTTATTGCTGGGCATGAGCCTTTTCGTGGAAAGCGAGGTTTTCGGGCTACGTGGATGCAGATGGCTTTTGAGAATGTTGTGAAGAACTCAGCCATGCAATTTCCTTAAAGATTTTTATATCTCATATGGTCCAGACTAACAAAGGCATAAGTTTCTTCAAGATTTACAAATCTTGAAGAAACTTATGCCTAGATGTCACGTGGCATTAGTTTGTGCTTCTCATACTAAAAGTCCAAACTAATAATATTATTGCCGCTGCTCAATAGGTTAAAAAAACAATAATATTGCAATGTGATTGTTTTTTTTTTAACCTATTGAGCAGCGACGCAATCGCGGCCAAACGCAACATGTTTTAACTACGCCTGACTTTCTAATAACTGCCTGGCTAACGGACATGCGTAGAGACAACACGTAGTCTAACTATGTCCCTGGTGGATAGAAAAAGGTATTTTCCATTAAATGTAACTTACACATATCTGGCAACTTGTGCGTTCGACTCCACAGTCCAAAGATACTAGGTGTGAATCTATGTATATATTACCTTTCATTACGAAGGTGAGTGATAGTAAATTTGTGGAGGTGTGTGATATGAATATTAACTTGTTATTTACATTAAGACAACCACTGCTTTAGGAATTTTACTTGTGTCACGGGGGATTATACAAACTTTCAAATGACGAAGCTAAACAAACAACGAAACGAAGAAGTAGGCACAACTATTTTTGGACCCATAATTTTTTTAATTTTAATTTTATTTTGCTCGTCAAAATGACCGCACTCCGCCTGATGGTAAGCAGTCGTGTGGTCTAAGAGCAGTGGCCTCCACATCGTCCTCATAGCAGCCGAGGCGATGTTGAGGTCTCTACTTTGACGGCCTGAGAAGGTGCTTTTTCACGCCCCGCTTAAAGGACCCAGGATTGAAGGAAGAAGGAAACACGTGCCCATTGACCCATGTGGCGAACAAACTGATACTCAGCGCATTGCCAGTAGCAAGGCGATTACTTAAACCACTACACCATTGGTGCAGTGAACTTGACACAGATACTGTCTTGCCTATATCTGTTTCATTTACCAGCCCCGGGTTCATTACCAACACCCAAACAGTAACCAACTCTGTAAACAAGTAAACACATAGTCGTTGTGAGAGCATTATTACTGACCGGTCATTGTAATTATTTGCTCTTCGTAATAGGTTACGAAGTTAGCATTTAACGGTACTTACGGTTTGGTACAAGTTAGAAGCAGAAATTAAGATTAAATTCAGATATTTTAAACGGTCTGTTCTAAGAGAAATTTCTGCTAACACAGCAGTTTATTTACAGTGTATAATTTAGCAACATAAGTAGGTAAATATTAAACATATTTGTGTAAGTATTTTATGAATACAAATTCCGGGTTACTATTCAGTATTTTAGATCTATGATTAAAATAACTATCTTTTCATTATTACTGTTATAAAAAGATAACATTTATCATAATTTTGAAAGAAAGAAAGATCTAAATTTCTTTACTCTTCTCTTTTCTTTCTCAAATATTTACTTTTGTTGCTGACTGTACGTACATACATGCATAATCTCACGCTTTTAAATCCAAGAAGAATAGCAGCGTTATACCTACATTTCACCAGCTATAGTTTTCCGATTGCCGTGGGTAAGCATCACATCATATAAGCATCATATAATACAAGTATGACTAAAATCAAACAAACTAAATAAAACTCAGCTGTTTTGTAATTTGTGGTGTACCTATATAATGTCATCTCCAACTTTTTGAGTGGTCAAAGTCAAAAGTCAAAAATCACTTAATTCATTTAGGTCATAAAGTAACACTTATGAACGTCAAAATATATGGGTTAGTGAGTTTACTAAGTTACTGAAGCTACATTTAGGTTAGTTGCTAGGTTCAGGCAAAGGGTGGTTGAAGGGTTGTTGGTACGACATGGTACAAGTCTGGGTGATTTTTCCGCTGTTTGTTTGTTCGTAAAGTTCTCAGCGATATAAGAATCATCCGAGCGCTACCAAGACTTATAAAATAAAAGTACCATCTAAGTAACTAACTGCAGTCAGTTTGTTTCCCTAGACCATACAGATTGCTAGTAAGCGATTGTTTAACGTTATGACATTTTGTTCATTATCATAAACTGAATATATATAAATGATTATATTGCCGAATCCTTCGTACATTATCATATATACTGAGTAATTATCAATGATTACATTAGGATTCAGATTACTGAATGTTGTTGGTGTACAATATAATTATGTTATGTAGGTACCTTTATTGTTCGTTCTTATTTTGTCTTTGATAAGTCTGACCGTATGTCAGAAAGTAACGAAGCAGGGCGAAATGGGCATGGAAAGTGTAATATTATAAAGAGGAAAGATTTGATTTTTTGTTTGTAAGAGTTTATCTCAAAAACGACTCAACCGATTTAAACATGTGAAATTCTTTCACCATTAGAAAACTATATTAATCAGCGAGTAACATAGGCTAAATTTTATTTAAAAAGATAAGTACGTTTACTAACTTAACCTTATCTACTTTTACGAAAGAAGCCGCAAGCAAAACCTAGTATATTAATAAAGTCAGTAAAAAATATTTTGTATGTAATATTTACCAGTTATATATGTACCTGCAGTCTAATAGTTAGTTATTTATCTTTTATGTAAATCTATTTTATGTACTTGCATGTAATATTTTAAAATATTCATCGGCCTCGATGTCGTGGTGGTTAGGGTAACCGACAGCCACGCCTGAGGTCGCGGGTTCGATTCCCGCTCAAGTCAAACATTTGTGTGTATGAATATGGTTGTTTGTCTTGGTCTCGGTGTTTCTATGTATAATTATATATGTATTTACAAAATACAAGTATATATGTATGTTTATCCATTGTCTAGTACCCATAGTACAAGCTCTGCTTAGTTTAGGCTAGATGGTGTTTTGTGTGTGTGTGATAGAATATTATATATTTATCCTAAAATATAAACGTAGGTGAAACCGCGGGGAACAGATAGTATGATTTATATAATTCTAGCTGCCCCCGTGGTTTGAGCCACGTTCATTATTCTGATGAATGATACAGTAATTCAAACTTAATCTATTGAGCGAAAGCAGCCTACTGGCACCCGTATACTGTTTTCAATTATATCTGATATTTCGACAATTTACAGGTTTCACTTAATTTCCTTCCCCTTGCACCACAAACCAAACAAATCTCAACAGTATACTTTAATATAATTGAGTGGTTGAGCATCTCGGCACTGTACATGATTAAGGGCAGAGAATCCTACAGCCAACTGCCTGTTTAGCCGAGATTTTATTGCCTGTAATTCGTTGGGTAGCGTCTTAGTGGTGTATAAGATTTCCACGTTATGGAGCGGAGTATCTATTTACAACGGGAAACAGAAATGTACGGCCAAACTAGGCTTTACACAAGTAAAAGGGTGTGTAATATAATAATATCAGCTCTGTATTAAACTGTCCCACTGCTGAGCACGGGCGTCTTCTCACTGTGACAAGGCCATAGTCCACCACGCTGGCTTAGTGCAGGTTGGCAGACTTCACATATCTTCAAAAACATTATGGAGAACTCTCAGACATGCAGGTTTCCTCACGATGTTTTCCTTCACCGTTAAAGCAAGCGATAATTAAATATTTAATACGCATATAACTTCGAAAAGTCAGAGATGCGCGCCTTGGGTTCGAACTCGAGACCTCTGCGTGCCAGTCCAACGGTTTCCCACTAGGCTATCGATGCTTGTGTAATAGATAGAAAATATTTTATTTCATTATCGTTCGCACGGTACATAAGAATGAACGTATGAACAAATGTTTAACAGTATTTTATAAATGGATATTTACATATAATTTATTTTAATTTACTTGCATAAAATTGTGATTAATGTTATAATATATTAATCACAATTTTCCTTTTGTTGCAGTAAAAGCCTTATATTTTAGCAATTAGCATTATCTTGTAGCAATTTAAAATCGCGGATGTTTATCGATTTATGTCTTTGTGAAAATTAATAAAATGAAGGAACTTATTAAAAATACATTGTGCCAGAGTGAGACCGAAAAGGGCACTTGTCTCAGTTTATGCTACAACCGAAGAGTTGTAATGCTGATGCTCTGAAAAATCACCATTGAAGCTACGGACAATAAAAGTATCGACTTAAGTATATCAGACTCCATATGTAATGTTATGGCCAGCCCCACAAATAACAAGTAAAATTTATCCGAAAGATAAATAGCATGCTGTCTCACTCTTGTTAGATTAAAGAAGAGAGACGGCAAGACTTTTATCTTATAGATAAATGCTATTTGGAGGTGGTAGGACAAGCCATTAATATTGTAAATTATATCGAAACGTCTGCCACGCATAAATTTTAATCCCTAACAAAGGACATTGAATAGCTCAGTTGGCAAAGCGACGACATGATTTGTCGAGGTTGCAGGTTCAAGTCTTGCTCCATGGATTGTCGCTTTTTCTGGTATAAATTACAATCTACCTTAGCATGGGAACCGCTTATAAAATAAATCTTAATATGCTTCTTAATTTCGATCCTACAGCGCGCACGTCTATGCAATATGAACAATAGATCATTAAAGTTTAAGTTATTTTTTTAGCTTAGCTTAGCTTATACAGCTTAATGTTCAGCTATAATAGCTCGAAAATAATTTCTTTAATGTAGTAGAAAGTCTTAAAAATGTCTTAAAATATTATATGGACTGTTTCGCTTTATGTTTTCAAAATGTTAATCACTTGATATTTTGGAGCTGTTAACTTGAATAGTGAAAATACACCGGAGAGTAATTTCACTAGCTAAACTTCTAAAAAAGTAGTAAAACGCAGGTGGATGACATATAAATATATGTACTGACATATAGCCGAAAGGGTAGTAAAAAATTATTGTTATATCCAGATGTTATCCCTGCTATGATTTGGCTTTCGGCATGTTTGATAATTCCACAAGATTATACTTAATTTTGCTAGCATTATGCTTATTGATGACCTCAGATAAAAGTGTGCCACCTCTGTGCTTCGAAAACCACGTACAACCATTTGTCCTGATTGTCATGAAACTCTACGACAGTGCGGACTAAAGCGCTCAAATGTGAGTTTGTTTGTTTGTTACGCTTTCACGCCTATACTACTTTACCGATCATCATGAAATTTCGTATACACGTTGTCAGGGAAACACATAAGGTACCTATCATCCAGAAAAAGTACTGTTATTAACCTAACTTACATTTACGCGAGCGAATCCGTTGGCAAATCTGGGATGTAATAATAATACGCCAGAATCGCAATGCGTTAAACGGACCGTATGACGCATAAATGAATCGGACGCTTTAATAACAAATATTCTGACATCTGGGTGTGAAAAAGTGTGAGTTCTTTTTACGTTAACGTGATCGAAACGTTTACCACTTTTGGCTCTCTGATTGGTTAAGAGCTTGGAGCGGGCCAATAGGAGCCCCGAACGTCATAAACGTGTCGATCCCGTTAATGTGAAACAAACTAGCACTAGGCTCTGATGTGCGGCGTTTCAAGAATAATGGTATCACCATTTTGAGTGAATTATTAAATCGTATTACATTATATATTAGATTATAAGAATAATTAAAGTAATTATTCCAAAATATCTATTGAGACTGTTGCACAAAATGATGTGTGGCTAAAAACGATGAAACGTATCACTTATTAAAACTTTGTTTGATCTTTAATGTACTGTAATGTTGTATGTTTTATGAAATAAATTCTAATTCATTCTATCGTATCCTGAAAAATCTAATATAAGGATAAATCTGTTTAAGCTAGAAAGCCCTCCCGTCTCTAGTATATACTTGGTAATAATAAGGCTGGGATGAGAAAATCTCTTCGAAAATTCAATCGGCGAAACGAACATATATATTATGTATATGCGTATGGAAATTGCATGCAGTTTGTACTGAATCTCGTAAGAACGAATCCCGTATTCGGTTTACAAAATACCGACCTAGATTCCTGTAGGTAAATATAGTATAAATATAGTATATAATATAGCTCGACTGTCATGTCATCACTGTATGTCTTGAGTGATAACACTGCAGAACTGAATGTCTGATGATTGGGTTATGTTACATCATATTAGGCCAACTATTAATGACAATTTTAAATTTGTGACTGAAATTTCTCTATCAGGTCTAGTTAACAAAATATGACAAATGGGTCTTTTTTATAATAAAACACAGTATTTTTTAAGATTATTACATTTTATTTAGTTCTTAAGTTAATAAAATATATTTTTTTTGCCTCCTTTCTGACGCTGAAGCTAGAGAGCTGAGCTTATTATTATTATTTATATACTCTTTGCAAATGAAATAAAAATGATTTGGATTATTCACACAAACACGTCTTGACGATGCCATATCAAATAATATTAAGAAAACTTAATATTATTTTAGTTATCAGCAAATTTAGTGGCAGCTAGAACTCGTAAACAAGAGCTGTTACAAAAAAAAAATTAGGGTATGCGTAGAATCAGCGACGTCGAATTAGTAATTATCATGTGATAAAAGTCATTTATCAGAGAAAACTTGCAATTTTGTTGTGCAGTGTAATGGTTATCGTATGTATCTATAAACGGCTTGCAAATCGGAAGATTTACTTATATGCAATAAACTGCAATATAAATAACATACTTTAACGTAGCATTTGCCCACGGCTTCGCTTGTGTTAGATTAGGTTATGTTAGAAAAAATACTTTAAAAAAAATATATGTAATCATATGTTACTCGGTGACAATATAGCTTAGTAACAGTGCAAGAATTTTTCAAAATGGGTTGTGTAATTTTTGAGTTAAATCCTTACAAACAAACAAAATATATAATCTTTCCTTTATAATATGAGTATAGACATAGATAAAGCTAATTAAGCAAGTCTTCGAGAGACTTTGCGCTCATTCTGCCTGTACTTACAAAATAACTCAACAAAATAGTTTCAAAATATCAAGACGTATACTGTATGCGCTGCTGAATGGGTCGCACACAAAACATCACATTAGTTTTTCTTAAACATGACTGCTGATTTGTAATTGGACTCCCTTTTCGGCATTTGAACTCCAAGTTGGTCCATTATGCGTGAACATGTCTGCTGAAAAGCAACCGAAATGTCGAGAAACCTAAATACCATTCTAACAAGTTACGAACAATACTTAGACTTAGACTTCGATCAAATCCGTTAAAATCGGTTTCATTTCAATGTGTAATGAGACGTTTTGTTCCGTTAGATATATTTTTACAAATTCAAACGGCCACCTGGTTGCTGCTTATATAAATCAAATAAAATATAATAAATAAAATAAGTGTGCTTATGTTTGGAGCTGATCGTGAAGTTTTACGCTCAATTCTTGGGTTAATAGCAGTTATATGTATCTCGGCGGGGTCGCGATCGGGCACGCCACGATTGTGGCGGTAAGACCCGTGTTTGAGGAGTGGCTGGAGAGGCGGCATGGCGCCCTCACCTTCCGGCTGACACAGGTTCTAACTGGCCACGGTTGTTTTGGCCAGTTCCTGTGTCGTATACGCCGGCAAGAGACGCCCGGTTGTCACCACTGCGGCGACTGCCGCGACGTTGTAGAGGACACGGCGCTGCACACTTTGGCGGTTTGCCCCGCCTGGGCACCGCAGCGCCGTGAGTTGATCGCGGCAGTCGGATCGGTTGCCCTCTCGCTCCCGGCCGTAGTTCAGTCTATGGTCCGGAGTCCGGAGAGGTCGTGGAACGCCGTCGCCTCCTTCTGTGTGGAAGTCATTTCCATCAAGGAGGCGGCGGAGCGGGAGAGGGAGCGTTTAAACCCTCTCCCCAACCGCAGAGCCGGGCGCCGGAGGGCGCGCGATGACCTCCAGCCACCCTGAGGTTTGACCTGGGGGTGGCGGGCTTTGTGGGCCTGCCCGCCATCCGTTCAGCACCAGGTCCGAGAGGCGGCGTGCGTGTTCCCACGCGCGCTTCTGTGTCGAGTCCGTCTCCCCTCTAGGGGGGAGACAGTAGGGTTTTATAATGTCGGAAGTGCCTATTTTGGGTAGGTCTTTTGTGTAGTGGCCTGCCGTTTCATACGGCGGGCCGAAACCTCGGCGGGGTCGCGACCGCATGCGAAAGCGATTCGCGCGGCCCCGCCGATAGTGGTTTTGTCGAGGAACACCGTGGTAGGTTTAGTCGGTATTCCGGGAGGTACATTATTTCTTTTCCATCTTCTTTTACCCCGGCGAGTCCGACATAATCCCTCCGCCCGCCCCCGCGGAGGGATATGCGTCATAGCATTCCCCCACGTAAAAAAAAAAAAAAAAAAAAAAGGGGTCGCGACCGCATTCGAAAGCGATTCGCGTGGCCCCGTCGATAGTGTTTTTGTCGAGGAACACCGTGGTAGGTTTAGTCGGTATTCCGGGAGGTACATTATCTTTTCAACATCTTTCTTTTACCCCGGCGAGTCCGACATAATCCCTCCGCCCGCCCCCGCGGAGGGATATGAGTCAATGCATTCCCCGACGTAAAAAAAAAAAAAAAAACAGTTATATGTATATACTTATGTGTAATTTGGATGAACTGGCAAAGGGCCAACATAAAGGTATTGGGTTTTTCTGTTAAGAAATCTCAATACGAGCCCGGAGTTAGGAAGTTGGCGGTGTTAGACACCCCCGTGCCTTGGAAAGCACGTAAAGCCGTTGGTCCTGCGCCTGATCTCTCTCCGGTCGTGTCGGATTATCCGTCCCATCGGATCATGAGGGTAAGGGAACAGAGAGTGCACTTATGTTTGCGCACATACTTGTGCACTATAATATCTCCTGCGCAGATGGCCAGTCTCCGTTAAGATTGGCCGCCGTGACCGAAAATCGGTCTGGAGGACATTATTATTTATATACAGTAGATTTAAACCACGGGGTCTCTCGCGTTAGTACAGATTTTTCTGCTCCGCTCCTATTTGTCGTAGCTTGATGTTAATTATAGCCTATAGCCTTCCTTAATAAATGAGCTATCCAAAACTAAAATAATTTTCCAATTCGAACTAAAAGTTCCTGAGAGCGCGTTCAACCGAACAAACTCTTCATATTTATAATATTAGCATAGATTATTATAAGTTTTGTGTTTTCTATATTTTTATATAATAGATAGCAGTTTTATATGTATAGTAGATAGTTATATGTGTTTGTATGAGTAGTTTTATGTTCGTATTTAGAATAAAGTGATGAAGTATATTAATATGTTATTAGGTGTACCTGTATAGTTAAATGATGTAAATAAATAAAATGAATATTTAGCAGCAAAATTTGCAAATATGTATGGTAGATGGCAATATTTAGCTCGTCCCCAATTACGAGAGCCTTAAATAAAACTAACAAAATATAGTAGTGATACACATTTGGTAATCTCTTCGTGAGAGAGCCGATGTAATTATGTTTGAAGTTAAGACTTCTTATAATCCATAAACAACTAGATTTTGGCCGTGGCTTCGCTCGCGTCAATCTAGATGTTGTCAATAAGATTCTATCCCTCGAGAACAGTGCATTTTTCCTGTCCTTTTTTGTACCGCTGACAACGCGTATGCAAAATTTCAAGATGACCAGCCGGGTAGTTAAGGCGACAAAGCGTTACAAACAAACTTAAAGTGCTTTTTTGGTATTAGTTAGGAATCACATTTAGAATAATACTAAGAAACCTCTTGATTAACGATAAAACGTAACAAATAGTCAAATTAAAACTAAATGAAACGAATAAATCTTGTCTCTGATTTTCCTTATCTTTGACATTAATCTAAATAAATTTACAGAATTTTATTGTATTACCTAATAACTTTCTACTTCTTACTCCAGACAAGCTGTTTAATCAGACGGACTGCCAAATAAAATTACGGTATTTCAGACGTTAGACATAATCGCAAATCAAGTGAAATAATTAGTTATATTGTAAAATTATTTAAGCGCCTTTATAAAACGTCCCACTGCTCACGCTAAATCGATAAGCGGACTCCACATTTCTTTGAGAATATTAAAATTGAAAGACAGCTTTCGTACTGAAGACATCCTGTATTGTGGGTTGCTACAAATTTTAAGCAAAGAACTCCACACAGAATTACAATTTGGACAACACAAATATTTGTCCTGTAAGAATATATCATGGATGATGTGAGATCATAATATGTGATTGGATAGTTTGCATTTCACTTAGTAATTGATCGTTATAATTGGTTAATTATGTAGTATTATCAAGTAACAGTGGCGCACCGCTAGTGACGCGACTGCTGTGTACGAGGTCACGAGTTCGATCTTCGGGTTAAGCAAAGAATTATGATGTTTTTCGGTCAAGATATTGTCAGTAGCTGCATGCAGTCTAGAACTGTACCCGGTAGAGACCAATTGACTCGTCCGTTATAACGTAGAACTAAAAGACAGAGCCGGCGAAATGTAGGTGTAATACCGCTCTGCTTACCCCTATTAGAGATACAGGAGTAAGATAACAACACGTATATACTTAATACGTGTTGTTAAAGTCTAAAGAAATTTTCTTTGTTATAAGAGTTTAGCAAAAGTCATTTCACGACTCAATAGGCTTGTAAGGCAGGGTTTACTGTAGCTAGATGTCCCGAGATGCAGAGTAAACCTTCCGATATGTTGTGGAAAACGAATATATTTTAGACTAAACTTAGTCTATTTATATGTACAGTTTCAGTCACGCAAGAAGTTATATACAAAGGGAGCTAATATTTACAATCGACCAATCACAGGATAATACAATATTATTATGATTACGAAAAGAGCTTGGGCGCGCGCATTTAGCGAACGCGGCTCATATATGAACAAGTAGCACGTAAATTCGCGCCATTTGCCGCTCGGCGCCGCGGTGTGCGGACGTGTATAAAACTTTATGTATTGCAGTTACAGGCTTAACAATGTTTAAGGTTGCTCAACCAACGCCAAAGCCTTTAACACAATCAACAAAATCTTGACATACTACTCATCACTACATATTTTAAACGCAAGTCCTCCGCCGCGTCTGTCTGTCTGTTCGCGATAAATTCAAAAACTACTGAGCAGATTTTCATGCGGTTTTCACCAATAGATAGTGTAATTCATGAGGAAGGTTTAGGTGTATAATTTGTTTTGTACTACCCATACGAAGCTAGGGTGGTTTGCTAGTAGTAACCAAAACAAGCAATCAGCACTGTATTCACAAGTTTAGTAAAATTCATTATTGTCCATAAAAACTTAAATGCAAAGCCCAGATAGAAGACCTACTAAGTAAATAAAGGAGTTGCTCGTAACAGTAAACAGCAAAATTTGGCAAATATCAAACGTCCGTATGAGAATTAAACTCTTTAGTTTTATAATCATACAAATAGATGTGCCTTGGCAATTATACTTTTATTTTTCTGTAGATCTCAAAGTAAAATCCACCGCGACAGACACTGTTAAGTTGACCTGAATACAGAAAATATTTTTCTTAAGACGTACCATAAAATCACATTTCTTTGAAAAACGCCGAACGACAAATAATGTTTTATGAATAAGATTTAGTACAAGTGCCGTTTTAAAGATTTCAAGTGCAATTTGCGTACCTGAAATAAGTTTATAAAGTGTACTTAAGATCATTGAATCGAATCTCCAAAGGTTTGACTGTCACGTTGCCTGAAGTAAAGTTCTGTTTTTTGTGCCTCTGACAGATTTTATAAAAATATCTCTAATAGGATCCCTTTAATGTTAGACTTTCTTTATTATTTTGGTTCTAATTTAGAAGTTGCTATTGCAGATAGTATGTTAATTATAGTCAACGAATTCAACAGTAGACGATGTAGAGATTTTCTGTAGCTACTGTTGCTACCAATTTAATGCACGTGCCAGACAATATGACCGCGCCGTCAGACTTAGCACGTAGGAACCATTTACTTTTTATTCAAGCGCGAACAGCTGTGGTCTGTCCTTTTCTTAGGTGACTACCAAACAACAAAGGATATCTTTGTCGGAGTTCGTTTTATCTTTAATGTGTATTGCATATGATTCCATATGGTCTTTCATCATGGGAAAATATTGATCAGTCGTTGTCAGCCTTTTGCTTAATGTCTAACGATTCCTGTCAATATGTTGATAAGCTGGATACATTATTTTTGTGGTGCTACTGTATTGTGGTAAAATATTGTGCTATGGGAAAGTTAGTTTGTTTTTAATAAATCCATATCGTCGGTATCGGTAGCAAAATTAAAGCATTAGCGTCAAATAAAAACGGGCAGCCTACACAGCTGTTGAATTTATAAAGTTATCTATAGATTATTAAATAGGGTATCGGCAAAAATAATATATTTTCCGTGTCTACGAAACAAGGTTACGAAACAAGCTTCTTTCGAAGACACGGAAAATATATTATTTTCAATTTCTATATAAAGTAAGCCAGATTACTTTTTTTGGATTAGATTAGATTTTGGCAAGTAAAAGAGACAACAGCTTGGGCAAGTAAAGAGACAATGTCTGGAATTTATAAGTGTGATGGCAGTTGATGATATAATATTTTGCTAAAATATTACTATCGGTTAAGTTAGAGAACATAAACTACTTCTTACATTGAGAAGAGGCCCGTGCCCAGCAGTACGATAGTTTATATACAGAGCTGATATCATTATAATTTATTATAAGTAAGAGAAACCGTTTCTCTAACATATAAACAACAACATTTTCGTCAGTGGTATAAGCTTGCGATTGCGGCTTATTTTAAAGTCTGTGATTCAATCCTTGGGTTAGGAAAAGAGTTATGGATTTTTCTTCGAGTTGCAGGACAGAGTTCCTCCCTATTAGCTGGGTCTTAAGCAGGCAATGTATGTGGTAATGTGGCTGTAATGCAGCTTTGCTAATAATTTTTAATATGTTCAGACATGTACCTTTCTTAGTTAATGCTTCTCATTTTTATTTTTATTTATTCGTGTTTTCTTTTGATCTATACCTTTAATATTACGCAAGTTCATTGATAATATTGTACTACGAATATATTCTGATCTACGACTTTTCGGCATGTCAAATACATAAATATGTTGTAACGATTCCGTTCTTCCACCTAAATAGAATGAATGACAATTAGCGAACTTCCTAATTAAGATATGAATCCGGAGAATGATGGTCTATATATACAATTCGGAAGCAAAATGTATAGGCTGGAATTTTTTGGATGGAATAATTGGGACTGGTAACTCAATCAGGTGTTATACTCTTTTGCTCCACCTACCCAACACCATATCCGTACTAATATTTAAAAGCATAAATAACCTTTTACCTAGCAACTTTACTTAACAATTTACTACACTTATCAATTGTTTGATTATTCACCCAAAAATACAAATATTGCAATTGGTTACTAAGATATATATATAGCCAAACAACACACCGCGACGTTGGAAGCGTTGTGCGGAGCTGAAATAGATTGTAAAAAATATGTTTTTGAAAAAAGAATTAAGTGTTGTAAAATGTGATAAAACGATAGTTGTTAAGTATGATGTAAAGACAGACACGAATAAAGGGTTATTTGTATTTTTTATTTAACCCTGCGTAATGAATAATAAGTAATAGTAACACATGGTCTTATTGCGAAGACCAGAAGTTAAGTCTCTTGATTTCTTTATGTACGAACACTGAAAGATTTAGATATGTTTATTATCGTGTAGCTTTAACGGTTAAGGTACCTGTTCTTGTTGCCTAAAAACAATCCATTCTGTGTAATAATAATGTGTTCCCGGATATCCACTCAATGAAATTGAAATAACCTTTTCTTTTCAACGTGCCATCTAAATAATATAATCATGGCATGATACACGTAAATTTACTATGCTTACGTTTGTTCATTTTAAAAGATATTACCTGTGACAGGAAAAAGAGATTTCATAAGTGTTTCAGATTACTGTGTGCCGGTGTGTTAAATGTTTTATATTTAGTATTATAATTATTTGTGTTTTTGTAATTATGTTATCTTTTTTAATACGTTTGTTGTATATATTTAGATTAATTCGTTTTAAAATTAATAATATAAATATATTGTAAATGAAATATTACTAGACTAACAAATGACAATTATTACACTGACTTGACTTGTTAATCTTAATTTAAATTATTATGCTATGTTTTATTTTTCCTTTTATTATTATGTAATTGATTTATATTATTTTTATTTTTAATTTTAACACTATGTTAACATTAAAATCTTATATTGTTTGTGAAATAAATAAAATGAAATGATTCTTAAAGATTCTCTCATCAGAAGACTTCAGTCTTAACATTGTCTTCTGTTTACGCGAATGTTATTCATTGAAATTAAACTCATTTATACGGATTTTACCGAGTTGTTTATTTAACAGAGTACTACATAATTTTAAAACGGTTACACTACTACTACTACTATTAAACATTACAATTTTTTAAACTAATTAAATTATTTAAACTATTTATATTTAAGTTTACATATTCCCCGACGTTTCGGTTGCTTTTCAGCAGCCATGGTCACGGGTAGTCTTGATCAAAAATAATCACAGGTACTTCGTGTTTACTGCGTCGCTGTCCAGTCACGTAAGTGTCAGTACAACTATCGAAGGTGAATCTCAGAAAATTGGCATAATCGTTTTTCATTAAATTAGTATGGTTATATTATGAATCACACTTATTAAACATGCGAAAGGCAAATAAATACCAGTCTTAAAATATTGAGAACAATTATTAATAAATTGAAATTAAACACTATACGTATTTTGTCGCGTTGTTTATTTTACTTTAAAACACTGTTATTACATAATTTTGAAAACTCTAACACTACTATTATTGAACTTTACTACTATTTAAGCTATATATGTTTAATTAAAACTATATATATTTAAGTTTACACTTTGCTCCGACGTTTCGGTTGCTTTACAGAAGCCATGTTCACGGGGAGACTAAGATGGTAGTTATCCCAACGTTCCGAAGTCAATCCGTATAAAGTGTTTAATTTCAATGTATAACATTCGCGTAAACATAAGACAATATTATGTAAATTTTAATAAAGTCAACATAAAGTACTAACTTAAATAATGTTTGCATTAATATAAAACATAACCATGCTAAACAATGACCAAAAGAGCTAAAATAGAGGAGATAAATAATTAATCAAAGATTTATAGGTTAGTAGCAGAAGTGATGAAAATTTAATGATCTGCCTGAACTGTTAACCGACTTATCTACAAGGCCATGGTTTGTAGCGATACCATAGCTTATAGAAATATATTAATGCCAAGAATTATTTAATACTATAGTTATTAAAATAATAAAAGAGGGAGAAATGAAAATGAAAATGAAAAAGTTTATTTACCAACATAAACATACAGTACACAAACAATTAAATTATTTAAATAGAGGTGGTAAAATAGGCATCTGCGTCAGCTATTGTTGCAGTTTAACTGCAACGCTGGTATTCTCGCAGGCCTAACATAAAATAAAAGCCTTAAGATTAAAATTTCTTAAAATTATATGATTACATTATAAATTATATATAAATATACCTAATAATATTATAATTTTAAATATAATATAACAACAACATGCAAATACAGAAAAAATAATAATAATATATAGATAATAATTATAAATATTTATTACCACATCTTGTAAAACGAGGTTTACGAACGCAGCATACATGCCAGACTGACATCTGTCAATGTCAACAACGTCAACAGTTACCACGATAGACATAATAATTAAAATTATCAACATTGCACGCGGCTTGGGTTATAAATGACCTAATAGTACACAATTACAGAGTAAAGAATATACTAATACGATACAAAAGTACACATGGTTCATTACAAAATTGAGAAAGATGCGCATGCGCAAATTAAAACTAAATAATATCGAAATAATACAACAACAAATAGTGGCGTATTGCACTTCATGTAAGTACATATTAAATTTATGGAACAGATTTTTGTTTATTTATTAAATATTGTTTTAAATTGTTACGAAATGAACGCAATGATTTTAGATCTCGTATTGGCGGCGGAAGGTTATTCCAACATTGCGTCGCTGCGTATTTGAAACTACCCCTGAAAGCCGTGGTTCTGTGACTTGCAGTGACCAAGAGATGAGACGCCGCCCGTGTGCTGTAGTGATTAATATCACGTGACCACTTTAGCTTATCATAGAGGTAAACTGGTTTTTTGTATTGAACAATACCAAACAGCAATGTCGCCAAATGAAGGTGTCTGCGGGCAGCCATCTTCATCAGATTTCCACTGTTTAAAAATGGAGTGACATGCATGCGAGGTGGAATATTATAACAAAAGCGAGCACATGCGTTCTGTACACGCTGTATCACTTTCTCAGTTCTTTTCAAAATACATGGGCCAAACACAGCATCCGTATAATTAAGTTTGGATAATATGAGAGCCTCACAAAGTTGTAGCCGTACATCAATACTCAGGTGTCGGCGGATTTGGTATAGCAACTTGAGACGGTAGAAACAGTTTTTTACCGCTTGGAGTACATGTGTCTCAAAATGCAGTTCGCCATCCATAACCAAACCCAAGTTTCGAGCCTCAGTAACTTGTTCTATGGGGCAACCATCTACCATGACCATAGGGTTTAAATTCTGTGTCTTTCTAATATGTTGCATTGAGCCTAATATCAAAAATTTTGATTTCGAGGGGTTAAGTACAAGTGAATTCTTTTTGGCCCAATTAGATATCCTATTCAAATCTACATTCATTTTATTTACAGAATTGTGGCAGTCATTGGGATTAAATGAAATATATAGTTGGAGGTCATCGGCATACATATGATATTGGACATGCTGTATATGGTTGGTAACATCGGCGCTGTACAATAAAAAGAGAAGAGGCCCGAGAACTGATCCCTGAGGGACGCCCCGGGTTACCTGACAGCAAGAAGAATTCGCCTTGTTACCATCTCTGGCATTATCCAGTTGGACAAATTGAGATCTATCAGTTAGATAACTATGAAACCATTTTACTGTTGCCGAGTCACATCCATAATAGGAAAGTTTAGAAAGAAGGAGAGAAATATTTATAGTTTCAAATGCTCGGGAGAAATCAAGCAGAGTTAGTAGAGTAGAATACGATCCCAAGGCGCATCTCTAACGTTTCGAAGTTATGTGCGCAATCAATAGTTAATTATCTCTCACTTATTGAAATTATATTTATTGTAAAATATAAGTTTTGTTTTATAAGACTACAAACATTAATATATACATTTTTTTTTTGTAAATACGGACACATTTCACATAGAAACACCCAGACCAAGACAAACATCCATGCACACAAATGTTTGAATTGTAAGGTAATCGAACCCGCGACCTTAGGCGTGGCAGTAGGTTACATTAACCACTACGTCACCGAGGCCGACAATATTATTGCCGATATTTTGTGGGTCATAAATTTGTCTCGTGTAAGATTCAAGCCCTCGGAAAACAACACTCGGCCTGATGGAAATCGCGAGGCTACCACTTCCTTGCTACGCCATACTTGCAGTCGCATCAACAGAAACACTTTGTATGGTACAGAAGACGGTGTATGCGCAACATTGCACAGATGACGTAGTGTTTTAAATGGTCACCTTGCTTCTACCACTGCAACGAGTGCTGTGGGTGGGATCCTGAAATAGAACGAATATTTGTGATTCACAAATAGCTGTTCCGTGTCTTTTGTGCCAATTTTGAAGTGTATGTAAAGTCGCCCGTGATACGGTTATCATAAAAAGAGCAGGAGTTGTCGTCAATATAAAAAAAAAAACACAAAGGCTCTCCAAATTATATTTATCTCAATTCAACAGCACGGTTGTTTAATAATTCTTAACTACACCAATTTTTGTGTTAAACGTATGTAGTAGCGTGTTAATAATTAAGCTGTCACGTTAAAATCAACACCTCACTTATAAGTCCATTGTATACAACACGTTGGTAAATTGCTTTTGTATCACGCTATAATTATCCCATTTTATATTCGTGCGTTAATTAACGAGCTTAAGGAGATTAAGTAATAATGATTGTTGAGGGGTAGTTTTGAGGTTTTTGATTTATAATCAGGTATTTATATTATTTTAACACTTGCCTTTTTATGTGTTTGGTGGATGGAGAGCCGCTCTCCGATGGAGTAAAATTTCTAAAAAGGTCTTTGCAGCAGCCGTGAAATACATTCGAGCTATAAAGGAAACAAAAAGCTAAATTATTGTGAATGACCTCGCATGTACATAAGTAGTCTGATTTTACCATAGCAGGTTTGGAATAGACGTAGACTTGGTGAAAATTTATTCATTGAATTATGTTATTAAACTAGACTATTATTAATCTGTCAATTTTGGAATGCCTTAAACCTGGATTTTATATCATTCAGTTCTCAGCCTTTATTTAAAAATAAATCAAACAGTCCTATGACGTTAAACAGCAATAAAGTTGGTATAAAATGTCAGGGCGATGTTTATAATATGAAATATATATGTATTTCAGTATACAAGAAATTACATAATAGTCACACTATTATGTAATTTCTTTTCAATTAGTGATAGCCGTTGCTGAATCTAAAATACCCTAAGTGAGATGTTGGGGTTTTCAAATAAGGAAACAACCACTTCGGTCAACCTATATTAATTATTGAATGCATTAAATATAAAACAATATAAAATGTTCTTACACGTTATATATGACTTAGTGTATACGATCGTATGCACTAAGAAAATAGCTCTTAAAGAACTTATATACCTACTAAATGTTTATACATTATATAAGCAACATTTTTGAAAATAATACTGTCAATGAAAATGATAATATTATAATTACATATAAATATAATAATATAATATAACATATAATATATTAATATTATATTATATTCATAATATTGTCTTCTGTTTACGCGAATGTTATTCATTGAAATTAAACTACTATATACGGCTTTTATCGCGTTGTTTATTTAACACTGTACCTATTACATAATTTTGAAAACTGTTACACTACTACTACTACTATTGAATTTTACTAATTTATAAGCTAATGAAATTATTAAAACTATTTATATTTAGGTTTACACTTTCCCCGATGTTTCTGTTGCTTTTCAGCTAAAAAGCAGCTTTTGCTGAAAAACTATTTGTAGTACGGGAAGTCTCCCTGTGATCATGGCTGCTGAAAAGCAACCAAAACGTCGTGGAAAGTGTAAACCCAAATACAAATATTTTTAATAGTTTTAATAATTTCATTAGCTTATAAATTAGTAAAATTCAATAGTAGTAGTAGTAGTGTAACAGTTTTCAAAATTATGTAATAGGTATAGTGTTAAATAAACAACGCGATAAAATCCGTATATAGTAGTTTAATTTCAAAACTCTAATTCATATCTTCTCTTCGTTAATGCATTGCATTGGTCTGCCAGAGAAAGCGGTAGCGCACGGCAAGATCTTTTCTACAGCTGGAGTAGCTAGACTAGACCAGTCTCAGCTGAAGATTGATAACTAAGAACTCATACTTTTTAGCCGAAAATTTTAGTCTTACAATGCTGCTACTTGCGATAAGTCAATTCCATCTTAAAAAACGATAACGCACGCTCACCTTAATTTTGAAGACTTGATAATGAGCGAATAGTGCCTTGTTATTACTAGTGTTCATATATTAAAACAGCTACCAACGTCGGACAATATGCTTTCCACTCCAGCAGCATAAAAAATATATACGTAAATAAAACCTCACTAACGTCAAAGTAACATCGCTAGGTTCGCAAAAACAAACTATCGGACTGTAATGAAAAGATAGCTGGCCATCTGGAGATCGAACTCTTTTCAAATTGCTACAACTTGGCGCACTTCAAAAATCGTTCTTCCAATGTAGGTGCAGATAAGTTGCCGTAGCAGTCTAAAATTCTCATGAATTTTTTAAGCCGTTGCAGGCGGATGGCCTCATTTGTGTGCACGGCAGAGTTTTAGTTCTAGTCTAGTGGAATCAGTAAACATTGCAGCAGCTCATTAAGCGAAAATTAAGGCGTGTAGCTTAGTGATCACCGTGCCTAGGGTTTCAAAATAAAGGCTGCACGGATAACGTAGTTATTTAAATGGTCGTCTTGCCACTGCACACCATATTCGTGTCAAGTTACTTTCACAAATATAGAATGAATGCGCTTAGAGACTCCCGCAATGTTAAAGTAAAGTTAAGTAAAATCTTGTATTGAATATATCCTTTGAATTTAACTTGCATGTTGAAGATGAGCTCACTGAAGTATGCTGAGACCTTGTTATAGATTAAATTATTAAAATTATTTTACTTAGTTAAGACGGGCTAATATGGAGAAGTAGTGGTAGTCACTGCACCATGTAGATCGATTGGTGAAGCTAAGCCTGGTTGACGGATGGATGATCGAATCATAGGGAATTTTACATCGCAATGAAATTAGAGATTCGGATTTATAAGCGAATCCACCACCAGGTCTGTAGGTGTGGGAAGGACTCCAATATCGCGGATGGAATATGGTGTGATAGTTGTGATTATAGGATCATAGGAAAGTTATCCTGGCTTCCTAGCCAGGATAACATTCCTATGGCAACAGTATAACAATTGGTCATAGTATCTAGTCAGAATAATATATTAACTACTAAAATATTAGCTAGTAAATAAATAATTAAATACTTAAAAACATATTTACAATTACGAATGCTATATTTTTTGACTTATAAATAAATGTTAATATAAAACTTGGCGTCAGCTAATACTTTATTTATAACAAAAATAGTATACCCACTGTTTGGACACGAATTCGTTAAATATTTACACCACTCAACTGGTTATTCAAAACTTTAACCTATAAACTGAATAATAGCCGGATTTTTCATTAGATAAAATGTATTACCATTTTATTGTATCGTATACGTACGACTGGCATTGAAACTTTATCCATTTTTAATTTATTAACTGTTTTGACTTCTGAAGTCGATATAGATTATTAAAAGTCGAATCCGGTTTTTGATAAAAATCAAAACGAACTTACACGCAATGTGAGGTAAGATATTTTAGATGTTAGTTTGTAGAATTTTCTTTCAGCATTAAGGATAACACAATAAATCAACCTAGCAGTCCACTGCAGACATAAACCTCTCCTATTTCACGTCATAACATCTGGTCTAAAATACAAATCTAACCTCTTTATAATATTAGTAAAAGATAATGTAAGTGCTTCCAGTTAGGCAACTTTATAAGCTGTGGCACAGCGGTAGTGAATGCGACTGCTGTGCATGAGGTCTCAGGTTCGAATCCCGGGTCGGGCCAACATAAAGGTATTGGATTTTTCTCTTAAGAAATCTCAATACGAGCCCGGAGTTGCCTCGGAAAGCTCGTAAAGCCGTTGGTCCTGCGCCTGATCTCTCTCCAGTCGTGTCGGATTGTCCGTCCCATCGGATCATGAGGGTTAGGGAACAGAGAGTGCACTTGTGTTTGTGCACATACTTGTGCACTATAATATCTCCTGGGCAGATAATAATAGTTTCTGGTGCGGCTAACATGGCTCTGGTAACCCATGTTTATGGAGATGATACTAAGAAGTAAACGTATAGGATCGCTTCCCGGGGGCTATCGCCGGGGCACACTTGGAGCTGACGCTGGGTGTCACAGCATGCGAACCGTTGGCGACGGGGGACTGAACAGGCGGGTTCCCCTCGAACAAAATGCTACAGCCGAACGATCACCTTCACTCTCACCTACTACGTCATCAGAACATTCACTTTTCGCTAACATTCCATCACCTTCATCAACTTACAGCTTATTTCAGTCACCCAATTCATCACCATTATCCACATATTCATCCCGAACTACAAGGTCAACGGCTGTTGTGCAGGAGGCATTAGCCATTAATCCTGCACCCACTGTTGGCCCAGCCCGTGCGCGAAAAAAATGGACTGAAGATATGAACCGATTCATATGGCGCACATACCTTCTGATAACCAAATGTGAGACAACAAACATGAACAACTATCTAGAATCTTTACACCTACAATTTAACAATAGATATCCGGAAATGCAAACCACACGCCAACGAATAGGAGACCAAAGAAGAGCTATATTGAGAAGAAAACTACTGCCACAGCATGTATTAGATGAGATAGGATACGAAGTAAATGAACACATACATACTGAGAACGTTTGCCATTCACCTATGCACAATCATACAGCACACATCTCTCCACAAACAAATGACATTATTAGCCACGCCAGAATGAAATGGACAGACGATATGAATGAAGACATCATTAAATGTTATTTTGAAGTAACTGAAATAGAGACTAATAAAACTGCCTACCGAAAAAAACTACATGAATTATTCGTAGAAAGGCATCCAAACTTGTCGAACCTCACTGAGCAGAGAATTGCCGATCAAAGACGATTAATATTTAACAATAAGATATACAGCAATAAAATAAATGCATTGAAGAGAGAAATAGAATTAAAACTGATTGAGCTGAACAACCAACGCCAATCTGACAGAGAAGGTGAGGGATTCAATGAACTAGAACACTCTTTAACAGATCACACACAGCAAACCCACCCCGATAGCACAATAGATAGCACATCCACACTTGCCCAAGGAATAACCAATAGTCAAAATGAAAATAGCCCTAATCTTAGTCGTATAGAAACAATTAATAACATCAAAATAGAATTCAATAGCGCTCTTGCCCGATTTAGCACTGTGGATCCTGAATCAAGACCATACATCCCAAAACAAAAATCCTCACGTAAATTTGCTCAAATTGTTCATTGTTTAAATAAGGATATTCTCCCAAAGCACTTGAACCACAACTTAGATTTCACGACACTGCACGCCATAATATACTCTGCTGCCTTTACAGCTGCCACTTGCAATGGCACGAGATTTAACCTAGATGAAAATATATCAACAAATAGGCGAAATAAAAAGCCGTCTTGGCAAAGAAGGATTGAAAGTAGGATACAAAAATATAGACTGGAAATAGCCAGATTAACACAATATATTTTAGGAAATAGAAACCAAAGAATACTTAAGACCGTAGAAGAAATAAAAAATAAATACAAAACCCATTCACAACACGAAGAACCCAATACAGAACCTCAACATTTCCTCGATACACTGAAACAAAAATTAAACGCGATTTCAAATAGACTTAAACGATATTTAACGTGTACCAAACGCAAACAACAAAATGCAACCTTTATAAATAATGAAAAACAGTTTTACAGATCTCTTAGCCACAATAATCCAATCCATACTTCACAGCCGGAATATCCATCGCCCCAACAATTACATCAATTTTGGGCGGGCATCTGGGAAACCCCAGTACAACATAACATTAACGCTGATTGGTTACCAAATATAGCTGACACAGCAAATATTAATCAAATGGAGTTTGAGAACATCCCTGTAGATATTTTCATTAAAATCATCAAACACACCCATAACTGGAAGGCACCGGGTACAGATATCATACATAATTATTGGTACAAGAAGTTTAGCAGTACTCATCCATTCATCCACAACCACATTTGCAAATTCATTAAATCACCACACACTTTGCCAACATTCATTACACATGGAGTCACTTATATGTTACCGAAAGGCTCAGACCCAAAAAATGCCGCAAATTACAGACCTATCACATGTCTTCAAACTATATACAAGATTATCACAGGATGCATTAGCGAAATCATTTACAACCATTTAGAGCAGTACAACATTTTAGCAGAACAACAAAAAGGTTGTAAGAAAAATAGCCAGGGCTGTAAAGAGCAGTTAACTATAGATGCAATAGTAATGAAACAAGCACAGACTAGAAATAGGAATATACATACAATGTACATAGATTACAAAAAGGCATTCGATTCTGTTCCCCATAGTTGGTTAATTTTTGTATTAGAACATTATAAAATTCATCCCAGTCTTATTTCATTTTTAGGTGCAGCTATGCTCAATTGGAAAACAAAATTAAAATTAATTGAAAACCCTTTATTGACTACTAGACTGATAAAAATTCAACGAGGCATATTTCAAGGAGATGCGCTTAGCCCCCTGTGGTTTTGTATAGCACTCAACCCATTGTCAGAACTACTTAATAATTACAATATAGGATTTAAAATAAAATGTAATAACTCATTTCACCTTCTTTCACATTTACTTTACATGGATGACATCAAAATTTATGCAGCAAATAACACCGAACTTACAAAACTAGTTGACATCACACAAACATTCTCGACGGACATCCGAATGCAATTTGGAGTTGATAAGTGCAAAATACACTCTGTAACTCGAGGGAAAACTGAACACAATATATATACTCTTAATACAGGTGAACAAATAGAACCCATGAACGAACACAGCACTTACAAATATTTAGGTTTTCATCAATCCAAGCAAATTCAGCAAAAACAAACAAAATTAGAGCTAACTAAACAATTCAAAGTAAGACTAAACCAAATTTTAAGAACCCAGTTAAATTCTCGCAATATCATAAAGGCAATAAATACCTATGCAATACCTGTTCTTATCTATTCCTTTGGGATTATTAATTGGTCTCAAAGTGATCTAATTAAATTACAGCGCATAATCAACACACACATGACAGCCAACAGAAAACATCATCCCAGATCATGCATACAGCGTCTCACACTGCCACGCCAAATTGGAGGAAGAGGCCTCATCGACATACAAAACTTACACAATAACTTAATAGATAAATTACGCAAATACTTCTATTCCAAAGCTGAACAATCTCACCTTCACAAATACTTAACGAATGCAGATAAAAAATTAACCCCCCTTAACCTATTGAATAGAAATGTACAGCCAAAATTATTGAGCAAAGAGCAGAAAATAGTTTTGTGGTCCCAAAAGTCTCTGCACGGGAGACATCTCGCTGATCTCGGCCAAGAACACGTCGACAAAGAAGCGTCGAACGAATGGCTATGGCGCGGAGAGCTCTTTCCGGAGACAGAGGCTTTTGTGATCGCTATTCAGGATCAAGTAATAGACACCCGAAATTACCAGAAACACATAACCCGTATACCTAACCTTCCCACTGACTTATGTAGACGTTGCCATAGTAGTTCTGAAACTATTCAACACATAACTGGTTCATGTAAATCCATAGTACAAACTGATTATAAACATAGACACGATCAAGTTGCAGCAATAATCCATCAGAACCTAGCTCACAAATATTCCTTTATTGGAAAAAAAACTGCCTATTACAAATATAAGCCCAGTACTGTTTTAGAGAATAATTCTTTTAAAATGTACTGGGATAGGACTATTATTACTGACAAAACTATACACTACAATAGACCAGATATAACTATACTGGACAAAACAAAAAAATCTGTTTTCATAATAGACATCGCAGTATGTAACACACATAATCTCCTCACTACGCACGCGGAAAAAATGTCGAAGTATGTTGATTTAGCTACCGAAATAAAAAGGCAATGGCAGGTAGACACTGTTAAAATCATCCCTATTGTCATATCTACAACCGGAGTAGTCCCTAAGACACTTCTACATAGCCTGAGTATACTTGACATGCCAAAATCTACAATCACAGTCATACAAAAAGCCGTTCTTCTTAACACATGTCGCCTCATACGTAAATTTCTTGCATCATCTACTTCTTAACTTTCCCCCTCTGGCACACTTGGCTAAGGCCCGTGTGTCAGGTTTTTACCCCTTTGAAATAAAAGGGAGATTAAATATAAATGAAAAAAAATAAAAAAAAAAATAATAATAATAATGGTTTATTCATCTCCACAAATTACATAAGATGGCCAGTCTCCGTTAAGATTGGCCGCCGTGACCGCAAAACGGGCTGGAGGACATTATTATTATTATTGTCTGACGCTTACACGAATGTTATACATTAAGATTATTCTACTTTATACGGATTTTATCGCTTGATTATTTGACAATCATTACAATTACATAGTTTTTAAACTATTCAACTACTACTACTACGATTTAAAACTGTTTTTGATTATTTAGATTTAGACTTTTTCTGAGTGAGAGTACCCCTGTGACCATGGCTTCTAAGTCACTACTCAGTTGAAACAATTCTTGCGTTTTAAAACTGCTGCCATTCATTTTACACACAGCCTCACATAGTCGGAAGATGACTCATATAATATGTTGCATAATAGTTTCCACCTTAGAATTCCTGTTCCTCGGTGCTTGTTTGAAGCTTATCGTTTTTTTATATATATGACCAGCAGACTAACACAACAGATTGCTTATTAAACAATGAAACAAAATAAAAATAATTGTAACAATAACAACAAATAAAATCTGTATTGAAAACTTTTACATAGAAGTGCTGTCTCCTGAACTAAGTTGTTAACCTGTATATCAGAAGGCAACACACTTCTCATATTAATATTAACTGCGTCCGTGGCGCAGCCGTAGTAAATGTGACTGATGTGCATGCGGTCTCGGGTTTGAATCCCGGGCCGGGCCAACAAAAAGTTATATTGTTTTTCTGTTAAGAAATCTCAATAGCAGCCTGAAGTTAAGAAGTTGGCGGTGTTAGACATCTCCGTGCCTCGAAAAGCACGTTAAGCCGTTGGTTCTGCTTCTAATTTAACTCTGGTCGTGTCGGATTACCGTCCCGAATCATGAGAGTTTGGGAACATAGAGTGCACTTTCTCCTACGCAGATGGCCAGTCTCTTTTAAGTTTGACCGTCGTGACAGAAATTCGGTCTAGAGGACATTATAATTATGATACCTCATAAGTTACATTTACAAGTATAGACGGTTACCAATATAATTTAAAAAGCAAGGAGAAGGAAAATATTATTCTTATTAAAAATAATGGGTCTACTGTATTGGCAGAATTGTATAAGACTGCATATTTTAAAACAATGAACAAAGACGGACTTACTTAAAAATCAGAGTGGTTCTGCCATAATATTTTCCGTCCAAAGCAAAATAAACAGCTGGCTTAACGTCGTGTTATTCCCCGACGATTGCAAGACGAGACACAATGAGGAATTTTAAATAGACTTGTTCCTGGATATCTAGGACAGTACGAATACTAACCGAAAAGTTTCTTTGTGTCTTACCGTACAATGATTTGGACTGATTTCAATGAGAGCAGAATATAATTTTTGTTTGGCGAGCGGCCTCTCAGCAGTACGTCGCCATGTAGTCATTGCTAAAAGACTACAGTGCGCCTATTATGTATTTTTAAGGCACTTATTATACAATCAAGGTGGTAAGCGATCATATAAGCCCCGTACTGGTAAACTGTTTCCGTAGCCTACAGACTACACTTTATAACCAAAAGTGCCATGCACGAGATGCCACTTTATTAAAAGTGGTGTCGCTGTACTGCTAGCGTTAGTAAAACGGAATGCTTGCTACTTTTAAACTCTTAAATTAAATGTATATTATAAAAGAACTTCACGAATGGCGCTGAGGTTAAAGTGGTGGCCTCGCTACTGCCATTACGCCGAGTGTGGGTTCGAATCCCACACGAGACAAAATGTTGTGTGATCCACGAATAGTTGTCCTGAGTCTGGATGTTCTTTGTGTGTTTTAATGTATTCAAGAAAAAGTTTTTAAAAAAGTTTTTAAATAAAGGAATAATTCCTAAAGAGAGAGTTGTCTTTTTTAAAATAGAAAATTTGCTTATGTATTATTTTATAAATCACGTTTTAAATGAATAAATAGTCAGCAATGGGTTTCTTTTTTCTGAGTGTTCAGAATCAATATAGTTCTAAGGAGCTTTTTTTTTTACGTGGTGGAATGCTTTGGCGCGTACCTCTTCGCGGGGCGACGGAGAGGTTATGTCGGACTCACCGGGGAAAGATGGTGAGCGATATCCCGGTACTAAACCTACCACGGTGTTCCTCGACATAACCGCAATCGGCGGAGCCGCGCGAATCGTTTTCACATGCAATCGCGACCCCGCCGTATGAAACGGCAGGCCACTACACAAATTGACAACCACTAATTTTACTGTCCCCCTGAGGGCGGGACGGACACACGATACAGAGGCGCGCGTGGGATCACGCACGCCGTCTCTCGGACCTGGTGCTGATCGGGTGGCGAGCAGGCCCACGAAGCCCACCATCCCCAGGTCAAACCTCAGGGTGGCTGAAGGTCGTCTGGCGAGCTCTAAGGAGCTGAGCTTACTCCTTTCAACCGGATAATTGGGAGAAGTATTCACATCATGTTAAATCTCTTGATCCATCTTAAATAAATGCACAAGGCCAATACTTATTTGATATTCAAAAGGACTTAAATGATCGATCAGGTATACAGAGAATTAATCTAATCAAATAGTGCCTGGATTAAAATCAACCTATTATATGTGTTGTCAGATAATTAGTTAAAAACGAGATATAGCCAGAATAACTTCACCGACGTAGATATATGTACATATATTCAATATTCGTCCCATAGTCCACTATAGGATGAACTAAATATTGCATACCCAGTGCGGGCAGGATGATAGAACGATAAACCACATTATCATAAGACGTTTAGTCCCTAACTGACATTAAATTTTGAACTTTTGTATGACATTTTTGCGCTTTCTTGAACCTATTTTCTACAAGGAAAACTAAAATTTTGTTTGTGATTTTTTAACTTAATCACGCTTAAATCATTAAACGGTTACGGACGAAAAATGGCAAACTAATTAGCTATGTACTGGATCAAACATAGCATGTCTTTGTACCCAGTATGCGTTTATTTAGGATTCACACGCGGGCAGCCATGGTCTAAAACTAGTAAAGTATGTAGATCCCATTTGATTAAAGAAAATAGTTTTACAGGATAAGTTTTCGTCGAACTGAATGCGTGAAGCCTCAGGCGATGTCTAGTCTACAATAAGTTTTCCAGACTCCGCATACATAATGTTATCATTCAATTTGATGTTCAAAGCCACGTTCTCGTTGGAAATTCCTGAGCAAGTTTCAAAACTATGAGCTCAAAGATATGTGCTAACTTTTAGTGTGAGCTTGTAAGAAGCCAATGTTGCAACGTCTTGAAGCTAGAAAGGCTGCTTTTGGTGTATGTTTCATTATTCTTTGAATACCGCTTTTCCAGTTTGTAAATATAAAATAAAATTCTCTTATGCGTGACAGCGTATTACTATAGTAGTGTAAAATGTATTATTATAGACTGTACTTGTAAAAGTATGACTGGCAAGAAATGCTTGAGGTATTAGTCAGCATTTTGCACACTGTTTTCAGGCAGTTTTAAATAAATGTAGCTTAACCACGCCAACTAGTGTTGAAGTAAATTTATGTATGTTATTTTTTTGTACAAGAACGCCAACAGCCTAGCTTACAGCCCAAAAGTAAGCAATCAGCGTAGTTTTTGATTGTTTGCAATAGGAGAGGTATTAACATGGCGCTTTACGGATCTTAGGAAAAATAATAATATTAATAATAATAATAAATTTATTTCCATAATCAATACAACAAATATTGTGTAAAGGTAAACATATTAAAATTATAAGTACAAAATGATTAAACTAGTAGAAAGTTCACCCATCCCTGTACTAGTTAAGAAACTGTATCACAGGTGACGGGGCCTTACAATACAACAAATTCAGTAAACTAACGCAAGGAACAGACTTAAGATATATTCAAATATAGTGCTATATATATATATAACTAAAATATGATAAAAACTTAAATATTAAATTAAACACATCGCCGAAATAACAAAGTTCGTAAATAAAGTATTTATAAAAATCTAGGTTATTATCTAATTCATTATTAAAAACATAGGTACATATTTTTCGTGTTATAATAATAATTGTTGGTGTGCAGTTTTGTGTGTTAGCGACATAAAATCGCGCATCAGCAAATCGCAACACTAGGTCATTGTCTGTTACGTAACACTCATATTTAATTTATAAGAAAATAATATTTGAAATTAATTTATAAAAAAAATGTATTTAAGATGAAAGGAAAGGAATGGAAGAGGTAGATATGAGAGCGTCTGTAATCTGAAATCTAAAAATCTTATCTGAACCTATCGGACGACTAACAGTAACAGTTTTACTACTCTTACGACGAGCGATTAAATTGTTATACTAACATTAAGTACATGTAAGTATTTCTTCTTTATTATTTTCCATTATATAAATAATCTTTTGTTACTTGTCTTATTTAATAAATAAATATAGCGTTTGGGTTGTTGTCCTGTATTTGTTACCGCTTTTTATAAGTAATAACTGAATGATTTTATAATTAATATTTTGTTTGATTTTTATTACATATCTTTACAAGATAAATCGACTATAAGTATAATTGAGTTAGGTAGTACTGGTATCCCCTGCCGCCACCGTTACCGCCACTGCGGAGACGCGGGCGGCCCTTGCCACCCCCCAGTTGGGTCCCGAGCTGGTGGAGGAGCTTAAGCGCTCCCTTACCGTCACGCTCGGGACGATGTTGAGCGCCCGGCTTGCGGGGCTTGAGGACCGGCTTCTGCCGGCTCCGACGGTCCGCCCACCGCTGAAAGCGGATGCCAGGAGGACGAGGGCAGACGCCACGTCACCCATACTGACGTCTCAGCCGGTTGCCCTCAAGGTTGGCAAGGGGGCCAAGCAGGCCCCCAGAGCTGCCACCGCTCCTGCAGTGGCACCGACCGCGGGTCCCTCTGGCTCTAAAGGGACCCAAAACGTCAGCGGGATTGCCCCTGCCACCACCGTCCCACAGGAAACCTGGGTGACGGTGGTAGGGAAGGGAAAGGGGAAGGGCAAGGGGAAAGGCCATGGGAAGGAAAAGTCCTCCTTCCCATCTACTGCATCTGAGCCTGTCCAGGTGGCCCGTGCCCCCGCCGCCAAAGCCCGGCCTACTGCCCCTGTTGCCTCCAAGAATGTGATGACAGCACTGAGGTCCCCGAAATCCGCGGCAGTCGTGCTATCGTTGCAACCCGACGCAGCGGCAAAGGGGATCACTTACGCTACCGCCATCAGGGCGGCACAGGAAAAGGTCGACCTGAAGGAGCTGGGTATCGACCAGCTCCGCTTCCGCCAGACGGCTACGGGAGCCAGGATCTTAGAGATTCCTGGCTCACAAAGCGGAGAAAAGGCGGATAGGCTCGCGGAGAAACTCCGTGATGCCCTATCCGCAGTGGCCAGCGTCACCAGGCCCGTAAAGTCCACAGACTTGCGGATTGCGGGCTTGGACAATGCTGCCACAAAGGAGAAGGTGGCGGCGGCGGTCGCAGCGGCGGGCGAGTGGGAGGTGCGGCTCGTCAAGGTCGGGGAGATCCGCCCCGGCTTTGATGGCGCCGGCTCCGCCCTTGTGTCCTGCCCTGTCTCGGCAGCCAAAGTGCTGCTGAGCAGGGGCAGGCTTCTCATCGGGTGGAGCTCGGTGAAGGTGGTGGCGTTGGGGGAGCGCCCCATGCGCTGCTTCAGGTGTATGGGGCTGGGGCACACGCGCCCTCAGTGTCCCGCCGCGGCCGACAGGGGTGACCTGTGCTTCCGTTGTGGAGACGCAGGTCACCGGGCGGCCAACTGTGGCAAGGCCGGGCTGCGCTGCGCTATTTGCGCAGAGGCGGGAAAGCCCTCGGGTCACGTTATGGGGGGGCGTAGCTGCATCCCTCCGAAGACGAAGGGAAAGGCCCCTGGGACTCGGGCCACCCCTGCGGCTACCAGTCAGGCCGCCCCTGAGGTAGCGCGCCGCGGAGCACTGTGCGGGGGGGTTGTGATGTCTGATTAGTATGGATCAAGTCAGACATCACAACTTCCTCCAGGCGAACCTGAACCACTGCGCCAGGGCCCAAGACCTGCTCATACAGAGCCTGGCGCAGTGGGAAATCGGTGTGGCCGTCGCCGCGGAGCCGTATTTTGTCCCCCTCAGTCCCTATTGGGCTGGGGACTTGAACGGCTCCGTGGCCATCATTGGGAGGGTTGGCGGCCCCCTCCTCTCAGTCAAAGAGAGAGGAGCGGGGTACGTGGTGGCCAGGTGGGAGAGGTATGCGATCGTCGGCGCATACTTCTCCCCTAACAGAACCGCCGCGGAGCTGGAGGTCTTCATGGATCTCCTGGCCGCGGTGGCGAGAAGGCAGGCGCCACATCAGGTCCTCCTAATGGGGGACCTGAATGCCAAGGCCCGGGAATGGGGCAACCGCTCCACTGACACTCGAGGGGAGATTGTCAGGGAGTGGGCGGTTGCCACAGGACTGACCCTCCTCAATAGAGGGTCGGTCCACACGTGCGTGCGATGGTGTGGGGGGTCCGTGGTGGACCTAACGTTCACCAGCCCCGCTGTAGCGGCACGTGCTCGGGCCTGGAGGGTGGTGTCGGAGGTAGAGACGCTCTCGGATCACAAATATATAAGGTTCGAGATCTCCGCCTCCGACAATCAGGGAGGGTCCCGGTGCGTGGTGCGGGCGGATTTTCCGCGCTGGTCGGTGAGTCGCCTCGACGCCGAGCTGGCGGAAGAGGCGGCCATCGTCCAGGCGTGGCTTGCCGCCCCCACGCACTCGGTGGAGAGGGGGACGGCGGTGGTAGACGTCGCGGCCGGCCGTTTTCGCGAAGCGGTCGCAGCCGTCTGCGACGCGGCCATGCCGAGGGCCCGCCACCGCCCCGGCCGCCGAGAAGTGTACTGGTGGAGCTCGGAGATCGAAGATCTCCGAGCCACCTGCTCGGCGGCGCGACGGCCCTACACGCGGTGTAGGCGGCGACGGCATGGCCGAACGAATGACCAGCTGTCGGCCGATGAATTACAGGCCGAGCTCCGGCTGTACGATGGGTACCGTGCAGCCAAAAAGGAGCTGCAGCTGGCCGTCGGCCAGGCCAAGTCCCGGGCCTGGGGTGAGGCCTTGGAGGGCCTGGATAGGGACCCATGGGGGCGCCCGTATAGGGCTGCCCGGAACAAGTTCCGGGGCCTGACGCCCCCCGTTGCGGAGTCTCTGGAGCCGGAGCTCCTGGGCAGGGTGCTGGTGGGGCTCTTTCCCGAACGGGACCCCTACCACACCCCTCCGATGATGATGAAGGACGGCGCGTCCTTCCCGGAGGAATTGGATCCGGCCTCCATCCCGCTTGTATCAGAGGCGGAGATGGATGCAGCCGTCAGCCGCGTATGTGGCAAGAGGACGGCACCGGGTCCTGACGGAATCCCGGGGCGGGTCCTCCGGATCGCCCTCAGAGAGATGGGCGATCCGCTTCGGGAGCTGTTCGACGCATGCCTCACGTCTGGACGGTTCCCGAAGCTGTGGAAGGACGGCCGGTTATGCCTGTTGCGGAAGGAGGGGCGAGACACAACCTCGCCTTCCGCATACAGACCAATCGTGTTGCTGGATGACACGGGAAAGCTGCTAGAGAGAGTGGTGGCTTCCCGTGTCATCCAGCACTTGGAGGGGACTGGGCCGGCTTTATCGCAGGCCCAGTATGGGTTCAGAGCGGGGCGGTCCACAATGGACGCCCTGCTCTGGCTAAAAGATTGGACGCAGGAAGCGGTCGGTGGGGGTAACAAGGCGTTGGCTGTCTTGCTGGACATTGTCAACGCCTTCAACAGCCTCCCCGCATGGAACAGTACAGGAGGCGCTCCGGTATCACGGATTGCCCCTGTATTTGCGGAGGCTGTTGGCCGACTACCTCCAGGACCGTGAGGTCCTGGTGGAGGGACGCGACGGTCTGAGGCGCCGTCGCGTATCCTGCGGGGTTCCACAGGGGTCGGTACTGGGACCGCTCCTGTGGAACGTTGGCTACGACTGGGTGCTTCGGGGCACGCTTCCCGCGAGTATGCGGGTGGCGTGTTACGCCGATGACACCCTGGTCGTAGTCAAAGGGAGGAACCTCGGGGAGACGGTGCGGTTGGCTGAGGTGGGAGCTGCCCTAGTAGTTGACCGTATCCGCGCCCTGGGATTGGAGGTTGCCTTCTCCAAGACTGAGGCCCTATTGTTTCATGGGCCTCGGGGGGGACCTTCTCCAGGTACGCGAGTAGCCCTGGACGGGGTCCTGGTCCGGCTTGGGACACAAATGAGGTACTTGGGTCTCATTCTGGACGGGAGGTGGACTTTTGGGGCACACTTCACCCAGCTGGCCCCAAAAGTCCTAGGAGCGGCGGCCGCCCTGGGGAGGCTGCTGCCCAACGTGGGTGGCCCGAGCGCCACTTGTCGCCGACTGTACTCCGGAGTGATCCGGAGTATGGCCCTGTACGGGGCACCGGTCTGGGCGGAAGCCCTCAGTCGCGACAATAAGACCCTGCTGCGACGTCCGCAGCGGGTCGTCGCGACGAGGGCCATACGCGGTTACCGGACGGTGTCCTGGACGGCTGCGTGCGTGCTGGCCAGTGACCCCCCCTGGGAGCTGCAAGCGGAGATCCTCGCCGAAGTTTACCACTTCGTGGCGGCGAGGAGGTCCCGCGGGGAGGCCCCGGGGTGGGAGGAGATCGCACGCATGCGGCGACAGGCGCGGGCCGCCCTGCTGAGGCGGTGGACGGAGGACCTGGCTCCACCGGTCCCGGGCCAGTGGACGGTGGAGGCCATTCGCCCGGTCCTTCGGGGGTGGATAGGGCGGCGATTCGGGTCGCTGACCTTCCGACTGGTGCAGGTGCTTTCCGGGCACGGATGCTTCGGACAGTATTTGCACCAGATCGCGAGACGGGAGGTGACCCCGGTCTGCCACGAGTGTGGGGCGTCAGAAGATACGGCGCTCCATACGCTGGAGGTGTGTGCCGCGTGGGGGCCGCAGCGGCACACGCTTTCGGCCATAATAGGCGGGGATCTCTCCCTGCCGAGCGTGATCAACGCCATGCTCGGCGGCGAGAGGTCGTGGCAGGCAGTGGTCTCCTTCTGTGAGGCTGTCATGGCGCAGAAGGAGGCCGCGGAGAGAGTCAGGGAGAACAATCCCCTCGCTGACCCTCTCCGGCGCAGACGGACGGGAGCGAGGAGGAGGCGATTTGCCCGCCTTCTCGCTCCTGTATAGTGGGGTCACTGGTACAGAATCGGGGGATTCTCTACCGGCTTGCACGGCCCCACACGTCTGGGGGGTGGCCTTGGTGAGCAAGGCCTCCCCTCCACAGGTGCTGAGGCCCGGTTACAATCAGCCGGGCCAACCGCCGGGACGGGATGGTGATTGCTAACGCGACCCCATCTCGTCCCACCCCGTCGGCGGTGGGACTGCTCACCCCAGGTTTTTAGTGTGTATACCGACCCCCTTCAGGGGCGGAGAGTCTCACATAACTTCCCTCCCCCCCCCCGGGGGAGGGGGTATCCATAAAGGATTTCCAGGGTCAAAAAAAAAAAAAAGAGGTAGTACTGGTATGAAAATAGTGAGATGATAAACAGTTACAATATGGTAGATAATTATTATTTTCCACCCCAGTACAAAATCTTATAGAAAAATAGCATTGATATTTGAAAAGTAAACGGCACTAGAAAGTGCTTAAAGCTCACTGCGAATGTCATGTCGTGAAAATAAATATCCGTTTGGAATCAAATGAGAGTACCGCGTCGTCGCATCTTAAGAACGAAGCGATGTCAGTAACGGGAATATCGATATTCCGGTTGTTAAATGAAATCAAAATGTGGTTATTCGTGACTATAACTTAGTTTTTATATACTCACGTGTGTCTGCATATTCACTATGGGGTAGATTGTCGTGTATTACATTCACATTCTGCAGTATAGATTTCTATAATATGGCGCGTCTAGAAGCCACATATTCTCGAAATCTACATGGTATTCTACAAATTAGAGGGTGGCCGATATTCCTTCTGCTTGTCAGCAGCCTACGGCAAGATGGGTAGACGACATTGTAGCAGTCAGGGATCTACCCTGGATGAGATTGGCACAGGACCACAATGAGTGGTACTAGCAGCAGAGGTATATACCCAGCAGTGAGTTGGTTGGTAGTTGTAGATGATGCTGATGAATATGGTGCGATCATCTACTAAGAATATTTTAACTCCGTAGTACTAATGATATCTTGGTCACAGAAAAACCCAATAAAGCCTCAGCCTGACCCGAGGATTGCAACCGGTATTTCACAGTCGGCTGCGCAAGTAAGCTCAAAGTAAAACTGACCAACGAAGCCGTCTTGAGAGATAGAAGTATATATTATATTTATTCTAGCACTGACTTCTTGACCTAGTAACGTAAGATGTTACATACCGACAGTAAAAGTACTTTTACGTTTTAGGTTTAGATAATAAAGTTCTAGATAGTCGCACGATGTTTAGCATCAATCGCGGTAAGCGTTAATATAATGGGTATAACATATTTAATATCAAAGCAGCGCAGCCGTAGTGTATCTCAAGTGCTAATACCAGTTCTAGGAATAAGATCGTGGGTTGTCTATCAATATTGAATGAAACTGAAATATAGAATCGTGCCTTACGTTTAGTTTATTGCCGTTTAATTTAAATGACAATAAGCTCGCCTTATATTGCGTGAGATCTAAAAGCGATAGCTAGCAATTGTAAAATGCCGCTGCTTACCCTTTCAAGAATATAGGCATGAGATTTTGTGTACTCAGACGAAAACATGAGCATACTACCTGAACCAGCGATTAATGTTGCTTATGTTCACTTACAATGTCAATGGCATTAAACAACACAGAAAATATCAGTTCTGCACTGCCAAACAAAGCAACAAAAAAGTGCTTCCGTCCTGCTAGTAAAACGCCTTGTGAGGATCTCTGAAACTATTCTCACCCTAGCTCAAGACTATTATTACGAACTTTTCAAAAGTGTTGATACTTTCTCAATAGAGCTGATTCAAGTTTCAAAGGCAATTCCATGATGATATTCATGATGGTCGTGACCTTTATAAAGTTACCTTATTTTAAGGTGTTATTTATTTTAATATCTTTTATAAATTGTATATATCCACTGTCTAGTACAAGCTTTGCTTAGTTTGGGTTAGATGGTGTTGTGTGATATGGGATAGAATAATAATTATCATTATTATTTTACGCTAAATTCCCAGCGGCTTCGCCATTGTGCATTGATAACGCTTAACGGATCCGTCGTTCACGTCCATCTGTGTGCAAACTCCATCTAATTATTTAATAAGGTTTACTGATTAAGTAACAAACATCAACACATCTTTACAAGTTTTCTGTGTTAGGTTACCTACCCGGTTGATCCAGCAAATGTATTTCGAAACCAGCAAAATGTAGAGCTAAGCTGGTTTCTTACTCATATTATTTAAAAGGAGCAAGAGTCTTTAAAAATTTATACAAATAAAAAGCCACCGCTGTCTCGTTTACGCTACTCTTAGAATACAACGAGATACCGCATGTTCCTTTTCATGCATTGGCACTCCTTATTATAGCGATAGCAGATTGCCCTGTGTAGAACACCTGGGACCAGCTTAGAATTGCATTTGAAAAGTTTGTTGTGGTTCAATCCATTTGTATTATGTTATACATTTATAAACTTTAATATTTTTATACAAGATCCTGATGGTGTAAGTTTTCCGCTTGTCATCTGATTGTAAGGACCCAGGTTCGATTTCGATATAGAGTAAATTTTAGAAGGTTTTTTGGGAGATGTCTGCAAATAAATTCATAAGAATGCACCAAGTTATTTTCTATATTTTACGAGGAGAGGAACCCATTCACTTTTGCCAATTATTCGATAATGGTACGAATGAGCTTACACACTAAATTATCTTATAGAAGATCGCATTAAATTCTGTTAAAATCAAATTATTGTTTAAGGATTTCAAAGCGGATTATTAAAAAAAATTTTGCTCTATTAAATTATTTAAATTTATACTTTTCCGACGTTTCGGTAACTTTTCAGCTGCCATAGTCACGAAGACTCATCTCCAAGTAGTTTAAATAGTAATAGTGTTAATTATCCAACAATAGTGTTTTTTTTAATGGGTCGCGGTTACCTCAGTAAGCAATAGTTTAATTGAAATGTATAACATTCGCCTAAACATAAAATAATTCTATGTTCTGGTACTGCTTTAGGCGAGTAAGAGTTTTGAAGACTTACTCACATAGCCCTGCCATTAATTTCCTATCATCTCATATTTAATTCCTTTTCTCTAGGGTTAGCATCGGATGAGTGATATCTCTAGTATTGTAGGCAGCCATGGACTATGGTAATCGTAACCACCAGGATGGTTGTATGATTTTTTGCCAACCAGGCAATAATTTAATAATGTTTTATGGTTATCAGCAAGTATAAACAATTCAACACTAAAAAAAATATTTTTAGGCTATCCAATTCATCAAAGATAACCACGAATTTCCTTATGGAACAGATTTAAAAGAAGGTCAAGCATCCTTAAAGCATTACGTACGAGATTTGTTCCTAACTCCCAATTGTTAAGTAGGATTATCCAGAGTTTGCATTAGTTGTGTAAGAAAGTAAGAGCTGTATCAGTTTGACTTTAACGCTTACGGAATTAACTTTGATATTTTGTGTCAGTGGTGGGAAAAGCGAGTACCTTTCTTTTTCTTTTCTCGTATTGAACAATACATTTTACTACTTATGACGAAGTGTTAGGCATGTTTACCGCGAGCCTTCTTTGCTATAGCGCGCTGTCAATATGTTCTGCAAAAGTGTGAAAGGATTATGTTTTACTATGTTGAAATAGATTTTACATTCAAAATTCCTATTTTGTATTACTGTTTGAAACAAGTGAAACAATGCAAGAAAGGTATAAACTACATATGACGATGATTAACAGCTATGTTGAGTTTGATACTAAACAAATTTAACACGCCAGTGAAATGTGTGTAAGTACGTGATACTTTATAATTATATATTTTTGGATACAAACAATTACAGCAGCCATTGGAACCTACAGAAATAAATTCAACATAATATGCTTCTTCTTTCTTCTGTTCACTAAAACTTACTGGTTAGTAAAAATATTTTGGATATTAGTTTTATTTCTACTGCAATATACGTTATAAACACTCGACCTTTAAAATACAAAATGCGTCTACACAGTTTTTCTTTTTGACAGAAATAATGACACTTTATACATTTTATTATATTATTTAAGCATTGGTTGGTAGTTTTTAAAATTATATTTATATAATTATGCCAGTCATGATTATACTGTTTTACTGTACTTGCAAACAGCACTGGTACTGTCTATAAACATTTATTGGATGTTAAAGTTCAATTGTTTTATTCTCATTATATTATGTACATACATAATTATGTACCTACTAATTCGTTTGTTGTCCAAATGTTCGGCGATCAATCAAACAACCATTGTTGGAACAACCGCGGTTACTTGTGGTTGCGTTTATGCATTACACCACTAATTGCCCACCTTGTAGTAGTAGCAATTATAATCGCTGCCACACACGGTCCGTACGCGGTTACTTTGGTGTGGGTACTTTGATAGTATCAACGATACTCTAGAAGAAAGCCTTTGGAATTGCTACACAAAGATCTCGAAATGGATCCTTTAAAATTTCGAAGTTATATGTGTATTAAATTGTTCATAATCGACTGTATGGATGGCGTACCGATTTCATTGTTCGCCTTGCAAATGTCACTGCGCTGAGCGTTATAGCATTGATCCCTCACGCCGCACAAATATTTTTTTGATAAGCAAATATTTGTTCTGAATCTGGGTGCTCTTTGAGTTATTATAAATATACACAAAAATTACAAAAAAACACTTTCTTTAAACTTGCATGTCTGAGAGTTTGAGAGACATAATGTTTTCGATGACATATAGGTATATTAAGTCTATCAACCTGCGCTTGGTTAGTGTGGTGGACTTTTGTGGCAGGCACACGGGCCTTTTCTTAGTGTGGGTAAGGTGAGTGTCTATGGCTTTACGTTTCTCATACCCTTACCCAAAAAAGGCCCGTGTCCAGCAATAGGATAGTTTATAACTGGGCTGATATTATGAGTTGAGCTCCGAAAACTTGACTTTCTTGTGCCTTTAACTGCAATTACTATGTAATCGCACACAATGTGACCAGTACCTTAGATCGCTTAAGTTCTTTAAGCACTTTTTTGTAGTAAACTTTCTAATTTCAAACAAGACTAAGCATCGTTTTCTTCATAATTGTCTTTCTTTACGACACTAACTTCGAGTAAAGTTCCAAGTCATGGAAAATATGTAACAGTTTCATCATAGTACACGAAACATAATAGTGTTCTTTGAAATTAAAGTACTTTATACGGATTTTATCGCGTTTTTAATCTCAAAACACTATTATTACATAATTTTAAAACTTTGAAAGATAGAGTAAGAAATAGTGTGATTAGAGACAGATGCGGCATGAAAGTGGATATAGTGACAAGAATAGAAAAGGGTATGTTAAACTGGTTCAGACATGTAGAAAAATGGACGAGAAAATACTAACTAAGAAAGTTTATAAGGCTAGTGTGAATGGGACAATCGCAAGGGGAAGACCTAAGCGAACGTTTGTCGATCACATCGGAGACGTTCTGGACAAAGGCCAGGCTAGGAGCGCCTAAAACCAGCTAGCGTGTATGAGGAATGTGATGAAATTGAATGAAGCTTGAGAAGAGTGTCAGGATCACAGCAAATAGAAATCCGTAGCCTCTGCCTATTCCTCTGGGAAACAGGTGTGAATCTATGTATGTATGTTTGAAACTTTGAACTACTATTGTCAAACACTTCTACTAGTTACTGCTTACTTCTATTTAAGCTATTTAAATTATTAAGATTTAAATTTACACTTTCTCCGACGTTTCGGTTGCTTTCCAGCAGCTATTTTCACAAATAAATCCGATAAAATCCGTAAAATGTAGTTTAATTTCAAGGTATAACATTCGCGTAAACGTAAAACAAATTATTGTGGTAGTGATCGATTACACCGCTGCACCGGTTGTAATACTCTATGCAATCTAAAGGGCTCGATTCATTCATGCGTAAGACGCATGTGGTAATCGCACTGAGATTAAAGCTGCGCTTTATGCAAAAATCAAAGTGTAGCAATTGCTTCATATGTAATAACGCGGCGTGGCAATTACAATGCGTATGACGCATAAACTAACTGAGTGCTTGAATTTACATTTATGTTAGTTGCTAAGTTCAGGCAAAGGTTGAGACTATGAGGAAATACCCGCAAGAAACTCAAGGCAACGGCACAGTCGACTAACTTAGTACAAAAAGGACTCAAATTTAGATAAAAGAAAGAGTTTTGTGCAGTATTATAGGCGGTTTGATTTGAAAAATATAATTATAAATAGGATGTGGCATATCATCTTATGAGTTAACTATTAACGAGTATGTGTGTTTTATTTTGCTATTATTAAACTAGTTTTGCGGATTATACATACACTTTTAAAAGAATACGTTATTTCTATATTTCGGAAAATTTTCTATTGCATACTGGCAGTGACAAAAAGGCACCTTAAACCACTATGTCAAGCGTGCAGCCCTCCGACCAACAATTCAATATAAAGGCTATAAACCGCGATAAAATTCAAGCTTGAGTAAAAAGTTGCTAATTTAATTTCAATGTGTAATAATTGCGGAGCCACATGCAAAACAGTAACCAGTTTTTATGAAAATAATCAGGCAAATAGCGATTGAAATAAGCGAGTGCATACTTCTACCGAAGTATTTACGACTGAGAGATTTCAGTACGGTTATTTTTTGACTTGTAGTAACCATTACACAATATTATAAATGTGAAAGTGTGCGTATATTACGTTTTTATACTTTAACTATTGGATTGATCATCATGTACATCCATACATACGAGTAGATTCACGCCTATTTCCTAGAGGGGTAGAGACTACGGATTTCCATTTGCTACGATCCTGACACACTTCTTTGGCTTCATTCACTTTCATCACATTCCTCATACACGCTCGTCGGTTTAAGGTGCTCTTAAGTTGGCCTTTGTCCAGAACGCCTCCGATCTGACCTAGAAACGTTCACCTAGGTGTTCCTCTTGCGACTGTTCCATTCACACTAGCCTTATAAACTTTCTTAGTCAGTCTTTTCTCGTCCATTCTTTCTACATGTCCAAACCAGCTCGACATACCCTTTTCTACTTTTGTCACTATATTCACTTTTATGCCGCATCCCTCCCTAACCACACTATACCTTATTCTATCTTTCAGAGTCACACCACATATGTTTCTCAGCGCTCTCATTTCTACAGCATTTATTCTGCTCTCATGCTTCTTTTGCCATACCCAACTTTCACTTCCATACTTAGGTGTGGGCACTAATAATCGTCATGTAATTATGCATACACGTTGTCCGGATCTATACTCCAACAACGTGTATGCAAAATATGCATATCCAAGAGGTCTTCATAATGTTCTCGTAGATATGTGACGTCTGTCAAACCCGCACTGAGCTACGAGGGGTACTATGGCCTTATCCTTCTAACACTGAGAAGATGCCCGTGCCCAGCAGTGGGACAGTATAATACAGTGCTGATATTGTTATTATTATAATCGCAATGCGTTCAAGACACCGTGTGTAGTTGAATTTTATTTTGTAATTAGCTGCATTGACATATTTAATTCTTAAATTTATTTGCACAATATTATTATTATAATTAGTAATTGGCAGCTATTAATTCTGCATGTTTTCATTTTTAATGTTATGCTAAAGTGATTTAATATGTTGTATTATTTTAATAGCAGTGATTCAAAAATATTAATTTTGTATGTTTTCAAATTTAGTGATCTGCCAAATTATTTTTTATTTATTGTATGCGTAATTGGCAGAATATAATTGATCATTACCTAATGGTAATGATCAATTATGTAGGTAATCCTTAAACATCTTATATATACCTATGTTTCACAATAAAGAAAATTGGAATTTTTTGTATATTGTATATAAAAAGTCAATCTCCTTTCATCCAGAAAAAGTACTGTTCTCAAAGGATATAAATTTATTGATTTATTGACTAAATTAGGAATAACGCGAGCAAAGCCGCGGATAAAATAGTAAATTTTCATTTATCTTTATATTAATACGTGAAGCAGAAACTTTGTACCCCTTTTTACGAAAATTGCGCGGTCGGAGGAGTAGTTATAAAATTTGGCACAGTTAAAGTTTATATGGAGAAGGAGTGGCGAATCCTAATATTTTTATAAAATACTCATTAGAAATACATTCAATTAATGAAAAAACACTACACGCACACAACCTTGCATTTGACACATGCAGTCGAATCGCGTTCGTAGTATTACGGCATTGTTCGGCTGATGTCGTAAAATTCTTTGTAACTATGGTTACATATCTTAAGTACCATGAAATGTTAGTATAAGGGTATAGTTATAGACAAAAAAACCTTAATAACGATCAAACTTAAAATTTAAATCAATTATGGTTCAATTTCGACCACTTGGCGACCACTAGTTATTACAATTACATCAATGTAATGATATATATTATGTATAAACTATTTTATTTGCACATCTTTGGTTTAATAATAATAATAATAATAACATTTATTTCTCTTCCACAAAGGGATCTTATATCTAACAAATATACGTATTATAGAATATAATCAGATCCTTTGTGGGAGACTGGTATCTGCACTAGGAATCCCTGTCACGCAGATTACCAGGCCCCCTCTTAAAATAGTTATGTATAACAATGACATAAGTTAGGTAAAATAAAACCTTTGCTGAGAGAACTAGAAAAGGTTGTCTAAAAATTAACTAAAATAAACAAGTACATATATTAACTATTCAATCGCCTCTATGGTCAATATGTGTGTGTGTGTGTATGCGCGCGCGCGCGCGCGAGTGTTTGTGTGTGTGTTGATTTGTTTTGATTTTATTTCATAACTTCGAGGTGCTATTCAGTTGACTTGTAGTCGCATTTTAAAAAGTATGCGGTGAGAACTTGTTTACATTTTGCCTTTGTTAGGGGATATATATGTAAAATAGCATTTATTTTATTGTATAAGTAAGAGCCAAGAAACCCGTAATTCCGGTACGAAAGACTTCTTTTGTAAAATTTTGCTGTGCAGACCTTACTTTTTTACGCTTGTGGGCATTAAATTTCGGGTTATAACCTAAAGAAGAATGTTTGCGCAAAACTGTATGCATGATAAATAGCTGACGAACTGTGAGGACCTTGACACTTTTCGTATAGTTCATGGGTCGGGTGGTAAAATGATAATGAATGGGCTACTTTGAGGACTGCCCTCTGGGCTCGTTCCAGTTTCATCATATGCAGTTTAGATGTACCACCCCATGTTATGATGCAATACGTTAATAAAGATTGACACAGTGCATAATTAGCACTTTTTATGATTTTCTCATCAGCGACGTCATGGAGAGTTTTAAATATAAAAATAAGCTTCCTTATCCGCTTAGTCAGCTGATATATATGCAAGCTATAGTTCAGATTTTGGTCAATTTCGATGCCTAGATATTTAATTGAATTTATTTTGGCTATTGTTGGGCATGTACACGTGTTGCATGATGAATTATAGCAATTGTGAGCTGTTATGTTGAGGGTGGGGTTATCAGTGTAGCGTGGATTTGTTAATGAAAAAGCGATGTGTTTGGTCTTTTCTGTATTAAGTGTAAGTGAATTACGGTGAAGCCAGTCAACTACAATAGAGAAGCCAGTCTGTGCAAGATGGTAAACCTCTTCCCAACTATCTCCATAAAAAAGGAGTGCTGTGTCGTCAGCTAAAGCAATAATGGTACCATTTTTCAATTTAAGCTGACAAAGGTCGTTGATAAAGGTCAGAAACAAGGTAGGGTCTAAAATACTACCCTGAGGAATACCGATATTGACTTCACATTTGTCACTCAGCCATTCATCGACGATTACACGTTGAAATCTGCCACTCAAGTAGCTTTCGAGTAATTTAAGTTGTAGACCTCGGATGCCGAGATATACCAGCTTTTTCAACAAGAGTGGCACAGAGACTGTGTCAAAAGCTTTCGCCAAGTCCAGGAATATTGTTAGTACTTTTTTATTTTCATCAAGCCTATTAACAATCGTATCTGTAAGACAATGAACAGCATCTTTTGTTCATCTTCCATTTCTAAAACCAAATTGGCTATCGGACAGTAATTGTTTAGGTTCTAAATATTTGACTAGTTGCTTATTAACTGCTTTTTCAAAATGTTTGATAATATAGGAAGATTGAGATTGGACGGTAGTTGTTAACACAATCTCTGCTACCACTCTTGTGAATAGGGTGAATCACTGACTTTTTTTAAGTCTGTAGGAAAAACACCTGCAGAGATGGAAGTGTTACATATGTATGTAATCGGGCCTGACAATACATCGGTATATCTCTTTATTATTGAACTGGGAATATCATTATGTAACTGAGCGCAGTTGGTCTTTAACGAAGAAATTATTGTCTTTATTTCACTGATGTCAATGGGAAGAAGTACAAAAGAAAAAGGACAAGATGGTATACAAGGATAGATATGTGAGTCAGGGCACCGTCTTATGATCGATTTAGCCAGTGTGTTAGTTATATTTATAAAGAAGTGATTGATATCATTGATAGATTGTAGAGGACTTTTTAAGTTAATAAGATTTATGGCAGGTGTCTTATGTTTCTTGGAATATGTAACGCTTTTTATCTTGTCCCACATTTTTTTTGTATTTCCAGCACATTTCGCAAATTCTTTTTTATCATATTCTTGTTTTACTTTCTTAATTAGCTCATTACAAAAGTTATGGTAGCGGGTGTATATTAATTTCATATTTTTATCATTTGGATGTTTTCTACACTTAAGATGCAGTTTGTCACGATTACGCATGCATCGTAGTGAGCCTGGCGTACTCCATGGCTTAATTATTCGTTTACGTCTTGGTACGGTCATTATTTTAGTACTGCTACTCATTACAGTAGTTAGACTCGTAAGGAAGAGCGACACAGCTTGATCAATGTTATGCAAGGAGTAAATATCTTTGAAGCATAGATTTCTAAATTTATCATCGAGTGAAGCATAATCTATTATTTTAATGAGTTTTGAGTGGTGACGTGGAGAACAAATTTTTGATAGGCTCATAATAACACTATAATGGTCGGTCAGGGTAGTATGTGCAATTAAACATTTAACTAAGAGTCTAGATTTAATAATGACGTGGTCGAGGCACGTTTCTGAGTGTGTCGGGACATGGTAAGCTGGCAGCATCCCATGGGAGGCCAATAGATTTAAGTAGATTTCTGCTCTTGTGTCTGTAGTGGATGGTGAGATATCAATATTAATGTCGCCTGTAATAAATACATTTTTGTATGATGAAAGGGTGATTAATACATTATTTAAGGAAGTAAGAAATGCAGATATATATTTTTTTATAGGGTATCTATCGCCCGGCGACCCAGTATTACGGTTTTGGTATTAATTTTAATTATTAAACAATTAGCGTCTACTAAAAGGGGTTCATATATGTAATATGTGAAATTAGCTTTATAATGAACAATAACGCCCTCATTTTGTGTCCTGTTATTACTTGTGTGTGAAATTACAGCCCCTCATGGTAGGTATAGTCTTATTTTTGGAGATCCAACATTCAATCAAGATTATCAGGTCCCAATCAACACATGCTCTTGCAATAAGTGTATATAGTCCTGTAATGTTGCGATTTACACTTCTTATATTTTGAACGATAACATTCAAGGAGAGCCCATCAGTAAAAATTGATTTAGAGCAGTTATCGATATTACATGTATGGGAATCCGTCACCGTTAAGAGATCTAATTCATTGTTTATATAAAGTTGGGTATCGAATTTTAATAACTGTTATATATATTACATATATAAATCTGAACTGAGAAGAAGATATTAATTTCAGGTTCGTTACTTGTAACTTCGTTGTGGATAATTAACATTATGTGTATAAATACAAAGCAAGAGTAGTCTAATAATAGTAACAATACTAAAATGCTGTAAATGTTTTATGAGAAAAGTTATTGACCGTTTATGTAAAATAAGTGCAATCAATAAACATCTTATTGGGTGGATCCAGTGGATTTTGTAACGGCTGGGTGAGTAAGATTGTGCGTGTGTTTTATGACTGATCTTAACAATAATGTTAATTGTGGTAGGTGTATAGAATCTGTGAGTGAGTAACTGAGTGTGTGAATTAGTTTCACGTTTAAAATTTAAGTTATAGTTAAAAAATGTGTAGAGGCTCATATATACTATGGTAAAAAACAGTCTCTGAAAATTTAAGACATGCATATAAAACTTATAAAAGATAAACAAATATTTACATGTAAATACCGATAGTCATTTGGTGTTCCTTAGCATATCTATATCTACCTCAGAGGAAATACGTATAGGTGCATATTCATGATTTTTCTTAATATAAACTATTCCATTAGTGGTCCAGGAGAAGGTATATCCGTGGGTCTTCTGTAAAGTTCTAGCCAGGTAGTATAATTTGTGGGCATTATGTGTTAGCGCTTCAGTTATGTATATGGGTTTAATTGGATACTGTGAGTTTAGATGAGTAGTGTTAAGTTTATCCATTTTAGTCTTTGACTTATTGAATACCTTCGCGCTTTTTATAAAATTATCCTTAGTTAATACTGTTGCAAAGTCGACAATAATCGGGTTGGAGTTATTTTTTTTGACACTACCAAGTACTTTTTGCTTAAAATCCGGTACTACCTAGTCAAGATTATTCAATCAATGACTTCCCTGACTGTATGGATGGCACAATAGTTTAAATAGTTCCACGTCACTATAACAGGTGCGACCCACTAACGTTGCAAACTTGTGTAATCCACAAATAGATTTTCCTAGTCTAGTAGTTATTTGTAACTGTTGTTTCTATATTTATTTGTAGACCGGTACCTTAAAAGTCTATTTAGAAAAGTCTATTTCTCGGCTGTAGTCGAGAAAGCTTTGGCCAAAGGTCAAAAGGTCTATTGCGCATTCGTGGATCTGGAAAAGGCTTATGATAAAGTGGTGAGGAATGAACTTTGGTCGGTTTTGTCCATGTATGGAGTGAATAGCAACCTCAAACGAGCTTTAAAATCTCTTTATGATGATTCCAGAGCTTATGTTAAGATAAATGGGATTTACACAGAATGGTTTAATATTGAAAGAGGTATTAGACAAGGATGTGTAGCGTCACCCTGGCTGTTTAACCTATACATCGACAATAGTATGAAAGATTTAAAAGATTGTGAATGAGGATTAAGAATGAATGAGTGGTTTATATAGTATTACTATTGTAAATTTCTAGTCAATAAATATATTTAAAAAAAAAGTTGCTTGTCAAATGTCTACTTTATGCCGACGACCAAGTAATATTTGCGTCGTAATACTTACTTCCTACAATATTATAGGTACGTACCTATTTTTGAAAAAGCTTAGATTGAAAGTCCCGCTCGGCTATTTAGTCCTGTGTCATGAAGGACTTTACAAACATTCTACACACCCAGTCCCGGAACAACTATTTATGGATGAAACAAATTTTTGTCCCGTATCGAACCTACAACATTTGGCGCAGTGGCAATAGAGAGGCGAACACTGAAGCATTACGCCACCCATGCAGTCACGTGTCAGTCAAGTCGTGATTGGATGTTTGTTCCTGAATGAAGCGTAAACAACCATTAGATAGGTTTGTAAAAACTCAACTTACAGATAGACGACGCCATAGATAGATACACATACATATGTACTAGTAAGAAACTTTCTATCATGGTGTGAGAACATACACACATATAAAGTAATATTATATCGAATGTCACTCTACATATGTTTATGTAAATGCACTACGATTATTGTGTTAGCGCATAAGTAGTGTTACGGTGTCCGCGGTGTTGTATAGTCGCATATTTAACAATAAACCTAATTGGCTTAACCACACCTATCATTTCTTCACCCAACCGTACCCGGAGTCAGATATACATGTCCGGTACTTGTAAATAATTCTTAGAATAAGCAATTGATGCTGCAGGCAGAAGCTAGAGAAATAATTAAGATATACATCAGACACATTGACTCCTGTGGTCATACAATGCAATCTATACTAGTTGTTGCCCGCGGTATCACTCGCGTTAATGTAGATTATCAATAAACTTCTATCTCCCGGGTACAGTACTTTTTCTGGATGAAAGGCACCTTAGACTTTTTCTGTAGCCCTGACAACGTGTATGCGACATTTCATAAGGATTAGTCGAGTAGATAAGGCGTGAAACAAACAAACAAATATACAGGCATTCGCATTTATAATATTACTAGATTTTGCCTGCGCCTTCAAATGTAGGTTAGGTAAGGATAGGTTAGTAACAGTACTTTTACTGGATGTAAGTCCTATGTCCTTTTCTGTATACCTGGCAACGTGTTTGTGACATTTGTTGACGATAGATCAAGTAGTTAAGGCGTAAAAGCGTAATAAACAAACAAACAAAAAAAATTTTAATGCTATTTGTGATTCATTGTTAAGTTTGGGAGCCTGGTAATCTGTCCGACAGGATTTTCCTAGTTTAGATACCAGTCTCTTACAAAGGTGCATTTGGTTACATAGTTACAAAATATTATAGAACGTTAGTTACCTTTGTGAAAGAAAATAAATAAAATTATTATGTTTCTCGTATCACAGGTATTTTCTAACATATTATATAAGAAAATCTGGCCCTTTGGGAGGCTTACACGGAGACATGAGTCCAACGTGAAGAGGCCCTTCGAGAGTTGTAATCAAAGGTGTGATTGTACACTGACAGCGGCACTAGTCGCAGCAGGCGTAGGACTATTCTAATATATGGGCTATGGGTATGGGTGTTTGGTGGATCGGTATATTGGTAGCTATAGATGGAAAAAGGCGTTTGGCCAGGAAAAATAAAATTATTACTATTATTAAACTCATTTTCGAAGAGCAGCGATAGCTCAATGGGGAGACCAACAGACTGCAATGCAGAGGGTCTCGAGTTCGAACCCACGTCACGCACCTCTGACTTTCGGAAGTTATATGACTTTTCGAAATTATGTGCGTATTGATTGACAATTATCGCCTGCTCCGTGCCTCGGAGAGCACGTTAAGCTGTCGGTCCCGACTGCCATGAACATCTATGGCAGTCGTTATTGAGGAAGTCGACACAAAAGATCCCACTGGGTCGAAGTGTCGCCGGTCTGTACTGACTGGCCCCTACAAAAGATAAGATAAGATAAGATAAGATGGGTACTAGACAATGGATAAACATACAAACTCACTTTCGCTTTTATAATATTAGTTAGGATTAGATTGGCAGCTCTTAGAATTCACTGTATCTAATGTATATCTCACGTAAAGTATTCTTATTATATCAATCGGTAAACTTCGAAAACAATTTTAACATTTAATAAGTGCATTTCTGTGTCGGTCATATTTTTAGCAGAAGGCACCGAACCGCATTTTAGTTTAAATATCGTGCAAACTTTGATTGCTCATGCAGTGACGTCCTGCAGAGTATATTGTTTCCAATTTCCATAAACTGGCAGTAGCGCGTGAAACTACTTCCATGTTTAGCTTTCCAACAATGTCAAATATTTTGATTTTGTTAACAGTGTTTCATGATAAAAATATGGCGTCCGCTTCTGAATAAATGTTTGTTTCAATCGATGTTTAATATTTACGCGGATTTTATACATTGATATTTAAATATTTAATCCGGATTTCATCGCGGTTAATTTTATAACACACTACATTTTTCTATATTGAATTTATATTTACATTTAGTTTAAAATGAATCGCGATAAAATCTGTAAGTATAAATAAGTGAATATAAATGTTTGATTTAATTTTTCATCGCGGTTAATTTTATAACATACTACATTTTTCTATATTGAATTTATATTTACATTTAGTTTAAAATGAATCGCGATAAAATCTGTAAGTATAAATAAGTGAATATAAATGTTTGATTTAATTTTTTATGATACTTATATACAATACAAGTACTGGCACAAGCTACACGCATGAGCTGCATGCGCAAGCTCATCATACAAGCTACTTGCGCGGATGATAAGCAACATTTGTCTGCACCTTGCATACAACCCGTGCACATACCTCAACTTGCAAATGCTACTCACATCGTGTACTAGAGTTCACTACTGCTACTACTCTACTTTTTCTCTTACTCTAATAGTCCAAAAGATCAGCAATCTGACTTTATCAGCCTCGATGGCGTAGTGGTCAGTGTAACCGACTGCCACGCCTGGAATCGCGGGTTGGATTCCCGCACAAGTCAAACATTTGTGTGCATGAACGTGTATAACGTGTCTGGGTGTTTATATGTATAATATGTATGTATTTACAAAAAATGTATTTATTTATGTTTATCCATTGTCTAGTACTCATAGTACAAGCTCTGCTTAGTTTGGGCTGGATGGTGTTGTGTGTATGTGATAGAATATTATTATTCTCTTTATTGGCTAATTTTTCAATAATAATTATATTTTAAAATATAAAATCTATGAAGACCCACCAGCATCGGGAACTGGGTCCAAGCTACCGGTGGTTAGGGCTCCAGCAAGAGGAACCTTCTCACGATGCGTGCCATGTCAAGCAATACACAATAGTGTTATTATTAATATTATTATTGAGATTAGGCGCAGGACTTTATTGAGAATACAAAAATCCGTTCAAATAAGAAGGATATAAAAGCCTCTATTCCTCATGGTAGTGTGATAGGATGCCTATTGTTTATATTTTATATAAACGGGCTACCTAAAACAATAAACGGACCATGTGTCTTATTTGCAAACAACATCTCTTTGCTCACTTCGTTTAAAACTAACGTAAACATAAATGAAAATATTTACTAAACACTCACAAAAACAGTAGACTAGTTGAACAAACACAAACTGGAAATAAATTTCTCAAAAACTAAATTAATATCTTTCTACTCCTACCAAAAATCACCAATAGACATACATTTTACATATTATAACGGATTAAACAAAGAAATTGCAAATGAGTTCAACTTACTCGGGCTAACCATAGACACTGATATCAATTGGAAAGCGCAAGTAAAAAAGGTGAGAGCAAAAAAATCAAGCTTTACATAATGTCCTACACGAAGTGAAAAAGACTACAGACTTAACTACTGCGCTTGAAACTTATTACGCCTACGCTTATTCTTGGCTCAGCTATGGCGTAATTTTGTGGGGAAATAGAACCGATGCTCCCACTATCTTTATTCAGCAAAAGAAATTAATAAGAAATTTAGGTAATATACAATATATCGACACATGTAAACCACACATTCAAGAACTCAAAAGCCTAACATTACCATGCATCTATGTCTTAGAAGTATGTAAATTTGTCCGTAAATATCCAGAACAGTACACGATACGCAAAGACATCCAAACCAAAATAACCTTGAGGCTCAAAAATAGACTAAACCTTCCAAATTCACGATTAGCAATGTATTCCTCTGACCCATTGGTCATGTCAATAAAATTATATATAATAAGCTACCAAATGACATAAAAAATGAAAATAAATTCAATGCCTTTGTAAGCAAGTTAAGAAAACTTCTAATAAATAAAAGCTATTTCAGTATCAAAGAATAACTAGAGGATCATTTATAAATTCTAAACATCTGAAAGCTAAATATTACAAACATATATATACATAATATTAATTAATATGTTTTTAAAATAATAATTGTATTTAAAATCAATATAATTATAGGACATAGGTAGAAGCCACTTGACTTGCCTGCCTTCACTTATTCATATTACCATAATATAATTAATAACTAGGTATGTAATAAAGTAATATAATATAATAAATAGTAAACAAATTTTATGATAACATTGTGCAATAATAAATGCAATAGACTTAATTATTAATAAATATTATTATTATAAATATATACAACCAAATAAAATATCCAGCAATTTAAATTTACATATTAAGTTTATTTATTTATCTTTTTAATTTCTTATGATTCTGTTTAATACTTATTTCTTAACTAGATTCAAAAGCTGATAAAAATGGTATCAAAACTAAACTTTAAAATAGTATAACTAAACAGCTCCCCTCTCTCCTAATAGTACTGTGCCCGACAGGGTCCATAATTTGTTACTTATTTTAAGCCTACAACCTAAATGTACATTATGGAATAAATTGAATTAGAATTTGACTTACAGCATGACATGCTTGCTCAATCACTGGGGTATTGGGAATTACATAAGTTCGAGCTGTTAATGAGAGTATTTGATAGAGCAGCGATAGCTCAGTGGGGAGACCAACAGACTGCAATGCAGAGGGTCTCGGGTTCAAACCCACGTCGCGCACCTCTGACTTTCGGAAGTTATATGACTTTTCGAAATTATGTGCGTATTGATTGACAATTATCGCCTGCTCCGTGCCTCGGAGAGCACGTTAAGCCGTCGGTCCCGGCTGCCATGAACATCTATGGCAGTCGTTATTGGGGAAGTCGACACAAAAGATCCCACTGGGTCGAAGTGCCGCCGGTCTGTACTGAATGGCCCCCACACAAGATAAGATAAGATAAGATAAGAGAGTATTTGATAGGAATTCTCAATAACTTTTTGTAAGCCAAATCTTCAATCTGTGTATTCATGATGTAGTATAGTTTAAGTGGCCACCTTGCTACTGCCATTATACCGAGTATTGTGGGTTCGGATCCCACACAAGAGAAAATGTGTGATCCACATATGGTTGTCCTGAGTCTGGGTGTTCACATTTCAACAACGGACACATAAAACGACGTGTGTCCGTTGTTGAAATCTATATATGAATCGAATAACGTGAAGCAAAAACTTTGTGCTCCTTTTTACGAAAATTGCGCTGACGGAATTTAATAATATTTGGCACAGTTAAAGTTTATATGGAGAAGGAAGGGAGAATCCTAATATTTTTATTAAATATTCATTAGAAATACATTAAATGAATGAAAAAACACTACACGCTCACAACCATGAATTTGATATATGCAGTCGAATCGCGTTCGTAATATTTCGGCATTGTTCGTCTGACATCGTACAATTCTTTGTAACTATGGTTACCTATACCTTATTTATTGTATTAAAAAAAGTAGCAAGCTTAGGAAATTTGGTCGAATTTAGACCACTGGGCGACCGCTAGTGTACATAAAATCGCCTGCTATACAGGAATCATTCATAGTGCTGGAATTTTCTTACTTGAAAAAAAGAACTATATAATGGTTAAATATTTATTTTGTTTAGAGATTATAATGATACAGATTATTATATACTTTAGGTATATAATATTATGAAATACGAACAGGCCAAAATTTCACGTATATTCCATCTAAAATGTTTACCGTTTGTTTGATGCTTTTATGTTTATTTTTCATATAATTGTATTAAAATTTAACGTTATTTTAAACATAGTGTCATGTATAATATTAAGTTGATGTAAAAACTTAATATTATACATGACACTAAATTCTTTTTATAAAAGTATATTTACTTATATCTATAAAATATTTTTTGGAAAACTAGGCATGACGCACACCTCCGTCAAGGCTAACATTCTACTAATTTTATTTACACACCGCTTGTTATAATATAATTGATCACTTTATACCATTAACTAAATTAATTAAAACATCATAGCTTACTTTACTTCTTCGCAAATCAATTCTAATTACCGCGGCGCTCAAACAAAATCGCTTTGGGTAAATCTATTCTGTCGTTTTGATCAAACATTGGTAGCAGAGGTAAACAATTGTGTAATCCCTAAGGAAATAAGGGGGATTTGATGTAACACGGGTAGGGACAGGTGATTGGTTACCAGAAATTGGATGTAAAAATCGGTCCAATACAATTTGTTCATATCGACTGGTTCTGCGTGTGGAATACTAATTACTTTTTTAATGCTTAGATCGAACGTTTGATTAGAATCGTGAACGTACATAAATAGAGCTTGTAACCGAAAGGAGTGAATATAAGAAGCAACATTGCTTCGGTAACAGAGTGTTTGCGATTGTTCTACATGCAGAGTTAAAATCTTGGTTCAGAAGAGTCAATATGTATAATATATTGTGCTAGTATCCCTTCGTGATCCCCGAAGAATATAGCGATGGTGGGGACGACTATGAGACTTTCGCATCCATATAGACGGCACTTGTTGACGACGCCACAAAACTGGTTCAGAATGACTCGATATTTTAAAAAGAGCTTTCTCGAGGATATAGGGTATAGGTATATAGTATAGGGTCCGGGCGTATATAGTTAACAGGCAAACCGAAATAACAGTGTTACCAAATAAAGGGCAATAGCGATGGGGAATTATTTGAAGCAAAATCGAAATATTTCGAATAATTATCGGCCTCGATGGCGTAGTGGTAAGTGTAACCGACTGCCACGCCTGAGGTCACGGGTTCGATTCCCGCACAAGTCAAACATTTGTGTGCATGAACATGGATGTTTGTCTTGTTTGTTTGTTTCTATGTATAATATATATATGTATTTACAAAAAAAAAAGTATATATGTATGTTTATCCATTGTCTAGTACCCATAGTACAAGCTCTGCTTAGTTTGGGCTAGATGGTGTTATGTGTATGTGGTAGAATATTATATTATATTATATTTAAAACTGGAAAATACTAGTGATGGACAATTACATATTGGGCTTATGCTAATACAAATACGCGATATGATATATATGTATAGATAAAAATATCAAATACTGAAATATTTGTAATTGGCAACGATGATCTCTCCATTCAAATATAAATCAATATTCATAACTTACGGGTAATGTATGTATTTCTTGTAATGTCATAAAAATTTATACATATAAATATGATCGAGAAACATTTGATAATCATTACTAACGCTCTGCTTGGCAACATATTTGGTCCAGTAACGATCCGATCGAGATGATTTGATTTCTTGGTGCCCACTAAACTTACTTTAAACTCTTATTTTATGTGGACATGCTACATAACATAATAATCGATGTGAATATAATATTATGTAGCTATGACATTATGCTAAATATATAAGTAGGCAGAGGTGTAATATACCCAGTTTTAGCCAAACATTATCTAGGCCACGTTATAGTAGCGGAGAGTTACTGAGATTTTGTTAACAGCAAAACCCAGAAACACTTTTTGCTCGCTCCGGGTCATAAGCCCGACTTTTAATAATCACATGCAAATATTACCACAAACTTATCCCACAGTACAAATAAATTTGTTGTTAAGATTATCATAATATTCTAGTTATAGCTTGATACATAGAAACACCATACTTTCCTCTTTAAAACACTTTAATTGTTTTGCAAGGAAATGCACTCGAGGTTGCCCAAGTATTTATTGCTTGGCTATTTACCTGATGTATGTTCTAGAGATTGCAATCCTGTGTATTTTATTTTAGTGTAACTTACAACCAGATGAGTTCTTTGTTAGTTCTTAAAGTAACAAGTTGTTCCCGTGGTATAAAATTTCGTTATGAGCTTCTAGTAAGATTCTCGAGTTAATTAAATATGATTTGGGTTTTAAAATTTAAAGCACTCAGTAGAAAAACAAAGTCTGTAAAAAAGCCATATGACGGTAATATAAGGGCGAGCATGTTATGAGACTTAAACACATAACTGATAAAATGAGAGTGTAATACACTTTTGTTTATCCCTAAAGGAATACAAAGGCTAGACTTAGTAAATAGTAGTCGTAGTAGCGAGGCAAAGGTAGGTATATACCCACATTTATTATTTATTTATTTAAAACTTCATGCACAAAACAATAAATTGGCGTACTTAATGCTTAGGGCATTCTCTACCAGTCAACCGTAGGGTGATGCAGAGATAAAAATAAGTAGGTGCATACGCATAAATATACATGTATTTAAACTAAAGAATAACACAAAAGTAATGATAATTAAATAATATAAATCATACTTAAATATGTCATATAATTTAAATAAAATATATACAAATATATACATATAAATATATAGACGCCTACATACATACCTATATACATACATACATACATACGTAACATATTACTCATGAGATGGAACAGATAAACTGTCAAGGAAGAGAGCACGCACTTTTAACTTGAAAGTGCAACGGTTTGTTGACATCCTGACTTCATGAGGGAGCGCATTCCAAAGTAAAACGGACTTGATGAAGAAGGAAGAATGTAGGAAACCAGATGTATTGGAGGGACAAAATAAGAGGAGGTTATTGGAAGAACGAAGATTTCTATCATGATTGGAACATAGGTATTGGAAAAGGCAAGTTAAATAAGTGAAAGTATAAGTAGTATAAGAATTCTAACCTCACCAAATACCCTACCTTACCTACCTTACCTACCTTACTCCAGTACCGGTAGGATTATCTTTCTGATCTCACCTGGTTCTACCGAAGAAAACAGAAAAGGATCAATATTGGGCCTTGATAAGATGGCTCAGTAATCCATAGTACGACGCATGATTTGTTGAGCCAACAAAATAGAAGAGGTGGAGTGTTGATTGATATCTTCCAAATCAATCGTCGTACGTGGATCACTTTGTTGGTTTTTGCTAATGTCTAGGGTTCCAAGAAACCGCCAGATGTTAGCAGTAGTTGAGAATGTTATACAATAGATTCCTTGCACACTTAAAAAGAGCCCTGTTGTCATCAGAGCGATCCTTTTTAAAAGTGCGAAATGCCTGATCCCTGCGCCGCATCGCATATCGAATATCCCTCGACATCCAAGAGGCGGAAGGGCGCTTTACTTTAATTTTACAGATAGGAGCGTGGACGTTAAAAAGGTTCAAGACGACGTTATTAAAAATACCAACCTTTTGGTCCACCATGGAGGCTGTATCTAAAAGTTACCAATTAAGAGCAGAAGCATCCTTACGTAGCTTCGCCACGTTCATCCATCCAAAACAACGCCTGTGCAGAATTTTAGGACAGGGTTTGGGTGTTTTAAGGTTATAGGAAAGGAATACCTATGAGGTCATGATGGGAAAATCCAGGAGCCAGGTGTTGGCCATGACGGCGGACTAAGGTAGGAGCAGAGGTGAGAATAAGATCCAGCCAAGTATCAATCCCATCAATGTTGTGGTGGGTTGCATTTAGCTTTAGGAAAATATTTATAGTAGTAAATAAATATTATATACATGAATATTTTTATCATGACTCATACGTTAGCACTTTTCTATTGCAAAAATACACTTTTTGCTACAAATAGCTGTTGTTTTCGTTTTTTTACCAACAACTGCTATTTTTATAACCATATTTTGTGTTAAACTGTGAAATATATGGTAAGCAGTACTATCTCAGCCTTACTATTAAATAATATTATAATAATAATCGTAAACTTTTCTCTCGCACACAGAAATAATAACAAAATATCAGAATCTTATGCCAGGTGTTACAGTTATAAAAAGGTGAATCTGTATATAAGACTGGTACCTGGACTAGGTAATGTGTGTGTGTGTGTGTGTATTTGTGTATGTATGTGACTGAGTGTGTTTGTGTGTGCGTGTGTGTGTAAGTGTGTATTATTGTGTGTATTATTGTGTGTATGTATATGCGTGCGTGCATGGGTTCGTGTGCGTGTGTATGCGTGCGTGCAAGGGTTCGTGTGTGTGCGTGCATGCGTGTATGTGGGTGTATGTGTATAAGTGTTTTGTGTGTGTGCTAACCCTACAACAATAGGAACAGATCATCTTGGGATCAGAATCTGAAGAAGCAGATCTGTTAGCTTGATGATGCTGGATGGATATGTGCATACTTCAAACATCTATCAAGAGGGAATATGCAAATGATTTTTAGTTTCCTCATAGCTGAGGGGCTTTAGCCAGCAAAAGATAGTCCTTTTACAATAATGCGTAAGCGAATAAATTTGTAATTTCTTATTTATTTTGTTGTAGAGGTACTTTTCCAAGAAGCCGAAATATTTTCCAGAGAATGCTGTGGACTACCGATTTTCTATAGAAGGGCAAACTTTATGTTTTAGTCTCTTGTTAGTAAGTAAAGGGTCGTACGGGAGCAGTGAATATTGTTTTAGAATTGTGTTTAAAATGTACAATTGCCGCACCGTTAGGACATCCATACGCTGGTCTTTACCAGCGTCCTTCAGTATCCTTAGTAGGATAAGGAAAAGGCAAGGAAACACTTACCTCAAGAACTGCCCTTTGGGCTCTTTCCACCCTAATCACACTGATTTTGCAGGTACCGTTCCATACTGTGACACAATATGTATAACAATATAGGTTGGCAAAATGAAAAATAAACTAGTTTAATTACATTTTTATCAGCAATGTGACGCAAATTTTTGAATACGAACATCAGTTTATGCGTTCTTGATGTAAGAAGGTCTAGATGATAAATCTGAAGTTGAGACTGCTGCCTACACCAAGATATTTAATGTGAGAGGTACTTTCTAGATGATTACAGGTACATGAGTGATGAGCTAAGCACGTATGGGCTATAATAGAGTGATCATCAAGTGTGATGGATGGAATGTTTTTTATTGCGAAAGATATGTATTTTGTTTTATCAATGTTAGGTGTTATTCCATATTTCATGAGCCATGACGACACCGCATTGGAGCCAATCTGTGCAAAGGCGTAGGTATCATCCCAAGTATCTCCATGGAATATCAACGCGGTGTCATCAGCAAAGTTTAAAATTTTGCCGTTTTTTAGTTGGAGATTACACAGGTCATTGATATAGGTGAGAAAGAGTGTAGGGCCCAATAGGCTGCCCTGCGGCATACCAAAAGCATCAGCAGGTCATCGCTAATGACTGCACCGATTCTTACCCTTTGGTGTCTGCCGGTGAGATCTATAAATAGTTTATGTTGAGTGCCGCGGATACCCATTTTTTTTTGTTTTCCAGTAGGATAGGAGTAATATCTCCGATGTAGTCAGACAAAATTCATCTAGGGCTTTCCCTTCCGATATTCCCATTCCAATTCACCTTATTTACTTTCTTAGTTCTTCCAATTGTTCCACTTGTCCAAACAATCAGAATATCCTTACTATAGGTTATTTTAGCGTCACACCTCTATATTACCATATAATTTTTTATTCCATTCTTGAAATATACACAACATTTATTTCCATCGCATCAATGCTACTTCTTTGCATAAGTCACCATGCATAAAATGAGGATTTTGAAACTTAAAATTCTAAGAGTTATCTGACTAAAAATCTCAGTGACGACATACCACTATGCATAGCAAAAATTATTGCCCTCTGCGGTTCTGGAATGTCAGCAAAAGGAATTGCACAGTTCACTTTTTACTCAAACGTTTGTAACTCAGATTCCTCGAACTGGTGACATCTCGAACATCTGTGCACATTAATATATTGTGACAGCTTTAGTGTGGGTTGTGATAAATTTATTATTATAACTTACAGCGCTTGCGACGGCCAGTAGTTTTGAATTTAGAATTCAAGAATTTGAGTGCAGCGGTTATTTATGTAGCTAGGAATTATTCAACTCATGAAGTAATTTAGAATTTAAGGAAAGTAATGTATGAGACTTTTTATTTTTCTCTTGGCTAACAGTTGGACTCTGTGCCCCAGATATAATATGTCTTTTTATTTTGTATCCGGCTAATTTATACGTTAATCGTATTGATTATATTATCTATAATAATAAAAAAAAATATACCTGAAACTAATAAAAGTACTTAACCTCTACGAGTTTTTAGATGACAAACTCAGAAAACTAAAAAGTATCTTACAAAAATTGGTAATATATAATAATAAAATTACAGCATCGATTTCTTACGTGTTTGATCTCAATCTGCGTAAATTAACAGTAACAACAATTCGAACACATCGTCTATGCCGATTTTTGTTATGAAAATACATCTAACTAAACATATAAAGAAGAGAAAAGTGTACATTATTAACATCTGTCAAAATGTCTGGTGAAAAATCAGCAGCCAAAAAATAACCGTGTGTTCACTCGACAATCAAAAGGTTAAAAGTTGAAAATATAAACTAACTGTTAATGCTAGATATTCACATTGACACTTCTTTGAATAATTTCACCAAAATGTGCTACGACCGTGCGCCAAACAACTTAATCCAACTTAAAATTTAAATATGCATGAATACCAGTCACACTCACTTCTCTTGATAAATAAACAAGCAAATAAATTGTATGTCTGTGCCAGAAATTCTTTGTCTATTTTGTGAACCACAATTTTCATCTTGTATAATATTGAACTAAACATTTCTACGATAGCCGTATCTGTCACGAATGTTGTTCTCAATATTCAAAATTGAAAAACTTATACTGTGCCCGAGCTTCTACACATGTTTCTATATCTAAGACGTTGTTGAATCAAATTCAACCCTATATTTAAGAAGTTTAAATTTAATTTTGTTTGATACGAAACCTTTTGATGTCCAGCCACTATCTCAGACAAGAGGAACTGAAATGGTCGGCAACATTAGCCAGAACTGTTGGCTTATATTTTGTCCTGTCAGTATTAATTATATTACTGTGGCTTTCGTTGAAATTAAAAATAAAACGACTTGAGTAATGTTAGCAATTAACTTGGAAAGGAATCCTCGGTGCATGTTACTGAGCTCAAGTATTTATGAAAACTGAATCAGAAATGAAGTGAATATTAGAAATAAAAGGACAACAAAATGTTCGAATTCCGAGCAATAAACCATGAACTGAATCAAAAGTAACAAGTGTAATTTCGAACATTAATTAACAAAGGCTCTTAAAAAGGTTTTGTATTGAAGAGGGAAATAAAATTGGAAAGGGTGTGTAAAATTATTCGATTTTGGGGTCAGCAACCGCAGCGATGTGGTTTGTGCTGTGGCGACGCGGTGTTCAGATTCGGATTTTATGTAACCAGAAAAGTTTTATTATCAGAGGGATGGTATATGAATCAACGATGGAATCCCTTTGTCACCCTTACTGGAATTCGCAATTAATTTCCATCGCGGTTGAAAATAATATGTATTATAGAACTGCATTTATTACGTTGACCTATAAAGCTACTAGTAAACGGGACACAATGACATACAGACCGATTAATATGGAACATGTTGATCAGCATTCTCGTTAAATTGGTAACATAATATTAACATCCATATTTAATAATACAGTATTAATTTTAATGATTTACATGTTTTGAAAACATCTATATCCAAAAAATGTTTGTACTAAGTAAATAGGTATAACGTTACACATGCGCGGTATGATATATTTACTATTGTAACTCGCCAATACTTATCGACCTGCGTCAAAAGGATCGTTCTGAACAAGATGATTTTGTGTTAGTCATACGAGTTGATATTCATTATTAAAATATAATTATTATTCTCATTAAACTGTATAATGTATTTTGCTGACAACGCGACCTGTTGAGCGCGCGTCATTTACTGAATCAACTTAAATTATATTATAAAAGCAACGCAGTGCACACTATACTGCCAAGACGTACAGATATCAGTGAGACCAATTGCCAAAGCCTAACATGTATTATCGTAACTTGATAATACGTGAATATTTAATGCAACTTGTGTCTTTTCTCTTCTCTCCGTACTCACCCAACCACAACAACAATCAAGTGTACGAAATCGTACAATTATTATATTCTTTAGTATATGTGTTTTCCATTCATTTATGTTCAAAATAAGCTGTTCAATAACGAGTATGCTGATCAATATCTTGTATGAATGAAACAACAAAAAACACACACAGAACCCACTATAATGGCAACTAAGCTACTATGTCTTGCTCTCAACTGTTCTATCATTGTTTAATATCGCCACAAACTTGAGCATAACAACAAAAAATGGGACAAGCTGACCTATAGCCCCATATGCGTCGGCGCTTTTAATTAGAAAACAGTGCAAGTGTCAGTGTTCTAGTTAAAAGTTGCGATGTTAGAGGCTTCAGCCTCGTTTATTGGAATTGAATGACAAAATATAGCACTTGTTTATTTCTGAAGAGCTATGCCGAGATAGGTGGGAAACCGTTGCGCTGCTACGCAGAGGTCTCGAGTAAGACACGCATTTCTAACTATTCTAATTTTTAAATAGTTTAATATCGTTCGCTTTAACGGTAAAGGAACAAATCGCGAGGAAATGTGCATGCTTGAGAGTTCTTTATGATGTTGTCGAAGATTTGTGAAGTCTACTAACCAGCGTAGTAACGCTAGCCTAGTGTGTTTTTTCAGTCTGAGAAGAGGGCCATGCCCAGCAATGGGACAGTTTAATACAGGGCTGATATTATATTTATAATATTGTTACGGCTAATGCCCTCTGTCGGCACTGTGGGAAAGAGTCGGCGGTTTCTAATGATAATTTATTACAGCACCATCTATTGACATCTTACGAAACTACGTATTTGTCGGTACGAGTTCAGTGGAGAAAGCGCTGGCACATTCTCGAATCATCGCGCTGTTGCGTGCCGTGTGTGACGTTTTCTGGAAAACTCCAGAAGCACTTTACCCGCGTATAAATAGAGCGCACGCGCACCGCCGAGTCAGTTTACTATTGTAACCGATCAAGTGTTCATCGAAGCGAACGGAAGCGAAAAGACTACGGAGTTTGAAGCAGTTACAGTGGAAAAGTGTAGTATAGTGTTTGTAGTGTTTTAAATTTAATTGTGTAATAGAATAAAACGTTTTAGTCGGTAATATTGTTTTGTATTCTTATCCGTCGAACCCAGCACGTAACAATATGCTGAGTTAATATAACTCACTGCACGAGTATTTTAGGCGCATGAGATATACTGGTTTACAAGGTTTAGTAAAACGTTTACGTAGCATCTAATAATTTCCCGACAAAGAAACTTAAAACCACTTTTGTTGACAGTTGCATGTTTAGCCACAGCAACGCAGGCTCGATGTAAAATGACAACCTGTGAATATAGTCACGTGGAAGCAAACGTTCCTATTTAGAGCTGGTTCCGATCGGCAGCAATAAGTTCGCTCCTATTAGGTCCATAGCTGGTGAATGTGGTTGCAGTACACCTCTCCGTACTTCTTTGGAGAAATATATATGTGTAGTGAGGCTCAGTATGTAAAACAGCTTACAAGTCATGTTTGTAAATTGCTGCGTCCATTTTGCAATATATCTAAATGTAATAGTAAAGTGAGAGTTGAATAGGCACATCGAGTTATTATTATTTGTAACTTAAAAAGACCTAAAATAAAAAGTTTGATTCGAACTGGCGTACTGCTTTTTATAAGATTTCTTTTAAAGAACGATATATTAAAAGAAAATTTAAAAAGAACATTTTTGGGTTTTAAGTTATCAATTAAAAAACGGAATCTAGTTCAAAAGAGACAACATTTATAGTGCAACACAAAATGTAGAACCCTGCTTAACTGGGACGGCCTAATTAAGTTTGCACTTGACGGATAACTCGTGTTTTTTAAATTGCTAGTAAGCTACGTCGTTTTATTTACTACAGGTAATATTATAAATGCAAACGTGAGTTTTTTTGTTATCATTATCATGGAATTAAACATACACATTTTCATAAAAGGATGTAGGATGCTATTCATCAAGGGAAAAGTTCTCTGCCCGAGGGATATAAATTTATCAACAAAATCTACAATAACGTGAGCAAAACCGCAGGCATAATCTGGTTTTACATAAGCCTCTTTCAAATTTAATTATTTGTATTTATTCTTACTATTGAATACAGAACAGTACAGAAAATATAAATAAGTAATATCTGAACTGACTAATTTAAAAAACAACGGTGTGAAAACGTGACACAGGACTTGGATTGTTCCTTTTACTTTTCTAGTTTTTACTGCAGCTCGACATAATAAAGCACTTACCATTGAAATTAAACTACTATATACGGATTTTATCGCGTTGTTCATTTAACACTGTATCTATTACATAATTTTGAAAACTGTTACACTACTATTACTATTGAATTTTTCTAATTTTAAGCTAATAAAATTATTAAAACTATTTATATTTAGGTTTACACTTTCCCCGACGTTTCGGTTGCTTTTCAGCAAAAGCTGATTTTTAGCTTCATAATTATATAATAGATACAGTGTTAAATAAACAACGCGATAAAATCCGTATATAGTAGTTTAATTTCAATGAATAACATTTGCGTAAACAGAAGACAATATTAAGCACTTACCACTTTCAATGTTTTACACAATATTTTACTTTTAATTAACATGTTATTTATTATTATTAATCTGATTTGCAAATTTTTACAATTACTTTTATTTACACTTTGCTCGACCTATCAGTTGCTTTTTTTTTTTTTTCTTTATTTAAGGAGCTTTGTCACAATATGACTATGTCGCTCCATCATAGTCACCGTATGTATTATTACAGACTTTTCATAATTTTGTTATACATATTATATAAGGACCTAGATAGCTTTGAAACAGGTTTAGATAGTACACTATTACATCTACCAATATCACGCTGCATATTATCAAATATATGTGCTCTGTATCGCTCGCCCCGGACACATTCCATTAGAATGTGTTGTACATCCTCTAGTATTCCGCATACTTCACAATTAGGTGTTGTAGATATGCCCATTAGATAAGTAAATTTTTTAGATGGAATGTGGCCGGAGCGAAGTCTCATAGCCGTTACACAGTCACGTCTACTAAGTTGACAGCTATTGATCCAAGGTACAGTTAGCGGCTCAGGTTGGATCGTTTTATACCAGATACCCTTTTCAACTGACCTCTGATCGAAATACTCCTTCCATGCTGAGTTACAATATTTTCTAACTAGATATAAACAATCAGAAAAGTAAGGCTCGATTGGGAGACATGTTCCCTGAGAACAAGCCCGTTTAGCGAGATTATCTGCCTTTTCGTTACCGATTATGCCTATATGTGATGGAATCCATTGTAACTGTACAACCTTACCGTTCCGTTCTAACTCCAAAATTTGATTTATTATTATATAAGCTATCGGTGTTCCTCGAATAGTCGAGGTACAGCGAGCTATATGTAAAAGTGCGCTTTTGGAGTCAGTTAGGACAACAAATTCATTGTACTCGATAGAGTTAATATACGACAATGCTTCGCTGATGGCTAGTAATTCTATGTACATAATTGACAGCTGTACTGGATTTATTTTAAACAGCATATAGTTATCTTGTTGAAGATCATAGAAGGCTGCACCGGCTTCATTTTTTTCTTTAGATCCATCAGTGAAAATCTGATAAAAATTTGGATACGTACTGTCTAAATAACGAGAACATAGGTTTTTTAAACTGGCTGTGTCGTATTGTTGTTTAGGTTTATCTATGGTGCAAATATTAGCTTTAATATTTCTTGATAAATCAAGGTGATCGACCCACTGACAATACATGAACATTTCTAAATTTTGACTGCAATGAATTTTCACATCATTTAGTTGATGATGCATTATAATTAAAATAGGTTTATTTTTTCTTTTCCATGAAGAAATATATGTAGATAGATTATCTAATAGATTAACGATTATGCTATTGTTTATTAAATATTTACTTTTTAAAAGAAATTTACCGGCCAAGTAACATCTACGGATATGTAACGGTTCAATACCAAGCTCACTGCCCATTACGTGTATAGGAGTGGATTTGATGAAACCACCTATAACTCGCATCGCCTGGTTTTGAGTTCTTTCTAGTTTGAACAAATGAGATTGATTACTGTCACCATATAAAAAGCTAGCATAGTCAAAACGACTTCGCAGTAGGCAAATGTATATCTTTCTTAAGTGCTTGGGATGAATACCCCAATTAGAGCCTGCCAAAAACTTAAGAATAGATAGGAATTTTGATGTTCTCTCGTTAATAAAGTTAATATGTTTGGCCCATCGAAGAGAACGATCGAGCCACAAGCCTAAATATTTAACATTTTCAACTATTTCTAAGGGTGTATCATTAATGTAAATCGAGAAGTGATGCCTGTTGATCCCTTTTTTAAACACACATACTTTACTTTTGGAGGATGAGATCTCTAAGCCTAACTGCAGTAAGTTTCGAGTAATCTGTTGTAAAGTAGACTGGAGTAATTCAGCTGCATGAAATATATTTTTATTAGTACAATAAACTACAAAATCATCCGCATATTGGGAGATGTAAATGGAATCATTATTAAATTGTTTACATAGATCTATTGTAGCTATATTAAATAGCAAAGGTGACAGTGGATCGCCTTGTGCCAAACCGCGGCAGGTGTTACGAACTATGAATAAATCATTGACTTTTACTGTAAGAGACCTCTCACGGAGAAATTGCCACAGATAATTGCATATAGTTTTCCCTGTCCCCAGATAATCTAATTTTTCCAAAAGTGTGTAAATATCTATATTATTATATGCATTGTCGATATCAATAAAGCAACCAATAGTAACATCATTTTTACAAAAGCCTGTCTGAATCCTTGTGACTAATCTACTTAAGTTATCTAAACTTGATCTACATTTTCGAAATCCTAAAGTATCATCAGAAAACATATTGTTATTTTCAAAATACCACTCTATTCGTCTTTGTATAACTGTATGAAAAATTTTACATATACACGATATTAGTGCAATGGGTCGAAGTGCTGAATCAGAATTAGGATCCCTGCCGGGTTTGGGTATAGGTATGATACTAATTTCACGCCATTGCCTTGGAACATAGGCTAAGGAAAGAAATGCATTATATAAATTTAATAAAATTAATTTAGCGTTGTTAGGTAGGTTTTTTAACATACTATAAGATATATCATCATGTCCAGGTGCTGTATCTTTGGTTTTTATACTCTTATTAAGCTCATGTAATGTAATTGAAGTATCCAATATTGAATTTTGTGATGTAAATTTTGGTTCAGAATTTGCAACGTAATCAGGAGTTAAATTATATAACAGGTAGCTGGCTTTCTTTGAATCGATGTACTGTTTACGAGACTGATAACCTTTTATCCATTTGATTTTATTCCATAGATCACTAGCCACAGTTGTTTCGTTAATTGAGGTACAAAACGTATGCCATGAATTTCTTTGAACGTTTCTTAGAAGTCTTTGAGACTCACTTATTTTATTCTTTAATAAAATATAGTTTGAAGGCGTAGGGTTGCGCCTAAAGGTAGCTAAAGCTAGACGTCGTATTGCAACTGATCTCGATAGATCTGGACACCAATATGGTTTAGGGTGAAACTGTCCAGTAGGGTTGCAACTAAATTTTGTATACGGAATATATTTTTCAGCAGCTGAGTGTATGTGATAAATAAAATTATCATAAGCCAGTTGCGGATTTGCCAATATTGGATATTTATATTCTGAAAATTTATCATTTAGATAAGACCTATAATTTGTCCAGTCAGCTTTCTTAAAGTTCCTTTTCTTTTTTATTTGAACACTTGATACGAATGATGTAAATATTTTCATAATAAGATGATCACTACCGAGTGACTCATTAGTAACTGACCAATCGAAACCTAGTGATACATCCGAAGATATTATGGACAGATCAGGTGACGAATATCTCACAGTACCGTCCACTAGTTGAAAGCGAGTAGGGCTGCCATCGTTTAAAATTATATAATTGTGATCTAATATAGAGTCTAGAATTTGGGATCCTCTTCTATCTGTTTTATTGGACCAGTTTGAATGGTGTCCATTAAAGTCACCCAAAATCATAGACTTTCTTTTTTCAATAGAGAATAAGTAATCCCATACTTGAGTGGTGTGTCATTAACTCAGGTGGACAATATATTACAATTAAGTGCTCCAATTGACTACAATTACATAATCTGACATGAATTAGTTCAAGCCCTGTACTATTATTTTGGACTTTCACAAGTTGCGCCTGAATTGAGTTGTGAGCAATGATTGCAACCCCTCCATATGGAACATCTCTATCCTGACGAAAAATAGTATAGTTGTTAATATATAAAAGGGTATCTGGTTCAAGCCATGTTTCACTTACCGCAGCCAAATGTATGCGTTCTTGAATCAAAAACTGTTCAAATAATTTTAATTTCGGCTTAATACTGCGGGCGTTCCATTGAATAATATTTAATTTTGTGACTTTATTATTGTGTCTATCCATTAACTGTAAATAAATTTATGATCGCAGACATATCAGGTATAATGTTACCAAAAAATGAATTTAGCCAATCTCTAAATATTTGTAACCATTGTTTTAGTTTTGTTAATAGATTATCTTTTGCGTTATTTATGAATTCCTTAATTTTGTCATATAAGCCTATAAGTGATGGTTTTTCATATCTATTTTCCTTGGTAGTATTGCAGGAGTTGAGATTACAAGGTACCGATGGCCCAGGCGGAAGACTATCAGCAGAGTCTTCGGAATTTGTTACAAATATATCCGTCGTCACATTTTCTGTGAGGTGAAGAGGCACTTTCTTCTTCTTTTTGCGAGGTTTTTGCGGTTTATTATAGAATGCATTCACTTCGCTTGAATGTGTATTTTTTGACAGGACGTCTGCATACGATAGCGTGATGTCAGGCTGAGTTTTGTTGTCCGGCATAGATACAGTTGCATTATTAATAACATCGAATTGATACGAAGGCGTAGGAGGAACATATGCAGTTAAGGCTTTTTGTTACGTACACTTAAACTCCGACATTATTTCTCTGATACGTTTTTCTTTTTTATAGATCGGGCACTCTTTTGATACTGATTTATGTTTACCTGTACAGTTGATGCACTTGAGAGTACTTCCATCACATTCTTTGTGTCCTTTCGTACCACACGACACACAAGATGGTTTCGACGCGGGACATGATTTGTGAGAATGACCGAATCGCCAGCATTTGGAGCACTGACTGACTGGGTATATGTATGGCGACACACTTATTCTAAGATCTAGCAAATTTATGTATGATGGTACACAAGAACCTTTAAATCCTATCCTGACAGATTCACTCGGAGTCCATCCATCTTCATTTTTTCTGTTTAACCGTTTAGCGGTCACGACTGATTGATCTGACTTGATGTGCTTTAAAAGTTCGGTCTCAGTGAGGTCTAGGTCGATATCTTTTATAATACCGTATGATAAACCGACTTCCCATGTTTTTTGTCGTCGCCACCCGTGGTCGTCGAATGCAGGACATGATATTAACTTTTCAGCGTGATTTTCATCGATAAAGGAGATTATAATCTTAAATGGGTTGATGTATTTAACTTTTGTAATACCATTTATTTTGTGTTGGTTCAGCAGTTTTGCGAGTGCAAATTGTTTGATAAACTTTTCTTTAGAATAGATGCAGACTTGAATGGCAAGTCCCTCCGTTCTGATACTGTCATGACTTATGGATTTCCTCCTACTTTTATTCGAAACTTCTGTCCAGCACTCTTCAGCATCTTCATTTCGCGTACGTTTGTTATTACTTTCTATATCTAATTCCATATTCATATGTGTTGGGTCATCTATAAAATCTTGATCATGGTTCAAAACATCATTGTTGGGTGAATCGATATTATTCCGAAAGCTATCGTTATCCATTCAGAATAAGGTTCATAATAACTAATAGCATAAGATTACACACACGCGAATAACGCAACACAATAGGCGACCGAGCGAGCCACGCGGGCTCCGGCCGATAACAAACCGGTTACTTGTTTACCGAGTTTATTAAATTACTTGAATGCGTCTAATTAGCACGAGATGTGAATAAAGACTGATCAGTTGCTTTCTAACAGCCTAAATCATGAGAAGACATAGAGTAGTTTTTATTTTTATTTCTATTGATGACAGACGAGCATATGACCTAACTGATGGTAATAAGTAACCGCCACTCATAGACATGGGTGTGTTTACTTGACATCATAGAAGCAATGCCAAGGAAACATGACCAAACCGCTTTCTACCGCGAACCACATATGTAAGTAGCAAACAAGCACACGGTCTGCTTGATGATAAGCAGTTGCCTATATGAAGGGGATGAGTGGAAGGGGAAAGGGAAAGGCGGAAAAGATTGCAGAGGGTTGTAGAAGTATGGACAGGACAGGTCCGAGGGTGTTAAGGGTTACAAATCAGTTTTTTACCCGACTACGGCGAACCCAAAAGGAAGGGTAATGATTTTCGCAGTCTGGGTATGTTTGTATGTTCCACCGTAGCGCCTAAACTACTGAACCGATTTTAATGAATAAGATGTCAATAGATTCCTAGTAATGGCCCGGATGACATAGGCTATATAAATTATAAATTCATTCTTTTTAGACCGCTTTTTACGTGGTCGGGTTATAGTTTTCTAAACTTTTTTGCTAAAATGTGTTTATACAAATGGTGTGATACAAGTTTAGATACAGCTTGTTTGCCTTATAGCAAGCAAATATAGATTTCATTAATTCACTTTCTTATATTATCAACATTGACTGCAGTTGTTTTTTTACAATTTATAGAATAAAAACATTTATAAGTTAGCTATTTCAACAACCGAGTAGTAATCTTATAATTAGGTAGGTCATGAAATTGTTGCGGTAGGTGAATATAGATGCGTACCGACATAGAATAGCTATTACGGCTACATTCCTCTGTTTTATTGAGGTTAGAGCAAGTTTGTTTGAATTGCAAGTATTGAAATTACAGATTTATTTTATAAAAGTAAATTAATAAGAAGCTACTGCTTCAGTCTAGGATCCATTCAATTCCATCAATTTATACTGAATGCAAAATTTTGGAAACAAAATAAATCTAGATAAAATCCGTGGTAGGCAGTCAATAGTAATAAACCGAAATTATATTATGAATTCAGTGATCTTCCATTTCTTCGAATTTGTTTCGAGGCAAAGAGATAAGAACATCATAATACTCAAGTATTATTATTATACTTATAGTCAAGTTTATGACTAACACTCCTTTGAAGCTATGGTTGAAATAATTTATGTCATAAAACCAAAGCGAGCGTCTCCTGTGTGATTCTGCGAAGTGAATCTTGGAGCACTTACTTGTGCTGTGTTTTAAGAATTGGATCTATTTACTTATATTAATCTGGTTTATATTTTTAAGATTACGAATGAAGCTGTACCTACAAAGCTTAAAATAATTCTAAGAATATTAACAATAAATAAGTCCTAGGATAATTAGGTATATGACAAAATATTAAAGCATTCGTTTATGAAAATTAGATGATGTATAGTAGATGGTGAACATATCACATTATTATTAAGCTATAAATTATGTAGGTACTCCATCCATCCTTAGAATTTGGAATCCTTCAATTAAAAAAAAATAAAATAAATAAATAATAAAAATTCCGTAAAATGATGCAACATAGACATTATACTTATATATTTATATTATAAATTAAGCTGCGTTATAATTGTAAGCCTATATATTACGAAATACATTTTACGATGACTATTTTAAGACTTATCTATACGCATCCGGACCAATCCGAAGGAGTAATAAATAAAATAAAAGAAATAACCCCATTTTCACACTACTATTTAACGATTTACTGTAGAAATTTTAGATTTTTATAAATTCGTAGTTTTATATGATATAACATATAAATTAAGTTTTAGTAAGTAGGTATACATTATTTACTTACTAAAACACGAACGTGTTGAATTTATATAAACACTATATAACAGAATTAAGTATATCTTTTATAGGAGCAATATTAATATTAAACAGTATTTTTAACAACCAAACGTTCTGAAACGACATTTGTGTAAAAATAAATGTATATGTCTAGTAAATTTATGCTTTCTATTTCAAAACATAATCCGTCTGTCGCCGACTTTATTATGATTCAAGAATCGTTGATTCGGATTTGATTTGGCTCTATTTTACGTATTAACGTTAAAAAGAAATAAAAGGTCAAGTTATTTTAAGACTATATGATGCGCCAGATTTACCTTTGATGACAGAAATACATATAAATGATTTTATTGAAAATGTATATCTTTTTGTAATAGTGTTTCTATGAATATTATTTGACTTCCTAAATATAATATCATAATATCAGCCCTGTATTAAACTGTCCCAATGCTGGGCACGGGCCTCGTATCGGCGTGAGAAGGGTTAGGCCGTAGTCCACCACGCTGGCCCAGTGCGAGTTGGCAGACTTCACATATCTTTCGAGAACATTATGGAGAACTCTCAGACATGCAGGTTTCCTCACGATGTTTCCTTCACCGTTAAAGCAAGCGATAATTAACTATTTAATACGCACATAATTTCGAAAAGTCATAAATTTCCGAAAGTCAGAGGTGCGCGACGTGGGTTCGAACCCGAGACCCTCTGCATTGCAGTCTGTTGGTCTCCCCACTGAGCTATCGCTGCTATATATAAAACGTATATAAAACGAGTATTAACGTTCACGGTATTTACATACCTTTGGTCATGGTCACAAACGGAATCTCATTCATATATCGCGTTAATTCCTGTTTTCAGATCTATAAATAAAATGCTAACAAATGATTGATAATAAATGATAAATTAAAATATCGTATCTAATCCTATCCTACTAATATTATAAATGTGAAACATTCTGAGGATGGATGAATGATGGATGATGTGATGTGAAAACCACTGAACAGATTTTGATGAAACTTTTCAGTATTACTTTACATCAGAATAACATATATATAAAATCAGCCCTGTATTAAACTGTTCCACTGCTGGGCATGGACCTCTTCTCACTGTGAGAAGGGTTTAACTAAATATTGTCTTATGTTATTAAAATTAAACAATCTTTATACGGATTTTATAAAGGATTTAACTTGTTTATTTACAATAACATACAGACTATTAAAAATCTATCTTAACATACATAAATCTACATTAACGCAAGCAAAGCCGCGAGCAAAATCTAGTAATTTAAATGCGAATGTGAGTTCGTTTGTTTGTTACGCTTCTGCGCCTTAACTATTTGTCCGATCAACATGAAATTTTGCATACACGTAATCAGGGGAATAGAAAAGGTAATAGCGTACCTTTTATCCAGAAATATACTTTAAAGTACTGTTATTAACTTAACCTAACCTTCATTTAGGCGGGCGAAGCCAAAATTTTGTTACATATAAAGAAAAAAAAATACAAGACACTGGCAGTCTCTGTACCTATGTACTTATCAAGTACCACTTTATAAATTTTCAAAGAACATATAATATAATATAATATTCTACCACATACACACAACACCATCTAGCCCAAACTAAGGAGAGCTTGTACTATGGGTACTAGACAATGGATAAACATACATATATACATTTTTTTTGTAAATACATACATATTATACATAGAAACACCCAGACCAAGACAAACATCCATGTTCATGCACACAAATGTTTGACTTGTGCGGTAATCGAACCCGCGACCTCAGGCGTGGCAGTCGGTTACACTAACCACTACGCCATCGAGGCCGACAAAGAACGAATACAAAGAACACCTAGTCTCAGAACAATTATTTTTGCATCATAGTTTTGCCGCTGGAGTACTATGACGTATACGTCGTCGCTACGACGCTCTTGTCTCAAAGTGTACTTATTCTTTGCGGTCAAGTTAATAAGTAATTGCTTCGTTATAAATATCCAGGAACTCTGAACTAAAAATTACGTCCGCTTGAAATTTGCCTCAGTTCGAAACAGTCATAGTTGGTGATTGCATGTAAACTTAAACTTCGAACACGAAAAAATAAAGGTATTAGAATTATTTTTATCTTTAATATACGGGTAATAAAGTTTATTTTAGTTTGACGAATGGAGTCGAAAGCGACTCATTGGCTTGCTGTATTAACTAACGAATTTATGACTTGAAAAATCGTTTGGTACTTAAGCTATTTAAAGTATTATTTGAAGCCATTAGCGGAGTGTGTTTATGAATCACTTTTTGGATGTTTTACAAACATGAAAGTGTTTTTTGATGTCCTCGCCTTTGATGTTTGTTTTATTTATTAATTTATTTACGGTTTCAGTGTATTAAACGACTTGTATTTGTGGCATGTTAACTAGATCTATGAATATATTTGGCATTTGTCATGGATGTTTTTGTAACATAAAATGTGTAAGAATGTTGATCTCTTCCGATTTACTTTGTTATTTATAAGTTAAGAGGAAACACATTTGTTAGCAAATACATACATCACATACAGCAGTAATGTCGCTATTACAAATAATATAATATAATAATAATATAATATAATATTCTATCACATACACACAGCACCATTTAGCCCAAACTAAGCAGAGCTTGTACTATGGGTACCTACTAGACAATGGATAAACATACATATATATTTATTTTTGTAAATACATGCATATTATACATACAAATACCCAGACCAGTATCCATGTTCATGCACACAAATGTTTGACTTGTACGTGAATCGAACCCGCGACCCCAGGCGTGACAGTCGGTTACATTAACCACTACGCCATGTTGTGTACAAAATGTGTCCCACACCTTTATAATTATTTTGATTAAGACCTTTAGTTTCGTGTATATTAGCAATTGGATGCGGACGCCCCAAGATTGTCTGTGTGGAATATTTTAGGAGAGGCCTATATCAAGCAGTGATCGTCATTCGGCTGAGATGATGATGAGACTTTTTTTACTACTATGCATATTAAGCTACGCATATACCACGGGGAAGGCTCTCAAGAGTTATTCCACCTTATCCCGCCCTCCCCTTTCCTACCCAGAACAACGCGTGCTGGGCTCAGATGTCATCTTTATAAGGTAGAGTCAACTAGAGTGCGTATCAACAAGTTTGGGTCCTCATACCTCTGCCAAACGATCATGGAAGCATGGAATTCTCTGCCAAGGCACGTGTTTCCTTCTTCCTTCAATCCTGGTTTTTTAAGCGGGGCGTGAAAAAGCACCTTCTCAGGACGTCAAAGTAGAGACCTCAACATCGCCTCGACTGCTATGAGGACGGTGTGGAGGCCACTGCTCTTAGACCATACGACTGCTCACCATCAGGCGGAGTGTGGTCATTTTGAGGAGCAAAAAAAAAGAATATATGGTATTTTAAGCCACGCCATTGCCACTGCGCCGATTGTTGTGGATATTCACAAACAGTGGTTTCGAGTCTGGATGTGCTTTGTGTCCGTTGTTAAAATGCGATTCGATAAATATTACTAGTACGAGAATTGAAATAAAAGCAAGACGAACAATTTCCAAGTAATTCCAAAAGCCAAAATAATCAATATTGTTTGTCATTTCTTGATCTCAAAATAACCTTCGCTGTTAAAATTATCTATAGATTACGTCATTACTACCCACCACTCCATCTGTGAAACTTGTTATTTTAATAGGTACTTATTTGCCCTGTCCGCCTGATGGAAAGCAGATATACTATTTGATTCAATAATTTAGTTTTACTCGCTTTTTGTACCAAGGGTACTTCAGTATGTCTTGCGCGTTGTCTATCTTAAAGAAAAGGGATAAAAAGAGAGGAATATTAGAAATATCTGAGCTTCTGGGATCTTTTATCATCAGACAAAACATAGTAACAGTGTTACAACAACCACGACTGTGTTGTGTGCATGAAAAGAAATAAGAGCAGATGACTCTAAGAAATATCTGAGCTTCTGGATCTCTTATCATCAGTCAAAATGCAGTAACAGGTACTACTCCCACGACTGTTATATTGTAAGTGGTTGACTTAACTGGAGTAGTCGCCTTATTCGTGCCGACGCCAAAATATTGGCATAATTGGGCCTTTCCTTCTCGCAAAATGTTATAGATTTTTAAAGGAAAAACACAAAAGTATACGTCTATACCCGTACAGTTAAATATTCATATATGAAGCTATAAATACGAGCGGTGGGACGCCTCGGCTAACGTGAGCTATAATCAATCATCATAAGCGTACCGCGTGAAGTTTCGATTAATTATGATATATGGACACATACACGCGTCACTATAACGAGGGGCCCATGACGTGGTGGTGACCGCGCAGATCGATCGTTCCATGAGGTTAACCAATGTTACCACCGTCATATTTGTAGATGGGTGACCGTTTGCAAAATCTCATACGTGTCTGTTAAGCAAAAGAGTCGATTATTTTAAGTTTCTAACCTCAAATCATTTTATATCTTGTTCTACATACATGGTCTAATAATTTCCCCAAAGGGTCATGTTATTTAGATTCCATGTAATAAAAGGCCGTGTACTGTGTACAATTCTACGGTCCGCTACTCAGAATGTCTTAACAGAAAAATCACCTGAAAACTCATTGCCCGACCCGTAATTTGAACACGAAATCGCATGCATAACAAAGGCATACGCCAGTTAGTCACCGAGGCAGATATTTTTTAAATAAATTTGCTGATCCATTTTTACTAATTTCATGTGGTTTTCTATTGAATTCTCAGTGTACAAAAGATCAGATCCACCATCCGAATCCACCAGATCCAGCAGCCATCCCTTTGATAATTTCAAGAAGAATCGTTGCTGGCACGGCAACATGCAGGTTTCCTCACGATGATTTCGTTTATCGTTTAAGCGAGCAATAATTGACTACTTAATATGGGATCGAACTTGACACCTATTTGTGGCAGTACAACAGTCTCTCTTTAAGTTATCGCTGCCTACATTTAATCATCATCTCAGCCGAAAAACGTCCACTGCTGGACATCCTGTCCTCCCCCAAGGTTTTCCACACAGACCGGTCTTGAGCCACCGTCCAACCAACCGCTTCCCGCGACACTTACTAGATCGTCGGTCCACTTTGTTTCTATCCCTGCTGCGTCTTAAGACAATCCGGTATATTGGACGAGAAGATGTTAAGTCATAGCTCGTCCCGAGCGCTGCCCAGCCTTGTTGGATTCGACGATTGACCTCTTTCCTGACGTTGGACCTACCTAACTGGATCGTTTGTCTCAGGTATACATACTTGTCGACATCTTCGAGAGTAGAGTTCCCAAACTTAATAGGAGTAGGTGTGACATGGACGTTGAACATGATTTTTGTCTTGTCCATGTTCATTTTAAGACTTACTTGTCCGGAAACTCTACAGAGGCTATCGAGCATTATGCCGAGGTGTTCCATGGTCTCAGCCATGACCACGTTGTCGTGGGCAAATCGAAAGTGAGTGATGTACTTGCTGTTGATGTTGATGCCGAGTCCTTTCCAATCCAAAAGCTTGAAAATATCTTCCAACGCGGTGGTGAACAGTTTCGGAGATATCACATCCCCCTGTCTCACTTCTCGCTGTAGTTTTATTGGGTTCGAGCTCTGGTCTTGGAGACGGACTAGCATGGTGGCGTTTTCATATAAACACTTCAGCACTTTGACATGCCGGTAGTCAATCTGGAACCTTTGGAAAGACTGCAGCACTGCCCAGGTTTCAATTAATAATAATAATAATATTCTATCACATACACACAACACCATCTAGCCCAAACTAAGCAGAGCTTGTACTATGGGTACTAGACAATGGATAAACATACATATATACTTTTTTTTTGTAAATACATGCATATTATACATAGAAACACCCAGACCAAGTCAAACATCCATGTTCATGCACAAAAATGTTTGACTTGTACGGGAATCGAACCCGCGACCTCACGCTTGGCAGTCGGTTACACTGACCACTATGGCATCGAGTCCAGTATAGTCCAGAAATGCCACGCACAAGGGCTGGTTATATTCTTCCGATTTTTGAATAACCTACCGCAAAGTATGTATGTGGTCTATGGTACTGTAGCCTTTACGGCTTGTTCGTTTGGCAGTCGTCTAGCCTATGCTTGAGACGATTTGTGATGACCCCTGAAAATAGCTTGTAGACGTGTCTCAGAAATGAGATGGGTCTATAGTTCTTTAAAAGGGTTTTAAGGGTTCTTAAAGAAAAGCACCACCACACTTCTGTGCCATGCCTGTGGCGTTTAACCTTCGAGTATGAAGGAATTCAAATGCTCCGTAGAACTGTCATAGCGGTTTTTATTTATTCCGTCATCACCCGGCGCCTTGTTGTTTTTGAGCTGTTTGAGGGCCATGCTAATCTCATGCAGTCTGACGTCCGAGATATCTTCGGTGTAGTGTCAGGTCAATCCAGCTCTAGGGTCTGTTGCTGGACTTATAACAGGCGGTCGTGTAGTCTACATTTAATATTGATAGCAAAATCTTCAAGTTAGTGTTATAGTTCCGATAGGCGCATCACGAAGAAAATCCTCAAAGATAGGCACGGAACTTTTCTTTTGATTAAAATTTTGATAGATAAACATGTCCATCAATATAATGGAGACCGCTCAAAAAATTGTGAGTTCTAAGTCATGGGTGTCAAATGAAAAGCCTTGCCAAACAGAATAATATTTTGAATCGAATTAGGTGTTACTTGGCGACAATCAATAGGAAAAGACAAAAACCCACCACGCACCCTCGGATTGTCTCCAACCATTGCTATAGGAAAAGTTTAATAATACCGAACTCCTCTGGATAGGGGTAGCCGTATCGTGGGCTCCGGGCGTACTCCAACGTGCAGTATTCCGATTCAAACACAAAATATGTATCGACACGTGTTTCACCTCGGCGCGAGGGATCTTCAAGACAATTTAGCAACGAATGAGCCTTTGAAATTATTTTATAACAGAATAATATTTCAAAATATTGTCTACTGTTTACGCGAATGTTATTGATTAAAAATAAACTCATTTATACGGATTTTATCGCGTTGTTTATTTAACACTGTATTACATAATTTAGAAACTGTTACAGCCATGGTCTCCCCGTGACCATGGCTGCTGAAAAGCAACCGAAACGTCGGGGAAAGTGTAAACTTAAAAATAAATAGTTTTAATAGACTTAATAAATTTATTAGCTTACAAAAATAGTAAAGTTCAATAGTAGTAGTAGTGTAACAGTTTCTAAATTATGTAACACAGTGTTAAATAAATAACGAGATAAAATCCGTATAAATGAGTTTATTTTCAGAATAATATTTCTCTGAATTCAACTGTATCATATTATGTACTGGATTGAAAGTTTTGTAATGAAGGTGAAGTTTTAGCCCCGTTAGGTATATGATAATATTATTATGCTAGCGAACTTTGTTTATCATGAGAACGTTGAATTTTAATAAGTACATTATGGGTAGATAAACGAGATAAGGTATTCCAACGACTTTATAAACAAATGCTACATATAAAATGGAAAGTTTGTAAAAAGAAAAGTAAATATGATGTTAAGGTTAAGTAAAGCACAAATAGTTTTACAAGTTTGTATTATTAAATTTTGCCCACGGATTCGCTCGTGTAAATGTAGATTAGGTTAGGTTAAAAAAAGGCCTTGTATCTCCATGAAATGTACCCTATGTCCTTTTCTGTAATATTGACAACGTAGATGCGAAATTTCATGATGATCGGTCAAGTAGTTAAAGCGTGAAAGGGTAACAAACATATAAATAAACTCACATTCGCATTTATAATATTAGTAATGATAATTCTATTATTCTAAAATAATGATGCGATATAATAATTAATTGTATTTTCTTTATATACCTACGTATTTTTACCGTCTAAAGAACTATATCAATAAAAATAGTATTTTGATAAAGAATTATTTAAAACTAGCCTTTGTCCACGGCTTCGTTCTGGAAAACTACTTTCTTTTTTGAATGACAAATACTATATATTATGTCTTTTTCTGTACCCCTGACAACGTGTATACAAAAGTTCATAATGATCGGTCGAGCAGTTAAGGCGTGAAAGCGTAGCAAACTCACAATCACAGTTATAATATTGAAGTTAGATTTATGATATATGATTTAGTTTTAGTAGTACCTGACATGCTGGCATTCAACCAAGTCAAGAGCCTAAAAGTAGTGAATTGAGTCAAGTATACATTTTACACACTCACGTTTAAATTACTACTTTATAAGGATTTTGTCGCGTTGTTTATCTTAAAACAGTTTTATACATAATTTTGAAACTGTGACACTATTATTATCATATTAAACTTTAATACTCTTTAATACATTGAATGCCATGCTGTTCATAAATGACCCGAATAATACATTTTCTATTATGTCTGCTATATGGCATTGAATGTGTTACATACATACATACATAAATTCACGCCTGTTTCCCAGAGGGGTAGGCAGAGACTACGGATTTCCATTTGCTACGATCCTGACACACTTCTCTGGCTTCATTCACTTTCATAACATTCCTCATACACGCTCGCCGGTTTAAGGTGCTCTTAACCTGGCCTTTATCCAGAACGTCTCCGATCTGATCAGGAAACGTTCGCCTAGGTCTTCCCCTTGCAACTGTTCCATTCACACTAGCCTTATAAACTTTCTTAGTCAGTCTGTTCTCGTCCATTCTTTCTACATGCCCAAACCAACTTAACATACCCTTTTCTATTCTCGTCACTATATCCACTTTTATGCCGCACCTCTCTCTAATCACACTATTCCTTAATGTGTGTGAATGTGTTAAGCAATTTAAATTATTAACGTTATTTATATTTAAACTTACACTTTCCTTGACATTTCAGTTGCTTTTCAGCAGCCATGTACACCAGGAGACAATATTATACTTACGTTTATTTACCAAAAATGAAGGCAGATATCATTAAGGAATTCCATTTCTAGCAAGTGGAGTTCCTGGCATATATTTCATACTTCAATAATTCTCAGAAGATTCTTTATGCATAACCGTTGACCTAGGATACTTACTGGAGAAAAGCCATCATTGCAAACTGATCTCATTCATCATGATTCAGAGAATAGTTATCTCACATTGTACCCTTACTTAACGTCACTACCCACCGTTCTAACTTTAAAAAGTAATTATTTTGGTTTATAGAAGTAACCTTATTTTGCAAGTGATTAACTTACCAAAACAAGGTTTCGAGTACTGCCAGAAGCAATGTCTGCTCTTCAAGGCTAAAAACAATAAAGGCAACTAAAACGACGTTAAAAACGATAAGCTAAAGAGTAAATGAGTGAACTGGTGCAAAAGTGCTTTGTTTTCGCTAATCAGACGCCAACTGACGCCCTAAGCACAAAGACAAAAGATAAAAAGGCGCGCGTATGACAGTCGCTTGTTGTTTCACGGACATCACTCTGTCCAGGAGAACATATGCATTTTTTTGACTTTTGCGTCGTCTTACTGTCGTCGTGGCAATATTTTACAGATAGTTAAAACATCAAACTTAAAGCGTAAGCTCCCTTATATACTCGCTTCGTCAGTGCCACTGCGCCGAGTGTTGTGCATCTGATGGTATCGGATAAACAATAACACGAGAAAAATTGTATTAAGCACAAAATAGTTGTTCCGAGTTTGGGTACCCTATGTGTTCCTTGTAATTATTGAACATTTCTAAAGACACTTGCGACACAGAATTTATTCATATAGCGGCAATAGTGAGTATAAAAAAACAAAAGCTACAAATCCGCCGATTGCTGTCACTATAATTAACAAATTAAGGTAGTCACCAAGCTGCGAATTAGATTCCCATGATGTTATTTATATTTTGCAAGTATTTTTGTGACCAGACCAGATATAGCACAGCAGTTCATTGGATGAATGTCGTGTATATCCTTAACTCTTTTTAGTTTACGTCTGAGTTTAACTTATTCAACATGCAATGCAACGATATAAATAAACAAGAAAAAACGATATAAGTTTGTGTAGTAAGTAAACTACACAGTACATTGTCCGGGACTGTGCCTGCATACAAATCTGTTCTCAGGTTTAGACGGTAGGCAACTGCAAGGCTTATCTACTATTACCTACAGCTTATTGTTTCATGAAACTCACAGTTCGTTACCTCATCCGTAATCCTTCGATAGCTTTGAAGACTAAATCGCTCTGTTAAAGGATTTGTACCGTATATTTTATATGGTATTTTAAAAGCTTGTGAATGTATTTTATATCAGAATGGTACCAAGAAAAGTAGAATTGTATTGAATTGGAGAGAGAACAGCTATGCAGCCGCAAATAGTGCGCTCTTTTTATAGATACATGCATGGTCTCACGCCCTTCTCAATGGGTAAGATAGAGGGCGTATTAAACTCACAGTTGGCCAGGTGTGATATTTTTGAAATTTCTTGATACCGCGCTGCTACTTAAATATTTTGATTCTTATCTTAACTTCACTAAACTCACAAACTTTTGTAAGAAAATTTCAAACACACTTTGCTTGACCAGGACATTAAGCCGAGGCCTCATTCACAGTACTCGCTTTTATAGAGTCCATTTAAAGCGAATTATTGGCTTTCACATATTAAAATTCCTTTCTGCTACTATTTGCTATCAGACAAATTCAATAATGCTTTACGTGACCCAATATCAGCACAAACTTATATAACAGCACCAATGACTCTATCAACTATAATTAAATTAATAAAATTCAACTCATTAATTGCCCAAAGTAGGCGCTCTGGGCAATTTATGAGTTGAATTTTATTTATTTATATAATAGAACATTGACTACCGCTTTTACAGCAGAGCACCAAGGGTTTAAGGCCAAGAAGCGTGCCTAGTTAATGTAAATACTACAAACTCTATTTACTGCCAACAGACACCTTGCTTAAACATAAATACATTAGTCATGATTTATCTAGGATCTACCAATCAGAGAGAATATATATAATAATAATATTTAAGTACTTATTAATTCCAAGTGATTTGTATTCTAAGCCGAAATTGTCAATTAAGTGTATTTTTGAGTATGAGCAAGGCTTTTAAAATTATAGTTAACACAAATATTATACCTACTTATTTTCTCGATTCATAACAATTGTGTTTGAGTCCGAAGTGTAAAAAAACCCATGTTGTGTCGGGAATCTAATACTGTTTACTTTTATGTAAAAAGAGATGGCACACAATTAAAAAGGATATATAAGGCACTAGATTATGCCCGCAGCTTCGCTCGCGTTAATGGAAATTTTGTGAATGAATTTCTATCACGCTGGAAAATTATTTTTTCCGGGTTTAAAGGTACCCATGTCCTTTTAGGGGTAGATCCCTTGACAACGTGCATGGAACATTTCAAAATGATCGGTTGCGTAGTAACAAACTCATATTAACATTTATAATATTAGATAGGATATGCTTGCATAAAAATTTGCAAAGCAAATCTATAAATAAATTGGTCAGAAACTAGAATAAAATATTCAGCATTTACATACAGGTTGACACGGACTTCAGCAAATCTGTTTCCATTATTTATAGCTGATGTTTCAGTAGTTTGATTTAGAGTGCGACACTAGCCGTCATCAATAATTTGGTTTAGACAGAAATTTATTTTTACCACGGCTTATTACGTAACATTATGTTCTGTTTTGTACTATATACATGACTGGGATTTTTCATATCGCTAAAGTGATGAACAGGTATAATAATATAGCTCCTATGATAGTTAAAGATTTCTGCTAACTATTCAGTCTAAAAAGGAGTAATTGTTAAGTGAAATGAACAGAAAGGAGAAGACTAAGGCTAGGCAAAGTTTGCTGTTCAGGTCGGAAAAGGCCAGGTTAATCCCCTTAATACCACGACAAACGTTCATAAGGAATGGTCAGAAAGGGATCAAAACAATAGGAAAACCATAGTCTTTGCCTCACTCCGTTTTATTATAACCGTTTACTGGCGCGGGCTACACGCGCGAGTACATCATACTGGTTAGGTACTTGCGTTTGCTGGCAGCTTGCGTCGGATATTTACATGTTAGGCCCGCAAGGCTTATAATATATAATATATAATTGTACCTTTATGGAATCACAAAGTTTGCTTATATATTTATCCTAGATGATGTATAGAATGCACTTATACAAAAATATAAGTGGTCTTTAGATTAAGTTTAGTTATACTTACGGTGGTTAACAAAGTTATTTTTTCTGCAGGGAGTCATGTAGATTGAAAGCTATTTATAGTACGATTAAAAATATGTTTTATTCGTTATTACAATTTTAATTATTTAGAACCGAATATAATATGCCTTTATAATAATAGAGTTCTTTTAGTGTGTTTTAAAATAAAACTTGTTTTGTTTCATTTATATTGCACACTCAATAGTGCCAAAAATAAATGCCATGTGAAGAGCTTTACTCAAAACAAGGCAACGATATACATCGTAAGTATTAAAATAAATATCAAAGAGATTGCTATAAAAGTGCTATAACCTATAAAAGCCCTCGGAGTTTCTTGTTCTGATAATATACATCCATCCCTAAATCCTTAAAGTCAAGACCGTCTTCCATAGGACTGATGTGTTCCCTCTAATAGGACGTAGAATAGGTAGACTGCGTCATTATGTCATATTACTGTACGTGGTATAAGTTGTTGTGGGAGTGTGTGTCTTTATATTATAAAGAAATAAATAATAATTTATTTCCATTATAGATAAGGCACAATCTATAGAGATTTTTAAAAGATACATACAGACTGGCAAATGATTAACAAAATGAATGAAACCGCTGCCACCCAAACTAGGTAATAACCTGTATTTTGGGAGTCAGTGTTCCTTCGAAGCTTACAATGCACTTATTATTAATTAAAACTAAAATATGTAGCATTGAGAGCATCATTGACAACATCTGGCGTGAAGGTCCGCACTCGACGACGGTTGAAAGGTTAGTGCTGGACATAGCGCGCCCCTCCATTAAGTAGGCTCTGTCGTAGCACGAAGTTAGCCGCGTGTTGACGTCATCGCAATAGTGCTGCCATCTCTTGACTCACGTGCCGCGTTTCGTTTAACAACCGTACCCATGACCGTCTCCATCAAATATATAAAATTAATTTAGTTTTGTTATTAGTATACCACATCTTGAAATGATGCGCAATCATTTTGAAAACATCGAATGATTCGAAAATTGCACGATGCCGTATTTAAATGTTAATCTATGGCCATTTTGATCACTATTACTGATTATTATTCTAATCATAATCAAATATTCAAATCAAAGAACGCAATACGTTGATCCGTTGAAGTCGATTGTGTCACGTGACAATGCATTTTTTAACTCATTATACTAAAATTCGAGATTGCGTCTGTATTTTAACATCATATTATAACATAAAAATTAAAATCGATTCGTGCCTTTGTTAGTATTAATCGATAACATTCGAATTACTTCAATATACGAATTTACTACTTTTTATCAATAATTGCTTATTATTATATTACTGATCACATCATTAATTACTATTAAAATTATACGCGTAAATAAACACCATACCGATTTCGGGAAAAGGAACAGAATAAATTCAATTTCACATCCATCCATCTTTGATCGCTACACGGCTTTTTGAATGTAACTAGTATTTGCCTACGAAACAAAGTTTTGACATCATAGCTCAGCAGCCTTCGCCTTTCTGTTTAATTATAAATAATAAAACTGTTGCAACTTTACCGTTTAAACTTTTTAAGGAAGCTTTAGTGCTACACTTGTAACTTTCAAGAAAGGTGCACAGCGAGGTAACAGATACTCAGCTGTAATCAAAAGTAATTTCTTTTTAATTCCGACGTGGATATTTTAAGTTAAATAACCTAAATATGTTGTTTACACAACAAGTGTGATAGTACAATGATAGCGTAGAGGTGTATGAGATCGCCTTGCCATCGCCACTGCGCCGGGTGTTGTAGATTCGATCGCCACAGGGAGCATTAAGTGTATGCTTGTTTGCCTCATTAGTATTAAGTATTAGAAATAAAATAATATACTACACATAGTATATTATTTTATTTTTAATACATAGTAAATAAATAAATAAAAATAAAAATAAAATTGAAAAATAAATACCTAGTAATGTATGTAATATGTATGTATTACATACATTATCGAGTTTCTTCGTGACTTTGATTGCAAGCCAAGGATAAGAGTTTACACTAAAGGTTGCTAATAGATCTGTAAAAATTCAATTTCAATGTATAAATGTTATGTCAATAACATTTAAAATGTCTGCCTCAGATCTCAATGCAAGATTACAAAAGTCTATTATTATAAAGATTTCTTAGAAATGGATCTCGGCCCAGACTAAACATTAAGGCGTTTAATATTATTATTGTCCTTAATTGCCTACAGTTGCGGTTACTGGTAATCGTAAGTTCAGCGAGGCGTCAAGAGTAAAAGGACCGGATCCTCCCGCTATCAAGGCGGCGAGGTCCGAGCTCCGCCAGGTCCTAGTGGCGAATTGGAAGGAGCGACTTGTGCACCCCTGTGCCGGGCACGCCACGATCGTGGCGGTAAGTCCCGTGTTTGAGGAGTGGCTGGAGAGGCGGCATGGTGCCCTCACCTTCCGGCTGACACAGGTTCTGACTGGCCACGGATGTTTTGGCCGGTTCCTGTGTCGTATACGCCGGCAAGAGACGCCCGGTTGTCACCACTGCGGCGACTGCCGCGACGTTATTGAGGACACGGCGCTGCACACTTTGGCGGTTTGCCCCGCCTGGTCATCGCAGCGCCGTGATTTCAAACCGATCCGACTGCCGCGATCGGTTGCCCTCTCGCTCCCGGCCGTAGTTCAGTCTATGGTCCGGAGTGAGAGGTCGTGGAACGCCGTCGCCTCCTTTTGCGAGGAAGTGATTTCCATCAAGGAGGCGGCGGAGCGGGAGAGGGAGCGTTTAAACCCTCTCCCCAACCGCAGAGCCGGGCGCCGGAGGGCGCGAGATGATCTCTAGCCACCCTGAGGTTTGACCTGGGGGTGGCGGGCTTTGTGGGCCTGCCCGCCATCCGTTCAGCACCAGGTCCGAGAGGCGGCGTGCGTGTTCCCACGCGCGCCTCTGTATCGAGTCCGTCTCCCCTCTAGGTGAGTGCCTTTGGGTAGGTCTCTTCGTGTAGTGGCCTGCCGTTTCATACGGCGGGCCGTAACCTCGGCGGGGTCGCGACCGCATGCGAAAGCGATTCGCGCGGCCCTGTCAATAGTGGTTTTGTCGAGGAACACCGTGGTAGGTTTAGTCGGTATTCCGGGAGGTACATTATTCTTATTCCATCTTTCTTTTACCCTGGCGAGTCTGACATAATCCCTCCACCCGCTCCCGCGGAGGGGTATGCGTGGGTATGCATTCCACCAAGTAAAAAAAAAAGAAAAATAGTCATAGACATACATATATTTATTGCATAAGACTTTTATTAGAATCAACCGTTACCCATTCGGGTATTGCAACTTTACAGTAAACAGTAACTCTAGTAAACATCAAGAAATACTTTAAGACTACACATATTATTTATTATCAAAAAATTCCTTTAGAAGGCATGTCGATGCATCTGTATCGCGTCATATTTACTCGCTATTGGTTGTTAATGACGCGATACTTGCGTTGACTAATGAGATGACGGCTGCGTGCAGGGTGGGGCGCGGCTACCGATTTTAATGTGCGGTGTAAATTTTTTTTTTAACATTTCGCTAACGAACTTGAAGCTTATAATCTGTTACTGTTATAATATACCTCTTTATTCAAATTAAACGTGAACAAGGCATTAAAAATAAGCCACTTCTTAATAAACTTAAGGTATTTTAAATATATTGCCATTTAATTGTTTTATGTATACAGGGATATGATTAAACACACGTATAGCAGTAATATATGCGCTTTTATAATAAATATAATTATAATAATATACTACTCAAAACAAAATAAGGGCCACTAGTTTATTTACATATAAGTGCACTTTAGTAAACTGAAAGTAACTGATATGTAGCATTATATTGATATTACGAACTCTTTGGTGTTTGATCTCTTTTATGCTGGTGTTCGTGTTCCTAATTTGAAAAGTATAGGCCATCATTTCAAGAAAAAAAAAATTGGATGTTATTCTTATGTTTTTCTTCGATTGTCTTCTTAACTTGTTTCGGTTATTTTAGGGAAAATGTTTTACTTTTTCAATTTTAATTGATTCATTATCATCTTGCGTTAATCATGCCACCAGTACGAAGGCACATGGATACAATAACAGCAACCAGAGCCATAACTATGATTCAAGAAAGACGTTCTCAGCGTTACGTGGGTTTGCAGTTGGGTTTTTCTCGTAGAGCTGTCCAAAATATATGGAATCGCTTCCAAGAGACCGGCAGTGTTGCCAGGAGTGGCAGTGGAGGGAGGAATGCCCGTGCACACACAGCTCGATCGACCCAAACTGTCCTAGAAGGGTCTCATATTGAGGTATTACCATGACCAGCTAACAGTCCGGATTTAAATCCAATCGAGCATTTGTGGGACCAATTGAAACGAAGGGTTAGAGAGAATGAGCAAGGGGTCTACAACCAACAGCAGCTCATTGACGCTTTAAAACGTGCCTGGGCGTGGATTCCAGATGAAAACGTGAGTAATTTAATCCATACGAGGCTTCAGGAGTGTATTGCTAAGAGAGGTGGACATACCCGTTACTAAAAAGAAGAAATAAAAGTGACAAGAAAAGTATTTTGTCTTTTTCCGGTGATTTCTTTTGTTCATGTTTTCCATTCAAAATGGCCAATTTCATTATGAACTTAAAAAAAACAATTCATGATCATTATTTTAAACAATTGTTAGCCTATAATATTATAACCAATAATATTATTTTGTAGTTACATAAGTTAAACAATTTAATGTCTTTATTGTTTTCATGGTACAGCAAAAAATCTTAGTGGCCCTTATTTTGTTTTGAGTAGTATAATAATATTGTTTATTTCTCTCAAAAATGTAAGTACATTGATATGTTACAATAATAGGTACAGCATGAACTAAAACCTTAGTGAGAGCTGGAGTTTGTACGAAACCTGTGTGACAAATCTCCAGGCTCTCTCCTTCAGTAATATAAAAATATGCAGCTAGAAATTGTAGATCGTGTTAGAAACAATATGTACTTCAAAGATACAAGAAAAGGCAATCGATAAAGTAAATTAGCAAAAAGTGCGGGGATGAGAGTGTATATTTAAGGTGTGTGTGTGTGTGTGTGTGTGTGTGTGTGTGTGTGTGTGTGTGTGTGTGTGTGTGTATGTGACCGTGTGTGTGTATGTGTGCGTGGAGTGTAAGCGTGTGTGTGTGTGTGTGTGTGTGTGTGTAAGTGCGCGTGTAAATTATTTTAAAGTGCAAATAATATTTTCAGTTTCGTCATAACCTAAGTTATTTAACCAGTTGATAACTGTGTTTTTTACATTCAATTTTAGTCATGGGATACACCTTTAAAATTTTGTTAACCCTATTGTACATAGCTACCAAGGTAGTAACAACATCGTTGAGCTAGACTTGTTTTGACCGATATCGAGGGACATACATAATGTTTTCGGCGTACGGAATGAAATTTGGAAGGGTCATAAGAAGTCTGTGAGATAACATTGAGAATAAATATTTTGCGAACAAAGAGAACATTACAGATTTTATAAAGATCAGTTGTAGGAAATCGGTATAGAAGCCTCCAACCAACTTTTAGTACCGCTCTTTGGGCGCGTTCTAATTTTAGGAGATGTGTTTTATGTGTTCCACCCCAGGCGACAATACAGTATTGCGTGAGAGATTGGCATAGTACAAGATAGGTGGTTCTAAGGATTAGTGCATCAACAAAATGTCCGAGAGCTTTGAAGACAAAGATTAGCTTTCGCAATCAGAAGCGCATCGTCAATCTGTATCCCCAAATATTTAACAGATTTGGTTTGGGACAAATTGGGGCAATTACATAAAGGTTGAGACAGGGTATTACTTGAGTGAGTGGTGAGAGAATAGGATAAGGAAGTGAGCTTATCCGGTGTCGTTAACGAGAAGGTGATATAATTTGTTTTACCAACATTTAGGTCGAGGTGATTTCTAGCCAACCAGTAAGTCACCGCATCGAGACTGGATTGAGCTTTCCCATTGTTTATAATAGGAAGGTAAGTAAGCAAGTAAGCTATCCGAATTGTGTTTATCTAAAAGAAAATTAAATAAACTCTCAATAAATGAAACCAATTATTCATAGAAAACTAGTGCTTAATAATTAAGGAATCATCTATTTTTATTTATTGAATATAAGTTATTTCAATTGATGACGTTATTTATCATTCTGTATTATTGTTATGAAACTTTTTTGTTTTTTATGTTTTGAATTCTTTTTACGCATACCTCTCCGCGGGGCGTTGGTTTAAGCGCTCCTTCTCCCGCTCCACCGCCTCCTTGATAGAAATTACTTCCTCACAAAAGGAGGCGACGGCGTTCCATGATCTCTCACTCCGAAACATAGACTGGACCACGACCGGGAGTGAGAGAGCAGCCAGTCTGGCTGCCGCGATCAACTCACGGCGCTGCGATGCCCAGGCGGGGCATTCCGCCAAAGTGTGCAGCGCCGTGTCCACAACAACATCGCGGCAGTCACCGCAGTGATGACATCCGGGCGTCTCCTGCCGGCCTATGTGACACAAGAACTGGCCAAAACAACCATGGCCAGTCATTACCTGTGTCAGCCGGAAGGTGAGCGTGCCATGCCGCCTTTCCAGCCACTCTTCAAAAACGGGACTTACCGCCACGATCGTTGCGTGCCTGATTATTATGATCCTATTTTAACCACAAAGTACCCATATTTTTATTATTATCATTTCTACCTTATGAAATATACACTTATTAATATGAATTATGTTGGCAACCCGAAGTAAAGCTACTTTTACTGGCCACACCGAGTGAAGCTACAAAAATTGTACAGACGAAAATGAAATAAAACGGAGGGCACTTTTTGCTCGGGCCGTCATCAAGTGTGCTTGCTTCTAAATTTAAATTGAATAATTGATATAGTAATAAGGAATTGTAAATCAGCACTTAATTTAATATAGAAAGTAATATAATTGATCGTGTCTAAGACTTGGCTGTTTTACTCCCCTCAGTTCGAATAAAGTTTACATCAGAAGTGGGATTAGTATCGCGCGCCCTGTATATCATAAATTATGGGTAGAAAACGCAAAAGTAAGCATGGCACAAAGCGCGCTCGTTCTTCAAGTAGCAGCGATTCAAGCTCTTGCAGTAGCAGTAGCAACGACAGCTCGAGAACACCACCGCTGGTACGGCGCAGAAGGTCGAAGGTATCTAAAACTAAAGATACCGAAACCGTGAGTACAGTTTTGCATAATATGATACCGGAATTCGACCCGTTGAACGATAACGTGACCTCTTGGTTAAACGTGATAGAATCATATGCTTCAACATTTTCTTGGAAGGATAGCGTGATACGTTATCAAGCTCTTAATAAGCTCAAAGGCTCTGCTAAGATATGGTACGAGTCTTTACTGCGTAATGATCACACGTGGACAACATGGTTATGGAAAGACTGGCAAAAAAGGCTTGCCATGACTTTTAGAGTAAAGAGAAATATGTTCGAACTACTCAGGGAGATTATCGATAGGAAACCGGTCGAGAATCAATCCTTGTATGATTTCTTTTTTGAGCAGAAATCAAAGATTGATAGGCTGTGTTTAAACTTCACTGAGAATGATACTATCTCAATAATACTAGGCAATATCGGTGACAGTAATATTACAGCTTCTGTTGAAGCTAGTAACTTCAAGTCGTGTGATAGTCTAGCTGGATTTTTACATAGTCGTATTTATAAAGCAAAGGTCAATTCACAAACGAACAACCATAGCCACAATCGTGACAAAATTAAGACTTCAACACAAGGTCACAATAGTGTCGGTCAAACAGCGACGGTAAATGCGTCTACAGGGTCAACGGTGACCAACCAGACGAATACAAGCCAACGTAAACCGTTAGAATGCTATAATTGTGGAGGTAATCATAAACGATATCAGTGTACGGTGAAATGTGAATTTTGTGGTAAAAAGGGTCACACGGAAACTATATGCTATCAAAAAAAGAATTCGAAAGGTGATAACCCTAAGCTCGAACCTGTAGGCAGCCAAGAAACAAAATATGTGCAACTTTCAAACGCTAGAGATAAGTTTTGTAAAAAGATATGTATTAACGGATTTTCTTGTGAAGCATTCATAGATACCGGTAGTAGCTGTTCGATAATGACGTCTAATTTGGCAGATCAATTAAAACTACAAAAACATTCTTTGAATGCTCCAATGACATTACAGGGATTTTCAAAAGATAATTTAAAAATCGTTTCTGAAATAGTGAGGGTAGGAATTACATTAGATTCCGTTATACTAGATAATATTGAATTCTACCTACTTAATGAATTATCTGGCTGTAACATATTAATTGGGCGTAACGTTACAGAACGTTCGGATTTAATGTATCTGCGTATTGGAGACACTCTAAGGTTTCAGCAGGTAGCTAATAATAACCAGTTTTGCAATATAGTTCGTGATCTGTGTTTAGAGATTGATACAGATTCTCATAATGACAAACTAATCTTTTTGTTCAACAAATATCAGCAATGTATCGCTGCAAATATAAATCAATTAGGAAAAGTTGAAGGACACGAAATGGTAATTAGTTTACGTGACAGTAAACCAGTGCAATGTAGGCCGTATAGGACATCGCACGTGGATAGGCAAATTGTGAGAAATATGGTAGATGAGCTGTTACATAATCATATAGTCCGCGAAAGTAAATCAGAATACGCGAGTCCAGCTCTACTTGTAAATAAAAAGAACGGTGAGAAACGATTGTGTATAGACTATCGTGCATTGAATAAGATAACAATTAAAGACAAATATCCAATGCCACGCATCGAAGATCTGATAGATAGACTTCATGGCTGTAAAGTGTTCACAAGCTTAGACTTAAAAAGTGGGTACTACCAAATAAAAATGGCCGAAGAGTCGATCCATAAAACCGCTTTTATTACTGAGGACGGTCATTATGAATTTTTACGTCTACCGTTTGGTTTAGTTAATGCTCCGTCATGTTTCCAACAAATGATGGACAAGGTTGTTGGAAACTTGCGATTTGGCCAAGTTATACTGTATCTTGATGACGTAATGTTGATTAGCAAAACAGCCGAAGAAAACCTTGATCTTCTCGAGAAGATATTGCAAATTTTTAAAGAAAATGGCCTTACACTTAACCTAAAAAAATGCCATTTCTTGAAATCTGAAATAGAGTTTTTGGGATATAGGGTTAATGCCGAGGGACTAAAACCCAGTGAAAGTAAAGTCAAAGCCGTTAAAGAATTTCCGATTCCTAAAACGATTCACCAGGTACGCCAGTTCCTCGGCCTTATCAGCTATTTTCGAAAATTTATTAAGAACTGTGCTATGTTGTCTAATCCTCTTTCTAAACTACTTAAAAAGAACAGCCCTTGGCACTGGGGTTCCGAACAGGACCAGGCTTTCATAATTTTAAAGGAAGCTTTAAGTTCAAACGATGTTTTGACAATATTTGACCCCGCTAAAGAAAATATATTATATACTGATGCAAGTAGAGAGGGAATCGCTGGTATTTTAATGCAGGTAACAGATAACGGTGAAAAACCTATTCATTACTATAGTCGCCAAACTACTGAAGACGAAAAAAAATATCACTCGTTCGAACTCGAGTTACTAGCTATCGTTCGTTCCTTGGTCAAATTTAGGCATTATCTTTTAGGAAGTAGCTTTCGCATAGTAACAGACTGTAGCGCAGTACGCCACGCACTAACCAAAAAGGATATTATCCCTCGAATCTCACGGTGGGTGTTGTCCACACAAGAGTTCTCTTTCGAAATAATTCACCGAGAGGGTTCTCGTATGCAGCACGTGGACGCTCTGAGTAGAAATCCGTTAAGCTCTGGTGGAAAATCAGAATCTGAAATTATTATGTCTATAACTGAAGCTGATTGGTTGCTCTCTGTTCAGCTTCAAGATCCGAAACTAGTAGAGATCAGGCAAGTTTTAGAGTCAGGCGAGATAGATAAGAATAAGGACATATTCAATAAATATGAACTACTCGGTAATAAGGTATATAGACGTACAGACCAAGGCCGCCGCTGGGTGGTTCCCAGGAGCTGTATATGGCAAATAATCAAATGCAATCATGATGATCTCGGTCATTTCTCAGTAGATAAGACGGTTGAAAGAATTTCTAATCGATATTGGTTTTCTCGTATGCGACATATAGTAAAGAAGTATATAAAAAACTGTTTAAATTGCGTCTATTATAAAAACAAAGGTGGTCCAAAGGAAGGCGAGCTCTATCCACTGCCTAAGTACGCACAACCGTTCCATACAATTCATTTGGATCACCTAGGTCCTTTTCTCGAAAGTCAAAGCGGGAATAAGTATGTTCTGGTCATCGTAGATGCATTCACCAAATTTGTATTTATCTCACCGGTCCCTAATACGGATAGTGGAAATGTAATTAATGAACTTGAAAGTATAGCAAAGATATTCGGCAACCCTCGTAGAGTAATCACGGATGCCGGTTCAGCTTTTACTTCTAAAAGTTTCAAAGTATTCTGTAATAATAAAAACATTCGGCTACATACTGTGGCCACAGGTATGCCACGTTCTAATGGTCAAGCAGAGAGATTTAACAAAACTATTTTGGAGGCCCTAAAATCTATGGGGGCAGATTTGGATGAGAATAGTTGGGATAAGTGTATAACACCGTTACAGCAGGCCATTAATAGCACATATAATAAAACAATTAAAGCAGTTCCGTGTGAGGTTATGTTCGGATATAGATTACGTACCGATAGCGACAGCTTAGGGCCTGAGCTTGAACATGATGAGCATTTGCCGGACGTTACAAAGTTACGGAAAGATGCGGTTGATAATATAAAAAAGAGCGCAATCTATAACAAAGAAAGATTTGATCGAGTTCGGACAAAAGCTCAACTTTATGATAAAGGAGATTTAGTCCTGATCAAAATACATTCTCAAACAAATGATGGTCGAAGCAAAAAGTTACTACCTACTTTTAAAGGCCCATTCCAAATAACAAAATGCCTTGGGAAAGATAGGTATGAAGTAAAAGATATGCGAGGGAGTGAGAGAAGCAGCCGTCCCTATAATGGCGTGGCGGCCGCGGACAACATGAAACCGTGGATTCAGATTGATAACTGGGCACTGATTGACAAATAGTCAACAGAAACAAAAGGCGTGTTGGCAAGGTAATAAAATATTAGAAATTGCTTATTTATAATAACAATTATTCAACCTAACACGTAAAAGTAATGTTTCCCTGGTAATTTTATTTCTTTATTCAATTGTGGCTGGATTAAACATCGCTTGCCAGAATAGGGGTGGTGAGCTGAAGCAGTTCCTGCCTAAGGCTAAAGGAGTGAACTGTACCAGGCATCACCTCGGATTAAGGAAGTGAGTTTAAGACTGGACAGAGATTTTCTAAGCCTAAAGAAAACAACTCTGTCAGAGATAGTTCAACCCAATTGAAAATGACCAATTTAGTGTATGGAAGGGATTCCTGGTTGCGGAGTATGGAATGAAGTTGATAAAGCTTTGCAGCCAGAGTTTACTTCATAAGTCATGATAGGCCGAGTCAATGTGTTTTAGAATTGTCAAAAAAATTAAGACGGACTATGTTTTCAGGCAAAATTGCAAACAGAAGGAGACGTGCCTGAGGACATGCACAGACGCAGGACGGCCGTGTTGGCAACCCGAAGTAAAGCTACTTTTACTGGCCACACCGAGTGAAGCTACAAAAATTGTACAGACGAAAATGAAATAAAACGGAGGGCACTTTTTGCTCGGGCCGTCATCAAGTGTGCTTGCTTCTAAATTTAAATTGAATAATTGATATAGTAATAAGGAATTGTAAATCAGCACTTAATTTAATATAGAAAGTAATATAATTGATCGTGTCTAAGACTTGGCTGTTTTACTCCCCTCAGTTCGAATAAAGTTTACAATTAACATTTACATTTACGTGGTTCCATATTTAGCAAAGTAAGGTGGTAGAACCAATGAGAAGAACTGGCAAGTAACTTACGGATAACCCTCCTTAACACTGTTATTTGCGTTTATTGTCAGATTTACCGTCGCGTCTGTTGTAAGCTGATGGTTTTCTACCTTTATATTTGTATGAAACTAAATCGAAGAAAAATACATAGCTTTGCATGTTGTACCGGAAAATAATAAAGAAATTTCTTCATAATGTCAAAAATGTACTATAAAATATAGACCGTGCAATTCCTGTCATTAAGACTGCTATGAGCCGTCATCAAGTTAATGCTTCGCGTCGTTTGCTTTACGAGCACATTAGTCAATATTACTAATGAGGTCGATTTAGCCTTTGTGCAAAGCACGCGACATAGTAAGACCTCTTAAAGTCGTAGCCGACTTATACTTATACAACTCGAACACCGCTCTCGCACAGTTAAGCCAAACGGAGAGGCCACTACCCGCTGTCCACGCACCGATGGCTAGCAGGCAACCAGCTGTCCACGCGCTTACCGCTAGCAGTCGACTACACTGTCTACGCGCCGACCGCATGCGTTTTTCGTGACAGACACAATCTGTGATTAGTCTTCAATGAAATAACTCGTATTTTTTTGCTATGTCTCGATTCACAATGCGCAATCTGGCGATCATTGCTATTGTACTTGAGGATTAAGAGAATAGCTCGGGAAACAACAAAAGATGAAGATTTCGGGTGCATAAAATGCTTAAGGCAAGAAATGCAGAAGGAGAATTCTGCAAGATCAAGAGGCATTTACTGGACTACGAAGAAAAATTCTTCATGTATTTCCATATGGATCGGTACTTAATTGACTATATATTATTGTTTATGACTGACAATCTAGCAACGTGCTTCAAGCGAGCAGTCTGCGTGCATACAACGCGTGGGCCACCTGCTTGAAGCGCGCGGTAAGCGTGGCTTCAACTATCGAGTGGTACGATGACGGTAAGCTCGCTTACAGCGAGCTATTTGCTAATTTGTGATATCAATGTAAATTATGTCTAAAGAGGACGCCCTAAAGCTCAAATTTCTATTAACATTATTTTGCCGTCTGAGAGCGGTGTTGTATAAGTCGGCTGCGACCTTTAGACTGAAACAGCTTTGGCACTGATTTTTGTAGAATATTTGTTATAGGCAGTGAAATAGAGACAGTATTGCAGTTTATCTGTATCGTTTATATGCTTACTTATAAAGATACACTTATTAATAAATTAAATTGTAGCTATAAATATTCATGTTAAAATCAAAGTGTTAAGAGCGAAAAGACAAAGATTACGGATTGCCACATGCTACAAGCCTAGAATATCTTTTTTGTTGCATTTATTCTCAGTTCATTTATAAACGCACGTCGTCGGCTTAGTATTAATAAAAGTATATTTTGATTGTAAAATGGCGAAATTTAGATGTGGGGCGCCAGCTATGTTGGCAGGACAAAAGTCTCAACCTCTATAACATGGCGCTTATTCCTTCTGCCATCAACAGGACACAGTGAGATATTCTGCTGTTATTTGCTTGACAGAAACCTAATCATGGTTTGACCGTCTCAGGATTCCAATCCGAGACCTTAGGCATGCAGCACACAGTAGTCGCATTAACTACCGATGCCCTACCGAGACAGTTATTCGTGGCGTCAATGAATATACATATTGTAACTAAAACTAAGACGCACGTGCTAAGTTAGACTCAGCAAGCAGCAATCTCAGTAAAAGCCGTTGCTGCATGAAGCTATCGTACGTTCATCGTTTGTTTAACGTCGTACTTACCAGTCTTAAAGAAATTGTACCCTTTGCTTTGTAGTACACTCTGCAATACCGCCTTAAGGTGAACTTCCGTCCCTCACGTCAGGCACAGTGCCTCTCTGAGAAATGCAACGTCACTGACGCTTGACACGGCGACAGCTCGGAAGTTCACCTGTGGTAGTGTGTGAATGCTTTTACTGAACAAAAGTAGTAAAGTGTAAATACTGCCACATATACATAGGTACGTTTAGGTACTAGCAACAGAAAAATACATGTATTTATGTAATGGTAGTGAATGCGATTATTGTGCACGAGAGTTTCAATAACTGGTAATTCACGAGCGAAAACTTTTAAAATCTACCTTTTGCTTACGGATTCGCTCACTTGGTTTTCGTCAGGTGCCACAGTACTTTTGTAAAAATAAAATATATCGTACGTCCGGTGAAAACATTTTTAAAATCGGTTAACTAGTTTTTGTGTTAAATCATTAGAAACAAACAAAACATCAAATCTTTCCTCTTTATAATATTAGTAAAAATAATCTGTTAGGAAGTTCTCAGTTGACAATAAGCTTGCTCTCTACTACGAGGGTCGTAAAACCAGAGCTGGTGCAATATGAGTGTTAACAGCTACAGTTTTTCCTTCGAATAGGCGTGAGACTATGTATCTTATAAATCAATATTATAGTTTGAGATGAACCACGATACGGTTTGAACTCGTCTACGAATCATTATTTTATAGGAAGCCATAATAAAAGTAGTAAATCTCTTACTGAAGTTACCCGTTTACCGTACCCACCTCTTTAATTTTTCTTTCTTAAATAATATATTTAATTCATTTACCCTACGATTGGCAGCATGCGGATGATACTTCAGTTATTATAAGGGATTACGGTAACAGTCTAACATTAGAGACCCTCTAATATTGATTGCTACTTTTAATATAAGAGCATTAATACGAGTTATTAAACTACTGAGTCGCAGCGGTAGCCAGTCGCAATAGATTAGTTTAGAATTTCATGGCTGTTCAAAATAACAGATTACCACTTGTAAACGGAATGAGCTGGTAGATAAACTTACCTTAAGTAATTCGTTTAGAATAGAAAATATGTTTATATATTCAAACTTCTTATGTTAAAGGATATAAGGATAGTTGTATCCCAGGTATAATGCACCATCGGCAGTCACTATGATTTCCAGTATTGCTCTGCGAGCCTTCCGTTTTAACATTGGTTAACCATGAATTTACGCTGTCACCACTTTTTCACTGACTCTTCATTGCAGTATGATACTAACAAATGCTCATACGCAATAGATTCATCGTTATTGTTTACCAAAATGTTGTGTAAATTAATATGGCGTGCAGGGAATCTATCTTAAGCGTATAAGGGAGATAGATAGACATAACTCTGCATTAAATGTTGCAGCTTAATCTAGTAATAATAAGGTTTATTATAAATGTAGCTGCTATGCTTTCAAGCGTTATCGGGTCTGTACGTGTCTGCGCAAACGAAGATTAACGACGCGCCAAAATGTATTTGTAGAGGAGTTATACTTAAAATGTGATCTAAGCTATGCAGATATTAAGTACATATTTATTAGATGTAAAGTTATGATTTATATTTTAAAGACTTTTACACCGACTTAATTTTCTTGACCCATTGAGTCGCAGTGGCACACCGATGGCCATATACAATAGATTATTAATTGCATCTGGTATTTTAAGACTTCATAGACTACAATCAGTATTTTTGTGTCAGTCAAATCAAATCAATGTAGTGCTATGGTGACGTAATGAATGCGACTGCTGTCACACACTTAGACATTTTCAGCAGAAGCATGGAGTCTAGATCTATGCGCGGTAGACGGTAATAGGACCGGACCGTCCTCTATTACGTAGGACCTAAAATACAGTTGATGAAATGTGGGTGTAATACACATAAAAAACTTATTTTTCGGGACTTCTTCGTCTTCTCAGACGAAAGACGTCCAGTGCTGGACGTAGCTCTCCTCTAAGGTTTGCCAAACAGACCGATCTTGGACTACCCGCATCCAACCGCTTCCCGCGGTTTCCTTACTAGGTGTTCGGCCTACCTCTGATGCGTGTTCCGTTGCGTGGCCGCCACTCCACTACTCTAAGTAATAATATGTGTATATATAATACTATAAAGTCTTAGTGACACTATTTCTACATCAAAGATGTTTTAGAAAATAAATAGGTATTTTACTTTTTAAATCTGCACCCGAAGTAATGGTTTCAGATTTGATGTTTGTGAGTATTAATTTTTCTAGTATGACGCAAAAACGACAGATCGTTTTTTCTTCTAATTTTATAGCGTTTTAGAACCAAGTAAAAAAGACAAAACATTTAAAAATATTATTTCTACAATTATGTTTAAATTCACAGAACAATTTGAAAATATTTTAAAAGTACAAAAAGAATTCTGTTTATCTCAACCAATCAAGCAAATGAAAGCAAAAGGTAAACTACCATTAACGTAATTTAAAAAGGTCGCAGCACTCAATTCGTTTTTCTGTTCACAAATTAGGTGTTTCGAAAGTTGAAAACTCATTTACTTAGTTCTATATTATATAGTCCCGAAAAGGTACCTACAGAAAACGATGTGTATTTAAAAGAAGATTTTAGGATCAATGTATATAAGTTTATTCCTTCAGAATGTACAAGCAGTATTGTTAGGTGGCTTTGTATAAGCAATGAGAGATTAATAATAATAATAATATAATAATAATATTCTAACACATACACACAACACCATCTAGCCCAAACTAAGCAGAGCTTATATTATGGGTACTAGACAATGGATAAACATACATATATACTTTTTTTTTTGTAAATACATACATATTATACATAGAAACACCCAGCCCAAGACAAACATCCATGTTCATGCACACAAATATTTGTCTTGTGCGAGAATCGAACCCGCGACCTCAGGCGTGGCAGTCGGTTACACTAACCACTACGCCATCGAGGCCGACAAGATTATCGATTAAAATCGAATTATTCGAATTTTTAAGCAAATTTAAATATCTTATCTATATTTTTGAATTGATATTTATTGTTTATCTGTTTATTAATACGTACCTATTAGGTCATACGATAGTAAAAATTCGGTTACAATTGTAATTAAATCAAAATTTTGAAATATTCTATTTTGATTAGAATTATTCAGTGACAAGAAATCGATCAACATTCAATTTAAGAATATTCGAATTTCCTTTTTATAGTAATTGAACATTGCTACTACGTACCTTTATCTATTTATGCTACAAGAACTTAAAAATCTGAGGATAGATTTGGATAGTTAGTTAGCTCATTTATGTTATAATGATTATGATGATCGAACTTTTTAGTGTACAATTTTAGGGCACTCTACCCAAAGTACCAATACGCCATCTGTTTGTTTTAACTTTAAAGAGATCTAGCTTTTGAATCGTTTACGCAATCTCCAAAAAATCATAGACTATGTGTTATTGTGACGGATATTCAAACTAATAGTAAAAACAATAATATTATATATAATAACGTAACAGTAATAATACGGGTAATAGGTATTAACGCAACTAAGCATAATGTTTACGTTCGACTAGGTTACAGCGGAAATAAAAATATTCTTTGAATAAATAATGGCTGTTTCTTCGTTCGAAGAATTCTATTATTTTTATATTTGTTAAAATCGATACAACTATTAATTCTTTTTAAATACATTTTACGCAGAAAATTTCCATATCCCGTTTCCCGTCCCATCCAAAAGAGTTTTAGGCAGATGTCTCACACTTAGATTTTCCATCTATTTAAAGTTACACTTAATACGAGATGTATGACCACTGAGGGTATCAGACAACCCACAACAGACTTAGATGAGAAACGGACCGTAACACAAGCTTATATTAATAACTCTACGTTAACAAGAGGCAATGAATTCTGTTCGACACTGATAGGCAAATACAGCGTGCTATTTAATCCTATAAACGATTGTATTATAGAGTAGATTTCAAAAATTATGTTCATTTAAATAATTATATATAATGTAACTATATAATAACTATATTATGATGACTGACCAGACTACACCATACAGATGGAAAACAAGTGATTGAATCGGCACCTTATATACTAGTTTAGACATAACACGAGCCAACGTACAAATAAATTTGCATATTCAAATTACACACATGCGCATATGGACTATGCAAAATTGGTTGGTGGGGCGAAAATTTGAAAAACATTCATGCGGGAGAGATGGAGAGAGATACGATCACAGTATAATACTCCCATCGGTCGAGATTGTATCGTGTCGTGTCGCGAGATTCATAATTTATGAACTGGCAATACCTAGGGGTACCATGTGATATGTGATTTAAAGATTAAAATGTACTAGATGTGGTAATGGTAAACAGAGGTTGTGTACCGCAACTCCTACCACATATTAAGCACGTAGCGTTATAACTTGAAAGGATTTTTGACACCTTCATAAATATTACTAGTGACGAGTAAATAGCATAGCATTAGAATCTTTCGAGAAATTCGAATGCATTTATATAATATGAATCGATTATTCGAATGATTTTATTGTAGAGAGATTATATTTTATTGTTAACATATTTAGGCGTAGCGGCACATCAGTGGCTAGTCACTATAGGTTTTTAATTATGGCCGGTATATTATACTAGTACAGTATTTTTTTATTATTTAGTATATTTTAAGACTCGACAGGATTTAAATATGTAACAGATTCCATATTAGAAATATTGATCTTAGCAAACATGTGCACTAAAAATACAGTGTAGTTAGAAAACGTATGCTAACGCGATCACCCACGACTAAATAAAAAGCATGTCAATATGTCATCAGACCAAGCAGTTATCGAATATTTTATCATTATTTCAATAATGATTACTAACAAAACAATTTTTATATCTGGATGCGGGTCACACAATTGTCGAAACAATGTTTTCACTGATAATCGCGCTACGGTAGCCGGTTTATACAACTATCGTTTAGTTCGGCTATATTTACCAGGCAATTTTCTTTTAGGCCACGAAAGACTCGCCGCATTATTACAAATGACTTAACCCCTTATATGCAAGCGTATCAAAGGGATAAGATATTTTTCTACTGCATCTGGGATTCTGGTCGACGAGAATTAAACTTAACTGATGAAATTGATTGCACTGATAAAGTAGTGTTTTAAGTGGTCACCTCGCCACTGCCGCCGCACTGAGTGCTGTGGGTTTGACTCCCACACAGGACAAAAAATTGTGTGATCGATAGATGGTTGTACCGAGTCTGGGTGTTCTTTATGTCTTTGTTTGAATGTTGTGAAATCCTCTGCGCCACAGTAATAATTCGTAGTGCGGGAGTTGTTATTTTAAATAAAAAGAAAACGAAATGTAGAATTAGTGCCTTGGCTTTAGATGCAATGACATTATGCTAAAGCATATTATTGGAACATTTAAAAAAAATCCAAAACTTATGATAAATCTAAAGAATTTGAATATATTAACATAACGCAAGATTATAATAAAGTTTGATGTAGCGACATTAATAAAAATAAACACAACAGAAAGCGATAGCCGAACAAAAGCAGTTCTGAGGCTGTTTAACTATAAGAAGAAGACAAAGAAGTTTTCTCACAGAGCGCAGTTTTGACTTTAATAACTTTAAAAACAAATTTTATATGAAGGCTTTAATAACAGAAGCTATGATGATGAGAATGATCTAAGTTTAAATAATTATTGATTAGGTCCTAAAGTACCTTATTTGATTTTAGCGCTGTTTGTTTATCTGTTTATAGACAAACTTTTATTTTACTTACAGTTCTCGAAAAGCACTCTTAATTCCAATAAAACCATAGCCTTATAAAGGACAAACGCCGTAAGGGCAAAATATGCCAAATGCATACTTTTAACACAGCACATTCGCAAAAGTTCTTCTGCTTTCTTGGCCCTTTTCTATATAACAAACTTAATAGCCCCCTAATATATACCCACTGCTAAAATCAAACTGTAAAAACATACATTCCAACCTATCTTACACACACACACACACACACACACACACACACACACACACAAACAAACACACACACACACACACACACGCACACACACCCACGCACACACATACACACACAGACTCACACTCTGGGATACTTAGTTAAGTCATTTATTTATAATTTTACTATTTTTATTTTTTTGTTTTTATTTTCTTCTGTTCATATTTTTGTATAAAGGGGCAACCTACAGAGCCACTGAATTTTGTAAAACCGTCTTGTAGTAAATATGTCATAAAATTAACAGTGGGGCGCCTGGTGACTTGTAATACAGGTTTTTCATAAACCTACTTCAGGCACCAGTCTCTTACAAGTTAGTTTACAATGTGCTATTTACACTGTTGTCTTCTTTACTTGAGTCTTGAAACTATTGTGAAGACAGAATAAATTATTTTATTATTATTATTATTATGTTAAATTGTAAATAATTGTAAAATTTAATGTTCATCCAAGTGCCAAACCTTTGAGTCTGTCAAACATCAATCGGGTATGGTAGCATTGTGGATTACGACGAATTTCTTCTCATAGTGAGAATAGAGCCGTGTCCAATAGTTAAACAGTTTTGAAACGGGTCTAAAAATATAAAAATGATGTGTTGTTACACGATGCTTTTTGCAATTTCACTATGGACTCATTAACTTTGTCAGTTTTATCTCTTGGTGTACGTAATTTTAGATCGCGTGACTATGATTATTACCGAAGCAATTTCATACTTGCTACCATGCATATTGATAATTTGTGTAGTAGTCCTACATAGAAAATACATCATCAGCAAAGAATAAGTAAAACATGAATTTATATGCAAAATTTGCGACTTCAATAAATATATGTATATTAGCAATCATAAAACGTAAAACCCATTAAAGTGAAAATTAATCATGCACTATTGCAATCCACTTCATAGACGATAAAATTTCGAAAATCCAAATAATAAAGAAATTCAACGGCACATAAAATTTTCGTATACCAAATATAAGTTAGCGTCACATCATTTTTCATAACCCTTTGTATATCCAGAACTATTCGAAAAGGCACATTTTTATATTATGAAGCTTTTGTATTTTCGCTACGTTGATAGGACAATGCGGGTGTTACGTCATCAGTAGATTTATCCAATGAAATATATTAATAACGAGTGACAGGGTGCAATATGTACGGCAACTTTGATAAATTATGAAAACCTGTAGGTATGCGGTTTCTGGATAAGAATACACCCACCCTGTTTATTCCCATGGGTTCATAAGAGGATATTTCGGTAGCGAGGGGTGTAACGAATATCTGTATACTTATCAACTTTCTGCAGTCATCAATCTGAGTGTCAAGATTTATGAGTAGACCATTTTATCTTATCGCTGAGGTTTGTATCCATGATTTTATTATTATCGTAACGGCTCTTTATATCCAGTACTAACTTGTGTTAGTCTAGAAACCGTACATTTAAAAAGGATAAATTTAATAGTATATGTAATGACAGTTTCTAGACTAGTGAACGCACTGGCCTATAAAATATCTATGTAAAAAGGCAAGTTGATCCATTGCTCGTTTTCTGCGCGATAGAAAAACAGGCCAATAGCAAACTTTCCCATATGCAATATTAGATAAAGTTTTCCGATGACTTTTCCTCACTTTTTGTCACATCGACACAGCTCGTAAACACTACTATTTAAATTAGATTTAACTGTTAATATTTACTTTACCCAAATTTTCGGTTCGTTTATATTCGCTATGGTCATGAGAAGACTAAGGTACTTAATCACTCTTAATATCTTGAAGTTAATTTGAAATGGCGACAACTGATGGAAAATAAACTAAAACGTGAAAATATTAAATAAAATTATTTAAATAGTAAAATAAAATGCGATAGTATAATTTCAATGTGAAACATTTGCGTAAACTTAACATACAAGATAAGGCAGTTTTCTTTATAAAGTTGAACTTTAAAAGAGAAGAAAATGTAAAATTGGCGCATATAAAAAATAATACTCGTATTGCACATATAAATATTTGATATATTTCAAACGTTTTTACCAAAGAATTTGCTACTTCTCTAAAGACTAATTTGTCATTTCAAACTTTTTGTACAACACAATTATGAAGTTTCCTCATGAAAGCGTTTATATGAAGCTAGCATTCAATGCATTTCCAGTAAACCATTACCTTGACAGTTTTTCGCCACACCATCACCGAGTAACTCTTGGAAATCGATTTAGTGCGGCAGTGTTGTGAGATTGAAGACTGATTAGAGCTACGGGCGACACTTTGCCTCTATATTTGTGGACAAGTAAATTGGTTGGGGGAGGTCCGGGTTATTGCTTCGATCGCGCGTTTATAAGCTTATCATTGTTGGTATCCCGTTTTTGTATAGGAACATCGTTTTATAGAATCTTCTATATATTATATATACAGAAGAAAGCATTATTCGATAGCTTTACGATAGCATATTCGAATGTCTTTTGACTTGTTATTGATGATTATTCGAATAACAATCACAATCGAATATTTTAGTACAAGATCACAAAACTTCTAAGATCTTAATAATAATAATTATCTTTATTGACATAAATTTGATACAGTTTTAAACAGAATTCCCTAACACCTGTGCTAGTAAACACTTTGTTGCAGGTGCCAGCGTCTTCCCCTTGTATTGTGACAATTTTATCTATGACATCAACAAAGATAATGATAGAAAGAATAACGAGATGGGTGTAAAAATCCAGGATTCAACTTCTTTGTCTTAAATGTAAAAATAATGACAAAAATATGACCTCTATATCGCAGGGATCTTTTGACTCACAGGGCTCATATTCAAACTCGATCGAGGTATGACCCTAAGGTGTCTGCACACCAAGTTACAGGTCAATATTTTTCCATTTAAAATACATGTGACTTTGTGACCCCTATATCTCAGAGGTCTTTTGACCGACAGGGCCCATATTCAGAATTGAACGAGGTATAACCCCAAGGTATCTGCACACCAAGTTACAAGTCAATATTTTTCCATTTAAAATACATGTGACCTTGTGTCCTCTATATCTTGGAGGTCTTTTAATCTATAGAGCCCATATTCAAACTCGATCGAAGTATGACCCCAAAGTGTCTGCACACCAAGTTAGCAATCGGTCCAGTGGTTCCGGAGTTATGTTTGTCATTAATAAACTGTAACTAACAGACAAACACCCACATAGTATTTTCATTAACCTCTTCGAAGAAGACTCAGAGGTTAATAAACAAGTAGAAGATAAAAATTGTAAATGTAAACTAGGGTTGTAACAATGGTTTTGTTTACATATTTTAATTTAATTTAATTAATTCGAATAAAGCATGCATGCATGTGGTGTATGTGTGTGCGTATTCATGTGTGTGTGTGTGTATTTGCGTATATAAATGCGTGTGTGTTTGTTTATGTGTGTGAATGTATGTGCTTGTGAGCCATCTTATCATAATACATCTTACTCTCTAGCTTGAAAATGGACCCAACAATTTTGTTTTGTTTTTCTATTAGCTGATTGACCTTTCAGTTTGATTTATGGTGTTTGATTGAGTCTTACAACTATATAGTTTTTATTGTTTAAATTCTTAGCCTACATTATATTAATTAGCCAGACTTTCATTAATGTCGTTGAGGTGACTATTAGATCCCTTATTGTTAGCGGACAGATCGATGTTTCTATACACTGTTTAAAACGTCACCGGAATGCTTCCATCGTCGACATTCAGACGACTTTGTCTTGTCTTCCGTAATTTCGCGAATACAAGTGAATTATGTACATCAGAATTTGCGTATTGCTTATACGTATCAAACATTAAATCAACTTCAAAGATGAATGCATTCAAATAATTATTAATGTTTCGATTAATTCGACATACTTGACAATTTGATTGATGTAAATTTTAAATCATCAATCATTTCATTTCAAACGTTATACGGGAATTTGATATATCAATTTCAAAGTAAAAAATAATTTATTGATATGAGTCACAAAATAACTCTTATGAAATTCAAAATAAAACATATTTGATGGAACAGTGATTCTAGCACGTCGAAAACTAAGGAAACTACCAGTGTAGTTTCTTTAGTTTTCGACGTGCTAGAATCATCACTGTTTTAGCAGTCTAAAACTATAATCTTGTCATAATAGCAAAACATTTTTACTTTATAACTGTACTATAACCCATTGATTGCGTAATGTAAGATCCGTATATACGAGGGTGCGTTTTTAAGTTCGCGGAATGGAATAGAAGGGGATGAAATAATATTACAAAATTATTTTTCCTTTTCAATATATTCACCTGAAACCCTAATACATTTCTCAGATCTATGAATTAACTTATGAATACCTTCATAAAAAAATGTTTTGTCTTTCTCTGAAAAATACGCCGAAACTGCATCCTTCACTTCTTCATCGGTTGAAAATTTCTTTCCTCGAAGCTCTTTTTTCAGATTTGGAAAGAGATAATAGTCGCTGGGAGCCAAGTCTGGGCTATAAGGTGGGTGATCAATGATATCGAAGCCCACCTTGTGCAAAGCAGCCAACGCAACTCGACTCTTGTGAACAGGAGCATTGTCGTGCAAGAGCAGGACACCTTTGGTCAATTTTCCTCTTCTTTTTTCTCTGATTGCCTCTTTTAACTGCTCTAAAATTGAAGCGTAGTGTTCTCCGGTTATGGAAACACCTTTTTCTTTGTAATCAACCAACAAAATTCCTTCTGTGTCCCAAAAAACTGTCGCCATGAGCTTTCCCGCCGATTGCGACACCTTGAATTTCTTAGGCGGTGGTGTACCCTTTTTATGCCACTGCATGGAATCTTGTTTAGACTCAGGTTCATAGTGATGAACCCAAGTTTCATCCCCAGTAACAATTCGCTCCAAAAACACATCCTTGTCTTCATTACACTGGCTCAAAAACGCACGCGAACACTCGACGCGCTTCTGTTTTTGAGGCGGTGTGAGCATTCTAGGCACCCATCTTGCACTGACTTTTGTCATGCCGAGATGATCATGGAGAACCTTGAAAATGGTCGTTTCAGATACTCCAACCATCTCTGCGATTTGTTTTTTCTTCAAACGTGCATCCTCCAATATTAATTTTTCGATTTTTTCGATAAGATCTGGAGTGGTGACCTCAACAGACCGCCCAGGCCGGGAATCGTCTTCAATTGATTCCCTGCCTTGCTTAAAGAGGTTGTGCCACTTGTATACCATGGTTTTTCCTGGACAAGAGTCCCCGTATACAGATGACATCTCTTCCAAAATGGTTTGAACATTTTTTCCTTGCTTGGTAAGGAACTTTATAACGGCGCGGAACTCGATTTTCTCCATACTTCACAATTTCTTCCAGATTGAGTTGCTTGAGGGATGATAGTTCAAAGACTAATGACCTCATTATGATAATACTCGGTATATATACTAATTATTAGTTGCTAAACACGTTAGTGACTAAACAAGCACCCCCACCACCTTCCATACCCTCCATTCCGCGAACTTAAAAACGCACCCTCGTAAATCTTTGGTCAGTATCGGCTCAGTAATTTTTAATAGATTCATTATTTCCCATACTTTATTTCTTTAAGGATTTGTATTTGATAATCAGCCTTGTAACATCAACAATAAATAAGATTAAAAACATAACATTTAATTAATTATATTTGTGTATTTCACAGGTTCTGCGAAATGTATAAAAATAATCCCAAAACAAATATTTAAGGTACAAAAAGTGTTGTTATAATATTAATTTAAATTTTTCAAAAGCATTGGCCCGCGTTATGCAATAAATTACCAGGAAAATACTGTAGCATATTTGCTGGGAAAATATGATACCATACTGTAAAAAACAATTACGATCAACCCAGAACAGCTTAATTTAAGACGTGTTTTTTTGCTCTATTTTCTATAATTTATGGTTGTGTCCAATATAAAGGTTTACCATGTTTTGTAAGTTATTATATAATAATATTTCTGAAGGTTAAGCTTTAGATTAAGTTTGTTATGGAAGCTGTCTTATATTTGCTATACTCAGGCATGGCGGTGGCCAGACTACGCTACGACTTTTATATCTTATTATTGTAGAAATAATTAATTTTAAAAGAAACAAAAACCGTCTTCAAGTCTATACCTATAAGTACCAACTTTAACTAAAAAGTAAAAATAGTTTTGAAGTCGGTTTTTGTATTCGTTCTTTTATTTTTTATATTTTTTTAGGAAATAAGTGTATTTTAATGTTTATTAATCCTTATAATATACAGGGTGTCCGGTAATTAATGGACAACCTTGAAATGTCTTATAGTACAAATAAAGGCCGTTCAGAAAAAATGAAAAAAAAAATATATATATTAAAAAGTGCTAGCTATATTAGCATAGCATCTTATCTTATCTTGATCCGGGGGCCAGTAATTGTAGACCGGCGACACTTCGACCCAGTGGGATCTTTTGTGTCGGCCCCGAGGTTTATCCCTGAGCTATCTCCCTATTCGCAGCATACACTTCAGAGGGAGAAGCCTGAAGTCTTCAGGGTTCGGATATGCCAATCCCATCAGACCCATTCTTAGTCCGGCCAACGCGTCACATTCACACAGTAGGTGTGATATAAACTCGTCCTGTTCACCACATGCTGTGCAGATCGAATTGTTTGACAATCACAATCTGCACAGGAAGTCGTTGGTGCCAAAATGACCAGTAAACGCTTCTGTGAGTAGGCGTATTTGGCCCTTGTTGTACCCGCAGAACTTCCGGGTAAAGCCCGTGGCTCTGTTTGCAATGAATTTCTTGGAGTGTTCCAGACCCCTAAGGACCATTCACTCCAGCCTGTGTTTATCATTGCCATGTGCATTCAAAGCTGCCTTAACGGTACTCTCAGAGAGACCTACGAATGGCTCGGGGCCCACAAATAGTTGCTCCGAGCATAGCATACTTTTGACTGTCTATCTATTAGCATAATTAGTGTTTAATAATAAAACAACAAAAAACCGATGAATGTCATTCATTTATGGTCGTAGTATACAAGAAAGTTACACATGGTAATTAAAAGAAAACACATATCTCAGGTAGTAGTTAGGATAGATTTTTTTTTCATATTTTTTTCTGAACGGCCATCAGTTCGACTATTAGACATTTCCAGGTTATCCATTAATTACCGTACACCCTGTATAATAAAGCTGAAATGTTTAATTGTTTTTGTTTCAACGCACTAACTTCTGAAATTGGCAAATGGATTTGAAATTTTTTTTTCATTTGATAGCTTACCTCTTTGTAAACTTTATAGTCTATATAACACAAATTCTATGCTAATCTTTATATTTATCTATGCGTCTATGACACGTGAAATAATTAAGTATTATTATTATTATATGAGAACAGCTATTTTTATACAATTTTATTAGTAAAATTGCAATTATTCTGCAATTGCTTTTTAACCGACTTCAAAAAAGGAGGAGGTTCTCAATTCGTCGGAATCTTTTTTTATATATGTTCACCGATTACTCGAAGACGCCTGAACCGATTTGGAAATTATTTTTTAGTTTCAAAGGGTATACTTCCCAGGTGGTCCCTTAAATTAAGAAATAATAGGTCTAGACAAGAATTGTCATATTGTAATTGTGTAAATAGTTAATTATAAATTGTAATTAGGTGTTTAGGTTCAGTCCATGGTCCGAAGTGAGAGGTCGTGGAACGCCGTCGCCTCCTTCTGTGAGGAAGTAATTTCCGTCAAGGAGGCGGCGAAGCGGGAGAGGGAGCGCTAAAATCCTCTCCCCAACCACAGAACCGGGCGCCGGAGTCGCGAGATGACTTCCAGCCACCCTGAGGTTTGACCTGGGGGTGGCGGGCTTCGTGGGCCTGCCCGCCATCCGATCAGCACCGGGTCCGAGAGGCGGCGTGCGTGTTCCCACGCGCGCCTCTGTGTCGTGTCCGTCACCTCTCTAGGGGAGAGGGGGGGAACGTAGGGATTTTAAAAGTAGTGGTGACCAAAGGGTAGGTCTTATCGTATAGTGGCCTGCCGTTTTATACGGTGGGCCGAAACCTCGGCGGGGTCGCGACTGTATGTGAAAATGATTCGCGCGGCCCCGCCGATTGCGGTTTTGTCGAGGAACACCGTGGTAGGTTTAGTCGGTATTACCGGGCGGTCCATTCTTATCATCATTACCATCTTTCTTTTACCCCAGTGAGTCCGACATAGCCCCTCCGCCCGCCCCCGCGGAGGGGTATGAGTCAAGGCATTACCAACCTAAAAAAAAAAATATATAAAATATATTTTTATAATATTGTCTTCTGTTTACGCGAATGTTATTCATTGAAATTAAACTACTATATACGGATTTTATCGCGTTGTTTATTTATCACTGTATTACAAAATTTTGAAAATATTACTCTACTACTACTATTGATTTTATTTGACTAATTTATAAGCTAATAAAATTATTTAAACTATTAAATCTATTTATTTTTGGTTTACACTTTCCCCGACGTTTCGGGTGCTTTTCAGCAGCCATGGTCACGGGGAGACTAAGATGGTAGTTGTCTCAATGTTCCAGTGTAGTTATTTCAAAGTACCTGAACATAATTTAATTATTGGTGTTTCTATTTACGCAGAATGAGCTCAAAGTATCATGAAGTCTAGCTGTGGTTTGTTTCTTCTTGGGTTTGACTATTTGAAGTACTGGATCCCAAGCTGGTGGTACATTCCAACCATCTTCTCTATTGAAATTGGGATGTTTTTTAATTTCAATAGCCTCGCGAAGCATCCTTGGCAGGAATCGGTGTTCTTTAGCGAGAATCTGTGGTTTGTCAAATCTCAGATAGTGGTTGGTCCCCTGTTGTATGTGTTCACACACAGCAGACTTCAACGAGCGTTTGTGTTTTACGTCAGCTATGTGTTCTTTTATGCGGGTGCCTATGCTTCTCTTGGTTTGACCAATGTATGAGAGTCCGCAGTCACAATCTATTTTATAGACCCCTGCATCTTGTAAAGGTAATTGGCACTTGACGGATGGTAAAAATTGACTTATCTTCGTTGGCGGCTTGAAGTATGTGTTGATTGAAGCTCGCTTCAAGATGTAGCCAATCTTGTCAGTGACACCCCTTACATAAGGCAGTATAGCAGGCTGGCGCTCGACTGTGGCTGGCTTTTCTCGGGATCTGTGACAGCGGCGCGGCTGTTGGAGCTTGTTGTCTTGCAGTACTTGCTTGACATGTTGAAGCTCGGCGTCCAGGTGTTTCTTGTCACAGATCCCGTGGGCTCTCTGAAACAAAGACATTCCCACGGTAGCTACCTGTTTAGGATGGTGGTGAGATTCACCGTTCAAGTACCTATTTGTATGGGTCTTTTTCCTATACACGGTGTGGCTCAAAGTATGATCAGGATTCCTGATGACAAGTACGTCTAAGAATGCTAATGAATTATTTGCCTTTAATTCCATAGTACTCTACTACTACTATTGATTTTATTTGACTAATTTATAAGTATAGGATTTAATTATGAGTTAAAATCAGTTAAGTATTTTATAGATAATTTAATTTTTTGGAGATTAATTATAGACATAATAATAAATTAAACAGCTAAGTATGATGCAGAGCTTCCATTTACTGTAGTCGAGAGTGGTATGGGTGTATGTGTGTGTGTGTGTGTGTGTGTGTGCATGTTCGCGTCCTGTAATATTGTAATTTAAAAAGTAAAAAATATTATAGTAAGTATAATAAGTAAGATCACTCTTTATAGATAAGTAAGTGTTTAGTTTAATTGTTTTTTTTACTGGAATTGTAATATTAATTTGATTTATAGGTTTGGGTAGGAAATTGTATGTAGATAACAATTATTTTTTGCTTTTTAGTTCCTGGATGTTTTTTGAAGGCAGTTTATTTTTATTTAAAAATAATTTATATATTACAATTCTAGAAATTATACGTTTTACTATTGCATACTATACATCTGTATACTTATATATTATATATAACAGATTTACCAGAGCCCAAGTTGAGCTACAAAAAAATTGCAGCTGGAGAACCTTATGTCGCGATTTAACAATGAATAAAGTTTTCAGTTCATTCATGAGCTCCTCTATTGTTAATGATCTTTGTTTCGCTCGTAGCGAACTAGCTCTGACAAAGTCGGCAATGTACGAGTACTTGTATTTGCCGAAGAAGTTGTCAGAGGAATATTATGTTCACATTTTGCTAGCTATGTTTTTAAGTTCTACAAAATTGCTGTTGTGGAGGTAAACGACCGAGTACACCCGAAGGATGTACCTAATAATAATATTTAATTATTTTTTTTTCATTTATTCAAATCATTTATTTCGGGCTGCATAGGCCCATAGATAAATACCATAACCTAGATTTACATATTATAAAATTTTATAATACATACACACAACACCATCTAGCCCAAACTAAGCAGAGCTTGTATTATGGGTACTAGACAATGGATAAACATACATAGATATTTTTTTATTTTTATCAATACATACATATTATACATAGAAATACCCAGACCAAGACAAACATTCATGTTCATGCACACAAATGTATGACTTGTGCGGGAATCAAACCCGCGACCTCAGGCGTGGCAGTCGGTTACATTAACCACTACGCCATCGAGGCCGATTTGATGTTAGTAAATACACATTAATGCTATGTTAGTGTAACTTCACTTCGCACACTTAATACTAGTGCGCTCGGCTGGTACTTGTTCGCGGAAGCGACGGAATACCACGTCTTGCGGCCAAAAGCTTTCGTCCAACACCTTGTGCAGGTAACAGTCAGGTACACGCACGACGAACGCTTTAAAGTTGACGTTGCGGCGCGACTCCAGCAACTGCACTCTCGGCACGTACTTCAGCTTTTGGCACACGTACTTCGCGATGTCCTCCGCCTCAGTGGTGTAGGGCAGGCGCGAGATGTACACCGGCGTGTTCAGGGACGCGGCACGCACCTTCAGGTTGGGATCCACAGGTGCTTTGCCACAACCGTTCTTAATGTTTCGCGAACGGCGCTTCCTCCGTTGCACCGTCAGGAAACCATCCTCGGTAGCCCGGTTCGTTGCTTTTGTCGGCAAGGGCTTAGCAGGGGCGCTCGCAGAGACCGTGGGGTCAGCTGTTCTTACAATTCGCGCAGAACAGCGGGGAAGAGGTGCGGGTGCGGGAGCGGGGCTGCGTGACGCGCTTGCGGCGCATAACGCAGGCTCAGCAGTCGGCGCCGGCGACAAAACCGCTAACGCATAACTCGTCGCCGATGTGTTGAGGCATGCACCTCGACGCGTGTTCACACTGTTTACACGCGTCGGTGACCCAGTTATTGGCACAGACTTGCGCAACGCCTCTAGTTCGATGCGCAAATCTGCAACAGTGACTTCCGATGCACTCAACTTCATCTGCACTTCTGCTAAACTTGCCTTTAAAGATACGATGTCTTTTAAAAGGCTAGAGACGTCGACGTGATTGAAAGTGACGGCAGGTAACTTGTGTAAGTTTCTCGCCACAAATGTCGGCACGTCATCTGGATCGGTCTCCTTAAGCAGCGTTATGACGTCCTGTAGATTCTCCCTTGTCCCGTCACGTCGACGAGACACCATCTGGTCGCTCTTGTTCAGCAATCGGAACACCAGCTGCTTAATATTAAATACTAGAAGTGCCCGCGGTTTCACCCACGTTTATGATTACTGCGCCTCTCCCGCGTGTCGTAGCGTGATATTATACAGCCTTCCTCTATGGATAGGCTATCCAACACTTAAATAAATTTTCTACTCGAACCAGTAGTTCCTGAGATTAGCGCGTTCAACCAAACTAACAAACAAACAAACTCTTCAGCTTTATAATATTAGTATAGATTATTTCATTCAATATATTCTATCCGCACAACACCATCTAGCCCAAACTAAGCAGAGCTAGTACCATGGATATTAGGTAATGGATAAACATACATAAATACATTTTTGTAAATAACTACATATTATAAATAGAAACACCCAGACCAAGACAAATATTCATGTTAATGCACATAAATGTATGACATGTGCGGGAATCGAACCCGTTACCTCAGACGTGGCAGTCGGTTGTACTAACCACTACGCCATCGAGTCAGGGAGTCTGACGGTTTGGCAGACTCCATGTATGTTATCTTTCACCGTTAAAGCAAGTAACCAGTCTCGCGCGAAACGCCGAGGTGAGCGCACGCGATAAGCTGAGGTCGATTTTGTTCGGATTTTTTTTTCGCAATACCCTCATTTAATAAATGTTACGCGATAATGGATAACATAGACTTTTGCGATTCAAGTGGAAGTGATATAGTAGAAGAAGAGATGGTGAATGAGCGTGAGCAACTAGTTAATAATAAGAATTCGAAGGAAGAGGGAAAAAATATGGACAAAAGGCAACGGTCAGACAGTGAAGAAATAATAGAAGATGATGAGGGATTTATCACGGTTCGAAAGGAAAAAAAGAGGTTAGTGAGGAGACCGTTAATGAGTTCTAATAATAGTCTTGAGAATAATGAGAATACATGTAAATCAACAAATGAGAAAATAATAGTGTGCGTAACGTCGAAAGAGGTTTTACCCAAACCTTTCGGCATAGCCAAATTGTTAAGAGTAGAAAATATAAAAAATATTCTTAAAATACAATATAAGAACCCATTCAAGGTACTTATTCATTTTGAAGACCGAAAAGACGCGGAGAATCTGATCAAGTGCAGCAAGTTTCAAAACCTGGATTATAGATGTCAGTTTATAGATGAAATTAACTTGTCATATGGTGTAGTAAAACAAATTGACTTAGATATTGAAGAAAAAGAGATTCTAGAGAGTATTGAATGTGAGAGGGAAGTTATTTTTGTCAAGAGATTAAAAAGGCAATCTGATAGTGGAGAATGGATACAAAGCGAGACTATTCGCATTTGTTTTAAAAGTTCTACTTTACCCCCGTATCTCCTTATATACGGGTGCAGGTTTAAGGTAGAACCTTACACATTTCCTGTCAGCCAATGTTCGGGATGTTGGAGATTTGGGCATTTGAGTAAAAGTTGCCCAACTAAGAAGTTACTGTGTCCAAAGTGCGGAGGAAATCACAGCAATTGTGAAACCATCACATTTAAATGCATTAATTGTAAAGGCCCGCATATGTCAATTAATAAATCATGTCCTATGTTTAAAAAAGAAAAGGACATTCGACAAATCATGTGCGAAGAACATTGTACTTATAGAAGAGCACTGACGCTGTATTTTAATAAAAGTAATTCGCATCAGACTAAAGAACGCTATAACCTAGAAGATAATATAACTCAAACGCTCCAAGTCCCACCCTCTGTTGACAAAGATAAGTCATATAGAGATGTTTTGTTGTCACAAGTTCACAATCATACAGAACGGATAGACTCAGTACCCAAAAATTATTATCCTGGCGAGACAAGTCGAGATATTACTATGAAGGAGTCTACTACCTCTAAAACTACGGCAAAATCGAAGGAAACAATTAATAATAGTCGACTGGAAAAGGCTGAAGTCTATGAGATGGGGCAATCATCTAAGAAAAATGAAAGTACAGAAGGTCAACAGACGTATACATCTAGGAATATATTTTACTTAAAAAAATTAATGGATAAATTGAATGAAATTGTATTCTCCAATTCGAGTATTGCTGTTAAAGTGAAGTTAGTAATTAGTGTTATTTTTGAAGAAACGGTTCAATTTGTTTTAGGATTTGTAAGAGATGGAGATTTGATGAAAAAGATATTTTCCTTATTTAACGATGGCTCCTAACAAATTACGGGATTTCGCTCTTAATATATTGCAATGGAATTCGCAGAGTATTAGACCTAAAATCAATGAATTTGAATCACTTTTGTTTAAGGATCAAATTCACATAGCTGTCATCTGTGAGACATGGTTAGAGGAACATAATTTTTTAAACATATCCCAATATAATATTTATAGAAAAGACCGATCCGATGGTTATGGGGGTGTCGCAATCGTGGTACATAAATCTATTATATCTGAATTGAAATTATCTAATATTAATAATACTGGTATCGAAATGTTACATGTTAAGATTATTAATTGTAAATATCTAGAGAACATAGTATCAGTCTACTGTCCGTCCTCCGTTCAAACGAGACAATGGGATTGGGATGAGTTATTTTCTTTGTGTTCACGAAAAAGTCTTATAGTCGGGGACTTCAACGGGCATCACTCCAATTGGTCCTATAAGACTGATACAAGAGGTACACAAATTATGGACTCGGCGTTAGAAAATGGATTTATATCTATTAATGATGGCAGTACCACTCGGATAAAATATGTAAGTAATGTTTTACAACAGTCCTCTCCTGATGTCACCTTTTCCTCATCCGATATAGCTATACATCTCTCTTGGCGAGTATTAAGTGATAACTTGGGGAGTGATCATCTTATTATTAAAATTAAAATGAACTATCAAGATACAGTCAACACAACTATTAAACGTAATTTTAAAAAGTCTAATTGGCTGGACTATCGTAAAGATATAGAACAGTTATTCTCTAATATTGATCCTAATATATGTGACATCCAGGAAATGTATTCAATTTTTATTTCTATTATTAATAAATCTGCTGATAAAAATATCCCAATAATTAAAATGTGCAATAACCCTCAAAATAACTTCAAACCTAAGCCGTATTGGGATTCTCATCTTTCTAAATTAGTAGCGGAAAGAAGACTCGCGTTGAAGGAATTCAGACGTAACCCTACTCCGGCAAACTTAGCTATCTTAGAGGATAAAACTTTAAAAGCTAAACAGGAAATCCGGCAAGCCAAGACAAATTGTTGGAAAAAATTTTGTAGCTCTATTGATGGCACTGTGACCTCATCAAAAATGTGGCGCAAAATGAAATGGATTAAGGGCTATAGACAAGCTGGTTATTTCGTTCCAATGGACAAAAAAAGAGAGCTCCTGCAAAGTTTAGCTCCTGACTCATCTCTCGCCTCTAAACCGTTATTTTCTTCAAGTAATGTCTTATTAGAGTCAGAGTTCACATTTCAGGAATTAGAGTCGTGTATCAAAAAGAAAGATACTGCTCCTGGAGATGATAATATCACTTATTCTATGATTTTTAACCTTCCAGATGTCGCAAAAACGTTTTTACTCTGTATATTCAACAAAATCTTTTATTCTGGTTGTATTCCTAATGAATGGCGTAATATAAAAATAATTGCAATACCTAAAGTGGGGAATAACTCCAAACTTAGACCAATTTCATTAATTTCTTGCCCTTGTAAGATTTTCCATTTGATGCTAACTAAAAGAATAGAGTGGTTTATTGAACATAACAGTGTGTTATCTCCCAATACTACCGGTTTTCGCAGAGGCCAATCATGCTTAGACTCACTTGCACAGTTGATAACCAATATACAGGTAGCTTTTACTAAAAACTGGACCACATTAGCGTGTTTTTTAGATATTGAGAACGCATGCAACAATGTTTTAATCGACAGTGTAGTTAAAACATTAGATAACCTCAAAGTGGGCAGTCGAATATGTAACTATCTGTGGGAATTTCTTAGGGAAAGACATTTAATTGTTAAAGATGACACGGATGGGAAGGGTGATATCATAAGATGGACTAATAGGGGGTTGGCACAGGGAGACCCAATCTCTCCACTGCTATTTAATATTGCAACACTTGAAATTTGTAAAAATATCAACAACAGTAATTTGATCAAAATATGTCAATATGCTGATGACTTTGTCCTTTTTGTTAATTCGAAAAATATGTGTGACAGTGTGCATAATATGCAGTTATCGTTAAATTATATTGTGGAGCTTTTATCTAATATAGGTTTAGAATTATCAACGTCTAAGTCACAAGTTTGCCTATTCAGTAGAGGATATCGAAGGCAAACTGTTCAATTATATTTAAATAATATCCCTTTAGTACCAGCTGATAGTATTAAATATCTAGGTGTCTGGTTAGACCCTTCACTTCGATGGGGCAAACATATTAATGAACTTAATGAAAAATGTCAGAAAATGTTAAATATTATAAAAGTATTAGCTGGCTCTAATTGGGGTATGCATCCAATACAGTTGAGGCTTTTGTATATATCTTTAATTAGAAGTCGAATAGATTACGGCTGTGTCTTTTATGATAGTAGTGTTAAATCTCGATTATGTAAACTAGAGAAAATTCAAAATAAGGCTATGAGAATTGTAGGTAGCTTCATTAAAACTACACCTATACATGTGATGGAGAGCGAGTTGTGCTTACCCCTATTACATATTAGACGTAAATATTTAGCATTTAAGTTTTGTCTTAAAGTTAAGTCTTGTACCAACTGTGTGTCAAGTAAATGTTTATCTGATCTTGGAGCTCTTAGAACCCATAGATATTGGTCAAATAAAAAAATACCTGTATTAATGGATACATATAATATTACTAAAGAAGAAAATATATATCCATCTAACCCTTTAGATATGTATAAATTAAATGTTTGGTGTAGCTATATATCAGTTAAAAATGTTATTAAAATTAATTTAGAAACTGTTAACAGGCCTAAGAAAACATATGAGAGTAACTGTTTGAGAAACGATATCTTGCAAGAATTAAATTACACATACAATGGGTGGCATAAATTGTTTACTGATGGTTCTAAGAGTTCTCAGATTGGAGCCGCTTTCTATGATGCTACCACTAAAAATAGCGAATGTTTTAAACTTGTATCTAAGGTTTCCATAATGACAGCGGAGCTGTATGCTATTTCTGAAGCGTTGTCTTACGTTGCTACATTACAACACGTTAATATAGTCATATTCACAGATAGCAAGAGCGGGCTCCAGCATTTGGCTCGATGCGCCTCTGGACAGAGAGGTGTATCGATAGCCTTTGCTGTTTTGAGTAAAATTAATACAATTCTGCTGAATAATGTTAACTTGATTTTACAATGGATTCCGTCACACATTGGCCTGAAGGGAAACGAGGAGGCTGACAGATTAGCTAGGATAGCAGCAACTACAGGAATAGAGGTTTATGTTTTTCCAGTTTTTTCAGAAACTTTAGCCAAATTCAAAACTTATTGTTATAATGAATGGAAAGAATATTTCAAATCTAAAGACAAAGGGCCATGGTACAAAACCATCCAAAGTGAGCCTCCTCGGATCCCATGGTTTAGTAATTTTAAAGTTAGTCGTAAAACGTTGGTAACTTCTTTCAGAATTCGTTCCGGGCACATGCCACTAAGATCCTTTGCATTTCTGATGAAGAAGGTAGAATCTCCGTTTTGTTTAGCCTGTGATAATAAAGTAGAAGATGTTTATCACCTTTTGGTGGAGTGTGTCAGGAATGGGCCTGAAAGAAGTGCGTTAGTTAGTGAACTAAACATAAACAAGTTAGATGTAGGTACATTTAATATGATCTTAGCGAAACCAATGTCGCCAGAGGCTGCATTGGTTTATTCATTGGTTAATTTGTAAGTTTGTTTGTAATTAGATTAGTTTATGATGGAACTAGCGTAACATATTGTTAAAAGTTCCTAAAACAAATAAAGAAAAAAAAAAAAAAAAAAAAGCAAGTAACGATTAATAATTTAATACGCACATACATTTAAATCGCAGAGGTGCATGCCTTGGAATTGAACTTGAGACCTCTAAATGGTAGTCTAACGGTCGCCCACTAGGCTATTGCTGCCGAATAGTACCAGTTACAAATAAATACATACATACTGAGACTCGTCTGTATAGTTGCGGGAAACAATTGCCGCGCAACGCTATCACATACTTCCTCATAACAATAACATAATTGACGTGCCAGCAGTGTCTCTGCACTGTCTACCGGATACATCACCAGAAAAACCTGAAAACACCGTGCAACGCCAAAAAATTAAGCAAACATAAGCACAGATCTATTCAATGAAACAAAGGATATCATTCCACTGTTATAATAAAAGAAACCAATCCAAATAAATTGTTTTTATTAGCACACCCCAATACAAATTTGCGGTTTTACCAAACAGAATTCCGTGCTAACATGCCAGCTCTGTTTAATGATTTATTAAAAACACTAGTGGTTCTGAAGAGACATTCGCAATTCACACAATTACATTACAAACTTGTGTATGACAGCTCCACATAGTTTATGACTAACCGTCTTTAGTCACGCATACAGAAACACGTGCCCACGCGGTATGTTTTATGCAGCCTTACAATAAATACATAGTCTCACGCCGTCATCTGCATTTATAACAAGAGTAGAGAAGTATATTATATCTACATTTGACCAGCTGTTTATAGGCATCAGGTAAGACAAGACCTATTACCGTCTGACGGGCCGGGCCGTAGACTTTTTTTTATGGAAGACTTCTCGCGCAAAAGGAATAATTATTAACCGTGGAGGACATTACATACAGAATGTCCCAGAAGATGTGAATCAAATAAAATTATTATTATAAAAACAAAAAACCCGACTGCTGAAAAGTAATTGAACTGAAAAGAGAAAAACAAGTATCACAATATCTATATAAAATTCGACTGACTAATGCATTGTTTTGTAAGCTTACTTTATCAAATAATGAAATAACTACATATGTATATTCAAATTAGTTAAACTAAATACTTTATGGTGCGGCATGCGGTGACAAACGTAGTTTTGGTAGACCTTTCTTTGCCCGTAGGTAATAAAGTATTGTTTGTCCCCGCCTGCAGGACCATAAAGTATTTAATTGTAATTAATAAAGTAATTAATTACTAAATTCTTAAGTAGAGTTTGAGTCATTCTCAACATGTAATTTTCAATTTATTAACCTGGGGTGCATCTTCTAGTGCGAAGGAAGTAAGCTTTCTTAAAACTTCTTTCTCTATATTAACGAGTTCTATTTTAAACGCCTGACACAAACACTCCTGGTATTACAAGTATAACATGTGTCACATTTGCGGCTTCGTAGCTCTAAAACAGATGAACCGATATTTATTAAGTTTTCTTTGTTTGGACAATATGATTTAAGAAAACTGTTCATTTGAAAATCAACAGCAGTTTTCTAGTTGATAACTCTTCATCGACTACAAATCCTAGAATTTTATTGGTCGGGACTTAAAAAAGTTTTAATTTATGTTATTGCTAGGAGAAAGCGTTAATAACTCTACTAATGATATCATTTTAAAATTGGTAAATAATAGGGGTTAAAGTATGAAGTTGCCGTTGAATAGTAATAAATATTTTGAATTGACATAAAACCTTCATGATGTGAGATTTTTGAGTGAAACTTTTTCACAGGACTCTTCTAAGACATAATAATCTTCTTTTAAAAATCCGCAACATTCGATTTTCGACTTTCAATTGTTTTTTTTATTCAGCTTAGACGGGAAAGATGGAAACTTTGAAAATCTAAGTCATTTTTGAATACGAGTTCCGACGCGGAACTAACACGGCAGAAATGGCTCGCAATATCAACTCTGCGTTTGGAGAGAGGACTGCTAATGAATGCACCGAGCGTTTTTGGTTTAAACGCTTTCGTAATGGAAACTTTGACTTGAAGAACGAACCACGTGAAAGACCGCCCGACACAGGTGAATAACGCTGAATTGAAGAAGATGGTGGAAGCAGATTCGAATCAAACTACTTAGGAATTAGCGGCATGGTTTAACGTTACCCTACCTACAATATTGGCTCAATTGCATCAAATCAATAAGAATTAAAATATGAATATGGGTGCCTCATGATTTGACTGATCTGCAGAAAGAAATAAGTGTTGAAACTTGTGTTGCCTTTTTGAATCCGTACAGAAATGAAGGAATATTGGATTAAATTGTGACATGTGACGAAAAGTGGATTCCTTACGATATCTGTAAGTGGAAAATGCAATGGCTGAACCCCAGGTCAAACGCCGCAACAGTGCCCTAAAGCAAAGTTAACCAATAAAAAGTTAATGGTAACTGTTTGGTGTTCTCTTCATGGTGTTATTCACTATAGCTTTCTCAGGTCTGATCAAGCAATAAGAGCAGATGTTTACTGTGCCGAACTTCGTACAATTATGGCAAAACTGGCAGTGAAATAGCCTCGACTTGTGAATTGATCTTCACCAATATTGCTTCATGATCACGCAAGACCTCACACTGCACAAGAAATCGTTGAAACTCTACAGGACTTGCAGTTACGTCATTCTCCGTACTCGCCAGACCATACTACAACGGACTACCATTTCTTTAAAAAAGAACACATTTTCAAAATTCTTTCACACAGTTTGTCTAATCTAGACCTCGGAGTTCTATTGTAAAGGCAAAACGAACTTACGTTTAGATGGCTACGTGATATGGGATACGTATAGATAATGAGGGTAAATATTTCGATTAAATAAATATGTTACATCTTAGAAAAAAAAGAGTTTAAATTTTTCAGTTCAAATCGGCAATTTTAACATTTTATACTTTAATCCCTAATATTACACCAGAAGCTCCTTGAAGTGTGTTTGCTAGTTTTTGAATCTACGCACACTTAAATAATTCTCCTTTATATACTTGACAATCTAATTTTGTCGTCCATTCTTTTCACGTGTCCAAACCATTTTACGATACCTTCCTCAATTCTAGTTAATACGTCTTCTTTCACGACACACTGGTATCTTACCACACTATTTCTTATTTTACTCTTAAAAGAAGCGTCGTACAAACTTTATCTAAAATCCTAGATATATTTAAAACTTGCTTACGCTCGCGGCTTTACTCGCAGAATATATCTTTAAAATATAGCCTAAGTTACTCAAGCATAGAGTAGCCATCTATTAGATAAAGTCATTTCATAATCATAGATCGGTTTTGTCTTTTGTTTTGTTAGTGCCATATAGGTATGACTGCATATAAAAAATCACTGCATTGGTAGCGTAATAATAAAGAGGATTTATTTGACATAACATATATACAATATGGCTTTACAGTATATTACAGTCTCAAATGTTGTGTCCATTTCAAGACATGCAAATTTTAACAATAATTATTAGCAGCGTTTAAAACATGCACCTATTTTTATTAATTAAAACAATTAAAAATAAAAGTGAATGCGACCTCCATGCATGAGATCTCGGGTATGATGCTGATGTTCGGTTTTGGCAAAGTATTACTGAATATTATGCCATGAAATTCATAGTAGCCACACTGGCTTTCTATCCGGAAAACTCCAAAAATTCGCCACCTATTACATAGGTAAATTCATAGTATGAACGGATAATGGAACTGTGCAAATACAAAATTTACTTTTTTAATTTGACAGCTCTTACATTTTGTTAAATAATACATAGCATCTGGCAAATTTTATCAATATTATCTTTATTTATAAATAGTCAGCGAAATGTCGGTGTAAGACATGTGTGTTGCACGCATGTCGTATTTTCCACTTAGCTAACACATATATAAATCACTACTATCAAGCACCTATAATATATTTATATGAGTATATAAACAAATCAATCTTACATCCTTATAATACCTAATGGTAGTACGGTACGGTACTCTCACTTACCACAGTATTGAAATACAAACTTATCTCAAAGGACAATCTTATGAGTATATCGCCCCAATTGAAATACGATATAATAAAGCAATGCCAAGTAACACGTGGTCTGAACAGCTGAACATAATTTATGACTAACTATCGTTTGTCACGGTTTTGTCACGAGATTTGTCGTCACACTTTTGTCACGTGCCGTGTGACACCGCCATTTTTGAGGGTTTAACCATTGTTTGTTGAACGCGTGAAGTGCCGCGTTTTGTATAATTTATGGCTGTTTTTATTGTGGGGTGATAGTTACATTATTTTTACTAACTTTGTCGTCGCAGGAACGATGTCAATAGTGGGACGTATATCATAGACATAGATTTAGGAATTCATCGATATAGGAGCGCTTTTTTAATATGAATTATATGGGCTTTGAATATAGGTGCAGTACTTGTGATATTATACTAACAGCTAAATATTTGTTCTTTACCTCTTAATATTGGTAAGAAAGGTAGTACGGATGCTACTATGAAGGTTTTACAATGGCTGTCAAAATAATTAACTTATATTTTGACCAAAATGTTATTTAATATTGTCTTCTGTTTACGCGAATGGAACATTGAGACAACTACCATTTTAGTCTCCCCGTGACCATGGCTGCTGTAAAAAATGTAAAGTTTTAATAGTTTTAATAATTTTATTAGCATAAAAATTAGTCAAATTCAATAGTAATAGTAGTGAAACAGTTTTCAAAATTATGTAATAGATAGTTGTTGTGTGTTAGTGTGTTAAATAAACAACGCGATAAAAACCGTTTATAGTAGTTTAATTTCAACAAAATGCTATTGGCTAATTCTGTCCAAAAAATTTAGTATAGCCACATAGAGTTTATAACTAAACTTGGTAGATGGCAATAAGCTCGCCCGTTGTAGTAAATGCATTACATAGATTTAAAACGCCTTTAAACCATAGTCGGCGTAATATGGGTGTTTCACACTCACATTTTGCCAACTATGGTAATATGTCTTTATTCCTAGTAACTATATGTATATCTACATCTAAACAAATAAAATGTATATTCTTAACCTATTAAGTCGCAGCGGCCAGATACAATAAGTTTTTAATTATATATGGTATTCCAAGACTCGATAGATTAAAAATATAAACATGGAGTGTGTGACGCTGTGCTGTCAGCGCAAGGGATAAAGTTTACTAATCTCCTGGATGCGTTGTGCTGTTAAAGCACAGCGTGTCTTTAAAGAGCCTCGAAACCGTACTCACTCTAGAAATACAAGTCAAGGTTATTCTGTGTGACTGACGTCCTTACTTAGCCTCGGTGATTCAGCTCGAACGAAATTCCAGGTTCTGCTATGCACAGTTTATCTAATATCTATATAACCCTGCCAAACGTTTTGACCGAGGTTTTATACTTATTCACATTTAGCCACCTTGATTTATTCACAAAAAAGTAGGGAAGCTTAATACCTGCCTAACTACCACGTTCATAGGTCCAGTACTGCACATAGGAATACGGCGGACAAGCATGATTTCGTTCCATGTTCTGTGAAGTTACTCAGAACTAATTAATATGCCAACTTAATTACATTTTCGTGATTTCGTTATCGACTGCCAACGTAAATACGAGCTTGGCCTGGCAAGTTAAAAAGAAAGTTTTGTGAAACGCTTCAGAAATAACGTTTCATATTTTTTCTAAGTTGATAATATAAAATATAATTTGTGTTCATTCTTCATTACAAAGAGTAACTATATTAGAACTAAAAATATTACGTTAAATTAGTTTCGTAGCTCAGCTTTTATGTACTTGCAAAAACTTGTCTTTGAAAAATATGTTTTCTTCATTAATCAAAATGATTGAACGTTGTTTTAGTTTATTTTGCAAAATAATAAAAATAGATTTAATTTAGAAATAAATGTTGAAAGTTTTAGGTTTTCGTAATATTTTCTTTAGAGGTTAGTCAATCTATTTTAATATGGTTACATAGATGCTTCGATATTAATAGATGTAGACCTACGTGTTACAATCTCTGCAATAGGAGGCGGACACATATCTGCGGCGGGTTGCCTCATAAGAATATTTCCAGCTGTCGCACTACTACCCACAGGTGACACCATTGCATAGCCTAGTAGGAAACCATTGGGAAGTCCAACTGTCTCGAGTTCAATCCCGAGGCACGTACATCTGACCTTTCAATATGATGTGGATATTAAATAAGTAATTATTACTGGTTTTAACGATGAAGGCAAACATCGTGAGGAAACCTACATGTCTGAGAGTTCTCCATTATGTTCTTAAAGATGCGTGTCTGATAATCTGGCCTATAATAATGGCCTACCCCTTCTCATACTCAGAAGAGGACCGTACCCGGCATGTCTAGCTTATAATATAATCGGCTGATATCATTATTGCGTCGTCCACGCATTGAAATGAATACAGCAAAAACAAAAGCGTCAAACATTCTATATAATCTACGCGCATCAGTGACAACCACACAGATGTCACTAATACATATTATAATAGAACTGTGAGTACTAAACGCGCTCTGCACCATCTAGTAGAATAACGCCGCGCAGTATTTTGTGCCCTAAGGAATATATCTAAAGGTTTGTCATACATGGGTTATTTCAATGTTGTAATTTGAAGAGCTGGCACAAAGCGCTTTGTGAGTAAATATCAACGCTTTTCATCGAATGCTATGTTGTTGCTTGGTCTTATGTAAATCTAGCTTAAATCGTTGGAAGCCGCTGCAAATCGGCATTGTTAGGAGTTGTGTTGACGTAAATGCACATCTTTGTTTAAACATCTATTTAATGTGAAGGCTTTGGTATTATAGAAGATAATAGTTGTGTTGTGAGGTCAATGATATTATTTTAATTAAATGCAGTGACAGTAATTTTAGTATAAAAGATTTTTAGCAAACTTTTTTATATTTTCATACAGCGTATTGAAAGGTAGCGGTTATAAGAGCCGTATCGAATATCTGCATAGTTAGCGATTATCTTAGCCTACAATTGCAACATAAGCGAGACTGCGTTACTGGCCATCGAAAGCAGGAGTAGCTGTGATGCAAAGATGGCACGTATGGTGTTGTGGTTTGAGAACTTGCCTCGCCACTGTCCTTGGACTGAGTGGTGTGCCGTTTTTCCGAGTTTAGTTGTTCCGAGTGTGGGTGCTAGTTGGGTCTGTTGTTTGAATAATTTTATCAGTAAAATCTTCAGCGATGCATGCAATTATTCCGACAGTCTTTTTAAACTAGGTCTAGAAATTAATAAAAACAACGTGAACTTATGGATCCTAGAATAATTAATCACCACGCGTCACCATCACGTCACGTCATCACGTCATCACACCATCACGTCACGCGTAATTCTATGTAATCATAAGATATATATAATAACGAATATTATTCGAATGCAGATATGCCCGTACACACTTATGTGTACTGTTGTCGGTACATTCTTAAATATATCAAATGCAATTGTGCATATTATTAACTCATTATAAAAAGCTAAATTAAAAAAATTCTCTGCCAGGAGATATACTTCCCTAACTGCGCTGGTCCAATTCGGTCAAAGTTTAGGTTTATACATTATGCTCTATTTCTTTTTTAATAACTACTAGATTTAATCTAGTTTTCCGACGCCCCAGGGCATATTAAAACTATCCATAGATTTACATTAAAGGTATTTCAGTGTTTTAATAAAATTTTAAGCAAATATTGTAACAGTGATTTTATTAATCATAAATAGTGTTTGTTAGTTTAGGGTGGCGAGTTAAAAGTTTTTGTGGCCTTCATTTGCACTCTAAAAACAGTCGAGTGAAATTTTCGATCAAAATATAAATGACCTATTAAGGGATAAAGGGTTACGGTTTATACATACATAGCCTTACGGTCACATTTTACTTTCTATGGATTTACGTCTCATGCTACAGTGAGCGAGCTTATATAACAGTTTTCTGGGCACGATCAAGACTCCGTCTTGCTATCAGTAGCGAAACTAATTCACAAGAATTTCTTGATAGAAAATCCTGATACAACTCGACAATCAAACGCGAGCTCTCACGCAAAGTGGTGGATGCACTGCCACTGCGCCACTTAGATATAATATAGCTCAAAATTGACCTTATGTACTTACAGAACCCTTTTTTGGCTCGGAAGAAGACTTCCTCTTTCGAGCCAAAAAAGGGGTTCTTGGGTTAGGCTTAAGAAAAAAGCAGAACAAGCAAACAATTTGGATTTGCCCTTAACTTTTAGCAGTCAGGCATATAAGCAATTCGCGCACTACGGAGATTAAATATACAGAACCAACCAATAAAACCGTTATGCCATTCATGCAGAAATTACCAAAAAACACTCCAGCGACGATATCTACATATTTTATGATGGATGAATAATAGTTCAAAGTGTTGCCGGGCTTTCTTGTTTTCTTCTTTTATTGGTTAATACTCAGCAATGTTATTATTGAGGATAATATGGTACCTAGGAAATGGTAAAAGACTCCTTTTACATAGGACCTAAAAACATAGCTGATGGTGATACGTGCTTTTAATGAACCATTGCCTTTCCCTTCGGAGAACCAAATATGTGATTTTATGACACAAATGAAGTTTGATTAAACTCAACGTAGACTCGCAATAGTTTTAAAACTACGTTACAATACCTCTCAAAGTGAATAAAAAACTTAACAAAATTATAGCAACAAAGTTAAGTTAAACTTTGTAAGTTTTTATTGCATTCTGTTTCTGATAAGACTATAAAATTAATGTTCTGTACTTTAATATAGCAAATTTATTTAATTCTGGTGTTTGTAAGGTCAAGCAGTCAATTGTAAAAACTTAAGTGCAAGGTCGAATTGTTATATAAAAACATACATAGGAAAACGAAAAAAAATTACGTTTTCATCAATGAATATATTTGAAATGTCAGTTTTTGTGAAGCTTAATAAACATTACTTCGTATCAATATCTAAAACTAGAAAAGGTCCGATCAGAAATCACATTCCCCATCCCCGGTTTTGGGGCGGGCGATGGGGATATGTCGGGATCCAGCCCCTAAGATGGATTTGGGCTGAACCGACTAAAACCACCGCGGTGTTCCTCACACCTTTATGGCAAGGCCACGCGGATCGCACTCGCATTCGAATCGCGACCCCGCCAAAGGTTCGACCCACCGATGGACGTGGCGGGTCCCGCACAACCATCACACATACAGGACAAATTCACAAATTAACACAGAATATAACACAGACATAGCGGGGGACCTAGTCCCCCTTGCGACATCGAGAGGCGTGCGCGGAACACGAACGCCGCCTGCTCGGACCTGCGCTGATCGGGTGGTGGACGGCCCCAATAGGTCCACCACCCGCAGGCTTCTACTCAAGGTGGCTGGAGGTCGGCTCGCGCTCTCCTGCGCCCGGTTCTGCGGTTAGGGAGAGGGATTGACCATTCCCTCTCCCTCTCCGCCGCCTCCTTCACTAACATCACCTCCTCACAGAAGGAGGCGACGACATTCCAAGACCTCTGACTCGAAACCATGGACAGAACCATAGCCTCGAGTGAGAGGACGACTCTACCGACTGCCGCGTGCATGACAATGTATATGCATGGCGTTGCGTGGCCCAAGCAGGGCAACCTACCAATGTGTGCAACGCCGTGTCTTCGACAACGACGTGGCAGTCACCGCAGTGATAGCAACCGGGCGTCTCCTGTTTGCCTATTCGACACAGGTACCGACCGAAACAACCGTGGTCGGTCAGCACCTGCGTCAGACGAAACGTGAGGGCGCCACGACGCCTCTCCAGCCACTCTCTAAGAACGGGTCTTACCGCCACAATTGTGGCGTGCCCGGCGCTGGGATTGACAAGTCGTTCCTCCCATTCTGCCACTAGGACCTCGTGAAGCTCGCGCCGCGGCACCTCGATATCGCGATGCGACGGCACTTCACCCCGTAATAGTGCCTCCTGGCGCCATTGAAATAGTGATGCCTGGAGCCCGACCTCTAGGTCCCAAGGCGACGATCCGGCAAGGAGGCTTGCTGCCTCGAACGAGATCGTGCGGTAGCCTCGAATTGCCCTGACGGCGATGACGCGTTGTGGTATCCATTACTACCCCCGCCCCCTCGACCGCAGGAGCGGCGACCTTTGCGGATTTCGTCGAATTTATGGCCGACTGCCTATTCGATTTGGATGCGGCGCACCCACTACCCCCGGCCCGGTGATCGGCCGGTCTTCCTAACGCCGCACAAAGAATGCAATGCGGCGTCGCTCTACACGAGCCAGCCAGATGACCGGACTGACCGCAGCGGAAACAACGTCCGCTGCAGTCAATCTCCGAGGTGCACTTCACCCCAACATGACCACCGCTGAGGCAGCGGTAACACCTCATTGGTCGGGGATCAAGGAGCTTGACCTGCGCCGACAACCAACCAATTAAGACTCTTCGGCCGTCGGCCAATTTCTTTGCCGTCGCTACGGGACAGCTAACGACTGCTGTTCCCATACCGGCGCGGCCCGGGCGAATGTCACCGCACCGGACTTGATCGGGAACACATTCCCCGATCTTAGCGATGGCTGCTACTACCTTCTCCACTGTGATGGAGTCGTCCAGGCCCAATACGCAGCTGTGCGCATTTTTGCGGCCTGGACACACTGACGTCCTCCTCCGGTAAGATTTTGCGGAGGCCTTCCGCCCGGCTATCGGCCTGGTTGCCACTAGCGACCCCAAGCACTTCGATGAGGCGGGCCCCGGTCTGGGTGATTTTGCACCGCAGACCCGCCGTGATTCCCAGTGCACTGGGATCGATCACGGAGCGCGCCTTCCTCATTATCTCCGCATATTTTGCGCCTTGTTCCAGTGCTGCCGGTTGCAGCGTTAACCACTGCTGTGGAACGAGGCGAGCGAAGCCTCTTGCCCTTTTTTGCCTTACGCGCTTCTTTCTGCCTCTTCTTTGCCGCCTTCTTTTTAGCGCCGACTTTTTGCCATCCATTTTCTGTTGGGGCAGCGGACGTCGGCTGAGTCTGGTTAGTGGATGGGACAGGCGGGGCTTGGCTTTTAGACCTGCTCTTCCTCTTATTCTTCTTCTTTCCCTCCATCTGGGTTGGTGGCGGGACTACTTGAGGAGCACCTTGTTTCATTGGTGCCACACGCTTTGTCGCCGCCTATGCCGCGTATGATGTTAATTGCGGCGGGGGCGGTGGGAAACGCTGATGCACCTGCGGCAGTTGTTCGCTCCGGCGGTCCGCTGCCAATGGAGGCCGGAGTATTCGTCCTTCTATGACCGATAGAGTCCGCCTAAATTCGACCAGCTCTTACGCAAGGAGGCCAACTCTGAATCGCCCGCATCTGTCCACCCACGACTTGTTGTTCTGGGGTTAGCACGCATCTCCTCCAGAAGACGCCTCATGTCGTCCACTTCCATTGATAAGCAGGTGTTCTCGGCTCTCAACTTTTTTATTTCTTCGGAGGTGGTTCTATGGAGTAGTACCTCCGTGACGTCCTTCACAGTGGCCTGGTCCTTGAGGGTTTTTATACTGGTGCCCTTAAGCCCTTTTGACAATTTTGAAACTAGGCAGATTCCTTCCAGGGCGCCATCTAGTCGCTCCTTTAGTTGGTCCGAAGTTTGGTCTTCCGCTTCTGCTGGAACCGATGACTGGAAGGAGTTTTCCCGAGCAGCAGCAGTTTGGCGTAAAGTCATCGCGACTATCTTTTCCTCCTCAGAGGCGCGCTCTTCCTCTTCGGCTCTCTTCTTGGCAGCTACCAATTCGGCTTGAGCTTTGCCTACTCCAATATAGCGCCCATGGGTGGTTGGGCACCCGCGACCTCTTTTAGCAACCGGCATATTAGGTACTGGTACGTTCTCTTCATTCGAGGACGATTCCGTGCCCGAACGTTCCACTCCTGGATGCGGACGCTTGCCAACAGTCTTAATTGGGCTGTATGTGCCAGCAGTACTCATGCTCTTTTCCGAGCCATCTGAGAAGACAATCTCCACGACCTCCTCCGATCGCGCAGTACTAGGCGTGCGCGATCCCGACCGCCGAACTTCGACGTTTTCTTCATCTGATCGCGTAACAGTGGGCGTGCGCGACCTGATATTAGTGGCTAATGCCGTCTTATTTTTTTAATATTTCTTTTGTATTGGTATCCATATTAAGACCCACGAGTATGGGAGAAATAAAGGTCGACACGGGCAGAGATCCCGATACCCGGGCAAGCCTGATACTACAGGGGGACGGCAGGTACCTTGAAGGGGCCTCACTAGTGACTGAACTACCCATCAGCCATGCATCTCCTCGCTGTGCGGCAGCAACTTGAGATTCGTGGTGGTTTTTATAGGGTGCCACTCTCTTGCACTCCAGGCGGTTAAGCCAAGACCCTCGGTCCCGTCAGCAGCCGCGAGACGTGATCCACGACGCTGCACAATACGGGGTTACGATATGCTCTAGACGGTGACAACGGGGACAAAAGTCAGAAGAAAGGGGGGGACAACAAAATCAAAAACGGGCAAAAACAAAAGGGGGACGAGAAACAAAATTTAACGCAGAACCAAAAAGGGGAAACAAAACCAAAACATGGGACAAAATAAAAGGGGACAAAGATAGGGAAAGAATCGTCAGAGTGACGAGAAGAGACCCCGTTGTCTGTTCAGCGGCAGGGTGAGTGCACGCCGAACCCGTCAAAGGGGCTCTCCCATGTCCACTCTAAGACAGAGCGGTACTGGGAGAGCCGGGCCCAAAAATAGGGCCTCCGGCCTGGGGATGGGACTAGCGTCCATCCCCCCGCCTCCGGTGCCAAACGCGACGGCAAAAAGCACCGGTTGTCAGAATATTAGCCACCAGCAACAATGAAAAGCATTGTTGCTGGCGCCCAGGGTGTACCACGGCGAGGTTTTCTGACACACACTCCAAGTTTGCATGCCTAAAGTAAGGCAGATTGTACAAGGAACAACAAAAAGAATTTTATCATCAATATTTTATGTACCTACTTTCTGTGAAAATAAATGATTATTATTATTATTATTAAAAAGCATCCCACAAGGGCCTATCCCTGATGTGTATTAATTACCCATGTTTCTGAAGCCCACATAATAGAGTTGGGAGACAAAGAGGTATTTTACCGTTAAATAGGATCATTGCCAGACACCATGATACTACTAAGAATATCCTGAGCGGTAGTAAATGTGTTCGTTTTAACACACACATACACTTTGCCTGATCCTGATATCGCAATGGGATTGAGTTATTTCATACTGGTTAAATATACAGTGTATAAATGTGTACTTTGTAAATGGTACCAGATGACGCATTAGGGGTAGGTCCTCCAATAGGTGGACTGATGATATGGTAAGGATTGCGAGCAGCGGCTGAATGCGGGTAGCTCAAGGCTGGTCTGTGTGAAAATCCTTAGGGGAGGTCTACTATGTTCTTCAAAAACTCGTCCATTATACCACTTCGCCATCCGTGTAGTCGTGCATGTATGTGTGTGCGTCGGCATGCATGCATATGCATCTCGCCTAACGTGATTGACTATTGTTTCTATATAAAATTCCCAGAATTATTATTTTTATAAAGCCGCTGCATGGGTAATGTCGGTATATCGTGGAAGACTTAACAAATGTTGAAAGCACGAACAAAAAAGACAGCCATACATTTTGTTTTTTCGTTGCGACATCCCCGCTCGCGGAATGCGACCGTGCCTTAAGTCGATTTTGTAGTGATTGGTCTTTTATATGCTAGTATTATATATTTGGAAGATTTTGTAGCACGACCAGAGACTTAGTAGCTGGCAAATATAATTAAAATACTGAAACTTTATACTGAATAAACTAATACTGAAACGCTATTTTATTTGTTTTTATTTTTTCAGGAAACATACGTTTTCTTATAACTAATTATATAAATATTTTAATAATTTTTACATTTACATTTATAGTACTTGATCAGTTAAATTAATAAAGAATTTTTTGAATAATACACAATAAATAAAAAAAAACATTCAAGAACGGATTTGAATCACTGGTTGACAAGAACACGTCTATAACTAGAGGCACTTGTAATAAATAGGTCTAAACTGTCTAAATGCTAATGATTTATATTTTGTAGTAGTTCTTATAAACAACGAATTGTTTCTATAATTAGTAGTAACGCGAGCAGCATGTAGATACCTAATACTATTTTTTTAAATCCATACATAGCCTCACACCCATACCTAAAGATAAAAAAAGAGGTATGTATTACAACCACATTTCGTCAGCTGTTTGGCGTCCTACGTAGCAAAGCGCGTGTGTTCACTGTCCTATTGCCAGATTTCAAATTGCTACTGAGAATTCGTTGACAAAAAAATCAAACAGCACTCTGCCTGTGCCTGGAATCGAAACATAGATCTCAAGAACAACAGTCGTATACTAGTTTGCCTTACAATCGTACACTGGTAGTGCATTGTGGTACCAAGGAACGCTACGTATGTACTATATATAATGAATTATCATTAGTTGAACTAAACTTCAACTATTACTGCTCTTAACAATGTAGAAAAATAATGACGTCATATAAACGAACTATTCGAATTCTTACTATTTTTTATCATGTTTTGTCGCTGTTGAACTTGTATTTATTTCTCTTCTGTTTGTTAAAGGAACATCCATAAGCTACGTATTTATTTAGGGTACCTATCTAAATCCTGTTCCTTACCATTATCTCCTTTCATTGACGGTCGTGTTTTCAATTAATTAGGATCTTTACCTCAGTAGTCGTGCCAAGTGCATTGGTTCCAGTATTGTATTTCAGTCGCCAACCGTCTTGACTGAAATACTGCTTAGGTAATATATTTCAGTCGACAGGCATTCTGACAGAAAAGCAGAAAATATGTCGTTTTGTGTCCTCTTGCCGTTTGGCAGACAGTTACTTAGTTCAAGCCATCAGGATACAGCTTGCGCCTGAGCGGTAATTGTCGTTTACCAATTAAGCGCCCAGCTAGTGGCTGGTACCGCAAGCAATAAAAAATTATGATTATAATTTTTGGATAAGGTATCTCTTTTTTTCTATTTTTAAAAGCAGAAAGTATTTTGTGTCGCAAGGACCTTCACAAACATTCAATCAATAGACACAAAGAACACTCAGACCCGACACAATTAAATTTCATGGTTCACACAAAGTTTTGTTTCGTTTGGGGATCGAACATGCATCACTCGGAGTAGTAGTAGTGCCGAGGTCATAATTTAAATCACTACGCCGTGCAGTTAGAATCAGAATATATTAAAGGCATTGCCTAAATTGGACAGTCGATCATTGAAGTACATCTTGCTAAATCACGAATCTTATATACCAGGATTATTGCAAAACTTGTAGATGGAAAAATTCTTGCGACATTTTCGTCTCGATCAAAAATATGAATGTAAAATGTCAGTAAGCAAGGATGTTTGATTGCAGCGTTTCCGCGAAATGTTTCCTCAGGTAGAGTAGGTACGTGACATAACAGGCAACCTGTAGGAGCCTGGGACACAGACCGCTCACGTATACTCAATGGAATAATGTCTACAACCATCACAATAGTTAGAAATACAGCGAAAAGTTAAAGTTGTACAGCCAAGCTGGAGTTAGGAAATCTTTTATCTAGAAAACTAATATAAAAGTATGTGACTTAGCTATGTCTCGCAAAAATAAAATGTCTTTGATTCCTGTGGGAACAAAAGAATACTACAGGAATAGCACAGATTCAAATACCATTGAAATTGTCGTCTAGCCTGTGCCAAAGCGTTGTATGAGATGAACAAAAATGCTTCGTGTCATCGAAAACTTTTACTTTTGACTTTTTTAGTTAACGTATACTTTAGTACCATAATTTTTAAGAGATTTCTCAGATATTTTCTGTGTTTATAAATGTCTAAAAGTATAATTAAAATGAAAATACTGTTTCGTATGTAATATTATTTTTTTCGTAGGTGACCTATTATTTACTCGACAGTTGGTTATGAATACTATGGAAATAAATGTATCAAGCTATTTTTAGATTTACCAAACAAGGAAAACAAAACTTATAAAGCGAAGCCACAATCTTAGGCAACAATTGGAGCAGAAATTCCATTTTTTACCAAAGATTAACAATTATTATGATATTTGCTAAAATGTTGCTATTTCTTTTAATATTCCTAAGGCAGTATGATACATGCTTAACTCTAATGGCCCAATCAATGTCTCGTACGTTCACCAATTTTAATCTGTCAAGTCTTAAAATGCCAGACATAACTAAAAACCGATTGTGTCTGGCCTCCAATGCTACGTTGCGCCTCAACAGGGGTATCGTTCATCAACAAGAAGCACTTGTAGTAAAAATTAAATCAGCAGGTATTTTGGCAATTATACCAAAGCGCGTGGTAGTTTAAAACAAAAATAGATCATTAATACATATCGTTCTGAACAATTTACATTCGATAGCGGTAGACAACATACGCCCAACATTATCACCGAGAGCACACCACATTATGCAAAGCCTCTGAACAATGATGGCGAAATAATCCGAACATGCACGAATGTGCACAATGTAACAACTGTTCTTTTGTGCACCCGGCTGTTGGTAAACGCTATTGTCCTGCTGTGATAATGTGGTGTTTAAATGTTGTCAAATAATTCCATTTCGATGGCCGAAGTATTTAAAGTGTTTCATTGTCTTGTTATGATCAGTAAACAAGTATTTATGATAAAACTGACACAGAAGCGCTAGGTAACGAAATACATAATCCCAACTTAATAGTATAAATGCGAATGTAAGTTTGTTTGTTTGTTACGCTTTCAACCCTTAACTACTCGTCCGTTTATCATTAAATTTTGCATCTATGTTGGCGGAGTCACAGGTCATAGATTTCATCTATAAAAAGTACTATTTCCAAGGAATAGATAATTGACATAACCCATATTAACAAGAGTAAAGCCACGGGCAATAATTATTATAGCATAAAGTCTGTTGCCTCTGATAGCTATATTGATACAATTAAGGTGATTGACTGTTGCTTCTCTTAAAGTTACCTATGTTTTTCTGCTACTGCTGTGCATGAAGTCTCGCCGTACAGAGTGTAATGGTTCAGTCTAGAAATTCTCATTGAAATCAGAAATTTTGCCCGGTTGATGGCAATTGGCTTGCCCCTATTAGGTACATGAGATCCCCTTGAGGGATATCTTAAGTTTATACGCATGTTCAATTTACACAATGCCACTGATTGTACTATAAAATCGTCCTACATAAGCAGGCAATCACTAGAAATCGCTACAAAGTTCCGGAGGCTCATATACCTAGCTCGTTCATTTCTTTCCTTTCATCTCAAGTTCCAAGATCGTAAACCTGCTTCCATAAAGATGTGGGCAGTATTAACTATAGATTTTTCTTATTTTGACTTATTGGCCTAGCGGCTAAAACAAACTTTTAATCAAAGGCACAAATCTGGCAAAAGTAATTTCCAGTAATTTACACGGTCTTTCAGAACAACTTGAATACATCACTAACGAATGTATTTGTTCATAGTAGAGGAGATAATTAAATAATACTGTTACTGAATTAAATTAAATACGTTTATTTGACGGGTCAATATTTTTGTAGTTGGATTAAAATTGTTGGTTTATGTTGTGGAAATGTTTATTAACATTCATTTGTTTTGTTTGAAATCAGTTGGGACAATCGGATTGATACGTGTATAAATAAATATAATTATTTACAAGTCCTGCAGATTTTTGCTGTGAGTAAATTAAATTTTATACGCTGCTTTAAAAAGTCTAAAAGTTCTTTCACAAAAATAAAGCAACATTTATTTGAAATATAACCAGTTTGCTATGTGTCATTTGTTAGTCTAAATAAGGCTTAACATTTATCTAATAGATAAATTCTGCTTAGTGATTATTTACGGCGAACTTTGCATTGATAGTTGATATTTTATTGTTGCATGTCTAACTACCCTACACCCTGCCTGATGGTAAGCAGTTGTGTAATCCAGGAGCAGAGCCCTCCGCAGCTCGACCTCATTATTTATTTATTTATTTATTAAGATTCACCAACAGTTACTACAATACCACATGCACATAGGATAAACATTTTGAGTCTAACCAATTGTATAACTAATTACAGGTGAATTCAGCATGCGTTTTAAATATTACATAAATAATGTGACATAAGAAACAAAGATAAATATTAAAAGTGAAGAAATATCAATATAAAAGTTAATTTTAGAATTAAATTATATTATATTTAAAATTAAATTATATCAAAATCCAGTAAACTTCATTTGTTTTACAGTCACAAATTTGTATGAATTACTTTAAATAATAAATTCTAATTACATTAAAAATCAAATTAAAATATAAAATGAAGTACTGCAATTAAAAAATAAAAACAAAAATATTAAAATAATAATATAAAAATTATAACAATTAGAACTAATAATAAAGTCAGTAATAGAAGTTTGTCAATATTCCCACGAAAATGTTATCGTAGATTTTTCTTTTGAATTTCATTAATTCGTCATCAAATATGTCTATGTCTACCGCGATTATGGCCATGCTATTATATTGACTCGACAGTCTTGCAATGGGTGCGTATTTACCAAGATTCGTACGATGACGAGGAATATTGAAAAGAGAGCTAGGATGACGCGGGACTCTGTAAGGTACATTGATGGAGAATTTACGCAGATGATTCGGACAGTCAATTTTATTCTTAAGTAGCTTGTGTAGAAACATTAGGTCAGCAACCATGCGACGCGATTCAAGAGACACAATCTCAAAATATTTTAGTTTTTCTTCGTATGATTTAATAATTGGCGTACCTGTTTTAAATTGATAAGCCAAATGACGAACAAATCTTTTTTGTATACTCTCAATTCTCTTTACATGGACTTGATATGTCGGGTTCCAAGCCGTACTGCAATATTCTAAACTGCTTCGCACGTAACTATTACAAAGGATCAGTAACGTTGAAGGCTTTCGGAATTCTTTTGATGAACGTAGAACAAAACTGCTGCAGCTGCGTACCGAGCACTCGGCTCGGTACGCAGCACTAATCATTTCGTCGTAATGCTCAGTGAATCGCAATTGACTGTCCAAATGAACACCGAGATCTCTGATTGTAGCAAGTTCAGTAAGTTTGCTTCCTCGAATATTATATGTAGTCTGGAACTGTTTCCGTTTCCTACCAAACTTTATATGATAGCATTTACCGTGGTTAAGATTCATTTTATTAACTACGCACCATTGGCATAAGTTGTCTATGTCTGTTTGAAGCAGATGCAAATCACATTCATTTTCTATAACATTAATCAACTTTAGGTCGTCGGCAAATAGGAAAGATGACGAATGTTTAAATGAGTCCAATAAGTCATCAATAAAAATGTTAAAAAATAGCGGTCTCATTACAGCTGAAGAGGTGCCGAGGTTTACTTTGCCGGCGTAAGGAGGTGCCTTTTTACGCCCCGTTTAATGTTTTTAGGATTGAAGGAAGAAGTAAACACATTATTACATATATTATATGATTGCACATAATATATCTATTAAAATTGAAAATGATGATTTGTATAGAAAAGTTTAACTGTTTTTAACCAGATCACCATATGGTTGACGAGGATATGAGTTTAGCATATGAAATGGTTGATCTTCTGAATTAAAAAAAGGAAACCATTACACAAAATTTTATAATTCTTAAAAAAAGCATCACGCCTTAATATTTTGTTAATTACAACCATATTATTTAACAGTTAAAATAAGGTTCCCATTCGAATTAGTTGTTTGCTAATGATATTATGTATTTATGGCATTAAATACATTACGTTTATATATTGCATCGTTATTTTCAAGAATAATACACCCATAATATCTGCATTACCCAAAGATCCACTGGCAGAAACTTCCATGAGCATTAGGTCTGTATTATGCAAATTGTATAACAAGAAGTTTAAATAAATATATAAATTGGCAAAAATTCAAACGCAAATATACAAAATAAATATAAAATATATTTTATATTAACTTGTCATGCCGAACTTCCTACTGAATAATGTAACTGACTTCCAAAACAAACCGAAACAAATTGCGGATTCCAACATAAAAATTAAATCCCGAAATATAACAGTTGTACCCAATTCTCTACGAAATTACCTTCCATCCATTTACATAACTTAAGGTTGATTTAAAATTAAAATCATCCACGTCCACACCCTCTGCTCCTTGCAACAATGCGGGGCTTGTTCCTACATCTATTAATCTATTAATGTGTATCCCCCCTTAAATTCGGATTCTTCATACAGATATAAATGACATTCGGGAAATATTTCAATCAAAACTGAACTCTACCTTTCTAATAATAAGCTTTATAATAATTTGATAGAATGTATAGTAAGGTGTTCAGAACAAATAGGGAGCGTTTAATAATTTATCAAGGATTAATTTTATAGCTTGTCATGTAAGGATCATGGAGGCATAAAATGGACCCCTAAAGTGTAAGCGTGACTCGCACTTTTACTTTCATCGGTCATATTTCACAATAAGGTAAATTGAGATGTTTTCTGATAAATTATTCCTTTTTTTTCCTTTTAAGATAATAAGGAAAACTTGACAGCTTTTTTAATATCGTGGCGTATGTTTGCGCGAGAAGTTTCTTCTGACTTAAGTGTTGTTTTCTTTTAAATCACCGGCTCTATGAATAAATCCAGTGTTGCTTGAGGACATAACTTACATTTAAATAATGGACACAAAGAATTCACTATTTTCGGATCACAGAAATTTCTATCCCGAGTGGGGTTCGAACCCACAAATTCAACGCAGTGTCATCAGCGAAACGAACGCTTTAAAGCAGTGTCAGGTGACGTGTTTCTGTTAGAAATATTGATTTGCAACAAGTCTGGAAATGTATTCATTGCAAGGCAATAGGCTTGTCCAATTATGTTTCTATTTATATTATTGAGGTGGCAAACAAGCATACGGCACACCTGATGGTAAGTGGTAACCGTAGCCTATGGACGCCTGCAATACCAGAGGTATCACTTACGTGTTGCCGACCCTTTAGGAAAGGAAGAAGAGAAAAGGAAGGTCGAGCAGGCCCATTCATGCTGAAATCAGCGTGGCTCTACTACTTTATAGACGTAGGACTTAAAAACATGGCTGGCAAGCATGGCGAAAGTTTAATGTGGGTACGATAAATCACTATCTTCCCCTTGGGATATACAGGGTGTCCAAGAACCTGGCGTCCAACTGGATTCCCACGATGCCCCAAGTTCTAACAGTACTCAGAAAAATATTTTAAAAAATCCACCCCATGTACTTACAGAATTATACTGATTTCAAAAAAAAAGGGGAAATGAGCACCCTGTGACATACTTTTGAATGCTGTGACTGCTAATGCTGATAATTTCGATATTTCTTGGAGGTTTTGTAATCTAGGGTATTGCTGTGTCTAAATAGAATGTAAAAATAAAGTACTTATTGTACCATTTTAAAATAAAATATTATTTTAACTAAAGGTGATATGGAAAACTATTGAATTTCGCAACTTTGACCGACTGTAGTGTAAAAAAAATGTACCAAAATAGTATGGCAAGTGACGTCAAATTTTGACGCGTTTATTCCTCTTTTTAAAAAGGTATAATACTTACACATTAATTTGAAAAAAAAAATTTTGATAATATTTTTACTCAACAACCCAATTTTTACGAAGTGCCTACCTACTAACGGTAACTGTCGGACCCTTTCTTATCTTAGAAACTGTTATGTTACTACTATTATTTACTTCGGTTCCAAGAGTGAGCAAGAAGGAAATACACACAGGTAGATGGGTTCCCAGTAGAATAAAAGCAAAGAATGTTAGTTTAAAGATATTTTATTACAATAAATGTTCAAAATGTTGACCACCCGCGGCAATACAAGCTCTCACTCTCCTTAAAAAGGACCGCTTTATGTTTCGCGAGTAACTTTTTTGACGTATCACCTGCACTGCTTGTGTTATCTTCTCACGAAGGTCAGCGATGTCATTAATGGGCTTCGCATAAACGAGCTCCTTCATAGTTCCCCAGAAAAAAAAATCCAGCGGATTTAAGTCAGGTGAGCGGGCTGGCCACGGGATTGTTCCTGATCGCCCAATCCACCTGTTCGGGTATTGCTCGTCCAAAAACTCTCTAACGGATACGCGAAAATGTGCTGGACAGCCGTCGTGTTGGAACCACATATCTGGTGGGGTCTCTTCTAGTAAGTTTGGCAAATCATTTTGAAGAAAATTTAAATATGATTCGCCAGTCAAATTCTCGGGCATCTCAAATGGACCAATAATATTCCCACAGAGAATACCGGTCCACATGTTCACTTTGAACCGGTACTGGGATCTATCTTCTCGCATCAAGTGCGGATTTTCCACATGCCACTCGTGCAAGTTGTGTAGGTTCATGTAGCCATCCTTCTTAAATGTAGATTCATCTGACCACAAAATTTTGTCGATAAAGTTTTCGTCTTCTCGATGTTTTTGCAGGATTGTTTCACAAAACGCGACTCGGCTCGGATAGTCTCGAGGTAAAAGACTTTGCACTCGCTGTACGTGGTACGGATGATATTCTTCTTTTTGGAGAATACTGTGTGCTGTGCTCTTCGGTATCCCCGTATCAGCTTCTATTCCTCGCACAGAGATGCTTGGATTTGCCGACACCGCCTCTAAAACTTCATTGCGTATGAAGTCATTTACGGGTCGTCCTTCACCAGCTACTTGATTGGGGAACCGCCCGTCACATAGTGATCTGTGCACATTAATGAAAACTCGATGGTCGGGATATCGCGTAGCCCTCGGATACCTTTCTCTGTAAAGTCTCGCTGCAGCTCGTCCATTACCTCTACATTCTCCATAAATGTAGTGCATATTTGCGTATTCTTGCGGAGTGTAGGTCGCCATGGTAGCACACACAAAACACAAACTGTCCAAACACAGGCAAAGGTCGTCGTAAAGAGTTCGTTTCAAAGTCCAGAGCACAAAGAGTAATCGAGTCCAATAAACAAAGCTTTAAATCGTAGTACGTGATCAATGGTAACAATAAGAGAGAGGTGCGTAGTAACGGCAGGAGGCAGTGACGCGTACTGACCGTACTGTTATCCTAAATAGCACGATCCCAGATAGCGTCACTATCTATCTCACTCGCACCTCTAACCTTTTTCTCCCTCACTCTTACCTGAATAATGGGGTACCATAAAGAAGAACCAGCAAATCGCAAAGATAGTTTCTGTCTTGCTCCCTCCTGTTGTAATAACGAATCACTATGGTGAGATGCATGCACATACCGTCCCTTACGGTCTAACCTGTTTTTTGAGAGGCCTGTTGTTATTTTTATGAGCATACAACAGTAATTCTTTAGAGGTTAGATTCAATTCGTCGTAAATTTTTCTTTCTAAGAATTCTGTAAGACATCGTAAAAATTGGGTTGTTGAGTAAAAATATTATCAAAATTTTTTTTTTTCAAATTAATGTGTAAGTATTATACCTTTTTAAAAAGAGGAATAAACGCGTCAAAATTTGACGTCACTTGCCATACTATTTTCGTACATTTTTTTTACACTACAGTCGGTCAAAGTTGCGAAATTCAATAGTTTTCCATATCACCTTTAGTTAAAATAATATTTTATTTTAAAATGGTACAATAAGTACTTTATTTTTACATTCTATTTAGACACAGCAATACCCTAGATTACAAAACCTCCAAGAAATATCGAAATTATCAGCATTAGCAGTCACAGCATTCAAAAGTATGTCACAGGGTGCTCATTTCCCCTTTTTTTTTGAAATCAGTATAATTCTGTAAGTACATGGGGTGGATTTTTTAAAATATTTTTCTGAGTACTGTTAGAACTTGGGGCATCGTGGGAATCCAGTTGGACGCCAGGTTCTTGGACACCCTGTATAAATACATGATTTTATGAAACTTTGAGAGAATAGTGACCACGCAAAACTTTTTTACCAAATAAAACCTATAAAAAGAAAAAAAATGAACCTTTCATTTTACAGGTTTCATTTTAAGCACTGTTATACATATTTGTGATGAAGAATCACATCCTATAAACCTTGGATAATATGCAATGTCGTTGGTACCGACTACCAAGAAACTTTATACGTTTTATTCTGACATTTGTTTAAACACCAAGATATCGTTATTCCATTGAATTGTGGTGACTAGATGGCATTAGATTCGTAGTAAGTCTGAATGATACATATGTACATATTTGTATGCATAATTTCAGGGCAAAATTTTCCTGGCGCATTGACTCTGTGTTGTTACTGAGATTTGCCTAACAAGAAATCCCAATTAGCAGTTTACCCAACCTGGCATTCGAAATCGATACATCAGGATGGCACGCATACTATGGGACCCACGTAGCAGATTTCTACACTTTTTAGGATGCCACCATTACCACTATATTTTCTTAAAATTAATAGCCTTATAAACCAAAAATTATTGGAATTTATAGCGCTATAATAAGTCAAGCACATGCGTCAACCAATACAACAATAATCTCCAAACAAATGGGGAACAAGCACAAAATAGAGAGTACTATTAATAAAATTATAACTCGCATTGGTATTAACAGTCTGCGGCCTATAATTCAACAATACAAATGATAACCATCATAAATTGACCCCAACTATTTTCCATGGCGGTTACAATAATGTACGGAGCTACCGGATTCGGTTGTGATTTGCGAATCTATTTACAATGGTCATGTTACTGTCTCCACGCTTATTGTCACCCTTGTATTAAATTCTGCGAACAGTGGGGTATTAAAGTAGGACGTCCATAATGCCATTGTTGGAACGGATTTGGTTTTGGATGTCATTAGTAAAAGTGTATTGTATGAATCAATGAGAGACTACGATTTTTTATATACGAATATATGTATTTAATCGCAGTTATTTTTTCATATATGTATAGTGTTTGTGCCGCCATATTTAAGAATTGATATATATATTTATTTAAAGATAATATACATACGCTAAACATAATCTACCTATGCGAATATGACTGTCTCGGTAGCCTAGCGGTGGGAATGCGACTGCTGTACCACCGTGCATGCGTGGTCTCGTGGGTTAGATACTCTGTTTGGACAGAATGTTCTTATTTTTCTGACAAGTATTTTTCGGTAGCACCATAAAGTGTGGAACTGCGTACGATATACAGCAATATTTAAAAGAATGAAATTCAAGTGATTCGATAATTTCGACACACTCGGACACATTTTCGAAACATTCATATTCGAATAATGCGAAAAGATACTTTAATAGAAATATCGAAATTTTGTAAAAGAAAGATCGAAAGATAAGCTTGTTTTCTCGTAGCTATTACACATCACTAACATTAATGAATTATAATTTGTACTTAAAATATTAATAATAATCATAATCATTTACTCTTTGGCACTACTATAATGAACTCACCAGGAAATGTTATTGAAATGAATAAACGATAAGACAATCGTGATATGCTGGTGAAGTTTTTGTATTTGTTCAACGTTCACGGAAAAATACGAACGTTCCTCGAGATTCCAGATAAGGTCTATAATGGATTACGCTCAGTTAATTATTATCTTTATAAAAAATCATTTCATTTCATCATTTTATTTTAGACAAGCTACGCTTTTTTTACTACTTATTGATTTATTTAGACATCCAGAAGTTGTTGCATTATTTCTACATACTCTCAAACACACTATTTCTGGTCTTATTAAGTTATGTAGAAATAATGTAACAACTACGAAATGCACACAAGTTTAGGGTGTCATTAACAGTAAATAAAAAGACAGGGTATCATTCATTAAGGAAAAAGTACTGTTCCCGTGAGAATAAAATAAAAAAAATCTAAATTAAGGCGGGTGAAGCCGTGGGCAAAATCTAGTAATATATAAAAAAGACAAAAAATACTGTAATAAGTAAGAAATATAAAGAATCAACTATATATTAAAATAAAATAAAATATATAATTTAGAAATTACAATCTATACTAATATAATAAAGCTGAAGAGTTCGTTTGGTTGAACGCGCCAATCTCAGGAACTACTGGTTCGAAATGAAAAATTATTTTTGTGTTGGACAGCTCATTTATCGAGGAAGATTATAAGATAAGGAAGGGTATATAGGCTATATAACATTACGCTACGACCCACGGGGGCGGCGCAGTAATAATAAACGCGGGTGAAACCGCGGGCATTTCATATAAAAATGTAGAGATTTTGTCTGCTTTATCTTAACAACCTTATGCAACTTTGTTATATAGACGGCTTAATAATTGTTATAACTACTTTTTGCATGATATCATGTAGCTAATCTTGCCTTGCTAGTTGTAGCTGTGATGATGGTAACTTTTCTAAAGAAAGGGTTTTGGAGTATGCGCTGATGTGACTGATGCATCATACTTTGGTTACCATATACTTTTTACAAAATTGTATATTACCTATGTTGGAGGCATATATATATATATATATCAGTGCTTATATCTCTGTGGCGCAGCAGTAATTAATGCAAATGTTTGCATACGGTCTCGGGTTTGATAACCAGGTCGTGCTTAGTCTTATGAGATTTTTTAGTAGCGACATGGAGTTTGGAACGCTATGTTGTCATTTATGTTTAATTATTATTATTAATTCACGTCAATAGTAATTAAATTTGTTCCGTAAGAGATCAATCAGTGACATAAGACAATTAAAACTTGCGGAATTCCAAATGTTCTATTATACAAAATAATAGTCATTCTATTTTTTGCATCAATAATAGTTCAAAGACGTTTAATAACAATTTATAACTACTAAATAATAACTTTAAAGTTTTAATTGATGAAGTACTTTTAGAGTTTCGTTTAGTATTTAGCAATTTATATTGACTGACGTCACTGTCTGTATCGTGCTCAGACATTTTATTATTTTACTTATCAATTTATTTTCCACCAATAATGCTCAGTATCTATACATTTTCTATTAAATTGATTGTGAAAAACAATTTCTTTGAAGGCAAAAATATTTTATCTTTATTGTCCTTAAAATAATGTTTATGATGCAGAATTCAAATTTTACATACATACACAAAATTGACAGAAATATATTAACCATAATGCAAATATATTCTTGTTTATTATCTTTCTGTCATAAACATGACACATTTCAAGTTTCTTATTTTTGATTTGTTTGTCAAAACCAAATAATATTATTGTAAAGTATTTTTGTAAGTGTACAGTGACTTTCCATAGCTATAAATTATCGTGCGTCTATCAGTTGTAGTTTCTGATATTCGGAGCATTCTTCCTTTGGAATGTTCTATGAATCAAACAACAAAAAAAATGCTTCCGTTGCGCGTCCGTGACCCCTACGGGTAGTCAGGAAAACTCGTTCTGGTTGATCGCGAAAAAAATACCAAAGATTTTCTTGACTCCCCCGTAGGGGTCACGGACGCAAACTCAACGTCCATGACTCCACCGTGGGAGTCATGGACGTTTCAGGAGTTTTTTAAAAGCATAGAATACATTAGTATCGATTTTCATGAATTATGACCACCACAGGTGTTACTCGCGACTTATTTTGCATTACTTCAGCATTTGATTTTGCTTGTAATTAAAGCTTTTCAGCACATGTTTGAGCTGCAAATATGAAACAAGCAAACAAATTGTCTGTACCATCAACAATATTAGTTTTGGATTATTGTATCTATAGAGAACGTTGTTGCTCTTATAATGGAATACTCCTTTGTCATACGCATTTGTAAAAATAACGTATCATATTTGTTTATGTTATTTCGGCAATTAGTTAATTTTAGCTTTAAATATGAACACACTTGCCTACTACACGCCGTACAGCAATAAATTAAATTTGATCTTACTAAACAATAGTAAATTATCATATAACATTATTCCAACAGAATTATACGCCATCCCTAAATGAAATGAAATTACGCATAACTTATTTGACAGCTCTGTGGAATGTGTCCTGTATTTGACATTGACGTATGGCTACCACAGTCGATGTAGAAAGTGGGTTGGAAATATTAAATCGTTCTGTATTCAGAGATAGTAATGTACTGGAATGATTGCTGTATTCTCTAGTTATTTGAATGTGACATCTGATTTTAGTTTTTAGACCAGCGCTTCGTTTTGTAGTAGTTGGTGACCAACGTAGTATGTAAAAGCTTCATTGGTTGCCTATATTAGTGCATATAAGCTTTCTTGAAAGCTAGGAAACTGAGAGCCTCACTTAATCCTTCATAGACGCATAACATATTGGTGCCAAATCAAGGTGAACTAAGGCTGACTAATTAATAACTAACTTATGACTGAAAATAGTGGCAATTGACCTGAATTGATCTCATATATTTTGGCTACAGTTTACCAATCTGTATGATTCTGACCACTTGCATCATATATTATATCCTCATTATGCCACTAGTAAAAATGCACGGAGAATAATGTAAGCTCATTGGTTCAAAGTGACTGGCTTTGCTTTTATTTGAAAGAATCGATATATTATATCTAATTTTACGCCATTTTGGTCGTCTGTCGTAGCGATCAATAGAAGTGTCAATATTTATTTATGACTATAATACTGATAATTTTACATGATGCGATGCGATACCATTTACTAGAAAATTCTTTGAAAGTGACGAATGTGACGCAAAAGGGCACATAATGTTCCATTACAAGTTCAGTAAATTAATTTGTAAATAGAGGAAAATATTTACATTTAGGTACATAAGCCTTCTGCCATGTCTCACTGCTGGACCTCAAAGCCTCTCTCTTTGACATCCAAATTAGTTAAACATACTTTAACGATGTGTTGTTTGAGTATAACGTGTAATGAAGATGTTACATAAAACTGACAATATTTCATGGCTAATAGGTTTCACAAATTCAAATATTAATTCAAAATACAAAATTAATAGCATTGGAATCCCAAATAACCATATTAATAAATTAAATAATCATTTATTTCCCGTGACGTTATACCAATAATTGAAACTGATTTTATTAGCCCAATACACCAATTTACACCAAATTGATTAGTATCCTCATTAAATTAAATTAAGAGTTGTGTTGTACTAATTTCAATGCGTGACATTCAACCGGCTTTACGAATTAGGTATTTAGTTAAGTATACACATTATGGAGCACCGGATCATAAAATTATTTATTTATGACTACCTGACTATCATTCTGGACCTTTAATTTAAGTTATTATTATCATGTACTATAATCAAGTGATTAGGACAAGAGGGATGTTGTTATATTTAAAAAGGCATCTCCCGCACTAAGAATCATTCTTGTGTAGACACTTTACAAGCATTCAAACAGCAGACACAAAGAACACCCAACCTCGGAACTACCATTTGTGTCATTTCCTTTTTATAATATTAGTAAAGATACAGATTACTAAAACAGTATTTCTTGTTCAGACCGTCAACCTAAACCATAGGGTTTTGGGTAATTTCGTCATCGGTTTGGCTAGGAATACTTATAGCATGAATAAAGAATTAAAAATGAAATGATTTCTGTCGGTTGAGTAAGGAACGTAAATAGGTTGAGTTAGGAAAGAAAAGAGTGTGCCACCCGTGGGTAAGAACCCACAGAGGGCGCGCGCGGTGTTCCCGCGCGCCTTCTAACGTCGAAAGGGGAGAGCAGTGAAATGCTCTCCCCCGGGGACGAGAGGAGGTCGGGTCCGATTGACCCGGCCGGCACCCACACGGGGGGGCCTGCTATGGATGAATCTTTTCAGACTCCCAACTGGCCCCCCCCATTGGGTGAGAGAGGGAACACCCCAGGTTTTTTTAGTGGGTATCCCAGCACTAGGCTGGTGAGTCCCACACGCCCCGCCGGTGCCGTCCCCTAGCCGGCGGGTAGTGCATCAAGCATTTTTTCCTGGGTATCAAAAAAAAAAAAAAAAAAGGAAAGAAAAGAGTGTAGGATGAAACGTCATCGGATGACGCCGTAACAACCCGAACCTTAGTGTATTTTTATTCTTTATCATATTAGCGGTCTATTTCTGATCGTAGTCTGATATCTAGCCGACTTGTAAAGTTTTCTATTCTACTCTATTGTATTATATAGTAGAGAGGTAGAGGAAAACAGCGAATCTTCCAATTAAGCTTAATAATTTATTTAAACTAGGATAGCTAAACGCGCAGATCCGTGCAACAGAAGATCGCAATCTCATGGCCCTATTATCTACAAGAATAAGGGTATGATTATGTTTTATTGTATGTTTTCAGGAGTCGCCTTGTCCCTGCCACTACGTGAAATGTGTTCAATCCTCACACTAGACAAACAATTGTGTAATCTACAACTAGCAAGTTGTTCCGATTCTGGATGTTCTTGGTGTCCGTTGTTTGCATGTTTGTAAAGTCTCTCACGCCACTGGGATTATTTCTGGTGCAGGAGTTGTCTTATTGTCTTTAAATTAAAGAAAAAAGAAGCATGCGTGGCAGTCTTTGGGGACTGTCGATAGAAGTGAAAACTAAGTTACTAGCGTGTGGTGATGATGACGCGAGTTTCAGGCTTTTTGTTTACCCAAAAAGTACACATAAATACACAGTATACATATAGCTCATGGAAAGCGTTCGGTGACGATGACGCGAGTTCCATGATTTTATTCACCCAAAAAGTGCTCAACGCGCCTATAGAAGTTTTCACTTCGATAACCACAAGCTTATTTAGTTCTACTCTTATTCATTTCTAAGATAACACAGCGAAAAGTTACAATCCTACAAAAACTCTTATGCAGTACCCAGTTGATGTAAAATGTATGAAAGCAATAACTTTGGCTGCACTCCAAGTCACACCACAAGAAGTTTGCTCCAAGTTCCTAAACTAAGTTTATTAAGGAAGAGCAAAATGCAATCTACCTAGTTAGTTTTAAAGTATACGATACATTCTCGTAAGTTTTCTTATTATTATAAAGTCTATTTCTATGTACGTACCTATTTCGTATACATTTACTCATAGTTGTATATTCTTAAAGTGTTAGGCAAAAATTTATTATATAAATTAACTGTAAGTTCCAGTTGAAGAACAGTATAGCCTCTTTTGTTCCATCATTCCTTACGGTAGGCAGTGATTTGGTTGTGTTCTACTGCTATTATTTTTACGTTGTTAAATGCACAGCCATGCCCACAAGTGGTAATTACCGTTGACTGTCAAGTCTACCACCAAAATAACTTAGGACCCTGCATTAAAAATATATATAGGGAAACAGGTATACACGACGATCCATAACCCGATTAATATTTTAAATGCATATGTATGTCTCTGTTGCGCAGCGGCAGTGAATGCGGTGAATCCCGGGTCGGGCCAAGAAAGGGTTATTGGGTTTTCCTGTTAAGAAATCTCAATAGCAGCCGGGATTTACTTAGTTGGTGGTGTTGGACACCCCAGTGCCTCGGCAAGCACGTAAAGCCGATGGTCTTGCACCTGATCCCTCTCCAGTCGTGTCGAAATACCGTCCCATCGGATCATGAGAATTAAGGAACAGAGAGTGCAATTGCGTTTGCACATACACTTGTGCACTATAATATCTCCTGCGCAGATGGCCAGTTTCCGTTAAGACTGGCCGCCGAGCCGTGACCGAAATTCGGTCTGGAAGACACATTACATTATATTAAAGGGATGAAGCAACAGATTGAAATGTTTTTTTTATAGAGACAGATAACCAGAATGATATAGACTACTTTTTATCTCGGAAATACGGAAAGGACCCACAGGTATAAGACATTAAGAAATAAATACTCGCTACTTCGGCCCGTATGTCTTCTAACCTTATTTTTGAAGCCATATTTAAGACGATTCAAGCTTAATTTGGATAAGAATCCAAATCAAGCTTGAACCATATACTTAATAAGGTGATCCATCGTATTGCATTTCAAATTTCTATAGTTCTGAAGCAAATCTATTCTATTTTTACGATTTTGTTTTGATCTTGAATCTTGCACTATGCACTATTATTTCTTGTTTGGTTAAATTTTGAGTATCTACGTTACCGTGTACTTACGTAATATCTAAGTCTAAATAAAATATTCTTATCTGATTCTCGGTAATATATAATCTTTACTCTTTAGTGAACAGTCTATAAGCTGTTCTTAGAAATATAACAAAGAGTTACGTTTCTTTTTAGAAGGTCTTTATTTGTTTAACTTGTATATAATAATCCAAAAAGTAATGTTGTCATATATTATTCTGAAAACAGTAAATACGACTACATATATGGCGCAGTGTTTTAACTGATCGCCTCGGCATTGCCATTATGTTGGGTGCACAAGTAGTTGTTGAATGTCTGTAAGGTCTTACAGCACAGGCATTTTTCCTAACACGGTATTATATAGTAGATAATTATAGATAAAAAGACAAATAATTATGTCTTTTTATCTATAATTACCTACTTACATGTCAAATAAAATTCCTATTGATAATATATGTGTAAAACATTATCCCAAAATCTTACTATTATCTCATCGCACGGCCATTGCAAAAACCCTAAAAAAAGTAATTAGTGCACATACTTACATAGCATATATTATTATGACGTCTCTGTTAATAACATATAACATTATAAACATCGAGACAACTTTAAAGCTAAAAGCCTATTTATTAGGTATCTTATTCCTTATTTACTCGTACCTACATCGATAACGGAATAAACCTAGAATTTCATCCAGCTTTCTAGGGCTGGTTGTTAACGATTCAGTCAGTGAGGGAGTCAGATTTTCTCTTGTTATATATATTGTTCACCAATTTATCAGACAGCCTTGCGAACCACTTGATAATAAGCAGTACCATCTAGGAGTCGTAGCAAACTAAATACGTAATTCGCTTGTTGATGACCTTCGTGCAGTAATAGCAGTCGAGGTAGCCACTCAGTGCAATCATTCTCCTTTTCTCTAGCAGCACAATGACCCAGGATTTGAACCAGAAACCTCACTATCGCACGAAAACAAGCACAAATTAATGCTACGGAATCGCGAATTGAATGCCATAACTCTTTAGTAAGCCATGTAAGTAATAGCTCTAAGATGCAAAATTGATTGCCGTGCAATGTCTACCCATCGCGCTCTCATACATCATTGATGGTGCCGTGTGTGCGGCTCTAAATATCCGACAGTGATAGATAGACTGAAATGCATCATAAAAATTCCATACAGTTATACTTATTACAAAATAAACTTGGTATTACTATATATAGCTTATGCTGCATGGTGGCGTAACAAACAAGTGGTCAACTTGCCGTTGCCCCCAAGTTTTGTCGGTCCGAATTTGATACAGGACAATTAGTTGTGTGATTCTCCAACCTTGTGTTCGTTAATTGTAAGTTTATAATGTGGCTTTATCAAAATAGTACTTAAACTCTAGCAGGTACTGAAAAATCTTGTGAATGTTATAAAAATCTGCCGTTTATATAATTCTAACAACAAAAACACAAATAACGTTACTTACAAAATCCGACTTTATTAAATCTCAACGTCAAATATTATTTAGAATATAAAAAGTATTTTGAAAGACAATCTCAGTAGTTTCTAGAAGCGGAACTTATGACAATGCTATGATTGATGATAGGACACGATGTCAACGAACCCTCGCTGAATCATTGGAATATTCTGGAATATTCATATAATTTCGACTCGCAGTCAGGCACTTGTCATTCGTTTAAATTGATGAATCCGGGAACGGTTCGTTAAGTAGGGGAAAGTGAATTCTTTGAATGTTCCGTTCCATTATGATGTATTGGTTTCTATTTGAGTTTAAATGTATTAATGCCCGTGAAAATGGAGCGATATATTGTTATGTTCTGACATGTTATTCAAATGAACGTTTGAATGACATATTTGTTTAACCATACTCGTATTATAAAACGAGTATTCTAGGAAGGCAAAGGAACATGGATACGATCGATGACTTAAGATTAACAGGGCAAAAATAAGTAAAAGGAATTTAAACTTAAGCGAACCTATAGATTGAAAACTGTGCTTAAAAACAAGTCAAAATAAATTCTATAGCATGCAAATGAAGTCTTTTTTAACTTCACTTGACCTAGTAATCCCACTTCAAACTTTCTTCGAACTTTTCCTTTACCTTTCAAAACTTTTCTCGGGGTACAATTGCAATAAAATCATTTTTATTTTGCATTACCAATGAAGTTTAGTATCATTCATCATTTAAATCTATTTTTAATTTAAGTTGATAGCATTAGTAGTTAGTAATGGTACCTATATAAGTTTTTTAATATTCATATATTGGTAACTTCATATCATATGCAGTTACCAATATATAAGTATTAAAATACAACTGCTATTTTCTTAGTGGAACAGGATAGAAAGGATAGACGAAGTACAACCGTAAAGGAGTGTACACATTACACCATCTTATACTATGACCGTGCTATAAAACTCTCAGGCAAAAAAACGTCTTTGTATTGTAAAGAATGAGACTATATCCATTAGACCGTCATCGATCAGCGGTTGGTTCATCAATGCCTCAATTCGTCAATCTATTAAAAGTCGTATTAGCGGTGATAATTATTGTCGGTTTCTATGGTTACTGTTGAAGTAACTATAGAGTTTAACGTCTCGACCTTACGATCCACTATCACCTCTAGCGGTGAATTCAAGCGCGGTTGCCCTTCTTGCAATAAAAAGGGGAGCGACAATCGTTATACGTTCGACTCACTGTTTGACTCAAAAATAACCGAGAACTGAAGGGTTTTTAACGTTTTAGATGGTATCCCCTAAATATAAATTGTTATTGTTTGTCCATTAGTTGACAATAAAAAAGAGTAAAACTACGCTACGATTTTTTATCGGAGATAATTGAAAGAATACAGTAGTCTATGCAATTTTTAACGATGACGATGCAATAAATTGAGCTCCGTTTTTATTTTTTAAATATTTTAAAGCCTGCCTGAGCTCGTTGCTGTAAATGAGAGTTGGGTATTCGTATATATTTAAAAGGTATACATTAATTCATAGACTCACGTTTACAATAATATACATATGTGAATGTGAGCGGCTGTGATTGGTTAGGTTAATTTTTAATATTAAACAGTATTTTTGTATCTCAAATATATTTTTTATAGAAAAAGATAAAAACGAATTGAATATATATTGCATTGAAATTTAAAATGTTTTATTAATAATAATTGGCGATTGAAAAAAGAGGCCACGAGTTTCTTGCCTTTGCTGCGTTAACTGCGTTAATAACAATATTTGAATGATAATGAAAGAAACTGCTGTGAAAGATGAAAGAAACGTGCGACCACGTTCGATATCTTAATTCTTAGTAGCTACACGGAGTCTAGTACAGCAATAGGCCCCTTGCCTTTTGGGTAGAACTTAAAAACGATAGCTAATGATATACGGGTGTAATATTACTCTACATACTCCCGGCGTGATACTAAGAATGTATGTAATTATACCTTTTGAATCCGAGTACTATTTAAAAAAATATTTGACAACGAACATTTTTAAGTCGTGCGATTCTCCTTGTTATAAACGGTCACCGATTACCATGACGACGCCAATGTTGAAACCTCGCCTATCGAACGATAAGCGCAGTCGCTTCTGTGTTACAGCTCCCAGGTATATACCATGTCTGATATATAAATACACAAAACAAATTTCATAAACTATAAAGCGCCGAATTTCTGTGTGTCACCCAATATTTACTTCCCCGGATGAAAGTTGTTAGCAGTTTGTTTAGGTCTAGTTTCAACGAAGCTGTGAACGGTACAATGTATAAAGATGTGTAGGTATGGTCAATTTGATGTTTCCTTTTAGAATTATGATGATATTTTATATAAGAATAACTGCTGACACATTTTTTTCTTTTTATTTAACAATACTTTTTTCTAGATGACACGTACTCTATGTGCTTTTCTGTAGCCCTGCCAAGTGTATGCGAAATTACTGATCAGATCACATGATCGGCCGAGTAGTTAAGGTGTGACAAGGAAACAAACAAAGAAACTAACTAACTATCTCTTTCGCATTTAAAATACTTTAAATGCGAAAGAGATAGGATAATGGAATAAGTATGAGTGTTTGAGCAAATGCTAATTGTTAATTTTCTTACTGAGATCTGATGATTATCTTTCAGTCAGGAAATATTTAACAGCAGTACAAAGATTCTATCTAACATTTGTGTATCGATAATTGAAAGTCTATCAAACCAATAATTGAATATTAATTGTGTGAGCCCTTCTGGGAAACAGGCGTGAATCTATATATGTAATTGTATGTCAAAAACTGATGACCTGCCGAGCCAATATTTGTATGTTTTAAACATGGAAAAGATAATAAATGAAGAAGGAATCGAAACCGTATCGTCGCTTTGCCAGCCAAGATATTCATGGTCTTACGTTCTTTAAAATGCATCTAAGTATTTCGCATCTACGACTATGACTCATACACCAAATGCTATAATTTCTTTTAAAGATGAACGCGGTCTTCAAATTTAGTATATTAAAGTTTGCAAAATAAATCCTCATATACCAGCGTACATTCGTGTGTTAAAGCAGTATCATAAATGGTGGTTATTTATTTGGGATAACAATGCATCTTAGATTACTAACTATATCTGCATTATTATTATTTGTTGTATTGGGGTCAAAGTGACGTATTCGAGACACAGAGTAGTATGACGTTTTATTTGACCTAACAGGCGGGTAAGCCAGCATATTACTATGGCTTGCCTATTCGCTTACCAATAAACAGGCCATACGTTGCCATAAGCAATTACCTATAGCAAAGAATTGCATGCAATACTAAGTGCGATGCTTCAAAGAAAATGTAATAATTATTAATGTTGGGATTAAAGGAACGGAGTAGACGAGGTAGTTATGTGTTTCGTTAAATCACTTACTCGCTCTCGCTTTCTCTATATCCAACAATTTATTTTTCTTACTTTCTTATTTCTTTTTCTTACTTATTAAAACGCAATAACGGTGTTAATATTCTTAAACCAATTTTTTGCATTTTCATATAAAGGATCGATCAACATTTGTCTAGTCTTCAGTCTATAAAATGGCTAGCTACAGAACAGCTAATAATCATTCGTTTTAAAGTTCCAGTAGACAAAGTAATACAAACTGTAAAGATATTCTTGCGCACTTACTCATCCACTTTTAGCTGACGTGTGCCATTCCATTTCACTCCTCATTTAACGCAGTAAAGATATGAATACACACATTAATAACATATGAAGCAGTAATTCATCATACAATGCATAGCGTTGAAGTATTTTACGATTCTTGAACATTTACCGCACACTTATTTGAGCTGAGCTGAACTGAGCGTAAGCGGCTAAAACATCCTAAGAAATATTATAAATACGGACTTGAGTTTGTTTCTCAGGCTTTAACGTCTTAACTCCTCGACTGGCTGAAATGTCGCATACTTGTTGTCAGGGGTACAGAAATAGGTGTCTTTCATCCTGAAAAAAGTACTGTTCCTGAACGAGGTAAGCCGTGGGCAAAAGCGAATGCTTAATAAAGTCTTACTATTAAACAGTGTGTGATATTACGATATGGTCATGTTTAAGACTCGGTATATGGAGTGCATGGGCAAGAGAAAACTTCAAAATCACACCAAACGTTCAGGCAATATTTTATAGAAAATAGCCTAGATAATTAATAATATGGACTTGATTCATTTCAGAAAGACATATATTATAGTCACGTTTTTTAATAAATATTAAGGATATTTCTGGCATGTCAAGGTAAGTAATAAAATATTTATTTAAAATATATATTCACTAGATGTGGCCGCGGTTTCACCCGCATTTATGGTTACTGCGCCGCCACCGTGGGTCGTAGCGTGATTTTATATAGCCTATAGCCTTCCTCGATAAATGAGCTATCCAACACTTAAATAATTTTTCAATTCGGATCAGTAGATCCTGAGATTAGCGCGTTCAAGCAAACAAACAAACTCTTCGCTTTATTATATTAAGTATAGATAATAAATATGTATATATTTTATCTTTTGATGTCAGTAAATTGTATGGATTTGTATGTAATAATTATACGAACGAAATGAACCCATTTAAGTAAGGAAGTAAGTATCTTTCTAATGATGAAAGAATTTTCAAACTTGTTCTAGTAGTTTTTGAGTTTAATTATTACTAGCTTTTGCCCGGAGATTCGCTCGCGTAAAAGTAGGTTAGATTATGTTAGTAACAGTATGTTTATTGAGAGATAATATATTAATACACAGTGATAATATAGCTTTTTAATATTGAAATAATTTATAAAACCATTTGTTTAGTTTTTGAGTTAAATCCTTGCAAACAAACAATAAAAAAATCAAATCTTTTTCTTTTGTAATATTAGTATAGATATATTAGATAGTAATTTTGTATATTTAATAAACAAATATACAAAATAAATAATAGTTAATACAACTAAAAATCAAGCTTTATTAAAAAAAACAAACTTTATTAAAAAAGCGTGGGATGGGGTTTATCAAAATATCTTAAAAAGCACCCCACGCTCTTTTACATTACAATTATTAAATTATTTTAAACTTTATTTAGTTAGTTTTTTTTTAATAATGCGTGTTTTTTAGTTTTTATCTATTATTTACGTTTATTTCTTTTTAAAATTTCTGTCTACGCTCTTCGATTAGTGTGCAAACTTTCAAATTAATCCGTCGGTTTGAAAGGGGTGAAAATCACGTTCAAAGATTCCGTTTCATAGATTCATAGATACATAGACATCAAGCTAATAAAAGCGTGTTAAAAATATAAATCATTTTTATTACAATATTAGTTTAGATGTACTATTAAACTTTCAGCGACGTAATCATGAGAATATTCGACCCGCTCGACGCTTCGCTCATGGCACGTTCACAGTCAGAACAGTTGTAACGAGACATTAAAAATATACTCATAAATAAAACACATGGTTCTCATTAATCATTGTTATAAAGCGCGAAGTATTAATCTTGGCGCTTTAACTTGATGTGAGTTATGTTTTCGATACGTCGTGTATGTGTTTATAGATTGGTTTTTGTCAGTATGAATTGCAGACAAAAGAGTTCATTTAGTTTGATATGCATTTCTTATATGCCAGTTCTTGACGGCAAGTTTAGGGATGGGTTACGTTAATACGATGCGTATTTTGTTTGTGGTTTCAGATCAAAGAATCTGATATAAAAGGATTTTTTTTATGTTCAGTGTTTCAAAAATTTTGAAGTCGACAGCTGAGACAGTGATTGTAAAGCGGCAAACGTCCATTTTAAATATTTTAAAATGTTAGCTGTAGTGAGTTTAAAACGCTCTTGTGGTATAACTTAGCCTATGTTATATTAGTCAGCCTGAGTTTTATACATTTTTTATACGAGGTGGCAATAACATAATATGTAAGAGGTCCTATCGTCGCGAGAAGTCTATGAACTCTGACAAAAATGTTTATATTTTAAATTAGCGAGTATGTATACGTTGTTTATGTATTACACATCTATTGTAAAAATTTCTGCAGTGGCATAGGATGTCAGTCTATAAAACAATTATCTTGTTTTTATGGGGATGATTATCATCTTTTTATTGCCAAATCTCTTAATGATCACATTATACCTACCATATGAAAATTAGTATCTGTATTGCTAATACATATTAAATTTAATCTTAATATATTAGTTAGTTTGAAGAACACTTAAAATTTTTTGAAAAGTGTTTGTAGCAAAGAGTTTACATTAATTAATGGAACAGATTGAAATGAGGTAGAAAATGACAGCAATACTGTCTATGTAAGATCTCTTCCAAATTCTGATAATGATTAAAATTTTAGACTGTATGTTTAGTTAATTTTTCATTCACTTATTTATTCTGGATTACGTAAAAACCGCTTTCGAAGTTCATATTTCTGAGTCAATCATTTATCGATAGTCTGTCTATAAATTTACTGACAAGGTCACGTCACTAGATGATCTATTCGGTTGGAATTCAACGAGCGAATGAAATTATGTCATTTTAGTTGGAATAATAAATAAACATCATTCGGTTATATAGGCCAAAGATACAGTTATTTTGAAATTTAACGGCGTTATTCGTATTTATTGTATTTATCGTTTCTCCTAGTAATTACTATATATTATTTTGGTTGCTGCATCAGATAGTGTAGGTGTGTATTATTAAGCAAAGTAGGTATGGTAGTAAGTAGAGATGGTAGACCAGACCTATAGGACCCAATCACCCCATATGTTTAGACATACAGAGATTCTCACCCATATTGATCAGTTAAATCTTACTTTGGGTACCAGTGTTCGAACAATTATTGTCTTCACCTAATAATCTGTTAACTTTGCTGTTTTTAAACTGTGTACTTTTTCTGGGCAATAATATTTATTACTATTATTATTAGTTATGTTTACAATTATATCATAATAGAGCGTCTGTTGCTTATTGGTCGCGTTTTCAGGCTTCCCCACTACAGAAATGGATCTTGATTGATACACTTGACCAAATCTAGGAATAATACCCGGCACCAGTGACACAAGTATTCACACTTATACCATTTGACCAAGCAGACAGTCATCACCTGGCACCAGGCCTGTGCCTCTCCCAAGATATTCCGCACATAAGGGTCATGTACCCGTAACTAAACAGTAAAGTTAAATAAATAATACCCAAACATTTTATTAATACACAAACAGTGTATATATAGAACTTGCCTTTCAATTTAACTCCAGACGTTTAATTCAATTCACCATTGAATAAACTCAATTTATATACCAACAATATCTTTATCACATAGAATTGAATGACATCCCAGCCCATTCATATCGCAATGTATTTATTTTTCTTTTATGTTCTACAACTTACTATTGAAAATTGAGTAAGAAGGCACTTTAAAGATAAAAAATATTTCAAAGAATAACTAAATTCATAGATAAGTCAACTCAGTGCTCTTAAATATTATGACAGTTGGTTAAAATACAGTTATATTTATATAGAGTATTAGCTTTTGCGCGCGGCTCCGCCCGCGTGGTACCTACAATAAACAATAAAAAGTAGCCTATGTCCTTCCCCAAGTTTCTATTAAATTATCTTTGTACCAAATCGATTAAGTGCTTTAGCCACGAAAAGGTAACAGACAGACAGAATTACTTTCGAATTTATAATATTAGTAAGGATAAAAACTGATATTCAGCCAAAACTATTGAAACTAGAAAGCTGATTCCGATATGTTTGGAAATTATAAAACTAGGACAGGCCATACATGTAACACATATAGGACATAAGTTAGGCTAATACATATTGCACACGATTGCAAACCATTTTTGTTTTTAATCCCCGACGCAAAAACGACGGGGTATTATAAGTTTGACGTGTCTGTGTGTGTGTGTGTCTGTCTGTGGCATCGTAGCTCCCGAGCGAATGAACCGATTTTAATTAAGTATGTTTTGTTTTGTTTGAAAGATGTATTAGTCGGGAATGTTCTTAGTTATGTTGGATGAAAATTGGTCCAAGATGGCCGCCGCCACAAAATGGCGAATTACATATTTTTTCACAACTCCCTCAATATGACTATTAAATGAAAGGGCTTGACTAGTTGAATACTATACTATACACTATGATACATTTAAAACCAAGATGGCCGCCACCACAAAATGGCGAATTACATTTTTTTTTCACAACTTCCACAATATGGGTATCAAATTAACTACGTGTCGGGGACTATTAAAATTTTAATTTAATTTGAAATTCGTAATAGCCACACGATAGCTTATGGCCATATAATTACCTTATATATAGGATTTAAGTACCTATTACTTTGAAATGCGAGGGCATTCCACCGGCTAGCTTTGATAAGCGCAGGTGTATATATGTAAGCGCTTGCACTTCAAACAATAATTCAGTGACCACAAATATGTTGATCTATTCGTTTAAATTCAAATATTCAATCGAAAAGTTATCGAAACAATTGATATTTTTATTTATGTAAGCGCTTCACTAATTCTATCAACTATACAAATCGTTAAACAAACAAATATATACCAAAACGCTGGCTGGTTAAAATCCTTTAAAATACGGGAAGCTATAATTATCGGTTCAGTATACATCGTGAGTTTAAATTTACAAGTGTTATAGAACCAAAAATTACTTGTAATAATACGCCACCCTCTTCCCTCTAATAAAGTCTAATTAAAGCAGCCCTCGCATGAACATATGCGTTCGCAATAAAGTAAAATACACCGTGACTTGTGATTTCGTTACCAGTATGTTGTACTGTTGGCCAATTACTGACAATTACGATGTTATGCGTTTATATTATACGATTTCTTCAGCTCCTTCTTCAGACTATATAAGGCAATCCTCATAGGATTTGCCAACTTCACACCATTGAGAATATTTCTAGGCCACTGCACTCTAAGTCTCGCTAAACATCTTGTGAAAATCGTCGTTTTATATTATGGTCAAAGGGTACACTACACTGTGTTCTTGCTATATGCAGATTTTACCAAAAAACATACTTTCCCAATCCGAATAACCATTGGGTTATTCATTCTGCGGCACATAATAATATGACTGATATTTTACTTTAGCTTAATAATTCGATGAGCTACCATGATTACTTTGCTTCTTTTTCGGATTGGATCCTTTAACTTCTATTTCTATAAGAAATCTGATATGTAAAGCGAGCCGCCTTACATATCCGATTCTTATAGAACACCGTTACCTTTGTATGCCAAAAATAATAATTTTAGAGAGATCTATGTCTAACTATAGTTTATATGTAGTTAGAGTATTATAGGTTAATTTCATATGCAAACGATCTTGGGAAACAATCATCCGTCTATAATATGACCATAACAATATTGCGTAATCTCAATGAATGATAAAACTCTCAGACTGCAAAGCTGTCGCGATCAACACACTGCCAGAGGAGATTATTATTTTAGTATATTGGAAAACAAATGTGAGTACTTATATTTTGTTGGAAGTCTTTTGATATTTCATTTACAGCTCACTGTTTGTCGCCCACACACATTTTTGTCTCGTGTTGGCCATAACAGTGGCAAGGAGACCGCGTTATCCGTCGTGTGTCGTGTGAACACCAGGTGTTCATAACCGCCAAGGCCTTCCTTTCACTTTTTTAATCAGACTAGAATATACTTACCTAACCTAAAACAGTTGTAATATTATCAATAGGTACCTATATTATGACTCTTCTTTCAAATATACAAACAAACTATAAATGTCCATGTACGTATATTGTAGACAAATCAAATATCAAAGTTTTCTAAAGAAGCGTTTGTGTAAGCGCAAACAGTATGGCAAAATACAGCTTTGTGAAAGCAAACTGAATGAAAAAGAGTCCATAAAAGCGCTTGAAACGTGAACTACAGTACACCGCGTCAAACGCGTACTGCAACAGTTCCGAAGTGTTCCCCAAATCAATCACTCTTGAAATTCGATAGCATTTAATTTGAAAATTTCACAGCAGGCAGCAACTTCAAAAAACTTTAAGAGTTTCATTTTGCCTCACATCGTTTAATGTAAAGGGTGCTACGATGTTGTAAGGGTGAAAATTAAAGGTTTAGTACACTGTCATTTGAACACCTCCCGAGGGTTGCGATGTTTACAAAACGTTGTAACATGTGTTTTTGCAATAATTAGTGACATACGATAGTGAAATTATATGCTTTGGCTGTGAATGGAATGCTCTGTAATAATTGGAAGATAATTGTTCTACTCATGCGTCTAGCTTTATTATACCTTAAAAGATAGTGAATAACGGCAATATTGATATTATTTTTTAGGAAAGGCACCATTGACTTAATGTAATGTCTGTATTGCGAAGGACTTTAGAAACATTTAAACAATGTACACGAATAACTGTCAGATTCCAACCAGAACCATTTGTGGATTACACGAAGTTTTGTCCGATGTCGACTTAGCCGTAATATTAAAAACAGTGGTAACAGCACTGTTACCACTGTTTTTAATATTACGGCTAAGTCGACATTTAATATAATAATACCCAAATTTAATTATTTAAACATAAGGAACATTATAGACTTAGAGGACAGGCCTGTATGTACCTTATTAATAGCCGTCAAGGCATTTTAAGATCGTCTATGTTTCACATAACCTCTTTAAATCGTATCCATTCTACATTGCTCAACACTATTGATCCAGCTATCTCTTTAATTCTTAAGCTACATCAGTAAGACATAACTATAAGTTAAAACGTTTACTTTCTAGTAAAATATAAGGTGTAACTTAATAAACACGATATAAAAAAAATTATAAGGTATGATTAATAACCCCTTTTTGTGCTCTAAAATGCTCTATTGGCGTTAGTTTTAGGGGTCCTTAATATCTGAATATTAAAAAGGGAATCTTGTTTTGCATGTTGCTCGTCTTGCTTGATTTCTATTCATTTATGACTTTTTGACGCGTTCTTTGGTACAGTATGATTGCGATTGACGGTGACTTAGCTGTGTTTCCATGGCAATTTTTCTGTGATACCTAAAATGATTGCCATATTATCCATAAGCGGTAGATACTGATTACTATCAAGTGATTTGCCGCTTTACCTGTCATAACCAACAATAAAATAAAGGATTTTCTTAGGAACATTGTTATGACATATCTATCAAATACCTTGGTGTTGTTGGTTTATTACTATTATTAATCTTGATCTAGATGGTAACGTAAAGGTGACTTCGTATATTAGTTGTTAGGTATATTCCCTAATCAAATAAGTAAAGAAAATAAAAACTTTTTCGGCATATGCAGTACCCATATATCGCAGTCTTGCGTTGTAGAACATCTTTAAAAGTACCTATGTCGGTACCTAAACCAAAATACGATGTTATGGAGAATTTAAGTACTAGTGTAATTTTAACAGTATTTAATGTCCATATATATATATATATATATATATTAAATATATTATTCTATCACATACACACAACACCATCTAGCCCAAACTAAGCAGAGCTTGTACTATGGGTACTAGACAATGGATAAACATACATATATACTTCTTTTTTTTTGTAAATGCATACATTTTATGCATAGAAACACCCAGACCAAGACAAACATCCATGTTCATGCACACAAATGTTTGACTTGTGTGGGAATCGAACCCGCGACCACACATTAAACTCTTTAAAAGATTTCGTTTTATTTTTTTATACATTTAATTTGGGACACAAGCATAAGACTCGCCAGTGTGTAAGTCCATGGTATTATATCAGATCAAAGGCTACTTAAACCAAAGTAACTTATAACTTAGCATGTAATGCCAGGGTTATCTTCTTATGGAAAAGGAATTAAAGATGGGATGAAAGGAAAGAACTGGTAGAAATCGTTACGTGAGCTTGTGCTAACTGGGTAAAACACAGTATGTTGTTGGTCTACCATTATGCCAGTTTCACAAATTATCCTAACTAATATAATAAATGCAAATGTGAGTTTGTTTGTTTGTTTCGCATACACGTTTTCAGCGCAACAGAAAAGGACATAGGGTAACTTTTATCTAGAAAAAATACTGTTGCCAACGTAACCTAACCTAATCTTTATTTACTCGAGCGAAGCCGCGGGCAAAAGTTAGTTAATATATAAATGTTACTACACCAAATAATCAGCAATAACTTCTATTCGAGAAGTTTGCACATTTAGGCAGACGACGCGATCTGTACGCGTAGTACGATTAATTCAAATGTATAATTACTTATTTCAACGTTCGGGTTGTTTAATATGCAGCGTTGCTTGTTGTGTTGCACGACGCACGCGGCATTAATCGTGGCATTCTGTGTGACGGCGCGTACACCACCGCGATTACATTCTATGTAGATTAGCGAAACAGTTGTGCGAATTAAAATAATATTTAAATTATTGTTAGATGGAAATAGGATGCGCGCCTTCAGTGTTTAATCAATAATCATGTAATATGTAAACACCGCATTTTTTTAATACTAGCGTTTGTCCAGCGGTCCAAATTTGGCCGTGAATGAAATAATAGAGGTTTAAATATAAAATTGCCGCTTCGTATGAAGAAAATTGGTAACGTTGAGGTTTTCATACTAACTATCTCCTCATTTTTTTAATGGTCCACGGAAATCAGCGCTTGAATGATGGTTAATGAGGTAAATATGTACCCTACCGGCCAAAAGTTTGAGACCACAAGTTAAAATATTGTTTCACAATAAAATTTGTTAAAAATACATATGATAAACAATTAATTTGAACACCTGCATATACAATGGATATTTAACTATTTTTCGAAGTCATTATTTCTATTTATTTTTATGTAATCATCGTACAAAGGTCTTTTGTCTAGAAACATCAATGGGCGCCGCGTGCGGACCGCGCGCTAAAGTCATTGTAATATTATTGTTACCTGACTATTATTCATTATTTGGGCTTTGTTTTGTGTTAACAGAATTTTAGGAAATTTTAACTTCCTAAAACACTGTGAACACCTGAGTTTCCATGGAGTAAATATTTCTTAATCTTGGTTAGTCCGAGCTCGTCGTTCTTACAGTGAAGACATCTCATTATGGGAAAAGTACGCCAAATTAGCGGTGAAACTCGTGCTGTCATCATTGCTTTACACAACGAAAGCAAATCTGAACGTGCGATTGCTACTCAGCTCAAGTTGTCGAAGACTTGTGTTCATAAGTCAATAACCCGATACAAGGAAACTGGCAATAATCAAGATCGTTCGCGGTCGGGAAGGCCGAGAGCTACCACTTCTAGCGAGGATAAGTTCATCGTGGTAACAAGCAAGCGGAATAGACGCCTGACAGCACCAGAAATCCGCGCTGAAGTGAACAAATCCCGGTCTACACCTGTGTCATTGACCACAGTGAAAAGAAGACTAAGAGACGCTAAGTTATTTGGTCGCGTAGCAGTGCGAAAACCTCTCTTAAGGCCACAAAACAAAAAGAAGAGAATGCAGTGGGCCCTTACCCATCGAGACTGGAGTGAAGAAGACTTCAAAAGAGTTCTTTGGACAGATGAGTCCAAATTTGAAGTGTTTGGGAGCAAAAGACGTGTTTTTGTTCGGCGGAGTGCCGAGGAAAAGATGATGCCAGACTGTGTCCTGCCCGCAGTGAAGCATGGCGGTGGTTCCGTTATAGTTTGGGGTTGTTTCTCGAGCCGTGGAACTGGAGATTTGGTACGAGTCGAAGGAATTATGAAAAAGGAGCAGTACAAAGCAATATTGGAGTGTAATGCTGTACCATCGGGACTTCGGCTAGTTGGAGATGGCTTTATTTTCCAACAAGACAACGACCCTAAACACAGCTCCAAATTATGCCGGGGTTATTTAGATACAAAAGAAGCAGAAGGGGTGTTAAAAAACATGGTGTGGCCCGCTCAGAGCCCCGACCTTAACCCTATAGAACTTTTGTGAGAAGAGCTGGACAGAAACGTGCGCAGTTGTTGTCCCAGCTCACAAGAAGATTTGTGGAGAGCATTGCAAGAAAGCTGGAACAATATTTCACAAGAAACAATCAACAAATTGATTGCCCGCATGCCAAGACTTGTCAACAAAGTGATTCAATGCAAGGGAGGGTTTTTTGATGAAAAAGCTGTTTAGCTTGTCAACATATATTTTAAGTTAAATTGTCGAAATATTTAATATTTTTTATTTATATTTAATTGCATTTGCCATACTTAATAAATATCACAATAAATCCTTTCATGTTTAGCTTTTTATTTTGAGTTTTACATCCATTAGCAACTTTGATGTAGGTGGTCTCAAACTTTTGACCGGCAGTGTATGTCGGTATTTATGACTGTCTCTTATGACTAAGGATAAGATAATATATAACAAAATCTAAGGCATGATGTTTCTACTTAAAATTTTACAAGCACAATGAATTCATACTATGTACTTATTTAGCATATAAGCGTTATTTTTAGAGATCATAATTAAATAAATAAGTAAGGATATATTCTAGAACATGCACATGATAAGTGTCTACATATTTCATAAAATAAACTAAAACGACACAGAAACGATACACCACACTTCTCCTTTACTACCGACGCAGATAGCGAACGACTTGGATATTTGAGTGATGAAGGTGATAGGGATAAGAAATATATATTTGACGTGTACGCACGGAGTGTCGGAGTTATTCATATAAGCAATCTCGTAGAATCGAACAACGTGTCAATACACATGTTACAGAGACACATGTAACATGTTCATCAAGTGGAAAACGAAGTACAAAGATGAGATTCTGTATAGCTGCTTAGATGGGCCGTTGTTTGCCGGTATTACAACCGGTTTCTGATTGGCAGACAGACAGTAAAACGCATGTTTGTGATTGGCTGACTCATACGCAATAACCAATTACTTGATATGAATTTCTTTTGATATGTCTTTGATATATACATTTCTGAACTGTGGATTAGCCTCGTAATTCAGCTATTGTGCGTAAGTGATCGATGTAAAAGTGGTCGATGCTCATATGATATCAGCACGGCCTAGAAAGATAGTAGGATGCTGATTTCTGGATTATTCAGAAGCCTTGTCCGTTTGATGTTGTTTTTGATTCTCATAGGCTCAATCCTTTGCCTAAACCTACCAACTAACCTAAATGTAGCTTCAGCTACTCAGCAAACTCATTAACCTGTATATTTTGATGTTCATAAGTGTTACCTCGTGACCTAAATCAATTAATGATTTTTGACTCTGATTTTGCCCGTGGGGGTACCTTCGAGGAGGCACCCCGTTTGGCCACCGTGTTTCCCAGGTAGTCGGGCGTATCGAGGCGCTGACTCTTAACCAGACAGAGACTCTGGTCTTTCGTGGGCCCCGTCGCAGTCCACCCCGCGGCGCCACGATAATAGTGGGCTCGATGCGCGTTCCCACACAGGCCCACATGAACTACCTGGGTCTGGTCCTGGACGGAAGATGGCGCTTCGACGAGCACTTCAGACAGCTCGCTCCGAAGCCTCTCGGCACTGCGTCCGTCCTTGAGCGGCTATTGCCAAACTTTGGCGGGCCCAGTGTCGGTTGGGAGCGACTTTACAAGGGGTTTATCTGGTCGATGGTGCTTTACGGCGCACCGGTGTAGGTGGACTCCGTGACCGCTTAGCGTAATACGTGGATACGGCACGGTGTCGGCCGACGCAGCTTGCGCGTTGGCTGGGCCACCCCCATGGGATTTATTTATTGGCTGAAGATGCCTCTAGCAGGTTTCAGAACCATTGGGCACTCCAGCTGGTGTTGGAGCGATGGGCAGGGCGGTAGCATAGGACCCTTTCTTTCCGGCTGGTGCAGGTATTGTCAGGGCACGGTTGATTTGGCAAATACCTGCACAAGTATGCATAAGGAGTATTGCCCCACGTTAATAAAAAGAAGGCTTCTGCAGTGTAAGAATATATGAAAAGATGTCTCTTCGGCATCTGTACAGCCTTTATATAAGGGACTGTTAGCGATATTAATGTTGAAGAGGTGTTTGTTTTGTTTTAAGTGAGCAATGATCTATTATCATGGCTACTAAGTGTCTTAGGTTTTTTGTAGTGATATGCTCATACGTAAATGGTGAAAAGGAGTCACTATGCTGACAGCGCAAATATAGGTCTTCTTCTGATAACGAAGGACCCTAAATCGGCTCGCCCTACAACCACACGTATGACGGAGTGGTTAAAACGGATGGCTTGCCACTACTACTGCGCTAAGTGATTTAGGTTTGATTTGCACATGGGACAAAAGCATTTGTGTCCTTTGTTTGATTGTTTATCAAGACCCTCGCGAGACATTTACCCTTCCAAGTGCAAGTTACTAGGAAAATTACCCAAGGCCTATGATGCCTATGAATTTTACTTTGACTCAATTCCTCGGCTAGCTTTCTATGCAATATTTGAAGTAAAGTTACAATTCAATAATTCGCAAAGCTCCGCTCAAATAACAAAAACCAAATATTATTTTCATACATAATACTAGAGTTTTACAAGCCAATGAATATGTCGGGTTCCATTTCCATTTTAAAATAATTAACTTTTATTTTGATCCGTAAGCTAACTAATGAATGAAAAACCGGAGCATAGCGTTCTTATATATTACATCACATATTATTTCAACGCCGGCTTAGGTACAATGGCGCTGAAGAATAATGTTTCGCCACAAAATGTTCAATTATAATTCTCCGACCTACTTTTAGTTTGGAAGCCTAGCTCTAGGTCAGGTGGTTATTAACCTAATATTGAAATAACAAGACGCTAGTTTTATTTTCTTATTATTATAATTATCTGATTAGTAAACGAGGTTGTCAACACCAAACTTTTTTTTAATTGTCGGTCTTTCTTAGTTAATTTCGGTCATACTTTTTCTATCGTGGAGGCATGCATTGATGCATGCCTCTCCGCGGGGCGACGGAGAGGTTATGTCGGACTCACCGGGGAAAAGATGGTGAGCGATATCCCGGTAATACCGACTAAACCCACCACGGTGTTTCTCGGCATAACCGCAATCGGTGGAGCCGTGCGAATCACCTTCATGCAGTAGCGACTTCGCCGAATTTCGGTCATACTAGCTGAACTAATGATAACTGATGCTAGTGGTGATATTCAATAGAAAGCCCATACATACACAGTCTTACACTAATAATATTTCCAAAGGGGTAGGTCTCTACCTACTTAAGCTGCCGAAGTGTGGGTGTAATATCTCTATATTACACCTACACTTCGGCAGCTTAAGTCTCACGTTATTACGTGAGACTTAAGCTGCCGTTCATATGGTACCAGAGTTTGTGCTGCTGCTAAGAATTCCTTGATGGATTAATCCAGTATCACGTCGCATTTACTACCGCTGCGCCATCAAAGCAGCCTGCAGTATTGCGGAACAAGTGGTAATTAAACACAACCAAGCCTCAACTACCCTAAAGAAAACAGAGTCGTATTCCTATACAAGTTGCCTGTTCAACGCTAGTATTCCTATACTACACTTGAATTTGAACACACATCTGTTTAGTAACTTAAAATATATACAATGGTGACATCAACCCAAACTATACTAATAATAAACTAAACTAATACATTAGCGAGAAAAAAAAACCCGGTAATAATAGTTGTATTGTGTGTGAACCGTCCTTAGATGTATATACGGTAAATCTCAATGAATACAGGTTAATGCTCATTGAGAATTTAGGAAAAATCAGGACCCTAATACGCTGACGGGTTGGATGTGTAACATTGATGGCTTGAGGCGACGGGGTCCACGTGCGAGCCAGTGTACTGGTGGTACTGCTGACCTAATTGCCATACAGTAATTGATAATGTTACACGTGATGATCTTTACGCACATGTTAATCCTCTGACTAAAATATTTGTAATTATAGTAATGATTAGATAAAATAAAATTGCGTTGTATATTATTTTACAGTTTAATATAGAGTCGTCGTTTGATATAGACTTTTTTATGAAATAATTCTAACCATTATCACTATATTCTCGAAACTGTTCTGAACTCAGCATATTATAGTTTATTTTAATAGCAATATCTTTTTGTCTCACGCGAGTATTAAATTGGCGAATCCCAGTGCATTGCCATTTACTCTAATGCTACTTGTGCAGTCAGAACTATAATTTAATTTCAAACGTTAAATAATAAGCCCCTTTTGAGTGAGCATTTCAAAAGTGTAATACCTTCTAAATGGTTTCGTGTCTAATTTATTTCGTGTGCTCAAGTCTGCGTTTTATCAGATATACTATACTTAAATGTAATTAAAATAAACACCTTGTTAGACCAAATCATAAAAACGTTTTTCATCCATATTTCATGGCTGATTACAATCAAAAACCTTTCCTTGCAATAATTTTATTTTCTATAAATTAAAAGGCCCGTTGTGGACTGAGAAAAATTATCGCGATAAAGGCCAATCCGAGCAAACAATGGGTGTTGGAATAATGAAACCGAACCCACTGAGTTACTGTCTCAACGTAGTTAATCTAGATTTAGGAGACAAAGCAATTCGTCTTGATCTGAGACAATTGTGAAGCATTAAATACGATTTATATCTAACAATTGTTTTGACTTTACAGGGCTTATCGTGTAGCGTTGAAATGTTGACAGTTTTTGTGTACGAGTCACTGGTCTGCATTTTGTAAGATTTTCGTTCGTTGACTTGGAACAGGGGAAAGATACTTAAATGGTTTGTTTTTATCTAATTACGGTAGGAAGGACTGTTTATCCCACTGGCATAATTTTTATACTGCTTACTTTGGCTATAGGTTCATTCGTAGTCTCCCAATAATTGGTAATACCATGTCACTCATTGAAGTATGATTGCATCTTAATTAAGATAGCCAGAGTTACTAAATTGATTTAAACTATTAAGGTTTTTCATGACCTAACAACGTCCTTGGGTTTATAGCTTTGCAGACAATAAAATATAACCAAAGCTAGGTGAAAATAAAACTAGTATAGATAAACTGGCTATTTCTATTTATATATTTCAGTTTTATTCTTTTAGACGGTTTTGAAACTTATAGTTTTAAAAGTTAATGAGCTTTTTAAGCTCGTATCGTACGTCCAGTCCAATGTGAACACTATCACTCGCGCCCACAATCCTTTTTTGTAGAGTCATCAAAACGTAAGTGAAACGCCTGGTAGTGCAAGCGTTCATATTAGGCTACTTATGAAAAAAGTAGCTACGTATACCTTTAACATTAGACAGAATACGGCATCTGTGGCATTTTTTTGCCACCTTTGTAGTAAAAAATAAAAATTATATTCGTGTGACTGAAAGGTATTCGAATAATTTTAATCGATACTCTTATCCATTAATTATGGAATAATTTGAATATCCGGTCCTTATTTGAGTACTACCTAGCAAACGACAATGAATAAATAGACGTATTATTACTGGCGGGGTTGACACATTCTAAAAATAATATATTTAGGTGTCGATTCGTATAAATCCATATAATTTGAAGGAACCGATCTGACAAAGAAAATGTACGAATCGGTGCCTAAAAAACATTATTCTAAAAGTGTTGTTTCGCACAATTCGTGCGAAACGGTGTTTCTGGTGACTATCGCGTATCGCTACTTACTATTGTGTTCACTAAAACTATAGCGGCATCTGTGTAATCTAGTCATAAAGATCGTTCTACATCTAAAACATTGGCTTGTTGACAGTTTACAATTACATTAGCATATCCCATTCAAGGCACTAACAGTCCCTTGAGAACAATATGAGCACGAGATTATCTCCGTCGTTACTCAGTTTAATTGCAGACAAAAATAATGGCAAGCGGTAAAAGGCAAACGCGTTTACCTTTATAAACGTCACTGTTACTTAGTATAGATAAATGCTCGTGGAGGTCCTTGAGCAGATTTAGAACCTTGGAAAGCTTTTGATACAGAGAAAGAGATTTATTTAAATTTAGAATTTCATCTGGAGCAACTATTCCCTAGAAAAACTTCCACCATAAAGAATATTGAATCCAATAAACTTTATGTTGAGACACCAGATGGTTTCTTTCTTAAGAAGACACTATGCTATCATTAGGTAGATATGCCTTATTTTCCTATTTAACTGAGGAAATAAGTTAATTGCTGATATAACAAGCATTCGAAATACGTTTTTCATATATATTATATAACAGAACGAATGACTTTTACACTCTTCGTCCTTGTTTACATGAATATTATTTTCTCAGCAGATAAGCATGAATATTATTCTCCTCAGCACTTTGGTAGCGATATTTGATTGTTGATAGTCTGTAAAAAGTTAGTTCCACGGCGACTAAGTAAGACTGAGTCGGATCATCAGGTCTCGCGTGTGTACTTTATGGTAGCTGATTCGTTTATGGTAGCGCGAATGCAGCGATTGCATTCTCCACGAGTTGAAAATTTGCTTTCTCGTGTGTGGTGGTCCGTGGTCATTCTATCATTCCATGGTTTGTGTTTTTAGGTGTACGTGCGCACAAGAACATTTGCATATCCCTAAAAAACCGGAACGTGAACATCCATTTTAAAAAGAACTACTATTATATTAAAGTATAGTAAGTATTTAAAAGTAGTACCTTTATGTTACTCATATACTACTTTTATTAACCGACCGAATATTATTGTGTTCAGCTTTACACGTGTATTGAAAAGTTCGGTTTGAGCAGATTTAGGGCAGTTATCAAAATAAGGTTACCAGAAATTAATTACTGGCACGAACATGCGAAGTTAAATAAAACCAAGTAAATAGTTTAAAGTGTTCTGAGCCAAAATAATGTCACTTTGATGTGTGTCTGTAACAGGTACTCCCCAGTGGTTCTATAATATTGAAAGTTGAATTAGGAAGATGGAAGTTGTAGTACGCTTTTTGATGAAATCCTATTGTTATGATGCCAAATAGGCCAAACAAGTAGGCCTGGTATTATTGGAATTTTCTATTTAAATATTATGCCAAGTTATCAGCATGGAATCCGTAAATATATCTATGTAATAATCATAGGTTTTGATTATTTCACCGATTAAATTGGATTTCGTGCTGCGGCCTGGTCATCTTCCAAGGTAACACAGTCTTTGAGCTATGATTTCTATTCCCAGGATCCACTTATCAGCAGCCTATCTAATGGTAATTGCTATCATTAGGTGCTACGAACCAATGGGCAATATATTTTATTATGCAAGGTAGAATTAGAAGTATAAGCATCTTCTGCGCCCTATATCTCTGTATAGAGTGCAGAGAACTGGTCAACCCTAGTATTGCTTGATGAAAAATTACGTCTTTATATATTGACCATTAGGTTACACTATGATAAATAATTACGTACTGTGTATACATTTTTGCGCTCTATAGATTATACAGAAGTTCCTTAGGTCGTAATATAGGTTCAGTTTGTGCAATCCTTAATAGATTATCAAAACTAAAAATATTTGCAAGACATAGACGTGCCTACCACCTAAGTTTAAAAATATGTGATTAGATGTGATCAATCTCTTTTAAATTAAATCAAGTTCAGAAATTAAAAGCAAACATTTTTATTTATAGGCATCTAAAATGAACGAATGAAAACACTCCAATGTCAGAAGCTGTTTCAAATACGTGCTTCGATACATATATATATATAAATTCCTACGCCGTCTGCCTACTTGATCGTATTAAATCTTGATACCTTGAAATTGTTAAGAGAAATGATAAAAATTGTTTGGCAGTCAGCAAAGTCGAAAAATCTAACAAATTTCACCCTTATTTATGACACGTCTGACCTGGTCTGGCAAAAAAATCTCTAAAAAATATGAGAATTTATATTTCAATGCTACCTCGTCCTTCCAACCGATAAATTATGCCTCAGTTGGAATTGTATTTTCACGATCCACACCTATTTGTGTTGTAGCAATAAATACCAATTTGCGTATTTCGTACGGGGCGTTATTACTTCACAATTATTATTTACAATGCCAATGCTCGGCGACATTCGGCTTTCGTTGGTCATATAGATTTGGCCAATATTGCCAATATTTGTATACAAACATATTTGACTGTTTTGTTGATGTATATGCAGATTTTATGGATAACATCTACGTCGGCACGCCGTTGCTGCCCATGCATCCAGCATTTGAAGCTGATAATAATTAGCATATTTCCACCCTTTATGGAATGAAAGGAAGGGGATTGGTACATTTAGGTATGTAAGTCTCCGAAAATTTTACTGACCGAGCGAATTGTAGTAACAAGGTTACTACTGTAACAACGGTTTCCTATGAGAGGGTTCCATATCTTCAGAAAACATTCAGCACAATTTTACACGCTTCAACTATTGGGCAACGACAGGTTCCACACCAAAAAATACATATCTTATCTTATCTTGTGTGGGGGCCAGTCAGTACAGACCGGTGACACTTCGACCCTGTGGGATCTTTTGTGTCGACTTCCCCAATAACGACTGCCATAGAGCCGGGACCGACGGCTTAACATGCTCTCCTAGGCACGGAATAGGCAATAATTGTCAATCAATACGCACATAATTTCGAAATGTCATATATCTTCCGAAAGTCAGAGGTGCGCGACGTGAGTTCGAACCCGAGACCCTTTGCATTGCAATCTGTTGGTCTCCCCACTGAGCTCTTTTTTTTAAAGAGCAGCGATAGCGAAAAAATATATATAGTCAAAGATTTAAATGATAGATACTAAGGTTAAATATGGTTATCCGTAATGGTCACCTTTCTAGTTGTTAAGGTGCCTTCTGAGTAAAAGTCTAAAATGGCAATACAACATCTGAATATTAAATATAGTATTATCACTCGTAACTTATAATAAAAACTGTACACTACCGTTCTCTATGATTGAAAATAATATGTGAGCTCACTCTTCTAAGTGCGGGTATGTTTTTATGCGAAAAACGTACGGTGAAGGCCCATCTATGATTTTAAACTTAAATAATTGACTCGAATCTGTGTGTTAATTTTCACAGTCGTTCTTGTCACGTCTTTTTCTTTGTTACTGAAACTAATAACAGACTAGAAGGCTGGACTTGTTTTAGCTCAAATAATCAGCATTGCCATTCAACGTAGCTGCTAGTCTTCTAAACACATTCCTGGTCGACAGCGGTGCTGAGGAATTTTACGACGCCGCCTAAACCAGCCTTTTCTTTTTATTAAATTTAACAGTCCCTTATTTTGTTACTTTTCATTTTGCTTTATCTATAAGGGACTAGGTTTGTTAATATTAGTTCAATTGTAAATTATGATTGTTGCTTTGTTTATATATATATAATTTCATATAATAAAATTTAGACATAGTTTAACAAACTTTGATATAATATAGCTCACTCATATGCAAAGAGAATACAAAGAAAACTATTTAAACATCGCATAACATCTCTCTGAGTGTAACCGAGCTCAAAACCTCTTAAAATAGTGGGCTCATTCATTGCTCCGACTGAAACAGCTCAAATGAAATCCCTATTTATATCTATGTTAATATCTTCGTCGTTTTGTTTTAGTTAATATCAAGTTATTAAATGGGCTAGATGGAACTATAATAAAGGATAGTATCTACTATACTATTCTAGTTATTAATTAAAATGTTAATAAAGATAATAGCGGTTTGGATTTGTGGATGTTAGTTACTTAATCACGTGTTTTACCGCTGAATTAATTTGAATGAATTTTTTTTTAATTTGCTTGTCTAAATGACCATCCTCCACGTGATGTCTCCAGTCCACAGTGACATCTCCAGTCATGTGTCTAAGAGCAGTGGCCTCCACACCGTCCTCATAGCAGCTGAGGCGATGTTGAGGTCTCTACTTTGACGGCCTGAGAAGGTGCTTTTTAACGCCCAGCTTAAAATACCCAGGATTTACCACCAGGATGGACACTTCAAATAGTGATAGATCTTATCCTGGATTAACACATATGGGTTCAATTTCTGGTTTCGGTAGGGTATTATTAAGTTTATTTTTGTTTATTTTTTGTAAATGCTTTATCAGTAGTAACACGAGTAGTAACAAGATACTGTAGCCGGTAGATGCTAACAGGCTCGCCTTCCAATAGATGTCTAAAATCATATTTAGCGAAATGAGGGTGTACAATCACAGCTTTGCCTGCCTGTGCAAGAATATAGGCGTAAGACTATACTGACATACAAACATACTTAGATTCACGTCTGTTTCCCAGAGGGGTAAGCAGAGACTACGGATTTCCATTTGGTACGATCCTAAGACTATACTTATACGTATATAATTTCTGGATGTCTTAAATGAGGTTCTGAACTAAGACTGTTTTTAATTTATAGATGGCTTAAGTGGCTTATTTATTTTTCATAAGACTATCCAAAGAATAAAATTTGGAATGCCTAAAGCGGTCCCGACTATAATTAAAACATTGCAGTAAAATTTTGCCCCATTTATGTCTGCTATCCAGATTATCAGAGAGCTTTATTTGTCAACATAGCTTTAACTATGAGAATGAATATCTGTGATAACCTTTCTTTTTCATTACGTTTGTTACATTGTTGGTTCTGTGTGTATTTGGCGTATTGGGCAAACATCAACAGTGGCGAATTTGACGTCATATTACGTCGATCTATCATACGTATGAAGTAACATGTGCAAAAGGATTTATTGCGAAACAACCGGAACTGAGCTTTGCACGGATCCTCAAGAAAATGGTCCTTTGTTTTTCTCCGCTTATGTGCCTGTTTATTTTCTTACTTATTTCTCTTTTCTCTGGGTAAATTTTTTATGTTTGTGTTTTGTAGAAGGAATGTAGATTGCGAGGCCAATGTTTGGTTATTGGTCTGTAATGGCACATCTTACTGCCTAATGACTGCGTAGATGGTGTGGTTGTTTAATACCGTAGTTGCGATGGTTTAAGTGTTCGCCTCGCCACTGCGCCGTATGATGTAGGTTTGATCCCTACAGGGGAAAAATGTATGATCTATAAATAATTGTGCCCAGTCTGGGTGTACTTTGTATATGTTGTTTGAATGTTTGTAGCGCCTCCCATGATATAGGATTTACTTCTAGTGCGGGCGATATTTTTTAAAAGAAGACGTTTAATATTCGAATTATTTGTTCCAATCTTTCAATAGTGTCAGCTCATACATACAAGTGATTTGACGCGTATGTCCTCGTAGGAGTAGGCAACGCTGTACCGTATCAAATAGACAACGCTTAACTTTTAAACATATCTATGGCTTGTGCAAGGTTTAATAACCAAATTATAATCGTAAAATGTAATAGTTTCGCTTCAAAACAATATAAACTTTAAAGACAGGATCATCAAAATAGCTAAAAGTGGATAGGAATGCATACATACATACACAGTCTCACGCTATATCCGAAGGGGAAGGCAGAAAAATATAAAAACACAATTTGTTGGCTATGGTTTGAGGTCTCATATTATTACGCACAGGCCTACTGTCGTCTACTGGACACAGTTCTAAACTCCATCCCGAAGTCCGTTTTTCCGTCAAAACATTTTCAGCAACAACCGATATTATCTCGGCAGAAAGCCTGATAACGTTTTGTCTGACCCAGAAATCGAACCTAAGACACGATATTCAAACGCACATCTGCCTCATCTCATATCTCATAATCTCAAAAATCTAACTAAAATACACGTAAAATTATGATAAACTAACCCCACATCTAATACGGTGCAAAGATTGCGCCAAGTCATTAACACGCCGGTCAAAATCTGACTTCCATTAAAATGTCAATCAAAAGACTCGGAGTAATCTAGATTTCAGCATCAAAAAGCCTCTGGCACGTACGCTATACATCTGTAGTACGATGACACGTAGCTTCATTCATCACTTCTACCGTATATGAGATGTATGTGAAGACAAAAACTTGCGAATACGATTCGCTTTGGCAGACTTTCCTTGCAGCCGTACAGTTATTGCAGTGATATGCGTTTTGCAAATGAAAACGTAGGCTTTTTGTGCGATTATGGCTGGCTGGGAGTTATGAAGTTCATTTGTGAGTATAAGTTTGTATGTGTATTCTTGTCTTTGTCCGTCTAGCGACAAAGTGATTAGAATTATTGTTCTGTAGTATTGTGTGTATTTTTTGGTTTACTAGATTAAGCAATTATTAATAATGCTAGCTTTTGCGTCACCACTGAAATAAATCCCACGGGAAATGTATTTAAAATAATCATGCATAGACTCGCACCTATATACTTTGTATTTTTATCCATACATCTCCCTTAGTAGTAATACATATTTTCAGATCTATATTAAACCTACACCACTTAGTATTTTCTACATGATAATAAAACTGCCATAACATCGAATTGAATACCTGAGACGAGACGGTCAAACAAACAAAACAATGCAGTCAAAAAGATAGCAGTAAATAGTACAAATTTAAATTTTATAGTATGTCAATCTGTGTGAAAGCATATTTGCCTTCGCAATCAAAATTCGCCTGCAAATTTTACAAATAAAAATAATACCCGGTCAGCTTATTCTTCTTTTATTTTTATATCATATACCTTATATATGGTACAAAAATAAAAGTTGAATAAATCTAGTGAATGCCAGTGATGATTCCATAATAACACTACGTAGTTTTTATTCAATACGTCCTACATATTGTTGAAGCAAGAATGTTCATTTAATTCAATTAACGGTCTATTTTATGCTTGGAATTTCAAATATAATATAGCATTCTTCATTTTTATCTACCGTTTTTTATCTTGTTATAATTTTTTTTATGACTGGCTCGGTGTCGAAGTGATAGTGAATGCGGTTATTGTGCATGAAGTCTCAATTTAGATTACAGGGTTGGGTAAAATCTTATCGGACTTAACGTCAAAAATTGGCTGAAGCAGTACGAAGTCATAAACTATGGACAGGTGACGCTATTCTATAGGTCACCTGGTCATAGTTTGTTCTTATATGACATGGGACCTTAAAAAAATGTGGGTGTAATACAATATATCTATCTCTTCGCGGTTATTTTCTTATATTTTCTTTTGGCCAGTTCTGTATTTCGACTTTTAATTGCTAATCAGCTGCAATTAAATCGTTATTTATTTATTTATTTATTTATTATAGTTAATTAAAACGGCAGTACACCAATTACATTAATTAACATAGAGACAATAAAAATCATATTACAAACATAAAACATAAAAAGAAAGAAATACAATAAAAGACTATAATAATTACAACAAAAACAGAAACATAACATAAAAATTAATATGGAATTGTTGATTCCCTCTCATACCTCTTCTCGCAGAAAATTAAGCACTCTCGCATAAGCTTCTTCCATTCATCCGCAAACACATCACATTTAGGGCAGGCAGTCATGAGGGCGTTAAACACCTCCAGGGAACGGCACACTGGCGACTGAGCTCTAGCAACAGTGCGGCATTTCGGTTTGGCGAATAATTTGGGCCGGCAGCTTTCACGGTGCCTGACGTATTTATCAGGCACATATAACCTAAGCAACAAAGTAAGGAGCTCAGGGCTGTCGATTCGTCCATGAAAGACTTTATTAGCCATCGTGAGTTGATTAAAGCCTCGTCTGACCTCTAAAGAATTGAAGCCTAACATCCCTAAAAGGTAGTTAGTAGGGTACATATACGGAAAGAAATTATAAATCTTTTTAAAAAGAAATCTGAGGAAGGTCTTTTGAATTTTTTCGAGCATGAGAGTCTGGGACGCTGTATAAGGATTCCAGACACATGAATTGGCCTCTAATTTGCTTCTTACTAAGGAGGTATATAAAAGACATATGACCTGAGGGTTCTGGAAGTCTGTAACATTTCTCAGAACAAAACCTAGTCGCCTATAACACTCCTTAGCAAGCTCGAACACGTGATTTTTAAATGTCATGCTACGGTCGAAGATTACGCCTAAATCCTTAATATTGTGGACTCTGGTTATGCATGTACCATCTAATGTGTATTCGTAGTGGATCGGTCTCAACCCTCGGCCATAGCTCATCACATAGCATTTATTCGTGTTAAAATTAAGTTTATTAATAATGCTCCACTGATAAAGCTTGTCGACATCTTTTTGTAGGGCGATGCAGTCCGCAGTTGTTTTGATCTCCAGAGCTATTTTCAGGTCATCGGCATATAACAGGCATTTTGCCGATTTTACCTCATTAGTGAGATCATTTAGCATAATAAGAAACAAAAGCGGACCCAACACAGACCCTTGACTCACGCCTGAACTGGTGTCATAAGCCTTAGACTCGAAGCAACCATGCCTGACAAACTGTCTACGGTCCTTTAAATAGCTGGCGAAGAAGTTGAGAAGGCCTGGCGTAAACACAATATTTCCCAACTTCTGTAAAAGGACATCATTGTCAACTCTATCAAACGCTTTGCGGAAGTCAAAATAGAGAACGTCAACTTGACCTCCCGTATCCAAGCTTAGATAGATATAGGATATATCATAAAATATTTGACTAAGTGGCCAGTACCACGACTATATAATATTGCGTTACGCCTAAAATGTAAAATGTAATTAACTAATGCGACAAGAATGTTGCAGGCATTCTGGGCGATGGTATTTCTTTCTTTTCAATGGCTAGAAATATCCGGCTTGGTTCGTTGCCCGCCGCGGCTGTCAGCGTACCCGCTGCTACGGTGGGAAGCTGCGATCCGTTGTATAGGCCGACATCCGCTGGGCACTAACGGACGATTTTATTTTGTATTATGTGTGCATTTTTGTGTATAGGATTTAATATGTTATAATTCCATTAACCATAGTTTGCGAAACGCTTTACTTTTGTGGGATGACATCCAACAACTCCTAGGGTGAGTGCACCCTATAATCTGGTGCGGGGAGATCAATATTATTCTCGATGAAGGGTAGATAAGTTCTGATTAAATAGACTGAGACAAAATGCGAAACGTGAACGCCTCTAATCAGTAATATTTCGACTGCAAGCAAATATATTTGTATAGTACGTTTAATACGTACCTGCTTTTAGAATGAAGTAAGAGCACCGATATACTAAATTGACATAAAAACAAATGTTTGTTTTAAATATCGATATCGATTAAACATAAGAGTATGTACTCTTAAGTTAAGTTGACATAAATATAAACATACTCTTAGAATTCACACATCTTCTAAAACATTATGTAGAATAATCAGACATGTAGGTTTCCTCACGATGTTTTCCTTCACCGTTAACGAACATACATACTTAAAATAATTATATTGCTAAATAGCATTTTCTAAATTTGCCGAAAATATAAAGCCTTAATACCAATGAATAAATAAAAATGAAAATAAAAACATTGTACTGCAAACATCCCTAAACAAATAAGAACGTTCTAATTTAGTTTTGTCTTTCTATAATAAACAAATCGTCTTTATCCTTATCACAACTGTAACAATTGTCAATAGAAATATCTGAACAGTTTCATGTTTTCCTTTTACGAAAACACTGCGTATGCCTTAAGCCCCCTAAAACCATATTGAAACAAGCGTAAACGTATTCTGCCAAAATCTACATTTGTGATTCTTACTTATACCGATAAGTAATATAATATTCACTGAATCTAAGGGGGGTATTCGACCAGATAAACTAGAGCTTCTCGATATATATTTTTATGGATACTAGTTGATATACCAACGGTCAAGTTATGTTGGTTAAATGAAGTACACAATACGGTAGTAGAATTCTGTTGGGAGATCATCGGTATCGCCACCCTTTGATGTCGTTTTGTGTTAGTTCACCCCACTGCTATATGAGGGTGTGTTGGGATGTGCGTGAAACTTTTATTGTTATTTCTGACTAAATAGCTTCTATTATGAATCTGAGGGATTGTTAAGTTCACATGAACGATTAAATTTTTTATTGACTAGATATTCTGAAGAAAGGCCTGGTTAAGAATACTCGAACATAAGGATTTAATGCTGAAGAAAGAAAAAAAAATGCTTAAGATCAATTTCGTATACCTGCCGAGGCTGCCAGAAAATCGTCATAAATATGTGTGTATATCGTAAAAAATTAATGTGTCCACTGAATTACAGACCGTTTCATACAATTATTATCTATATATACTAATATTAAAATAAAGCTGATGTAATTTATATAAAATAGTAACAACGAACTCAACCTGAGTTCGTAAATTAAAAGAACTATCTGTAAATAAAATTGTTATGTGTTATAAGTATAACTGTTTAAAATTAAAATTGTCTGTCTGTTTGTTACTTCCAGAATTACGGAAAAACTATTAAATTGATATGTATAGTGCAATTTTCACAGTGGGGTAACTTAGGATTGACTTGAAATCTAAGCTATATTTTATCTTATTCCGATGAGTAGAATCAACGATATTATGTATAGTGCGATTGACAAAATAATGACAAGATCAACTCAATATCTACACGACTAAAGTCCCAAGAAAAGCTTAGTAAGAGCTACTTTATGATGTTATAATAAAAACTATAAGTAATAAAATGATAAGAATTACCTTAATTTTACTATACAAATATTAATTTCACTATACAACCTGAATAAGATTACGTTTCTTTGAAAATATTATTTACTGTCTTACAATATCCCGGCCATTGTAATAAAGTACGTCTAGTCTTTTGTAAATAATTAATTATTCTATTGTAAATATTAAGTCAAAGGGATCTAAGGAAGATACAAGATATCATTAAAGTTCTATTTGATTTTGGAAAACATTTATTTTTTTCTGTTAGCAACAACTTAGCTTATTTAATTCCCGTTAGTGATGGGCCATTATCGATTAAATATTCGAATTATTCGATTCTTCAAATAAATGGAAATATTCGAAGCATTGAATAATGTTAGGATGCATTAAACTTTGGTATTGATTGATTATTAATTGATTACATATTAAATCTAAGCCAATACGAATGCGATACCGTCATGTCATTTTTAACGCAGGCACCAAGCAGGGCAATATTAGGATGAACACCTAAAATTAAATATAAGCCATCGGTGTTGACAGCAGGGAACCGAAATTAAAAAATATCTTCAAACGGTCTTCCTTTTTCTGACGATGCGACACACTATTAGTCAATCCCGACCCAACATCAAGTTTCAAATATTAGAGTTATAATCAGACATTAAATAGTTCCACGTCTATAACCCCGAAAGGGAAGGTAGAGGTGGATCAGTTTCATACTTTGCCAGCCATGGTCCTTTATTTTTTTTATTTTTTTTTAATGTCATTTTTGCAATCTGTCCATCTTGAAGATATTCAGCAATATGTGGAAGATTTTATTTAATTAAAGGGCTTGCACGAAAGCCGTTTAATGACTGTTCCGTTTATTCTTGTGCCTCTCAGAGAAGGTTTTGAGGAATCTTTCTTTTTAGTCTACGAGCAACTGTTTGGGTGTTCATTAGATTGACTGCCAGCATATTTGGATGATTAGTGATTCGCTTCTTGTACGCTTTTGTCCTTTCCAAGATTTACACTTTTGACGCAGAGGTCGTGATAGATTCTAATGTTTGAGACATACCAAGGTGGGTTTGTTATTATTCCTAGTATCTTTGACTGAAATCTCTGTATTATTGCAATGTTTGATTTTGCTGCTGTTCCCCAGAGTTGTAGGCCATATGTCCATATGGGTTTTATTATGCATTTATAAAGCAATAGTTTGTTTTTAAGTGAGAGTCGTTATTTGGTTTGGTGGTTTTTATCTATGTAATAGGATACAAATCTATCGATTACTGGATACAGTTTCCGACTCCGAGCTGCTAATAGAAATTTCTTGTCGTAGAAACCCAGTAATACTTTGCTCAACCCGGAAATCGTATGCGAGACCTCATGCACAACAGTTACATATGCTATTGCTACGCTATCGAGGTAATAAGGAACAACAAATTGATCAACATTCTGATGCGGAATCGAGAAAGTTTAGAATGTTCGATTTTATTTCTACCTCGTTTATTTTAGATAGAGTTTTGAACAATAACACATGTTTTATTTTCAACGCTCCATATGTAATATGTATATATAGACTCACACGTGTACACCCACTTAACTTCTATACTGCACCCACATTTCAACAAATATCACTTGTTAATCGTAGGAAGAAATCAAACTCAGTTTTCTTACATAAAGTAAATTAATGGAAGCGTAGACTGCAGTGAGCTATCGAGCATTTTACATATTAAAATACCAGTTCACATAACAAGAACGTATAACTTTTAAGATAAAGCAACTTAAAGGCATATGAGTCATTATGTTACTCTAATAAGATTCTGTAAGCAAAATAATAACAAGTAGAGGACACGCGAATATTTTAAGTTGAAACTCTCAAATGACATATTTGGGAGGAACTTTAAGAAACATTTTATTATTGACGATATGTATTTAATTTTAGTTTATATGTTTATTTTATAGGTGCATGCTTCGATTTTTAATTATTTTAAAAATAATCTTGAAGTCTTGATGTGTGTATGTGTTGCGTTTTCTTTAGTTTAAGTAAATATATTCCCACCTACCATATTCACTGAGGATAAATTATTGAGTATACCTACATATAACAAATTTCTTAAAATTTTATGTTTTACAATGAATACAACATACCGACCTGACAACCCAATTTTTTAACAGAATAATAAGTCTATTTTTTTAACCATGTTATATCAACTATGTTATACCTATCAATTGTTATAATTTTGACAGACAGCAATTTAATTTTTGCACGTGTGTATTGATTTATTGTGCTAGCTGTACCGTAGCAAGTTAATGTCAGACTTTATAGTAAAATATCTGTACAAGAAAATAGGGTACTTCTCATTATACCTGTAATTCAGCAAAGAGGATAACTGAAGGATTAAACGGAGATATACATAGGTACACCTACATAGAGAGGGGCCAACCTTACACCATTTATCACTTACAGTTGAGTCCCGGCTGTAATTTATGTTTTATCCAAGAAAATATTCTTAATGGAAATTCTGTTCTTACTTGCATTTCTAGCCAGCTCTTGTGATTCTAAGAATTCAGTTGTTAAGAAAATATAATATGATTTTTCTTACACAAATATAAGATTTCACGTTCTGAATAAAACCAGGTTGAGATTACCGGTGAGAATACATTCAAAGAGCTGGAGCAAAAAACATAAGAGGTGCTTCCCGTACAGTATTATCATGTTTCAATTAAGACTTGAAGAAAGAACTTATATCTGGGTAGCTTCTAGCTGGTAGCTTTATTATACATGACCATTATAGTGGAAAACGGCTCCTGGACTCATAAGCCGGTTTCCACTTACTCATTGATTGCATTTCACAAAGCGTTAGGTACAATTATTTAATCATTGTGAGCCCTGTTGGAATCTGTAAAATAAGGCGAGTCGCCAGTTCGTTGCCTACTAGAAACTATAAGACATGGTATATTAGCATAGGCAAGTAGGAATGTCACAATTATTGCACTCTCCAGAAAATATAAGTAAGCCTAAAATCACACGTGTAAAAATAGCTACGAGAAAAATGTTAGTAAACATCGATACTACATTGTCCGCTTAGAACAACCACTGAACGGATTCTAAACACGACTTAAATATTTATGTCCGGTAAAGGTGAAAATCTTCGAAAGATACTTTGTCTCTTGGGAACATGAACGTTAGGTTCTCACCCTCTAAAGCTATCTCGGTGACTTCCTAAATATATGAACAAGAAATCACAAGACGTCCAAGAGGAACAATACACTGTAGATCCTAATACACTCTGCCTTTGGGTTTCCCGAGGGAGCTGGGACATCTAAACATGTTAGTAGCGACCAAAGTCCACCCTCATCTTGTAGTATCCCTAAGGACTGAGCCATTGGTCTAGAAATAGACGATGAATCGAATAATGTATAGGGTTCACCCAGATGATTTTAAACGAAATGACCCTAATTAATGTTTTACAGCATAATTATCTATATTTATATTTGCTACAGCAATGCTTACTTACAATACTTATTCTTCTTTTTGTACTTTACAAAATAAAATCCTTATTGCGAATGTCTTACAAATAAAACCAACGGTCAATCTTAAAAAATGGAATCTGTAATATTATTTTAATTACTGACTTATAATAATTAAAGATGGTATTCTAATTTTTTAAATTGGCTCATGGTGGATATTCTACGTTTTTGTGTAACAAGGAACCAGTGGTCCAATGATTAAGCATCGGACCTGTGATTGAGAAGTCGCAGGTTCGAATACCATTCATTGCACGACCAATATCAGCCTAGTCCTAACACAAATGTTTAACTTAGCTGGTGGAATTAAAACTCATATAATACAGATAAATCCAAAAAAAATGTAAGGCGATCGTTTGATAATAATTATATTACAATTATTTTCGCTGGGTAGCTAATCGTCAAGATAAACTAATGAAACAGTAAGTAGAAAGCACGTGTTAGATTTAATAAATGTTTTTAACGGTATATTGCTATATACCATATAGATAATAGATGTCTACTTATATACTGTGTATGATACATAACCTCCATTTACCGACGCACGTTGTCTTATTTTACCCTTATTGTACTATAATATATATAATATATAATATAATATATATATATATTCATGAAATTCGGTGCGTCGAAATAAAACTTCGAGTATGTAGATATCATAGGTATATTAATTAAATTATAAGATTCACAAAAATTAAACATAGTAATATTGTTTCAGACATACTAATAAGTATTAAAACCGACTAGCTACTCGTATACATAATCATAATTATTCAATTCATTCATAGTGTGTGAGTATGAGTGGTAATTTAAGTTTATATAAAAACTTAAATTACCACTCACTGACTGACTCACTTAGAGAATAGAAGACATAAAAGGTAGTAGTAGTAAAGTCGTAGGAAAAAAGTAAATATAGCGTCGTATAGAGATTCGTTCAGAAGGCCCGGGAATAATGCCTGACCTTCGGCAGATCAGTTCTTGGTGGTGGTACCCCATCGGATCTCGGATACGGTGATATCTACGGGAGTCGTTCTCGAACAAAAAAACATGGCAACCACACAAAAAAACTGGCCGCTATACAAACTTTGACCTCTAATATCTCCGAAACGGTTAGAGATAGGCGGGGTGTGTTCGAACAAATATCATAGAGGTAGACTAGTTCTTTCCAGAAAAGGCAATTTCACACTTGACTTGATTTTTGTTTTTTAAGGCAATCGCGTGGCGGGATATTTTATAGATTTACTGACTGTCTAAAAGAGTCCATTACATTTTTATATCAAACTAAAATAATGAAAATACTTTAAAATAAATAAATAAAATAAAAATAAATAAAAGATTTATTTCAGTAACATTATACGACATCTACAGTATGTCTTTCGTAGGGGTCTCCTTTTAAGTATTGAAAAACCTGTGCTAGGAGACACCGCCCTTCTTAACTAATACAGGAATATGTAGGAATGTGTATATAAAACAAAAAGATGCAAAATAATTACAAGTTCATACTTAATATCTAAAAGAACATGAATTTAAAAATGAAAAATAAATGCACAATATCTTCACAAAATACAACTAAGCGACCATCTAAACCTGATTTTATCGCGAGCAATATAATAGATCTTCGAAAACAAAAAACTCAAGTCCCTTTTGACGACTGGCATCAATTCTGATAGATTACATTGAGCCCCTTACTATATTTCAGATAAATAACATCTTGTATCGGATTGCTAACGCGTTATGTCGCTTGTAGTAGGCCCTAGACGCATGCTACACTATAGCGTGTGGATTATGCGGGGTGATGCAGGCGAGCGATTTATCGTCAGTAGATTTGATATTATTAGCATTTTCCTTTTAGTCAACAAGCACTTCACGTGATGATCTCAATGGTGCAAAGACTTTGGGCAAAGTGCTATTGTGTATATTACTTACATGATATTTCTTTCATAAAATTATCATCAGCAGCACAGTGACTAGCAATGTGCCCTGTAATCGGGGCAATAGGTTTGTCGTTCGCCAATCGTGAAAACTCGGAGACGACTGCCTGTGGTATCGGCATCACACGTAAATAAGCGTAAACGTCAGGGGACCTAAATGGCCTATTAGATACCGTATGACATTCATATTTCGGCTACACTTCACTTAATAAATCAAATCTACAACAACGTGTAAATATAAAAATTATCCCTAAGTCAGCAGTATAAACCACAATTGTGGCGTTTGGCCGTTGGCGTTGTGGCTTTAGTGGTCACCTCGTCATTGCTACAGTGTCGAGTGTTGTGGGTTCGAATCCCACACGGTATAAAACTTTGCGTGGTCCACAAATGGTCGATCTAAGTCTGAATGTTCTTTGATTCTTTGCGTCAGTTGTTTGAATGTTTGTAAAGTCACCCGTTACACAGGATTTATTCCTAATGCGAGAGTTTTCCTAATGCGAGAGTCTTTTTAAATTGAACAAAAAAAATTAGATACCTTATGTCGTGATTCATATTTCGGCTATGCCCAACTTAATAAACCGAATCTACAACCGCGTAGGAATATAAAATTTATATCCCTGATCCAGCAGTATAAACCACAATTAACCTTACGGTTTACCGTAAAATAAATTAGCTTGATCTTACGCTAAATATAGCAACTCAGATTTATTACGACTGTTATCGATATTCCATCGCTCGTCTGCAACCAAACAGGATTCAATAACGATCACCCTGATAAATGGGATGGGAAACCATTACAATTTATGGATGGCTTGCTTTATCTACCAGCGGATGTGACTGACGTAACACGATAGTTATAATAAAACCGGTCAAGTGAGAGACGGGCATAAAATAATTTTGGTTTAGCAAGGACTTTTGTGACCAAGGACAAACACGACACAAAATACATCGATACAGATGTTCGGTTAATAACGCGTATAAACTGTTATGTCAGATTAAGTTGGTTGAAGTTTCTTTGGGGGTAGTGCTAATTCATTTCTGTCCTTATACCCTTTATTGCTATGGCAATATGCCAGACACTTTTTTTTTTACTTGGGGTTATGCTTTGCCGCATACCCCTCCGCGGGGGCGGGCGGAGGGATTATGTCGGACTCATCGGGGTAAAAGAAAGATGTTGAAAAGATAATGTACCTCCCGGAATACCGACTAAACCTACCATGGTGTTCCTCGACAAAAACCACTATCGACGGGGCCGCGCGAATCACTTTCGCATGCAGTCGCGACCCCGCCGAGGTTTCGGCCCGGCGTATGAACCACTACGCAAAAAGACCTACCCTATGGTCACTTCTCGATAAAACCCTACTGACCCCCCCTAAAGGGGAGACGGACTCGAAACAGAGGCGCGCGTGGAAACACGCACGCCGCCTCTCGGACCTGGTGCTGAATGAATGGCGGGCAGGCCCACAAAGCCCGCCATCCCCAGGTCAAACCTCAGGGTGGCTGGAGGTCATCTCGCGCCCTCCGGCGCCCGGCTCTGCGGTTGGGGAGAGGGTTTGAACTCTCCCTCTCCCGCTCCGCCGCCTCCTTGATGGAAATTACTTCCTCACAGAAGGAGGTGACGGCGTTCCACGACCTCTCGCTCCGGACCATAGATTGAACTACGGCTGGGAGCGAGAGGGCAACTGATCCGACTGCCGCGATCAACTCACGGCGCTGCGATACCCAGGCGGGGCAAACCGCCAAAGTGTGCAGCGCCGTGTCCTCAATAACGTCGCGGCAGTCGCCGCAGTGGTGACAACCAGGCGTCTCTTGCCGGCGTATACGACACAGGAACTGGCCAAAACAACCGTGGCCAGTCATTACCTGTGTCAGCCGGAAGGTGAGGGAGTCATGCCGCCTCTCCAGCCACTCCTCAAACACGGGACTTACCGCCACGATCATGGCGTGCCTGGTGGCAATATGCCAGACCCATTGTAACGAAAGTTAATACTAAAATCAAAATAAATAAGATTTAACCTACTTGGTTACATATTGACCTTGTGCTCTTATAGTTGGTTTATAAAGTTTGAAGAAATTGTTGGAATTGCTATGCTTTATATTTTTTTTTAAGTGTGTTTAGTATATTTCGTCTGTATGTGTTATGTGTATTCTTAGGTACTGTGTATAGGAGTGTAAAATGATAACACTGTACAAGAGTTCAAGTTGGATGCTTTAATGCGACTAAACTTATTATATGATCGCGGGCGCAGCCGCACGTAGGCACACACACTAATGCATTATGCATTATATATTAGATGCTTAGTTAGCAATATCATACATGTGTCCCTACAGTAAGTGTTTTTTAAAACTCTTACATACATATCTGCGAAAAAAAAAAAAAAAAAATGTATATATATATATACATATATATATATATATATTATACTGCCACGCCTAAGGTCACGGGTTCGATTCACACACAAGTCAAACATTTTTGTGCATGAACATGGATGTTTCGCTTGGTCTGGGTGTTTCTATGTATAATATGTATGTATTTACAAAAAAAAGGTATATATGTATGTTTATCCATTGTCTAGTACCCATAGTACAAGCTCTGCTTAGTTTGGGCTAGATGGTGTTGTGTGTATGTGATAGAATATTATTATTATATTATTATTATTAGAACGTATAGTCTTAATTATTAATACAATAATATAAAATTGGCATTCGAATATTTGTAGTATTGTTCCTATTTATATGTTTTGAATATAAATTAGACGTGTATGTCATATATTAATCAGACAAATGATAATGAAGAATTTTATTATAAATTAATTGGCTTTTTCCCGCACCTTTTCTTGCTCGAGAACAGTCCTTATTTTATCAATCATAAGTACCCTATGACGTTTTTGTTACTCTCGATAATGTGTATGTGAAAAAGCATGAGGATTGCTCAAGTTCTTAAAGCATGAAAGCGTAAAAACAAACAAACAAACTCACATTGTCATTTATAATTTTAAGTTAGGATTACAAGGTGGTATATGCGTCGTCATGCTCCTTTTTAATTGTAGCGTTTAGCTTGCCTCAGAGTGGAAACTACATAATATTATCTCCAAAACATATTTCATTGAATTCAGTGTAGTGGTTTAGGCGTAAATTGTATCAATCACAATTATTAAAATATTTAATTATAGGTATAAACATAAACCAAATATTTAACATTTAAATTACAATGAAAGTTAAAATAAATAAAGCATTTAATTTTGTAATTACTTTCACTACCCAATTCTCTTATAACGCTTGTATTTAAAATAAAGCCTCTTTAATTAAATACTTATGTAGCGAACGAAATAAATTGGAAATTGGCCCGTTTATTTAATAACGTAACAGTATACAGTACTACCGAAAATAAAGGTTCACCGATTTCACTTTTTCCTATTATTAAGGTAACAGAACATACCTCTCCCTGATGGTAAGTGGTACCGTAACTTCTATAGGTTATGGTTTCTGTAACCTCCATAAATTACGGTTTTTGAAACCTCTGTAGGTCAAGGTTACCGTAACATCTACGTTTGAGATAATCATGTCCTATGACATGGTTATCTTAGCAATACTAAGGGTATCTACTCAAACAGAGACCAAGTTCAGGCTTTGCCATAGTTACAACCTAAACGCTTCTACCCCTTGATATGTAACTGTAGCACTGCCAGCGATAAATTGAATTCAGCCGGCCTATCAGGGCAAGCTAAATTTGAAATTCCTGCGGTCGCTCTCAGAGTTATAATCCAGCCAGCTAATAAAGGTGTCCCAGATATGTATCCCTAGCCAATTTTCTGGATCATTTGGGACCGTTACTACTCAGAGAGACTTGTCACAGTGACCGGTTTGCGGTTTGTGTGTTATTTGAACTGCCTAGAGATACATTTTTGTTTACATCACAAGGAAAAGGTGATATTTTAAAGCACTGTACAGTGCCTATTATTGCCTATTATTACCAGAGATCGCCCAGTGTTTGACATGTGATTAATTTGAGGCAAACATATTAAATGTTTTACGTTTAAAACATATGTATTTTTTTTATTAAATACACTCGTTATTAGCAACTTTTAATATCAGCCCTGTATTAAACATTCCCACTGCCAGGCATGAACCTCTTCTTAGTGTGAAAATGTGTCAAATTAAAACAAAGAAAATCGGTTGGCAAACAGAGGTATTAAACTATATATATATACACATAAGCAGCGATAGCTCAGTAGGTAGACCAACGCGCCCCTCTGACTTTCGGAATTATGTGTGTATTGATTGACAATTATCGCCTGCTCCGTGCCTCGAAGAGCATATTAAGCCGTCGGTCCCGGCTGCCATGAACATCTATGGCAGTCGTTATTGGGAAATCAGTGTCCTATAATATCCTGACACTGGTATAGCCTTAGGGTATAGTTAGCCTTCGGTTTGCAGAGGTCAGGTGGCAGCCGCTCCGTGTAAAAACTGATCCAGTCAAATCCGATTAGACTAGAAAAGCCGACCCCATGTGACTTGGGAATAATAAAGGCTAAGGAGAAGATATATGTATGTATATACACACATAGATTACTTATACTATAATATCGGTATACTAAGTAAACTAACTTATAAATATGAAAGTGAGGTTAATAATCAAATTGAAAAGCATTTTTTAATCATTTTTACAGTAAACGTTATAAAATGTAATTACCTTAATTAGGCTAAAGCAATCGAAGATAAGAGCTTTTTAATCTCACTATTTAAACGCGCGTCAGATCACGTCGTGATAACCTTTAAAAGGTCTTGAACTTTAAAAAAGCGCAAATACATTTATACAAACAAAACGTCCGAGAAGATACGTTATACATATAATAGAACACAGTTTACTGAATCATACAGAACATTTTAATAAAATTGAAATGTCAAAATCATATGAATGTTAGTTCAGTGTAAGTCTCACATGAAAAACGAATATTTATGATGTATTACTTTACATTTCAGTGTTATAATGTGCTTGGTAGTATTTTAGAACTTTATTTATCATATACAATTTAATATTTATTTTTCTTTTACTTATTTCATTTCTTTGGATAACATAATCCCAAGATAGAAAATAATAAATTTTGGCAGAAAACAGTGACTACGGTAGAAAATTGAAATTAAAATAGTTTAAAATTACAAAAGGCTTTATGCGTTCAGTTTATTACTATTTTACCAGCTTTATTCTTCAGTGACCGATGGCCAGCAGACGCAGCAACACAAAGAACTAACCATACCGAATTGGAGAGAATATTAAAAATACTTAATTTATCAATGATTAGACATAAATGCTACAAAAGTATTATCATAAATCTGTATAAAAATATTTTCCGTACAAAATATAAAAATTCACGCACTTCTTATACATTTTATTGCTCATGTCCCTGACTTTTCTCAAAGGCAGTTGAAAAAGTTATCATGCGTACGTAAAACAATGCATAATCTATTGAACTCGCTCGATCCGGAGCCAACGCGAAATCAAATATTTTCTTTGTATCTTGAGTGTGTAAACAACCCTTTGACTTTGCGCGAACTGTCTCAAGCCCTTACTATTTATTCTCGTGTGTTCCAAATATTTGTATTATTAACAAAATTCGCAAGAAATTATTATGTACTAGTTATTTTCATACATCTAATTTGACATAAATGTCAATCTTTAGAAGTAAATATAATTCTGAATATTTTTGATATTATTTAAGAATATGACGATGAATAAATTACAAAACTAGATAGGGATAAAGATAAGACTATAACAAATCAATACTTTTAAAGAATACGTGCTATAAATGAAGAAATTGAAAACCTTAGTAAGGGTAATAATACTGGCAAACAAGAGCAGTTGTATTTATATAAGAATTTAGGAAAAATAGAACGTGACTGTGAATGTAGTAACAGAGTTATAATACTTAAATTCGGTATTGAGGATTGGGCAGATAAGACAGCCATTGACGATGGAATAAAGATGAGTAAAAGTATACACAAAATATTTGTATCAGTATTACACCGGCAAACGAAAATTTTCTAATGGAATTGCCAGATAATTCTGAGTTTAATAAACATTAAAGAGAAATCCTATTAAAAGATAAACTTAAGAAATGTTCTATCTGTAAATGTTATTGATAAAGTACGTTGTTTATAGAATATTGTCTTCTGTTTACGCGAATATTATTCATTGTAATTAAACTAATATATACGGATTTTATCGCGTTGTTTATTTATCACTGTATTACATAATTTTGAAACTATTGCACTACTACTACTATTGAATTTTACTAATTTATAAGCTGGGAGACAGTCTCCCCGTGACCATGGCTGCTGAAAAGCAACCGAAACGTTGGGGAAAGTGTAAACCTAAATATAAATAGATTTAATAGTTTAAATAATCATACTATAAGAATGTTCACATAACACACACACACACACACAGTTCGAAGCCTAAGATCACAGACTTAGTTTGTTTTTACACAAGACCGCACTTAGCATTGAATTAATTTCTACGACCCGTTAGTAATAATTCTCTAGAAACATAGCTATTATAATCTAGAGTAAATTTGCCACTTACAGGCACGGGTGCACAGCACTTACAGACAAAAAGATTTGTCGAAAAACAATAAATAATAATAAAAAAAAAAAATATCAAAATTAATTTAAATATACATAAATATTGAAATGATAATAATTTTGTATCGTGTTCAATAATCATGATACAAAATTAATAATTCAACAATAAGGGAATGATACGTAGAAGGGATGTTATTGATAATAAATAACATATAAGGTCATATTATTTGCAGCTGGCCTTATTATAATATCATCGGTATTATACTTTTTATTATTTTAACTAAGCCATTCGAAGTCAAGCAGTTATATGTCGTATTGGATGTCTTTGTATTATTGACCAGTTGCCAAAAACATCAAATTTATATGACACACTTTTTAATGTACAAATTGTTGTTTTGTACACTATCATAATTTCAGTAAAATAAAAATGTACATTTGCTAATACTGATCGTAGTATGAAAGTAAACATTAGTAAAAGTGGTTGTTAGAAACGTTAGAGAGTGCCAGACATGAAAATCAACAAGCAGTGTTTTGACTACAAATCGAAATGTCGGCCATTTGCAACTGGTTGAATTAATGTTAGGAACCATTTCTTAGTATATCATTATGCAGTCATCGTAGTAAAACCATGATGCTTTTACATTTTTCAATCTCATTAAATTATGAGTGAGTTATATGAATTCTAGCTAAACATCCATTATGTATTCATACCCTTTGTTCATATATACATACATACTTATATTATATTTTACGGCATGTTACTTATCCAATCCTAGGATTTCAAATACAAATGGTGCTAACCGGATTTCATATAACCTCAATTTTATATGTTTTAAAAACTTTACCTATTGTTTGTTAAATACGAATTTTGTATTTTTGCATAATTATTAACCAGTACTGTACGAGGAAGTTTCAAATAACCGTTTATTAGGTAGGAACTTGTAAAAGAAGGCAAAAAAATGTCGTGAATACGACAAACTCTTGTACGACGCAAGTAGCTACGTATGCAAACTACTTCCATTCCATTCCATCATTGATCGTCTACGTCATGATTCAAAAGAGCCAGACACACAAGTGTCAAGTCTTTGTGTAAAATTTCATCCGTGACTGTCGTGTATAAAAGCTATAATAATATTGAATTTAACCTACTAAACTAAAGAAAAAGTAAATTGAAGTAAAAGTAAAGTTAACTGAAGTAAAATTAATTAAAATTAAAGTGAACTAAAAGTAAGGTAAACTTTATAGTTATTGATTGATGAATTGAAGGGAACAGACGTTCATTACAGCGTGAGCTTCTTTTCTATAATCGTCATAGGGCATCTACAAACGAGAAATAAAACATTGATCTGCTAGCTTACATTACTGAAAGATTGAATTATGTTGAAGAGCAAGTTTGGTACTTTTATATTCGTTCAGTTGTATATCTCAAGACGATTCAGACTTAAAGACACTTATACTCTTGACTATTCTTATTTTAAAATATACATACAGGTATAGAAAAGATTTGAAATAATATGACAATTCATACTATAAGAAACGTGTTGAAATCCACCTATCGGTCTTCTGTTTACGCGAATGTTATTCATTGAAATTAAACTACTATATACGGATGCTATACTGCCTTATGTAAGGGGTGTCACTGACAAGATTGGCTACATCTTGAAGCGAGCTTCAATCAACACATACTTCAAGCCGCCAACGAAGATAAGTAAATTTTTACCATCCGTCAAGTGCCAATTACCTTTACAAGATGCAGGGGTCTATAAAATAGATTGTGACTGCGGACTCTCATACATTGGTCAAACCAAGAGAAGCATAGGCACCCGCATAAAAGAACACATAGCTGACGTAAAACACAAACGCTCGTTGAAGTCTGCTGTGTGTGAACATGTACAACAGGGGACCAACCACTACCTGAGATTTGACAAACCACAGATTCTCGCTAAAGAACACCGATTCCTACCAAGGATGCTTCACGAGGCTATTGAAATCAAAAAACATCCCAATTTCAATAGAGAAGATGGTTGGAGTGTACCACCAGCTTGGGATCCAGTACTTCAAATAGTCAAACCCAAGAAGAAACAAACCACAGCTAGACTTCATGATACTTTGAGCTCATTCTGCGTAAATAGAAACACCCATGATTAAATTATGTTCGGGTACTTTGAAATAACTACACTGGAACATTGAGACAACTACCATCTTAGTCTCCCCGTGACCATGGCTGCTGAAAAGCAACCGAAACGTCGGGGAAAGTGTAAACCAAAAATAAATAGATTTAATAGTTTAAATCATTTTATTAGCTTATAAATTAGTAAAATAAAATCAATAGTAGTAGTAGTAGTGTAATATTTTCAACATTTTGTAATACAGTGATAAATAAACAACGCGATAAAATCCGTATATAGTAATTTAATTTCAATCCACCTATCGGTTTTATTGATAAGTATGCAAGTGACTAACAAATAAAGATCTGTCTCTTTTGTGCCGTAGCATTTGGTAGCTCGTATGTAAATAGCGAATGTAGGTACAATCATGAAGTTTAAGTCTTATTTTATAAGGAACTATAGTTTGGCCCTATGCCTATGGCCTAACACTTCTCACACTGAGAAGAGGCCCGTGCCCAGCAGCAGGACAGTTTATGTAGTAGTATTCTACCATGCTACCCTAGTACGAGTTGGCAGACTTCACATATCTTCGAGAACATTATGGAGAACTCTCAGATATGCAGGTTTCCTCACGGTGTTTTCCTTCACCGTTAAAGCAAGCGATAATTAACTATTTAATACGCATATAACTTTGAAAAGTCAGAGATGCGCGCCTTGGTTTCGAACTCGAGACCTCTGCCTGATAGTTCAACGGTTTTCCACTTGGTTACTGTTTTAAGTTAATAAATTTTTTTTATTATCTTTTCTTTCCGTTCGTTTGACCGCAATTATACCGGTATACGAGTTTTTTTCGAAACCTCGGCATAAATAGATCGTGTTTCACGTATAATATTTTGTTTTTATGTACATCAAAACAAAACCTCGTTTCGCGTAACACGATATACGAGCTTTTGTAAAACTTCAAAACATTCCATAATATTGATATTCGATATATTTTGTCTGTTGTTGTTAGGTATTCTTTTCAAATGGGCTATTTTCACAAGCATGTTTCTAAACTTTGGCATAGCTTTAGTAAATACAATTGTTATGCATACCATCTAGGTTTAGATATCTAAATTACCCGACCTGGAAAAGAATCTCTTAGGAGAACTCGTTCTTATGAGAAATTCTTCTATGCAGACTAGTATTAAGACCACTAAACGACAATATGCGTGATTTAATACTACAGTGAAATAAAATTTAGGATCATACAACTTTACCTACCCGTTTGATTATACGCTGGAGTTGCGTCGCAACGTCAACTTCAAGGCGTTCGTAGGGCTAGTCCCAACTTGCTTTCTACATGTATTTATGAAGGAGGACTTTTGGCCGAAGGGTGTGGTGTGCCGTCGCTTCCGCGGACAAGTTCCACATGAACGCACAACAACAGAGTGCAAGTGAAGCATTACTAACATAGTCAATAAGTTATATAAATTCTAACACAATTTGTATGTATGTTAGTCTATAAGGTTATCTATGCGTCTATGCCACGTGAAATAAAATCGTTATTATTATTATATAGGCGTGAAACTATAGGCTTGGATAAAAGTTTCTCAAAACTATTGTCACGCTGTCCCGTTTTTTTGACAGTTTAGAAAGATACCACGAGATGAGTAGCGATAGCTCAGTGGGGAGACCAACAGACTGCAATGCAGAGGGTCTCGGGTTCGAACCCACGTCGCGCACCTCTGACTTTCGGAAGTTATATGACTTTTCGAAATTATGTGCGTATTGATTGACAATTATCGCCTGCTCTGTGCCTCGGAGAGCACGTTAAGCCGTCGGTCCCGACTGCCATGAACATCTATGGCAGTCGTTATTGGGGAAGTCGACACAAAAGATCCCACTGGGTTGAAGTGTCGCCGGTCTGTACTGACTGGCCCCACACGCCTGGCCACAAGATAAGATAAGATAAGATAAGATACCACGAGACTTATTTGAAAAAACTGGCATCGTTTAAATAGACCTTAATGTGAATAAAATAAAATAATTTCCTAAAGATTATTTTTAGACAAAATCTTAAGTGCTTCCATATTAAAGAGAAGTAAAGTGTGTTTAAATAAGTGCTTTTGTGGCAAAGAGGCGTATAATGTTCTGGGTTCTTCACACCTAATACAATTGTTTTTAAAATGCTTTTGTTGGTCCATCTATTATTAAAATTAGTTTGCAAAATAAAACCAACAACATACATAACAATATACATAACTCAGAAGTTTACGATTTTAGATTTTGGACGTCTTATTGCAGCCATAATTTCAGCATGCAATGTACAAGTGAGAAGGATGTTTACGAAAATTTAGCAGGCAAATTGAGATAAATCATCGCATTTTCTGTGCGTGACAATAAGGTATGACTCTTGATGTCTTTTTAATATACTCAAATCATACTCAAATCATTTTTCAAATCATTTATTTCGGGCTGCATAGGCTCATAGATAAATACCATAACCTAGATTTACATATTATAAAATTTTATAATACATACACACAACACAACACCATCTAGCCCAAACTAAGCAGAGCTTGTATTATGGGTACTAGATAATGGATAAACATACATAGATACTTATTTTTTTTTTTTTTTATAAATACATACATATTATACATAGAAATACCCAGACCAAGACAAACATTCATGTTCATGCACACAAATGTTTGACTTGTGCGGGAATCGAACCCGCGACCTCAGGCGTGGCAGTCGGTTACATTAACCACTACGCCATTGAGGCCGATTTGATGTTAGTAAATACACCTTAATACTATGTTAGTGTAACTTCACTTCGCACACTTAATACTAGTGCGCTCGGCTGGCACTTGTCCGCGGAAGCGACGGAATACCACGTCTTGCGGCCAAAAGCTTTCATCCAACACCTTGTGCAGGTAACAGTCAGGTACACGCACGACGAACGCTTTAAAGTTGACGTTGCGGCACGACTCCAGCAACTGCACTCTCGGCACGTACTTCAGCTTTTGGCACACGTACTTCGCGATGTCCTCCGCCTCAGTGGTGTAGTGCAGGCGCGAGATGTACACCGGCGTGTTCGGGGACGCGGCACGCACCTTCAGGTTGGGATCCACAGGTGCTTTGCCACAACCGTTCTTAATGTTTCGCGAACGGCGCTTCCTCCGTTGCACCGTCAGGAAACCATCCTCGGTAGCCCGGTTCGTTGCTTTTGTAGGCAAGAGCTTAGCAGGTGCGCTCGCAGAGACCGTGGGATCAGCTGTTCTTACAATTCGCGCAGAACAGCGGGGAAGAGCTGCGGGTGCGGGAGCGGGGCTACGTGACGCGCTTGCGGCGCATAACGCAGGCTCAGCAGTCGGCACCGGCGACAAAACCGCTGACGCATAACTCGTCGCCGATGTGTTGAGGCATGCACATCGACGCGTGTTCACACTGTTTACACGCGTCGGTGACCCAGTTATTGGCACAGACTTGCGCAACGCCTCTAATTCGATGCGCAAATCTGCAACAGTGACCTCCGATGCACTCAACTTCATCTGCACTTCTGCTAAACTTGCCTTTAAAGAGACGATGTCTTTTAAAAGGCTAGAGACGTCGACGTGATCGAAAGTGACGGCAGGTAACTTGTGTAAGTCTCTCGCCACAAATGTCGGCACGTCATCTGGATCGGTCTCCTTAAGCAGCGTTATGACGTCCTGTAGATTCTTCCTTGTCCCGTCACGTCGACGAGATACCATCTGGTCGCTCTTGTTCAGCAACCGGAACACCAGCTGCTTAGCAGCTACAATCTCCTCCTGGTTAAAGTTCAAAGCGCAGATCTGGATGACGGACACCTCGTCCATCACGTCCAGCTTCTGCTGCATGAACGCCAGCAATTCATTTGCCACGAGTGTGTCACTCATGGTAACAGAAATAGCGAGCGTCGGCTCGCGCCGCGCCTCACAATAATAATATTAATTATTATATTCACTGCACACGTCCGCCTCAGAGCATATTTCGAAAGTAATATTCATCAAACATGCGTCATTTTCTTATTTAACTCTATGGAACAAGTGTGGCAATTATTGTGATAGTAATAAATATTTTTGAGAAATAGACTTCATCAGTTATGTGCTCAACAATGGCAAATTGCAGTACATTTCAAAAATATTTTCTGTTTGATGAGTTTATTAATATTTGGAATGCCAGATATAATTGAAAACCTATTGTGTCTGACCGTCGGTGTGCCGCTTCGACTCAGTAGGTTAATGACAGAAAAGTATTTCTATTATTTATTTATTTATTTATTTGGTTAACCAACGATTAGTTACACTGATACAATTTATACTATATACAATATTAGAAATATAGGAAAGTGCACTACTCAATTACATCGTGCACAGATGTTGTGAATATTGAAAAGATTGAAATTATTACATTATAATTCGCTTATTTATTATAGACATACATAACAAATAATCCAATCAGGATCAAAATTTACATCAATACATGATGAAGATCAAAATTTATGTCAGAAATTAGGTACATGGATTAAAATTAAATAATTTGTTTAACAAAATTAAAAATAACTTATTTTAACGAATTAAATAAAATAGAATAAATAATAATAATAATAAAATCAAATTAAGGAAAACAATAAAATCTCTAATTAAATAATGCTGAGGAAAATATAGGAATTGAAGTCTATACTTAATATAATAAAGCTGAAGATCTTTTGGTTTGAACGCGCTAATCTCTGGAATTAACTACTAACTGAGTAGTAGAGCCTTGCTGATTTCAGTACGAATGGGTCTGCTCGACCGGGGTAGGACTAACCCTCTCAGAGAATACCGACGTGAAATAGCAGTATCCCTACTGTTGTGTTTCGTTCGGTGAGTGAGAGTGGCGGAGGCCCGATCACCCTCTTTCCACCTACCCGCTCCTTCTCCTTCCCACTTCCTTTTCTAAAGGGTCGGCAACGCGCAGTGATGCATCTGGTGTTGCAGGTGTCCATAGGCTACGGTGACCACTTACCATCAGGTGGGCTTGTTTGCCGAATGCTTGTTTGCCAAACTAGTTGCATAAAAAAAAACTACCAACTGGATTCGAACTATCTGTCGAAGAAGATTAGCTGTCCGCCGCGGTTTCATCTACGTTTAGTTGATGACACCACGAGGACATTTTTTACACACTTCATAATATTTCTTCCCTAGTCTAAGAATAGGGTAGTTGTTATAATTGCCTATGTTTGATTTTATTTTGCCCGCGGCTTCGCTCGCATAAATGTAGTTTATGTTAGGTTAAATTCATCGGGCAGGCACGCCACGATCGTGGCGGTAAGTCCCGTGTTTGAGGAGTGGCTGGAGAAGTGGCTTGGCGCCCTCACATCACTGACACAGGTAATGACTGGCCACAGTTGTTTTGGCCAGTGTCGTATGAGCCGGCAAGAGACGCCCGGTTGTCACCACTGCGGTGACTGCCGCGATATTGTTGAGGACACGGCGCTACACAATATGGCGGATTGCCCCAACTGGGCATCGCAGCGTCGTAAATTGATCACGGCAGTCAGATTGGTTGCCCTTTCGCTCCCGGCCGTAGTTCAGTCTATGGTCCGGAGTGAAAGGTCGTGGAACGCCGTCACCTGTTTCTGTGAGGAAGTTATTTCCATCAAGGAGGTGGCGATGGCGAAACGGAAGAGGGATCGCTTAAACCTTCTCCCTAACTGCAGCGTCGGGCGCCGGATGCGCGAGATGGACTCCAGCCGCCCTAAGGTTCGACCTCGGGGTGGTAGGCTTTGTGTGGCCTGCCCGCCATCCGTTCAGCACCAGGTCCGAGAGGCGGCGTGCGTGTTTCTACGCGCTGACCAAAGGCCATGCCTGGCCTGTCGTTTCATACGGCGAGACGAAACCTCGGCGGAGTTACGACCGCATGTGCAAGTGATTTGCGCAGCCCCGGCGATTGCGGTTATGTCGAAATTCGTAACAGTATTTTTTTTTGGATGAAATGTACCCTATGTCTTGTTCTTTACCCCTGACAACGGGTATGCGAAATTTCATGACAATCGTTCGAGTTGTTAAGATCAGAAGGCGTAACAAACAAACAAATTCACATTTGCATTTATAATGTTAGTTAGGGTTTTACACACTTTTATGTAAAAATCCAATAGTGATCAAAATAAATCCTGTTTTTTTATGCCACTAAGGTGGCAAACAAGCATACTTACACTTACTTACTTTTTATAGCTAACCTGATGGGAAGTGGTCACCGTAGCCTATGCACGCCTGCAACACCAGAGGCATCACTTGCGCTTTACCGACCCTTTAGGAAAGGAAAAAGAGAAAAAATAAGTGGGAAGGAGAAGGAGCGAGAAGGGAAAAACGGTGATTGGGCCTCCTAATGTGCAAACAGTATCCAAAATTCGTTGCAAAATAGGGGATTAATATTTTAAATTTGGTTATAACAAAAAGTGGGGTTGTAGTGGGGATACCTCGCTATCCTCATCGGACAACTGAATTTAATAGCAGTTACGAAACAGATTGTATCTTGCACCTTTGTTCTGTTATTTGATAATTACCCCTACTACGAAAAGCTTATACCTTATCTTGAGCAGATTTCAAATATTACAAAGAATATTTGAAGAATTTAGAGTGTGGGCATTTTAAATACTTGACATAAACAATAAAAAACTGGATGTTATCTATCCTATTGTTAAATGGAATGCCAACGGCGGGAATTTATTTGATGACAGTTCAAATAAGTGAGCCCGCGCAGGGACGTTCTAGAAGCAATGCCATCTTTCCACTCTATTGATTCCATTTTAAATTACTTTTCCATGAAGTCAGCGACTTGCTTGTGATAACTCTGCAAATGAAAAACCGTCAGGTAGACTGTACTGCTTATTTGCCATATTTCCTGTACAATAAGAAAAACATTAGGTTGATATACAGTTGAGAGAAACAATATAGAAATCTTAACCAAAATTATAAATGCGAATGTGAATTTGTTAGTTACGTTTTCAAACTTTAACTACTTGACCGATCATCATGAAATTTTATATACATGTTGTCAAGGGTACAGAAAAAAACCAAAGTATCAGTCAATTACCTAGAAAAAAAAATCAAAGCAAAGCAAGGACAAAAACTAGTGTAAATATAACATCGATAATAAATAATTTTTCTTTGCTTCTTTTTCTTTTCAAATGTTATCTTCCTTACTTGTTGTCTAAAGCTTACAAGATTTAGGGCTTGTCCTACCACCTCCAAATAGCATTTATCTATAAGATCAAAGTCTTGCCATCTCTCTTCTTAAATCTAATAAGAGTGAGACAGCATGCGATTTATCTTTCGGATAACTTTTACTTGTTAGTTGTGGGACTGGCCGTTAGGGACATAATATACAGGCGAGTGATTAACACACCAAAAAGAGTAAAAAAAATGTTATACAAACTCTACAGTCTAGCTTTTCAACATTTTATCCCTTTTTGGACATTCGTAAAAACTGTTAGGTAGAATCAAATAACACTTTTAGTGTTTTGCTTAAAATATTATAGAAGTGCTGAATTTTTTTATTTCATTGCTATAAACTGCCTCTGTCGTACAACGGTGGAGGATGGGATAGCCGTGCATAAGGTCTCGGGTTTTAAATTGCCATGTCGGACTAAGAGTTACTTGGGCTTTTCTGTCAAGAAGTTCTCAGTAGCACAAAGTCTGGAAGTGTGCCTGGTTGACGGCAATAAGTTCACCCCATATTAAACAGAAGCTAAAATTATAGTTGGCGAAATGAGAATGTACTACATCTTTGCCTTCCTCTTCAGGAATATATTTTTGTCTTTCTTGAAAAGATTACTAGCAATTTGAGTTTCAAATTATTAGAATTATGGTTAACCACTCCGGTTAAGCTAAATGCTCGTGTCAATAGTGGGTAGCTACCCGTCGAAGCTCTATACAATATTGATAAGTGCTACACTCGTGTCTCTAGATCTTCTTTAATTTTCAAGCAAAGCATCTCTTTACTGAAAAGTGTAATCGTTCTTTGAGTGCTATGCAAACGAAGTAGTACTGAAAGTTGCAACTTCACTTGATAATAATATGCATAGCTTACGGAGCGCGTAAGCGACAAACGCGACACGTCACAATGCTGCGAATGTAAGGCCATACAATGCTTCGAACGAACATCTGACGATGCTAGACGCGATCAAAAAACTGTATTCCATTCTGACAGGCTATGACTGTAGTTTATATTCCTGCCCCTTGTTTTTTATTTCGTGCGGCATTTAGAATTAGGAAGTAGTAGTACAGTTATTTTTTAATATTTCGTTTAGTTGTGTTTAAAGTTCTATTATGGATAATGAAATAGACAGTTAGGTAGGTTTCTCATTAGGTAGGTAAAAATATATTATATATCTACTTATATATATAATATATTTTATAATAAATTATTGATTTGTCTATCTATATCGACGAATCAATAATTTATTATTATTTTTACGACATTGAGCTATATTTTAGGTTAGATCGTCAGCAATACAACTGCGAGTACCGCATTCAATTTCGTGCAGTAGTTTTTGCGTGATACGCATACAAACATACATACATACAAAAATCTATAAATAATTGTTTTGATTTCAATAGCTCTTCTAAAAACCCCTAGCATTGATTATTTTAAATATGCAGACATCGAAAAGATACAATTTTATTATATGTTTAATATGTTTATTCACGAGCCTTATTCTATTTATCTATTCTAAAATTAAATAAAAGCGCTATGTGTTGTTGATACGGAAGAAAACTTTGCGTGATCTATTAATAGAACTTACAAATTTGTGTGTACTTTGAGTACGTAACATTATTGTTTGCTAAGCTCCTTACTATAGTAAAATTATTCAGGGGTGCGGGCGGCTTTATTATAGTTTGTGATATAAGGATTTTCATTGAGGATTTATTTGGTATCTGTACATAATCGGGCACTATTGCTTACATATAGCAGTATGTTACCGTTTTATATACATACCTACTTATGTATGTATAAAAGCTTACGCTTTTTCCTGGTACTACGCATTTCAACTTACTACTACCAATTCTCATTGTACTTGGTGCTAAATTATTACTTTCTTTATAACCGCTCGTCAATTTAGAGTTCCCTTAAAACTAGGCCTTCTTATATACATATATGTATATGCCACTTAATCGTGGATCGATTAATATGTGTGTGGAACTCTTCTGTTTTTGTTTTTAAGCTGCATGGTGAGAAAGATAGATACGTAGTTTTAAAGCAAATTTTAATGATATACAGAATAAACTATCTGTTGCAGGACTAGCATTTCGACCTGCAATATACTTAAAAGTGTCATTGACAAACATAAATGTACCAAAAACTATTCAAATGTATTTTGGGCTGATTTTATAAAAACTAAAACATAATCGACTGTCTCGGTGGCGCAGTGTATGCAACTTATGTGCATGAAAAATCGAATCCGAGACGGATTCGATTTCTGAGTCAACCAAACTGTTATTGGATTTTCAGTCAAGAATACTTAGTAGCAACTCGCAGTCTGGAACTGTATCCGATAAGCTACAATAGCTGGCAAAATGTCGGTGCGTAAAACATCCTTAGTACGTAATATATAAACTTCGTAAATAAAATGCAGCATGAAGCTATCAATCAATAATAATCTGGGTCAGGAAATATCATTAACCATGGAGTGGTTACTGTAAAAATATGAAATCTGCTTCGATATAAAATAACTAGGTAGTAGGTAATAGAAAACTAAAATAATGTCCTATTTTGATAATGACTAAAGTATTTAATTACATGTCATTAGTCTCTCTTGTATTTTAATGAACTGTAGCTATTATATGTAATTATTCTAGGATAACTTTAAGCACCTAAAATTTTATAAAATTTATACAGGATGTCCGGTAATTAATGGATAACCTTGAAATGTCTTATAGTAGAACTGAAGGCCGTTCAGAAAAAGTGAAAAAAAATATTATAAGAACTTTATTAAAAAGTGCAAGCTATATTAGCATAGCATACTTTTGACTGTCTATCTATTAGCATAATTAGTGTTTAATAATAAAACAACAAAAAACCAATGGATTTCATACATTTATGGTCGTAGTATACAAGAAAGTTATACATGGTAATTTAAAAAAACACATACATATCTCAGGTAGTAATTAGGATAAATTTTAGTTTATTTTTTTTTCTGAACTGCCGTCAGTTCCACTATAAGACATTTCCAGGTTATCCATTAATTACCGGACACCCTGTATACGATAACTTAGTTGGCGACGGTTGAACTACTACGCAGAAGTAACGAATGCGATCCTAAGGCGCGCTCTTTCTTTTTGAAGTTATGTGTAACCTTTTAAGAAATTTGCAGCAGCTATTCGATGTCTGGAATCGTAACCGGAATGTCTTCCGGTTGCTGTCGCAATAGGGATGCCATAATATGTTGGACGTTAAGCATAGCTGGTGAAAATGGGTGTAATATACATCAAGCCTTTCAGAGATACTAATCTAAATCTAAAACCACTTCATTATATTCAAATTTGGTAGTGTTCCTATATGACTAAAATATGCTTCCTTGGTTGAGAAATGATTGCGCTTATCTGCTAGAAGCAGTTTTGGAGTGCGCCCAGTTCCCTGTAGTTCAGATAGTTCATCACCATTATAACGTGAAAATTAAAATACATCTGATGAATTAATGTGGATATACAGTTACATACCGCGACCTCTGCCTACCTCCTTGGGAATAACCATACGCTTATGAATCCTAACAAATAATATAAATTGCAAATGTAAGTTTGATTGTTACGCTTTTACGCCTTAACTACTGCCGAACATCATGCATATACAGTAGATTTCATCTAGAAAAAGAAGACTTTACCGAAAAGAAAATCTAATTATTAACTAAATCTACATTAACGCAAGCGAAGCTGCAGGCACAACCTAGTGATTTTATAAATATATGCACAACCTTGAAAATAATACTTAGACTCTGAACAACTAAAAGTCGTACAAAGTTTTGTTCATTAGGGCAAATTTAAAACAGCGTAGGAAACAAACATATCACAACAAGAAGTACAGTAAAAAATCTAACCGTTGCTTATATACATACATTCATAATTCTATTCTTACACCCACAAAAAAACACAGAAAAATTCCATTAAAGTCACAGAGAAAATCAATTACAATCACAAAGAAAAATCATATTAAAATTACAGAGAAAATCCATTATAATCACAGAGAAAAATACCATTAAAATCACAGAGAAAATTCCATTAAAATCAAAAAGACTAAATAGCCTGATGATAATGTCTGATTATATGATTCCACTGAAAGTGAAATACATTATCATGGTTTATGGCAACACAAGTACCATAAATTGAAATCACTGAAAAAAGCTGAATAGTTCAACAACAATTTTTTTATAGAATAAAACAAAATATATATAATAATAATATAAATAATATGTTGCTTCCCGTGTTTTTAAAGGTTCATTTGTTGGTTCCACTCGCTATTTTATTTACAACTGTAATTCTGCCGGATAGCTAATCCATTGAGTCCAAGGATCTGCCCAATCCACGAATTTGTCGAGTTGGGAATCTGTTTAATCATGAATCTGTTCAATCCCGAATCTGTGCTACACTGAACAAATGATTTCGTCAACCATATTTTTAGGTCCCACGTAATACTGAGTACAGTCTGCGGCTCCATTCTATGTACTTACATAATTCTTAGAAAATCCAGACATTGCAGCGTTCTCCAGATTTCAAGTCATAGCTGTGTTAGTCATGAAGCACAGAGGCGTGAGCTATTGATCCGCGAGTCATAATTCATCTTATGTAAAACTGGTGTCTGCAGCCCAGACTGCTGATAGAAGTCAATATATCAAACGTTCGGACAATAGGCCTAGACGATATTTCACATTGCACGCTTTTGTTCGCGAACATCCATTGTCGGAGAATTAAGACGTTGGGATCCATGATAGAATTCTTGAGTTCGGATACGATTTACTTAAGAAAAATGATGTAGAGCCCTCGAGAAATCAATTCGGTTTAAGATAATAGTAGGTTGTTTGTATTAAACTAGCATTGGTAACGCTGTTTTGCTGATTTAGTTTTGAAGAACTATCGTTTAGCGTAGATATTCGGTATATTTATTAGATAATCTACTGCCAAGACACTGCCACTGCGCTGTTTCATGGGTTCCATACTCACACAGAAAAATTTCAGACACCCAGGTGTTTTTTGTTTGAATGTTTGTAAAGTCTCCTGTGACATACGAATGAGAGCGGGAGCTGTATTTTTCAAAAACAAGAAATATAATGTCTTTGGTTACTACTATCGCGCAGGAATCGTGTCTTTCTACAGTATTCCTATAAGACACACGCCTATTTCTAGGAAAGAGATCGTAGCAAGTGGAAATCCGTAGGCTCTAGGTAGAGCCTACGGATTTCCACTTGCTGCGATCCTGGTATATCTGACTTGATTCATTCATTTGCATTATATTTTTTATGCACGCTCGTTGGTTGAGGGTATTGTTGATCTAGCCTTTCTCTAAAATGTCTTCTCTAGAATGTGTTCAGAGAATGTTCGCAAAAGTTTCCCTTTTCTATATAAGAAGTAGCCTATTTCACGTGCCGGCCTGTAACATTTGTCTAATAAAAAAAAACATTATCGATCCAACGCTACGTTGCTACATGAAACAAGGACAAACCAACAAAAACAATTTTGAATTTTCCTCCGTAGGAATTTCTGGTCCGAAAAACCCAATACGACTTTTCCCGACCCGGAAATTAAATCTAGACTTCAAGCACAGTGGGCGCATATACTTTTTTTTTTTTTTTTTACGTGGGGGAATGATACTATCCCAGCACTAACGAGGTAATTTTATAAGTATTTGTTTATAGTATGTATAGTTACTTGAGTAATAAAAATAAGTTCTGCAGAAATAGCCTAGATTTCTAACAGTAAGGATAACATAAATTATAAAACACATGAACAAACAACTAAGTGAAGTCACATTTGTTTATAGTCCATTATAATTCGACCATCAGCACACGGAAGCCGGCGTCCAAACATTGCTTTTATCATAATGTCTCATTATGTTTAGGCTGACAGGTTAATAATCGTAATTTACGACAATAACTATTGTTGGGAACAGGTATAACCATAATACACAACATTTCTGTGTCGTGCAAATCTATAACACTGGCATGAAGATGTGGCAAACGAAATGGCTAAAACATCCACGCGATGGCAATTTTTTCATTTATTAAAATTTACTGCTTGATGAAACTGTTTTATATCACCGAATTCAATTTTCTCGACATCTAATTGTTGTAGTTTTTATTTTCCTAAAATTTTTCGCTCCAGGGAAACATCTACCATACACAAAAAAAATATCTTCGTCTAAAATTGAAACGAATGAGACGACTACTTATCAGATGGATTACACGACAGACGAAGAATATGTCTAGACTATATAATATGATAATGCCAACCCCTTCGAGGATATAGGCGTAGTACTATGTTTGAACTAGCTTATGCCCACGGCTTTGCTCGGTAACAATACTTTTCTTATGGGGTAGGTATGCTTTGTCATTTTCTATACCCCTGAACCTATGATGATTAGTCGAGTAGTTATGGCGTAAAATTATAACAAACAAACGCACATTCCCATTAATATTAGTTAGGATAAAGAACATAGAAGCGGCAATAAGCAAAAAGAGTCAGCAAACCTGTATACGCGACCTAATACGCTTTACTCCGCAACCGTCCTCAAAAAAGCTCGTCGGAAAGATAATCTTCAATAAACCCAGTTTGATAATACATCGCAACACTCTTAAAACCACAATTTACATTTATAATTCAGGTATGTATTACTTGTTACAGGTGTTTTGGTTTAGTTTTTACGGGCATTTTAACGAGAATGTTTTAAGGTCTCGACCCCCGTCAAGTCGAGGATTACATTATGACAGTCTGTCGTCCTAGTGTCGCACCGTAATCCATGTTTCATTTGTGAGCATAGATTTTTAAGCCCATCACGTTGGAATTTTGTTAGTCAAAGTATAGTTAGGTACGTAAAGGTTTGTGACAAAACGACTGTTTCAAATGTAGGTGATAATTAAATAATTTGTTAAGTGCCTTGTTGATGGCATGTGAAACCCGTGAGTGTTTGTTGTCCAAGTCAGGCATGATGAATCAGATATTGTTCACTATTTTATTGGTTTTAATTTTTATTTCCGTGGAATACTTTTTTTTTTTAAATAAATGTGGCCTAAATTATTCTTTTTATAAAGAATAATTAATTACAAAAATTTTAAGAATTGATTTTTACATAAGTACCGTATAATTGTATAATTACATATGCATTTATTAAAATTTTGACATTACGAACAGACACTTCAATTTTATTTATTTGCATAGATTTGTAGACGTGCAAAATACGTTTTTAATAAATTTATTTACAACTAGCTCATTTAAAGTTTGCGGTTAACTGTGAGGTCCTTGGTTAAATTCCCAGGTTAAACAGTACTAAAATATAAAAATCTAGCATTTTCTATGGATTTTGTTCGTACTAATCTACATATATTTTACTATGATGCAATAAGACTTTGAATTTACGTCACACGCGCGATATGTCCTTTGGATTTTTCTTTTTATGCTAAAAGGTAAAATTAATCTGATACTGCAATGAACTTAACCCAGTTAAAATATAAAAACAAGCAAATGTAAATCATTCTAAACCTTGTAAAACAAAATGGCTTCCCACCCAAAGAATGGCCGCGCCACTTTGTTAAACCACGTCGACTTCTACATGAACAACTATATATCCCTCGAGCCATGTTGCAGTTACCAACAAACAGGAACGCAGAGTCGCTTTAGGGTGCATAATTAGCACATTCAAAAAGTTTCTCACGACATAAAATCTTCTTGAACGACATTCTATTAGCAGAACTGTTGCTAACTAAGTTCCGAGTAGAAATGTTTGTTGTGAAGCTATTCCACTGATATTAACTTCATGTACTAGTTTTCAGCTAACGAGTCGAATTCCTAGATAGCAATTACAATGTACACACTGCTCTGACTTCGTTGGGGAGTTTATGGACGCAACTGGTATGACGTCATAATGGTTGATCACGAAGGAAATTTGGTATGAAAATATGACTTTTGAATGCCTACGTATTTGGATTGGATTGTTACTGCAGTGATTCTGTAGAAATGTGCTCAGTTGCATTAGAATCATTTACCAGTAAATTATAACTAGTTTTATCGGTGAAGGAAAATATCGTGAGTAAAACTACATGTCTAAAAGTTTTACTTATTGTTAAGAAAAGTTTTAGTAAGTCGTCTAAAATGTATAAGATGACATTTAAAAGGCTGACTATTATATAACTTATTCGAGGAGATGATAAATACGTAATATACCTTAGTAAATTTATTTACAACTAGCTTGTTTAAAGTTTATAACTACTTCTTGGAAGGAAAGAGAATTTTATTATCTTTGGGTAAACTTATTATACTTAAAGAACTTGCTGTACTTAAGAATTTTTATTGCACTTATATAAGCAATACAGTTTAAGAAAGAAGAACTGCAAATAGAATGATAACACTGAAGTTATATAAGTGTGGTTGTGCACTTACAAAGGTCATGACCAAGATAAATAACGTGTGTGTTTATTTAAAGCATAATTCACTTACGAGAGATCCCTATGTCGCGAGGGACTTTACAAACATACAATTAATGGACACAAGGTACAACAAATATTTGTGAAGACACAAATAATTATTGTCCCGTACAGGATTCAAATGCTCAACGTAGCGGCAGCATTGAGGTGACTGGTTACGCCATATATGTATGCAATTAAAATGCTAGGCTACTAGAAATAAAAACAGTTTTAGTACGGTACCGAGCTAGCTCTGTTGAAAGTAAAACGGATCATCTGCGCAGGTAAATCCTTTTTCTGCTTAAACGTGTGACAAAGATAGGACGCTGTCGAAATGAACAGGCACAATTCAAAGGATATATAGAGTCAACTTACAAACAGTCATTTAGAGAGTACAATATTAAAAAGTCAGAAGTCAGATATTTATATATTGATATATTGGCAAAAGCTTTCCACTATAACCACAAATACAAGACTGGAAGGCTCAAATACCATTTTTATATGTATCTTCTGGCTGAATTACGGTCATAGCGATCAATCTTAATAAAAATTCGCCATCTGCGCAGAAGATTAGGCCATGGTCAGGGGCGTGCACAAAGATTTCTGGTAGGGTATGCACGCCCTACCCGAAACCTCTGCGAAGGCACTACATTTCATTTATAAATGTTTTCGTGAGTATATATATATCTGTATATTATATTGTAGTATTTAATAAATAGATTTCGATTATATAGATTTACATAAGCCAGCGGACTAGGGTATGCAGTGCTTATTTGCTTGTATGAAGCGCACGCGCCTGGCCATGGTACTATGCTAGCCCAATGCATGTTGGTAGACTTTATAGAATTACTCGCGATTTTTACTTAACCATTAAAGCCTTTTAGCGCTCTAAATAGCTAATTGAGACGACATAACTTGGAAAAGACAGAAGTACGTGCCTTGGTATCATGCTTAGTATACTAAAAACCTCTGCGCGGCAGTACAACAGTCTCCTATTAGAAGCTATAGTAAGTGTTAAAAACTTATACCAAGCACCAAGTGCACAGCAACCTTAGCCGATTCAGTATCCTTTAGACAAGGAAACAGAGTCTACCATCTGTCATCCTAGTCACGTGCAGATGTACACCGATCGTTTGAATCCATTCGTGTTTCGGCGAACCGGACCACTTCTCCAATGGAATGAATAAATACCAGTGTACATCGGTGCCGATTCTGATGTTACAAGCGATTTTCTGGAATACGTATTTGTTTTATGTAACTATCTCTTTCTGCCAACGGCCGTAATAAAATATGTAATAGGAAAAGGATGTGTGTGTTTTTGTTGGTTCTGTTATATAAAACTTTGCAATCAAGGTAGCTACTTTATACGGATAAGCACCGTTTTTTTAATAACACTTTTCGGATGTGATTTTACGTCTGCATGGACTGCGTTGTGATTTAACTGATCGCCTCGCCACTTCTAGGGTTAGATTCCACACGATACAATTATGTTTTTGGGTTTCACAAATATGTGTTCTGCATCCAGACTCGAACATATAGAACACCCAGGTGTTTTATGTATTTGAATGTTTGTAAAGTCCCTTTCGACACAGCAATTATTTCTAATGTGGGAGTTCTCCATAAAAAGGATATAATATATTTTTATCCTCGTAAGCAGTCATGGCTGCTTATAAACAGTCAACACGTTGGATGAGTTAATATAAATAGTTTAAAATAATATCAATGTAGTTAAAAGTTGTAATTTTAATAAACCGCAAAAAAATCCGTACAAAGTGCGTTAATTGCATGAGTAAGCTAACTATAAATGTAAGAATACACAGTATGTGTTGAGTAAACACAGTTCTATAGGAAACATCTCACTCATACTATGTTTTAGTTAAAATAGATCAGCGTAATTAGAATTAGTGCTTTGAGGTTTCAGTACCTTTATATTTTTATTTATTTTATATATATGTATAATTCTTCTGTACGTTTGTTGACGGTGAACTCCTCATAAACGGCTGGACCGATTTGAATGAATTTTTTTGTGTGTGTTCAAGTGGATTCGAGGATAGTTTAGATATGCTTTTTTTTTCCGCCTATACGGGACTACGTCTGTTAGGACAGCTAGTTTATTATATAATATTTAGATGGTCTTGTTAGCAGAATTTCCAGTAAAAGAACAAAGCCTGTGTTCAGATTTTCCGGTTGACAAAGCAGGCCTGTTTATTACATGATACCGATGATGACTGAGAAATAGATAGAGATAGATAAAAGAAAGCGTCGCAATTACTGTTATATAGTTTCATCCTTAAAAACCAACATAAGTATACAAAACAGCTGGTATCTGTCCATATTAAAGTATTAATAATAATGTCCTTCAGACAGAATTGCCCCTAGAAGACGTGATCGTCTTAACGGAGGCTAGCCATCTGCGCAGCAGATATTATTATTATAGTATAATATGTGTGCAAACACAAGCTCACTTTACAACATTGCTTTACTCTTACAGTTCACAGAGACGTCATTTCACCAGAAATAGCAAGAGATTATGCAACCTTACGTGTTTGTCAAGGTATGAGGATGAAACATCACCAACTTCTCTCACCGGGCTGCTACCGAAAAATACTCGAGATACCCCATAACTTTTTTGCTGGCCCGACCCAGGATTCCAATCAGAGATTTCAATGATCCGCATAACTCATAATACACTATGTACCGGACGGGCGAACTCGGGGTTTAAGTTTACTATAGTGATGGTTACGAAATCAACCGACAAGTCGCTGACGTCTTATACACGGTGTGTGGACTGTACTGTAGCGGTTACTGGTTACGGTGCGGAGGTACTGAAAACGTGTCATACGGTGCGGGGTTTAGGGCTTCATTCAAATAATACACATCTTGACTGTTCGTTTCTTGAGGTTTCTGGCTGGCTCCGTTTGGTTCTTGAGGCTTGAAGATGAGGTTTCTTGAGCACCCAAAGTCGACCGATACTGTGTCGCTTAGGTACCTCAGAACTTTGCCGTAACGAGAGCTGGCCAGAAATCCCCGGTAAACAAGTATATTTTTACTATGAAATTATCACGCGTCTGCTTATAACTATGGAACTATACTAGCTAGCGTGATGATATAACCAGCGCTGCGTAGGGCGTAAAAAGACCTAGCTAGTAATATCTATTTTATCTATCGGAAGTTAGGTCTAGGTATAGATATTCTATGTTTTTTGCTAAAAGTCTAACTTGCGGTTACGTTTATATAAAGAAAAAGTTTAATAATTTTATAACTATACTATATAGGAATACAATTTTTTGCCAATAAATTATTATTATTATTAATAATTCCTTCAGTATCTTGTAGCACCTTTCTTAGCGCACAAAATAAAATACACAGGTGAAACCTTTTATTAAAACCTTAGGACCTAGGTACCCTAACATTTCTAACTTGAGGGAAAAATGCACATTTTATTGGCAATGTTTACATTTTTACATAATATTCTTATAAACTATAGGAAAATATATTATTATGTTATTTACACTACCTATCTATTTTAACTATACTATTTAGGTCTATATGTGACCTATTTCGGCACTATTCCAGAACTATAAACTTTATTGATACGGTATACTCAAATAACATGTATTGAATTTACAATCATAATACGATACTTAAACTAATGATAACGTTGTCGCGAACACACTAGATAAAGCAGTCAAAAATATTCTAGATTTTGGTCTAGTTAATAATAAGAAACTTTTTATTGAGAAAAGGGATAACGTGATTCTGGTCCAAGGACTAGAAAAGTTATCAGATAACAAAGTTAAGTTGGTAGTAATAAAACTAGGTTACAAGTATTAGGAAACATTTTCTTTTTTTAAAAGTCCACTTTGAAAGACTTTGGAAGCGACATGTGTTTCAGATTTAAAAAAGGCGTCTCCCGCACTATGAATAATTCATGTGTCACGGGGGACTTCACAAATTTATTTATTTATTTAAGGACAACCAACAAAGCATACACTAAAACATTGTAATGATACAAACACAGAAATCCATTATATGGTGATGTCTCAATTATAGGCTGCCACGACATGCATTAACAAAATATTTAATACTTATAATCTATGCTCGTATGTAACAAAAACAAACAAATGAAAAAGTGATATGACTAATTACACTAATTACATCCAATAAAAGTGCAAACAAATAATGGCGTTAAAATAACAAAACTAATATCAAATTGAAAGAAACTGATGCACTATGCTTACATTAATTTAAAATATTCATTATGAATATATAATAAAATTTCAAATGTCGAGACAGAAAATGATTTAGAAAAAGTTATGATTAACAATAATTATTATAATTAAATTAAACGAGATAAGTAATACAATTTAATCCAATTAATTCGAATAATAATCGAAATTTATCGTCTAGACAATATTCATACAATTCAACAATTTGTGGATAACACAAATTTTCGTCCTGTGAGCGGATCGAACTTACAACAGTCTAGACTGTTATATCATATTAAGATGGCCGTTTAATATTAAACGATTGAAATCACTTAAATTATTAACAAATTGATTTTGGAAAAGCATATAAAGCAAAGCTGTACTCCGTACTTTAGAATTAGAAATACATTAGAGATAGATTACAAATAGGTCATTATCAAAGGGCGTCACCTTAGATAATTACGGACCTTAAGTTTGTCATTTAAGGTGACTACTCGATTTATATTAATTTATATCTGTACCATACTGTTAACTATGAGAACATTGACAATTTTGATGGATTTGGAAATATACTGCTGCATAATATATGATACAGCAGTGATAGGTTAGTGGAAGACCGTTGGATTGCCAAGCAGATGTCTTGAGATCAATCCAAAAGCACGCACCTCTGACTTTTCGATCTTATGTGCGTTTTAATAGTTGTATATCGATCATTTTAACGGTTAAGGAAACATCGTGAGGAAACCTACATGTACATATTATGTGAGTTCTATATGATGTTCTTGAAAATATTTAAAGTCTGCCAATCCACACTGGGCCAGCGTAGTGTATTTACTGGATGATTATTTAGTGGACTATGGTCTATCCCTTCTTACACTAAGAAGAAGCTCGTGCCCAGCAATGGCATAATTTATTAATAAAGCTGATATTATATTTATTAGGTACATTATTAGAACCACACCTCTTAAAAGAGAGACACCTCTCAAGAGACTCAGAGTATCAGGAGTAATATGTTAACGATCTTGTGGGTGGAGATGAAGTCACATGCTATCAATAGGCTACGCGGATGGCATAGTGGTCTAATTGGTCGCCTTGCCTCCGCACCCAGTGTTGTGGGTTCGATCCTCACACGTGACAAAAAATTGTGATCCCCAAATGGTTGTTCCAAGTCTGGGTGATCTTTATGTTCTTTATTTGAATGTTTGTAAAGCCCCTTGCAATACAGGATTCATACCTAGTGTGGTACCTAGTGTCTTCATTAAAACAGTAAAAATATATAGGAGATAGTGGAAAATCTCCTATGGATAACACAGCGCCTTCATAAGGACCACGATAGAAATATAATGAGGAGAGAAAGCGGATAGATTTTATGCCTTTATCCGGATAATCTTTTATCCAATCATTAATTTATTAAAAACAAGATTTTTGTAATACGGGATGACTGCACAGAAGGAGAAGGAGAGAGATAATATCTAGTTTGTTTTACTGCCGAATAGGCCAGTTTGCTATGTTTAATGTTGTATATTATTATTATACATACAAGAACAGCAATTAGAAGAAAACTTTTGTGAAAACAGTATCAAAATTAGCTGCATAATAAGAGAGTAATTTATATTTTAAATTTGAATATAAGAAAAAGTATACCTGTTGTAGGGATATCTCGCTATCTCCCTCGGACAACTATATTTAAATAGCGATTACGACATAGTTTGTATCGTACATCCTCTTTCTGTCATTTGACATTTATTTTACCCATGCTACCAGATTTAAAACGCTTGTAACTCATTAATTTTTGTTCTTTTTATGGTATGGAAGGCAAACGAGCAGAAGATGGATCGCCTGATGGTAAGCCATTACCGACGCCCATGGACACCCGTAACACCAGAGTCACAAGTGCGTTGCCAGCTTTTTAAATTTCACCCACCCCCAGGAGGGGTAGAGTTGGCCCTCTGGTATCCACATTCAATCGATGAAACACAAAGCAAGCGCTATTTCACGCCGATTTTCTGTGAGGCCCTGGTCACTCTCATCACTCCGATCGAGCCGGCCAATTCGTGCTGAAGCGTGGCTCTCTCACGTTATAAATACATATTTCTAAAAGGTTTTGTTTACTCTGTAGTTTAGAGTTTTGGTAATGTAACTATTTGATTTCAATAATATAAAATGGGACTGAGCTACGCTATTGGGATAGGTTGTGTGTACAAAGGCTGTTATAGATATTACGAATAGTCATATTAAGACCGTGTTTCGTTCGATATTGGTAAAGTTGTGATGATTAAAAGCCACGAATAACTGTTTGTCCAATTCATAGAAATTGTGCCGAGTTTGCTTGTTTTTTAAATATACGATTTTGTTCTATTTCGAGGTTCGTTTTACATTGTTATAGGCCAGAAATAACTACGGTAGCTAATAGTAAAAGTTAGCTATAGTGACTGTTACTTTGAATTTCGTGTTACCTGCACGGGTGGGGCAATGGTTTATGAATTCGCTTCGCCATTAGTCTTGCACTGAGTGATCTAGTTTGGTTTTAACATACAGCAGTTATTTTGTGTGATCTAGAGATAGTTGTTTTAAGTCTGAGTGCTTTTAATCTCCGTTATTTAAATGTTTGTTAACCTGCATGACTGAAAATATTCAGTGTTATTTTTGAAGGCGCGAATTCTACCAACTCGCTTTAAATCAGCGGTCCCAATCTTCACCTTTAGGTACTTTACAATTACGGCTCATATTATGTAACATAGTTTACTAAAGTAGGCAGAGGTTTAACTCCTAAAATTAAGTGGAGTTTACATTTTGCCAATAAGAGGGCGTGCTTATTACCATCTTTCGTTACATCATAAGACATGCTACTATAGAGAATTTCCTAACAGGTAATCCAATAACACAGTGTCCGACTCAGGGGAAATACCCGGAACATAACAATCACATATAAACGTAATCGCAAACTTGCCAATGAACCAACAAGCCATGGAAACAACGGGGCATCTCTTAGACTCATATGATCCTATTCAAAAGGCCTTAGGCCAACATGTGTGAAACACATTCTCTCAGAATGTTAAGACTGGTGGACGAATGTATACGTTCGTAAAGTTACGTAAGACATAATAATTATAACAAAAGCGAGTTTGAGTAATTTTATATTAAACATATTTTAGCCATCTGGCATCGTTTCAGTGTAAAAATATATTTAATGAGGTCTATTATATTCCAGTCAACAAAAGAATATCATTTCTGCCATTATCGGGTTGACTTTCACATAATGAAGTTAATTTGAATAACCGATACAGCGACGAACTCAGTAAAATATTTTTCATTTTGCTGACCGAAAATTGATCCGGCACTTAATCGTTCCCAATTTACGACCCAACTGCGGTTTATATTTACGATTTCCGAATAATAAAGCAAAGCTGGATCGAAAGGATTTTTGGGACAGTTCTTTTTGTTCTGAAAAGAACCTTGAAAGGGAATAAATGAAATAACATTTCGTCTGTTATCCCCGAAGGATTAACCTTTGTAATAGGCGGAACGTCATTTCTTCTCAAGAGGATTACTGTTGCCTTGCCACAGTTCTATAGTGATATTGTTTGGTAGCTCTTGATGGAGTGCAGACGTATTGAAATATAATAAATAATAATAATATCAGCACTGTACATAAACTGTTGAGCACGTGCATCTTCTCAGTGTGAAAAGAGTTAGGCCATAGTCCACCACGCTGGTCCATTGCAGTTTAGCAAAATTCGAAAACATAATGGAGAACTCTCCGACTTGCATGTTTCCTTATGATGTTTTGCTTCAATAATTAAAGAAAGTCATAATCAACTAATTAATACGCACATAACTTCAAGAAGTCCGAAATGTGTATCTCAGGATCGAACTCGAGATCCCTGCGTGGCAGCTCAATAGGCTAGGCAAACTGGAAACTAAATACTGTATGGTGTCGCATGCGGTGACAAACGTAGTTTTGGTAGATCTTTCTTTGCCTGTAGGTAACAAAGTATTGTTTGTCCCCGCCTGCAGCACCATAAAGTATTTACATAGTTTAACTAATTTGAATACATATATTATGTAGTTATTTGATAAGGTTTGCTTACAAAACAATGCATTAGTCAGTCGATTTTTTTAAGATATTGTGATACTTGTTTTTCTCTTTTCAGTTCATTACTTTTAAGCAGTCAGGTTTTTTGTTTTTATAATAATAATTTTATTTCAGACATTTTAGTTTTATTAACTGAATTACAATATAAAATAATATATACATAGTTTTATTTTAATATATAACTAAGTACAGGCAATGTCATTCCTGATTGAATACATTCTCGCTAAAAAATGATACTTCGGGCGCCCCGATATATAATTGGTACGCTTTTTGACAATTTGTGTTAAAACAGTAATATAAATGTGATATGATACATATATTTTTGAAATGGTCTTTTCACGATCTTTCATTTGATTGATATTGCTAAAGTAAGGAAAAAAAACACAGCACCCTTTTTTTCATTTGCGGCCACCATTTTGAAAATTTATATAGCCTATGTCACTACCACAATTCTGATGGATTCAACGGCACCTCATATGTCAAAAACCGTCTAGCCGTTTGGGTTGTAGGGCGTGCCAAAGAACTGGACATAATACATACACACATACATAAATACATACGCTCGAAAAACATTACCCTCCTTCTGACGCAGTCGGGTAAAAATTAAAGAAAGATCATGAATTTACGTATTATAATAGAACTAGATACTTATAACTATTGATAACTTTAGACACATTTATTTAAACAAGATTAATTAAGGTGTCATCATAATGATGTCAGATATTCATTATATGTATAATACGTCAATAAAAGATGTCATAGTAATAATAATTATTCATATATTGTCATTTAAATAACCATTTATAGCATAATAACATTTGTTCAGTTACATTCCTCTAAGCTTCTTTTTAAACTATCGGTAAAGATTTATATTCTTTTGGAAGCTTATTATATATTTTACTATAAAATATACTATTACGCAAATGAGCAGTTTTGACGCAGTGTATACACAGTCGATCATCTCGTCTGTTGCGTAGTACAGTGTCCGAGAGCTGGGAATAATGTAGGATTCGTCTATTGCCACCTACTGAATTCAGTTCCAGACAACGGTGTGCAAAGACCTAAAAGGGCAATTTCTCAATTTGGCCGTCAATACCGCGAACGGTCTGTCATCCAGCAATAAGTCTAAGTGCAATAGACTTACTTCCTAAATATAAGATTTCTTCTTTAAATTTGCATCAACTATATAATAATAACAACAGATCCCATGAAATGAAACTCAAGCCGAATAAAATACGAAATCGAAAAATGCAGACATTAACGAGGCTCGAACGAAAATGAGGAAAGGGGAGGGAAAGATTAGATACGGTACGGAATTTCGGAATGCAATAAAACGTTTCCTATTTTTTCGTATGCTTGTGCGAATCGCTTCGACATTCGACAGTTTAGGATATTGAAAAGCGTTGTTTTGATGACATTTTAAGTAAGAGGAACGGGAGCTGCGCATTTATTGGCAGAAGTGCTGTCGATTTTATCCCTATAAATATTTATATCTAATTACACATATACCAGGCGCAATACCATCTCCATTCAAGTCTAAAGGAATACTACTAGAAAAGTACCTGAATTCTACAAATGATTACAGCCAAATAATTTAGTTTAGTGTTTTTAAAGTTAGTAGATTTTCTAAAGCTTTCTGAAGAGGTGCTATTCTGTCATGTAGCAGTACGCCTAGAGAAGAACTATTATTTTTACGACAAGTTATACTCAAATGACTTCACTTTTATTAATGTGATTAGCAGGATTTCTAGAGAACTTTGGGAAAGCGCTATCCTGTCAAAAAGGATACAAATAGTCTTTGACACTAGCAGCACAACTGATGCCTCGAATTTAGAGTTTATAGTATTAGACTACAACCAAAAAGCCGCCATACCTATTTAATTTTAGTAGAGTTAAAATATTTACAGTAAATGTGTAATTAACATACATATAACGTAATCAAACTCATTGCCTTGAAAGGTGGTATTTTATCTTATATATTTATTGTCAGATCAAATAGCATGTTTGCATTGGTCTCGCCGATTACTAAAGGTCTCAAAATAGATACTACGTCATAATTATTTATAAATTGCAGGATTCTTACTATAATATAGTTTAGGTACTATTCCAATAGTAGTTACGGTAAATAGAGAACTCTCAGCTTTAATAAAATTACTTACGTGTGGTATGTTTGGAATTTTGCGCTTAATGCAATACTAGGGTAAAAGTAATGACTATTATAGCTATGGTTGTGATTGTGTATGTTATTCATCCTAAGGACTTTCAGATATATATTCATGGACAACAAAACACTTGAATAAAAAAATGTTTTGATGTATTTTTAGACGGCTTCCACTTATGGTTCAATTGACAGAGCCTTTTTATTTAGGATAGGTAGACAGAAGACAGAGGTTTAGTAAAATTATCCTTTTGAGTACGTATCGTAATCAAGAGAAACATCCATATAAAGTGTGCTTCGTAGAATCTGGGATAGGACTATGTAAATATTTGATTATAAAAGACAAAATATATTGCGGTATTGAATGCGAATGAAGTACACGAGATCTCGCATTCTACTACCTAGAACTAAGGTTATTAGTTTTACTGTATGTAAAATATTTCATCAGCTACACGGGGTCTGGAACTTTGTAGACGGTATAAGGCATACATGGATTCTAGCTGGCAAAATGTGGTTGTATCCTTTACTAAAGATATAAGCATTCGAGTATTTATGTATGTCTTTACATTAAACGCTATAGAGAACAATGACAAATCAACGTCTTATAATACAATTTTCGCATTTTCATTCAGTTGCTTCGAAAACTTATTTAAAAGATGATTGCCACTTGACCCACATCGAAGTTTGCATTCCCGGTAAAATTTTATTAACGAGCACCGTTTTTCATTGAATAAACAGAATTGCGATTTAAATACTTAATTTAAATTCTGGTTAAAAGTACACATACCCGATTTAAAAAACACTTTATCACATTATGCGTACACAAAAATGAAATCAATTGAGTGGTGTAGAGCTGTGATAACTCTATGGGAAAACCATTAAACTGTAAGAGGTCTTGATATCGATGCTGATTAAGCAAAAAAGCTGTTTTATGTTATACCTAAGGTTTTACACGCATAACTTAGGTAATTATCGCTGGCTTTAACGGTGAAGACAAAAATCATGACAAAACCTGGCTGAGACTTCTCCAGAATGTTCTAGAAGATGTGTGATGCGTGTGGAGGAACAGGGTGTTAAGTCCCTCCAACACAAAGGGAGGATCCTCCGACCAGGCTGGTTGATCGTGCCTGGCGGGCCGTGGCCCGACGGTTGATGTCGGGAGCTTGTATATATACTCAGTCGCTGTGTAAACTTCACTTGTGCGATGCAGAATAGTACGACGTCATGTGAAGTGCGATTGTATTGCCATCTGTCAAATGTAAACTGAACTTCTTCGTCTGTGCGGAGTCGGCACAAAGTGTACCAACATGCACTGGGCCAGTGTGATGATTAACAACCTTGCTCTTCTTATACTAGCAAACCTAATAACAGGTCATAGGACATTCATAAACAGGGCTAATATTATTATACAATTGAGTAGTAGATAGCAGACAGATTATTTTGTAGCCACACACGAAAAAATTGCTCAAAAAACTGCATTTCTCTATACAATTTTTACCGAAGTCAAAATTGCGCTAGAATAGTTTGTAGTATGAGAGAAATGTCATCAGTTGTCGAACTATGGCTCGCTAGGCGTGATCACCCAGCGTAGCTGGAAAATCCTTTCTTTGTATCTTGTTCCTCTGTAATTTAAATCAAATGTGAATGTCTGCCACATTCATTTCTTGCCGCGTAAATCTGGGTAAACATTTCATCAGAGATGTTCTGGAGAAAGGCCAAGTTAGAAATAGCAATGAAATTACTTGAAGAATGTAAGGAAAATAAATAAAACATATAATGTTACTCAAGTTCAGGATACAATCTTTATGTATTTCTTTTGCTATGTAGTCTACTACATTTTACCCGCAGTTTAGCTCGCGTAAAGATAGATAAGGTTAGGTTAATAATAAAGCTTTTGTCTGGATAACATATACCCTATGTCCTTTTTTGTGCCCTGACAAAATGCTCGGTCGAGTAGTTAAGGCGTAAAAGCGTAACAAACAAGCGAACAAATAAACCACCAAACAAACTTACATTCGTATTCATAATATTAGTTAGGGTAAGTTAGAATGTAACTTCTGGATAAAGTAGCTTTTCAATGGTTAAAGCATTATTACTATTATATTATAACACTAGTTATTAGATACTAGAATCTATCGATTACAAACAAACAAATATTTCCTCCTTAAAATATTGATGATAATTATTATGATGATGATGATACCTTCCGACCAATTTAGGTCTCGCCGACCTTCATCTCCGTGGAGACAGCTGTCGTTGGTGTGCTCTCAAGTGAATGCTGTAGCCATTCTTGTGAGAGAAGGTCCAATTGTATTGTGGGCATGTGAGCAGACCATTCTCATAGTTGTAACTGTTCGCCACAGGTGGCCGGGCTTCCACTTCGTCGCGACTAGAGCCAAGCTTAGACCGACGTCGCTCCTCAAAGTCAAAAATCTTGGTTTTAACCAGAGCTCTCCAGTTCAAGTTATATAATATTAGTATATACAAAGCTGGCACGAGTGTATGCATGTATATTTGTTTGTCTAACGGATTTATAATCAGTACATCACACTAAGCGTACGTAGATAGAAACTGAAATCCGAGCTTCAAACACAATCCCTTAATTGATTCAGACGACACACACGGGAAATGAACGGACTATTCATAGCCGAAATAGAATAATTATAGTCGAGGGTTATAGAGAGATTTGAAGTTTATGATAGATATAGTCTGCCTAGGTGGCGCAGCGGTAGTAAATTCGACTGCTGTGCAGATTATCAGATTCGATTCCCAGGTTGAGCAAGCATAGGGATCGATCCTGTTAGTATCCAACGGACATAGTTCCTGATTTAATGTTGCTACTGCAAATTTAATAATACAGAATTCCAAACACCATGGGTGGTCTGACAATCGAGCTTGGTTGGAACAGTTTGTCCGGCTGACGGTGCCGTTATAATAGGTAATATAAAATTAATTGCCTCGTTTATCTCGTGGCATAAGTTTTCGCTTATGTTTGCATGGGATCATGCGAACCCGGTTTTGATTTTAGGGTGAGCCAAAGAGTTTTTGAATTTTTGCTAGGCAATTCCCAGTAATGAGGTGAATAAGTTCATGTGCCCGATAGAAGCCATTAACCTCGGACTTTACTAAGTCAGACCTAAATGACCATAGCTGCCGATATATGGGTGTGTTGTACGTCTGCCTACTCTTTAGGTTTGGCTAATATATATACAAATATACATAATACCACACCTATATTCCCAAAGGATATATAAAAGGGTCAAAAGTCTTTACGCCTACATTTTGCCAACTATATTTTAGGACATCATTTCATGGACAGAAAAAACAATAAAACATAGGAATCGAACATGAGACCATCTATCTATCGTTACGCCACCAAGGATTTTATAGCTCGAGCTTCAAGAGATAACTTTATTATAATTGTCCTAATTCACATCGAATTACTTTTCCTTATACCTTCTTAAATCTGCAACTATTCGATTTTATTACGTCCGTACTTAAAAAGCTTACGGTTAACGATACAGAAAAAAGTAGGTCCGTCGACCTACTTTTATCAAAAGTAAATACCATTTACCGAGTTATTAATCGATGGAGTCTGAATGCCGACGTCACAGCATACAGATAATACAGAAGCTTCACAAGTTCAGTGGCTTTGCTTCTTCTTACTAATGGACATATTACCTCATTATTCAATACTATATATATAGCTAGACTTTGCGAGCGCCATCATATGCGATAACGTAGACATTGACATTAAATTTCTATACCACCTACAACAAAAAGTACTGATCCAAATTTTTGTCCTGGATGAATAGTATCCTATATACTTTTCTGTACCCGTAACGTGTATGCAACATTTTATGATGATCGATCGAGTATTTAAGGCGTGAAGGTGTAACGAACAAATGAAAAACAAATGCACATTTTTATATATTTTCGAGTTAAGAGTAGGCAAAGATTATATTATACTACGCCAAGTTTTAATTACTTAATTAGTTGCAACAGTTTATACACGAAAAGCAAAAACTGTGTTTTCTCCGCAATGTGACTAAGTGCTGTACCGCGGGTAAATATGTATGCAAACTTTTAAACAACGAATACAAAGAATAACCAGCCGTGTACTACACACATTTTTGTTACGTGTGAGATTCGAACATAACACAAACACAACATTAAGCGTAAAGGCAATAGACGACCATATAAATCACTACAACAAACGACACACTTGGTTAGACAAAAAAAACTCAAATATGTTTTCAAACTTCTTCAGTAATAATAGAAAGACGTGAACTATGTATCATATAAATTAGATTTAACTTTTTTTTTACTCGTAGAAACCATGGAATACAATGAACTAATCGGAATATATTTTTTGCATCATGGCCGACAAATTTAACTACTGTCAATTACACTGATTGTGACACATTTATAATAATGGTCACACCTTATTGTTTTATTGTCTGTGCATAATAAACGCGCCATTTTGTGGTTATTATGACAGATGGGACGAAGGTGACGATCGTAATTCATGATAATGCCTCCATCGATCGCACTTCTGGGAAATCTATAGAATTTAGTAGACATTTTTATTATTTCCAAAGTACTTCCACATTTGATAGATGTAGTGTCAAGCTTAGGTTGGTTAACTGCTGAATTTTCTGTGGAACTATAAAGCTGTTAGTGTTCAAAATAGTTTTGTTTTATTCTAAGAAATATGAATTGGATTTTGCATTCGTATGCTGACACATGCATGCATAGCTTATGAAGTATATTCCTAAAGGAGTAGACGACTTATGTCTAATAACTGGTGGCAAGATGTAAATTGCAGCTGGTGAAATGAGGATGTTTTACAGTTGTATTACACTAACATTTCAACAGCTATGATTCAGATCCATCATCACTTATATTATATAAGTAGTTATTTTATATTTATCATTATAAAAGATGCTTATTGCCGCACTAGGCATAATATCTGTGTAGCCGTAAACTTTATAAACATACAACAACAACGTACACCCAAACGCAGCATCATCATCAGGAAAGCGAATCCAAAACACTTGACACACTGGCAGTTGCTAAGCGACCACCCGTGTAGTCAAGCCAATTAACTTTATATCAACAAGTTATCTCAGTGACGTATTTTGTTTTGACCATAATTATATTCAACACCTTTTCTTTTGGCTATCGACATTCGATTTATTCATAAACGATCAAAGCTGCAAAATCGATCAACAATGATTAATTATGCATTCGAATGAAGACCAATATTATTCAAGTGCATTCGAATTGAATAAACATTCGATTAACTCCATAATCGTACCTCATTGAAGTAAATGCTTTTAGGGATGTATTCTCTTGAATATATTATTGCCATGAAACCTATTCTTTCGTATTATTATGATTATTATAAAACATTAACTATAGAGAATTCGTTTTCGCACTACCTGGTGATAACATTACGACTGTTGAAACGAGCTTCGATATAAATGGTATTTCATATTACGAGAACCAGCTTTTGTGTATTGGGAATTTAATCCTTTGTCTGAAATTTATTGGTTTTCACCAATTTTATATTAAACATTAACTATAGGGTGCAATAATGTAAAATCTATGGTGGTCGTTATTACTACGCAACGAACGTGTATATAACCATTTATATCCCCGAAGGGATCGGTAATAGTGTATTGGACTCACCTTTATGCAGCTATAGTTTTAGGTCTGCACCATATAGGGAGTGAAACCGTTGTTGTCTTCCAGGCGAAGTTCCAAATGCCTTATTGCTTCTAATAATATCTGAACACAGCCGGGACGGGGTAGAAGCTGAGACCATGCGTAGCAGTTGAATACACTGCGCTTATTTATGGGAAACTGTACGTACCGCACTATTACACATATTATTATGTCATGCTTATGATGATGTGAGATGTTGCGTTGACCATTTAGGAACCTAAAGTAATAGTCAGCTTACTGACAGTACAAGTACAAGTTAGATAGTTGTGTCTTGGGTCGTAGCCCTGCCAGGCTCACGTCTGAGCACCGGAGAGAGTTCGGAACGGAGATCTTCCGGCGCTCCATGATAGACGGGCAGAGCGCAGCAGTTAGGTTTAGCCGGTATTCCATGGCATCCGGCGAGTCCGACAGTACCCACTGTTGCCGGTGCGGTTTTCCGATTGCATCGACAGGAGTGGGTGTGCGTGAATGCATTCCCAAGCGAAAAAAAAAAAAAGTTTAGAAACACATACCTGAGAAGGACTAAAACTCATTCTAAGAATATAAAGAGAGAAAAAACAGTCAGTCTCCCCGTGACCATGGCTGCTGGAAAGCAACCGAAACGTCGGGGAAAGTGTAAACCAAAAATAAATAGATTTAATAGTTTAAATGATTTTATTAGCTTATAAATTAGTAAAATAAAATCAATAATAGTAGTAGTGTAATATTTTCAAAATTTTGTAATACAGTGCTAAATAAACAACGCGATAAAATCCGTATATAGTAGTTTAATTTCAAAGAGAAAACTCGTTTTACTCAAACCGTAAAGTGTCGCATTGTTGATTACGCTACAGCTAAGAACTAGGCGTTCTGCCCCTAAGTCAATAGATTTTTGAATGTTTGGATATTAGAGGTTTGTTACTCACTCACACGTATCGGAAAAATATTAAATCAGAAATAATATGAACTAGCTTTAATAAATTGTACCGTTTCACTTTAGATGTACGTAAAATTATAAAGTAAATTACTGACCGATTAAAAAAATTTTTGCAATAGATATATATATTCTATACATTGAACAGCCCGTTTACTGTGGAAGGGTACAGGATATATAACATAACGCTATAAGCTACAAAAGCTTAGCAGCAATCACTAATGTGGCTGAAGCCACAGACACAAGTTAGTTTTCTTGTATTTTTTGTAAATACATGGTACACAACAAATAGTTACTATTGTAATACATTCATAATATCAGAAACTATATAAGTTTTGAGAATTTTCTCACATCTTTGTCCGCATCGTATCCCTTGAGGACCCAAATACAAACCTTTTACGAACTTGATACGTTGTTGCATATTAGAATTCTATTCAGTATCGTGTCGTCATGTTTCTGAAATGATCGTGCTTGTATATTATATTAATATGAGAGACAAAAAATATATACTTTGTTGCCTCCTTTAGACTTAATATTATTATACTACTATACCTACTAAGACACACTAATACTACAAACAAATAAAAATAAGCAGAATACTTTATAAATAGCATACCTCTAACGCTAAAAAAGAAAGATATTGTCTGTACCACACTTTCTGAATCAAAGTTTGTTTTTACAAATAGATTTTTCGCATTCTTAGGGCCTTTTCTTTATAACAAGATAAATAAACAAACAGCTATATATGACCTAAGTTATATAAGATCTAAGCGGATAGTCTGTCAGTACTTACAAACTTTAAATTATGAGGATACTGAAGATTTGTTGATTGTTGTTAATTAAGTAATAACAAGTTCCATGATAATAATTATAATCTTGGCCTATTTTTGCATATATTTATATAATAAGTATGGTTAATTGTATATAATTTAGTTCCTAGTAGTATATTGTAAGTGCCCTTAACGCCTGTGGCACAGGTTGACCCTAGTACAGGCACCCATATTATATTCGGGCACGCCACGATCGTGGCGGTAAGTCCCGTGTTTGAGGAGTGGCTGGAGAGGCGGCATGGCGCCCTCACCTTCCGGCTGACACAGGTTCTAACTGGCCACGGTTGTTTTGGCCAGTTCCTGTGTCGTGTACGCCGGCAAGAGACGCCCGGTTGTCACCACTGCGGCGACTGCCGAGACGTTGTTGAGGACACGGCGCTGCACACTTTGGCGGTATGCCCCGCCTGGGCATCGCAGCGCCGTGAGTTGATCGCGGCAGTCGGATCGGTTACCCTCTCGCTCCCGGCCGTAGTTCAGTCTATGGTCCGGAGTGAGAGGTCGTGGAACGCCGTCGCCTCCTTCTGCGAGGAAGTGATTTACATCAAGGAGGTGGCGGAGCGGGAGAGGGAACGTTTAAACCCTCTCCCCAACCGCAGAGCCCGGCGCCGGAGGGCGCGCGATGACTTCCAGCCACCCTGAGGTTTGACCTGGGGGTGGCGGGCTTTGTGGGCCTGCCCGCCATCCGTTCAGCACCAGGTCCGAGAGGCGGCGTGCGTGTTCCCACGCGCGCCTCTGTGTCGAGTCCGTCTCCTCTCTAGGGGGGAGACAGTAGGGTTTACTAGTGGCGTAAAGAAGTGCCTATTATGGGTAGGTCTTGTTGTGTAGTGGCCTGCCGTTTCATATAGCAGGCCGAAACCTCGGCGGGGTTGCGACCGCATGCGAAAGCGATTCGCGCGGCCCCGCCGATAGTGGTTTTGTCGAGGAACACCGTGGTAGGTTTAGTCGGTATTCCGTGAGGTACTTTACTATTATTCCATCTTTCTTTTACCCCGGCGAGTCCGACATAATCCCTCCGCCCGCCCCCGCGGAGGGTTATGCGTCATAGCATTCCACCACGTGAAAAAAAAAACATTATATTACCTATATTAAGTACTTTATGGACTGTATTCATGTTTTACCACTGTAATCAATAAATAAATTATTATTATTATTAACGCTCTCAACGTATTCGTAATACGAGTACTTATACTCATACACTATTTGCTCCTAAGTTTTACAGTACCAACGCTGGTGGCGATTAATGAAAAGTTATAATGATAATTTTCCCGAAACCGATATATTCGCTATGTCACCTGCACAATTTTAGAAATGTATCTTAACCAAATTAGTTAATATTGATGGATAACTTTAGTTTGATATCAAACTCACAAAATAATTTATTTTATTAAAAATAAAAGAAATAGTATTAATCTTAATATCTGTACGTGATAAATAAAGCTAAATAAATAAATGAGATAGAACAAGTGTGTATAAATACATAGTCTTCTATGCCCGTGACGAGATAGGCAGAGGTGCATTACACTTATATTAGAGTTTTACTTTAGTTACGAATGAAATACGGGGCGAGACCACTACTGCCTACCAGGCAATATGTCAGACTTCGTGCAGAGAATTTCTTGGCAGAAAATGTTAGGTGTTTCTAATAACACTTTGTCAGATTCGTATATTGAAACCGTGACCTATCGACTTACGGTGCTATCGCTTTTACTATCACTGCGCTACTAAGACAGTCCGAAAATTTGATGACGCAATATCCTAGTAAAATTTTGTCCTGCCTGAATCGAACCCAAGAACTCTTTCACAGCTGTCGCATCCATTACCGTTTCGCTGCTAAGACCGTTATAGTTAAGCGTCATTGTTCCTCTGCTACCAGATTATAACAAAAGTCCATATAGCGAGCAAAAGTTCTACGTAACATTGGTCAAGAAACGGCTCTAACTCCAAGGCCTATACATTCCGACGGTTGTCAATTTTACGGTCGATACGTCCAAGCCGCTTTTAAGATACTTCGAATAGTTTGTTTCTCTACACAACACACTAACACTCAATTTCAGAGCCGTCAGTGAGATTTCGATCAATGCTCTTTTCATAGATCGCTAATCGAATTCTGATTGGTGTAATGGTCAACAATACTAAAACAAACGCTTATTAAGAACTATTGGATTTGCTCACCTAAAAGTTGGTTAGGTTATGTTAGCAACGGTACATTCTTTTATGAAATAAAATATAGCTTATGTGACTCGGTGATAATATAGCTTTCTAATAGGGACTATTTTTAATTTGTTAAATAATTTTCTATTCAATCCTTAGAAACAAACAAAATAAATCCAATCTATCTTTGAAATTAAACCACTATAATTATACGGATTTTATCGCGTTGTTTATTTGACACTTTATTTCATAATTTAGAAACTATTACACTACATACTACTACTAGACAAATACCATCTTAGTCTCCCCGTGACCATGGCTGCTGAAAAGCAACCGAAACGTCGGAGAAAGTATTAACTTAAATATAAATAGTTTTAATAGTTTGAATAATTTAATTAGCTTAAAAATTAGTAAAGTGTAGTGTAACAGTTTCTAAATTATGAAATAAAGTATCAAATAAACAACGCGATAAAATCCGTATATAGTAGTTTAATTTCAATGAATAACATTCGCTTAACAGAAGACAATATTATGTGTATTAGCTGTGTGATCGACTTCACGTCATAGGGACGCTGTGGTGATAACTCGATCAAATCTTCATAAGATTACATAATGTATAGAAGATACATTACATTATATATAGTTTAGGTATATATAGGCTTGGTATTTATTATGAGCCCTGTCGGGCACAGAAACAGTAAGAGATCGGAGAGCAAAGTCACGCTTATATGGTATGGTATGGTAACGATCATTCACTAAAATGTTTAGTCTATTTAATTTTTTAAATCATAGACTACTTTTAAATGTTATCACATTTCTGGACATGTTTTTATACAACACAGAATGCCAACACGACATCTGAATTATAAATATAGTATTGAGTTCTCATTAAAATTAAACTATTTAAAATGGATTGTATCGTGTTGTTTATTCAAAAAACACTCATATTATGTCTATATATATGGCAACTTTTTCTCTGGATGAATTGAAACATAGCCTAATAATGACCGTCTAGTCAGGAGCTTGCAGACGGTTTCGGTACATCGACACAGCGCACCTGTAAGTTTCAAAGTTATGTGCATATTAAACAGTTAATTATCACTCGTTGTAACGGTCAACAAAAGCAACGAGCAGGTGTTGCAAGCTTCAGAGATTTTTATAATTTTCACAGCGTGTGTGAAGTTTGCCAACTAGATATTGGCTAACTTCTAAACTACGGCGTGACTCGACTCTAGATGCCCAGCGGTATTATCAATATTAAAACATGGCTTCTAAGTCAGCCTGAAATTGATTGCTGCTTGTTGATTTATCTGCATTGTTTTGATCATGGTTTAATACGATGGAGGTTGTTTGAACTTGCAAGTGTTGTAGATTATAAACAAAGAAGTTGGCTCATAGACAAATTAGACCTTCCTCTGTGGTTTAAGCTAATAATTGTATTGGGCTCGGCATTGCCAATGCGCTGGGTATTTTGAGTATGATCCCCACAAACATTTGTGTCATCCACAAATAGTTGTTTCGAATCTGGGTCTTCTTTGTGTCCGTTGATTAAATATTTGTAAAGTCCCAGCCACACAGTAGTGGCATAGAGAAAGAGTTGTCTGTAAATAGTGACGTGGCTACTTCACTGTTCTTAGAGAGTTGTACATTTATTAAAAAAGAGATATGTTACAATTAGGATCATAAGTCAAAAGAGATATGTTACAATTAGGATCATAAGTCACAAGTTAATAAATCTTTACGAGAGAGAATACTTACTTAATTTCTTATAAATGTTATAGAAAGGAAAGTATACAAAAAAGAAATATCCTTACAAAAAAACACAATCATACTTAGCACGACCCGGTTATTGAACCCTAGACCTCATGCACAGCAGTCGCTGCACCAGCAATACAGCCTGTGAATTATGTCAAAGGCTGTATTCTCAGAAGAAACTCAAAAGGAAAAGTTAGTAGGACATAGCTACATAACAGATATCAAATACTGCTCCGTTTGCGTAATACATACATTAAATCATGTTGAGTTTCGCTAAATAAACACTATTAGTATTTCAGTCCAATATTACTAAGTCTGAACCAATATATTACGAGAAGATATACGAATTACGCATTCACTTATCTATAAACTAACATAATATGTTGCGCAAACAAAGTTATTTCAATAATGGATTCCAGAACTTACGATTGATTTTGTATCTATTATTAATGTTTTGTTTAAATATCTATATGTTTTACTAGTTTCCGAACATGTATTTGTTCGCATGAATCCTAAGGGAAAGGAAACAAGGATAAAAAGTTTCTTGGGGTAAATTTCATGGTGTATCTGTGTGCTGAACTTAATTCAAATTCGTCAAGCATCCAAACCTCTTAACATCAATCATCGATCGTCGAGTAATTAAAGTAGAAAAGGCGTAACAAATAAACAAACAAATTCACATTAATTTTTATAATATTATATTTATGATTGTTGCTTCTAAATAACGCTAGTAGCTACTGCAGGCTATGCGCAATCTACTCGTTCAGGTTATATGCGCTAGTTCATCATACATATTTGTTTGACGTTGATTGGCTACATTTTAAAGTACTGAGGTATTATACAGAAATGTAATTAAAACATCTAAAAAAATAACAACGTAGTCAAGGATAGCAAAATCAAGAAATATATTCAAAGATGTCTGAAAAATTATAAACAAACACAGAAATAAGATACATGAGAACAAAACTAAATTAATTCTAAAAAACACAAATAATCTCATAACAGAACCATCTGAAGTTGTCAATATATTTTTGAAGCAGTTTGAGTTATGCTCTAAGGCTAGTTGTATAATAACAAAAGCTGCTATGGATATTTTAGGTAATGGTGCAGAAAAGGTAAAAAATGACTTTATCCTAGTCCATTCAACTCCACGCGAGATATGGTGAGAGAGGTTATGATGACAAACCCATAACAGTAATAAATGAAAACATTGACATATTAGCAAAACCACTTAGTATTTTATTTAATAAATGTTTTGATAAAGGGATATTTCCAGAATATTGCCCATACATAAGAAAGGCTCGAGAATTGATCCGAATATGTATAGACCCAACTCACTGTTAAAAATACCTTCAAATATTTTGGAAAAATTAATTAAAGACAGCCTGTCTTTAATTAATTTTTCCAAAATATTTTTATTAACGCATCTAAATCAAATCAAATTGCTCAGTAGTAGACAATTTGGATACCAGAAATTTTTGGCACATAAGATGCATTTTACACACTAATAACGGATGTTGTGCGTAGAATGAACAACAAGCAAAAAGTGGCTGGTCTTTCTTTCTGCATTTGACACAGTCATGAATTATTATTAGAAAACTAGACTATTATGGGGTACGGGCCAAGTCTCTGGAACTTAAAAGTAAAGTAAAATAAGTTAAAAAATAGAAAATCTTTGTTGAAATCAAATCTTGTACTAAAGCACTAAATTCTTCACATGATACACTTAGTGAGGAAATCCACAAGTCTAAAATATCTCAAATTCATGCTTGTGTTCCCCAAGATTCCATATACAATATGTAATTAAACCTGTTGGGGATTCTATCCAGTTAGTAATTTTTGCTGATGACACCAACGCAGTAGTATCCACCGATGACATAAATACTCTAAATGTAAGACACTAGAGACCTTTTATAACTGGTTTACCGTGAATTGCCTTAAAGTGAATACAAGACAAACGCATTACTATTTCGTTCAACAGCTAAAAATAATGAAAGTTTAAGTAGTATAATGAACGGTGAAAGCATTACCCAAATTTCGGTAGTTAAGTTCTTAGGAGTATAAATTGGAAGTCAGAGTTAACGCATTTAGAAGATTCAATTAGTTCGGCCTGTTATGTACTCAGAAGTCTTAGAAACGAAGTAAGTCGAGAGCATTTAAAAATGGTATACTTCGCGTATATCGAGTAAAAATTAAGATATAGCGTCCGTTTTTGGGGAGGAAGCTAAGAGTACAATATTCACAAGGCATTTGTTGCCCAGAAAAGAGCGATTAGGACCATAGTAGGAATCCGGCAACTAGAATCATGCAGACCATTTTTAAAGAACTTGGAATATTAACAGAACCATGTTTGTATATCCTTATATTACTCACGCATCTATCAAAATATATCCATGAGTATGAAACGCAACAAAAACGACAAATAAGCACTAGAAGGAAAGATTTACAAACCAATTATGTACCAAATCTTGATGTTATGAAACATAGCGCTTATTACAAATCGGTTAAGCTGTTTAATAAATTGCGTATACAAGTAAAATCGTTGTTGTATAAAAAGGATTTCCAAAATGAGCTCAAGCTGTTTTTGTTAGAAGAATGTTATTATTCCAACAATGACATGTAAATATCTATAATATAATTTATTTGTGACTGTGACATGCACCTACAATTATGTATATAAAATTAATATTTGCCTTTGACATTCCTTTTTAGACATTTTTATAATTTATTATATTTTTTCTGACATGACTACTTATTAAGTTGTTTTTATTTATTATTTTAATTTTGATTTAATTTGTTATCATCATTTGCAATGTTGTTTTTTTATTTAATTGATTGTCTACTTATTATTATTGTATATTCACACACAATGTTAAAATTGTTCTTGAATAAATAAATGAATGAATGAAACAAATTACCTCCGTAACCCATACTTTTAAGTGAAGTAGGAGGGGAAAAAGATTTTCAAAATTAAAATGAAGTTTTTGCTTTCTCATAGCTTCTGGTAATTCAGAAATTATAGAAAGCAGGGCTGCCGTTGCTTTCCCAAAGTTTTGTTCGTTTTTTTTATTTGCACCTGCAATAGCGCCATGATATACTTCAGAATTCGCTATATTCACTATTATTGTTCAAACACCAACATTTATAACTAAATATGAAGGGCTTGTTACGGATACACTGCTTGCAACTGTGTTTCCCAAAGTATTCAATCATATGTAGTCTCGTCATAGTTAAGATTTTGTTCTATTGGTATGTGTTCAAGAAATTTTGATTTTATATTTTTGAGTTTACCACCAAAGGTTGTAATTAAGTCAACTTGTCATTTTTATCTTGATTATTGTTGTCCGTTGCATGAATAAAACGCATAATTTGTACGAAACTGTCGCGTCTTATAGCATTATTGACAAATCTATTTCGCATATCATCACTGTTATCCCAGTATAACGTTTTACTAGGTCATTTGTTATAGCCTGACAAAATCAGCACGGCTATAAAACATTTAAGTTCTTCAACGGAAATACGAGGGTCTGGGTAGTTCACAAATAGTGCATATTTAGTGCTGTGTTCTCTTAGGAATGCCCGTACGCTTGCATCGGAAAATAGTTCATACATATCAGTGCATGACATGTCTTTGTAATTTTGTGACAATGATGCCGAAAAGGCGGATGAAGGCAGTTCAGGAAAATCATATTTCTTCTACTTGTAAACAATTATACATCTCTTACTCGTCAAAGGATCGCTTTGAAATTCGTCAGCTTCGTCTTTATCTATCCTTCTTGAAATTTCTGCACCTGCTAGTAGTTGCTTATTAGATAAATTTTGTATCAGTCCGGCAGTATCTTCATCAGCAGAATCTTCATCTGTATACTTTACTACTTCAGGAGGCTCAATATAAATCACCTACAAGTCACCATCAACCTCTTGTTCCAATAAATCCGGAATTTCGTGGAACTTCAAGCTGAAAAGGACAACAGGCACATTTTAGGTAATAATGTTCTCGTAATAGACTAGCGTTGCCATACGGCAACAGGCGGAATAAACATCGCAACATCAAATATACTTGTCAAACTAATATTTATTTAGCATCATTATAAATTTTAATAATGTCTGAACATGTAAAAGACAAGAAACAAATAACATAAAATAAAAATAAATTATTCTTACATTTTCTTGTTCGCCATATTTGCTCAATTGAGGATAACCTACAAAATGCAATCACAACTGCGTTCAAACTTGGGACACTACCGACTGTTTCTTATCAACGACTAACACATCTCACTGCAGGTTTATAATAACAAAATGATGGTGCATAGTTTTCGATATATGATCTTTAAACTAAATAAACTTCTTACGTTGCCATACGGCAACGCTAGTCTCTAATGGGTTAAAATATTGATATAGAGAATAACCTCTATTGCCTAGTATACCAAGTGTACAGGCTTCTTACTTCAGAATTGTTATGGGACAGAAACTATTTTCATATCCGATACACGGATAGTTATAGAATGAATACTAGTTATTATTCGTACCTTAAAACATGTATTTTAGATACCGTTCCGGTAAATAGGTTAGGGTACTTCTGTCGTATAACATAAATTAGGGGTACATTTACATGCACCTGAGCATGGTCGGTCCCAACCTATCGGACGCTCAGTTTGGATTTTGGGAAGGGCGTACGACGATCGTGGCCATTATGCACCTGAAAGCCGCGGCTGAGGAGGCGGTGACCGGCGGCAGAGCTCTATTGGCGGTGTCTTTAGACATCGCCAACGCTTTCAACAGTCTACCATACAGCTGTGTCCAGGAGGCGCTCCGGTATCACGGAGTACCTTTTTACCTGGAGCGGCTAGTGGCAGACTATCTGCGAGGCAGGAGTGTTCTCCTTGAGGTTTGAGGTGAGGTTTAGCGGTGGCCCATGTCATGCGGTGTCCCGCAGGGATCGGTTCTTGGTCCGCTTCTGTGGGACATGGGGTACGACTGGGCCTTACATGGTGACATACCCCCCCTGCTGAGCGTCATCAGCTACGCTGACGATACCCTTGTCACAGCCCGTGAGTGTAACTTCGAGAAGGCGGCCCGTTTGGCCACCGTGAAGGTTTCCCAGGTGGTCGGGCATATCGAGGCGCTGGGTTTACGGTTTGCTCTTAACAAGACGGAGGCCCTGGTCTTTCATGGGCCCCGTCACAGTCCATCCCGCGGAGCCTCGATATTGGTGGGCTCGATGCCTTGATGGGTTTGGACTTCTCGCTGCGCGCCGTGATCAGAACCATGGTCGACAGTGAGAGGAAGTAGGTAGCGGTAGCATCTTTCTGCGAGGACGTCATCTCGCAGAAGGAGGCGGCCGAGCGGATCCGTGAGGAAAATATCCTGGCGGATCCGTGCCGCTGCCAGCATACCGGGCGGCGCAGGCGTGCGTACTGCATTTGGCCCTGCTGGGTGGGTCCCTTATGTAGTTATAGTTCCAGTGACCCACTCAGCTCACAAAGCAGCGAGGTGGCACACCGTGGTGGTTTCAGTCGGTAGGCCCGAAGTCTCGGGAGAGCCCGACATTGCTCTCTCGCCTCCCCTTGTGGTGGTACGCATAAGTAGCATTGCATCACAGGCTACAAAAATTAAAAAATAGGGGTACATTTACATAGAACTAAGTGCTATCAGAGGGCTACCTTAGTTTCGTGACATATGTTTGATCGTAGATATGCCTAATTAATTTACCGTCAGGTAAAGTATTATACAACTAAGGTGGCAAGCAAGGTAAGTGGTAACCGTAGCCTATGGACGCCTGCAACACCAGAGGCATCACTTGCACGTTGCCAACCCTTTAGGAGAAGAAGAAGAGAAAAAGGAAGTGGGAAGGAGAAGGAGCGGGAAGGGGGTAGGAGGAAGTGGGTGATTGGGCTTCCGCCACTCTCACTCACCACATGAAACACAACAGTAGGAATATTGCTATTTCACGTGATATTCTGTGATAGGATAGTCCTACCCCGGTCGAGCCGGCGTATACATGATAGCGTTTCAATTAATTATTTAGTTTTAAGTATAAATAATTATTTATTTTAATTGTAATTTACACCATGATTATTATTTAATTATTTTAAGAATTACTTGTGAGTATTATGAGACGATCAAAGCAACACGTGCAATCGAACGATCGAAACAACACGTGTTCTAACCCCCACCACTCGGACAGTTTGTTTTGATCGCCTTATAAATACCCGTTCTCTGTATTGCTGATTCATTCGTGTTTGGACTTTGGTTGAGTAAACATAATTTTAAAATATCAACGTATTTTATTATGGATCACCCTCGTACTCCAACATACATGCCCAAATCAGCGAGGCTTTACTACATTTTAAACTTACTTTACCTTACTAACAATTTCCTAATAAAAAAATCTCCAGATAAATTAGCTTATTATATATGTGGTATAGATACGATAATAGAGGATAATGGACAACGACAGGCTCTTCCAATCTAATTGAATGCATTCCCCAGACTGACAATTATAACCAAATACGAAGCGCAATACCCTTTCCCAATAGACACAAACCATAAACATGCATACATTATAATGCTACAACGGTATTGCACTGTGTTTGATTTTAATGTACCGCGCGCCTTTGACGCCAATTGTGCTTAAATATGCATACTAAAATAGTTCGTGTATTCTGTCAAGTCGTGAACCACGTAATTGGATTATTGGAGATCGATCGATAACATGTTTCAAGTTAAGACGTAATTTACTTGAAATTGATCGTTATCGGGTTTTGATTAGTAGTTTTGAAAACCTAGTGAAAAATCCCAAAATAAATGAGTTTTACCATCGCGTAGTCAAAACCGCTATCGTTGATGCATTGACTGGAGAAAATGCTGGTAACCTACTTGCATAATCATAAAACAATCCAGAAAACTGGAAGATGGTCCTGGCAACATAATTGCATAATCATAAAACAATCCAGAAATCTGTAAGATGGACCTGGCAACATACTTGCATAATAATAAATAAATCCAGAAGTCTGTCAGATGAAACTGGCAACAAACTTGCATAATCATAAATCAATCCAGAAATCTGTAAAGTGGACCTGGCAACATACTTGCATAATCATAAATCAATCCAGAAGTCTATAAGATAGACCTGACAACATACTTGCATAATCATAAATCAATCCAGAAATCTGCAGCATGGACCTAGAAACTTACTTACACAATCCCTTCAGTAATCCGTTAAATGGTAACATCCATGGCAAAACTCAGTGTCAGTTGAGTTTAGCTATCGAAATTTCTCAATAATATTGAAGGCCAAAGGGGCAGTTCGATATCTTATCTCAACTGATACTTAGTTTTAGACAAAGACATGTACTTCATGGCACTAATATAAATATAGATGTATACTTGTCAGTACGATGAAGTATAATTTAGCTCAAGATACATTCGCATACTTATATGTTTGTTAGGCTCCCTGCAAAACAAGGATTAACCTAGTTGCTGGGGTCGCGGAGCAAACCGAAAGGAATTCTGTGGCTCTGGAATATAAAGGCAAGTAAAGGAACACGTGTGTGGTTTTAGTCAGTACAATTCTAAAGCAACATCATTTGATGATAATACGACCCAAAAAAGGAAATTCTAGTGCGAAAGCTGTTTTACTAAATGTATCCATTGCTGATTTAGTATGAAACTGATTCTAGAACAATAAAATATTGTAATAAGCCACAAACAAAGCTGGCAATTAAAATAGTGGAAACTAACGGGACCGGCCTAAATTTCATAATGCCTAACTCTGAACTTAATTATATACATAATCTAAGTACTCACTGTTTATTTTATAACTAGCTGTTCCGCGACTACGTCCGCATGGATATTTCTTTTGGTGGTTAACTATTATTTTTTTAAATAACAGTAGCCTAAGTTACTCCTTATATCAGCTACCTGCCAAAAAAAGTCATGTTAAAATCGGTCCAGCCGCTTGATTAGCTAGAATAAACAGATAGTCAGATATAAAAATTTAAAATAAATTATTTTTTTATATACGTTCCGTAGGTATATACTTTCTTAATCATTGAGTTAATAGCTGTTATTATTAGTAACAGACACTTTAATTTTATTTACTTGGATGGATTGTTCTATTTGTTGTAAAGCAATCCTCTTTATTTTTTTATAATAACGAAAGGTTCATTGCCTTTACCTGCCAGCATGAGCAACTGATTTCCTGGTTCCAAGAAGGCTATTAACTTAAAATCGAAGGCTACTGCAGTAAACGATATCTACCTAATTTGGCTCTATTCCAAACTGGTCAGGTGGGACTGCAACCGTAGACCAACTTATTACTTACTTATTACATGGTTCGCCTTGAGAATGGCCAATTACTTGAAAAATAAATTCGTATTTTTACAATAATGAAACTTTGAGAACTCTTAGTATGAATCAGCGATTTCTCAATTCCAAGACGGTTATGCACTTAATATTGCAACTGCACTTAATGTTTCCCACATAATTTGATGCAATTTAGCCACAACAAATGTTGAACAACCTGCAAATATTTTGTTTGCAAAATTGATTTCGCGCTGGATTAGATATTGTATTGCAATATTTGTTTGCCATTCGAATGTTAGGCAGTATCGATAAATAAATCGACATTCGAATATAAAACCTTTTTTTTTATTTATTTTATTTTTTGATAAAGTATTAACTATTTCACCTGTACATAACATAATAACAGCATAGTAACGCACTTCTTGTATCTTGCGTGGTCACAACGTACAATTTTACATCGTCGCGCTTCGGGTCGGGTTTAAATGTATCAGACCATCAACAAACAAACGCGATCGTATCAAATGTAATAAGTACTCAACTCAAATATATTAGGCATTGATTATACATTCCAATCTTCCATCTCCAGGGGTCAATCAGATATACGATTTTTTATGTAATGATCAACACAAATGGTATCAATCATAATAATTTTGCATTCTTAAAAAGTTTATTTTAGTCCATCCAGTTTGCACGTTATATACCTACCTATATTCGACTTGAAATAATTTCAAATACCGTTTTTGTTATGTGCCTTCACTGTACTATTTCAAACAAATTACGCACTATACGGTCCATGTGGCACAAACTAGTCAAAATAGTATCTAAATTATGTAACGACATTTTTGGTTTCCAAAGTCGTATCATAGTGCCATAATACACTTCTTTCGTCTCTCAAGTGAGGCGCTAAGGCTGTGTTGTGTATAGGCGGTCTCACCTTACGTTATATCAGAATTCAGTCTACGAAGTCGTCTAGCAGAAAAATCGTGCACTTACCGGTTGAACTATTTTGATAGATGTAGCAACAGTGTAGTTTGGGGCATATAAATTGCATTCGACTTAGTTTCCAGTCCAGGATCGGTATAACGTGAAATGTCGTATAAAACGTGCTACGTCATCAATAGTTCTGTCGGAAAAATAGACTTTTAGTCAAAATATAAAGGACGATGGGTGAAAACGAACCAACTCTAACATCGACTAACAGATTTGAAATGTATCTCAATCAAAAAATCTTAGTAAGGTAATAATTTTTTACTATGGCGACATCTCTCTAAAGTGCTGGATATAACGAGAAAATAATGTTTTAATATTATTATTTTTCTGCACAAATAACATTTTGTGTTTCAAAATATTATTATAATTATCTATTATCTTTGTTATTTATACACCTAGTCTTGTCATGAATAATAATATTGTTACAAGGAATTTTCTTTTTCAATTGCATAAAACATTTATTACTGTAATGTTTGTTAGTTTATACATTCATATAATAGAATTAAAAATATAGGAAGCTCATTCAAAATGATCTTCGTTGCCTTTAATACAGTACTTTAAACGTTGAGGCAAGTTATCGATAAAAACACTCACTCTCTTCATGGGAAAATTCTTCATGGCCAATCTTAGGGATTGTTTTATGGACTCCAAATTATCAAGGTTTAGAGCATACTCTCTAAAATAGACCATAAATTATAATCCAGCGGATTAAGATCAGGACTACATGACGCCTAGTTTTCAGCTCTGATGAAGTCCGAAATGTTCGTTTCCAACCACGCTTGGGTGGATCGAGCTTTATGACCCGGTGCTGAGTCTTGCTGGAAGGACCATTCTTGGTTAAGGAACATGGTGTTGTTAAGAGGCTTAACCACCTTCTCAAGAATCGTATCTTGATACACTTGTATCGATGTATTGACACCTTTTTACAAAAATATGGCTCTATCACTCCTAGATAGCTAACACCCCACCCCACAAACTATCACTGAAGTCAGATAATGTCCACGTTGTACTCTATTGACTAATTCGGAAACTTCTATAGAGCTATGAGCATTAATTCTCAATGTTGGGCGTCGTACGGCATTCACAGCCTTTAATATTTTTATTTTTATTTTTATGATATGTTTGTAACGAATTGGAATTCTCTGCCAAGGCACGTGTTTCCTTCTTCCTTGAATCCTGGGTCCTTTAAGCGGGGCGTGAAAAAGCACCTTCTCAGGCCGTCAAATTAGAGACCTCAACATCGCCTCGGCTGCTAGGAGGACGATGTGGAGGCCACTGCTCTTAGACCACACAACTGCTTACCATCAGACGGAGTGTGATCATTTTGACGAGAAAAAAAAAAGAAAAAAAAAGAAGTAATAAATAAAAATAATATTTTATTTTTTTGCTAAGCCCCTTTGATAACATATTTTACTTTTGACTTTGCCAGTTTCTTTATGAGTGAATTTTAAATAATATCAACAACAATAAATTTCAGGCATATAACCACGTTGTTTTGTATAATGGCCAAAAATATTTTTTTTTTTCTAAAATTCAGCTAGAAATAAATTTCTACCTCGCAGGGTGGTTTTCAAACAAAGATAAAAGGACACAAAGAGCACCAAGACTCAGAACAACTATTTGTAGATCATAATATAAAGCTTTGATCTGTACCGAGCTGATGGAATTCATAGCATACGGCTCATTGACAGTGGTGAAGCGACCGTATAAACCATAAACGAAAACATATGCATTCAAGGAAATGTAGTTTCAGAAAATGGAAATGCTGTATTCAGAAAGCAGTAATTGGCTATGCTTTATTCATTTATAGCTTTGCCCCTATGTTCACAAAAAAGGGATAAAAAACATGTGTAAAAGTTTTTAAGGAATGCTCAGTTCATAGTTTAAATTATCAGTTATTCAGAACAAAAGAACTGTATGAAGAAGATCAATTGATGAAGGGTTTTTAAATCAGAAATATGTTTTCTTCTTTTGTATATTTGAGCTTCACACAACAACAACTTAACTGATTTTGAAGAACTTTTCACAATTTTGTAGCCATTTGTAGCATACAACTTAAAAGCCAACGACCTATCAATAAGCCAGTTTGCATCATATTTCATTAGCAGACCAGAGTTATTGTACATATATCGTATCTGTACATCGTATCCTAAGTAATATTATAAATGCGAATGTTGTTTGTTACGCTTTCACGCCATAACTACTCCACCAATTATTATGAAGTTACGCATTCACGTTGTCAGGAGTACAAAATGGGACATAGGTTTCATCCAGAAAAAAAATACTGTGCTCGAGGCATATAAAATTATTGACAAAACCTACATTCACAAAACCTAGTGATTGATAAATGGCATTAAATAAAAAATCGCAGGCATAGTCTAGATATGAAAATAAAATTAGTATTCGTTCCTCGTATTACAGATCCTATTGACTATGCAGCTCACAGTAAATTTTGAGCTTCCTCACTTACTCGAGGGCGTGCAGTAATGGCAATGGTAAGTCGTCAAAGCATCTCGCCTCTTTATTGAGACGGTGGAAAAATATTTATTATGTTAGTTGGAAAATGCCGGCGGATATTTTGCACCGTTTATTGAATATTGAATGTATGAGGTGAATATGAAAGTTCAGTTTAATATTAATTTAACTTACATAGCCAGTTTGTTAGTAAGTGACAATTTCTTGTGCTTTTGAAGAGCTGGACAATCTCTGGAGGCAACAGACATTTAAATAAAATAAATATCTGAGTTCAATCATTATTAGAGGCCTGTTATTTATTGGTTATGGCTCTTGGATTCAAGCGCGAGTTGTATGCATTAATTAAATAAATGCATCATTCAATATTTTTTATTGTTAGAAATGTGGCGCGCAGTTTTTCGTGTATATTGGTCATATTGGATCTCAAAACAAGTTATAACATATGAAGATTTGTTGTTAAATGATAAAGCATTAGAAATGATTTCAGTGTCATGAGAATAAACTTAAAATAACTTTTTGTTGGTCACACGAATATTCGCTCTATGTAGCAATCGAACCAATAATACGGCGCATTGGCCGTGGCGAAGCCAATGAACGAACAGCGAACGACTTTATTCACTACGCCATCCTTACATTAAAAAAGTCTATACTTAATAATGTATCATTGAGAGGAAATAATTGTTTGTTTGTTTCTAATCGATAAACTATGAAACTACTTAACTGATTTTAATCATTCTTTTACCATTAGAAAGCTACTTTATTCAGAAGTAACTTATGCTATATAACATCACGCTATAACCTGCAGGAGCCAACCAGCAATCAAAAACTTGGATGACAGCTAGTATATAATAAATCTGCATATTATCTACTGAGAATTTTACCTGTAATATAAATAAAATTGCAAATAAGCCCACTGGTTTCCTTGTTCACAAAATAGTGACCCTTCCAAATTAGAGCGTAATAATTTTCATGTTTTCGACGGTAAACTGCTAACACGGCACTACGAACTCTCCCACCCGTCGAACCAATGTATCGTCCGACCCGTTCAAGATTACTTGGACGGGTCGGACGTCAAGTTAAAAGCTATTTAAATATGTATAGAAGCTTTGACACGGATCCAACTGTCTATTCGAAACTTTCAGAAATTTTGTGTGAAATCTATAAGCAAGTTGTTGAGTTTATCAACAAATGTGGGTCGAGCAAGATGGATTGATGTTGCCTTTTTGGTGTAAGAGTTTAGATGATATTATGAAGTTGGAAAAGGTTTGGGAATATAACGTGTAACAGAAAGGCGTGGTCGTGTTTCGTATGCATGTTGACATCTTACAATGTTCTCGACGGTTTTGTTATAATATGTATAGGTAACCAATATCATGTTGATCTTAAGATTACATAATACACACAAACATTGAATATAACAAAGTAAACATAACGAATAGAAATACATTTTATAAAATTATCTTTTACGTGAATAACCATTTTTTTAAGAACGTATTTTCTTGGGCAAATTATATATACACACATCAAAAAAAGTCCGCGTTCATCGTTCGTCGTTCGTTTGGAAAAGTTGAGATTTTTTTTCTCGTGTCAAAATATAATTAATTAATGCATTATTTATTGCTTTAATATCTATAAATATAACACATCATTTAAATGTAAAATACATAAAATCTTCCTTTGTTTTTTTTAATATAAAAACGAGGTCAATGATAAATGACCATCATTCTTATATCTGCCCTAAAATTGATCATTTGAAAAATGCCAGGACTGTCTGAAGTCTTGCAACAAGAACAGTGTTATTGCGTGAAGAAGGATATTCTACAAGGCAAATCGCAGTCAGAGTCTCCGTCTCTCAAACCTTCGCCGTTACTACCCTGCGGAGGTAATGGAGCCTTGGCAACCTGGCTGATTGACCTCGCAGAGGCCATCCAGCTGTCCTTGGCGATGTTCAGAAGCGCTATATCAGACTTCTTGCCGCCCGTGATCCAATAATGAACGCTACCAAACTGAGATTACAGCTGCGAGCTGCTACTGGACTGGATATTATCACTCAGACCATTCGTAATTGTCTCCACCACTTTAGATTACGATAAAGGAGATCCTGACGAGTACCTTAGAATACACGGGAACGACAGCGACACAGATTGCAGAGGGCCAGGTAGCGTCAAAATGATGATGACGAAGAAGATGTTTGGCGTAATTGTCTTTTCGTTGACGAAATACGGATCAGTACGTACCCTGATAACCGATGTGTCCGAGTTTGAAGACGGCCTGGGAATTCCGAAAGGCAAAGAATTGCTACTAGAACCGATCAGCAAGGTGGCAAATCGGTATCTTTTTGGGGCGGAATCATGATTGGAGCTCGAACGCCTTTGATCCCGTACCAAGGCCCTATAACAGCTATTTGTACAAGACAGCATCACACATTGCACATCGGTGGCATCACTAGACCATTCAGGCTAAATTATGGTAATCATTTCGTGTTGGTCGACGATAATGCGCCAGCATATCGAGCTCAACGAGTGAGTGCTGCTCTCCGGGAGTATGAAATCACGCGGTAAGACTGGCCTGCCGGCCCTCCGAACTTAAACCCAATCGAGCACGCATGGGATGCTCTCAAGCTGTTTGGAGTCGCCGGCCATCTCGAAGAACTCTGTCAGTGACCAAGGAAGCCACCATTCAAGAATGGGACAGCCTAGCACAAGAACTATTGGACAACTTGATCTACAGCATGCCCAGGAGGATTTCAGCATGCGTTCTAGCCAGGGAAGGAGTTATTTTCTATTAAATTAAATAAGCAAATAAGCATATAAGAATGAATAAAATTATTTACTTTAATCAAAACTTCGCATTTCTTTAAAATACAAATTTCTCAGAGATTGAAAAATACTATTTCTATTAACGAAAAACAAAAGAATAAAATTTTAGTATCAAAATTGTGTGTTTAAATGTTAAAGCAATAAATAATGCATTAATTGATTATATTTCGACTTTTCCAAGTGAACGCAGACTTTTTTTGATGTGTGTACATATTCAACACACATAGCATAGCGCTTATTATAGTATAGCAAAATGTTGATATTTTAAAACATAGTTTTCCACCGATAGCTCAGTAGGGAGACCAACAAACTGCAATGCGGGTGAGGTGCGCAATGAGGGTCTAGAGTTCGAACCCACGTCGCGCACCTCTGACTTTCGGAAGTTATATGACTTTTCAAAATTATGTGCGTATTGATTGACAATTATCGCCTGGTGGCAGCCGCTCCGTGTAAAAACTGATATCCAGTCAAGTCCGGTTAGACTAGAAAAGCCAACCCCAAGTGACTTGGGAATAATAAAGGCTAGGGAGAAGACTTTTTCATCTCCGTTACATAAAAAAGATAGTCCAACCGAAGTAATTATGTATTTTAGATGTATCAGTAATGCTACAAGTTCTGATTGTATAAGTCACAAGTAAGACACGCACACACATACACAAACACACGCATATGATATTGTACTGCACCACGTATGATATCTTACTAAAAAGCGTTGGTACACACCAAAAGTTAGGTCTTACATTGCGTATAACAAAAAGACTTACTTTTTATTTGTATAAAATTTAACATGTTTTCTTTTTTTATAAATGTCTGCCTTCAAGGAAAACGATTATTCGTATATGTAAATACTGGCAACTTCGTCTGCGTGAGGCAGACGAAGTTGCGCGGGTTAGCGAGATAAGACAATTTTCCTCGTTAGTGCAACATTTTTCATTGATGTCCTCCTATTGGTCGTACCGTGATGTTATATAGCTTATAGCCTTCCTTGATAAATGGGCTATCTAATACTAAAATAATTTTACAATTCGAACCGGTAGTTCCTGAGATTAGCGCGTTCAACCGAACAAACAAACAAACTCTTCCGCTTTATAATATTAGTATAAATATACGAATTTATACGGATTTACAATAATACGTCGTTTTGTAATTATTATAAGCGGTCTGTTAGAAAACTGTCCTACTCTTTAATTTAAAGTTCTTTAATATAAAAACTAGGGACTTCATTACTATTTAACTACGACAGTTGCCACGAACGAATCTAATTGAAACTATAGTTTTCACTTTGATAGCTAATTGCGATGGAAGCATGTCTTTTAGCTTTACAACGTATCTGGGATCCTGTCAAATAGATGAGAAATTTCTTAGAAAATATTTTTATCCTCGTCTTGTAATGACTTTTTCATTCTCTGTACTTAATTAATAGATAATTAGTTTTTATCAATTTTATGTGAGGTACATGGCGTCTTATATATATTATGATTTGAACAGAACATTCTTAGCATCACCACGATGTCTTGACCTGCCTGGTAGGACGACAATAAGTTCGCCTGCCAGTAGTCCTCTCATATATATGGTGGAAATTTAACTATACCTACACCTTCGGGCCTGTAGGCGTGAGAATATGTAGTTATGAACAATATTTTTAAAATATCTACTGCTTTAAGAGTAATCTCATATCGCGAAAACAGTAGTAATACGGATACAAATAACAGCCAGGCTCAGAATGATTATTTGTTATTTACACAATATATATAATACAATATTGGTCCCGTGTGGGAACATTCAAATCATTATGGATTCCTCTAAAAAAAATTTAATTTAATACGCCTATTGACCACTTAAACCGACTTAAACTTTGGTACTAATATTCTAAATGTTACTGTCGGTGTCGGTGGTCCAAGATAATTACAAGTGTTAATCGTTTTAATAATTTGCCAAACGTTTAACACCATTTACATCGCGGCAAAGCCACGCTTCGGCACGAATAGGCCGGCTCGACCGCAGTGATACCACAGCCTCACAGAAAACCGGCGTGAAATAGCACTTGCTTTGTGTTTCGTTGACTGAGTGAGGGTACCGGAGGCCCAATCCCTCTCCCCATCCCCCTTCTTGGGCAAATTTTAAAGGCTGACAACGCATTTGTCAATCCTCTGGTGTTGCGAGTGTCCATGGGCAGTAATCACTTACCATTAGGCAATCCGAAAACAAAAAAAAAACAAAGTTTTACTAACTGATCAAAAATGTAAAATGTCCATTATTATATTTATTTTTTTAGACTTTATTTATGGGTTATCGCTTAGCGATAACGTCACCCATTATTATAATTAATGTTGTAAATTTACATAACTTAAATATAGCAACGGTATTCCAAATTTAAAAGTTCCATTTAATATTTTTGTTTCCAGTTAATATTTTTAAACAATCCCTGATGACTTGTGATGACTGATCCAAAGGTATTAAAAATATGCTTTCAAAACTATTCGACCTAAATACTTTGAAAATACGCAATAAAATTTCATACAATATATTCACATTTCAACTTGCAATCTGTTACATCCCGTAAAGCAATGCGAGCCATTTCGTTAGAAATATTTTATAGTTTTAAAATGGATAACGACGATTTGAAGACTGCGGTTCTATGAAATAGCACTCAATATGATGAAAATCGTCTCGTAACGCTTTTTGTTTTCAAACTTCTTCATTATCTTAAAATGGTTTTATACAAAAATAGTTATTTACTTTATCATGCATGCATAGTTTTATGAAGATATCCCTGAAAGTAGGAAGAGGTGTGTTACATCTATATTTCAGTTATAAGTCCTACTGGGCATAGTTCGAGACTACGTGCTGCTACTACGAACTTTCTTGACAGGAAAACCGAATAACATTGGTCAACACAAACCCCCCGCTAATCAATGCCATAATTTCATATACATCAGTCACATTCTCTCGTGCTGTATCAGCGAGGCAGTTCCTTATTAGATGAACTTCTAAAAGTAAAAATTTTACACCAACATGGTTATGTCATTGAAACGTGGGAGACAAAAAAAAGAACTGTGTTTGTAATGTGATGGCCTAAAACATATGAGATTGTGCCCCAGAGTGTATAATGATGAAATCTATGTTATTTAAAGGTACAGAATTTCTATATAAAGAATCAGAACGGTGCATGTAGCTCCGCAGTCGTGGAAAAAGATTATCGTTCAAAAATTACGAATTTTCAACAATTTGTTCTTAAAGATATAATTTAGTATGTAGATAACTGTGTATATAATAATGCCGCACGTTTAGAATAGGTATACATTACATATTCACGCCACATATTTCCAATTAAGGCAGGCAGCGGTGTATAGCACACCCACATTTCGAACGATGTGCTATAACAACCATGTAAAAGATTGCGAGCCTATCGCTTAAGCGGACACAGCAATGTAGTATATTTACTCTAATAAACCCTTAACCAGTTCTTTGTAGTTTTTATTGTAAAGCCACTACATAGTGTAGGCAGGTAAACAGATATATAGTATTTAATTAAGAAAGAAATTCAAATAGTAGCAGTAATTCTGACAATATGTACGTATCAATCGATTATCGGAAACCGGCGTGTACGTCGAATGTGAAATTACAGAATCACGGAATTGACAGACCAGTATGGTGTTGCTAGTACTAAAGTTAAATAATCCCTTTTGTAAGTGCACGCTGATTACATTAATCGAATAATTCATTATTAAATGGTTTGTTTTTCAAAATAGAGTTTAAATAAATCATAAAAATATAGGATAGCACATTTTTATGTAGGGAATATTTTAATTGATTCGATGCGCTTAGTTATTGTTTTCCCATGATGTGATTCGTGTTAATATTATATGGCAGCATCAATTGTATTTTAAAGGATAATCAAACAGGAAATCGCTAATGATTTTATTTATACATGTTTCTATAAAATGTAAATAGCTTTTCAAATAAATTTATTTTTACCATTTTTAATTTTATTACTACACTAGTTTTTGTATAGCTTCGAGCACATTTTGGCTTGACCCTTTGTTCGGAATTAACCAAACTACAATGTCATCTAGAAAACCCACAAAAGCATACTTGACATTTAAAATACTTACAGGTAGCTAATGTAATCGTACACTGATGGACGAATTGCTTATATCTTTATGTGATCCACGAAATATAAAATATGTAGGTTCTTTTCCATCCACACATCCAGAAAAACAGACGGGAATCTTCTACAGGGTCTATGTGCCCTCCTACACATCAACTTTCTACCTTAATTATAGCGACTCATTTTCACAGCCCACCTAAAATTATTTAAATTAATATTAACTTTAGTCATTTGATATTAATTATAGTGCCTAGGTACAAGTTCTATTTGTAGTACTCTGATATTATAATTAAAATAATAAACGTCTAGAAGTTAAAATATTCATAAACGCTTTTGTTCACCTTAGAGCGACTGTGTTAAAGGGTCTGGGGTGGTTGAAAGAAATGATAAACAGTTAACTATGATAAACATGCGGACTAAAAAAGTATTTAGTCCGTCTTTTCGATAAGCAAAAAATATTGGACACGTATTTTCCTTTGTGCCACAAACTAATAACAACGAAGATAATATAACGCGTTTAATTATGCTTTACTTAACTTGTAAGTACAAATTTTACAAACGTGTGATGTCACAAGAGCATTCCTTTAGAACTTTAATGCGTTATATCTTTGTAAATTTTTATTGTTTAGTTAAAGCAAAAAATAGGCGTCCGATATTTTTTGCTCATGTAAAAGGTGGACTAATTAGAATCACTTAGTTTTAATCCTGTCATCATGCCTTTCACAATATTGGTTAAATAATTACATTACGTAAAATAAATTATTCCTATTGGACTGTATCTTTGGTTTCTTCACGTAAGACGTTATGTCGGACCGAAAGAAAGAGTATGAAACGGTTGTCCTAGATCCAGGCTGCTTAACTAAAATTCTGCAATATATCCAATCCCAATCCAAGAAACGTATTTTGTAAATGTTCGATCCAATATTTACATAATACACGTACTATAAATTTCCATCACTAATACACTTTTATATTAGTCTTATAGAGTGATCCTTAAAATATGACTCTTGTAAAGTTACCGTTCAGAACAGATCACAAGGAGTAAACGCTCTTAAGGTAAAATATTATCCATAGGAAAAGAAACCGTGTAGTTAAAATTGTCTGTCGTCGCTGTTGTTCTAAATTCCGCCGAATATGGTATATGAGACTTAAACACCAGATCCGAGGTCTGCTTACCAAATTCAAAACATCACCAATTCAGGAATACTATTTACGGACCCAAGTAACCACAGTATAATTTATAGTACCGTTTTCGCATTGAATCTGATGCCGTTCCTAAACTAAGTGATTTTGCGGGTGACGGTAGAAATACCATGGGCAGAGAGAACAGTGCACATATGTATGTGCACTGTTCTCCAGAATCCAATAATATATGTATATTATTGGATTCTAATTAGAAGCAGAGCATAAAAAACATTTAACTAGGTTCGAATGTTCTATTTTCAAATCAATTTTAACATGTCTTGATGTTTTGACATATCTAACCCTGCATGCCGTTCTGAATGCTACAACTCCCACAATAAATCCGACGTTAATACCTCCTTTTTGTAACCAAATGTAAATATCATTCGTACATACACGTATTTGAGGAAATATAAAGAGGGAATAAATTCCCCACAGTCGGGTAGTAGGCATAATCGAATATCGCCCACTATTGCGAGCCCCTAACATAAGTTATTATGAAAGATGAATAACAGATGTGTACGTAATTTGATGGATGAAGAAATTTGTCGTAACGTTATGTTTACACAGTGGCAAAATATGATTAAGTGTGCGGAACATCGCCGAATGCTTTTATTTGTATTAGACTATATAATAGTTCGGATTCTTTTAATATATATGACATACAATATTAATCGATAAATGAGAGCTATTATATAAAGAGAATTTATCTTTGCTAGGCAATGTACATTTTGGATAGGACTAGGATACAAATACCATGAATAGAATTGTATCCTAGCTAGAGCCACATAATTTTTCGTTTTTTTATAAAAAAAACAAGAATCCCAGCAGAAATAAATTCTGTGTCGAAACACAATGAGCATCCAGTCTCGGAACAACCATTTGTGGATCCCACAATATTTTAGAGGTAAGGCGACCACGTAAATCAATACGCCATTCGGCAATTTCTTAATAACTCTCTTACTGTTACGATGACTGTCAGTTACGATTTTGTTTCATATGTCGTACTATCAAATAATATAGATTTTTGAGCTAAATGGTTGCAACATGCCGATACATACCCGATATTTAATTTCGGCATGTTCAAGTAATGAAGAGAAAAATAAAGTAATGATTCTTAACTATTGCTAGATTCGTGTTCTCCGCTTAGCAAACAGTCTGGTCAAAGGTCAAAGAAAGGTACAAATTAAAGAATTATTTATTTTCTTCAATTTTGGGTTCAGTCAATATTTGGAAGTCCATCATTAAGCTTTCATTTCTATTATTTTTCTTTTACGGATAATCGGTTTAGAAATGAAATGTTAGGATTTTCAAAACAGTTTTAGTGTTTTATTTCAGCAATTAAATTGGAGTCAGTTTACTGTAACAATTATGATAGCATTTATGAACGAATCAAAAATCAATTAATGCCATATTTTTCTATCAACAAGCCAAATGTGAACTATATTAATAAAAATAAAAACATCAGCATCGGCTGCAATATCAAGTTATAAGTCGATTACTTTTCATAGTACAAAAATTTGCGAAAATCATTTTAACCATTTTTATTTTCATCATAAAACATATTATAAAATACATAAATAATGGAACAACAGCCTTCCACATTGTAATATTTTTTTAACAAACTGAATCCAGACATTTGTATTTATACATACCGAACTGTGAATCCTACATTGATTTTCTTTTTAATTCGGCTGGGTTGCATTATACAATGAAACTCAGATCTTAAAATCAGTGCATCATAAATAAAACGAGGATAATAAAATCGGTGAAATAATAAATAGGTACATTCTTAAATAATCACCTCTGAACTCTTACTATACTTATAATTCTGATATCCAATGCAAATACATTTACATTTCAAAGTTCACAAAAAGCACAAATCGGTTTATAAAACGTTCCATTCCACATTTAACACATGGCACCCACTGAAAAGCCATACACGATGCTTGTTTTTGATACTAAAATGTTTCAACTGTCCCTACACGATATATATTTAGCAGTTTAAAAGAATAATAATATAAATCCGAACGAACGAAAATGTGAACAAATATATCGCAACGCAATTTAAATGGTCATAAAGTAAATTTACGTTTTCGCGGTCAACGGTAATAAAATGTATAGATAGGTAAGATTTGGATGCGTTTATTTTTTACAGTTTGGGCAGACGATCTTTCGTGTGGGGTTTTTAAATGAGCGGGGAAGTAGGCGTATTAGTTCTGTGAGCTGTGCCTTCACTGAATACAGAATACTGCGCTCCTGCTTTAGATGAGAGTAATAATAATAATCGTACCGATAAGCGGCAGCAAGCGCAGGTGCCGCTATAAATTCGACAGTATATGTATCTTATATATAAAATTCTCGTGTCACAATGTTCGTTCCCGTTCTCCTCCGAAACGGCTTGACCGATTCTCATGAAATTTTGTGAGCATATTGAGTAGGTCTGAGAATCGGCCAACATCTATTTTTCATGCCCCTTAGTGATAAGGGTAGTCCATCGCTAACATTTTTTTTAAATCTTTTGGACAAAAAATTTTTTTTGCCAGAACAACGTTTGCCGGGTCAGCTAGTGTATATTATATTAATATATACTGACTTAGTACATATTATGTAACGTTATAACAAGGCATTACGATATTGTCACAAACAGGTTTGGATTGTATAGACTACAATGTCTTGAGAATAACAAATGCGGGTCACTTGTCGGCAGTACTGTATTCCGTGCTGCATATTCTTTTCTATTATTGAAAGTACCCTTTTGCAACCAACTGCTGAAAATTCATTATACCAATCGCTGGTCTCAATGATAGTATGTAGATTTTATACCAGGCTCTTTTTATATATTACGGAAGCAAGCCATCCACTGATTATTACTGATATGAAGAATAATAATTATGGTACTATAGGGGATTAAGATGTTTTATTCAGTTAATGAAACGACTATAGTCTCACACTTGTGTATTTTTGAAGAGTCAGACAGATGTTGCGCGCATATTTTGCTAGCTATGGTTTAGAACACCACATAATGAAAGCTGATGTCTGAGCTTAATCATGTTACCGGTAGACATATCGAGCACACCATCAGGTTTAGTGCTGCCAATGACAGTTATTTAGAACAAATATTACCACAATATACAAAACAGCGTCAGACTAATCTAGACAACTACCTAGGAATTTAACCGGCTCCTGTAACTGCACATACAAATAAACGATATCTTATACCATATTATCATCGCAACAGCCTTATGTTAAGAAACAACCAATCATTAAAAAATGTTTAATTAAATTTTGAGGCTGAACTAGATATTAAGTGCACGATACGACCCCATTATTCTCAGTGTGTTAAAATGAAAGGAGCACCAACTAAAATTATAATTCTCGTTTCACTCAAATTAATATTTAAGTAAAAGGAGAATGATAATTATATTTTGATTACATTCAATAAGCCTGATTTTCACACTCGCTATAATTAAATTATATTATTCTGTTAAATTTAACCATCCGAAGATAACTTATTGTGAATTAACAATTAATTGCTTAATTTAAAAAGTTTGCTTCTTCAAAGTTAAAATTGTGTATTCAATTTTAAATTTAAATGGTTTATGAACTTAACATTATTATAACAATATTTTTGACATGCTTTTTAACGCATTAGCTAACTGAAGCAATAATTAAACGTAATCAAGTTTAAATAAAATTTATTGAAATAAATGAAGAGTTGAAGCCTATTATTATATTATTTAAATTTTTCCACAATATATAATCTAAGAATGCAATAAAAAATATTTTAAAAAGTACTAGAAGAGACTGTTTACTACATTCAATTACATAGAAGTACAAAATTCAAGTGAAGTTAATTCATTACTATTTATACTTCAAGCGTAGAAATAACTAATGCTGATTAAATATAATTTGAGATACTTATCATAAATTTACACAATAAAGAAATTTCATTTACTTAAGTAGAAATATAATTATAATATTGTTTTGAAACACTCACAAATAGGTTTACTTGTTATGGACGTACTAATATACGTTTTTAGGCTAATTTATGTCAAGTGGCAACTTTTATAAGTATATTTACACATATATTAGAATGTCTTCTTCTCCCTAGCCTTTATTATTCCCAAGTCACTTGGGGTCAGCTTTTCTAGTCTAATCGGATTTGACTGGATATCAGTTTTTACACAGAGCGGCTGCCACCTGACCTCCGCAACCCGAAGGCTAACGATACCCTAAGGCTAGACCAGTATCAGGAAATTATAGGGCACTGACTTCCCAATAACGACTGCCATAGATGTTCACGACAGCCGGGACCGACGGCTTAACGTGCTCTCCGAGGCACGGAGCAGGCGATAATTGTCAATCAATACGCACATAATTTCGAAAAGTCATATAACTTCCGAAAGTCAGAGGTGCGCAAAGTGGGTTCGAACCGGAGATCCTCTGCATTGCAGTCTGTTGGTCTCCCCACTTTACTGCACGAAACATGTAGCCGCGCCGAGTGTTGTGGGTTCGAATCCTATAGAGGACAGTTATTCGTGTGATACACAAATAATTGTTCTGAGAATGGTAGTACTGTGTGTCCGTTAATTGTATATTTGTGAAGTCACCTGCAAGTCACATGACAGGGTGATATGCAAATATCCCGTCTATTATATCTTCTATATAATATGAAGGCTGTCCATTTAAGAATGGATAAACCAAAAACACCTCATAGTAGAGACTAGCAAACAATTACAAAAGATAATTATCCGTTGCTCATTTTATCATAACAATTTTAATTTTAATATTTTGTTATTAAATCAAAATCATGATGCGTGGTAAAATAATATTAGGTATTATGAGACTAATACAAAAAACCAGGTATTTAATAAGAAAATATTTTGCTTCTAAATAGTTTTATTGTATGGAGTGTTTTGATTATTCATTCTTTACAAGAAACATTGTGTATCAATTTGTGTTATCCTTCGCATTTTATATTTGAAGGTAAATTAAATTTTATAAAAGGTTGTCTATTGTTACTTTTTCTCGTACCAACTTGAGGCGTCGAAATACAAAAATTGAGCGCGAGAAGTCTGCAGCAACATATTACCAGAAGTTTACTCGTTATTCAGATAAAATGAAACTTACTCTTTTCAAGTGATATTGTCAGTCCTTCTACGTGAACGAGGGTGGAGTTTACCCATAAGACGGCTAATGTCCTGCAAGTTCCGTATAATAATGTATTTAGGTTAATGCTGAGACTATTTAGATATTGCAGTGCATTAAGCATGCTCACGAGTCGGCGTGTTTGTAGATTATACGCCATCATTTCTGAAAATAATGCTTTGGATTTGTGTGTTGTTGTTCATATGTAGTTTACACAATACATAACGATGAATAACTGATTTTTAGTCTCAATGTCAGGTGTTTTTTAAGGATACATATAATTTTGGTTGGGTTACAAGAAATTGATAGTCGATTGAGTAGAACAACAAAAAATTAATCAAATTATTATAATAACTTATTGACGTATTCTAGTAACTGTTTTAATAGGTATTCAAACGCTTAATAATTATATGTATTTTATTTGGCATACGCATTTGAGCGTGGGTTACAATAAAAAAGGATATTAAAAAATCAACAAAATATATTTTTGACAATTGAAATATTGTTTTCATTTAAACAACTTAACTCTATCAATGTTTTAGACTATAGAAATACTAAACAAATTGATGCAAAATACATGATTAATAACTATTTAAGGTTATAAATAAAAAGTATTTTATACGTACCGTTCAAAATACTATCTCGCTGTTTTCAAAGCTCCGCCATCAAGATAGTCACACACATAAATACACCCTAATCTTCACTCAAATATCTCTTCGAAAGCCGACAGATGTGTGGAATATTTTCTTACGAACCACTCACAGATTAGTGCAAACGATTGTAGTAATTAGTTGTAAAAATATTTTGGGCGCATCGCCAGTCTTTCTTATAACACTTACATGTGGAGTAGACATTTGTAGAAATCACAATACTTCTTTATTTAAGTTGCTTAAGCTACACATAATTTCTGAGATTATTGTATACCCAATATTAAGCTCTAAAAGAAACCACATTATTTTTGTTACTGAATAACCTTAAATGTCGGTATTTATTAATAAACAATTAACGAACACAACGTACAGTCAGACCCATCAGAATAATTAGTAGATCACACATATTTTAGTTTTTTATTACTTATCTTTACTTATCTGGAACATCTTGAACTTTGGCGCGAAGGGCATTGGTAGCTGCACAGTTTAATACTTCTGCCGCTATCGTCGTTTCAATTTCTTTATGTTTTGTATGACTTTTATTGCAAATAAAACAATATTTAATGATTATTATTATTACACAAATAATTGTCTCGTGTAGGATTCCAGCCCACAAATTCTACGGCTGTGGTTAGGAAACCGCTTGCTTTTTTTTTTACTTCGGGGAATGCATTGAATCCTCCGCGGCGGCGGGCGGAGGGATTATGTCGGACTCGCCGGGGTAAAAGAAAAGATGGAATAAGAAGAAGAATAATGTACCTCCCGGAATACCGACTAAACCTACCACAGCGTTCCTCGACAAAACCGCTATCGACGGGGCCGCGCGAATCACTTTCGCATGCGGTAGCGACCCCGCCGAGGTTTCGGCCCGCTGTATGCAACGGCAGGCCACTACGCGAAGAGACCTACCCAAAGGACTCACTCTCTATTATACCCTACTGTCCCCCTCCCCCCCTCCTAGAGGGGAGACGGACTCGACACAGAGGCGCGCGTGGGAACACGCACGCCGCCTCTCGGACCTGGTGCTGATTGAATGGCGGGCAGGCACACAAAGCCCGCCAACCCCAGGTCAAACCTCAGGGTGGCTGGAGGTCTTCTCGCGCCCTCTGGCGCCCAGCTCTGCGGTTGGGGAGAGGGTTTAAGCGCTCCCTCTCCCACTCCGTCGCCTCCTTGATGGAAATCACTTCCTCACAGAAGGAGGCGACGGCGTTCCACAACCTCTCACTCCGGACCATAGACTAAACTACGGCCGGGAGCGAGAGGGCAACCGATCCGACTGCCGCGATCAACTCACGGCGCTACGATGCCCAGGCGGGGCAAACCGCCAAAGTGTGCAGCGCCGTGTCCTCAACAAAGTCGCGGCAGTTGCCGCAGTTATATATATATGTCAGTCATTACCTGTGTCAGCCGGAAGGTGAGGGTGCCATGCCGCCTTGCCAGCCATTCTTCAAACACGGGACTTACCGCCACGATCGTGACGTGCCCGAGGAAACCGCTTGCCTGATATATCCATTCGCACAGTCAAAAATCAAGGTTGGCTATGTTGTTGATATTGTTTTATTGTCTTCTGTTTACGCGAATGTTATTCATTGAAGTTAAACTCATTTATGCGGATTTTATCGCGTTGTTTATTTAACACTATATTACATAATTTTGAAACTGTTACACTACTACTACTATTGAATTTTACTTATTTTTAAGCTAATAGCACTTTATATTGTTCAACAATAATCCACATTTCCAAAACGCGAGCAGAGGTTAAGCCATAGTCCATCATGCTTATCCAGTGCAGGTTGGCACACATACCATCGAGAACATTACGGAGATCTTGCCAGCACGCAGAGTTCCTCACAATGTTGTCTACATTGTTAAAGCGAGTGAACATTAATTATACGATTATTAAATACGCATAACGTCAGATATCCCTAGAAGCAGCCAGACTGCTACTTCTGCTAATGCTTGGTTGGTAGTAGAAGAAATCTGTTCAAATATATTCCACTAGTTTCTGCCCGCGGCTTCACCCGCATAAATCTCTTGGGAACGGTATAAGAAAGAAAGAAAGAAAAATATTTATTTGACACATACACGTTATGTGTTTGTAGAATGTATGTGTCAAATAAATATTATTCTTTCTACAAGTATAAAATAAAAAGAAATAGGTACAAAAATGAACATAAGCGAAACAAAACCAAAACAAAAAAAAAACAAAATTATATAAAGTAAGTGTGTAATTATAGTGTCAAATAGGGCTCAGTTCAGCATGTGTCAAACGAAAGTCTGATGCTGGTTTTGTACTAACATATGCCCTGGATAACTATCAACATACTAATGTTGATAGTTATCCAGGGCATGATCTAACCATGTGTCGAATGTTATCTAAATCCGTTCTATGGTTTACAAATTATTGAGTAGAAAACATACATATTAAGATTTTCGCAATCTTTCACATTTACAATATTAGTAGGATTATATGCTCATTTTCACAACAATGTAATATATATATTATCATATTATAATAAATATCTGTCAATTGTTAGAGACTTATCTGGAAACGAGTCGTGTATTAAGTTTTACGTATAACATACTAGCTAACTCACGCAACTTCGTCTGCTTCACATAACAGAATTTACCCCGTTTTTGCAACATTTTCCGTTTATGCTCTGCTCCTATTGGTCGTAGCGTAATGTTATATAGCGTATAGCCTTCCTCGATAAACGGGCTATCCAACACTGAAAGACTTTTTTTAATTCGATCAAGTAGTTCCTGAGATTAGCGCGTTCAACCAAACAAATAAACCAACAAATTCTTCAGCTTTATAATATTAGTATAGATTTCTACGTAAACGGTTAGATCGAGTATAAACGCCTTTAATATTAAGTCTCAAGTTACCGATGTAATCTATTCACAGACTTTTTATTTATTTGGTTCAAAGAATTTCGTGTTTATTTATTGCGTTACTACGTTTACTAAGCGAACAGCAGAACATTTTATTTTAAAGATTTGAATAGAAATACAAAATCATTACTAAATTATTTTAAGAAGACAACTTACACACTAGTATGATTTTCTGTATCGCGAGGGACTTTAAAAACTCTCACACCTTCTCCTTAGCCTTTATTATTCCCAAGTCAATTGGGGTCGGTTTTTCTGGTCTAACCGGATTTGACTGGATATCAGTTTTTACACGGAGTGGCTGCCACCTGACCTCCGCAACCCGAAGGCTAACGATACCCTAAGGCTAGACCAGTGTCAGGATATTATAGGGCACTGACTTCCCAATAACGACTGCTATAGATGTTCATGGCAGCCGGACCGACGGCTTAACGTGCTCTCCGAGGCACGGAGCAGGTGATAATTGTCAATCAATACGCACATAATTTCGAAAAGTCATATAACTTCCGAAAGTCAGAGGTACGCGACGTCGAGACCCTCTGCATTGCAGTCTGTTGGCCTCCCCACTGAGCTACGTAAAACTCTCACACAACGGATATAAAGAACACCCAAACTCGAAAAAGCTATTTGAGAGTTATACTTTTGTAATGTGTCCCGTATGGCGATCGAACCAAGAACATTCGGTGCAGCGACAGTGGCGAGGCGATCACGTTACCACTGGCGTAGTGTAGAACTAATATTCAAAAATCTTAATAAACTTTAACATTAATAATATTAGTTGCTTATAAGGAAACGCCCGAGCCGTGGTAGTGTGCGGCGCGGTGCAGTCTTTCAAACTTAATGTTCAATGCAGGCAAAGGTCGGCTTAAAGTTTGTTACAACTATTATATTTTAAGTAACAGAGTTTAAGTAATGACGAAATAACTAATTAAGAACATTTGTCCTCAATAACATTTCGAGGCTAAGAAAATTTTATAAAAGTTAGCTAAGCTAGTGCTGTGCTTTCTACAACAATTAATGTGTTCTAAATTATTGAATAAATTACACAAATATCTAATGAAGTTATTTTATAATATAAAACATATTATATTACATAATATAATTATTAACATTTTTACATTACATTTTATCACAAGCATAAGTGTTATTTGGAATAAAGTGATAAACATAAATAATACGAATAATAATTGTTAGAACTTTTGCACCTTGTCTATGAGCAAAACATGTATTGCCTCTATATAACATTTTACATTGTTCTACATCATATTTTTGTGCAAATAAATATACATTATTAATAGCAGCGATAGCCTAGTGGGAAACTGTTGGACCCGTTGCCACGCAGAGGTCTCGGGTTCGTATATATGCGTATTAAATAATTAATTATCGCTTGCTTTAACGGTGAAGGAAAACATCGTGAGGAAACCTGCATGTCTGAGAGTTCTCGCATAATGTTCTCGAAGATATGTGAAGTCTGCCAACCCGCACTAGGCTAGCGTGGTGGACTATGGCCTAACCCTTTCCACACTGAGAAGAGGCCCATGCCTAGCAGTGGGAAAGTTTAATACAGGGCTGATATTATTATATTATTATTAACATAAGTAAAATATTAGCGATACCGAGGCATGAATTTATTACAATAGTTTAAAAGCACAACCTATTATGCAAAACAGAAGTTCGCTCGTGTAGAATTAATCAATTGATACCCAAAATGCTGTGTGTGTTAACTCACACAATTTCTATGAAAGTTCTGTGATCATTTAATTGAATTTACATTCCCCAGATGCCTAACTCTTAAGACTGCGAAGAGAGACCAAAGCCCTTTGATTTTAAGGCAAATGGACTTCGAAGTTCTGAACATTAGTAATTGCATTTGCATTCAGCGGAATTTGCGGTCGGACGCAGCGGTGACTTATGGTACGTTCGCACTATCAGCTGATTTAGTAGAATAGAGAGAAAAGAAAACTATAAAAGATATATTTTTCGCGTACAAGACGCACAGTTTTACATAATTATATTTACTTAGTCTAAAATGAAAGCCTGAAACACAGGTCTAACCAGGCAATCGAATTATAATGGATGATGATGAATTTATGTGAAAAATACTTTTTGCCCGTTAATTATATTTTTATAAATTTCCTTGCGTCACAGGGCATCATTCAAAATGTAAATAAAATCTTTAAAAAGGAAACTGTAGATACATGGCTCATCCCTTGTCTAGTCTAGCAATGTATGTACAAGCTTACCTAGCAAAAGATGTATTTTAATAATAATAATATTATTCTATCACATATACACAACACCATCTAGCCCAAACCAAGCAAAGCTTGTACTATGGGTACTAGACAATAGATAAACATACATATATACTTTTTTTGTAAATACATAGTAACACCCAGATCAAGACAAACATCCATGTGCACACAGATGTTTGATTTGTGCGGGAATCGATCCTGCGACCTGAGGTGTGGCAGTCGGTTACACTAAGTACTACGCCATCGAATCCTCAAAAAAGAAGAGGTTTACTAGCCGCTAACACCGAGTTACATAAATTAAATGACATAAAAATGTGTTGTTGATTAACGTAGTTGTTTAAGTGTTCCCCTCGCCTGTGCCTCTATGCCGCATGTTGTTTTTTATGCTCGTTGTTTAAATGTTTGTGAATTTTCCCTCGCCATAGAATTCAAATTTTACATTTACATTTTTAAAAAGACACCCGCTCTAGGAATAATTTCTTTGTCGCGGTGGACTTTACAAACAAAGAAAAGCAAAGTAAAAGTACCAGATTTTAAATAAGATCAGCAATAAACGGTGAAAACAGTATTCAATTTAGTGCATTATTTTTTGCGTGATGCGCACACAAACAAACAGACAGAAAAAAATTCTAAAAATAATTGTTTTAGCTTCCATAGCTCGTATAAAGACTCACAATACAATTTTTTAATATACCCTGTGCTGACATCGATCAGTTACAACGTAATTCTTTTTTTTAAAGACAACTCCTGCACCAATTATACCTTATTCCTGTGTCACGGGGGCTTTACAAACATTCAAACAACGGACACAAAGAACATCTAGACTCAATACAACCATTTATGGATCACACAAGTTTTTGTCCCGTATGGGATTCGAACCCACAACACTCGGCGTAGTGGCAGCAGCGAGTCTATCACTTAAACCACTACCGAATGTGTGAAGTCAATTATAATAACGAAAAAAGGCTATTTAAAACATGAAGCTCAATTGCATTTCATATCTTATATACCTATATAAAAATATCGTGTCACGATATATGTTTGGGATAAACTCTGAAACTACAGAACCGATTTTGATCAAACTTCGTAACTATCTGTAATTTGGTCCAACTTAAAAGATAGTGGTGTGTATTTATTGGTTAGTTCGATGAATTGTTAATAGATAGCTCTGTAGGTTAATTTATCGAAAGTGCTAATCTCAGGAATTACTGGTTCAAAAAAATCTTTTAGTGTTGGATAGCCCATTTATTGAGGAAGGCTATAGGCTATATAACATCACCCTACGACCAATAGGAGCAGAGCATAAATGAAAAATGTTGCAAAAACGGGGAATATTCTCTTATGTGAAGCAGACGACGTTGCGCGGGTTAGCTAGTAAATTTATATAATAAAGAAAACAGACACAAAAGAGTAACATTTCAAAAGAAATGTATTAATTCCTTCCTATTGTGAAGTTAGGTACCTGAAAATCAACAATAGATGTTCTTTTCGGTTATATTATTTTTCACGTATTACGAATAAGCCACACAATAATATGTGCAAGCTATTGTATGTATCCATACTATATATATATATGGACTGCACGAATGACGTAGGGGTTTAAGCGCTCGCCTCGCCGCTGCCAATGCGCCGAGGGTTCGAATCCCACCACCAAAACTTTGTGTGATCCACAAATGGTTGTTCCGAGTCTGGGTGTTCTTTGTGTCCGTTGTTTGAATGTTTGTAAAGCCCCCTGCGATACAAGACTTATTCCTCGATCAGTTGTCATTTAAATTTTAAAAAAATACAAAAGTAAGTATATGTAAATAAATGGCTACGTAATTACATATTCCAGACTTCATCTTTATAGGAGTAGGCAGGGGTATTCAGAGTATCATACTCACATTTCAACAGCTTTGTTTTTAGGTCCTGCGCAATAGCGGCAAGCGTATTGTTGACAAAAAGGCACAGTTCCAGACTTCGTACTGCTACTGAGAATTTACTGGCAGAAAAACCAACTAGGCCTTATCTAGGAATCGAACTCCAAACCAAATGCACAGCAGCAGTTTCTGCGAGTGGATTCGCCCGGGTAAATCTCTCGGGACGCATACTTGGATAAGAGTATCCTGTATGTTTATTCAGATCATGGTTTGTCTGTGTGCCAATTTCTATTCACATCCATTCAAGAGCTTACACGTAATTGACTACTAGACATTAAAACATCTTTATAATTTTGCACATCCTAACTAATATTATAAATGCAAATGTGTTTTTGTTTGTTTACTTTTTACACTTTCACGCTTTAACTGCTCGACCGATCATCATGAAATATCGCATACATGTTGTCAGCGGAACAGAAAAGAACATAATGTATTATTTCAACCAGAAAAAAATACTGTTACTAACCTAACCTAACCTACATTTACGCGAGCAAAACTGCGGTCAAAGTCTTGTTTATAATATTAGTATCATAATTAAATATTTTATATGGTTATTGCACAGCAAAAATGATGCAGAGAGTTAAGTAATAATGTAGGTTATATAACCCCGACCAGCGCAATGAAAGATGCGGGCTGGAGTCTCACATAAAAGTTTATAATCTCTCTAGCGCCACAGAAATTGACTGAATCAAGCGCACTTGTTATTTTTTATACAAATACAATTTAAATATAGCATAATTTTTAGACCCAAATCAATTATGATTAAACGATCGCCAAACCATCGTTTACTATTATTATAATTGTGGAAATCCGTAGTCTCTGCCTACCCCTCTGGGAAACAGGCGTGAATTTATGTATGTATGTATGTATAATTGTGGAGATAAGTATCGTACGTAAACCTTCAAACGGATTTGGATAAAACCTGATACACAGGTTCACCATATTCTGGATTATTACAAAGTATAGTTTACCTCAGTATGCGTTCGCAGAACTAAGCCGCGTGCAGCAGCTAGTAGATGAATAAAAAAGTCTAAATAAACCAAAAAGACTTTCTATAAATAATTCGGAAATAAAGTTAAAACTTCCAAGAAAACATTATAAATGTAAATTATGGCAAAAAAAAATGTCTTGTGATAAGCAATTAACTGGTGAAAGGCTCGTCGATTTCATCAATAAATTCATAATTTACAATAATGTATAAAAGGAAAAAAAATTGAAGGTAATATAAAAGTTCGTAGAACTTTTTAACAATTCACTCATAGCAATTGTACTTTCTACCATGTTAGAGTTTTTCAGACCTAAGTACGGAGTCGTTTTACGGATGTACATGTTATAAATTCTGTTTTATACAATGAAGTGCTTTTATGCCCGTCATAATCTGAAGTTTTATCGCAAGTTTATTTGAATTAACCTTCTACGGCAGTAGTATCTATTCTTATAATATGATCTGGCTGCACGGATGGTGTCGTGGTTTTAGTGATCGCCTCGCCATTGTTACCGCACAGAGAGTTATGGATTCGATCCCACACGGGACAAAAAATTGTGTGATCCACAAATCTTTGTACCGCGTCTAGATGTTCTTTGTGTCCGTTTTTTCACTATTTGTAAAGTCTCCCGTGACACAGGAATTACTGCTAATGAAGAGTCTTTAAAATAAAATATTTAATGTGGTCGATGTCTACACTTAGGAGAAATTAAAAAAAATGTATTTTGAGTCTATATACGAGCTATAGACGCCAAAACAATTATTTTAGAATTTTTGTCTGTCTGTATGTTTGAGCGCACATCACGCAAAAACTAAGCCACTAAATTGAATGCTGATTTCACCGTTTATTGCTGGGAGTTACTTTATTGCTTGTTTTTAGGAGCTGATCTATACATAATTCTCAACTTCTAGGCCGCATATAAAAATCAAAAACCTCTAATTTAAAGTACAAGAGGTTTTCCATTTTTATATGAGGCCTAGAAGTTGAGAATAATGTATAGATCAGCTTCTAAAAAAATATATACATAGCAATGTATCTACATTTTCATTAATTTGGAAGTAAATAGCTTATCTACTTCCAAATTACACGTAAAGGAAATCTTAAAAGAAACTTGTGCATAACATTATCAAACAGTCATGAATTTACGACCATGCATCCCCGAAGAGTTAATCAGAACTGTATACCACATTTTGTCACCTTTGATATTAGTTCCCACGTAATAGGGGAGCCATTTATCAGACAAATTGCCCGACCTTCCAGTTACTGAGAATTGTCAAAATTAAAAACTTTATGACATTGTGCTTAATTGATCATATTAATTATCATAATCGAGACTAACTAGTTAATTAAAATGTATGTGTACACTGTACATACAAAGTCTCACGACTCCCCAATGGGAAGATTTAGAGATACATAGTACCATTAGTGCGCCTGCCGGACACAGAACCAATACTGCTACCGAAAATTTCTTACCAGAACGATCAAAGAACACTTTGATCGCTCGGGATTCAAACCCAAGACCTCACACACAGCAGTCACATTCACTACCGTTACTCCACCGAAGCATATATGCATATGACATACGTAATAAAGCACCGAGCATCTCTGTAAGCTCCTTTTATGCTAATTTACAGCCCGTTTGTTTGCAGTTTGCGTTGTAGTAATTTTCATCTAGCTGCTACTTAATTAATACTTGCATGAAACTGCTATATTAATTATAACATAAACATAATATTTTAACACCTGCTATATCAGAACTTTACAAATTCATAACAGTTATCAATAACTTAGCATTAGACACATGTATACGTGTTAGAAGATTTAATAAATATAAATATACTCGTAGTTTATATGGTGCTTGAATTAAATATTTATTAGGCATTTTTGTCAGTAAAGTTTTGGGAGTAGCAGAAAGACGGCCTTCTTTTTTGACTTAATCCCATACAAGGAGAGACACAAGAGGTGTTTTATACCAACATTTTGCTGGCAAGATTTTAGGTCCCACGTCATAGTGATTTAGCCATATTTTGTCTAGTGGGCACAGTTTCAGCTTACGTGCGACTAGTAAAGATTCTTTAACAAAAACCTTACTAACACTTTGCCTTGACCCGAGTATTGAACCTGCGACCTCAAAACACAGCAATTCCATTCGCTACCTCTGCACCACCGAGGCAGTATCTATACTAATATTATAAAGAGGAAAGATTTGGTTTATTGTATATTTGTTTGTTTGTAAGGGTTTAACTAAAAACTACGCAAACGATTTAAAAAATCTTTTTGTATTAGAAAGCTACATTATTAGCGAGTAAAATAGGCTATAATTTATTTTTAAAAGTACAGTTACTAACATAACCTTACCTACTTTTACGCAAGCAAAGCCGCGAGCAAAAGCTAGTTTTAAATACAAAGGTTTAATTTGAAACAGGAAAGAAAAGAACAACCTCACAAATTATCGACGTTGAAACATTACCCAAAACGATTCCAACATTGACCCAATTTAAACACGACGTATTCAATTCTCATGGTAATGATTTTGCTTGCGTCATTGTTCATATCCAATCGTAAATATCTACTTTAAGAATATACGTCACAGCAATATAAGTGATTGAAATATTTTTATTCAAAACGGACTTGTTATTCGAACATTTAGGAGAATGGTTCGTTTCTAAAATTCGTTGTAATTTTTCTTCCTAGTTAAAATTATTTTGTAAGGCTTTTTTTAAATCCTTTTATAATAGTTTCCAATTTTTCCTACATTTTGGTAGCTTGTCGGCAGCCATGATCACGAGGACACTATGATGGTGGTTGGCTTAATATCTTGAAGTGCAGCTTTTGCAAAGTACCCAAACATCATTTAATATTTGGTGTCGCTATTTAAGCATAATGAGCTCAAATTGTCATAAAGTCTCGCTGTGTTTTGCTTCTTATTGGCTTTCGGTATTATACTTAAGCCTAAGAGATTCATTTGAATCACTAGATCTAACACTGATAGTTGATTCCAAGAATTTTCTTTATTGGCATTAGGCTCTTTCATAATTTCAACTACTTCAAGCATCACTGATAAGAATCATTGTTTTCCATTAGACTATTATTAGTAGTTTAACTTTAATATATATAAATAAGGCAATATAATATGTTCCCAGTCTTATTATATCCAAGTCCTTACGTTGATTTGTGTCTCATTGGCTTCGGCTGGAAATTAATTTTCCACGAAGTATCGTAGCTTATAAATACTTTTAGGTTGTGGTGGTCAGGTAGCAATGACTTCGAGAAATAAATATGTACATTCTAATACTGACCAGATTCCAGAATTAAAATCGATTGTTGTGAGTTAAAGAGTTGCATTTTGCAAAACTAACATCTGCACAGGAGATCTTATAGTACACAATTACGTGCACAAACTGAACTGCACTTTCTTGTCTACCAGTTCAAATTTGGTGGTAATCGGTATTACGTGCTAACTTAGGCAGGTAGGTGTGCTACAACCTTGCTAATGTCGGGCATTTTTGAGAATTGATGGACAAAAAATCCAAGAAACTATTTCTTGGCACAAAGGTATGTACGTTGTCAGGTGTACAGAAACGGACATAGGCTATCTTTTATCTAGAATAGTACAGGTGTGCAAGAATACAGGAAACAGTACCTTTAATACGCTTCCCGAGGGACAGAAATTTACTGATGAAATATACTACAAATAACGCGACCGAAGTTGCGGCCGACATTTATTTAACTATAAAGGTTGTAAATACACTTTGGATTGATTTGACCAAGTCAAAGCGTGTGTTATCCAAATTGCAGTATTCTGCGAAAGCTTAATACAGACACATTAATTTCAAACCGTTTGTGCGAGGACGTGGCAATGATTTCAACAGGATAGGCGTTACCATAAAGCCAAACGATGTAGGTCCGATTCACGCACGTGATAACATTGGTTACTATTATCATGTCTAGGTGCTCTGTATGTTTAATATTTGTAAAGCCTTTACGACATATGGAAAGGTTGCTGTTGAAAATAGTGTTTTTGTTTCGATACTTTTGTAAAATCGTAACAAGAATGTGTCGTACTGGATTGCTTTATTTAATATCTGGTTTTGTATTAAGTAATGATTAATCAGCGATAGCCTAATAGAAGACCGTCGGACTGCCATGCATAGATCTCGAGTTTGATCCCATGGCACGCATCTGTGACTTTTCGAAGTTATGTGTGTGTTAAATAGTTAATTATCGCTTGGTGAAGGAAAATAGCGTGAGGAATCCTGCATGTCTAAGAGTTCTCCACAATGTTCTTAAAGATATTTTAAGTCTATCAACGCGCACTGGGGCAGCGTGGTGAACTATGGCCTAACTCTTACACACTGAGAAGACGCTCGTGCCCAGAAGTGGAACAGTTTAATACAGAGCTGGTATAATTATTAAGTGATGCAAATGGGTACTTCCACACTAGGTACAAATTCTGTGTTGCTTTACGAACATTAAAAAAATAGACACAAAGCATAACCAGACTTAGAACAAGTTTAAGTTGATTACAATATTTTTTTGTCCCTTGTGGAGATAGATCTCACAACACTCGGTGCAGTAGCAATGACGACGCGATTAATACAACCACTACACAACCCGTATAGTAAAAATTTCACACGTGCAGTCATCTCACTATTATTTAACTAACACTCTAAAAAACTAACGCTGATTACGGTCTAGTTAATACTTATTTAAGAGTTGTTTATAAGTTAGACTGCACGGAGATCGTAGTACTTGATATGGTTGCACTGAGACTGCGTTGGTTGCAGTAGGTTCGATCTCCGGACGGGACAAAAACTTGTGGAGCCACATGGAATTGTGCCGTGTCTGGGTATTATTTGTAGCTCTTGTTTGAATGTTTATATAGTCTCCGACGGCAGAGGGTTTTTTTTTATTTGAAAGCAGTGAGCGAGTTGCATTTAGGTAAAAAAAAAAACATCTTATAAAAAGCTGGTACTATACCCATTATTATAAAAAAATTAGCTTTAATTCTATAAAATTAACTTAATAGGACACGTTTAACACTGTTTACAAAAGAGAACAAAGTATTTCCTTAAAATATCTTCAATAAGTAAAGACATGTTTCAGTGTATAAATAAATTTGTATGTGATTTTTAAGGCAACGACAATACAGCATCGTCAGTAACCATTAAGAGTAACACAACAGATACGCAAGAAATAAACTTTTGGACAAAATTTCGAGTTTGGAACGGACTAAACTCCGAAAACAAGACATAAAAACGCTCTCTTTTAGTACAATAAAAAAGTAATTGCATCAAAAGACCCCGCTTCCAAGTAATTGTAGGTACGAGAGCTTTTTTGAGTTCCGGCACGGGGCCAGAAAAAATCGCGTTGGAGAAGCTTTTGTGCAAGATTTTCCTAAAGGCTCTAATGAACCATGAGCATTCCGAAATTTAGAGATAAAATTTTGGTTGTCTCTATGTTTTTTTAGTAGATGTGCGGTAAAATGTTTATATAAATCTTTATGGAAGTGATAATAATTTTGTAGAGCTGCAAAATTTAATGCAAATAACTGAACAATAGTGTCATTCAATTCTATTACGCCACCAAATCTTGCAGTTCCGAGATGTATAGAACTGGAATTGGAGGTTCAGGAGGAGCAAAGTGCTATTGGGATGTATTATCAAGAAATTCTCAGTAGCCGCAATTATCTTGGAATCCTAAGGCTACGCCCGCAAGCCGCCAATATGGTCGTCCCATATAACGTGGAACCTAAAACCAAATCTGGCGAAATGTGGCCAATACGCTTCTGCCTACTCCTTCGTTGACATAGTCGTGAGTAATATACGTTCATGATTGATACGTTAGTTCTGTACCAACTGTTCTGTGTGTGTGTAGTTTTATTGATGAAAGAATTGAGTTGATACTGGATTAAAGAAAAAGTTTAGAGCATGAGAAGTATTGTCTGACGTGAAGCGACCCTCAAACATTGCATCAAAGTCAAAGCTCACTCCATCTCAAGCCAATTATTTATGTATTACATAAATGATTGTACATTTGTACTTACGTGGTTATTTTAGGATAAGATTAATTCACTTGTTTTTTTGACTTTTGGTTACACAGTGCAATGTGTTAAAGCACTATTAAATTCAACAATCAGAAAAGCGATCTGTTCGAGAAGTAACTGGCGTCGTCTATTTGCATCATCATGCATTTACTTGCATCGGTTGTTTGCACCAGTCGTGTATACCCGCATCATATACAAGAACTATAAGCGAAAACTTTACTACATCCTAAGGTCTTAGGTTAGTATGTAATAAGTATCGAATATATACAAGTTAATATTGCACCGTTCAGTGCCGAAGTAATATCAAATATTTCATTCGTATTGACAGATGCGAATTTAGAATACGATATATACTGGTAAATAAAATTTCTATGCATATGGAAGAATTATTGAGGTTATTTCCTTCGAAAAAATAACTTGTACTATGTAGAATCTCTACCTCACTAAAATTTTATGAACATTTTACAAACAACGAACACAAACTCACACACTCACACTCACTTTATTAATGTGCATACTTTTTCATGGCATCTAAGTATGGTGAGCCACACCTTCTATCTTCGAAGTAAACTGTGCGTTTTGTTTAGTATATATTTCGATGTTTCGTTTCGAGTCTGATTATATGTGTCTGAGATCCCTTCGATACACTTGTAACAGAGTGACTGTTTTAAAATTATCATTATATTAGTATTAGATAAAAAGAATATCACTATATTAACATTATCTCTTGTACTGAATAAAGAATTAACTTGCTGTTTGACGCAGAGAATTGCTGTTGCCCCTTTGAGTACAAAAGAAAATATCAAAAAAATATTATAAGACTCCGATTAACAAAAACAGGGAGAGAGTACGTGCTGCTGCTGTTGCCATGGCAACGGTCACTATATCCCTAACCCATGTGACTAAAGGGTGACAAATATTAAAACAAACACAATGAATACACGTTTCGCAGAATAATCCCGTACAGAAGTCTAGTCTATTCAGCAGTTAAGAATATAATACATATATAGGGTTGTTTAACATTTTGTTGGACAGTTAAGAGTAAAACTAGACACACACAAAGATGGTTACAGTGATTTTGGATCAAATCAAATCAACGCAATATTAAAATCCGTCAAGTGCTTTTCGCACACCAAGGGTTGTAGTATACCACAAAACGATGCCTCGAACCAGGATCGTTCTAGGCTAGTTAGATTATTTGTTTAGAACTAGTGAACTTTATTACAATTATTTACTATTCCTCCTTTCTAACTACGAATTCTCAGTAAAATCCCTGACTTAGGCAGTTAGCAGTGTTTTACCTCATACCTCGGCAATCATGGAAAGAACCTGCGCCTGACCTCTCACCGCCGCTGCGCCGAATTTCACTGATTGCTATTCCAACAAATTGTGAGAGTGAATGAAAATTTCTTGAGCGAAAATCCCTATTGCACTCTGTTCGACCGGGAAATCAATCCCACTCGCTATCACACTTACTACCATTACGACATTGTAGCAGCCAACGTTAAAATAGAGGAAAATGTCCCATGCAATAACGTATTAAGTTGGCATAGCCAGTCTGTCAGCACAATAGCCGCCTTTCTCAATCCTCAGATTAATGACGGATAAGTACCATGCTTCATTGTGGCGGGATCTAAAAAGAAATAACACATTGTATGCGAGAGTTAATGTTTATGACGGTTTATAAGAAAACTGGCGCGGCGGTAGTAATTACGATTGTTGAATATGAGGTCTCGGGTTTAAATACCGACTCGGGCCAATTGTTATTAAGAGTTTTGAAAAGAAATTTTGGACCTGTGCCCGATAGATAGCAATAGGATTTTTCCTTATGACGTGGAACCTAAATATTTAAGACAATGAATGTATGAAAGGAATCTGTGTCTGTATGTACAAACACTGACCTATCTATATATTAATACGTGAAGCAAAAACTTTGTGCCCTTTTTACGAAAATTGCGCGGACGGAGGAGTATGAAATTTGGCACAGCTAAAGTTTATATGTAGAAGGAGTGACGAATCCTAATATTTATATAAAATATGCATTAGAAATACATTAAATTAATGAAAAAACACTACACGCACACAACCATGCATTTGACACACGCAGTCGAAGCGCGTAACTATGGTTACATATATCAATTATAATGACATATATCAGCAATATCTTACAGGCAAAGTTTGGTCGAATTTCGAGCACTAGGCGACCGCTAGTATTAATAATTGAAGATATTGCTTATGATATTTTGATATATTTCAGATTAATTAATAAAAAATCTGATTCTGAATCTTTGCATTATCTTATCTGTTTGTTAGTTAAATCATTACGCAAAGCAACAAAACGGCTTTTAATGCAGTTGAAATATTTAGCTATTATTAGGCTCAACTTAAAATCTAAGCCTCGTTTGATCTAATTATGTAGTAAAGCTAACTTTATTGTGCACAGTGACACGCGTTAATTATATGATCATTTGCAAGAAGACGGATAACATTGCAGATAAAATGCAGTATACCCGTAATTTTATCTATATTAGTACAATGTCTGAAAAATTCTGTATAAGATACGTAACAATATCAGTTTTGTAATATGTTAAAACACTTTGTATGTGGCCATACACATCATTTGTAATACCACACCCTGTTAAAATCACTTACTTGCTATATCAGTTATATCTCGAGTTCAAATCTAACTTTGATTAGTCCTGTGCGTATTAAATGCTTTTGTGCTTTTAAAAAGACAACTCGTATTCTATGTGTATGTCGCGAGAGACAAACAAACATTCAAACAACGGACACAAGAAATATCCAGACTCGGAACATTATTATACATACATATTATACATACATACATATATTTAGTGGATCACACAAAGTTTTGTCCCGTGTGGAATTCGAACCCACAACACACTTAAACCACTACGCCATTCGTGCCGTAATAGTTCATTATCAACAAAGAATATACATACACAAAATTGCAAAAATGTATGAACATAAGATTTGTAGTCATCATCAGTTACCACAGCATACACTATTACAATAGAGTTTATAATAAAACATTTTAAATTACTTAATTAAAATGAGTTCAGATTGGAAATCTAGGTAATCATATAAAACTTAATCAAAAATTCTAATAATTTATCTAAGGCCTGGTACATATATCAAAAAACGACTCGCTTTGTCTAAGGACAATTAAATTTTAACTTAATATATTTCATATAAAATATGTCACAAATTAACTGTCCGTAGCTAAAACAACTTGTTTCTTCATGTAGGAACCGGTCTTATATTTAATTTATGTATATTTTGGTCAGGATTTGCTAATGTTAATATCATGAGTATTTTATAAAATATTGTATTTTTCAATCTATCTTAAGTATTTAATATCAGTAATAGGTTTATATTAAAACAAAGTCCTTTAATATTATTTTCAAAGTAACTAAATATATTTGATTGAAGTTCTTAATGTGATCCAGTAGGTCACAAATTCCAATTTCCTTAAATGAAATGGATCCAAACTTGAGTGACTTTGAGGAAATCTCTTTTATTTTTGTCGTGCTCTTAAAAAGATAAGTAGGTATGTAACAAAAAGTTGTGCAACATTTCGAAATCTATACAATATAAATTAGCAACTGCATAAAAGTCAGTTCGATTTTTATACATTTTCAATACACTAAACGTTTTCTTCGCAAAATTGAACCGATTTCAGTTGAAATACATTCAACAATTGTATAAGAAGCTAATGGTGCTGAACCATTAGCCGTACTCTCAAGTCACGGAAAGCATTACATAATGTTAGATGCCATTAGCACTTGACGGCAGCCAAATATTCTTCAAGAACCTATTGACGTCCAAGCTGAATGGCCTGAGACTTCCGTAGTATTTTCGTGGCCAGTTTATAAGCTCCATATAGATTTCACTGGCTACCCCTCTTGCTTTAGTGTTGCTGTCTCTCTCGCTCACTTGTACGTAAAGACACCCCGACCCCAGTGCGTTTTCGTACGTCGTTGCGGATGGTCGCCGATAGACGATATCTCTCAGCGATAGAGATCGCGATTAAATTTTTAGCACGAATACTGTAAGAGTAAAATTCTTTGGAACTAATGTGATGTTTGTATGAATTGTTTTTATGCGTCGTGTTTGGTGTTTATTACTGAACTTTTTGAAAGATTAAAGTGTTTATTGTTTAAAAGTGACAGACGTTTGTGATTTAAGTGAGTAAAATATAATAAAATTGTGGATTTTTAGAGGTAAATATTTTTTTATTATATTTTATAAAATAGTTTCTTATTTTTATTAATGTTATTTAAAAGTCGTTTCGATATACGTGTTATGAATAAATTTAAATCTTTTTTATCCTACATCTAGTACGTAATCGTCTTCAGTGTAAATTTTGGGGCTGTGATTTGTCAACTTGCATAACTTAATTTATAGGTTATGTAAAGGAAGGTGAAAATAATTATTTTATGATGACATGCTGATATAAGCCGAATAGTTTTAAGTAGCAACCAGTAGGTAGGTGTATAATATTAGTAATGTGTATTAATATTGAACACTTGGCCAGTAATAGTAATTGTAATAGTATGCATAGGTATTATCGTAATTTACTGTATTTTTTTGAAGGCATCTTTATATTTTGTAAAGATATTTAATTTTGTTTAATTGGGAGTACCTTAAAAAATTAATAAGTTTATTATTTAGCATTACTAATTACTTTTGAAACATCTTCATATAAAACGTGAATAGGTATTTGTGATAGCTATTCATTACTTTCTTTGATATATTTTTTCTATTTTACTTTTTTACTTGGGACGCGTAAGCTTTTACGTAAAAATTAGGGAACAACGTTTCTGGTTTATTTTCTCGTGTTTCGTTGCTTAATTTATTTAAATAAATTAAGCAACGGAGATGAGATTAATTTTTATTTAAGCGCTCCATTTTGGAAGTAACTCGAGATTTATTTAAAATATAACTTAAAATGATTAAGAATTCAAGTTTGATTTGTAAATTTGATATTATACCTTCAGATAAATGAAATTAGGTGTTTGTTTAACGTAATTTGTTGCTTGATATTATGCCGATGGTAAACATAGGTAGGTAGGCAGAATTAAAATAAAACCTCAATCTGAACGAATATCATTTTGCTTAGAAAAAATATTTTAATCTTTGTAGTCAGTTGCAAAAATTAAATGTACCAACCATGAATTAACAAAATAAGTGCACTTTTATTAACATATTTCTAGTTTATTAATATTATTTAAGTTAAATTTTACAAAGCGATTTGAATGTCTTTTAATCATGCGTAAATCTTTGAACGGATTTTAATAAAACTTAGCATTCAGATAGGTCATGCCCTGATTTAACTTGTAGGATAGTTATCTACTTTATGTCTCGTGATACGTTGCCGCGGATTTGTTGCGTACATTAAGCAGCGAGCAGAAGCTAATATTTATTATTAAAGAAGGAATAAAAGTAAATAATAATAGACGTCATAGATCTCATAATAATAATAGTTTGTTAGCACCACTTATATATCTTATCTTATCTTATCTTGTGTGGGGGCCAGTCAGTACAGACCGGCGACACTTCGACCCAGTGGGATCTTTTGTGTCGACTTCCCCAATAACGACTGCCATAGATGTTCATAGCAGTCGGGACCGACGGCTTAACGTGCTCTCCGAGGCACGTAGCAGGCGATAATTGTCAATCAATACGCACATCATTTCGAAAAGTCATATAACTTCCGAAAGTCAGAGGTGCGTGACGTGGGTTCGAACCCGAGACCCTCTGCATTGCAGTCTGTTGGTCTCCCCACTGAGCTATCGCTGCTAATACCACTTATATATACAGGGTAAAGAGTAGTACTTTATTAAGTACAACTCTATGCCTATTGGTATTTGTATGTATTTGTATAAAATAAGAATAAAGTTATAAATAATTTCTTGATTACTATATTTAATTACTAGCTTTTCCCCGCATCTTCGTTCAAGACCAGTATTTTTGTTTTAGACAAAAATCAATCCATCAATCATATATTTAAAGTAAAGAGAAGAGTAGTATCCTATGTCCGTTTCTGTACGTCCCCCAGCAACGTGTATGCGAATATATAATTTCATGATGATCGGTCGAGGAGTAGTCAAGGCGTGAAAGCGTACCAAACGAAATGACATTCGCATTTATAATATTAGTTAGGATTAATTTCCTGCCTCTCTAGGAAACAGAAGAGTGTCTCTATATTAATTAATTTAACTCTTCCTCTTTTACTCTTGCGTTCATTAAACGGTGCGTAAGAAGTATCGCTTAAAGGCGTAAAATTAGGGTAGCCATGACATTATCGTAAAATTATCTACTAGAATAGTGGTTTTCGTTAATGCACTTCACTATTTATTTAACATTAGGCAGTGTAAAGTTAATATCACCGGTATATTAAATATAAAAATGATCCTATAATTTCAAATACATTTTAGGATCATTTTTATATTTAATATACCGGTGATATTAGAATCAAAGAATACTGTATTTTTATATAGAATCACGCCTATATTCGGATAAAGAGGTAGGTAGGTAATGTTTTATTAAAACAACATTTCACCACCATTTTATGATTTTATATCCCACAAAATAGAGGCGAGCCAATTCTCATCAATCACACACAATTTCAGAATACGTGCAGATTTTCTTAACAATACCTTGTCTGAAATCGAACCCAGGGTAGGCAAATATAAGTGCACTTTTTTACATTAGACCAATAAGACTAGGTATAATAATAAGTAGTGAATATAAAAACGTGACACCATGTTAAAATTCAAATAAATTCGTTGCAGGTACCGCTTGATATGTTAAGTTTTTAGCATAACTGAAATTTAGTCATGTCTATAAAACTTTCTTCATAGACATTACTTTCAATATAACAACTACACACCGCAGCTTATGTAAGAAAATTGAATAGTATGTTTTTCTTGCCCGCTTCTTCTCACGAGAACTTAACACTTATTTTTATCTTATTTTTTTATAATATTTTAGTAAATTGACGTATCCAATAAGAGTTAACACATTATTATGAAAAAATACTTGACTTTAACTTTGATGAAATTAGGTGAAAAAACAGATATATTATATATATTATTATTAGAGGTTACAGTTTACTAGACCATTATAAAACGTACCACCAGTATTAAATAACAAACATTAAACTAAACAACTTTTTCATTTATCACACTGCCAAGCAAACTAATGTTCCATAGGGTGTTGTTTGATAAAAAATCTCAGTACATTTTAATGAGAGGCACCATGAAATATTATACGCGAAGAAAATAAATGGCATATATATCATACGGTGTCCGGAGAAAACTAGGAATTTTACTAGAAACTTTTTGTACAGACGTGTTAAATATGACTTTGCTTGCGTTGTATATTTCTGTACATTGTTGCGACTATTACATTATATATGAGGTTCTTGGGGACGTTTTATGACAGTGAACTGGGAAATACCAAATGCGTAGTAGTTTAACTATCATACCGTATTGGGCCAGGGTGGTGGATGATGTTAGTGGTAGTGGATGGCAGTATGCTGGGTTTTAAGACTTGATTTCAGGATTAACCTATTAAGCCACAGCAGGACACCGATGACCAGATACAATAGGTTTTTAATTATGTCTGGCATCCCAAAAATTTACAGATTAATGGCAATAGACCTAACAATGTAACAAGGGCGGTCAAATCTGTTGCAAATCTCATTAGATTTGTCATTACAAATGGGACTGATGACGTTTGACTGCACTGATTGTATAGTGATTTAAGTCATCGCCTAGCCGCTGAAACAGCGCCGGCCGTAGTGAATTCTAACGGAATTTTAATATCGGTAAAGTCATTTTTGAGTTTAATAAATACAAAGGCATATCCATATTTTTTATAATACTACTGGAATTTTCCCGCGGCTTCGGTCGCATAAATGTAGGTTATGTCAATTTGCCATCCCTCGGCAACAGTAATTTTTTCGTACCCCTGGCAAAGTGTATGCAAAACTTCTTGATGATCAATCGAGTAGTTTAGGAATGAAAGCGTGACAAACAAACAAACTCACATTCGCATTTATAATGGTATTTTGGATTGTAGATCTTTTGTCTATTGTGCCTCTCATTGTGCGTAAACTGCCCAAACTTACTTTAAATATCAGAGTGATTAAACTATCCAAAATTATCTTTAAAACATCTGAGTGTAGATTTCTGTTCATACAACAAGTTGGCAAACATGTACTACGATCCGCCTAATGTTGAACGGCTCCCGTAGCTTGAAGACACATTGCCAGACTCCGTGCTGCTACCAAGAATTTATTAACAGAAAATCCAATCGAGTCTGGATCTCGCAATCGGCAGGCAATTTATGCTACTCGAGAACTAAATGAAAATATATTATTCTGACTAACGGCCACGACCAACGTATTAAGTGCTGTAGATTTGATTCGTATTTCGAATAACGACTGGATAGGTAAGATTCACAAATAGTCATGGCGATTCAGACCGTGTAGATTTGATTTCTATTTGGAATAGAACATGGTGCGATTTAAAAATACTTGTCCCGAGTCAGCGGTTTTGGTGCCCGTCTTTGCAATGTTTGCAAAGTGCCAGCAGTATAGAGAATATTCCAATTACAAACACATGTATACTACATTTTATGCTTTATACTTGAGAGGTAAGTAGGTCTGTTACACACCTATATTTCAAGGTATTATTTTAGGGCCCCCGTAATATTACTTTCAAGCCTATTATATAGAGGGTAGTATTTAACTGCACAGCAAAAAAATACTAACTGCACAGCAAAATATGCTTACCAAAAATACCAATTACATAGCAAAATATATTTAAAGAGATCAAACTATGTCGACGAAGCCCCGCTTCGCGGGGCTCCTATTTTTGGATGCGTTTACGAAGGAACCTAACATAACCTAACCTTTCCGAGATGGAATGCAGTGATTTGAGGCATATAGGTGCTCGTTATGCTGTGCAATATTTGCTGTGCAATTAGTAATTTTGATGGTCATTATATTTAATCCCTTGTATATATTCCAAGCTATAAAAACATACATACATAGTCTCAGATCTATATCTCCGAGCGCTGAGTGTTGTTGGTTCGAATCCTACATGAGACAAAATTTCTGTGATCCACAAATGGTTTTTCTGAGTCTGGGTTTTGTGAGTCGTCCGCAACACAAGAATATTCCTAGTGCTCCAGCACGTTTTCTTTTTTAAAGAAAAGAAACATTCAAATCAACGTGCAAGTCTTAAGATCAGAAAAATAAAAATAACGTGACCAACACCAATTAATTACATTGTAAATATCGTTATAAAAAGTTGATTTCATATTCATATTAGTCGAAAACACCGTTTAATATTGTAACACCGGCATAATTTTATGCCATTAATATATCAGATGAAAAGCTATTTCGATCAAAAAGATTGATATATTACTGTTTAATGGACTTTGACGGTTTAAACGACCTTTGGGATTTGACTTTATGTAAAGAAAAAGTTACATTTGGATTTTGAAATTAGAATTTGCTTTAAGAAATAGATGGCTAAGGATTTCGTGGAAGAGGTTTTCTTTGATCAATGATAATAAGATCAGACTTTAAACTATCTCGGTAGCACAGCGGTTGTCAATACCTAAGGTTTTGGGTTGGATAAAGTGTTTTACTTATGTTTATTATTTTTAATATCGCTTTATGTCAATAATCCATATACCTAATATAAAACTGTAATTGTTAAGGTTAAGGCGTTGACGTCTGTGATACAATGTTTTCATTAGTACAGATGTCAACGACACACAATTTGTGACATGTTCTCCTAATATTGTATTTCTTATTAACCGACTTCAAAAAAAGGAGGAGATTCATAATTCGACTAAGTATATGTTTTTTTTATGTACCTCAGATGTGATATAATTTAAATTGTAAAAGAGCAAAATAAAGACATAATTAAATAAAGTTATTTAATAAAATGTTTTGTATTAGGTTTACCTCTCTAAAATTCTTAGTAGCAGTATTTGTTGGCCTCGATGGCGTAGTGGTTAGTATAACCGACTGCCACGCCTGAGGTCGCGAGTTCGATTCCCGCACAAGTCAAATATTTGTGTGCATGAACACGGATGTTTGTTTTGGTCTGGGTGTTTCTATGTATAATATTAATGTATTATCAAAAAAAAAAAAAGGATATATGTATGTTTATCCATTGTCTAGTACCCATAGTACAAGCTCTGCTTAGTTTGGGCTAGATGGTGTCGTGTGTATGTGGTAGAATATTATATATTATATTATATATTAGTATGGAGTCTGGAACTATGCTCGGTAGATAACTCTAAGCTCGTTATCTATTATTTGGTACCTAAAACATAGTTGGCAATATGTGGCTGTAGTACACCTCTGTCTCCCCCTTTAGGGATACTTAAGATTATGTTTATAAACTACTGGCTTTTGTAATTATGAACTATATAGTTCATCAGCGGAGTTATTGATGTGGATCACGCTATACGCTATTACTTTGGCTTTTCAGAACGAAATTATACAATAAAACTTTCCTGTGTTTTAAGTTGAAGTCCAAGCATCGAAATAATGTACTATATCGAAATAAGTTTAGCACACACAACGATATAATTCACCTTTTAAAAAAATATACCAGAGTAAGATCAATAATAGTGTAGTGGGTGAATATCATACCTCTAAGTTGGTCCAAAAATCTGCAATAGCCTTATTGGACCGTAGAACTACTAAGTTAGGGAATATCAATGTTAAGTATTAGTTGGCAGATGACGCAGTGAGGGTCCTAGGAAACCCCAATCTCTTAAGAAATCATATCCTAACTAATATTATAAATGTGAATGTGAGTTTGATTGTTGGTTACGCTTTTACATTGACCAATCCTCATGCAATTTCCCATACACATTGTTAGGGGTACAGAAAAGGACATATCTTTTCACCAGTATCTTTCATTCAAAATAAGTACAGTTTAAGTTGGGGACACCAAGGGGTAGAAATTTATTGACAAAATCTACATATACAGAAGCGAAACCGCGGTACAATCTTCTTTATAAAAATGACTAACAATTTAAATTGAACTACTGATACTGTTATATACATTAGTTTAATTTCAATGTATAACATTCGTGTAAACATATAAGTAAATATTAGTTATATAATTACTAACAAATTGGGTTTCAAATTACTATTATTCTTGGTGACCAGGTGTCAGCTAGGCCAAAATACTTGTGACAAAACCGAGTTCACATCCACAGTGCAATAGATAATAGATTCGAACCTATGGTCTCTGCAACGTCAAAGTCCTATGCCTCATCCATTGTGCTACCACATAAGCTCTCTCTCTACTCATAATCTATTACATATATTATTCAAAGTTTTTCAGAACTTGCTATGAAACTTAGTACTAACCTATCTTTCACATGTCTGAAGTACTACAACACCGTACATTGTAGTCAGGGTTTGTAAATTGAGAGCTTAGGTTGTTCGCAAACTTGCTTTGTATCATATTGAGAACTCGCATCTTCAACAAGCAAGTTGAAACCTCAAACAAAATTCAATGTTGTAAAGAACGCTACTCGATAATAGCAGTGTTATCGCTATGAAACACCGCAATGAAGTTTTAACTTATTTTCGCTTGTAACTTGTTGAAAATGCGAGCAACATAAGGATTTGAAATAAAAAGGTTTGAAACTTAAATTAATATTATGGTGAGGAATTTATATTTAATAGACTGACTGGATGAGTAGTAGTTTGTGTGGTTGCATCGCCACTGCCCTGCGCCGAGTGTTGTGGGTTCGATCTCCATACGGGACAAAAATTTGTACGATCCACAAATGGTTGTTTCCTTGTGTCCGTTGTTTGAATGTTTCTAAAGTACCCCGCGACACAGTAGTTGTTCCTAGTGCGGTTGTCTGTTTAAAAAGAGAAAATAAAAACGTCTGTCTTAGTGACGCAGCTATTTAAATGCATATACGTTGCTGTACATGACGTCTCGAATTCCACTGCCGAGTCTGACAAATTGATATCGTTGGCCTGTCACAAAATTCTCATTTGTTGTATCGTCCCGTGTAGGATTTGAACCCACAACAATTGGCGATGAGGTGACCTCGCGTCCGCCACGTCATCGGTGCAGTCTTTTTATTGGAATATAAAACAATAATATTAGCCCTGTAATAAACTATCCCACTGCCATAATCCTTGCTGGCTACGCTGGCCTAGTGCGGGTTGGCAGACTTCAAAAATCTTCGAGAACATTATGTCAAAGTATCAGACATACAGGTTGCCTGACCTTGTTTTACGTCGCCGTTAAAGCGAGCGATAATTAAATATTTAATACGCACGTAACATTAAATAGTCAGAGGTGCTTGCCTTGGGATTGAACTCCAGACTTCTGCGTGGCAGTTTAACAGTTTACGCTGTCGCTGTTTACTTTCCATTAGATTACCTTATACAGGTTGTCCCACCAATCGACGTCAAGCCGGAATCAGGTACCAGGCTAAAAAAATCGAGAGCTTAAAGAAGCATTATACGAGATTACATAACAAAAAAAAACAAACAGTAAATATTTGTAGTAGGTAACAAGAGTGAAAAGACTGTCACAGTGTGTAGATGTTTTTAAATGCCTATTATTTTTAAAATGCGTATCTTAGACTTTTTTATATTTTTCTGATAGCCATTATAATTTAGCCTGTTACCTGATTCCGGCTTGACGTCGACTTCTGAGACAGCTTGTATAATCTGAAATTTGAAATAAAACTACTCAAACTATAAACATACATAACTAAATAACATTTTGTTTCCCGGGAAGGTGAACCTACCGATTTTCATGTGAATTGTGGCACATGAAAATTTCGGCGCCATCTATTTTTATTAACTGTCACAGAAGCCTATATGCCTGGTTGTTAGTTTAGGCTATTTTTACAGAGAGCGGCCTGATGTACTTCAATTAAAGCTTAACTATTATGATGAAATTATAAACTTATTAAAGGGATGTAATATTAAACGGATTAATAGCTTAATTAGGATGATGAATGGGTGAGAAAGTGATGTTGTTGCTTTGTTTATAATATCAATTCTGCTTATGATCTTTATCAAAGGCACGTGCTCACAGCACAAAAGAATTTAGGCCATAGTCCACCACGCTGGAACAGTGCGAGCTGGCAGTCTTCGGGAACTTAAAAGATAGAATGACCATAGATATTGCTTCCTTCCGTCGTTGAAGTTAGCGATTATTAACTATTTTAATACGTATACAACTTCAAGAAGTCAGAGGTCTTGGAATTTGCTAGTGACCTCTGAATGGCACACTCCTCTGATCTGTCACTAGACTATCGCGCTTTTAGTTTAGATTCTGCAATTGATTTTTGGTCTAACCGGTTTTGACTGGATATCAATTTTTACACGGAGCGGCTGCCACCTGACCTCCGCAACCCGAAGGCTAACGATACCCTAAGGCTAGACCAGTGTCAGGATATTATAGGGCACTGACTTCCCAATAACGACTGCCATAGATGTTCATGACAGCCGCGACCGACGGCTTAACGTACTCTCCGAGGCACGGAGCAGGCGATAATTGTCAATCAATACGCACATAATTTCGAAAAGTCATAAAATTTCTGAAAGTCAGAGATACGCGACGTGGGTTCGAACCCGAGACCCTCTGCATTGCAGTCTGTTGGTGACCCCACTGAGCTATTGCTGCTTACTTGCTTGCTTCATTATTTACGAATGTAGTATGCTGTTAAAGCATACAAGACTTTTGGCATCAAGTATTATACTAGTCTCGTCTACGTTGAGCACAAAACGCATTTTTGTATCCAAGAGTTAGCAAACACGTCCTGATGGTAAGCATTTATCGTAGCCTTTGACCGCTTATAATATAAGTAGGTACTACTAGTGTGTAGCCGATTCTAGGGAAAACGAAATGAAAGCTGTGAATCTGGAAAGGCATTCCTTTGGAAAGGTGGAATACCTTAATAACTTCGACTTACCAGGCCAAACGTAGTAGTAGCGATCGTTCTCGTACACCGGCTTCTTGTAAAAGGATAGAACTTCCATGAACATACCGTACTATTTATACTGTTGACAAGTATAGACGAATCTTCTCTCAACATGTAATTATAAATGTATAGCTTGCCTCATATTATTATATTAATTTCGTAAGCTTTCTTTCTCTAATAACTTTTTTTATGTTCTAAGACAATAATTGAAGCTTACACGGCAATCTATACTAATATTATGAAGCTGAAGAGTTTGTTTGTTCGAACGCGCTAATCTCAGGAACTACTACTTCGAATTGAGAAATTATTTTAGTGTGGCATAGCTTATTTATTGAGAAAGGCTATAGGCTATATAACATCATGCTACGATCCACAGGAGCAGCGCAGTAACCATAAACGCGAGTGTACTGTGGGCACATCTAGTCAATTATAATTTAAGTTGAATTGAAATTTTAAAATTATATATTATACTCGTACATACATATTATAATTTATTTATGTTAAGTCTGTATTTCTCAGTAAACTGTGCATGTGTTGTTAACCTCTAATGAATTGTTACAGTAGCTAATGTTTCCATTAATTTTATTTTAAGTTGACAATGTATAAGTGTAAACAGTTGTTAGTTACCCAAATAAATACATTACCTTTCAATTTGATAATTCACACTCGTTTTAAACAGATAGAGAGCTATATGCAAACCTACCTACAAAGAACTGGTAGAAAACACTTTCATAATTATTAAGCTTATACGAGAGCGCTATATTCACAAATAAGTTTCTCCCTCGGGTCTAAAATTTGTCGTGTTGTTAATAAAATATACGCGAGCATACTACCTGTTTAATATTTGTAGTAATGCATTTAAATTATTTATAAGAAGTTTTTCAATGTACCTACAATATTATTTCTATATTCGTCCAAAAAAAAGGATCGGTTTATCTATCTTATAGTTACATATAATGGACAATGCTAGATTTTACACGGAACTTAAAGAGTAAAACGATGGTGTCTAAGTATAAGTGTATTTTGCAACATTTTTCATTGATACTCCGCTCCTATTGTTTGTAGCGTGATGTTATATAGCCTATAGCCTTCCTCGATAAATAGGCTATCCAACACTTAAATAATTTTTCAATTCGAACCAATAGTTCCTGAGACCAGCGCGTTCAACCAGACAAACAAATAAACAAACAAACTCTTCAGCTTTATGATATTAGTATAGATATATTGTCGAGTAATGTTACTAGGTTGTTCTGTTATGGAGATTCTAACAGCAGCACGAAGTCTGAAATTGCCTGGTAAGACGTCAATAGGCTTCCCTTTACGTTGGATCTAAAACCAAACCTGGCAAAATGTGGCTGTTGCTTACACCACCTCTGCCTATCTATTCGGTGGTACAAGCGTGAGACTCTGTATGCATGTACGCTATGGCCGATTTTAGTGCAAATTTCCAGTCTACAAATATATAATTTTAGTGCTGCTAACATTTCTGTTTGAAACACAATATTATAATTGAAACTAAACAATGACGACGTAATTATAATACAACCTTGTGACGTCATAGCCCTTGCCTTGCGTATGTACGGAGCAAACACGTTATTATTATTATGATGTAGTTTAATTTATGGCAACACATTTCTACGTAGAGATGTCAATATTTTCCCAAATCTGCACGATGCTAATAATAATTCTGAAGACAGAAAGCCTACTTTAAGCAGAAATAGAAGCCTCTGGAATATATCCCCGAAAAGAAAGGCATATGTGTATTATATCCACAAATCGGGCTATGATTATATGTATTACCACGTAATACGAGAACGGCTTGTATCTGTCTACTGGACACAATGCTAGTCTTTGTGCGGTAACTGAACATTTCTTGCTGAAAACTTAATACCTATAACTTTGCCTGACCCGACATTCGAAATCGCGAATCCATGGACACCTGCTGTTAAAAAAAATATTTTATCCGACCCGAGATACGCATCCGAGACTTAACGAACTACAGTAGCATTCACAGTTGCTGACAGTTAGTTTAATTCGAACATCTTCAAATGTTTTTCAAACATAAAACAGCAATACATTACGAATTAACAATCAGTAATGGAGCGATTTTGGATTCCAGTATTAATTAATCATACCAGTTGGTTATATTTATACATAATCTGGTAATTCCCTACAGCCCTAGAGAACAATGACCTAATGAAAACGGGGTTCAACGACCTAAAATATCAAACGCTGTAGATCCTATAATCTAAAAGCGAACATTCTATAATCTTTTCGATTCTGTTGACATCACGCAAAATATATTTTAGCGGCTTTTCATGAAGATTTATCTAAAAGTTTAGGTAAAAACGAGAGTATTACCGGATATTAACATATAAAGATAGTTTCACGGCTGTATCCTTGAAGGGTGTAGGCAGATTTATTATATCCAAATTTTGCCAGCCATGTGTTAAGATCGATAATAATAAGATCTATAAGATATTATCATCTATTAGGCAAAGTTCTAGACGAGCGTGTTACTCTACCTGTAATTTGCTAAAACTGTGAAAATTATACAAATTACACACCACTCATTTCACTTGTCCAACACTATCAAAATAAAGAAAATGCATATACAAAATAGTTCGTTTAATGTCAAAATTGTCGGCATTTAAACCCATGATATCATGATATCAACAATATGAAGCTATTTTTATTACAAACTAGCGACCCGCCCCGGCTTCACACGGGTTGTACAAAACCATAACAACTTATACACCTAAACCTTCCTCACTAATCACTCTGTCTATTGGGGAAAACCGCATGAAAATCCGTTCAGTAGTTTTTGAGTTTATCGCGAACAGACAGACGCGGCGGGAGACTTTGTTTTATATATGTTGTGATTGTGATAAGAATATTGTTACTGAATTCCAAATATATAATAATTATTTTAAATAATATAATTAAAATATATTATAAAAATCCATATATACTTAATTAATATTATATAGAGATATTTGACTGCACGAGCAAATAGTCGCCACTGACAGTCAACACTCGGTGCGTTGGGAGTTCAATCTTCACATGGGGCTAACATTTTTATATTCCACAAACAGTTGTTACGAGTCTGGTGATTCTTTGTTTTAATGTTTGTTCAGTACCCGCGACACATAAATTATTCTTAGTAAAGGGGTTGTCTTTCTAAACGAAAACAAATGGAAATAAAGAATTTTGTGAATTTGTGTGTACTTATATGTGTAGGTAATCTTCGAAACCAATGCGCCACATTTGATAATTTCTTTTACTATATGTTATGCTATACTATATTACGTCTAACCCAGCTAAACGGAGTGGACCGCTAGGAATATTTTAAAATGTAGCAGGAATTCAAGACTCTATATTTCCACTCGTCCCACCACCGTTGTTCCCCTTGTGTGACGCGGAAGTGAGTTAATATTTACCAATCATTTCAAATTATTAATTTGAAAGAAAAAAAAGCTCTTCTTCCTTGCAGACCGCATATGACAAAAAATTCACCACATATTAAGTAGACTCTAATTATATAGTGTGTAATTAAAACTGGTAGTTATCTTAGAAAATATATACATTATTTGCTATCTATATACTTCGGCGAAAACCTAAAATATGAATAATTAAATTTAATTAAAGGGTTAGTCGTGGTTTATTTTAAAAACACTTTTTAAAGTATAAGGTGTTAAAATCTATACCAATAAAACAATCAATCAGACCGTTGTAGTCCACTGCCGGACCTATGTCCAGCAGTCGACTGCAACGGTCTGATTGATTCCCCCATTTTACGCTACAACATCTGATCTGTCGACTTCCGCATCTAGTCTAATCCAGCTCTTCTGCAGATGGTCGATCCATCTGGCCGAAGGGCGTCCTAACTTCGTTAAAATCTATATATAGTAGTTTAAATTTAATCTATATTGTTTCTAGATTTTGCCCGAGGCACTCGCTCACGTTCATTTAGATGTTTTGAATAAGTTTATATCTCTTGGGAACAGTATTACAGTATTTTAAATTTGACGTTTTCTGTGCTGCTGACAACACGTAGGCAAAACTCAAGGCATGAAAGCGTACCAAACAACTTAACAGACTACCAAACAAGAGTTTGTTTGGTAGTCTGTTAAGTTGTCTTAATTAATATTATAAATGCGAATATGAGTATATTCGCGCTTATAATATTAATTAAGATAACATGGTACCTAATCCTACGCTCCATTTTTGATTACTTTTATACCACGCTTATGTCCATTTCACGCTATATCTAAAAAGTGATAAGTGCAGTACAAATACACTTACATATATTATATGCAGCGATAGCCTAGTGGAAAACCGTTAGATTTTGGCAATCCAACAGTCGCCAACTAGGCAGAGGTTTGGAGTTCAATTCCAAGGCACTCATCTCTGACTTTTCGAAGTTATGTGTGTTATAGTTAATTATCACTCACTTTAACTGTGAAAGAAAATATGGTGACGAATCCTGCATATCTGAGAGTTCTCCATAATGTTCTCGAAGATATGTGAAGTCTGCCAACTCGCAGTAAGCCAGCGTGGTGGACTTCGGCCTCACCTTTCTCATACGTGCCCAGCAGTGAGTCAGTTTATTACAGGGATAATATTATAAATACACTTCAATATACATACATATATTATGAAACAAAAACTCGCGCCGTGTCTGACTTTCTCACGATAAACTCAAAAACTACTGAACGGATTGTCGGCCTCGATGGCGTAATGGTTAGTGTAACCGATTGCCACGCCTGAGGTCGCGGGTTCGATTCCCGCACAAGACAAATATTTGTGTGCATGAACATGGATGTTCGTCTTGGTCTGGGTGTTTCTATGTATAATATGTATGTATTTACAAAAAAATAAAGTATTTATGTATGTTTATCCATTGTCTAGTACCCATAGTACAAACTCTGCTTAGTTTGGGCTAGATGGTGTTGTGTGTATGTGGTAGAATATTATATTTTCATGTGGTTTTCATCGATAAACGGAATGATTCATGAGGTAGGTTTAGGTGTAAGGTTTTGTGCAATCCGTGCGAAGACGGGGCGGGTCGCTAGTATATATATAAGTGTACGTATTTTATTATAGTCCATACGATATCAATAAGATCAAAACATACAAGCATACAACCTCCATCTTTAATTCGAAATTACGCATCAGAATTCTGTTCTCGTATCAAATTGATTGATTATTCGATATCTCGGGTTGCTTCGTATAATATTTTTCGGTAACCGTACAACAAGTCTTTTTCGATATACATATTATGGCCAATATGTTATTATACGAATACTCTTTGATGTTGTACTCGGAAGCCTTCGATAAAATAATTAATTAAGAGTTTCGGTGAATCGCTGTGTTTTTGTGGGCTTCATATATGAAATTAAGGTAAAGCTACAGTACCACAAATACATTCAATATATCTTAACTAATATTATAAATGTAAACATGAGTTTTTTTGTTTCTTATACTTTTACTCCTTAACTAGTCGACCGGTAATCATGATAATATTACATTGTTGGAGCAAAGCCGCAGGCTGGAAATTTATTAAAATAAGAATACATTGAAAAGTGTACTAATCAATGACTGTAAACCTAAGTTAATATTATAAATGCGAATGAGAGTTTGTTTGTTTGTTCAGCTATGCCTATTCATAATTAGGTTAAAATTTCGTAATTATATCATCATGATATTTCGCACACACGTTGTCGATGTACAGTAAAAGGCATAGGGTACCTTCCATCCACAAAAAAAAATTATACTCCAGAGATAGAAACTTATTGACAAATTCCACAGTAACAAGTAGAAAATATTGGCAATACCCAGGTTATTTGTACTAAAATATTTTTACTCTACTTGTCAGTTCAACAGTGTCCCACCAGGCGTTACCTTTTTTACTTCATGATACAGGGTAATTAAAAAATACAATTAACTACAATCTATTAAAGAATTAAAAATAAGTACCTGTACTATTATAAAAACACCTCTCTTAAACGTTTTGAATAAACCCTACCATTACAAGTCATTAAAATGTATAATGGATTTTGCTATCACGCAATTACAGTCTCAAGTAATCTTAATAATAAGAACCCTATTTTCTTTAACCTTGACTTGGTGGCGTTACGATAGTGAATGTGTTTGCTGGATTTGAAGTCTCAGGTTTGATTACCAGGATCAGTGAAGTAGTATAGTATTTTTGTGTTTAAAATTCTTAGTAGAATAAGGAGTCTTTCCTATTATATAGGCACTAAAGCATACCTGAATTAAAGTTCATTATAATTATGTCCTAGAAGTGTCTCTTAAAATCATTTGAAGAAAATGTGGGTACATCTCTGCCTTCATCTTTAGGGATATAAGCTCAAGACTATGTTTATATGTATTTTTATACGATAGAGCAATAAGAACAAAATTATTCGTTTAATTTTTTTTTTACATTATACATTCAAAATATTTTTGAAACCGGCATTTATGTTGATAATTTGGCTATGTTCCAGTCGCAGACTCCGTGATGATACTGAGAATTTTCATTTGACACAAATATCCTATACCTACTATTGGCTTCTGCCCACGGTTTCGCCTACGTAAAACTTGTGATCCTATATTTTAATCCAGGAATTTATCTATCTGTGTGTTAAATTTCTTCTAAATCTGTTCAGCGGTTTACATGTCATTTAAAAACAAACATACAAACACCTTCACATTCTTTGACTTTTGTCATAGAACTAGCTTTTGCTCATAATTTCGTTCGCATTAATGTAGATATGTCAAAAGATTAAGGATTCTATGGATGCCAGGATGAATGTTACCCTATGTCATTTTCCATATCCCTGACAATGTGTACGCGAAATAGTTCTGAAGTACTTAAGCAATATTAATCAACGGTACGTTATTATCGTTGGACGTACATAATATTACACAATGCTACTTATATCAGTTTGTGTCACTTGCAGCCAAGTTATAACTATGTACAATACATAGCTCCATACATCTCTCGAACGACGCTATAACATGCATACATGATGCAGAATACCATTATCTAATCCAAGTCGGCTTAAGTCCATTAGATTTTAGATCGTATGCGTATATAACGAGTAATGTAGAGGCAAATTATTGTTAATATCGACACGAAATATACAATATCCGGCGATAATTCTACAACACGTAAGCCTGATTATAACCCATAGTAAGTGGTGTAATTTTAGGTAATCGGATTTTCTATTAGAAGAATGGGTGAAGAGTAAATTGGAATCGAAGTAGCTAAATAAAATTTGCTTCGAACCTAGACATAGTTATAATAAGGTTGGTATACTAGGAATGAATGATGATAATTGGAGAGGTATTTGGTATCGAAGCCGCAAGAAGAATATAATTATGTCGGCAGCCTCGATGGCGTAGTGGTTAGTGTAACCGACTACCACGCCTAGGGTTGAGGTTCGATTCCCGCATAAGTCAAACATATTTTGTGCGCATGAACATGGATATTTGTCTTGCTCTGGGTATTTCTATGTATAATATGAATGTTTTTTTAAAATACATAATATTTTTAAAGCTAAGAAACACGCTTTATGAAAAAAGGTAGAAAATGATGTGAAAAAGCGTGGGGTTGGGATTATCAAATTATCTTAAAAAGCACCTCTTATTTTCAACATTTTTAATAAAGCGTGTTTTTTAGTTTTTAAACTATTATTTATATATATATTTTTTAAACTAATATATTTTTATTTCTTATTATTAGTTTTACTAAATTATTGTATTGTCATCGGTCTTCTATAAGTGTGCAAAATTTCAAATTAATTTGTCGGTTTGTAAGGGGTGAAAATCACGTTCAAAGATACTGTTACATACATTCATAGACACATACCAAGCTAATAAAAGCGTGTTGAAAAAGTGTATGTTTATCCATTGTCAAGTACCCATAGTTCAAGCTCTGCTTAGTTTGGGCTAGATGGCGTTGTGCGTATGTGATAGAATATTATATTATATTGCGATAGTCATTTGCTTAAACATACATCACGCTTATATCTACAATCGGGCAGGCAGAAGTTTATCGTACAAATATTTCGTCAGCAATGTTATTAGGTCCCACATAATAGGAAGCAAGCCTATTGCCATCTGCCAGGCACTGTTTTAAACGGAGGTTTGAGGTCCCATATTAGGTGATGACTCTATTGCCGTCTATATTGAGCACATTAATTTTGAACTTTATGCTGAGTATTTTGTACTACATTATACTCTTTACCCGACTCAGGAATTAAACCTGGTACCTTACGATTACTTGCAGACAAGAACGCAATTTTATGACACGGGCTAACGAGGCAGTCTAATGTAGAACTCGGTTATGGAACTGATTTGCCTACCTCATAATAATAATATTGCTAACAACCAAGCTAACAACAATCCTGAACTGTTGTTAACTGATGTTCTAATAATGTCAGCCCTTTATACAAACTGTCGCACTGCTGGGCATAAGCTCGTTAGGCCATAGGCCATCAAGCAGGCCTAGTTTGAATTGGCAACATTTACATTTCACCGAGAATATTATGGATAACTCTTAGACATGCAGGTTTTCTTTGACCGTTAAAGCGAGTGATAATTAACTATTTAATACGTACATATCTTCGAAAAGTCAGAGGTTACATCTTTGAAAAGTTAGAGGTGCCGTAGGTACGGTGTGTGCCTTGGGATCGAATTCACGATTACTTCATGTCAGTTCAACGATCTCCCACTAGGCTACGGCTGCTATTTTGTTCATGGAATAAATAAATTATAAAGCAGAATAAGAACCACGTTTTTTGAAAAAAAAATGGGTATTTAGATGGCATACAGCATTGTTGTCTAAAGATCTTTTACACAACGCAAACCACTCTCACGGGCTTCATGCGGGTTAATTGCGCGTCTTGCTAGCGCTGGTCCTTCAGACAATGCACACAACCCACGTAAGTGCCTTCTTACTTAGAGGCATAAGTGTCAATTTTGAGACAAACGATTCACCGTGGGTTCTACACGTCGCAAAGAACGGAGCTCGAGTGTAAACCATCTCGTCTAACTATAATGCTATGTTCTATGTTTATATCAAACTAGCTTTTGCCCACGGCTTTGCTCGCGTAAATTTATAGTATTAAAAACACAAGTAGCCTATGGTACTCGGTTATAATATAGCTTTCTAATGATGAAAGAATTATTAAAATCGGTTAAGTAGTTTTTAATTCAAATTGTTACAAACAACAAAAAACGAAAAATCTAATCGTCCCTCTTTATAATATAAATATAGGATATAGACTAATATAGATAGAACTTTGTATGATCCACTCAAAGTTTCAAATACTGTGTTCCTTTCGATCTTTCTAAAGACTTTTTTGTTTTTTTTTTGCTTGTGTGAATGCAATGACTCATATCCCTCCGCGGGGGCGGGCGGAGGGATTATGTCGGACTCGCCGGGGTAAAAGAAAGATGGAAAAGAAATAATATACCTCCCGGAATACCGACTAAACCTACCACGGTGTTCCTCGATAACACCACTATCGACGGGGCCGCGCGGATCGCTTTCGCATGTGGTCGTGACCCCGCCGAGGTTACGGCCCGCCGTATGAAACGGCAGGCCCCTACGCAATAAGGCCTACCCAAGATAGGCACTACTCAAAATAAAAGCCCTACTGTCTCTCCCTAAAGGGGGAGACGGACACGACACAGAGGCGCGCGTGGGAACACGCACGCCGCCTCTCGGACCTGGTGCTGAACGGATGGCGGGCAGGCCCACAAAGCCCGCCACTCCCAGGTCAAACCTCAGGGTGGCTGGAGGTCGTCTTGCGCCCTCCGGCGATCTTTCTAAAGCCTCTCTCAATTCTGGCAACCTAATACAAGCCTCGTATATTTCACCTCGAAATATAAGTACTAGTAATACAGCAGGATATTATATCTCACGAGTAAATCAAATCGCGCCGGTATACCGCGCGCTATAACTAATGAAAAATAATTTTCAGTAAACGATTACGTTATATTAAATTACGCTCGTGCGACATTATATACGGTTTATAAATTTACTACGTGGCTACAACAGAGTGTAAAACCTTTGTTATTATATTTAATCGTAGTAAACGGTTTAGTACTATAGAAAACGGTTAGCAAGGTGGCCTGACTTACGTTTATCGGTCACTAGTTCTAATAAAGGGCACAAGTTCTCACGCACTCCTTTTATACTAATTGCTATTATGAAAAAAATATTGGTGAATATAGTGACAAGAACAGACAAGGGTATGTTAAGCTGGTATGAAGTAATGGACGAGAAAAGACTGACTAAGAAAGTTTATAAGGCTAGTGTGAATGGAACAGTCGCAACGGGCAGATCGAAGACGTACAAGATAAAGGCTAGGATAATAGTACCTTAAACCTGCGAGCGTGTATGAGGAATGTGATGAAAGTGAATGAAGCCAGATAAGTGTATCAGGATCGTAGAAAATGGAAATCCGTAGTCTCCGCCTACCCCTCTGGGAAACAGGCGTGAATCTATGTATGTTAGGTGAATTTAATTTAAACGTATATCTCGTAAATTCTGTACATATATTTTTTGACGATTTTGGCGGCGTCGTTGGCGTAGTGGTTAGTGTAACCGACTGCCACGCCCGAGTTTGCGGGTTTGATTCCCGCACAAATCAAACATTATGTACGCATGGACATGGATATATTCTTATGTCTTGGTCTGGGTGTTTATATGTATAATATGCATGTTTGACAACAAAAAAGAAATCATAAATGTATGTTTATCCATTGTGTAGTACCCATAGTACAAGCTTTGCTTAGTTTGGGCTAGGCGGTGTTGTGTGTATGCGATAGAATATTATTATTATATAAGTCTGACGCCAATATCTCTAAGTGGCTAGGCAGAGGAGTACTACACCCATACTTTGCCAGATATTCTTTTAAGTCACACGGTATAGAAGACGATCCAATTGTCGTCTAACGTGCACAGTTCTACGACGTTGTCTTTTTTTTAACGCGGGGATATGCTCGTGATGCGAACCCCGTCGCCACAAGGGGAGGCGAGAGGGCTAATGTCGGGCCCTCACGAGACTTGGGGCCTACCGACTAAAACCACCATGGTGTGCCACCTCGCTGCTTTTAAGGTACGGGTGGGTCGCTGGAACTATAATAACTATTTCCTAAATAAATATAAGGTTCTAGCGAAGGAACAAAATGGGTTCCAAAAAAATAAATCAACTACACTAGCGGCTTATTCTCTTATAAAAAATGTAACAGAGTCACTAGACAAAAAAAAATGTGTTTCAGCGATATTTTTCGACATGTCCAGTGCTTTCGATTTTGTCGATCACCAAATTCTACTTAATAAATGTAATCTTTATGGCATACGAGGTAAAGCCCTACAGTGGCTAGAAAGCTATTTAAGTAACCGCCAACAATGTGTTGAGATTACTCGTGTCAACTCAAAACTAATGTCTACCTCATATCAATCCACGTATAGATATAACAGATTTGGAGTTCCCCAGGGCAGTATATTAGGGCCCTTGTTATTTTTGATATACGTGAATGATGTGCCACAGTGTACACGCCACAATTGTACTTTATTTGCAGACGATATTTCTATAGTTGTTCCTCAAACCAATTATAAATCCAACTATAAAGAAAGTTTAATAGAAACGATAGAATCAATATCCAAATGGTTAAAAGAAAATAATCTATCTGCAAACTTGGATAAAACGAAAATAATTCAGTTTAAAAATTACAAAACCATTACTAGTGATTTAAAAATAAGTTACCGCGGTCAAGAAATATCGTGTGTAAACGAAACAAAATTCTTGGGCATAACACTCGATAATCACTGTAACTGGAAAGCTCATGTAAAATACGTTTGTAACCGAGTAAACAGATTTGTGTATGCTTTAAAAAAATTAAAACAGATATCGTGTGAAAATACTGCTCTAATAGCATACCATGGACATGTCGGCTCAGTCCTTAGATATGGAATTTTACTATGGGGCAATTCGACAGACATAAATAAAGCGTTTATATCCCAAAAAAAATGTGTTAGAGCAATATGTGGCGCTGGTCCATTAGAGTCATGCAGGCCTTTATTTAAGCGGTTAAAATTGTTAACATTAATATCTATATACATTTATGAAATCGGTGTCTTTGTCAAAAAACATCCGGATATTTTTGAAAAGGCCGACAAAAATAAAAAATATTGTTCTAGAGATCCCAGTAAATTACAAGTCCATATGATGTCTACCAGCCTACATCAAAAAAATAGCAGTTGTATGTGTATACAAATATACAATAAAATTCCAAAGTCCATGCGAGAATTAACTCTTTCAAGATTTGTAAACACTTTTAAGAAATGGCTAACAGATAAGTGTTTTTACACAGTAGCCGAATATATGTCTCATAAAGGTTAGGAGGATATGTAAATAGAGATATAGTGGTAATAATATGGTATTTAATTTAGATTTAGTGTATAGGTAGATATAACTCATGTAACTTTTGTAAAAATTTGCACGCCTATTGTATGGCAAAGCATGTGAAACACAAACCATGTATCGATCAACTTTAAAACCATGTTTTATGCAAATAAAGATTTATTATTATTATTATTATTATTATTATTATTATTACATCAGCGAAAATAAAAATGTTGCTAACCAATACTTAGTTACCTTTCAATTGAATATACAGGATATCCCAGAAGGTCGACGTCAAGCCGGAATCAGGTAACAGCCTATAATATAGGCAGTTATAATAGCTAAAACGCCTATAATTTTTAAAATACGTAACATAGACTTTATTTTTATTTTTCTGTTAGCTATTGTAACTTAGTCTGTTACCTGATTCTGGCTTGTCATCGACTTCTGGAACAATCTGTATATTATACGTTTGATATGACTTAATTATTATTCAAATCACACTCAACGCTGAATTATGTTTATGGGTGAGATATTTTCAGCAGCAGTTATTTTTTATTTTGAATACATTGTGTATTGTGTATGTGTTTTGAGTAGGCTCACTAGTTACTAGCGAGCCTACTCAAAATACAAAGTATCTTTTTACTGCAAAGGTTTACTATGACGCTTAATGAGCTCCAACTTTATGGCTTAAACATTCATAACTTGCAACTGTTATAAAATGAATTTTGTTTAAAATTATGTTTACGAAGCACCTTTCGACTTACTTGTTTGTTTATCGTTTGTTTTTTATTATTATTATATTCCAACTGGGAGTTAGAAGGGAATGCCGAAGTATTGTTTTACGTTTACAAGAATGGTATACATTAAAATAAAAGTATTTTTTATGATTTATTTTAATCAAAACTTTTGTACTATTCATAATTCCTGGCTAATATTATAAATGCGATTGTGAGTTTGTTTGTTTATTCCGCTTTTACGCGTTAACTACTCGACGAACTATCATGAAACTCAACGATTCATCGCTTACATGTGTGTACAGATAAAGCCATAGAATACTTCATCGTTCAGCTGGAAACTAATTATTACAGTTGTTTATTAAATACAAGTTGTTGTTATCAAAATAAATTGCGATATAATCAGTTTCACTGTAGTTCAATTTAAAGAGAAATCCGTTTTCAGTGGCTTTGTTCATTTTATTCTTGGTATTTTAATTATATTATATAAGTTATTGAAATATTTTTAAATTATATGTGATCTTCATCGCTTCCCAGACTTCAAGCTATCTGAGTTTCATCAGTTTGTTTAGTGATTTACTTGCAAAAGGGAAAAACTTTCGCTTTCGCAATATTGAGAAAGAAAGAAGAATAATTTAGTTGGTCAGAAACAACATAAATAGGGAAAATATAACAAAATAAATATATTTTGCCAAATTGATAAATATTAGTATGAAGCTATTGAGTATGTAATATTTTTCCTACCTTTGTTATTGCGCTTTTTATGTATCGTACAAAAATGATTATGATATCTGAGCTTAGAGTATTTTGACTTGCGGAAAAACATTCTGAAGTGATATAACATTCAGCAATATTTCAGAACCACGCAAAATGTGGAGGCACTTGTAACAGCCTCTAAGGAAAACTGCCGTGACAGACGGTTGCGCGTGTAATCTTATAACTTCACCGTTTTTCCGCTAGCTTCAAAGAGAGATATATACATACATGTATACGTACATAGTTTCACACCTGCTTCACGGAGGAATAAGCAGCTGAGTAAGCTAGTAATTGTCGTATCATACTCAGAGAATCCCAAAGCCTGAAGCAAGCATGCTTTTCAGACTGCTCTTAACCTAGTCTTTTTCTAGAATAACCCCAATCAAGTTGGAAAACTTTTGACTAGATCTTCTTTTCAAACGCAAGGTGAAAATTGTTGACTTTCTTGCTTGTTTTGACATAAGGACGGATGTATTTCTAATGTCAAAACTAGGAAATTATATAAATAGTAATAATATCTACTATAATTATAACAATTACAGCATATATTAGAAGGCAATATATGCAACTTTTAGGAAAGAATCAATATAAAGCAAAATATATAACGATGACTGTCCATTCTAGAATATTGACGTAGCTTACGTCAACATTCTAGAATGGACGTATTACGCTTAGTGTAAATACTATATAGAGTGTAAAAGACCAATCTAGATTGCCTGAACAGTTTCTGTAAAAACCAAATAGAATTTTACCTCATGTGGCAATCGAGATCAACATGACCTCGATCGGTAATTGCATAAGCGTCCTTGCTAAAATCAAAGGTCAACACCGGAAGATTTTATATCATTTAGCTTATGATCTAGCAGTGAAAATGAATCTAACATAAAACTAACTTTCTTCAAAACTTCGAGCCCTGGATGACGCTAAAGCACAATGAAACATCTCTGCTATAAAAATCTCAGTTATATTCCGAGAGAAGTCTTATAAATTATTGTAGTCACACAATATTCCTCACATTTTCTAACAATACCACTTTAAGTGATTTATTATTGTTATTTACTTATCTCGTTTTTGGAGACTTGTCCGATATTGCTAGCATATTCTCTCAACAAGAAACTTGAGTGAAGCTGGTATTCTTATATAGGTACTAAGTATTAGATAGTTTTAGTATCTAATACAACAATTAATGTTTATTGTGTCCCCAATTGATAAGTGTTCAAATAATTCTTTGGGCACGAGAACTTTTTGTGTCTACAAAATCATGCTATTTTCTTGATTTTTTGGTGATGGTAGGACTAAGTTCGATGAGTAAGAGCACCAAATACCTAATTATCTCTAAGGTCTCCTTTTCTTTCTAACTTCTTCTTGCTGTCCAGTTCACATAGTCTGCAGACTATGTGCCTATTTGGCACCTAATTGGTTTAGGGAAGGCAACGGCTTAGTTGTGTTTCTTTGTAATCGTTTCTGTTATGTCAAGAAAACTTAGCCGTGATTATTAGCTTACTATTAGGTGAGCCGCTGCCTCGACTACCACCTGCAATAATAAAAAAACAGGTGTGAGACGGATTTGCACATGAAGGGTTTCGTACCATCGTACAAGATATAACACTATGTAATTTTTATTATTTATTGTTGTTCTAGCGGCAATAGAAATACACACTCGGTAAAAATTTCAACTCCCTACTTATTATGAGAGACTGCGGTTTCGCTCGCGTAAATATAGGTTCAGTTACGTTAGATTAGTAACTATATTTTTTTTCTAGATGATAGTTACCATATGTCTCTATCTGTTCCACTGATACGGTGTATGCGAAATTTCATGATCATCGGTCAAGTAGTCAAGCGTGAAAGCGTTCAAACAAACTCACATTCACATTTATAATATTAGTTAGGATTCTATATAATTATCTAACAGGATAACAAGTCATCTAGTAATTTGTTAGTCGAGAGCTTCAAATTGGTGACACGTGGCTGAGGACGGTGGTCGCTCACTAATTGCGCCACTGTAGCTTGCAATCGTTAAGTTGATTGGTGTCGCATCAGGGATCGTTAAAATTTTCAACCTGCTTTTTATGAGTTTCTACTATGCATACAGTAAAAATACTGAATGTATAATTCAGTACTTTTGGTTGGTTATTCTCCAATTTAAAAATAAGTGTGTAAATTTAATTCTGGCAATAATTGATTTATGTTTTCAGAATGACTTCAAAATCGCAGTGTTTGACAATGTAATATATCTACTGCATCAAAAATTTTGACTATGTGATTTTATAATGATTTTACCTAGAATCGTGCTTGTATAACCTAAGGTCGTAGGCAGTGTTCTATCACACTTACTAACAGACAGATCCAATTATGCTATGTCATAAGCAATAGGATAGGTAAAAAGATATAGGAGACCAACACAACTAATCAGGATGAACAGAATCGTTAGTTCGAGTAGCCAGGAACACGAGTCGAGGATTCTAGCCTAACAGGTTTCAATCAGGACAATGTTTTGGCTATAATAGTATTGTATTATTCGCTTTGAGCGTGGGTCCTGCCAAACACATAGATCGACACACACTTAAGAGCTTCTGATTGCCTTTTTTGTTTCAAATATAAATATATAACAAACTACATTTACCCGCAGCTTGCTCGGTCTCGGTAGCTCATGTCTTTTTCTAAACCCCTGACAACGTGTAAGCAAAATTTCATGATAATCCGTAGATTGGATGTGCAAGCGTAAAAAACAATCAAAGTTACATTCGGATTTATAATATTAGTTACGATGTTAGTTCTTATAGCAGTAATAGTTGGAATATAGTTAGTTAGTTTCCTACACCTACAACAGCGATCTTAACCAATGATCGCCAATCCTCTGAGCCGTGTAGTTTCGATTTGTGCTCAGTTCCCTCCGCGCATATTACGTAGACTTATCAACTCAGCTGCCCTCTGCTTGAAAGCGCACTCAAAACCCATTCAATTGAAAACTTCGCCAGTGTTTCTGATTCAATTGAATCTTAAGGAATTTGCGGAGAATCACAACCAAGATATTAAAGAGTTATCGTTCAATAGGTAAATTGTTATCTCTTTTTCTTTTGAGTCTATTCCTGTACTAGGAATAATTCCTATATACACTTTACAAATATTAATACAGCTAACAGCAAGAATACCCAGAACTCGCAGAGCTACTGTATGTGAATTAAATAAATGTGTCTTTTATGAGCATCTAACCCTAAGAGACCATAACTTGGAGCAATACCAGTGGCGAGGCGACCATTTAACTCACTACGCAATTTAATGAAGTTATCCAATAACCCAAATAATCTGGAAGAAATTGGAACACTACCAGTGGCAAGGTGAATAAAACCACTTTAACCATTACTCCATCCGAAGAAATGATGACTTATAGAACAGAACTGATTAATTAAGACTGCCTCGAGAGAAATGTACCAAAACAGGCGGTCACAGTTAAGTTGATAAAATCAATACTTTTTGTTTAATACAAACATAAAATATACATTTACTATAACAATGAATGTGTTTACAATTACTCTGTGCAAAAAACTTAAAATAATTAATATTTTCGCCTACAAAGTTACGTAAATTTGCATGAAAAATGCAAAAACGTAAGCTCGTGTTACGTGACTTTTAGATTATTAACAGAAGAAATCTATCCTATTTTACAGCTTAAACGATACATAAATAGTTATTTTACAATTTGTCCATCCCAAATATTTAAGTTATTGGTTGACAATAAAGATACATATTTATCAAAAAAGCACTTCAAATCCTCCATACAATTTTATTATGGCGGCCGCGCGCCGATCTGTATATCGAGCTCTGTCATTCAGTCCAACCGCGTCTTACGTTCGGCGCAGTCTTAATATTTAGTTGAGATGGAGACTTCGTAGCTGTATCGAACCTAGGTGACGGTAGTAGCCTAATGCAAATATGCACCGATGCTTTATATCTTGTTTGGTTAGGTGATTGAAAGTCAGTTTAATACTTATGTTCTTATGTTAATTTTCTTGTTACTCTTTTTGTATTGTCTGTCATAATCTGTGTTCATGTGTATTTTATAATAATGTCTTCTGTTTACGTGAATGTTATTCATTGAAATTAAACTCCTTTTTGCGGATTTGATCGCGTTGTTTATTTAACATTGTATTACATAATTCAAAAATCTCACCACCATCCTAAACAGTTAGCTAACTAGACTTCATGATACTTTGAGCTCATTCTGCGTAAATAGAAACACCAATGATTTAATTATGTTCGGGTACTTTCAAATAACTATACTGGAACATTGAGATAACGAAACGTCGGGGAAAGTGTAAACTAAAATATAAATAGTTTTAATAATTTAATTAGCTAAAAATTAGTAAAGTTCAATAGTAGTTGTTGTGTAACAGTATCTAAATTATGTTATACAGTATTAAATAAACAACGCGATAATATCATTATAAAGGAGTTTAATTTCTCGTGTATTTTAAATTTAATGTTTTGATTTAGATGTTGAAAATATTGATGAAATTATTTTTGTTTCTTGCCATTTAGTTATTTATCAGATATTTTATGGTGTTACAAAGATACTTGCCTAGCATCAGTTATTGTCTCAAGCGAGGCTTAGCGTTCTTCTCACAAATGCAAACACCAAAAGCGGTAATTGAGTCGCTTTTCGAAAGTTCGATACAGAGGATAATCTCTTAAAGCCAAGCAGAGTCACAAAAACACTGTGCATTTTCACTGCAGACGATAAAACGAGCGATTTAAAGATCGCAATCGTACGTAGAGTCACTTTAGCGATACAGTATCAAGTCAAGCGCACTATTACCGAACGCTAATGCTATAAGCTGGTATACTTTACCTCTATATATATTTAGATTTGTAGCATGGATGTTACAATGAGCAAGTGGTGGCCTCGCTGATTACGCCTTGCGTATTTACTGAATTTGAATTCTATACGGGTCAATTTTCCTGTGGTCTTCATTATATTTTTGTTTTAAGTCTTACGTCGTACGTCGCTGTACTTTACAAACATACAATTGACACAAAAAAGTACACCCACTTTTTTGTCAATTATTTGAGTGTAAAGTCCCCTGGAAAAAAAGATTTGAGACCAAGTGCCATCAAAAATTATTAATATAGATTTAGATAAGAAGAATTTTCGCTTTGCATGATTCATATAAAAGGAAACAGGTATTGAAGCGATCATGCTCGATATTTACATAACTTTTTAAAACTTGACTTTTCGACCAAGTTACACTGCCACAAGCAGACTTTCGTTTATGAGGTAGATGTTTTTCTGAGACTTACGGCCAGTCCTACACGTAAAAATTATCTGAAAGATAAATCGCATGCTGTCTCAGTCATGTTAGGTTGAAGAAGATAGATGGCGAGACTTTTATCTTATAGATAAATGCTATCTGGAGGTGATAGGACAAGCCCTTAGCCAATTATAGATCATAGAGAGGTTGTGTTATTGTAAGCACTGGATTACACGTCCCGGATACTTTGAGAATCTCTTTACCATTGATCGTCTTAACAAATCGAATCGATATCAGAACTCGTGTAGAGCACTGATATTTTAGAAAAGAAGGTAAGTGCCTACTTACCTTCTAGGTACGCAATTGCATAAACAACACAAATTTCAATAATGTATTTATTCCAGTACAATTGTCGCAATACGAACCTAAATGTTTGTAAACGTAAAATAAAATTTACTGTTTTGTAAAGAGAATTGCACACATAAATTAGAATGCCGTGCAGAGAAAATAGCTGCATTGTGCAGCATTTTGAATGTTATATGAGTTCTTTCAAGAGATATAGCATCACTTTTATTTTGTTACAAAGACAGCTCTTGTTTTAAGACTTTTTCGGTGTTCACATATTTAAAACTAAGTAACGGAGTAATTTATCAAGAAATTGTCAACAACAGCGAGGAGTGCCGTTAAAAAAGGTTATAACATAGTTTTTTATGAGTAGTAGAGCCTCGCTGATTTCAGTATGAATGGGCCGGCTCGACCGAGGAAGGACTACCCTCTCACAGAATATCGACGTGAAATAGCAGTATTCCTAATGTTGTGTTTCGTTCGGTGAGTGAGAGTGCCGGAGGCCCAATACTCTCTTTCCCCCTTCTCGCTTCTTCTCCTTCCCACTTCCTTTCCCAAAGAGTCGGCAACGCGTAAGTGATGCCGCTGGTGTTGCAGGCGTTCATAGGCTACGGTGACCACTTACCATCAGGTGGGCTTATTTGCCATATTAGCAGTATAAAAAAAAGTTTGAAACTAAGTTTGGTAGACGGCTATTGGTTTGCCCCAAAACACTTACGACCTAAAACAATTACGAGCAAAATATGGATTAAATACATCTCTGCCTATATAGTTGTAGGTATAAGCGTAAGATTACGAAAATACTCCCTTCTTTTTTTAACTTAGATTCTTCATTTTTTATATATACTCAACAAAATGACTCAATACCTTATCGATTTATTTACTTTTCGGCCCAACCCTTTGCCTGAACCTGGCAACTAACCTAAATGTACCTTCAGTAACTTAGTAAGCTCACTGACCCATATAGTTCGACATTCATAAGAGTTACTTTGTGACCTATGTGAATAAATGATTTTTAACTTTTGACTTTTATATGCTAGTAATGTATACAAAGGACGAAGGATATGAAAGGTATTTACAATGAATATTAATCGAATGGCGTAACATTTGTCCTGTAGTTAAATCCTATTCGTCGGTTGGAAATCTTAACCTAAGACTTTGACTCTCTGTAATAATTTGATAATTTTTATAACGTGTGATGATTGACGAGTAACTTTAATATATCCGCAGTATTAATGCGAAAACGCAAACCACAATGGAATCCATTTCTAGTACCAATACCGTTCAAATAATTTAAGTTAAATATTAAATTCTGATGGAATATTTAACAAATCTATCAAAGGCTGTGCGTAACATGCGTTTTCAATGAGTTTATTGAAATATGTGCGGTACAAACAATTAGGTACTCATTCTATATATTGACAAGAATTTTGAATGAAATTTCAAATATATTATAATCTTTTAGTAGCGGGAGCAGTATTTTTCTGGACGACGAGCACCTTATGTTCTTTTCTGTTTGTGAAATTGCATGTTGATCAGTCAAGTAGTTAAGGCGTGAAAGCGTAACAAACAAACTCGCTTTCGCTTTTATGATATTAATTAGGATAGTTAGGCTAACAAAGCGACGGCAGTGGTAGCCCAATGGCGCGATCGTGTTGTCGCGGGTTAGAATACCACCCATTGCACTGCCGACGTAAACCAACTCCTCATTTTTTTTTTACGTGGTGCAATGCTTTGACGCATACCTCTCCGCGGGGCGACGGAGAGATCATGTCGGGCTCACCGGGGAAAAGATACCTCGGTAATACCGACTAAACCTACCAGGGTGTTCCTCCTCAAAAATGGGTCCTACCGCCTCAATCGTGGCGTGCCCGGCACTGGGGTGCACAAGTCGATTTCGCCATTCTTCCACCAGGACCTGGCGGAGTTCGGACCGTGCCTCCTCTAAAGCGGAAAGACCTGGTCCTTCGCCCTGAGCTAGCGCTTCCTGGTGCCAAGTAGAGCGATGCCAGAAGCGCCGCTTCCAGGTCCCAGGGCGTCGATCCGGCAAGGAGGCTCGCTGCCTCGAACGAGATCGTGCGGTATCCTCTTATCAACCTGATGGCCAAGGCGCACGAAGCGCCGAAATATTACGAGCCGTCAGGTTGTCCGCCCAAACTGGGGCCCCATAAAGGGCCATGGACCGCACGACCCCTTCGTAAAGCCTTCGGCAGCAGGTGCCTGGCCCCCTTAGGTTGGGCAGCAGTCGCGCGAGCGCATCTGCAGCGCCCAGAAGACGGGGGACCAGACGACGAAAGTGGGCTACAAAGTCCCATCGGCTGTCGAGCAAGAGACCCAGATACTTAAGGGTAGGCTCGACAACGATGCGGACCCCTCCTACCATAATTTGGGCCGCTGGAGCTGGCCGGTTTCGAGGACCGTGGAAACAGACGGCCTCAGATTTAGACAGGGCCACCTCAAGGCCCAATCGCCGGATACGAACTACGACTTGCGCAACTCCAGCGGTCGCCAATATGGCCGGGTGTGACGTAAACCTACACCGTTTTATTTTTTTCCTGTTTATATTCGCCTGATGCTTACCCTCACGCCACAAGGGGAGGCGAGAGGGTTACGTCCGGCTCTCCCGTACTTCGGGCCTACAAATCCCCACGGTGTGCACGCTCGCTGCCTTGTATAGTGGATGGGCCGCTGGCAAAATTACTACCTCAGCGACCCACCCAGCAGTCTACAACTCCTCGGCGACGCCCCGGCACTACATAGGGCGTCGGACCGACTCAATCAATGGCTGGCGGACGTGAGATCCCCGTTCTCCCACCCGCGGCTTTCATTATGGTGGTATTAGGCGCGCGTAAGCGCGCCTGCGCCGCCCGGTTCGCCGGCGACGGCTATCCGCAAGGATACATTCTTCACAGATCCGCTCCGCCGCCTCCTTCTGCGAGATGACGTCCTCGCAGAAGGACGCAACCGCTGCCCACTTCCTCTCGCTGTCGAGCATGGCTTTGATCACGGCCTGCAGCGAGAGACCCTCACCCACAACCACAATGAGTTCACGGCGCTGCACCGCCGAGCAGAACATTGCTCGAGCGTGTTCTGCGCCGTGTCCTCCTCACAGTCGCAGTGGTGGCAGACGGGACTCGGTTCCCTCCTAGCGACCGTATGCAGGTAAAGCAACCGTGCCCTGACAACACCTGCACTAGCCGGAAGGAAAGGGTCCCATGCTGCCGCCCTGCCCACCGCTCCAATACTGGCTGGAGGCCGCCAACGGTTCTGAAACCAGCCAAAGGCACCTCTAGCCGCGCCTTCCACTTTAAAATCATGCCCTGATGGGCTCGATTGCGCGCGCACTCAATCACTGTCGGAAGGGGACGACAACCCGTCTCCTCCCGCACCACCTCACTCACTGCAAACATTTCAGCGAGCGATTCAGCCTTCGAATCCCACGGGAGTGTTCCGGCCAACGCACAAGCTGCGTCGGACGACACCGTGCGGTATCCACGTATTACCCTGACCGCTATGACTCTCTGCGGCCTCCGCAAGAGAGTCCTGCACTGAGCGGTCAGGGAGTCCGCCCACACCAGTGCGCCGTAAAGCGCCATCGACCGGATAACCCCCGTGTAGAGTCGCCGGCAACCAGCACTAGGCCCACCCAAATTTGGCAATAGCCGCCCAAGGGCGGACGCAGTGCCGAGAAGCTTCGGGGCGAGCTGTCTGAAATGTTCGTCGAAGTGCCACCTTTCATCCAGCACCAAGCCCAGATATTTCATGTGGGCCTGGACGGGAACGCGCGTCGATCCCACCATAAACCTACTCCTAGCAGAAGCATGGCTGGAGGGGTTAACAAGAATACTAGAAATTGAATGCATGGATGGCGTATTGTTATAAAGGTAGCCTCGTTACAGCGACGAGTGTTACGGTTTCGTTCCCCACACGGGACAAAAAATGGTGTATATCAATTTGTGGACTTTTTGCTGATTATATAACTATCACAACAACGGTCGCAAAGAACACCTTAGTTTTCCGTACTTTCCACCGTTGTTTGAATGTTTGGAAAGTCTCCCGCAACAAAGAATTTATTCCCAGAGAGGGAGATGTAATTTTAAAAAGAAAATAAAGAAGAAACTCAATTTGTTAGTTCCAATAAAATAAATATATTTTGCTACAAAAAATTAACAACCTAATTACATACGTATAGGTTTTCATGTTTACCGATGTGTATGTGGAGACTCCAACAAGACGTTCCAACTTTTAACGATCCTGACAGGAACCTGCTCTTGGCAGACTTTATGTGTAAAATAAAACAAATATTTAGTTTTACAAATATTTTACTTTTGGTAAATAATAGCAGTCGTTTCGTAAAAAACAAATATTCAGTTGGTGGAATACAAAAAAGATACATTCATAGATACATAGATTCACGCCTGTTTCCCAGAGGGGTAAGCAAAGACTACGAATTTCCATTTGCTACGATCCTGACACACTTCTCTAGCTTCATTCACTTTCATCACATTCCTCATACACGCTCGCCGGTTGAGGATGGTCTTAACCTGGCCTTGGTCCAACAAAAACGATATTCCAGGAAAAACTTTGTAACACGCATACTCATTTAGCATAAAGTAAGTAGGTAGGCAGGGGTGGAGATAGTAGTTCTATTAAGAAAGAGGGTCCCTTCCTAATACAGTGCCTTAATTGCTTCTTATAATGCCCCATGGGCAATGATGGGGGTCGGTGGATGTGACGGCTTGCACATTTCCCCCATGCTAGATTAAGTTATACGTGACAATTTTATGTTATAACTCTGGAGTTGCAGGCCTTCGTCACGTATTACTTGCCTTTCGTTTTAAATGAAATATTATAAACTTTGCCCTTGGCTGTTAATTGCCTCGCAGTGAATGCGACTGCTGGTGTATTTGTTTTTGAGTTCGATATCCATGTCGGGCAAATACAGCTGCTGGGACGCCTGCGAATATTCGAAAAATTTGATTATTATATATAATATGAAATATTTTATTTGTTATATTCATTGATTATGATGTATTAGCAATACAAGTCATGTACATCTTGTGGAATACCGCCAGAATCCTAGTGCTATACTGAACCAGACAAAAAGTGGCTTGATTTTTTTGGGCTTCGTGCATAAACAGTAAAACTTAGTGACACTAAACAATGTTTAAATGTCAACAAAAACTTATCAATAAATGTCATGTAGTCGTGATTGGTATATTCATTCATTAAACATTCGTATAACGATAGTTTTCAGAAACACACACAAATTATAAAAACTCATTTTGATATTACTTTTTCAAATCATTTAATTTTTTTTTAATGACAATCGAAACATTTTTGTTTTCTTATTTATGCTTATAGGTTTGATCTAATTTACTATTATCTGCTTCAAAAGCAAAATATATAATTATCTATATGAGACGTGACATCTACGGGGCGTCTTAATAATAAATGAATCACGAGACATCGTGCCCACGTATTAAATGTCCTTTCTTTAATCCCAACTGCTTTTATCACCCGAACAATCAACTAGTCACTTTGTGCGCGAGAAAATAAATTAAGAGAGGGGACTTCTAAACGGGCATTATTATTGCTAAAATATGTTGTTGCAATATACTGGCCGGCAATAACAGCCATCCTGACTAATATTATAAATGAGAATGTGTTCTTTCAAAATCTAGTTATTTACAGATTTTCAGTCAGAGTATTATTCTGACTAAGAAATAGGTTTGAATTGGCCGATTTACTCAATTGGTTTTAATCTCACCGAGCGCGCGTAGTAAACACATTGTATCCACATTTTGAAGTAAAATATTGCTTGGTTAAAAGCCTCTTAAATACATTAAATCTGTTGAAATCAATCTACTTTTTACATTACATCGCGATGTTTATTTTAAATCACTGTTATTACATAATTTTGAAATTATCAAAGTACTACTGTTACACTTTACTTCTATCTTAGTGATTTAAATTATTAAACTATTTAGTTAGGTTATTATATATTGTAATAAAAAAAAGGCTTTTTGATACTTGTTGCGTGACACTTTAAAGGCCCGTAACTACGCTTCCTTAAATCTATTCTGCAGAAATCGTGGATTTTTCGGTATACAAAATATGTCCTAAGTAACTTTCCAAACCGTATAATATTTTCATTTAACCTATATTTTTCTTAATAAAGAGTAGGGTATTCTTTCCAGTAATTATGCTATACCTATATCATAAACTATGATTAAACATTTTGCTTTGTGTATATAAGCGTTAAACTCCAAGACCCCAGGCAATTATACGACATCACACAAGTGCTATAAACCCATAACATTTCCCTCTCTAACAGTTCCCAAAATGTTTTAAGCTATTGGTTCAAAACGTTGCTCACTACATTTTTAGTCGGACATAAATAAAAAACCGAAAAACAGAGGGGAAATGTGGGCTCCATATTCAGCATTCATTACAACGGAAAATTCGCAAATTGTCAAGATAAATAATATGACGTAGGGGTTGTAATGTTGGAGTGTTAAAGTGGGATGCTTTAGTTTTCCTTTTTGCTTACACGGATGATAAACCGTACATGCAAACAGGGAAAACTTCCGTTTTAAACCTGGGTGGGTTTGAATTGTGATACGTTTTTTTTAATACTTTACTTAGTTTATATAAAAAAGAGCACCATGTAGTTATATTACATAATGTAAATGACAGAACCTTTCAAAACTCGGTGGTAGTGAGTCCATAGCAATGTTCGCATGTTACCTTTAGACCAATACACGCTTTTGAAAAGCTATTCCATGACATGTCTAAATCAAACACATGTCAAGTGATTTGATTAGCTGTTACTAGTCTACTCCGCCAATCCAAGCGGTTGATATATGCTTGATAGTCTGTTAACAAATTTTTATGTTGATCTGTCCTTCAGCAATAAGGAGTAAAGCTTAAATTCGTTGGAAGAAAGTAAGCATTCATGCATGAATGCTTACTTAGTATTATTTAGTATCAGTCATTAGTAGTAGTATTTAATATGGATGAATTTGATGGAGTTTGAACAAAATAAAAGACTACTGCTCTTTTGTCTTAGGCGACGATCAGGTATTAAATTATCTTCGGGCGACTTCTAAAAATTTTATTACAGATAAATCCAATGAGATTGGACACCTCAAATTTCCATATTGCAATCTCGTGGTCAAAAACTTGGAAAGTTTTGCATATACCAATATTTCAGTTTTATTTTTCTATAATTCCATCGAATCCATCCAATTCTTATAAAATACCTAATCGGCATGCCCAAGGAAATTATGTGCTTATATATAACTACCTAATAATAAAAGGGCCTTTTCGGACCTCACCTAACCCATTTACCTCGAGACACCCAACGCCGGGGTCTTAACGGCCCAACGGAGTTAAATATTCAAAATTTTATCAGCAACGCTGAGCAAATTGACTTAGAAGTATTTGAGAGACTTTTGGTAGTCCGAATTAATTTAAAACAAGTTTCTTAGTGTCTATAATTATAGTAATATGTTTATTGTTCAGATTTGAACTTTGACTATAATGGGAGCCCTGATTGTTTGTACCCGACAAGAGAATTAAGTCGAGCTGATAGTATTTAGTATTATAACAATTGGTTATCTTACCTTTATTAAAAAGCTACGCTCGCTTAAAAGGTCATGTCAATTTTCTATCCCTCAGGAACTGTTTTTTTCTGCACAAAAGGTACCTCATGTACTGTTCTATTTCGCTGACAACGTTTATGCGAATTTGTATGATCATAGGTCGCGTAGTTAAGGCGTGAAAGCGTTACAAAGAAACAAACAAAGTCACATTCGCATTTATAATATTAGTTAGGATTTACTGCGTAGTACTTAGTGGTGTAGTAATTTATTATTTATTTTTGTAAATATTTTTGTGTATATTTAGTTCGATACAAACCAAAATATGGAACACATATGGAACAAAGATTTATGTAATTTGATCGTCAGGGTGTTCTTTATGTCCGTTGTTTGAATGTTTGAAAATCTTCTCCTCTCTGAAGTTATCCCAGACACGGAACAACAGACTCGGGAAAACTATTTGTAGATACCAAAATTATTCCCCATGTGAGGATAGAAACCACTACATAAGACTGAGTGGCAATGGCAGAACGACTCGCTACGCCATTTATGCAGTCAAATTAGCACTAAATGGCATAATTCAATATATTCGGCAGTCTCAGCATTGCTGATTTAAACGCTCCAAAATATCAACTCATTACCATTTACCAGCTAACTCAGTTAATTAGAGTTTGGGTTGCCTGTATTACATAATGTGGTATTTAGCACATTATATCACAAGGCCATTTCAGCCACTAGAAACAATTTTAGGATTTATTGATATTAAATTTCATCCTATTACTAGATTTTGCCCGCGGCTTTGCTCGTATAAATGTAGGTTAAGTTAGATAAGCGAATTTTTTTTTGGTTGATGTATACTCTATGCACGTTTCCGGAGGCAGATACAAGCGTATCTGCCTCCGGAAACGTGTATGCAAAATTTCATGATGATCGGTCGAGCAATTAGACTGCGAATACGTAGCAAACAGACTAACTCACATTCACATTTATAATATTGATTAGGACTAGAATTTGTCAATTTTACACGAGTTTAACAGAAAGTTTAAAAATTACACAAGTACGTAATTACGGCGTTGTGTATATCCATGATATTGAGATCTTTGAGAGACTCTTAACACTTATCATCAGGTCATTAGGTATATTGCTAAAGATAATAAAAACCATTCATTACCCGTGATAAAATAACTAAAAGTAATTATAAATGACTTTAATGCTACTTACTTTTTTTCGTAGCTTGTAAGGAGTAAAATACAAAATCTCGAAGAATTCACAAAATGTCTTTTTTTAGCCGAAATCTTGGAGACAAATTAAATGGAACATTTAGTAATTTAGCTTGGAAGTGGGGATCAGCAAAAAACGTCAACAAGAGCGACGAGAATTTCTAGCCAAATGTAACGACATTTTACTGTAGTAATCATATTAAAACCGGAACGTAATTCTTCTTTATCCCGTCCCGCACGTTGATGTTACTTGTGCGAAAATCTTTTGGATCCCTGACACATTTTATCGCAGTACTTTTATTTTTGTGTAAATGAAATGTGCGAAATGGTTGCGTGGATCGCGCAAGTTTAAGTTGTTGCCGCGTCGCTATGGTTGCACGTCGATTTTGCAAGGATAATACAAATATAGCTGTTATAAGATTGAGTGTTTTTATCTTCGTTTCCTCTTTGAATGTTTCCCTGTTTGTAAAATCAGAGATTTGAGAAAAAGTACGGTGATGGTCGTTTCTTAAAAATAATTATTAAATAAGCTGTAGTGTCTGTGTTCAATTTTGAGGCACATTTAAAACTAACATTACAACTACAACTAACATTAACACAATATTTTTATATTCCTTGTTATAAACGTTTACGCTATGTTGAGCCGTTGAAACGTTTATTATTTAATTTAAAACGGTATACCTATAGACTCGGACTGGTTTGGACTTCGATTTTAGAAGTCCAGTTCTAAAATCGAAGTCCAAACTTTATAACCTGGACCATGGATGAATTAATATATTAATATTAATTTAAATATACAAAAATGAAATTACAAATCATCATTGCAAAAAAGCTTGTTCGAGGAGTAAAGCTCTCAGGAGAAGTAGCAGTCAAGAAATGCATGGCCTCTCTTTTCAATCGCCAATTGCTTATAATATATCTTAAATATACGAAGCAATTTATTGACTTATTTTTCTTATATTATGACTTGTTGTGTGGTTTAAGAAATAATACCAAGTTAGCTCTAACAAAATATCGTCAAACTACTAAGCATACATAAGACAATATTGTCAATAAAATAAAATATGTGTATATTATTATGTCATTGAGCTAATAATTACTACGTACAATATATGTATATTAATATGTAGGTACGTACATTATAACTCAATTATTATAATGGACTAATTAAGCTAATATAATCTCGTATAATAAGTATAGCGAATAATTTATATCATGAAAAACTTATTCAGTAATAGATTTTTACGAACTTTACCTTGCCTTTTCACGTCAATAATAAAAATCATAACGTTTCTTCTTCCATATAAATGTAATTACAACTATAGTTTAGTATGCTCCAATAAATGTATTTGATTCTTTCCCAGAAATTGTTACTTTATTGCTTCATGAAAAAAGAATAATCTAGGGGCATTCGTTCGGACAGACCGTGTATTGAAGCGTCCTGTGGCTCCCATCACGGATCACTGACTTTTTCCACTTTTTCAATTTATACCCGCGTTCGAATTTTACTTTTGTTCGTTTTTTTATTGTTTATTACCTAGATAAATGCGTATCTATTAGTTTTGTATTTCAAGTGTTTTTATGGTACCGAGCTTTGCTATCGACGAATGGATTATGTTTTTGTTTGTGGAAATACAGTTAATTATTCTGTTAAAAACATTTTGGTTTTAGTTAGTTTATTTTTGAGGGATAGAATATGGCTAGTTTGTTCAATACATTTTTATTTATAGGAGTAATATGAAGTATTGAATTGTAAATGTTTTGTTTTTAATTTAAATAAATGCTTTTGTAGTCGGGTTTATTTACACTGCTATTGCTGTAAACGAACAAAGACTGAACCGATGGCGCAGTACTTTAAGTGTCAAGTCATTGTTACTGAACCGTAAGTGTTCGATCCCTATTTGAGAAAACAACTTGTGTGATCTGTCGATATTTATTTCGACAAAGGGTGTTCTTTATGACCGTAGTTTGAATATTTTTACGTACCCGTGACACATAGATTGCCTCTAGTGCAATGAATAGTTTTTACAAAAAGGATCATATATCTATTTCGTGTGGACGGTTAAAAGCAAACGAGAAATGAACATTTTAAGGGATAGTAAAGTCTTAATCTAAATATCAATCAAGTTTCTATCTGCAGTTCCCCGGCGTGGTTTTTATAAGAAAAACACCAAGATAAAAAGTATAGGTACTATTTGTCAATGCAGGATATAGTCTTTTTGGTCTACCTGCGGCTTCACTCGCTCGTAAACAGTTTTTTTCTGGGTGTATGGTATCCTATGTCTTTTTTCTGTATATATTTTTTCTGTACCCTCAACAACGTGTATGCGTAATTTCATGATGATCGGTCAAGTAGTTAAAGCGTAAAGGAGTTAAAAACAAACGAACAAACCCCCATTCCCTAAATAATATTAGGTAAGATAAATACATCCCATAAGCCTATTACGTCATTCCTTTAGGCAATATATGAAACTTCATCATATGTTAAATCACACGCATATTATCTGACCTTTACAAAGCTTGAGAGATAACGTAACAGTTTCGAATGCATAAATGCTACTATTTATACTAATACGAGATTTTGTCCGCGGCGCCACTCACGTGAATGTAGGTCCTATAATTTTTTTTCTATTCTTATTTTTCTGGATGAAAGATATGTGAATTTACATGATGGTCCCGTTAAGTATTTAAGGCGTAAAAGCGTAACAAACAAATAAACATACCTACAAATAAACTCACATTCACATTTATTATATAAGTAAGGATAATAGAGCTGAATAGTTTTTTTGTTTTTTTATTAGAATGCTGTATAAGTATCGAAATTAATATTTTATTTTCCTTTACCTCGAAGAATGTATTTCATCACTAATATTAGTCCCAAGTATACTCACCACTGCTCTCAGCGCCAAAATAGCGAATATCAAATGGAATTATATTTTTGATGGCGATATCCAGCCTAGTGTTCTATCATATAGGTCAATTGAATTATTACATTAACCGACGTAGGCAGTGAAAGCATTATATTACAGAGAAACGAAGCCCGCTGTACCCGGTATTTCAATCCTCAAATAATTATAACTCATTTTCTTTGAATCAGTGATAGCCTAGTGGGAAACCGTTGGCTTGCCATACAGAGGTTTCACGTTAAATCTCTGACTTTTCGAAGTAATGTGCGTATTGAATAGTTAATTATCGTTCGTTTTAACAGTAAATAAAAACATCGTCAGGAAACAAGCATGTTTGAGAGTTCTTCATAATGTTCTCGAAGATATCAGATGTCTTCGAGAACATTGTGCTGGTTTGCAGACTTCAGAGTCTGTGCAATGTGCCAGCGTGGTGGACTATGGTCTAAATCTTCTCACACTGAGTAGAAGCCCGTGCCTACCAGTGAAACAGTTTAATACAGGGCTGATATTATTATTTATCATTCTTTGAATGTCAATCTAAAGATACTAGTAATTTTTTTCTGGAATATGAATCATCAGTCATCCCTTTCATTACTAGTATTGTTTCTTTACGTTTAAATAAATACGTATACGATCCGGTAGCCGGTAGACAGCGTTTAATCATGTTAAGTGAATGCATTACAATACAAACAACAATAATGGATAATTGCGGCATTTACGTCCATTTCTTTGAAAATATATTCATAATGAATCTAATGTTACGTTTCTAAGTACTACAGTTTATTTTTTTGATACGCAATCTTTATTTTATTATTAGTTTTATTTTTTATATTCGACTGTTGAGTACAAGAACCATTTCGTAAATGGTTCTTGTACCTTAGTTTTCACAAATTGCCGACATCTGTAAGTTCGTTGCAAATAATTGACAATGTAGGCTGTGGTCATTAATGTTTGTGATTTACAATTAAAGATTACATTGTGGTTAATTTCGTTAATAAGGATTTTATACTACTTTTTAATTATTTTATTTCATACGATTAAAGTTGACTTAGTTTGTTCAGAATTAATAATATTAATTTTGCATTGAAATCAATATAGAAGTTTATTTAAATAAATAAATATTTTTTGAATTTATACTGCCCCTATACAATTTTTAGCAGCTGTGTTCACGGTGGACTTTTTACATCCCTCAGACGAATAGTATTATTAATTGTCGAATATATTTGGTAACGTAAGACTACACAAATATTATTATTTCGTGTGAAAATCTATACGCCTTGAAAGAGAGGAGGCACCCACTTCCCAAATAGGTACTTAAATCGTTCAGGAAGATTAATTACAATCGTGGGTCCAATTTATAGCCTTCTTTATAAAAATATCGCTAACTAATACTTAGCTACCTCTCAAGTCCTTGATCAATGATTAACTGTTAACTCAGGTCAACTGTTGTAATTTTACTATTATTAAACTAACACAAAACGCTGAGTAGCATTTATATGTAAGATTTTATCAATCGCTAATTAATACACAGCTATCTCTTAAATTTTTGTGAGTGGTTTATAAATAAGACTGTTGGAGTTATATTCCAAGTCAGTTATTACCCTGTCTTAAGAAAATCCAACAATGTTTATGGACCCATAAACTTTTGTAGGTACTTTCACAAAAATAAATCCTATGAGGAGACTTTATTATGCAAAGGACTGTTTCCGCCCTCGATAATCGAGTTATGACTCGGCTTGATCACAGTCGTTTCCATAGAGTGTTCTTAGGAAATTCAAAGGAAGAGTGGATCTCTCAAAAGTTCGCTTAAAGTTTGCCAGTGATAAATATAAACGAGACTCATATAGGTAGTAGATGTATAAAGTCTTGGGTATAAGATAATTTCAAAGGGTTAGATATAATATTGGAGAGGTTTTGAGATGTAAGATATTTATGAAAGTAAGAAGACAGTAGCCCTGATGACCTATGAAGAGACTTTACCTTGTCCATCTGTTCATATAAAAAAATAGTAATAAAAGCATTGTGCCTGGACGCCAGCACCCGTACACCAATGGACGATGGGGTATGCCAAGAAATGTTCAGGAGCAAAGTGGAATTAGGAACTGTGCACGGTAGATGACAATAGGCTCGCCCTCTATGACGTGGGACTTGAAACCTTAACTAGCGATACGTGGTTAATTCCATTTCGGAGATCCAGGGGAATGACTATGCTTGTATGTATATATCAGTATTTTTTTAGCTACACCTCAAAATCACACTGTACTACACTATAGTCTATTCAGCGAGGTTTAGTATAGTTAAATCTCTCAAGTTAAAGTACTTACGCACTTATCTACTGAGAAAGTATCTTCGCCGTATACCTATTCTTGTGATCCTTCTCTCCTTTGGCCTCAGTTCCTCTCCTGATACAACTCAAAATATACAAGCGTCGAACTACGTATGTATGCAATAAAAATATTATAAAATAAAAGTCTGTGAAGGTCTTTGGATGTTTATTACTCAATCACGCACAAACCTTTGAACAGATTCTGTTAAAACTTGGCGTACTGATAAACTATATTTTGGATAACACATAGCATATTTTATATCTCTAAAATGTTTGTATGTATTTTGCATCGTTAATTATTACATAATTGAAAAGAGTTATGAATAGATTATTCGTAAGAATTAACTTCTAATGCTGACGTAATTTCGGAAGCACTTGTCTTTTGACCAGTAGTCTGATCCTTAGATGACCCCGTTATACTGGGCAAACATGAAACTGGCCAGATTACTGTTAATCCAAGTTCTAATCAGTAGATGTAGGATAATAGCGTAGTTAGCTAATGTAATTACCGCCTAGGATTCCATAGTCATTGTATTAGAACGATATGGCCAACGGTCAGCTTATCTTAATAATTTATATTGACACGCATAAACTCATGTCTCTATTTATTGGAAGGATATTGGTATATTATATAACAGTTACGCTAGTTATATATTATGTCAACGTTATTAAGCCATGGATTCTTTCGTTATATAAATAACCTTTATAACTCTTCTATACGTGTCTGTCTGTCTGTCATTGAAGTCCTCCTCCTAAACGGCTTGGCCGATATTCATGAAAGTTTTATGTATTTGAGTGGGTTTCTGGATAGTTTAGATTTACAATTAGAGCTAGAAGGTGGCGCTGAAATCGGGTTGCAAGCTATTGTTCAAGCAGGATAATGTTTGTCAAGTCGGTGAAAACTAATATAAAAAACCTGAAGTTTTTTTTGTTTTTTTGAACGCGCTGGATTCTGAGGTCAGCCCAATGTTTAAAGAAGATAACAGAAAAATAACTTCTAGCTATACTGTTACCTGACCCGAAACACAGATAAGCGCAAGCACAAGCACAAGCACAAGCACTGACGTTTGATCTCAAGCAGAGCACAGTCTTATTGGCTTTTTTGTTAGAACTATGGGAATATTAAAATGAATGTGGCCAGTAGTGGTATTCAGTGGTTTATTACATTTTGTAGTATTATCAATACATTTAACAATCTGAACAGCTTACAGTACTTGGTGTGCGACAAAATGGAAGTAGCCATGACAGTTTTTAAACTTGAAGAGCGTGCCACAGATAAAATACATACTAAACATCAAGATTATAATATTTACCATAGATTACAATACAGCTCCTTAAATTTATAATCTTGATCTTTTACATAAACAATGCAAGATATCTTAGGTATACTGAATTAATCTTAAAGCTAATCTATTTTCAAAAAATTTGGTCTTATCTTATTACAATATCAATTATAACCTTTTCATAGTTTTCATTTATATAATGATACTGTACTTCAAAGTGCTTTGAATTTTTAGTAAAATTGCCATATTTAGCAATCGAAATTGCACTTGAGTTATCTTCATACAATTTTATTGGTTTATCAAACTTTACATTGAATGATTCACTTAACAAGTTTCTAATGAATAGTACTTACAGCAATATATACTGCAAAAGTTGAACATTTAGTTACTGTACTCTGTTTATAAGTTTTCCAAATAAATAAGTTACCAAATAATCTAATTACAAAATCTGTTGTAGATTATCTATGTACATTATCTCCTGCATAGTCAGAATCTACCATACAATCTAACATTTCAGTGTTTATATTATCATAGTACATTCATTTTAAACCCTTATCAAATCAAATCAAACATTTATTTGCTTAGTCTTATACAAATATTTTAAGATTCTCTTAGCATATTTGTTGTAATGCAAGGGCAATTCAGTTGAGGTAACTAAAGCCTTCATTGTCCAGAAAAAATGTATACGAGCATTATTCGGTATACAACAGACTGAGAGTTGTAAGGATTATTTTAAGAAACATAATATTTTGCCACTACCTAGTTTGCATATCTTTGAAATTTGTAATTTTGTAAGTAAACATCCACACTTGTTTTGTAGACACAATGATGCCGTGACAAGACCAGGGAGACACACTCACAAACTACTCATACCCAGGCAAAGAGTAAATGTATTTTGTAATAATGTATACTGTATGGCGATACATATATATAATGAGCTGCCAAGAAGCTTCAAGGAAATCGACAGTTTTAATATTTTTAAGAGAAAATTATATGTGTTTTTATTAAATAAATGTTTTTATAGTGTTAAAGAATTCTTAGAAGATGATGCTTTGATATAATTAAATGAATATTTTTTGTAAATTTACCATATATCAATATTTGTATGCCAGATGATGGAAGAATATGGTTCGAAACTATGTTAAACATTAAGATCTACGTATACCCATATTCCGACGAATAAATAATTACAATACAATAATTCCAATTACAATGCGTTTGGTCATAACGACTTTGATATTTACTTAAGTAGTTAACACTGTACGCTATATCTGGTCTGGCACCTGTACTAATAAACAATAACTCGCCTATTATATTTCTATACTTTATACTATCATCTATTTCTCTAGATTGTTCTAATTTTAAGTTTGTTTCCATTGAAGTATCATTTAACTTAGTATTTTCCAGATTATATTTTACAGCTAACGATTCAATATATTTTGTTTGACATAATGTCATTTTAGATCTATCATCACTATAATCAATATCTAAGCCAATATAACTTTTAATTTTTCCTAGGTCTTTCATTGCAAACTGTTCCATTAAATTAATTTTACCTGTTTTGTTTTGAGGCCCCATTTTCTGCCTATTAATCTTCTGCATTGCCAGAATATTGTGCATGCTTTGGTTATTTTCGTGTTAAGGTGCTTACTCCAGTTGAGCTTATAGTCGAGTACTACGCCCAGATACTTGACTTCTTGCGATAGGGTAAGGTCCGTTCCAAATAATTTTGGCATGTTAGTTAACTGAGTTTTCCTTTTATGTATGAAAAGGACCAGTTCTGCCTTAGTCGGGTGCACCGTCAGTTCATGATGGTTACACCATTATTCCATGATCATGAGGGCTAACTGCATGCGATTACAGATTATGATTTCTGAGTCGCCTTTAATCAGAATGGTTATGTCGTCCGCATAGCCAACCGTGTAGTAGCATCTGCTATGAAGGCGTTCTAACAGGTCATCTACCACGATATTCCATAGCAGCGGCGAGAGTACTCTTCCTTGGGGACAGCCCTTCGCTACTATGCCTCTCGTGGTAGAGTTCACCGTGAATTGTATGGCCCGCATCTTTAGAAGTTGATCGATCTAGCCACTAGTGGTTCTATCAAGTCCAAATGTGCTGAGTGACTGGCTGAAGCTGTTGAATTTTGTCTTATCAAAAACTCCTTCTATATCGATGAAGACCTCTAGTGTTATTAATTTGTCAGATAGTGCTGTTTCTATTGTTCCTGCAACAGAGTGTAGCGCTGATAACGTTGACCTGCCTTTCCTGTAGGCATGATGCTGGCGGTGTAGTAGCTTGAGTCTTAGAGCACCTTCCTTTAGATACCAATCAGCTAGTCTCTTTAGAGTCTTCAGCAGGAAAGAGGTTAGGCTAATCGGTCTGTATGATGTCACCTGTGTGTAGTCTGACTTACCCGGTTTAGGTAGGTAAATTACTTTGACTTCTCTCCACTGGCGAGGTATGTAGTTATGCGCTATCGATGCTCTGTATATGTTAAGCAGGTGGGGCACAACTGTTGTTGGTCCCCATTTCAAGAGAGCTGGGAATATTTCGTCCAGGCCCGTAGATTTGAAGGGCTGGAAGGTATCTATCGCCCTTGATATTCGGTCAGCAGTGACCATGGATTTGGCCACTGTCCAGTCAATCTGGGTTGGTTAATTGTAAGGTGTGTCTGCCCAGTTTGGGTTTACCGTCACTTGGCACCCAGGGAAGTGTACTTCGAGTAGTACCTGACTTATTTCATTGTCTGAAATCGCATAGGTACCATTTTGTTTACTAATGGCGCCTAGGGTTCTGTTGTTATCTTGCGATAAGACCTTTTTCACCCTGGCTGCTTTATTAGTGGTGATAATGTTGCTACAGAAACGCCGCTAAGATTCTCCTCTGCGGTATCTTATGCGTTTCTTGTAGTGGTATTGAGCTTATTTGTATCGCTCCTAGTCTTCATCAGTCCTGGTGTTTTTAGCTCGGTTAAACAGTTTCCTCAGATTGAGTCTAAATTTCTCCAGCTCTGGTCCCCACCATTGGGACTTACCTGCCACTGGTGGTTGTGTGGGAAGACAGGCTAATTCTGTTGGATGCATTTGGTAAGTATTTAAGTATTATGGTTTATGTTGTCAGTGCTGGTAGACACGTCTTTAAAACAGATTTTATCTGCCTCATGTTGGAGAAGGCTCCTGTACCTTGCTACGTCCGTCTTGGAGGGTTGCGTTTAGGCAGTTGGTCCGTCTCTGGCACTTGTATAGTATATCAGATACGCCTGTGATCTGCAAAGGAAGGTTCGGCTAAAACGTGCCAGTTTAACACTAGCTCTGCCGCACCATCCGATGCAAGCATGATATCTACTATAGTTTGGTATCTAGAACTGAAAAAGGTGGGCTAGCAGCCATTGTTCATTATAGATAGGTTAGACGAGAAAATATATTCTGTTAAGGACTCACCTCTTTTGTTTGGTGTGTGGTTTCCCCACAGTTGATGGTGAGCGTTTGCGTCGGCTGAGATGATAATGTGCCAGCCGTGGTCTTAACAATGTTGAACCAGTTCAACCAGCTCCTTAGATGGGATTTCCTCATCGCCGGGCATGTAGACTGAAGCTAGTACTAACGTTTGGTTGTTGGGCCCTATTTGGAGTCCTACCGCAGTAAGGTCTCTAGAACAGAAGTTTGTTAATAGCAGAGCTGATATTGCTCTATGATATTGATATAGATGCAAGTTCTTGGCTTGTGAACCGTAGTATTGTGCATCAACTTACCCCCGAAGCTTTTCAGACCGCATATGCTGTCGCCTCTGATCCACGGCTCCTGGATCAGGGCTATGGTCCTTTAGTCAACCTCTAACAGTCTGCGTAGGGTAGCCGTCGCAATTTGTTTGTGCTGGAGGTTGGTTTGGTTTTTCATTTTGACTGACTTTCTATTACTAGCTTGTCCCTATTGTTACTTAAATTGTCATCATTTCAATTTCAATAAGATCTTTCACAGCATTTTTAGAACTAGCTTCACTTGCATCTACATAGTTTTCATCAATATCAATTTTAAATATATCATTCTTTATATTAGAAGTTTTGTTATTTTCCAAATTTTTATTCTTTTCATCATCAAGTTTCTCTAAACAAATTAATTGAGTGTTTTCTTCAGCTACCTGTACATGTCTAGCATTAATTATTCTATTGTTCGATAACACTCTATGTCCATTTTCATTATAACCTACCAACACTCCTAGTTGAGCTTTATCATCCCATTTACTTTTTCTTAGAACTTCTGGAACCCTGACATAAACTCTATTTCCATAAATCTTTAAATGCTCTCTCATTTGGTTTAATACCGAAAAATATTTCGTAAGGAGTTTTATTCTCTACTGTATTAGCAATAGTTCGATTTTTAAGTATGCTGCTATTTTTATAACTTCGGGCCAATACCGTCTGTGAATCTTAGCTTCTCTCATGAAGCATCTGCCTATATCCATAGCAGATCTATTGTATCTCTTCACTACTCCATTTAATTCATGGAAGTAGGTTGGACATGGTGTTAACTCTAGTCCCTTTTGTCTTATGAAATTATAAATATCTTTATTTAAATGTTCTTTGCCGTCATCGCACTGTAATTTCGTTACTCTTTTATTTAACTTATTTTCAACTAAATTAACAAATTCTTTAAAACAACTTTATCTGTCACTTTTTAATTAAAAATAAAAACCTAAATGCTTTTAACAAATGACGATTATATCACAAAGGAGTACTTAATTAGTGAATAAGTAAAGTTTAAAAAGTTTCGTGAAATATAGGCATTATAATTATCTGTTACGGTTGGCAGTCACGCAATGTTCGCAGTTTATCTAGCCTTTGTTTATAAGTATTTTACGGTATAAGGAGAAAGGGTTTACGAATCTCTATTAAGACCAACATAAAAGTTTTCTATAAAACTTGTATATTTTTATGAAAATCACTTATGTTATATTGGGATTGTGAACACGTGATGTTTCTTTTGCTTCTTTAATATTAGGTGGTAGGTGGCGAAATAAATGATGTCGCATTGGCGGTAAACTACAATATAATGACTACACTTACAAAAAATCTTTCCATTATATTATCATGCATAATAATGGCTACATGGGTGGTGGTGCAGTAGTAATGAATGACACTGCTGTACTTGAGGATTCGGATTCAATTCTCACGTCGAAAAAATGTTAATAGGTTTTCTGTAAGTAATACTTAGTAGCAGCATGAAGGATAGAACTGCGTCTTAACGACGATTATAGGCAATAGCCTATAATCATCTTTAGGACGCAGTTAGATCCTACGTAATAACGTAGGATCTAAACATCATACTTTCTTATCCCCTCGCGGAAGCCGTGCCCGTGTTTTCTTTTAATTGTATTTTCGTAGAGTCTGACATTTCTAATTAAAATAAAATATTATTTATGAATTGGTACTTCATTTTGTTATAGTGATTTTAGCGTTTATAAATAAAATAATTAATATATTGTTCATTAGCTATACATTTATAAATATTTTTCGGTGTTTTTTGTGTCCGTTGTGTGAATGTCAGTAAAGTCACCCGCTACTCAGGAATTACGCTACTTAAAATAAGAATAAAAATAATTTCAATAGGTCTACTGCCTTAACTTACATTATTTTAATGTTATGTAAAGGAAAAAGAATAGCTTAGAAATTGTATTGACTCAAATAGACACCTGTCATATACACGTACACATTTTGTGATAGCGTTTCGGGGAAGGTAAGGTATGTTATTTATTCATGTAAAAGGAGAATACATTCACACTACATAAACGCGAATGATACAGTGGGCAAGCAGTCATCTCGCCGATGCTGCGGCGCTGTGAATTTAGTATACCACCCGGAAGAGTTAAATGCGTGATCCAAAAAAGATTTTTCGGAGTCCTAGTGTACTAATGTCCGTTACTGCACATAGGACTAAAGTACCTTGCGAGTTCCTTTATTACTGGAGCCGGATAAAGCATTAAAACAAATGCGGATAATATATATTTCATTACGGCCACGCACTGAACTGATGGCGTAGTGACGTCAAGGTTTGTGGATTCGATACGGGACAAAAGTTTGTGTGATCGACAAATGGATGTTCCAAGTCTATGTGTTCTTTGTGTCCATTATTTGAATGTTTGTAAAGTCCTCCAAGTCCAGTGCAATTGTGTTGCCTTTTAAAGGAATAATATCATATTATTTCTATGCGCTACGTTTCAGTACTTTTAATGAGCTGGTGCTGAAACGTATTAGAAACGTATTTTGAAGATAGAAGTAAACATACTTTTATCTTCAAAACGCAGCAACGCAACATATGTATCTCTGACCTTCTTGAATTTTCGCCTACAGGATTTTCACATAACCAAAATAACTTTGTATCTTGCTTGGTCTGCGTTGTAGCATCTGAGGGCCTAATTGATCAAAACAGGTTATAATTGATTATATTACTAACTGAATCAACGGCCAAGTCATGCCAATTATTAGATATAAATTTGATTTTGACGCGTCGTTGATTAGCCTTTAGAAATCAGGTGGAAGTGCAGTAAATACACGCCTAACTAACTAAGTCACTCACCAGATTATACCAATATAACAACATCATGTTCCACTGATACCCATTATATTTTTTTATAAATTAAAATACGTTTATAATGAAAGTACGATATCAAACAAAGAGAACAAGCTCTCACAGAGACAGGAAATAACGTGAGTGAAAAGGACAATCAATTTCAGATACTTACCCCTTTTTCGGTTAAACAACAAAGAGCTTCTTCGAGAATTATTTTAGAATTTCTCCAACGTCACTTATTTTGACAGTTTTGTAATCAAAGATCCGTAACCAGTATCGTACAGACACAAATCCGATTCTTTCGGGTCTTTGCACTGGCATCTACATCTGCGATAATACCTGACGGGACCCAAAACATGGCAATTTTGTTTGAATATAATCTGACATTAATTACTGAAAGTTTTGGAGATTATAGATGATTGACAAATAATACTTAAATTAATGTATCGACTTAAAGCAGTGATTTTACAAGGTCTTAGCATTCAAAGAAATTATTTAGTTTATTACCTACCTACCTTATATCTGATTTCAGTGGTGCTATGAAACCCATTTATATAATTCCCACAATAACTATGAATTTTCGGAGATGGAGAGTGATCCATTTTAGTTATCACCACATAAACTACCTTCATGAATTGCTGCACGAAAGAAACACAAACAAACAATCGCACTGTCACAACTTATAATTTAGCTAAAATTCTTCAGTAAATTAACATTAGAAAAATATGCATGGTTTAATTTTGCTAGATTGCAACAGAAGAACCTCTTTGATGTGAATGCGTCCATATAACGCGACAGCATGCATAATTACGCCTGGTTTGTTCGCTCTTTATATGAAACCATTCCAAGCATAATACATTAGTTCGTCGTAGTTTTGAATAGAGAATTTCTAGAATTACTTAATCCACGCTTTGTGGGATCATACACTGCACTACCACTAATGTCTTGTATCAAATAGAGTGTGCGCGTGGCTATTCTCGCAATACTCCCTATAGAGTCATGGTAGACCTAGCACGTAGCTAATTGCTAGCAGTCACTTATGCTGAGTTCTTGTGGCCTTGAACTGTATAATATAACCGTGAACTATATACGACGGTTATAGAATATTACTTTTGGCCCGTGGCATCGCTTGTTTGGGAATGCTCCTTTTTTTCATAATGAAAGGTACCTTATGTCCTTTTCTATACCCCTGACATCGTGTTCGCGAAATCTCATAATGATTAGTCGAGAAGTTGAGGAGTGAAAGCGTAACAAACAAAATCACATTTGCATTTATAATATTAAATTAAATAGTTAGGATAATAAATAGAGCAATACTAACCGCATTTCATTTATTTTGCTACGCAATACCATATTATCACACAGGAGGCTCTACAGCTTTAATCAAACTAAAGGTGAGGAAGGTTCTTTTACCTTTAATAAGAAGGTAAATAAATAAACTCGTTTATACGCACCGCAGTACAAAGCAGCCTTTAATAAGAAATTGGTGGCAAGACCTTATGGTCTTGTCACCAATTTGTCAGGAACCTCTAGACCATTTTCCCTGTCTATTTCCTAAAATAAAAGTCTTTGTAGAAATATATTGTGATCAGAAACTTATGAAACTGCATATAATGTTTGCAAAAAGAAATACGGATCTTTTCTGTAATTGTACATCAGAATAAGTTATTTGCAATATTTCCTTTGCAAACAATCAATATGTCTTGATTTGATTTTCTCGTTTGATTATATTCGTTTTCTTATTTGTCTACAGTACAAAATGCCACCGAATGACTACATTCAATTTATACTAGAACAAGACACCTCTTGCCGCAAATTTGTCCCAGTCAGCACAATTTTCGCCTCCGGTTTTCCCAAAAAGTAACAAAAATATGCGATATTTATTTTAATTCCGTCGTAACTCCTGCTCAATCTAATTACAAGGCCTGAGTTACATTTATCCTACTCGTTTCAAAGCGCCACATCGTTTTCCTCTAAAATTGTTTCAGCCTATTTCGAGGTATTTAAGCTGAACTTGGGCCCTACAAAAACATTCCTTCTCGCAAAGTAAATTATTTGTTACAAAAAACAGTGAGCGGATAAAAGACAAACGGAATGACACGTAGAACATGCCTCGCTTACTTAAGGGTGCCTATTCACTAGCGTTAAATATATTATTAGAAAAATACACATTCTAAAAACTTACATCCTTTCATCCGATATTTAACCCTAAGATTAAATCTTAGAATCAGCAACGTGTATCGACACCCGAGGTATTATAAGCAATCATGGATATTGGTAACCGCTTATCATCAACTGACCTAAAAATTTATCCTTTGCTGCAAATCAAAATAACTTGCATTAATTTCATATATCCTAATGTTGGAGTGCCAGACAGAATTGAAAACTTTTTGTGTTTAGCCTCCAGTGTGGCGCTTCCACTTAATAGGTTAAGGTACAACTTTATTTCGTATATTTAGCTTACGCTAACAACGAATCGGTGTAAAAGCTGTTATACCAATGCATTGTAATACATTTAAAAACCACACAGGCAAACAACAGCATTTCTCAATTTAGCAACATACATTTAGAATAAATAACGATGTTGTATTCTCGCAATGTAATATACCGTCTATATGACTTCAATGACTCCTTGAGTTAAATCATATGTACTACAAATAGGATTTGAAATAATTGACTTATTACGTAACAATACGTAGCAAAAATTCTCGTTAACATCTTCTGAACAAAAAAAAAATAACATCCCATTGTTATGGATGAATTAGGTTTAAAAAAAAAAAAAAAAAAAAAGAAAAATCGGGCACGTCACGATTGTGGCGGTAAGTCCCGTGTTTGAGGAGTGGCTGGAGAGGCGGCATGGCGCCCTCACCTTCCAGCTGACACAGGTTCTGACTGGCCACGGTTGTTTTGGCCGGTTCCTGTGTCGTATACGCCGGCAAGAGACGCCCGGTTGTCACCACTGCGGCGACTGCCGCGACGTTATTGAGGACACGGCGCTGCACACTTTGGCGGTTTGCCCCGGTTTGGTTTAAAAAAATTAACATGATTAAATACATAACGATTTTTGAGTACCGCATTTAAATGTCTGCCTACGCGATTATTGTTCGAATAACATTTAACTTTTTCGATCATATAAGAGCAGCGGTTATTCTTTTGTTTAGCGTGGCAGATCGTCGAGATACCAGCTTTTGGCGCCTAAGATTTGAATCAACATTAGACTGAAATTAGTTTACATATTTCTGATACATAACAAACATTCGGCATACGAATATTTCTTAATTTTATTCCATTAAATCAACAAAACAAACAAAACATATTAATTCAATTGTTTATGAAAATTGTCGCACAAAATACACTAGAAAATTGTTAATATACAATTTCCCATGAGCAATAATTTATAATTGCGTCGTTACACTGTAAAGTATAAAAACCCTTATATCTCTCACATACCTCAGATGCTTACCCAGATGTTTGGAACACGTGCCTCTATATAAAAGTATTCACGAAGCTTGAATCAATGCGAGCCTAACTGATATATGGATCCGTTTGAAGTAAATATTTTAGTTCTATTGCCTTTCTTTTGTGAGAATATGTATTTGAAATTCATAGGAGTTTTCGTGTTTGAGATGTTCTTTATCTTCAAAGGCTTTGAGGTGTATTGGTAAACATTGAATCTAATTTATATTGATGTCAGTGTTGCTGGGTAAATGGGGTCTTGATGTGAGCCTAATTAGCTGGAACATTGGACTGTAATGGAGCTATAGTTAACCAGTGAAGAATTGTCTGCTTTGAAGGTATTTGAATTATTTTTAAAGGCAACTCCCGCAAAGAATAACTACTGTGTCACGCGGGACTTTACAGAATTTCAAACAACAGGCACAAAGGACACTTAGACTCGGTACAACTATTTGTGGATTACACAATTTTTTATCCCATGTGAAAATTAGACCCACTATAAGATCGCTTAAACCACTACGTCATTCATGCAGCTAAACTGGGAATTATAAACAATTAATAGTTAAAGTTACACGCACATTACTTAGATCCTACATGAAGGCTCACCTATTGCCATCTACTGAATGTTGCGAGAGTCCGTGCTACTTAATAAAGATTTCACACAATGCACTACATCGCACCATTTGTCATCAGCCGTGGCGCAAACGCATTGTTAATGCGATGCGGTTTGTGGTCATCGTGGTTTTCAGACTGTGTGAATCTAAGAACATTTTAATGTGCTGCGTTATAAAAATCGAGCCTTTCGATGTCTACGTGACACAATACGACCAGCCTACCGATAGATTACCTACGTGTGCATATGCCTTATCTAAGACCACTCAATGAAAACGTAAATACTGTGTATCATAAACGCCAACAACTTCAAAGTATTTACAACATTTCAAAATATATACCATAATTCTTTTTTTGGTTTATTTATTATGTAATTAAACTGATACAAAAAACATTCTATAATACAAAATATAGATACTACATCTAGAAGAAGTATAAGAAGAGAAGTAGTTTCTACAAATATAATAACTCATTTAGGAAGATAACAGTCAATAAGTACCATGATATCAAGGAAACACAAGAAAATAATTATAGTGCAAACTACAAGTATATAATATATTATATACTTGTCGGCCTCGATGGCGTAGTGGTTAGTGTAACCGACTGCCACGCCTGAGGTCGCGGGTTCGATTCCCGCACAAGTCAAACATTTGTGTGCATGAACACATGTTTGTCTTGGTCTGGGTGTTTCTATGTATAATATGTATGTATTTACAAAAAAAAAAAAAAGTATATATGTATGTTTATCCATTGTCTAGTACCCATAGTACAAGCTCTGCTTAGTTTGGGCTAGTTGGTGTTGTGTGTATGCGGTAGAATATTATTATATTATATTTCAAAGAGATACAAAAACTAAACAGAGATATTAAAAAAAATTTAAATATTTCGCAGTGTTTTTAAATTGTATTAAATAACAACCTCTTTTTTTATAACAAACCCTCACAAAAAATTACTGAGCTCGTATTTTAAACAATATACGACTTCGTGTAAAGCTACATTACATCTTTAAAGTAATATAAAATATATACTTTGAGCGACGTTTAAAAGGCTTCTAGCGAGCTTTCATGTTCGCAAAATTTAATTCATGTAAAAATTTAAACTGTAATGAGTTTTACTTAACGAAACAAGTTTAGTTATTTTAAATTACATTGTTATTATTTCTAGTATAATAATGGACGTTTTAGCGTTTACTTTATATAACAAAATTATTTATAAACAAGCATAATTATAATTGCTTAGTGGTAAAGGATATACGATGCAAATTTCTTGAATCAAGTGACGTGCTGTCTTTAACTTTGTTGGCAAAAATAGGGATAACATGGCATTTACTAAAAGAAGCTTGTTTTGCTTAAATTTGAGCGTGCGTCATCATAATCTATAGTCGCTAGCAAAACTTGAATATCACTCGCGATAGTAAAGGAATAAATTATAATTCTTGTCACTCGATAGCGGCGGTATCCTGGATGGTTGAAACGCGCTATAAAAATTCTCCATCCGTATTTATAAGGAAAATGTTGTTTAACTAAACTGTCGAAATATTCCGTTGTGGAAGAGGCCACCCATTTCATTAAGCAGCTTCCAAATGTATGTATAATGCGAATATATGCGAATTTGACCGTACACCGCTCGCTTCCTTATTTGCTTGACCCGAGAATTGAATTTATTTCACCCAATAAGTAACCTACCTGTATATGCATAATTTCATTCTACCACTAAAATAACTGCACGAATAGCGTAGGTAGTGGTTTAGGTGGTCGTCTTGCGCCGAGTGTTGTGGGTTCGAATCCCACACGGGACAAAACATTGAGTGATCCACAAATGGTTGTTCCGAGTGTGGATGTTTTTTGTGTCCTTTGTTTAAATACTTATAAAGTCTCCTGTAACATAAGAATTATTTCTACTGCCAAAGTTTTCATTATGCAAATAAAAAGTAAAAAATTGAACCACCATTTTTCAACTTTGAAATTGTCATTATTTCCTTGATGTAATTCTATAAATCGACGCGGAAATACGTTGATACCTACAGCCGATAAAAAGGAGCCAAGATAGTTCTAAAATCCTGCTTTATTAATCATCATTTTGATGATAAAATAACAGTTATAAAGAGTCATTGAGAATATTTTCAAGTAAAATGTCAGCACAACTTTTAAGAAGGGAGACTATAGAGTTTGCCCGTGTCAATAAAGTTTACAAATTGGGATTGAGTCTGTATTGTCTCAACCTTTTGTCTTCTACGAGGTGATATTACAAATTAATTTGGACGTTTCGCTTTCAATGTTCTTAGTAACTTTCTGATTAATAGCATCTCTTGAATGAGTCAAAACACTGGCTGTTAGAAGGTTGTGACTTTGCTTAATTTCCAACGTGCACGTGAATTGTCTATTTTATATAACTTTAGATGTATTTTAGAACCTGATTTATGAGTTAATTTTAAATCATATTGTCTTGTCGGTCTCTTGGTTCTTCGGTCTTATTTATAAGGTCACAAATAAAGCTTCGTAATAATTGTCACCGAAAAATATTGAGTGAAGTGAAGTCGTAAAATATTTGAAACATACCAATGTTGAAGCGACTTTGTGTGACCTACATAAATTTGCAGATTTCTAATACGTGATTAATAAATTGAATTCCTTTGAATAACGATCAATCTTCTTCTCTCTATCCTTTATCCAAGTCACTTAGGGTCGGCTTTTCTAGTCTAACCGAATTTGACTGGATATCAGTTTTTACATGGAGCGGCTGCCACCTGACCTCCGCAACCCGAATGCTAACGATACCCTATGGCTAGACCAGTGTCAGGATATTATAGGGCACTGACTTCCCAATAACGACTGCCATAGATGTTCATGGCAGCCGGGATCGACAGCTTAACGTGCTCTCCGAGGCACGAAGCAGCTATTGTTAATCAATACGCACATAATTTCGAAAAGTCATATAACTTCCGAAAATCAAAGGTGCTCGACATAGATTCAAATCCGAGACCCTCTGCATTGCAGTCTGTTGGTCTCTCCACTGAGCTATCGCTGCTTACTTTTTGAATAACGATCAATATTATTCGAATACATTCGAGTGGTCTGTACACTCATGTCGATCAAGGACATGTGGGCAAACTTACTAAAGTTTGTATATTACTACAGTTTGCCCACGGCTTCGCTCGCGTTACTCTACATTTTGTCAGTCAATTTCTATCCCTCAGAAAATACTGTATTTTTATGGTAGTTTTGTTTGGATGGTACCTTCCATCCAATGACGTAATATAAATAGACGCATCATGCATGAACATCATGGCACTCGAAAACACCGTAAATACTATCGCTAGACAGCTACATAAACGCACGAAGAAAGGGAAAGAAAATTAAATGTCATCAACGGAATTCCTGTTGTTAGAGAGAGATAAATATATTTCTTTAATTACGTTGTCATTCTGTGGTGCATGCTCATTGGTCGAGCGCGAACGCTAACGGCACGTGACTTACCTCAGGCAGCGCCAGCCGCCATTAGAAGGCATCGAAATAAAAAAATAAAATCTATTTCCCTTGATAATTACGCATGAAATAATACTTTTTATCTTTCACAGTTGCAGTATTATTTTTACATTTCCTAAAAACACAGGACGTCCTTTTTTTTGTTATTAAGGTAGTTATTCACTCAAGCTATTTTAATGTCACGTACGGGTGTACGTGGCACTGGTTGGTACGTGACTAAATCCACTTCTGGTAATTACCTTGAATTCATGTTGCCACTACAGAGCGCGGCCAACGTATCTATAGTTTATATATTATTGCTTCCATCTAGAAAAAATATTTAAGTGGCATTTACGTGAAAAATCTGGTTTATAATATTAAAGATTACACTTCTACAGTTGACAGTATTTTGCCGCGTTCAATGATGGAGATCATTACAAATCGCTATAGGAACTGATTGCTTCGGTACGTGATAAAAAGGCTAATGACATTGAAATATAATCATCAATACCATCGCGGTTTTTTATCTTATCGTTCCGGTTGTTCCACTTAATAAGTTGACAACTACTTAATTAGTTTCAAATTCAGGAATATAATGGAATAGGTATACATTACTTTTTCTGGTATTGTAGTAGATTAATTTAATGTTATTGGTTAAGAATTATGATAGTCACAATTAATGTTGACTATGTCTCCTTCGCAATAGAACTTACAGTTCTATATTTATAAAGAGAGGCTTACTCATATTAAACTCATTAGAATTACCCGGTATCTGAACCGACAAAAGGTTATACATATATTGAAAATATGTAACGGAACATTGCAGACCACACGGGACATGTTTAGAATATTATGTTTTCGTACAATACTCATTAGAGTTACCCATATAAACAAACATATAATATACCTTCAAGTTGACACAAAATATCATGTCAAAGGTATATTTGTACTTTGATATAGAACCTAAAATGTAAGGACAAAATGAGCCATAAAACCATCTAAATAATATTAATCATCCAGCTGGTACACGCAATAAAAGCCAAATAAAATGTAATAGACACTAACCTGCTTGTTAGGATCAGAACGTTCTAGAAAATTATGTTTGTTTATAGATTTTCTCGTAAAAGTTTGATAAAGTCACCGTACCTCACAAGCCACAAGCAGTAATTTCCCTAAAAACCTTTCGGTTCTTTAAGCACTGACTGAGCCTGACATTAATGACAGATCAAATCATAAGCAGGAATAAACTCACTTAGCTTTTTACATCCCGCGATTGTTGCTTTAAAAATCGAATGATCCTGCAATTGTGTAATCGTTAATTTGAATGTCGATTTATTCCTATAATATTCAATTATTCTAATGCAATTAATCGAGTTCATGATTTAAATATATGACCGATTAATCGATCATTTAGATAATACCGATTGATATTCGAATACATGTTCAATTGACGAACATTAGTTCAATTCCAATGTTTATTATAACCAATACGTATCGCCACTTTCATTTTTGGCGTTCTGTAGACGTGATTGAAAGACATACTAATAAATATAATGACGCAAACAAAGAATAAAATGGTATGTCATAATAACATGCCAATAATATATTGATTAACCTGTGGACTATTGGTATGGACGACACTATTATTGAAATCCACTTTTGTGTCCAGTCATCGGTGTGTCGCTGCGATTCATTAGGGCAGGCAAGGTAGGCATTGACATTCAATACAATTAACTTTTATTCTTTTATCAATATGAAATTATTAGACTGCCTTGTGCAAATCGTAGTAATAATATATTTTATCACCAAGGTTGTAATAAACAAATTCATTACTAAGTAAACCTGCAATATGAGACCTAAAATTGAACAGAATAGTTTGTAAACTAAATAACTGATTCCAAGCAGTAATTATTTCTGTAGCAACGTTTATACCTGAAACTTGGAACAATTTAGAGAAAGAAGCATATAAGTTTGGAATAGTTTAATGTTACTTTAAACGTGTTTGAATCTTGATTAGAAAAGGTTCGGTGCCATTGTTTGGAAGGAGCGATTCAAGTATTTATTTATTCACTTTAAGTAATTGCACGGATGGCGTAATGGTTTAGGTGGTGGGTTCGAATCCCACACGGGACAAAACTCTGTGTGATCCACAAATGGTTGCTCCAACTCTGGATATTCTTTGTGTCCGTTGTTCGAAAGTTTGTGAAGTCCCCCGCGACACAAGATTTTTCCTGGTACGGGAGACGTGTTTATAAAAGTAAAAAGAAAAGTAATGTAAATGAATCTAGGTATATCGCTAGTAAGAGAATTGGTGTCCCGCTGTAAAGTCATCAGAGGGATTCTGACTTGTTTAGACTCGAGTAATCCCACACACAGTACCTATAAAGTACTAAGGATCTCTCTATACTAGCTAAGGATCTCTCCATATTATAATATACGAAATCGTCTTGAGTAGAGTCCGTAGCACCACATTACTGGCTTTAGGCCTGCGAATTAATACAGATTGTGCGTCATAACAACTTTTTAATTGTCACGACCCTGAAGTTAATTTTTGCCACAGTCTAGCAATAACGACGTAAATACCAGTTTCATCGTCATCTCTCATTTTACTTTTACTTAAGTAGCGATCGAGCGATCATAGTGGGAGACTGTTGGCAGTAGCCAACAGAATTCGAGGCCTCTGCATAGTAATGCAGAGGCCTCGAATTCAATCCTAAGGAACGCACCTCTGACTGTTCGAATTTACGTGCGAATTAAATAGTTAATTATAGCTTGGTTTGATGAAGGAAAATATCACGAGGAAACCTACATGTCTGTGAGTTCTCGATAATGTGCTCGAAGTATTGCGTAGTTCACCAATCCGCCTTGGTGTGTCGGGCACGCCACGATCGTGGCGGTAAGTCCCGTGTTTGAGGAGTGGCTGGAGAGGCGGCATGGCGCCCTCACCTTCCGGCTGACACAGGTTCTGACTGGCCACGGTTGTTTTGGCCAGTTCCTGTGTCGTATACGCCGGCAAGAGACGCCCGGTTGTCACCACTGCGGCGACTGCCGCGACGTTGTTGAGGACACGGCGCTGCACACTTTGGCGGTCAGCGTGGTGGACTATGACTACTAACCTAACCCTTCTCATATTGAGAAGAGGCCCAGCCCTCGCAATAACACAGTTCATGCTATACATGTATAGTGTTGTTGCGGGGGCAGATATAATGATAGTTTATTGTATATTTTATTATAGGTTCCTATTTTGTTGCGACATTATATTATGTCTTGTAGTTAAAACTATCATCAAAGTATATAAAACGATTATTTATAGTCGTGGCCAACGCAATTCAGGTATTGAGGATGATGCATGACTCTTTAAACATTATCACATTCAAGTACATATATGAATAGGATATAGCAGATTTCCTATCTACCGCTCATGTGCTACATCGGCGACGACAAACTGAGATTAATGACGGAGTTGACAGCCTTATAACATAAGCATATAGTATTCGCCGATCAATCTGTTTAGACACTTTAGACTGATCGACAAATACTATATACTGTATATACCTAGTACAAGATGATTTGGCGTCGAATTAAAAATACATTTATAGCTCTGTAAGTTGTTCTAATGGTAATAGTAATGTTAACAAAATAAAATTGATGTTTATAATAAAATTAGACCTCTGTGGCGCAGCGGTAATGAATGCGACTGCTGTGCATGAGGTCTCGGATTCGAATCCCGGGTCGGGCCAACATAAAGGTATTGGGTTTTTCTGTTAAGAAATCTCAATACGAGCCCGGAGTTAGGAAGTTGGCGGTGTTAGACACCCCCGTGCCTCGGAAAGCACGTAAAGCCGTTGGTCCTGCGCCTGATCTCTCTCCGGTCGTGTCGGATTATCTGTCCCATCGGATCATGAGGGTAAGGGAACAGAGAGTGCACTTGTGTTTGCGCACATACTTGTGCACTATAATATCTCCTGCGCAGATGGCCAGTCTCCGTTAAGATTGGCCGCCGTGACCGAAAATCGGTCTGGAGGACATTATTATTATTAGACCATGGAATTGAATTAACGTCATACAGACCCGGAACAACTACATACATATATGTATATGAATAACCTAAATTTTCCCGTGTAGATTGAATACTCGACGTAACGACAGTGATGAGATATCAGACACTATTTATGAAAAGTTTATATCTTATGTACCATTATCTTATATACTAAATGAAGTGTTATTCTTATGTCAATAATATTATGTATTGTTTAAGTAAATGTGACGGTAGCCTAGTACATAAAACATCGAAATTTCGATCGAATGCCGTGGGTTTTTAACACAAGTATGTTAGTTTAGCTGGCAGGGGCTACCAAGAATAATATCAAACTTTTTTTTATTAGATATTACTGGCAATTTGGTTTTTAAATTAATGGTATTCTTGTTAACCCCTCCAGCTAAGTTAGAATGCTTGTGTTAGGATTGGGTTCACGTCAGTAGTGCAATGGGTGGGATTCGAAACTGGGACCTCTCGATCGTAAGTCCTATGCCTTATTCTATTGGGCTACCATTGGGCTATTTGTAAAATAAATTATACGTAATCCAAAAAATATTTAAAGGCCTCTTGATAATCTGTAGATAGGGTTTAATAACGTCAAAAAAAGACCATATTTGCTGTACCATGCTTTGAACGCTTGGTACGATTGCCATAAAATAGCAGTTTCAACCCGCTCCTATATTACGAATCACAATAGCTCTGAAGATCTCAACGGTCTTTTATAAATACATTTCTAGGGTAGATATCAACTAAATTAATAATAATATATTTCCATACAGTTTACTTCAAAAGGTTTGTTGAATATAATGCATAATAGTAAAGCTTCGTGCTACTGAAGTATAACACAGCTCTTCAAGAATACAATTTGTAATATCTGACATAAATCCCGTGTTCAAAAGCCGACACTTTCATTACGCGTTGAAGATTTCACGGAGGAAATATTAACTAACAAATGCGTTGATGGAAATTTGACTTTAATTACACCCGAATAATTTCATAAGAAAATCACAGATTTGACTGCATAGATGGCGTAGAGGTTTAGGCAATCATCTTGATACTGGAACTGCATCATGTGTTATCGATTTAATACATACACGGGACAAAAAGTGTGATCGACAAATGGTTGTTCCGAGTCTGGGTGTCCTTTGTGTTCGTTGTTTAAATGTCAAGACCCTGCGACACATAAATTATTCTTCGAGCAGGAATGTCCCTTAAAAATATTTTCATTAGGACAACAACGCGACAATCTTCTTCTTCTTATCCAGCAGTCGCGAGGTGCAACCTGTGGAGGGAGGACGAATCCCTGCCAGTTCCATTCGTACCACCGGGTGAGAATCTTCAACCTGGACACAAGTTGTAATGGTCAGTCTGGAAGTCACTAAACAGACTTCGAACTCAGTTCGGCCGGTGCAAAGAAAATATGATTAGGTGGGGATTCTTAGACGATCCCAATCTGGGCTGTTTGTGCGGTGTAACCCAAAGTATGTCGCAACTTATATTGTGCCCTGAGTGCCCCAACAAATGCACGTATGAGGACTTGATTGCTTCAGACGATTCAATCAAGGTGGCTGCGTTCTGAGCCGCAACGATATAATATTGACTTATGATTGCCACCTAAACGCTAAGAAGAAGAAGAAGGCACGTATCTCTGACTTTTCTAAGTTATGTGCGTATTAAACAGTTAAATATCGCTTGCTTTAACGGTTAAAGAAAACATCGTGAGGAAACCTGCAAGTCTAAGTGTTCACCATAATATACTCGAAGTTATGTGAAGTCTGTCAACCGGAACGGGGCCAGCGTTGTAGACTATAGCTTAACCATCGACTAAGAGGATTAAGCGATTGAACCTTCATGCTTACAGCAGTGGTTCAATTTATATGTAGAGTCACTATTATTTTATACAATATACAAAACCTTTTTCGGTGGATATTCTGTTAAAAGATTTTTCTTAAATCATCGCCTTTTTAAATAAATGTCACGTGGACGAATATGTCAATAAAAGTAAGCGCCAAATAAAGAAAAACTTCTAAAGGCATTTAGTATAATTATATGAGGAAAATAGTTGACCCAAATCTCCGCGTATGCGAGATTATGTAATCGTGGTTAGAGGTGTGAGGTCACATGTAGGTAATAGGGGCTATTCTATTATAATGAATTTATTAATATTATCGTCTAGTATGTATTATAGTAAATACGTCCTATGTTTCTTCAATTACAGGATACCACACCAAATCAGTTTAGTCTAGTACAGTTAGTATAAAGAGCGGATCAAAAAAATGACGTAACATCGACATACAAAATTTATTTATATTTCTTCTTTTCTTTTAAAATGAAATCCCTTAAACATCCAGACTCGGAACAACCATTTGCAGTGGCAAGACGACCATTGAAATTACTATGCCATCCGTGCAGTCAAAGATATAACATTATAATTATACTTTTTTATTTGTTGTTATATCTATATATATGTTGTGATATGCGATAGCTCAGTGGGGAGACAGACTGCAATGCAGAGGGCATTGCAGTCTGTTGGTCTCGCCGCTGTCTCGGGTTCGAACCCCACGTCGCGCACTTCTGACTTACGAATGTTATATGACTTTTCGAAATTATGTGCGTATTGGTTGACAATTATCGCCTGCTCCGTGCCTCGGAGAGCACGTTAAGCCGTAGGTCCCAGCTGCCATGAACATCTATGGCAGTCGTTATTGGGAAGTTAGTGCCCTATAATATCCTGACACTGGTCTAGCCTTAGGGTATCGTTAGCCTTCGGGTTGTAGAGGTCACGTGGCAGCCGCTCCGTCTAAAAACTGATATCCAGTCAAATCCGGTTAAACTAGAAAAGCCGACCCCAAGTGACTTGGGAATAATAAAGGCTAGGGAGAAGAAGATCTATACTTAATATTATAAAGAGAAAAGTTTGATTCTTTGTTTGTTTTTAAGGATATAAATCAAGAATTATCCGACCGATTTTAGAAATTCTTTTATATTTGATAGCTATATTATCACCGAGTAACATAAGCTATATTTTATTTCAAAACGCGAGCGAAGCCGCGGGCAAAAGTTAGTGAGGCCATGTTATAAAAGAAATACACACACTGTGAAAATCCATCCGCAGGTAGATAGATGGATGTACGAACACCAGAGGCTTGGTAATAGGTTCGATAGCAACCTTCGGGTACAGAACGCTAAAAATATCCTTAGAAAGATTTTCATGGTAAGTTTTCCTTGTTAACCGAAAAAAAACGTATTATTACTGATATGTTCGGTAAATTCATTCCAGCGATCCTGAACAGATTCAGGTAAGGATGTGAAGTTATTGCTCTGTTTAGTTGGATCACGTTTTCTCAAACGTGGTCCGGGTAAAGCGATAACACGTGTACTTTACGGTTTTATTCCACAAAAATAAAATATATTTGTACGTAACTTGATAGTATTTAATGTAAAATTTATTTTAAGGCCTAAATTAGAAGAATTGCTGTTTACATCTTTGACTTACTTATATTGTAAGAAGTGTGTTGAGACATGTAATCAATTTGCTGTGATTATTAAATTTTTCGTAAAACCAAAATGGCTGATAAACATGTGGCACTAAATTAAGGTGTACCAATAACTTCTATAATAAAAATATGATAATTTAATTAAACTATATATAGTTTAATTAATATATGGTTATTATATTTATTATATACTTATATAATAACCAGTAGTATTGCCATATAGTTAGTAGATGGACACTATGGTTTTAGGTTTAAAGCCTGTGTAGATAGTAGTTGATACCTAAGAAAGTTTACCAAATCAGGTTGTAATTTCCGCTATTTAAAGGCCTTATAAATTTTTAAGTTTAAATCGTACGTTAAATTTTGTGTTTACGATGGATTTAGCATAAACTGTGTTTAGTAATAGTACTTCCTTCTAAAAAAATAAAACGAAATATTTGTAATTAAAATGGTCAAATTTATAGACGTGGGATTGAAAAGTCAATCGATTTCACCCATTACACTACCTGTGTAAACCCACTCCTAATACAAACGTTTAACTTAGTTGTAGAGGTTAACAAGAATAATAGTATCATTTATAAACCAAACCGCTAACAATCTTTATAAAAAGTTTGTTACGTAACAGTTTTCAAATTGTTTTGTTCGTAGTGCGAGTGTTATATAAACACGGAGGCTTTTTGAATCGTATGATGACGATCGTGTATGTTTTATTGGCAGGCTCAGTTATTTATATACTTGTACTCTATCCATGAAAAGGTTTTTCCGAAATTTATCTAAACATTAAAAAAAACTACGCTTTTCGAAATAGTTTAGGTTATGTGCAATTAAGAACTTACCTTTCGAAATTCGTGAAATATTTCGGAATGAATGTGTTTCACGATAAGAACAGTCCATCCAAAACGTTTCGTGGTGGGTCTGCTAAAAGGCCACAACATCCTATTTGTAAACATTGTCAATATCGAAAATTCGTTTACTCATTCAGTTCACAAAGAATAAACGTTGTTTTTGTTTCTTTGATCCTTTGATTTCGTGCTTATATTTGCGTGCGATCGGCGTGCTTTTGATTTCCGGGTCGGGCATATGTTACTCGGGATTCCATCAAGAAATGTTCTATAGCAGAGCGGAATCTGGAATTATGCCAAGTAGACGGCAATAAGCTCGCTCCCTATAAAGTGGAACCAAAAATCAAAGCTGGCATGCTGTGGATATAAAACACCTCTACCAATCCTTTTGGTGTAAAAGAAGACTTGTGTTTGTAATCCTAACAATCCTAACACCCTAACTAATATTATAAATGAGAATGTGAGTTTGTTTGTTTGCTTGTTACGCTTTCACGCCTTAACTACTCGACCGATCATCATGAGATTCCGCATACACGTTGTAAGGGGTACAGAAAAGATCATAAGGTACCTTTCATCCTGAAAAAGGATTGTTCCCGAGGGATAGAAAATTGACATACCCTATATTTATGCGAGCAAAGCCGCGGGTAAATCTAATAAGGATGTAATATAATAGTAATATACGTTACATTAATAATATTTAACTTACAAGTTTTTGTAACAATGAAGTATACAACGACGATACAGAAAATTATAAGCTAGCTAAACAACTCTATTCAAGAAGAGTTTTGACGAACTCTTCTTGAATAGAGTTGTTGGCTTTTTTATTTTTCAAAACAAATCTCATACAAAGTTCTAGCTTTAAATATTTATATTCTCCCCCAGTTTTATCTCGGAAAGTTTGTAGTGCAGTTGAAGGTTGATGCTGCTGTATAGAATATTCTGAATAAAGGTGACACCATTGTAGTACTATTGTGACTGAATTATTATTGCAATTCTCATAATATTTTATTCAAACCGGTTTGAATAGAATATTCTGAGAATGATATGTATATAAAGATATCCATTTAAGATGCTTCAATATTGAACTGCTATACGCTTGATAGTTAAAAATAAAAAGGGAAACGACTTATACTATAGAAAATTATATCGAACTCCATTTGACTAATATTTGGAAAATGATAATTAATAATAATAAATATTCTACCACATATACACAACACCATCTAGCCCAAACTAAGCAGAGCTTGTACTATGGGTACTAGACAATGGATAAACATACATATATACATTTTTTTTGTAAATACATATATATTATACATATAAACACCCAGATCAAGTCAAACATCCATGTTCATGCACACAAATGTTTGACTTGTGCGGGAATCGAACCCGTGACCTCAGGCGTAGCAGTCGGTTACACTAACCACTACGCCATCGATCATCTAAATTGCTTATATATACCAAATAAAAACACATTTTTCTATTCACTTTTGTGTAAATCGTAACGGACTGGATACGTGAACACAAATGTCCACTGAACATACGCTTAGAAATAAGAGACTTTTCGTTTCTTCTTCGTTTGTATAGTGTCCATAGAGAAGAAATGTGAAATAACGATATCAGATTGGTTATTTAAAAACCATCTCCTCTCCTTTTAACTATTCTCCGCTTAGATGAAAACAGCGTCTTATCTATCAAAAGTGTCTGAACGAAGTAAATTAGACGCAGGAGTTACGTTTGTGACAAGTTATCTTTGGTATCTGCCAACTCCGGACAAATATGTAGGTATTTACATATATCTATGTCAGATTACATTTTCTCTTCCCAAAAAATATGTCAATTTAACAGACAAAAATACATGAACACAATTTCGCTTTAGAAATGTTCAGTCCACTGAATTCAAGTTCTCTTATGCCTTAAATTTACTACCATTCATCGTTATCTCCGTTCACACAATACATTTAGCAGGAAGATGACCATTTACAATGTGAAAATACCGAGGAAAATCTTTATCAAAATTACGCTCGAATTTCTTGCATAGTTAGTTGAGGTGGTTGTTAGTTGAGTACTCAAAATTGTGAAACAGTTCGGGTTAAAAGCCTTATACAGCATTCACACCTCTCCATTTTCCTGAATCGGTTATGTTGCTACGATTTTCTGTGATGTATTTCTCTATTATGTTCGTCAAAAGTGGTGAAGAAGTATGCAATGCGTCTGAACGTACGTTATGTTGTCTATGCTCGCCTGCAATAACAAGAGTATAAAGTACTCAGTTCGTTTATGCAAAATATAATGCATTACACGTACCATTTTATCACATGCTGTTGCTCGTAGTTCTGCTCACGTAAAAGTAAGTTAGGTTATGTTAGTAAAAGTACTTTAAAAATAAAATTTAGCTTCTATAAAAATAAAATGTGGCTCTAAAAAATTTTTCACCATCAGAAATCTTTATTATCACCGAGTAACATATACTTAGTGATAATAAAGATTTCTGGTGGGGAAAGAATTTTTTAAATCGCTTGAGTAGTTTTTGAGTTAATTCCAGACAAACGAACAAATAAAAATCTAATCTTTTCTCTTTATAATATTAATATATATAAAGTAATTACTATGCTTTGGTTTTTTGCGTTGAACGCATCATTAATATCAGCGCTAGGTTATTGTCATCTTGAATGAGATGGACGGTAATAAGTAGGGAATGTCCTTTTTTGTATTAACGTATTACATACAGATAAAAGTATTGTTTCCGAGCCAGCGAAGCCGCAGGCAAAAGCTAGAACGACAATAAAAACGTTGCTATAACATTGAAATTAAACTACTATATACGGATTTTATCGCGTTGTTTATTTATCACTGTATTACAAAATTTTGAAACTATTACACTACTACTACTATTGGTTTTATTTTACTAATTTATATTTATATTTGCTATAACATGTTAATCATTGTAATCAGTCAGTTTTTATTTAAATTATTTTTTTGTTACTTAACAGTCAGACAACATTGCTATACAATTTCAAACTGTAATATCTCGATGTAGTCGTCGTCTAGTAAAATGAATATTGTGCTATGCGTGGAGCTGCGTATTTTATTTTCTCAGAACACTAGCTACTCTTCCTTACTGATGCCCTAGTATTTGTCTGCGCTTACGTTTGCAATTTACAGAAAACAGATTTTAATGAAAAGAGAAGGAACATGAGATTGGTTTTAGTCAGTAGAAGTCTGAGATGGGGTATCTCATGCTGTCTAGAGCGAAGATCTCGGGTCTAAAGAAGGCTCATTTGATCTTTGTGTCATGATTTCTTATTTTTGTTATGTTATAATTATGTTCAGGAGTTTTTATTTACCCAACTGGCAACACAGCCAACCATCATTTTTGATAGTGGGGTTTTTGTGGAAGAGGAATAAGTAACTCAGCTCTCGGCGAAAGATCCCTCAGTAATCAGGAACTAGCATTCAACTAAGTAAGACATTCTCAACAGTCCGTGTAATTGCTGTGAATTTGGAAATATAGTCACATAATATTTTATACAAGCGAGTTTTACTATATTTGCTTACATAAAAAAAAGGAAGAATTGTCTCCTGGCATTATAATCGGTTTTATAATCATCCGATAACTTTTAACAGAGAAATAAACTGGAAGCTTTGATAAATATTAATATTCAATAGGCTATTTCTCAAACAATCACGTAGTAATTGTGTTTTCCAACGCAAAACATAGCGTAAAGCTAAATATATTCCATAGTTAAGGCTAATGTGGTAATTGGAAATTTACTTAATGTGTGCAAAAAACAGCTAGTATACTACTTAAAATTTGTTATGTATAGTTTATTCCTAACTTAATACTCTGTATAAGGTTATTTTCACTATAATCTACATAATTAGCCATTTGTCTCTACTGTTGAATAACCTTTTGCAAAATTATTACATTTTCCTCTACCAACTATGCCAATCGTAACCCAGCCAGACTAACGATGTCGTCCCAACATCGGCTCTTTAGATAAGTCCATGTCGCTCGCCGACAGTGGTTTTAGGTCTTATATATTTCGTCAGTCTTTAGTGCTAACCGAGGCTAAAATTGTAGGTCCTTTTTCTTATCGCTATCCGCTATAAGTCGGACTTACGCCGACAATATTTCAGGCCACGAGAGATGGTTGACATTTTCATTAAAATTAATAGAGGTACAGATAAAACAGTGGGTAGTTGGTAAAATTCGGGTACTCGCATTAAACATGTATGCTGAGGTAAATAAGGCAGGTGTGGGACTTTACAGCGATAAAGTCTTTATTATTATTAGGAGGTTTTATTCAAGTTGCTGTGTTCGTTCGTTTAAGCGTAATCTTGTAATCCTTTTGGTTATAGTGATGCGATTATATGTATTTTGCTAAAGCATCAACTCTCTATCGAAGTGCTGATGACGTAAGCAAAGCACGTCAATTCTCGTTTTCGTTTTCGTGGATAACCAATCCATATTAGATAAGCAGTGATCAAACACATTGTATGTACAAGACGCGAATACTTGTGTGATCCATATAATATAGCTCGTCCAATAGTCGAAACTTAACCATAATTATTATAACTCTCACTAATTAGTATTTGATGTTTTTTTTGTTTTATATATTAAGATAACGGTATTACACTATAATTTATGCATGCTGTGACACCTTAAAATGTTGTGCATTTAGTAACTATTTATGGTCTTATTTAGTTCTGTTAATATAATGTAACAACTACTGGATGTCAAAATAAATAAATAAATAAATTATCGAAAATTTGAGACAAACGATATGAATGTATATTTTTATACTCTTTACATTTGTTCATTGTTTAAGTAAAAATATTTACTTTTACATGTACTTACAACACAAAACATTTCAGTAACATTATTACAGAGGAGAAAAAGATACTAGCTTGTTTTGTATTTGCCTTTTTATATATGTATGTAGCTACGAAAGATACAGGTTTTACTGAGCTAATATTGCTTTATGAAGTAAAACCTGTATAGACAAAATATGAGCAAGAGGTGAGCTTAGAGATCATCTTAGATGTATTGGATTATTAAATTTACGATTTTATTTACAGAAACTTTACAATTGGTACTACCTATGCAATATATGCCTATAGAATAAATATAAATACATACATACAGAAATTCGGGTATGCTTTTTTGAAGAAGGTGTGAGCTGGGTACGACAGTAATACCTTACATGTCTCACCGTACAGGTTGGTCGTAAGCGAAAACGTGTGCCATGAAATGAGTTAATGCTAACTTTAGATGAAACATTAATTGTCATTTAAATTTTTGAGCATTAGCTTGCTGGCTTCAGCATGAATAGGACGGTTTGGCTGGGGTAGAACTACTTGTGTAAAAAATATTGACATAAAACAGCAGAGTTTATGCTGTTGTGTTTTGTTCGGTGCGTGAGATGGTTTTATCGTTCTTCGTTTCCTTTAGTATTTATAGCTTGTAGATATTGTTATCAGTCAATGAATGGCGGTCGACCAGCGGCCAGTGCGCAGCATAATAATATAGTGTCCAACTTAAACATATATCATACACTTTTAGGACAAAATATAACATTGGCTAAAAAAATTGCCCTTAAATTACCATTACATTAATAAGTGTGCAAGAGTCTGTTAACGGCGAGTGTAAGCTTCAATGATGTTGTCACTTTGAAGGTTCGGAATAATATAATAGAATCACTGGCACGGGCCTTTTCTTATTGTAAGAAGAGTTAGGCCATAATCCAAGTACGGATGGCATACTTCACATATATTCGAGAACATTATGAAGAACACTCAGACATGCTCGTTTACTCACAACGTTTTCCTTCACGGTTAAAACAAGAGATAACTAACAAATTGTTTCTCACATGACTTTGAAGAGTCAGACGTGCCTTGGTATCTAATCTCTGGGTGGCAGTCCAGTGGTCACCCATTAGGCTATCGCCGCTGTCATCATAATCATGTTGTGTAATTCCACAAAAGATAATTAAATGATTTGCGAGATCCGCAAAAGCAAAGGATAATTTAAATCTGATATGCTTAATAGTCGTTGCTTGACCTCGCGACATAAACAACATTCCTAGAGCCGGCGTTACCTTTGAACAAAGCGGAAAAATGTACGTGCCTCGGGATCGAAGCTGGGTCCTCTGCGTGACAGTTAGATGGTCTCTTACTAGGCCATCGTAGTTTATTCATCAGCAATATTGCAATTAGATGCCTAAAGTGTGGATTCCCTGTCACCAGCGCAATCGTCTGACCCACGCGGTAACAAAGCTCGAGCGACAACTCGGAGTTACGACCCAATTTCATTTTATTTAATGTCAAAATTGACTGCCTACGCACAGGTCTCGAGTTCGATCCCAAGGCATGCATCTCTGACTTTTTGAAGTTATGTGCGTATAAAATAGTTAATTATTGCTCGCTTTAACGGTAAAGGAAAACATCGTGAGTAAATCTGCATGTCTGAGAGTTTTACATAATATTTTTGAAGATCTGTAAAGTTTGCCAACCCGCACTGGGCCAGCGTGGTGGACTACGGCTTTACCCTTCTCGCACTGAGAAGAGGCCCAGGCGTGCCCAGCAGTTGAAAATTGTGCTAAAAGGCTCATATTTTTCTTATTAAAGATTACTAGCAATTTGGGTTTCAAATTATTAGAATTCTTGTCAACCCCTCCAGCTAAGCTAGAATGCTAGAAATGAATGAGAATAATGCTAGAAAGCTAGAATGCTTAGGAGTGGGTTCACGTCGGTAGTGCAATGGGTGGGATGCGAACCTGCGACCTCTCGATTGCAAGTCCAATGCCTTAAACAGTGGGCCACCGCCGCTGCCCTTAACCATTGGATTTTATTTATTATTATTACTTGTTATACTTATACATACCTATTTGGAATGAGAATCGATTGCTCACGACTTCAATAGGTCCCTCGTTTTATAAGTCATGCTGTAGCACGTTCTCCAATTTCAAACTCGCCTAAAAATGTTTTTAGGAGTTCGATGTGTTGAGTAACTTAATTTACGAACCAATTCTGCTAAGTACCTTCCCACTTTCATTACGCTACGTAATTGTTGCCTTAGACAGTGTGTAGGTAGATTCGAAAACAGCCATACCTTTACATGTGAAATGTAGTTATTTACCTAATAAACAGCAAACATTCGAAAACTTTAGCCACTCACTCGTCCAAATAAACAGTGCTACCAACATGACTTTCGGGACCTTCGTTAAACTTCAAGTTTACAATAATGGTCTTTGGTCCCGAGTTTATTACGTTCCTTAACCCGTAAGAAACATAACCCTTTTCCTTCCAGGACTTTTACGATGTAAAAAGATTTATATGTCAATTATGTATGTTTCCTTAATGTAACTGAAGGTGGGCTTGATTTTCAAACGATACAAAACGGGCCAACAAAATGTTGCCAAGGAATAAGATTAATAAATTTCATTGGACGTCCTTTTTATGGTTGAATATTTGCATGAATGGAAACTATTTGATATTTAAATATGTTTTATATGGGCTTGGTATTCATATACTATACTAACTATTTATGCTAGCGTAGCTCCAGAAGGGTAGCCAGAGATGTATTACACTCACAGTCCTCCAGATATGATATGTAATAGGGATCTACACAACGAAGCTGCCGTCTGCCAGTTACATTGATGGATTCCATATTGCTACTAAGCATTTCCTAACAAAAAATCTAAAAGAATGTGACCGTCCTGGCTTTTGGCAGTCGACAATTTATGCAAAATAGTTGTATTCACTGCCACTGCGGTAGTTTATCGAGGTGGTTTGTCACTTATACTAAAGTAACATGAATCTACTTTACCCTGTCTATTACATATGTGAATTAATTTAAAAAAATGAATGTGCATTTAATGAATATTACATTTGCCAAGTGAGAGATCTTTGGCCTGCCTCACATAGGTCTCGCAGTCGATCCCTGGGCACGCACCTTCAACTTTGCTAAGTTAGGTACATATTAAACCTCTGATTTCTCGAAGTTAAGTGCGAATTAAATACTTCATTATCGTTCGCGTTATCGGTGAAGGTAAACCTCGTAAGGAAGGTCTTATAGTTCATCATAATGCCCTCAGAGATATGTGAAGTCTGTGAATCGGCATTTTAATATGAAATTACGAATAACTTTTTGTTTTAAAATAAGATTTATGACGTGAGTAGAGATTAATTTTATTATTATGCGCAAGACGTGTTCATACATTTAATGTCAATTAGGAGTTTTGACTTAAAGTTTGACCGCACTCAGCTTGGTGGACTACCCCGTCTCAAACTGTAAAGAGGCATGTGCCAAGTAGTAAGAAAGTTTAAAAACAGTGCTGATAATAAATTATTATAGTTCGTATCGCTTGCGTCGGTCGTTTAGACAATGCCGGAGCACCTCAACTTGCGCATATTACTCGCGTCGTGTACAAGAGCTATAATCCGCAGGCTATCCAAAAGTGTCGTTGGATTAGGACGGCGAGCGTTTGGACGCAGCGCTGAATAATGCAGGCAGCAAACCGCGGCGTTCTCGCCTCGTCTCCTCTATAATATGTATGTATTGCATCGTGACTTTCCTGTATATCTAGTATGAAAGTTATGCGAAAGGGAAATAACATTCCCGATACTTGTGAATGGCCTGGCCTAGCAATAACATTGCTAGAGTTAGTTAAAGAGGCGTTCTATGAGCTACTGCTACGACTGCTTCACTGGCGTATAGGTAATGAATACAATGGCTGCATCATGTACCGGATTCGATACCCGGGTCGGGGTTAAGTGTTATTGGTCCAGTGTTAGTGGTTCTGCCTAGTAGTGCTTAAAAACATTATGACGTCTGTAATTTTTGCGGTATACGGCAATAGTTTATTCTCAATTATGCGGAACCTAAACTACGCCTTTGCCGAGTCCTTCAAGGATAGAGACGTGTAGTCATTTTAGGTCTCACTAATAGATGGCTAGCCTCTTGTTATCAACCAGGCATATTTGCCGACTGTGTGCTGCTACCCAGATTTTTTATTATAAAATCCCAAAAACACTCTACTAAAATCAGAAATCAAACCTAGGCCCTCTTACACAGCAGTCACATTTATTACCACTTCTCTCTCAATGAGTCTGAACAACAGTACCGTAACTTTTACAACAAACCAGTCAACCAATATATTTAGCACATTCGACATTCCACACAAATTACTCTCAAGTTAAAAACAAATGCGTGCACATAGGCGGTAATCTCATAATGAGCTTACACACATTACACAAGCGTAATCCGCTTACAATTTATTAAGGCCTTTACATTATACACATAAGTTATATTTACGTTCGTTGACTTAAGGAGAACTTCATCGACGCGGGTGTAAAGTTAAAGAATAAAGTTGATTGAGTTGCTGAGATTTTCTTAGTGAATAGCTTTTTTATAGAGATGTAAAAGTGATGTGTTTGGGGTCTGTTTATACCTTAAAGCAAAGGTAGTCAATTCATCCGTGTAAGAGGACATCATGATGTTGTGAATATTCAGGCATGAGAGTTTTACGGCGATGTTTTTATGTGAATAGTGATGACGAGAAAATTCATGGCTTCTGTTTTTAGATTCATATATAGTTTTAGGTTTAAGAAATACTTCTTCTTTTAAATTAGCGTAAAACAGTTTTCTCCGTATACTATGAGGAAGCTGTTTTTTTAAGTAGTTGCCCTGAACGCTTTATAATCAGGGCTAGCAAAATAATATTTAGTTGTAATCATCAATCAATATTTTGATGCGAGAATTTAAATTAAATTCGCATCAAAATGTTGACTAATTCTTTATCTCGGATTATTCAAATCATAATCAAAACACGACTTGATGATAATATGTTGATCAATTTATATTGATCGTGCTGACGAACCTTTTGAGCCTGACCGGAATACGGGCATGACAGTTTTTATTTCTGGACAACCCTTTTTATTTTTTGAGGATTATGCATTTATTCTCTTACCTCGTGGATAACCTGATGGATGCATTTTTGCTAGTCAATGCGATACTTAGCTTTGTATTTACGTATTTCTTATTAATCTATAGAGAGTTAGCAGCACACTGGCTTTTTTATTATCTCTAGAACGCCATCCATTGATAGGGTAATCAATATTAATTGTAGATATTGAATTACCCATCAATGGTTGAAGTTACTCATTCGAATAATTTTCGATGTTTCGATTCTTCAGAGTTATATAAAAACGGAATTATTGTATGATTTTATCGATAAATTTACACCCCTTGATAGCAAAGTTCTTGTGAAAACCATTTATATCGCTGTCTTACCGCTAACTTCTAGGCAAGCCATATCATGCTCGTTAGTCACTTCAGTAGTACTAAAACGGAGATTGTATCAATTAAAAGTTTGACTAACACAGACAGCCAGACAAAGGCATCAATATATCCATAATATCAGTCTTCTTTTTACGTTGCAGATAAAATACAGCTAACAACTGCGTCAAATCTAAATGTACTTTGTCGTTGCATGCAAATGTGGAACAATTTTTATTTGCTTTCAGTTCATAGCATCCTTTTTTATTCTGCAGTTGACGAGGACGCTATCGGTTTAACTGCCTGTGACGCCTGTGAACTGTGTGTGTTTAAATTACCTCTTCTGCTATTATTGTCGGTATAATAATATAAACATATTATATAGTCTTACATTATTAAAAGCTTTTGCCAACATGATGATGGTAAAAATAAGTTGGGAAAATACCATACTCTTTAAGAAATCAGCGTATTAGTAGTAACACTGTTACTGCGTTTCATGAGTAGGAAGTAAGTAAGTTTGCTGTGTAGTAGATCCTCGCTGGTTTCAGCATGAATGGGCCGGATCGACCGGGGTAGTACTACCCTCTCTCAGAATACCGGCGTGAAGTAACGGTACCCGTACTGTTGCGTTTCGTATCGGTGAGTGAGAGAGCCGGAGGCCCAGTTACCCCGATCCTTTTCCTATCCTTTCCTTTGTCCTTTCCCTCCTTCATTCCTTTTTAAAGGGCTGGCAACGCACTTGTAACTCCTTTGGGGTTGCGGGTGTCCATGGGCGGCGGTAATCGCTTACGATCAAGCGATCCGCCTGCTCGTATGACAAACAAGGCCATAAAAAAAGAAAAAAAGCTTCGCATCCTAACACTGTCATTCCTTTTTTTTGTATATATTTAGTTCCGATTACTTGGGGCAGCAAAGCTCGAATATTTCTTCTGGTATTTCAATCCACCGTTAATTTTCAGTAACTGCATAATCAGCAAGCTGTATACATGTTTGCACCTTAACAGTATAAAAATACCTATCCAGAGATAACAATTTTTTTACTATTTTAAAGACAGAAGTATATAACACCCACAAAATCCTTCATCATCCTTACTAATATTATAAATTAAAAGTAACTCTGTCTATCTGTCTGTCTTCACGGCTAAAGCACTCAACCGATTTAGATGAAATTTGGTACAGATATGGTTTAAAACCTATGAAAGGACATACATAGCTTTTTAGACATTTTATTGATGCAGGTGCCACGCGGCTGACAATGTGGAAATTTTTTTGAAAAGTTTTCCACATTGTCAGTAGGTACCGCCATTTTGTTTACTTTGTCGCCAAGCAGATTTACATTTTGATTGAAGGGCAGAATACTTATTTCTGCCGCGTCTCCCTTTACAGTAGATAGTAACTTGCCTGTTTTGTTTTAGTTGGCTTTTCGTTTTTTGCATATCAAGGGTAAAGCTTTATTTAGTAACGGATACTGTTGTATAATAAATCGAATAAAATCGAAACAAGTGAAATAAAATCGAATGTGTTGACTATACTATACATAAGTATGCACAAGTGTAATTGAATTACATTCGAACGTAATTATTCGCGTCATTACTATAAGGCGGGCCACTGGGACGTCAGCCAAAGAAATAGAAAAAGCACATGAGCACGATAAAATACTAATTTAAATGTGGCATACATTAACATTAGTTTATAATCAACTATGTTTAGGTATACTATAGGCCATAGGCCTCGATGGCGTAGTGGTTAGTGTAACCGACTGCCACGCCTGAGGTCGCGGGTTCGATTCCCACACAAGTCACATATTTGTGTGCATGAACATGGATGTTTTTCTTGGTCTGGGTGTTTCTATGAATAATATTTATGTATTTACAAAAAAAAAGTATATATGTATGTTTATCCATCATCTAGTACCCATAGTACAAGCTCTGCTTAGTTTGGGCTAGATAGTGTTGTGTGTATGTGGTAGAATATTATTTAGAATATATTATTTATTTAGTATACGATCAACAGAATGAGCCTTTTGCCTATTAAACCCAATTTCAGACGAACAATTCTGTATCAAGTAATTTTATTTTTGTTTCCCAGGTAATGAACTCAGAATTGCCGCCTAAACCCAAACTTATGCCTCAAGAGCAACAAGACGGTAACATTCAAATTACTTTAAAAGCAATACGACTACTAAAAGCCAATGGAAATGAAAAATTCAGTTAGTCAACCAAAAGCACACGGTGCGGGCGAACTAATATCAGATTGAATAAGCGAATATATTTTCTTCGCAACTACTCACAGTTTCATATATTTATTGGAAAAGACCAAAGTTATACTATGTAAACCAAATAAAATATACTTTAGAAATAAATGGCAATCTTCCTAAACCTGCTGCCTCCAGCTACTTGATTATTCCGAAGAAAAATTGAAGTTAACTTCACGATATGCAAATATAGCGATAACATACGGCTAAATTAGAATATTGTATTATTCATCGTTAGATTGTTAGATTTGCTGAGGTTGAGTAATTTAGGATTTAATTGTTTAGTTGACTGGATATTGTTGTGTTCAACTTCTATGTATACATTATATGTGATTTTGCTTTAATATGTAACTTATCTACAGATACTGATTAGTTACTATATCAACTAGTGGTTCAAGTAACATAAAATTATACATAATTATGTACATACAAGAAGTTTGCATACTCACAATTATAATGCTCTCGTCTTCTACGGAAGCAAAACTAACCTATTGTTATCAAATAAACGCAGCAGTAGACTCCGTACAACTAGGGAGATTTTTGAAGTTAGAAATCTATACAACATTTTGTTCAACACAGAACTCAGAATCCAACATATACGTTAAGTTCTTGACCAACAGAACAGAATTTGAAACCATAAAAATTGTATCCATCACCAAAAATTAAATTATAAGTCAATAATTTACATAATAAATTTAAAATTTAAAAATCCCCCGACACATTCATTTGATACCCATATTGAACAATTTTAATTTGTGGAAATATGTAATTTTCTGGTGGCGGCCATCTTGCATTTGAAATTTATCATAGTGTATAGTATTCTACTAGTCAAGCCCTTTCATTTGATACCCATATTGAGGGAGTTGTGAAAAAATATGTGAGCCGCCATTTTATGGTGGCGGCCATCTTGGACCGATTTTTATCGATATATATATATTTTTAAACGTAGCTAAGAATACTCCCGATTAATACACCTTTCAAACAAAAAGAAACAAAATTAAAATCGGTTCATCCGTTCGGGAGCTACGATGCCACAGACAGACACACACACACACACACACACACACACACACACACACACACACACACACACACACACACACACACACACACACACACACACACACACACACACACACACACACACACACACACACACACACACACACACACACACACACACACACACACACACAGACACACACACACACACACACACACACACACACACACACACACACACACACACACACACACACACACACACACACACACACACACACACACACACACACACACACACACACACACACACACACACACACACACACACACACACACACACACACACACACACACACACACACACACACACACACACACACACACACACACACACACACACACACACACACACACACACACACACACACACACACACACACACACACACACACACACACACACACACACACACACACACACACCACACACACACACACACACACACACACACACACACACACACACACACACACACACACACACACACACACACACACACACACACACACACACACACACACACACACACACACACACACACACACACACACACACACACACACACACACACACACACACACACACACACACACACACACACACACACACACACACACACACACACACACACACACACACACACACACACACACACACACACACACACACACACACACACACACACACACACACACACACACACACACACACACACACACACACACACACACACACACACACACACACACACACACACACACACACACACACACACACACACACACACACACACACACACACACACACACACACACACACACACACACACACACACACACACACACACACACACACACACACACACACACACACACACACACACACACACACACACACACACACACACACACACACACACACACACACACACACACACACACACACACACACACACACACACACACACACACACACACACACACACACACACACACACACACACACACACACACACACACACACACACACACACACACACACACACACACACACACACACACACACACACACACACACACACACACACACACACACACACACACACACACACACACACACACACACACACACACACACACACACACACACACACACACACACACACACACACACACACACACACACACACACACACACACACACACACACACACACACACACACACACACACACACACACACACACACACACACACACACACACACACACACACACACACACACACACACACACACACACACACACACACACACACACACACACACACACACACACACACACACACACACACACACACACACACACACACACACACACACACACACACACACACACACACACACACACACACACACACACACACACACACACACACACACACACACACACACACACACACACACACACACACACACACACACACACACACACACACACACACACACACACACACACACACACACACACACACACACACACACACACACACACACACACACACACACACACACACACACACACACACACACACACACACACACACACACACACACACACACACACACACACACACACACACACACACACACACACACACACACACACACACACACACACACACACACACACACACACACACACACACACACACACACACACACACACACACACACACACACACACACACACACACACACACACACACACACACACACACACACACACACACACACACACACACACACACACACACACACACACACACACACACACACACACACACACACACACACACACACACACACACACACACACACACACACACACACACACACACACACACACACACACACACACACACACACACACACACACACACACACACACACACACACACACACACACACACACACACACACACACACACACACACACACACACACACACACACACACACACACACACACACACACACACACACACACACACACACACACACACACACACACACACACACACACACACACACACACACACACACACACACACACACACACACACACACACACACACACACACACACACACACACACACACACACACACACACACACACACACACACACACACACACACACACACACACACACACACACACACACACACACACACACACACACACACACACACACACACACACACACACACACACACACACACACACACACACACACACACACACGTCAAACTTATAACACCCCGTCGTTTTTGCGCCGGGGGTTAAAAATAAATATTATATTTTCTATGCAAAATATACATATTAAGCACGTTAAATGACTAAGTAGAATTTAAAAAAGAAATAGCAATAAAATACAGCTAATTTATTTTGACTAGTAGTTTGCACGTTGGTCGAAGTCAGAACTTAGATCATTAAAATATTCTATAAAAATATAAGATTATTTTATTTTTGCATTATGCTCTCATTCTCTGTATAAACTTTGACTGTGCTAAATCTCATCATGTTATCTTTATGCTAAAAAGGGTACAAAACTTTTTCCTAACGTATTAATGATATAAATAGGTTGGCTCTGGTGGTAGCCCTCTGGCTCCCGGCCGTAGTTCAGTCTATGGTCCGGAGTGAGAGGTCGTGGAACGCCGTCGCCTCCTTCTGTGAGGAAGTCATTTCCATCAAGGAGGCGGCGGAGCGGGAGAGGAAGCGTTTAAACCCTCTCTCCAACCGCAGAGCCGGGCGCCGGAGGGCGCGCGATGACCTCCAGCCACCCTGAGGTTTGAACTGGGGGTGGCGGGCTTTGTGGGCCTGCCCGCCATCCGTTCAGCACCAGGTCCGAGAGGCGGCGTGCGTGTTCCCACGCGCGCCTCTGTGTCGAGTCCGTCTCCCCTCTACGGGGGAGACAGTAGGGTTTTTTTATAATGTCGGAAGTGCCTATTTTGGGTAGGTCTTTTGTGTAGTGGCCTGCCGTTTCATACGGTGGGCCGAAACCTCGGCGGGATCGCGACCGCATGCGAAAGCGATTCGCGCGGCCCCGCCGATAGTGGTTTTGTCGAGGAACACCGTGGTAGGTTTAGTCGGTATTCCGGGAGGTACATTATTTCTTTTCCATCTTCTTTTACCCCGGCGAGTCCGACATAATCCCTCCGCCCGCCCCCGCGGAGGGATATGCGTCATAGCATACACCCACGTAAAAAAAAAAAAAAAAAAAATGGTGGTAGACATACAAATGAACCACCTTTTGATAAAAAGTGATGGATATCAGGAACAACACAGTATAGATTTTGGATAAGATTTATTATAAAATTCGGAATAAAAATTACTAGACGGTTCGAATTCCTCAAAGAGAACACACGATGTTTGAGTGTACTGCGAAACATGACCGTACTTCGAACACGTAGTTAATGTTTGTACTCAAAATTGGTGTGGAGCATATTCCTTTGTCAACATAAACCTGTAGGCGGACTATGATTCACCCATCCTATCAAAGTTAAACTATTCACGGATGAAATTCTTATCAACTCAATACAAAAAACACTTAAATTTTTTTTAACTTGATAAATTCTAAAATAGCTTTGTAGTTTTTCTCTTTGATCAACATTGTTGTTACTTAGGTATATTCCATTTTTGAGCTAAATACTAATACCAGGTTCAGATGTCAAAAGCTGGACGCGCTTTGGAACATAAACACTATCATGAAAAGGCCGTAATTGTAAAAGCGCAAGTTAACAAAATGCTCTTAGCTTCCTCATCTCATACTGGCCTCATTTTAAAATCGTAGCTTAGATGACTGATTTTTTATCAATTTCTACATATATGCATTTGTCTCTTTATATGGCTTGTGAGTTGTGAAAATATCTATTCGAAACGTCGGGCCGCTTGAAAAAATTATAATGAAGTTTCTTCGGAATTTCTTTTATTCAAAATGACATGTTCTCCTTCATGAAGGGGTTAAGGACATTCATAAGGTAACGTACCGAAATTCAGGATAAAATTCGAAATAAATGTGTTTTAGGGTACCTACTAGTATCACCCAACAATATCTTTCGAAATAACGTATCTGCACGTAATTTAATTTCTTTCTCTCATCCTTTTGTACAAGACAAGCAAATCTTTAGGATTTATTATGAGAACTGCCTCGAATTTTAGCAATATTCATGTCATAAAATTACTCTATAACGCATATGTACGTAGCAAATTGGAATATAACGCGATTATATGGGCTCCTCAAGAAAAATTGTACACATTAATGATCGAAAAAATGCAACGTACATTTGCTAGATACCTCTATAAATGTACATATTGATATTATCCTTTTCTATATCCATCTATATTTGTTTCTAAAATGGTTGGCCTTGATACTCTAGAGCTCAGACGGAGATATATGCTCAAAATGCATTATTATTTGATGTTAATTGCCAAAGTGGACAATCCATCGGTATGGGAGACTATTCATTTCTATGTGCCTGACAATTACCTGCGTAGCTGTGGTAGACGAAAACGCCAACTTCTCGCGTATCCGCCATCCTGGCATATTACAAAAACTAATAATAGCCCTACTGTAAAAACCATTGATTTAATAAATTATTTTTTGAAAAAATATCCGTATGCAGACATATTTTTTGATAAGCCTTATGTCTTTAGTAGCCACGTAATGACATATTTAAATAATGCCTAATTGTATAAGTTCTAATTAATTCTAAAATGTAATTTAGCTTTACACATTTAACTGTATTATAATTTTCTTGCTAATTGTATTCTACTATTATTTTGTATTTTATTAGTTTGTATTTTAATGAAATAATACTGTAAAATCCAATTTGACATAACATATAAGCACCTTGGTGTTACACTGTAAGCTCGTGTTATTTAAATAAATAAATAAATAAAAAAAGACCTAAAATTTATGTTCAGGCGTCACTGGTATTGCGGTTGTTATTTGGTATAGTTTGTGACACTTAGAATAGAAAGTTAGAATTCACAAAATAATTTAACAACTGGCAATGGCAGCTAAGCTATTGCAAAATTGCAATGTATGCATTGTTTATATTTCATCTACAACCTATAGTATAACTGAAATAGAAAGTTAAAATGCAAATTGAAAAACCATGTGAAACCCCTGTTGAAAATAATATCGAATGTTTTAGAAGTTATTTGATCTCGTATCCAAATGTCGATCTATTCATTATATTATCATTTGTGGAATAATAGTCGTGAATGCGCAACATGATTTCATACTGACTCATTCCCTGTGATTAGCACGCGAATGACAGTGATAATATTTTCTTATCTTCACTCTGGTAACTTTTTTAATATTATTATGTTCTCGTGCCTCGTAGATACATGACGATATTTTTTTTTATTTTGGCTCCATAATGTCGTGATTCGATTCGATCTAAGTATATGTTTGGGTTTACGTATTGCTAATACATAATCAATAGTAATAATAATTCAAATAATAAAACATTCGAATATCTAGAGAATAGATTTTTTATTGATACTAATGTTTTAACATATATGCGACCATAAACTATAATAGGATTTATTGAAATTAAACTACTATATACGGATTTTATTGCGTTGTTTATTAATCACTGTATTACATAATTTTGAAACTATTACACTACTACTACTATTGAATTTTACTAATTTATAAGCTAATAAAATTATTCAAACTATTAAATCTATTTATATTTAGGTTTACACTTTCCACGACGTTTCGGTTGCTTTTCAGCAGCCATGGTCACGGGGAGACTAAGATGGTAGTTGTCTCAATGTTCCAGTGTTATTTCAAAGTACCCGAACATAATTTAGTCATTGGTGTTTCTATTTACGCAGAATGAGCTCAAAGTATCATGAAGTCTAGCTGTGGTTTGTTTCTTCTTGGATTTGACTATTTGAAGTACTGGATCCCAAGCTGGTGGTACATTCCAACCATCTTCTCTATTGAAATTGGGATGTTTTTTGATTTCAATAGCCTCGCGAAGCATCCTTGGTAGGAATCGGTGTTCTTTAGCGAGAATCTGTGGTTTGTCAAATCTCAGGTAGTGGTTGGTCCCCTGTTGTACATGTTCACACACAGCAGACTTTAACGAGCGTTTGTGTTTTACATCAGCTATGTGTTCTTCTTGCGGGTGCCTATGCTTCTCTTGGTTTGACCAATGTATGAGAGTCGGCAGTCACAATCTATTTTATAGACCCCTGCATCTTGTAAAGGTAATTGGTACTTGACGGATGGTAAAAATTGACTTATCTTCGTTGGCGGCTTGAAGTATGTGTTGATTGAAGCTCGCTTCAAGATGTAGCCAATTCAAGTGCCAATTACCTTTACAAGATGCAGGGGTCTATAAAATAGATTGTAACTGCGGTAAACCTAAATATAAACAGATTTAATAGTTTAAATAATTTTATTAGCTTATAAATTAGTAAAATTCAATAGTAGTAGTAGTGTAATAGTTTCAAAATTATGTAATACAGTGATTCATAAACAACGCGATAAAATCCGTATATAGCAGTTTAATTTCAATGAATAACATTCGCGTAAACAGAAGACAATATTATATAATAGGATTTTTTATACTACTAAGTTAGTTAACCACTTACTCTGTTTATTATTACACGCAATAGTGTATTAAGAAGCAGTTATCTTTAGTTAGGAATGCTTGCAACTAGGTACACCATTCGCGTTTTGCTGACCCTATAAAAAGGGGTCCATGCGCTGACAACGCATACATTACAGACCACTGATACCTTCTTTGACAGCACATCATCCCCTATTGTACTAAATTTTACGGATTACTGTAAAATTCACATGCCTTCCATTAGGAAGGCATGTGAAAAAGTGTATCTCATAAGCTTTATAATAATATATTTTTGAAAAGTATTGAGAAAACCATCTTAGTCTTAATTTCAATAAATAATATTGGCGTAAACGAAAGACTATGTTATATCAAATTTATTTTTCCTATAATTTTTTTACAGTAATCTGGATTACCATTATATGTTTTTCATATTTTTTAACTAGAAATAATAACTAAACATTGCATGCGAAGCCACATAAGTCAGTCCCTAAATCAATATTTTGTTTGAATTATCCAACCAATTTCTTTTTAATTATATTTGTCGAAGAACTAAACAAAGAGTATACACATAGTAGTTATACATTCAGAGGCCACTTGCCGAAGGTCAGAATACGTCATTGCCGCAACCTACATAATGTAAGTCATGACTTTCATACATTCTTATATTTATGTGTCTTAATAATATTAGCATAATACACACATTTTTGTTGCATATATTATGTTAGCAAATTAAAGACTATTTTTATTGAGAAGTCGCTGTGGTTTAAATGGTTATCTTGATACTGCCTTGGGGCCATATGTTGTTGGTTAGCTTGCTCAGCACGACCAACATGGCAGAGTAAAGCCGCCAAATTAATTAATGAATTATGCAACCACATTAAATTACGCCAAATATAGTGTTAAGTCCCACATAATAAGACACGAGTTCATTGACATATATTGTCATTAACTATCATGTTTTTTCTTTCAAGAATTCCAATGATTGTAAATTTATCGGTCGTTAGGGATGTCTTTTTAAAAACATGTAAATCGCATCGCTATATTACGGGCGTAGGCTACTTGTTAATAAATGCGAAGAAACTTACTAAATAAGTTATCCAGACACGTCATATGAACTGTTGCTCAGCATGATCTGGGTATAAATTTTCCATTGAAAGCTACTCAGTAAAATTTTCACGTTCTTTTATTAAGTTTTTATGGCGATTATAACTAAGTTCAGTAAAGTTGGTGCAGAAACTAGCCTCTCGTGAATTATTGAGTGTTGCTAACTTATAATGGTACAACTATATAGAAGCACTACCTGGTACGTTCTGAATAGAAATCTCCAATAAAGGTATCAAAAGAATCGTTTCTCGATTTAAATGTTTTTTGGAAGATCGATGGTAACATTAATTGGTTCCATTTGGTGCTCAGATCGATTACCAGAATCTAGTCTCGATTTAATTGGATATTTTAAGATCGATGATAGCGTTAATCGGAAAGAGATTAGATTTGGATATTCAAATTTATTCACCAAATCGATTCAGTATTAGAAAAGAAAACTATCAATTCTTTGAATCCATGTACTTAACATTTCTATTAGATGATGACATAGACATCATTAGTGATTGTTCATATGCATCAGCATTGTGTTGACTCATATGGATTGTTAACCAGTACCTATAATACTAATCAAGTTGTAAGCTGGAACTTTCCGTGCCCATTTTCCTCCTTAACGCAGAAATGGTAACAATCTTCTTACTACTCATAATACTATTGTCTGAGTGCAATCGTCAGACAACCGACTAAACTATTGTTACGTGCTGGTTTCGACGGATAAGAATATAAAACAATATTACCGACTAAAACGCTTTATTCTACCACACAATTAACTTTAATAGACAACAAACACTATACTACACTATTCCACTGTAACTGCATCAAACTCCGTAGTATTTTCGCTTCCGTTCGCTTCGATGAACATTTGATCGCTTATGATAGTAAACGCGGCGGTTCTGGAGTTTTCTAGAAAACGTCACACACGGCACGCAACAGCGCGATGGTTCGAGAATGTGCCAGCGCTTTCTCCACTGAACTCGTACCGACAAATACGTAGTTCCGTAAGATCTCAATAGATGGTGCTGTTATAAATTATTATTAGAAACCGCCGACTCTTCCCCACAGTGCCGACAGAGGGCATTAGCCGTAACACTGCCCCCCTCTTAGACATGTTCGTCCCGAACATTGTTGGATCCGTAGTAGCGTGCCAATCGATCCACATGAACGATCTTTGGTGTACCTTGTGGTCCTTTCTGGATCCGGTAGGTGACGTCATTCATCTTAGTCACTATGCGATAGGGTCCATCCCATTTTGCCTGCAACTTAGAAGATTTTCCTTTGCTGCGTACCGTATTATGTAACCACACCAGCGATCCTTTTTCGAAGCCTTTATTGTTCGCCTTCCGATCGTAACGGGTCTTTATCCTCTCAGACATCTGCTGACCAGTCTGTCTGATGTGCTGGTATACATCATTCATCCTGCTGCCCGTGCGTGGTCTCTTCACGGCAGAACAACTCGTCCATTTATGGCACCATTCCTCAACGTCTTTTCGACAATGGATCCAATAAAACCGTTCCCGGAGGTCACATGGGAGTTAAGAGAACTCTGATCAAGATGATCAGAGTTCTCTTAACTCCCATGTGACCTCCTGAACTCCCATTATGACAGAGTTGTAAAACTTCCGGTACCTTGAGCTTTGGCACAACCATTTGCAGGTGATACTTGTCACCTCGAGCATTCTCCCATTTACGGCACAGAACTCCATCCTGGATAACCAAACTTTCCCACTGTGCCCAGTAACTCTTGGTGATAGAGCTCATTGCCACAACTTTACTCCAGTGAGGTCTCGAACCACCTGTTTTCTTCCATTCGAGGATGGGTCTTATGTCTTTGTCCTCTTGTTGCGTCCTCTGGAGAGTTTCCTTCCAATCTTCGCTACGATCCGTCCCCAACATCCTCACTAGTCCTTCCTGCTTGGCCTCTGCGCCTTGCCTGGCGCAGTGCTTACACTCGTCGGGATACGGTCTACACGACAGGGCATCTGCATTACTATGTGACTTGCCACTGCGATGCTGTATTACGAAGTCCTGTAGTTGTTGTCCGACACGCACATCAGGTGTTCCTCTTACCGGCGACTGGTTTCTGCTACGAAGACTCCTTCGCTTCGGGCAGCTCAACCTGATGTGGCCTCTTTCGCCGCAGCTATAGCACCGGGGTGAAGCCGACACTTTCCTGATACTTTGAGCGCGATCGTCCCGTCGCACTACTTCCACCTCCAGAGCGTGGGCTAGGGCATCTTTCAGGTTTTTGAAGTGTCCGAGTCTCACTGCGGCCCTAACCTCCAGGTCTCGGATCCCGTCGGTGAAAGCTTGAACAAGGTTCCCGTCAATGAGCGCAGGTGAGGACTGGTATGCCTTTGAACCAGCTTCTCCACCTCTAGAGCCCACTGCTACAAGGTTTCACCAACACGTTGCGATCGGTCTTTCAGCTGGGCGCGAAACACGTGTTCCAGGTGTGCGTCGCCATATCTCGCCTCCAATGCCTCCAACAGCTTCTCGTACGTGATGTCTTGACCAAGCGCCTCTAACACGGTCAAGGCCTGGTCGCGAAGCCCTAAGGTGAGAGCAGTAAGAGCCTGTTCTCGCGTCCACCCGTTAGATTTCATGACGGTCTCGAACTGGATCTTAAAGGCTGACCATGACGATGAGATATACGACGACAAATACGTAGTTCCGTAAGATGTCAATAGATGGTGCTGTTATAAATTATTATTAAAAACCGCCGACTCTTCCCCAAAGTGCCGACAGAGGGCATTAGCCTTAACACTATTATGAATTGGCTTTCGCTGGCCTGAGATTCTCCATCTGTATTCTCACTATTATAATCTTCCTTTCCGCAGTCGTATAAGGATTTTTCAGATACAAAAATCTCCCTAGTAACACGTAATCTGTGACGTCAGCAGCAGGCTTGTGACGATGCTATGATTAAGTCTACGCAAGGTTAAATCACTGGAAACTGTGGGTATAATGTATTTCTGCCTATGTCTACATGATATTTATTTTTACCGTGATAAAAGCCTTTATCGTTATCATACATCAAGTACATACAAAACATGTATAATACAAGCTAAATAATGAATGTAGTTAATAACAAACAAATCTAAATAGTCAAGATAACCCTTCACACTGGATGACAGGCACGCATAAAATATCAAGCAGCTCCTTCAAATCCTTTGAAACGAAATTTTAATTAGTCATGTTTCAACATCCTGACTTAATGTGTAGCCTGCTGTCGGAAATAGAGCACATTTCACTTCAATTTACCTAAAGATATGTTTATATTACAAACATAGTTTCAAACCTTTATGTCTAATGGAATGGTAGGTAGAGTTGTGATGTCTGCTAATCTGCACTGGAATAACGTCGTCGCTTTTTGTCAATGGGAAGAGCTATAGTACAGTTTGTAAAAATAAATATTAATCCTAATTAATATTATAAAATAATGTGAACGTGAACTTCTTTGTTTGCTACGCTTACACGACAAAAGCGATCATCAAATTATCAAATTTCGTACACACGTTGTCAGCGGTACATAGGGTACCTTTCATCCAAATAAAAAGTACAATCTTCTACCGAGCAAAGTTGCGGGAAAAGCTAGTCTAGTAATATATGATAATAATTTACAATTTTATTTGACGTTAACTGGTGTTAGTGTGAATGTAAAGTCTCGGTGTTGCACCGGTATTGAACCGATGTAACCTCGGGTTAGATTTTAAGATCCAGCAAAATTTTATTGACTTCCAGCAGACTTTCATTGTTTTCCTGTAAAAAATTCTCAGCAGCAGCACAGAGTTTTGAAATGTATCCGGTTAAAGGCAATAGATCTTATTACGTGGAAACTAAAATCAAAGCTGTCGAAATGTAGGTGTACGTACGGATAGGCAGCCTTAAGACTAAGTATGTATATTTTTATAAAACTCGTCACAGCCATTTATGTAGAAGTAGATAATTAGATATTTTCAAAGACAAGGTAATGCCTCCACTTAAAGCAGTGTGCCATCCTAACAGTCATATTCATGCATATTTCAACGTTAATCAGCGGATTAAGGTTTCACACAACAATCTGCTGCAGGAAACAGACTACATTCCGGCTGTCTCAGGACATATACACAGTAATGCTGGGATTAACCGTACGGCTAATGTAATGTGCTGATATTATAGCATTATAGTGTGTATATTGCTAGCCGGATTAAGGGCATACCAGTACATCTAGGGCGATAATTATCTCTTATTTATTGATATTACTTTACTCGTCCTTTCCTTGACGGTCGGGCGGATATTTTTGTTCGAAATATTTGGGGCAATGATCTGATCGAACTGTTGATAAAGTTGATAGTAGTATTTAGTTGATGGTAGTATAGCACCAAAAGCGTAGCGGTTTAAGTGTTGTGGGTCCGCTTTCCACACAGGACAGAAATTTGTGTGAGTTTATAGTTATAGTTATATAGTATAGTTGTTCCGAGACTGGGTGGTCTTTGGTCTTTGTGTCGGTTATTTGAATGTTTGTTAAGTTCATCGCGACACACGCATTATTCTTAGTGACAGAATTGACATTTTAAGCAATTAAAGAAAAAAAGAGTTTGTCCTTGGTGTAAAATTCTATTTGCGTAGAGTAAATTGAATCACAAGTGCACTTAATTGACCAATTCTTAGATGTACAAAATATATTTATTTTTGTGTCGTATTGGCCTGTAAAGACCTTTATAACATAATGAAGAATATGCGTGAGCGCTGAAGGCTTCCAATTTATTTTATAAGTTTTGGTCTTATACTGCATGTGGCAACAATTCCCTATCCCGTTTCGAATAATTAACAACGGCGTCTATCGAAGTCGAGGTTTAACGATTTTACAATAATGTTATAAAATTTTGAATTAGACTAGTTTATTAGTAAGATCTTAAAAACCGTGGCGTCAGTTCTAGCAATTGGGCTTCAGCTCTCTTATTTAAATTTCTTTCTTGTTTCGCTAGGTTTGTAATTACGATGTGCGTAAATACTTTTGAATTATATGCAAATGTACCAACTACACTATACATTGCAGCGCGCGCTGTGTTTTCATCCATGCAGGGTACGTATTATTACGTATATATTGTACAAAACTGTACTCGAATATAATTCGGAAGCAATTTTGCCCAACATGAGTTCGTAGCAATTTGTACCACCTGAACCTAACTAGGGTTTTTGGCAGAATAACAGAGAGTATTATCTAGGTCCATCAATAAAATAAATTAGGAAACAATAAGATAAAAACAATGGGATCCTTGTGAGAATTTGTAAATCTCTAATAAAATTTGCGTAATATGTAGAAACTTGTAAATTATTTTCTAAAACATTTACATCATAGATTATTTATAACAATTGTAATATCAATATTGGTGTCTAATTATAAAATAATAAGTAATATTTTATACCACCTAGTACGAAGGGCAAAGAGATTTTAAAATTTCATCGAAACATATCAATCGCCCAACAACTCTTTCAAAATTCTATTAATGAAGACAGCTAGTATACATAAGGGACATAAATAAAACCACATAACCTCAAAAGGATCTTTATAAACCCAACTCACATACATGTCATCATTCAAGTATCAGCTAATCACTTAGACTGAAACCGCGGTGCCCTTAATACTCTCGCTTTAACACACACTAAAGAAACGCGTACACGACCGCGTACGCCATTGTAAAGAAAAATATTGTGTAATTGACCTTAATTTTTCAGTCTTTAGCTTAAACCTCTGAATGGATGGACAAAAATATATTACATCTTTTGCCAGCTATGATTTTAGACTTTACTTAATAGGGGCAATCCCATTGCCCACTACTGCCACAATTTCAAACTCCATTCTGATAATTTCTTAATACCAAAACCTAATAATTTTATGCCCAAAATGTTTTTTATAATAGTAAGATATTAATTCATGTATGGCAGGTAGCTGATATCGTTCATTTACGGTTATAAAAACTGAAATTATAATTAAATGGCAATTGCAAAGAGGCCGTGAGTTTCTCGCAAATATCTTCTCATAGGCTCAACTCTTTGTCTGAACCTGGCAATTATATAATAATATCAGCCCTGTATTAAACTGTCCCACTGCTGGGCACGGCCTCTTCTCAGTGTGAGAAGTTTACACTTCTCAGCCTCACACTTCGAACTTACCATATCTTCGAGAACAATATGGAGAACTGTCAGAGATGCAGATTTTCTCACGATGTTTTCCTTCACTGAAGCAAGCAATAATTAACTATTTAATGCGCATACAACTTCCAAAAGTCAGAGATGCGTGCCTTGGTTACGAACTCGAGACCTCTTCAACAACAGTTTCCCAATAGGCTATCGCCTGGCAACTAACCTAAACGGAAAGCCACAAATTTAACTAAACGCCCTAACTCATGAACTTTGACGTTCATAATTGTTACTTTGTGACCTAAATTATTACATAACGTTTGACTTTGACTACATGATACAAACATATTGAATTCTCGTATTTAAATTAAAAAAAGGTATGTCATGTGTTGTAACTAAGATATAAAATTGGCTATATCGAATCCTTTTATTATTTTACTGTTTGCAAGTGGGACAGCCCGTTAAATAATCGGCAGATTATTTGATGATGGAAAGAATGAGTCGAGAATGAATGGCTCGCTCAGGGAAGAATTTATCTCTAACAAGAAACCGTAGAAAAGTTGTAACCCTGTTGCCAGGTGAATGAGTGTTCCGTCTGAGCCCCCTGGTTTTTAAATCTAACTTGTATTTGTAGGATACTAACAATAAACGTATGAACGTTTGTAATAACAAACAGTTTCTTTACAGCAGCTTTTCACCATCAACCATTATTTGTAATTAATTACAGCTCATAACGAAAATGTATGTAAATAAGCATGCATGTGCGTGTAGCTTATTAGCGATTACGCACTCTACTAAAGGTGTAAGCAGATATACCACAATGCTTCTCTCTATAATTACTGGGTAATTTTCTATCAGACAGATTATACGATATAACTATAACATTAATGTTATAAATACTCACAACATTGTTTTTTTCTAGAACAAACGGGAGAAGAAATTTTATATGTCTTGAAATATAAACAAAGAAAGCACTTTTTATTTCTTATGTATACACTTGAGGACCACAATGCTCAAGTTTCACTTTATGTAATAAAACATTAGAACTTTTTATGTGTCTGGTATATTATGTAAGACTTCTTAGTATTCAGGTGTTTGTGCTTCTGTGCCTAAGTTTGATACGTGTCTGTGTGTGCGTGGTTAAGTAATCGAATCAAGATTTCATTTTACTTATATATCCTACCCCTATATTAGGATTTGAGCTCTGAGTAGCATTTGACAAACATAAAATTAACGGACAAAAAAGTATGCGACTTAGAATATACATTTGGATTTAAATTGAATATACATACATGTATCACCTAAATAGTTGTTTAGTGAGAGATTCAAACCCATAATACTTAATGAGCTAGCAACAGCAATGCAAATGCTTACCTTGGTAGGCAAGCGTGACATCGTTGTCATCCGTGCAGTCTAATCATTCTAAAAGAATCAGTGATATTAGATGAACTATCTAAATCGCGCGGTGGCCGCGACCGTTTGTCCCTTCTATGCAGTCTGCTGTAAAATTTACTGTATTTATAATTATGAGTTGATCAATCATGGACCATGAGCGGTAGTTTCCACTTACCAACAAGATACCATTAGATCTATAAAAAAAGAATTCAAAGCAGCAATTTTCTGCACAAAAATTGGGCTACACTGACTTTCATTTAAGTTAAATATAGTTATAACTCTTCTGGCGTTGTTAATATTGCTGCTACGTTAAAATTGACAACGTAACGTATTGTCTTATTTCACTTAACATCATTCTTTATTCATATTCCATGTTACCTTGACCTTTTAAGATAATATTGCGCCATTTCTTTATTCTCATCATTTAAAGATTTTCGTCTTTATAATTTTTAGTACCCGAAGCGTTCTATAAAATTATTGTGTCGTTCTTATCATTTATGTCAGTGCGTACAGAGAAGCGATATAATAATAGATTATCAACTCTGAGATCTTAGATATGAAGCTACGACACGCCCTCCGGCTTTTAAAGTCATCTCGCTTTTGCAAATATTGTGAGATAATATTTGTGGATGGCTTGAGATTTCTTCATAGTGTCTTGTAAAGTTTGAAGTATGGAGTAATGGTATGTCATGCAGTCAAGCACGGGTGCTACATTAGTTAATTTGATTATTATAGTACAAGTATTCAGGTCTTAAAGAAAAAAATATTGATTCATTTGGATCAAAAGCAACAATATGAACATAAAAAAGACAATATTAGAGAGTTTTCTGATTTAATTATTTAGGTAAGTTGTAGATTCAGACAAGAGTAGAGCTTGTCAAAAACACATCCAAGATATTGAAGTCTTTGCATTAACTTAATATTATTGCAATTTACTTCGCCATACGGCACAAATATCTTTACTAACTATGAGTTACTGGATTCTGTGTGTCCATCCAAAAACAAATAAAAGGCCACCAAAAACAAACATTTTGTCAAATTGATGTAATTCTATGATTATTCATACAATAACAAAAATCGTATACACATAAAATCTAAATCGTTACAGCATATTTCAAAACCAATAAGCATATTCCAGCAACAGGAAGATTACGCACTTGATATATTGCTGTCAAAATATATTACAAACGTGTACGCATTTGAAATTATCACCATATGTAGCCTGAAGTCAGATGCCGTGCCACGGCTCATAAGGAAACCCAAATCTTGATAGTAAATTCCGAGCACGGAATATTGGAGTGTACTGATTTCTCTCCATCTTTGGCTACACATCCTATTTGATCGCGATAGGTCATCGTTGAATTGCGTCTTATATCGATTTTATTCTTTGATGTTTCATTTAAAAACTTATTACTTTCATTTTTCTGTCTGCACAATAACTTAGTTGGTTCTAGAAATTTTGAGTTAGTTACGCATAGGACTAAATTGAGTTATCATTATTTGATCCTATTGTAATATAATAAGTATTTCTTAAATTCTTATCGATATATGTACGTAAATTTATTCCTAAAACGAGCATTCTAGCTTAGCTGTGTAACTGGACTTACCATTCTAGGCTAGCAAGAATACCTACAAGTGAAATGAGTAACTTGCATTGCAATTAATCTTAATAGAAAAATGGTGTAGAAAATACATATAAAATTCTTATTTCACGTCAAAATATCCGATTCAAGTACTATATTAGGAATATTAAAATTTATTGTGACTCAAAATTTTACAACGAACCCAACTGTATATTTTTATTACTGGTAACTCGATCTGGGACGCCATGGATATTATTATGAGAAATGGTCATAGCCCGTTACGTAATGGGCAAGCAGGTGGATGTAACATTTTCAGATAATTGATTGTTTAAACAAGTGAATTGAGATTCGATATACTTTAGAAAAAAAGAAAGATGCAAAAAAAATAAATTTATTCAAAATACAAGAAAATAACCTACTTGATAAGTATTTAAAAAAAGAACTAAATCTAGGTACAATCACAAAACCGCAACTTAAAGTGGAGTCAAGATTATCGAACGATCAAGTCTTGTCATGAATTCCTTGACATCATTGATAATTCAGAATGAGTTTTGAATTCTCTAAGATGTGTACTTTATGTTGTAAAGCTTTTTTATGTGCAGCGAATAGCAACTATGGTGATAAGAGATTTTTTACAATACATTTGATCCACTGGATTTTTATGGTTAAGTTTGGGCTTACATCTAATTTTATTGTCTATCTTGACTTGATTCCCGACTGGTGCAAAGTATTATTGGGTGATGTGACTCTTGGTAAAATCTTTGAATTGATGTGCTCGCAAAATGCCGTTAGACTTACATTTTATAACGCAATACTTAAACATAAGTTAGGCAATAATAATATTACACTGGTAATATTATTCTGCTTAATCCTTTGGAAAATGGCTTAAAATATATGTATACAAACATATTATCAAACTTGTATAAATACTCGTATAACAAGCGTTCCATGTTTCTATTTATTTTCTTAAAGACACGTCTATTTAACCCTTACAGGGTTGGTGGAGACGCATAACACACAGATTTTACCCGCTATGTTCTTTAACAGGTGTATAATGTAGAATCGATTAACGTCTAACGCCTATATTTCCAAACTCTTTACGACTTCTAAGAAATCCTAAACAAAAATACCCTAATATACTTTGGCTCGTGATCCGTAAATTAAACCTGTGACCTTACAATTGCATGCAAAGGAAGAGACTCTAAAAGTAAATTAAGACATATCTTGGGTACATAATATTGTCTTCTGTTTACGTGAATGTTATTCATTGAAATTAAACTCATTTATACGGATTTTATCTCTGTTATTACATAATTTAGATACAGTTACACTACTACTACTACTACTATTGAATTATACTAATTTTTAAGCTAATAAAATTATTAAAACTATTTATATTTAAGTTTACACTTTCCCTGATGTTTCAGTTGCTTTTCAGTGGCCATGGTCACGGGGAGATAATAATTTTATTAGCTTAAAAATTAGTAAAGTTTCATAGTAGTAGTAGTGTAACAGTTTCTAAATTATATAATACAGTGTAACATAAATAACGCGATAAAATCCGTATAAATGAGTTTAATTTCAACATATCTTGTCGTTTAAATTCGCGTAATAAATGAGATTATTTCTATACCGAACCGATAATTTGGTTGAGACTTAGTACTAAGGCCCCAATAAAATCCAAGCAGCTTGGCAAGCATGCCAATATTGCAGCTGCATTCAATTCCGTAGTCTTACTACATTTGATATAAATTCTCCAGTCAAACTTCATCGCATCTATACAGTCAAAATTTGTAATAAAACGGTGTTGAACTTCGTTTTATTGCAAACTTTGCTGATATTATAGGGTCTTATTTGGTATTCGTTTCGTTTTGCATCTTTTAGAAGAGCTACTGAAAACTAGATTGAGCAGTGCATTGGTATGGAGACACATCACCATTTTTGTTAAAGTAATCCTGATATTACATATCGCGATCTAAAAAATTGCACGATAAGCAAATGTTCGTGGCGTCTTTAAATTCTGAAACATACATAATAGATTTACGCCTGTTTCCCAGAGAGGTAGGCAGAGACTACGGATTTCCATTTGCTACGATCTTGACACACTTCTCTGACTTCATTCACTTTCATAACATTCTTCATACACGCTCGCCGGTTTAAGGTGCTCTTAACCTGGCCTTTATCCAGAACGTCTCCGATCTGATCAAGAAACGTTTGCCTAGGTCTTCCCTTTGCGACTGTTCCATTCACACTAGCCTTATAAACTTTCTTAGTCAGTATTTTCTCGTCTATTCTTTCTACATGCCTAAACCAGCTTAATTATAAATTTTCGTGCCGCATTAGAAAGAGTCTAATCACACTATTCCTTATTCTATCTTTCAGAGACACACCGCATATATTTCTCAGCACTCTCATTTCTACAGCATTTATTTTGCTCTTATGTTTCTGTTGCCATAACCAACTTTGATTTCCATGCACAAGTGTAGGCACTAATAATACTATAATTCTGAAACATATATGTGTATATTTTAATTAAGTCATTACACAGACAGAAAACTGTCGCATATTTGGACGACAACTAAGGAAAAGGTCATTAATACGATCGGGTATAATAAAACAAAAAACTTAGTTTTAAGTCGTAAACCAAATATTTATTGCCATCCAAAATAATAAAGAAACGGTAACCACACATAAATTGACATTCGAATGCAGGATTTTATATTTTTAAATGTTTTACGGTGATAATTACGCATCGCCAGATATGGCGCTTAACTAGTATGTTAGCTTAACGTGTACACGTTGTCGGGAGAACAAAAAAGGGTACTTTTCATCCAGTACTTTACTGTTGCCGAGCAAAGCTGCGGGCAAAAGCTAGTTGACTATATAAATGAATAATATACATGATATATGCAAACATAATTTGTATGAAATTACTTCGATTTTATGCAAATTATAATTGGCTGGTAATCACACCTCATCTATAACAAATGAAAATGTGATTTCATAAAAATTTTGTACCTTATTGTGTGTGAAGTGAAGTCTCTTAATAGCTTTAAGAAACTATTAAGAATGTAACAGTTTTGCTATATAGTACCAATTATAGAAATGTCAAACTTCAATTTACTGCAAAATCCTTTAAGGTTGATTCTTACAGATCGTGCACGAATGCAATTTCATTACATTTCCGCAGAGTTTTGTGGTCAGACCTCACTATGTCAGTGTATATTAGACTTACAATTCTGCATTCGAATACTTGATATATACTTCTATAGATATACTAATGTTCTTGCTTTGAAATCTTCTGGGGATATTCTGTCAAAAGCTTAAATTTTAACAGTTAATTTATCACGATAAATTGTTGAGGATAGTCCTAATCTTATTTTTTTTTTTTTTTTTTTTTACGTGTGGGAATGCAGTGACGCATATCCCTCCGCGGGGGCGGGCGGAGAGATTATGTCGGACTCGCCGGGGTAAAAGAAGATGGAAAAGAAATAATGTACCTCCCGGAATACCGACTAAACCTACCACGGTGTTCCTCGACAAAACCACTATCGGCAGGGCCGCGCGAATCGCTTTCGCATGCGGTCGCGACCCCGCCGAGGTTTCGGCACGCCGTATGAAACGGCAGGCCATTACCCAAAGAGACCTACCCAAAGGACTCCCTCAAAATTCCCTACTGTCTCCCCCCTAGGGGGGAGACCGATTCAAAACAGAGGCGCGCGTGGGAACACGCACGCCGCCTCTCGGACCTGGTGCTGAACGGATGGCGGGCAGGCCCACAAAGCCCGCCACCCCCAGGTCAAACAGGTCAAACCTTGATAATATTATAAAGAGGAAACATTTTTATATTTGTTTTTAATGATTAAACTCAAAAGCTACTGTAATGATTTTAAAATCTCACACCATTAGACAGCTACTATGCCCAGAAGTAACATAATATATGTAGGTCATATAACAACACGCTACAAGCTCCGTGAGCGGAGCAGTTATCATAACCGTGCGGAACAGTTTGTGGTAAATATTATCTTATTTTTGTCATTACTTCTGTTTTGTGCTACCCGTCTTGCCACCACGATATCGACTACATTTTTTTCTATTGGAGTTTTCCTTACATCGCCTGTCGTTCTGCTTTCACAATGTGTATCCAAATTTCTTGCTTATCTTTAATAAACGTTTTAATTTTGTCGGTAGTAAAAAAACAAATATATATAAAAAGCAATTTTCATTCTTTCTGTATGTTTTAGTCGTTAGCCAGTTTCAATACCTTTATTTAGCAAAGCTCAGTTTAACGATTTATAAATAAAATGTTTGAACCCAAAATCAGCCAGGTTAACAATTTGATCCAGTTCCAAGCTTTCGTACAAATAAGGCCGTTTATAATTTTCTGCGACAAGGTACACACAAATTAAAACATAATTGCTTACTCATACATGATTCCTTTTACGTGAACCGTAATTGGAGTAGACAAAATTTGACTTTCAAATTCTATGTTGATATTTTAATGACGTGACTCGGGTTTTATTATTCACATAATATAATTTTAGAAAATATTATCTTGAATACATAGGATCATCCGCAAAGTGTATACAAAAGTATAATACAGACTTTCTGCCAGCTACTTCTATTTTGAGTCGGAGAGTCTATCGTTGGCAATTATTTGATGAAGATGCATACATATGAGTAAGCATGCCCTGGTAAGTATCAGACATAGCCATCCTCTTACAAAAAACTGGGGTAAGAGTTATAACATTGTTGCTGTATTGCGTTTGGTGACAAAAAGTTTTAAGAGGTTCACATACCTTTCCCATTGCTTTTTAAACCTTTTACATCAAATCGCTGACAGTCTAGTATAGAAACAGGCTACGGTAACTGTCTACCTTTAGCTGGGTCTTATGCTTGGTTGCCACCGAAATGCTACGCCATAGAAAGGCTACGTTTTAGCAGTAATAGCAGCGATAGCCTAGTGGGAAACCGTTAGACTGCCACGCAGAGGTCTCGAGTTCGAACCCAAGGCATCATCTCTGAATTTTCGAAGTTATATGCGTATTAAATAGTTAATTATCGCTTGCTTTTACGGTGAAGGAAAACATCGTGAGGAAACCTGCATGTCTGAGATTAAATTTATCCATAATATTCTCGAAGATGTGTGAAGTCTGCTAACCCGCACTAGGCCAGCGTGGTGGGCTATGGCCTAACACTTCTCACAGTGAGAAGAGGCGCGTGCCCAGCAGTGGGACAGTATAATACAAGGCTGATATTGTTGTACGTTTTAAAGTGTGTGTATTATGGGACAAGTATATTGGCAACAACTGGGCATGTTACAAGACTTTGTATCTGCTAAAGGAAATTTACAAGAAGATAAACAATACCTCGGCAATCGCATAGTCATACATATGTGTCAAATTAAAGGCTTCAAATTATTCTAAGAAATTATTGAATTCTTTTATTTCACTAATTGCTCTCTAGTTCATATAACTTTGCTTGATTGACGAATAACCAAAATCAGTTTTACCGTTACTATTAAGCACTAATTCAGGTTACTTAAATATCTACTCACAAAACCGCTCACGTAATTCTAAAGGTCAGTAATATGAACCAACGAGCGCATATTGGCGGAATTGTGAGATTAGATGGGTATTACGATGGTAATTCAGCTGGGATTTTGAATAATTGAATGCTCAGGTCAAGTGCAAGTACACACCTAGATGCGTAAATAAATAATGTTCTACGAGGGTAAGGTATTTATTTGGAAGCATTCAGACATTTTCATATGCCACGAAATAAAATGGGCATTAATTTAGTATAGTTGGCGGGCAAGGGCACTCGTGGGTCCTTGAAAAAAGGTATATACGTGGCCTAAAGTAAATATACTTAAGTCATTACGTGCTCTATCAGAAGTACTTCGATAGGTAAAAACGTTTTTAATAAAGCATTCGTTTAATACGCGGTCAAAAAATTTACCATTAAGTGTTCTAATAAGATCTTTGAAGATGAATAATTAATGACATTGTAATTATCGTTTCTGACGGATTTCACGATTGTTTCTGAGGGCCATACCGACGAAATCTGAAGATATATAGACCGACGAATATTACAAAAGATTGCTTAGTAAAGGTTTTGAGTCCATTGGTTTTGATTAATATACATTGCATTTATGAATGTCAGTCAAAATATCTGAATGACAGAACCCCATTTATTTTATAAATTAGTAATGCATATAGTTGTCTGAGAACACCTTAAACCGGCGAGCGTATATGAGGAATGCGATGAAAGTGATTGAAACCAGGGAAGGGTGTCAGGATCGTAAATCGCAAATGAAAATCCGTAGTCTCTGCCTACGCTTCAGGGAAACAGGCGTGAATCTATGTATGTTGTTTTAGAATTTTATTCGCATAACAGTACACAACGCGTATACATAAGTGTTATTAAAAACTTCGAATACAATTAAGCACATCGCTATTAAAAATCATGTTATCCTACTTCCTTTGGCCGTTGACGAATAATTTCTCATTACGATATGATTACTCTCTACTCTTTTTCGTGCAAATGAACTTCAAGAATGTATATAGATTATGCTATGTGTGTGCCGTAGTTCGAATAAATATTTCCGTAAATAATAATTTAACATACTGTTTAAATTTACAATGGAAGTTGTTATTGCTAAGAGAGATTTTTAATAATATTCAGTCAATAATACATTTGAAAGAAAACGCAGTGATACGATCTATAATTAGACTCAGGTTACTATTCGACGTTTGAAATGCATAAACGTTTATGACTTGATAGTAATAAACGTTTATCCATTTCATATAAATAGTATATAAATTACTGTCCTATTATTAGGCACCGGCCTCTTGTTATTGTGCGGGTTGGCAGACAGACAAATATTTTCGAGAAAATTATGAAATCCTCAGACATACCGGTTTCCTCACAATGTTTCCTTCCCTTCGCTAAAGCGTGCGATACCTAATTAACTATTTAATTCGCATATAACTTCGAGAAATTACATATACATAACTCCAGAGGTGCATGGCTTGGGATCGAACTAGAGACCTCTGCATCCCATGTCATCCACAAGGCTATGACTGCTGCTTCCAGAGGTTTAAACAAGATGTAAACAGGGTGACTTCTGAAATCAGATATTAAGTGCCTTGTGACAAATAATTATCAAGCAATAAAACTGGCCAGAAACAAATAAATTAATATCGCTATATTCATAATATTTAAATATCATGTCAAGAGCAGTAATTAAGCCAAAACCTACATATGAATATGGAAGCTTACGACTGATAGTGACAACCAACTCTCTCATATAGATACAATAAGTTGTGTGTTACAGTAAACTTTAATCATGTATTACGATTTTCATTACGTACAGTTAACAATGAAACTTCGTGATAATTATACTAGTAAACTGACAGACCTATTAATAGAAAAGCAGTTATTTGAAGCTGTTAATATGTATATTGTAATGATTGGGCCCACACGTGTTAATTCATGAACTTTAGAAGCGATTACTGATATTGAAATAGATTTAGTTTTAAATCCCACGAAATAGTGGGCGATCTTGTTACCATCTATAATTATGGTAGGCCTATCATGAAAGAGTCAATCCGAAACTTAGGGCTGAATGAAGGCATACTACGTGAATGAATGTGTTTCATGGTGCGAATAGCATGAACAGTTAGCTCGAAACTTCGACATAATTATATTATGTATGTTTTACCCCGCAATCCCCGCTGATGCCGATCGACGACTTCAGATTTGTATCTGTCAAACCCCGGTGACGCGATAGGGCGTCGAACACACTTGATTGTGTATTGTTTACGTTAGCATTACTTATTTGCGCTAACGTAAACAATACACAATCGAGTGTGCTCGACGCCCTATCGTGTCACCGGTGTTTGAGCGGTTCATAGTTAGCCCACAGTTTTAGAGGCTATTCTGCTTCTGAGAATACAATAACATTTTACCTGAGACGCAACCGTGATCGATTTTGATAAAATTACAAAAGTAAATTAATTAAATTTTAATTTTGTGCTCGTACATTCTGATAAAATGGTCACATTTATTATTAAAATCCAAGTTGATTTCAATATTCTTAGAATTTTCGGTTTAATAATATAGGTCCTTGTATAAGTCAACATCTTCTATAGATATCTCTAAGAGTCTAAATTTACTTTTAAATAGCTTTTCTTTATATTTGTACAAAGCATGCAGAAAATACTGTTTCTCGGAAATTTTGAAATCCAATATAATAATATTGCCTTAGCATTTCAAGAGATCTTTTGATTTGATATAATTATGTTTTCAATTATATATGGTCCAATACTTTCTTTATTGGCTTTAAATTAAATATAAATCGAATTTTAAATATTGTTCATTAAATAAAATTCTACAGAAATATTTTGCAATACCTAATTAGAAAAAACTTGAATTTATATATTTTAAAAAGAATCACCAATTTATTAAATAAAATACTTAAATTCCCAACAGCTGAGTTGTAATGTAGAACAGTTTAATAGTCTTCAGTCGGCCTTATCTGCAGTTTATTGCCTGAACGTTATGGAATACCGTAAAGAGTTAGGATCTTCAAGTAAGTGTATCATAGTTTAGCTGTAAATAGCACGTTTACGTTAGACAACATTCTTAGTGATTAACAAAACACAGAAAATTGGTCACGGCATCTCGACATAGGACCTTTAGACATTGTGATTATTTGTAATATTATCTAGTAACCTGCTTCAATTTTCGAATATTATTCAGAAATATTTATAACCTAATGTAGTCAAGGACTATTTTTGCATTGTCACAAACTGTACGTGTATGCGCCCTCATGTCATCCTACTGTCTATTATAGATTGATAATAAATAAGATGGGTGTAAAAACCCAGGATTTTATGATGATTAACCCAACTTTTGGGGCATGGCCGAGGCACCATCACCCAACCCACTGATCTTGGATCTTCCCTTTGTATTAGCGAGGCATCACACGAGTTCCTTTATAATAACCAATACCTTAAAAACTTTTTTGTATAAAGTACACGACACAAATAGACTTTAAAGAAGCTAAAACTAGTAAAAATATTATTCATTTAAAAATAATGAAGTTGATGTAAAAACAATCCATTTCATTCTTAATAAAACGAGCGACTAAAGAAAAGAGCTAAATGAGCTAACAGGTTTTAAAACGCGACAGTGCTAGGGACTGAAATATTCGCAGCACAGCCGTAAACATTAACTAATGAGATATTGTCACTAAAAACTATTTATTAAACAATAGTAGTAATAAAGAAGAAAATATGTTTTTATAAACGCAATAATTTTTTACTGTTAGGCAATGTTGGTTAAAAGGGGGCGGCCCAATAATAATAATTGAGGCTACTATTTGTACTTGCATTTGAGAAGTTGTGGGTTGAAATCTCATTCATTGTATTAACGAAGTGATCTTACTCACTTAAACTTAATTGAAGGAGTTAATTGATAGCAATATATAATAAAATCGTGGTAACACGTAGATACGGTGTCTGGAAATGTACTGCGTAGTTTTTGCTATTTGCTTTGGGCCTAAAACATAAAATCATAGTTGGTAGAAGGTGGTTAATATATACCCTTGGGAATAATACAAATATAGACTAACGCCTGTTATTACATATTATTAATTAAATATATTAACAGCCCTATATAATCCATTCCACTGCTCAGCACCGGCACCTGCTCGAATTGAAAAGGGTTAATTTATAATTCACCACGCTGGTCCAATGCAGGTGGACAGACTATACACTTCTTCTTCTTCTTTGAATATTCTAGGATATATAGGTTTTCCTAACACTATTTTCTTTTGCTGTTAAAACAAGCAATAGTTATTTGCTCAAAAGCACGCAATTTCAAAAAGACAAAGGTATGTGTGGTTCGAACTTGATACATCTGCGAGGCAATGCTATTACATAGACTATGACTGCTGTGTACGTGATTATTATTTAAATATTGTACTAATTTCTGAATAGCACTTTAATTGACAACTAAAATTCATCAAGTGGTACAAGTAGAGCAAACTCGTTAGCACTAACTGTACTGTTACAAATTGGAATGATAAGGCGCACTATGATTTCTAGTCCCGAATCGCTTCGGCAATCCGATCCCGATTGCTTTCAAAGCAAAACATGAATATTGCAACTGAATCTAGTTTCTGTCGAAGTGAAACAAGGAATTTCAGATCTACGTGTCTAGTATCTGCAAGATATTGATAACGGAGTCTAAACTCCATACCATCTTCTTAATTATTTTCTCCCAACAGCTACATAGACGCACGTCAGTTGTTTCGTGTCTGAGTGTCCTTTGTGTCCATTGCTTGAACGTTTGTAAAGTCTCCCGCGATGCAGAAACTGTCCATAGTGCGGGGGTTATGCCCAATAAAAACGTGTAGCGACGAAACGGTCGCGATAAGTGTTATGCTTTCGGATACGTCGTTAGTGTTATGTACCGATAGTGGAATTGTTCATTAAACTGACCAACTAAAGATAGCTACTGAGATCCGCACTTCATAAAGGCGCCGCTGAGCTCACACCAATCAACATGTGATCATGATCGATGCAAGTTGGTCGAAACGTCGGGAAATAAATATTTATAGAAGGTATGTCTTAAAATACTTACCTACGAAAGCGATTAAGACCTGTTGTCTAATATAGTCTTAAATAATTAATTATGTGATCCATAAATGATTGTTCTAAATCTGGGTATACTTACTGTTTGTAACTTTTATATTAGTAATTGCCCCGGCGACACAGCATAACACCTTAAAATCAGTGCCAAGGAACAACATCAGAAATCATAGAATTAAAAAAAATACCAATTCTAAGTAAAAGCGGAGGTAGCTCAATGGATAGGGAATTGGACTTGCGATCTAGAGGTTGCGGGTTCGAATCTCACCCATTGCACTACCGACGTAAATCCAATCCTAATATAAGTGTTCTAGCTTAGCTCGAGAGGTTAACAAGAATACTAGTAATTTGAAACCGAAAGTTATATACCGGGTTCGATTCCCGCACAAGACAAATATTTGTGTGCATGAACATGGTTGTTTGTCTTGGTCTGGGTGTTTCTATGTATAATATGTATGTATTTACAAAAAAAAATGTATATATGTATGTTTATCCATTTTCTAGTATCCATAGTACAAGCTCTGCTTAGTTTGGGCTAGATAGTGTTGTGTGTATGTGGTAGAATATTACTATTATTATTATATTTAATTTTAAAAAAATATGTTACGAAATTTCGACCATTAGCCTACCTTCTGTTAGTTTATATGCCTCTTAAAATTAATCTTTGAACATGAACAAACGAAACGAACAATAACTATTTTTAAATAGGTACATACACTTTCGAAACTTTATGCTGGGAGTTCCACATCTGTCTCGGTAGTTCCACTTCACTCGGCTGTCGATATTTCTCGTTTTATTGAACGATAAGTTTAAATGAATTTATGCGGCAGCTAATAACGCCGATCCTAATTTTATCGTCGGGGTATTAGCGAGATCGAAGGCCTTTTCATTCTCATTTTATGTTATCTTGTTACTTACCAATATATCGATTTAAAATATTGGTTAACTAATTGGATTGATACTGTTTATGTTTCTTTTTGTAAGAATCAGAATTGTTTGTTTTTGGTGATTTCTTTTACTTGGTAAAGTTGACTTTGCTTTTTCTAAATCGTTAGATAAAATAATACATATATTATGGATTATTCCACTTTGACAAAAAAATGTGGAATTTGATCACCCAGGTGATATCACTTGGGTGATCAAATTCAAAATTTAACGCATTTTATCTAAAAAATGTCTAATTGAAATAATATACTATAAATCAGGTGATTTAAGGAAACATAATAAACAAATTTTATTCATATAGAATTTGATAACCCAGGTGATTTGAAGAAACATAATAAATAAATTGAAATCATGTGTTATTTGATCACTCAGGTGATTTGAAGAAACATAATAAATAAATTTAAATCATGTGGAATTTGACCAAAGTAGAATAATTCTATATTATTACTAGTAAAATTTGTTGGTTTGCCACGTAGAGATCTTGAATTCGATGCGAAGACAAGCATCTCGATTTTTCCACGTGTTAAATAATTTTACACTTTAACGGTGAAGGAAAACATCGTAAGAAAATGTTTTCTTACGATGTTTTCCTATATCTCCTTGAACATTACGTTTATCTCGTATACGTATCTCTCAGACATACAGGTGTATATCTGAGAGATACATATATGTAATGTTTTTGAATACATATGCAGTTTGCTATCCCGCACAAGGCTACTGCCATGTACTATGGCCTAACCCTTGTCACACAGAGAAGACGCCCGACACGTGCACAGCAATGCGACGGTTCATAAACATGGCTATTACTATCATTGACAGTATGTCTGTTTACGATTCGACGGGGTAGAATATATAGCTCGTAGAATTGTAAATATACTTATTGTATATACGTTTGTGTATATTAGTATCCACAATGACAATATAAATGCAGTATTCAGTGATATATTCATAGAGGCGTGTCGCCTCGCTGCTGCCATTGTGTCGAGTGTCGTGGGTTTGAATCCCACACGGGACAAAAATTTGTGTGATCCACAAATGGTTGTTCCGAGTCTGAGTGTTCTTTGTGTCCATTGTTTGAATGTTTGTAAAATTCACCGCGATACGACACAGGAATGATTCCCAGTGCGGGAGTTATCCTTTTTAAGAGAAAAAGAAATAAGATAAGCGTAGCATTCATTTAAACTTGTAAACATATTCAAAACCACAAGCATTTCTAGTTAAAAAGAATGTACGGGAATCAAACATTCATTTTTGAATCAGCAAATACTCATTTTACATATTTGTTCCATTACCGAGTGATGTTCTCAGAAAAAGATTTACCTGACCAGTTATTTACGGATAAGCCAATGCATGTAACTGGTTATAAGCTCCTTGATACAAAACCATATAAACACAGAATACATTGTACATTCAAACGTATCAATGTTATTTTGTTGAGGATTAGTTATTATTATTTTCTATTTCGTTACTCGAAGTAAGGGTCACTTTGAAGAATTTACATATTAATTCGGAGAAATTGTCCCAGATTTGATTGAAATATAATATAAGCAGACCTATGGAAAGTACTATCCGCTTTTAATGTTTCCTTTCAGAGTAACTATATGTCTGCCTAAGTAGGTACTGATTAAAAATCGAAAAACCTTGGAAAATGGTATATTATATCTATAGCTATTGATGTACTAAATGGAAATCTCAAATCTTTATTAGGTACGGTTCCTTTAAGCTTGGTACGGCCAAGCTTAAAAAGACTTGTATTATAGATTCAGTACAAATTGAAATCGGATTACAAGCGGTTTAAGAATGATTTGCCTTGGATTTTATTAGATTTTGGATAGACGGATTCCGCACTACGTCTACACTTATCTCTGTCTTGCGGGTAACGTTACAGACATACAAACAACTGTCACAAAGAAAACCCAGACCTAGAATCGCTATTTGTGTGGCACACAATTTTTTATCCAACACCTATAAAATTCAGCGCATTGGCAGTGATAAGACAACCACTGCGCCATCCGTACAGAGACTCTCTACTTTTATTTCTAGAATTCATTTATTGTTAAATGAAATGAAAGTTGATTCTTTGTGTATTTCAAAATCAAAGAGGATACGGCATATAAAGAAGAGCGGATACGACTGCATGAACAAACAGTGGCAGGCTTTTGTAACGATGGCATTTCAGTTAGGTTACCAAGAATTTTATAACTATACTTAATTTATTGTCTTGGAATAACAAACCTGGCTGTGGTCATAGACCACACAAAGAAACAAGACACGAAATCATTTCAAAGAATAAATACGAAAGTAATTTCACAAGAATTTTCATTTAACAAAGCGTTTTATCCTAAGCGCCTGTTAAAACTCTTGTAAAAATACAAGCAGGGATGTCCGATAAGTTTTCGATACGAGAAATGGAACAAGAAATTTTTGCATCAATGAATATAGAAATTGAATCGAAGACGAAGACTTTGTAGGAATTTATTTTTTGTAAGCATTCCCGACGAACAATCATATTCTGGGCTTATTGCGAGATATCGGCAAGGATTTATATCAATAATATTTTTATTAGCGAAACAATTTTGTTATCGTTTGCTCGTGATGTAGTACAAGACATGATATAAGTAATACACTACATTATAAAAAGGACAATTAAAGCTACAGGCTATACTTGGTATGATACTACACATTTTTGTTATTCGTACTTACACTGAGACTATTATTATACTATTATTTTTTGTACCAAGTCTCGCGCTAGAAAAGACTATTTGTCCCGAAACTGCCGAAAGGCCTTTACAAACATTCAAACAACAGACACAAAGAATACCCAGATTCAGTACTACTATATAATGAGGATCACACAATTTTTGCCAGGTGTGGTGATCGAATCCACAACACTTGGTGCAGATACTGGGTAAGAATGTAGATTATAAACAAGGAAAACTTAACCCTTAACCCTAAGACGCTTATATAGAGTCCAATTTTACCAAACGACGTAGGACCATAAATGCAAAATAAAACGTTTTTTTTTATACAACTAAAGTGGCAAACAAACTTACGGCTCACGTGATGGTAAGTGGTTACCGTAGCCTGTGGACACCTGCATCACCAGAGGCATCACCGATCCTTTATTTATTGAGCTTTCTCTCATTTATAATTATTTAGCAATACTTCTGAATTTTATTCTCGAATGAGTTTATTTGTAGGCTAAAATATTTTTTCAACTGCTGAAGTATGTATTCTTGATATGCTCTTGACATCGCACAAAAAAAAATGGAGTTTCTCGATTTTATGAAATGAAGTGTTAATATTTATAAACCATATGGTTAATATATGAAAAAACGAGACAAGCTGTTTTCAGGTAACGCTTAATTTAGTTTCATAATATCGCATTACTCTGTACGTAAATAATAAAATAAATAAAGATAATTGATGAAAACTTTTGTTAATATATACTTATATTATAAAGAGGCAAGATTTGCTTGTAAACAATATATTTTGAAACCATCATCAGAAAGCTGTTTTATCTGGTCAAAGTAGTTTTATGTCTGGAAGGAAACATATTAGACCATACAAGATCACGCTACGAGCTACGAGGTTGGAGCAGTAATCATAAATGTGGTTAAAACTGCAAGGAAAATTTTGCAATATTTATTTTAGAATGAATGAAGTATTTTCTTGTAGTGTATCGTTCACTTACGTGAACGGATTTTGAAGCTATTATTGCTTTAAACTGGTAAACAATTAGACTTTGACCCACATAACTCTTGTGATACATAAAATTTATTTTAAAGGTGCCACCTACCACCGCGCTTGGTCCTGCCAGTAAGTACTAGGAAGTCTAAGGAAGTCCTTAATGTAGTTTTCGCAAGGCCAGCAAAACCCTCGCCAATAGGTAAGAAGTAATAACAGCTGTACAGATCATCCTTCAATTTCGTATGCTTCAAAGATTAAGGAAATATGCGAAAAACATCAGTTGAAATGAAAATCTTCTTATCATAAGAAATCATCCAAACTTAGTATCTACAAGAATACAATCACCTTATTTATCTGTTATGCAACCGCGCAAAACATAAAAGGTCGTGAACTATGACACATAAAACAATATTTACCGGACTCTGACGACTTGTCAACTTGTATTGTGTTTCGAATATTTGTTCATGATTCCAAAAATAATCAGTGACATTGCATTGTTTCTAAATTTGAATCATTCGAATTTTATCAGAGTATTTGCACTTCGCTAGTATAAATGATATGACAAGATAATAAATCAGTTGTGCTATTATTTCTTTTAATTTCCCTAATGAGATTGCGTATAAACAAATATGAATATATACTATTATTTATAATTTACTTTTTTACAACACTACATGTTACAACAATTATAGTTTATTCTATGACACTAATAAGTTTATTAGTAAATTTGTATTAACTAAAGATACAATGTATCTATCTTTTTATTATAAAAAGCAACTTGCTAAATTATTAGCATTTAATATATGTAGTGACTCAGGTACCAGTAGAGTAGTGAAGGTTTTAGGACATAGTAGTATTACTACTACAAATTTTAATATTGACACTTCTAGTAGTTTAAATTATTAGATGAGATAAAGGATAGGCAGACACATAGTATTAGATTAATTCATCAGAATATTCAGAGTCTATTCGGCAAGGAGTTAGAATTAGATTTTTTTTTAAACAACATAACATTCAAATATGTTGCATAACGGAACATTGGTTAAAACCTGATCAAGTAATATTTAATAACGAATATTATTCAATTGTAAGTGCGTTTGTAAGAAATAATTCTATATATAGTGGTTCTCTAGTATATGTATGTAACAATCTAAAATGTAAAGAACATAAAGATATAGTAAATCTTTCTATCGAGCGCACTGTTGAATTATTCTGTGTGGAATTAGAGCAACATGTTACATAGTTTATGTGTACCGACCACCGCAGAGTGACTTGAGTGTATTTGAAACCGTAATAGAGGATATTTTAAAACGTTTGAGTTTTAGTGATAGGCATATAGTAGTGTGTGGTGATTTTAATGTTAATTTACTTAAGCAGTCAACTCTCTCTTTGAGACTTATTAGTTTATTTTGATCATTTAACTTAAAGCATTTATTTTTTGAACCCACTAGGATCACTTCACATTCTGCTACCTGCTTAGATAATATATTTTGCGACTGTCAATTTCTTAATAGTGCCATATTTAGTGAACTGACATCTGACCACTATGGGCAAAAGGTAGTATTTCCTGTGAGTTCAATTCATAAAGAGAATAAGATCACGTGTAGACCGATGACATCTAATCGCTTAAAGGAATTTAATGATAACATTAACAACAAAATTAAAAAATTCTAATAATAAAATTAAAACTACATGAAACATTATTAACAATTAAACAGGTCGCAGCAAGGTGCGTGATAATAAATTTGAACTGAATGTATATAATAGCGTAATTTCAGATAATTTGGTACTAGCCGATACATTCAATAACTACTTCACAAAATTACCTTTAAATACAAATAGTACCCTTACGTCTTGCCCAGCTCGAGCAGAATACAAAAAAATTGCCGACTTCTGGGGTATTTCTGTAAAATTAGTTGCAAGTATTATTGTTATTATAGCGCCACACCAAGCCGCAATATTCAAAGGATGCATTGATGTTGGCATTTTTCCAAATTTAATGAAATGTAATAATATAATACCTTTATTTAAAAATGGATGCAACAGTGACCCTAGTAATTTTAGGCCAATTTCAATATTACCTGCTATTAGTAAAATATTTGAGAAGATTATATTACAGCAATTAGAGAGCCACTTTAGTGTAAACAATTTATTTCATGCAGATCAATATTGTTTTAGGAAAGGCCGTTCTACGATAGATGCGGGTGTTACGCTTTTTAGACATATATTCAGTGCCTGGGAAAATTCGCAAGATGTCATTGGCGTATTCTGTGATCTCTCTAAAGCCTTTGACTGCGTTGACCATCATACGCTGTTGCGAAAACTCGGGCATTATAGCATCAGAGATACTGCACTTGACTTAGTTGGTTCCTACCTACGTGATAGACTACAATAAGTTGATATCAATGGAAGTAGATCTTCTGGATTATCAGTCACAATGGGCGTGCCACAGGGTTCAATTTTAAGACCCTTTCTGTTTTTAGTGTACGTAAATGATTTGCCGTTCTTCGTGCAGGATTTGTGTGACATTGTTTTATTTGCAGATGACACATCTCTTATTTTTAAAGTAGACAGAAGAGCAACAAATAAATTCTGTTCATGATTCGCTCGTGCACATCCTGGATTGGTTTACGTCGAATAATTTACTACTAAACTCTAAAAAAACAAAATGTATCAAGTTTACATTGTCAAATGTAAAGAGTCCTAACATAAATATAAATTTAAATAATGAAATTATTACTTTCGTACAATCGACAGTTTTTCTAGGTTTGACTTTAGATCACAAAGTTCAGTAGGGCGCTCATATATCGTGTCTTGCAGGGAAACTTAGCTCAGCCGCATACGCAGTTCTAAAAGTAAGACAGCTTACTGATGTAGATACTGCTGCGACTAGTATACTTCAGTTACTTTCACAGTGTCATGTCCTATGGTATATTATTGTGGGATAAGGCAGCTGATATCAAGAAAATTTTTATTCTTCAAAAGCGTGCTGTACGTAGCATTTATAATTTAGGACCACGAGTTTCCTTGAAAGATCGATTTAAAGAAATAGGCATACTTACTGTTGCGTAGCAATATAATATATTTGCTAACATTATGTTTATTAAACATAATATTTACTTATATAATAAGAATAGTGATATCCATAACGTAAACACTAGAAATAAGCATAAGTTAGTAGGCCCATATCATCGTTTACATAAAGTTCACAATACATTTGCAGGACTCGGTATACGTGTTTTTAATAAGCTACCTATTAATATAATTAATTTACCATTGCTTAAATTTAAAAGCGCCGTTAAAATACAACTTATTCGGAAGGGTTATTATTCAATCAACGACTACTTAAATGACAAAAACTCATGGAACTAGTTGCTTGTTGCATATAGGATTTAAAGATCTGTATTATTTTTAAGTCAATTTATAATGTAGAGGTACCTCGTGATTGTTTGTGATGTTAACAAGTAACTTGTTTCTTAATTTGATTATTATTGAAGAATATAAATGCACAACTGCATTTAGTCACGGACTGCCTTTACATTGTCACAAAGTGTAAATGTATGCGCCATCATGCCATCTCACTGTCTATCAAAACATATATCTTAGCCCAAATTATTTCATCTCTATAATATTATAAAGTTATTTTTATTTTTATCTTTAGTTTTTTTATAATCAGTAGTATATGGCATAATGGCTGCAACACCTTGTTATTCTGAGTTGTAAAATACTGAAATTATATTTAATTGGCGATTTAAAAGAGTGGCCGTGAGTTTCTTGCAGGTTTCTTCTCATAGGCTCAACCCTTTGCCTGAACCTAGCAACTAACCTAAATGTAGGTTCAGTAACTTAGTAAACTCGCCCACCCATATATTTTGACGTTAATAAGTGTTACTTTGTGACCTAATTGAATAAATGATTTTTGACTTGACTTGACATTATGCACATAACAAATAAGAGAATAAGCGGCATTCATTCAAGGAAAATAAGAATATGAGAAATGTGGTCATTAAACATACGTTAGTCTCATGCTTATAACCCCGAAGGGATAAGACAACAATGTTGTAAGTCCCTCGACCCTTTTGGCGTCTACCGGGCACAGTTCCAAAATCCACGGACAATTATTGATAAAACTCTTTTCAGAAAACGGTTGTGTTTTTATCAATTTCTGGAGCCAGATCCAGGAATGGAAGGACTTTATGCACAGAAGTCACATTTACTACCGCTTCATCACCAAGGCAGCCATAATTATTGAAAATTAAACATATCTTGAAGCAAGCCATTCTAGGCCTATACAAGCAACGGAAAGCAAATGTTGTAACAAAACCTTATGAACTTTGTATCCAGTATAAATCACTAAGATTAAAATATTACTGTCGAATATTCAGTCCATCGACTTGGGATTCGTTAGTAATATCTTTCCAAACCTAGTTTGATTCAGTGTCCTATAAACGATATTCGAATAAGGCCGCTGGGATTACGGCCTCTGCAATGAGATCCGCGAGTCTGCATATTTTTCGCTTCACTTCGATTTATTATCCTTCTCTGTAAAGGATTAGGTTTGGCTTTTGCTCGGGTACACATCACAGGGATTTAAATACGGCATAAAAAATAAATGGACGATAGGCACGGTTTGTTTTGAATTTTGATATAAAATTTACTGCGTTATTTAGGATGGCAGGTGGGTACGAATTTTGTTTTGAAGCCGCTTTTATTGAAGTTGGATTTCAATGTAAGCTTGGCTATATTTAACGGAAGTTCGGTCGAGCGCTGGTACTTTTTATTTTATTTATATTTATACTCGTACATAAAATGAAGCCTATTTATCCCCAAAAGGAAAGTCGAGAAGTATTACACACTAACATTTTGCCAAAGACATATCTTTTAAGTTCTGAGTATGGCGAGTGCCTGTTATTTGGCACATTCTCGGATCACGTCTTGCTACTGCGTATTTATTTCTAGAATAATAACACTGCTAGATCCGAGTATCGAAAGAACTACTACCCTGTGTATTAATACCATGGCAAAAACGAAGGAATTTATCTTCTTTGGTTTCAACCGATGCGTTTTTTAAGTCTTTATTTATACTAGTGGTCGCTCATTATCTTTATAAATATAAATCTTCTGTACGTGTGTTTGTAATTATACTCCTCCTAAACGGCTGGACCGATTTTGATGAAATTTTTTGTGTGTGTACAAGTGGATTTGACTGTGGTTTAGATTTGGATTTTTTATTTCTTTTTTCGTGTGTACAGGACAACGTCAGTCGGGACAACTATTTTTTTATAAAATCTTTTGCTTTTTACAGTCCTTCGCCTTATAATCTTTAAATTTCATACATATTTATGCGCGCAATATGCTTTAAAACGGAAATAAATAATTTCTTCACGTATTAATCCTGACTAATATTATAAATGTATATATATACAGAAAAGGATATTGGGTACCTTTAATCCAGAAAAAGTACTTTTCCTTGTACTTCTAACCTAACCTACATTTGTGCGAGTGAAGCCGCGGGAAAAATCTAGCTTGGTATAATATAGGTATTTAATAATATCAGCCCTGTATGAGGCCTCTTCCCAGTGATGTAATATCTGCCAACCTGCACTGGGCCAATGGGGTGGACCTATATGGCCTAACCCTTCTTACACTGAGAAGAAGGTGATGCCCAGCATTGAAACAGTTTAATACAGGACTGATATTATTACATTGTCATTATTATAGAGATCTCTTAAACATGCAGGTTTCCTCACGATGTTTTCCTTCACAGTTCAAGCAAGCGATAATTAACTAATTAAAACACATTAATTTTGAAATGTCTGACGTGCATGCCTTGGGATCGAACCCGAGAACGCTCCGTGGCAGTCCACCGGTCTTCCACTCGGCTATTTTTGCTATAAGTGCTTGTTATTTGCCTCTATATTGTAGAAAAGTTGCGTAGTTCGTAGTTAGTTCTAAGGTATCAAAGTTGGAGGTCGTCGTATAGACAATGTTTTATTATTTACTGCTTACGCACACATTGATGGTCTCGTCGATGCATATATTTACTATTCATTGATTCACTCTCGGGATTAGATAGATTATGTATTCATTAGTCAAACATTTAGGACGACCTTGGTGGCGTAGTGGGAGTGTATGACGTATGCTATGCATGTTGTCTCGAGTTCGATGTCTGAGTTAGGTGAAAACTTATTGGGTTTTGCCGTCAAGTTTCTCTTTAGTAGAATGGGGTCTGGAGCTGTCCCCGGTAGACGTCAATACGTCCTCTATTTATTTCACCACATGAAATAAATAATATACAATTTAAAACGTACATCATGCATACAATGTTCTTACTGGATAGTTGTATTTACATTTTACAATCTTACAATCCTTTGTGGTGACCAGCATCTTAGCTAAGTAATTGTAAATAACTTGTATTAAAGACGCTGGGCCCAGCTCTGGATATTTTTTTTATTGTATATAACAGTTTTGTACGTATTGTTTGTTACTGTGATAATATGTAATAGAAAAAGATATAATTATAATAATATTACGTGGAATAAAAGCTTAACAGTCGAAATGTGGAAGTGATACCCTCTGCCTACCCTTTGAAAAATTAGGCGCGAAACTATGTATAGTATGTTTTGCTCTAGTTTTATAATTTGAGGGAAAACATACGACTATGTATGTCTCTACGGAATTATCCATTTGAGTTCGTGTATTCAATTTACAATTCCTCTTAAAATTTGTTTTAGTACTAGAATAAATGGTAATCAAATTCCCTTATTTACTATTAGCTGTTCAAATTCCATCTCAAGGAGGTTCTTGCGATTTCAGTAATACTGAAATCGCAAGAACCTCAGCATTTTCTGTGACGGAAGTATCCTCATAATATTGTCTTCTGTTTACGCGAATGTTATTCATTGAAATTAAACTCATTTACACGGATTTTATCGCGTTGTTTATTTAACACTGTATTACATAATTTTGAAACTGTTACACTACTACTACTATTGAACTTTTACAAATTTTTAGCTAATAAAATTATTAAAACTATTTATATTATTTTTTTTTTTTTTTTTTTACGTTTGGGAATGCAATGACGCATATCCCTCCGCGGGGGCGGGCGGAGGGATTATGTCGGACTCGCCGGGGTAAAATAAGATGTTAAAAAGATAATGTACCTCCCGGAATACCGACTAAACCTACCACGGTGTTCCTCGACAAAACCACTATCGACGGGGCCGCGCGAATCACTTTCGCATACGGTCGCGACCCCGCCGAGGTTCCGGCCCGCCGTTTGAAACGGCAGGCCCCTACGCAATAAGACCTACCCAATAGGATAGGTACTTACTTAAAAATAAAAGCCCTACTGTCTTCCCCTAAAGGGGGAGACGGACACGAAACAGAGGCGCGCGTGGGAACACGCACGCCGCCTCTCGGACCTGGTGCTGAACGGATGGCGGGCAGGCCCACAAAGCCCGCCACCCCCAGGTCAAACCTCAGGGTGGCTGGAGGTCATCTCGCGCCCTCCGGCGCCCGGTTCTGCGGTTGGGGAGAGGGTTTAAACGCTCCCTCTCCCGCTCCGCCGCCTCCTTGATGGAAATCACTTCCTCGCAAAAGGAGGCGACGGCGTTCCACGACCTCTCACTCCGGACCATAGACTGAACTACGGCCGGGAGCGAGAGGGCAACCGATCCGACTGCCGCGATCAAATCACGGCGCTGCGATGACCAGGCGGGGCAAACCGCCAAAGTGTGCAGCGCCGTGTCCTCAATAACGTCGCGGCAGTCGCCGCAGTGGTGACAACCGGGCGTCTCTTGCCGGCGTATACGACACAGGAACCGGCCAAAACATCCGTGGCCAGTCAGAACCTGTGTCAGCCGGAAGGTGAGGGCGCCATGCCGCCTCTCCAGCCACTCCTCAAACACGGGACTTACCGCCACGAAAAATATTCGATTCCTATCCTTTGAATGAAAACTCATCCAATTTATCAAACTATACAAATATTGTTAAAATATAAAAAATATTTTGATATTGTGTAATCATAAAATTAATTTAATTAAATTTTTAAGCTAATACAATTATTAAAACTATTTATATTTAGGTTTACACTTTCTCGACGTTTCGGTTGCTTCTTAACAGCCATGGTCACAGTGAGACTAAGATGGTAATTGTCTCAATATTCCAGTCTAGTTATCTCAAAGTACCCGAATTGTATTCTCTTTAAATATATAAAATACTTTTATTCTAAGCAAGAAACTATTCGACCATTTTTACGCATAATTTATTCTGTAAAAGCATTTTTCAATAACAAACAATATGCAGAGTGGAACAGGGCTTTCGTAAAAATAATATTTTTCTTATCTTGTAATCCACTTTTACATACAGATATAGAAAACCTTGCTTATTTTTTGTTGGATATTGGTATATTGTGGTATTGTTTCTTTTCTCAAAACTAGTACGGGCTACTATCCCTATGTTGAGTGGAGTTGAACTATTTAAAACGATTATTTTGACAATTTAGTCGCAAATATTATTATTACATTAACACATTATTTATTTTTACTACCTCGGTGGCTCAGCGGTGGTGCATGCGACTGCTGTACATGAGGTCTCGGTTTCGATTCTCAGTATTCGTGAGTAAAGTGTTTTTTAATTTTCTTTGAAGAAATGCTCAGTATCAGCATGTTGTCTTCAACTGTGATGATGGCAATAGGCTCGCCTTCTATTACACAGGACCTTAAATTATCTCTGGTGAAATGTGTTTGTAAAGAGATGTCTGTAAAAACCCAGGATTCAACCTCTTCGTCTTCATGTGACCTTTTTGTTGTTTTTTCATCTCATCAGCTTTTTGTAATGTCCCACTGCTGGGCAAAAGCCTCAACCTTGGACTTCCAAATCACTCTATTGGTGGATATGCCCTGAACTTATGACTATATATATCGGGGGTCTTTTGACCCACAGGGCCCATATTCAAACTTGACCGAGGGATGACCCCGAGGTGTCGGCACATCAAGTTACAAGTCAATCGGTCCAGTGGTATGCTATGCCTGTCACTAACAGACAGACACACAGACCAACATAGTGTTTTTCTATTAACCTCTTCGAGGTTGACTCAGAGGTAAATTAATCTCTACCTACCTCTCTGTTATATGTACACCTTTCCTGACCACGGTCATGCAGGGACCCTTTGATGATAGCAAATAAATCGTGATAAAATCAATATAAACACAGTTTAATTTCAGCTAGAAACTTATATTCTGAACCTACAATCTAATCTATGTATGCGGATAATGAGATATGATCTTAATGATTTGCTTCCTAATATTTCAAACGCGATTGCTAACTCAAATTAAGTTAATGCAGGCAGCTGGTTGCGTGGTCAAAATATTCGGTTGATTTTTTTGTTATGGGTATAATTATAAGATTTAGACGCACATTGTAGAAAAAGAACGTTACGTATGGACAAATGTCGTTTTCATTTAATATATTACGTTTGATTTTGTCTTAAAATGCCGACCCCTCGGGATCAGCAATTTTATTAGTTACGAGCCCGTTCGCCTCTCAAGTTTCGCCCCCTAGTAGGTATTTGTTAGGTTTCTTCTTAAATCCACCCAAAATAGGAACCCTGCGAAGCGCGGCTTCGTCTTTCTATGAAAGGGGCGAAAGTCAAGGGGCGTACGGGCTCGTAGCCGTTTTATCTAGAGGAAAAGTAAACTATGCAGTTTTCTGTACCTCTAACAACGTGTTTAAATGTAATTATGATCGGTTGAGTAATAAAGGCATGAAAACTTTACAAACAAAAAAACTTACGTTCGCATTTATATTATTAGGAAGGATATCTGCATAGCTGCTGCTATGGTTTTAAGTTAATCCTATTACTGCATTTCAGTCACAGTTTCAGAACATGTGTTGCAACTGAAAATTTCTTGAAATCAAACTTCAATAACGCTTTGCTATTAAACCGGATACGCACATTAATAGAACATACTGTTACAGACTAGCAAGGCTTTAATTTATTTCTATAAAATTGATTTTATATTGTTTTATAAATTATTGTTCGACTGCACCTATTGAATATAATTTATGTTTAATTTGTGGATAATGCAATGGGCATAGAATTACTATTGATATAGTGTAACATTTATGTCTAATATATAATTATATACTGTAGCTATTTTTATCCTTTGTATTACAGTTATTTTGTAGTACAGTAGATTTAACGCCAAACATGACATCAAATGTAAATTTTCTATAAGCTCATCGCTTTTACCGGGCGTACCAGGAATAAAATATTAAATAAACTGTCCACAACAAATATCACTAAGATTTAACATTACAGACCATGTCTAGAATATCAAAAGCCTGACTAGTTCAAAGCATTGTTCATTAGACACAATGACAAAAGCCAGAATACATTTAGGGGCAATTTGCCTACATTTTCTATTTTCCTTACAAGTATCCGGAATGCCTTTTCTTTTGTTAGAACGTTTGTTATTTTATTAGAATAATATTAAGAATAAAATTAACTTACTATTCTTAGTAAGTAAATTACTTTTTAAGAAATCATATCGTTTTTTTAAAGACTAGTAAACAAAGCCCTAGTAACAATTACTATGTCGCGGGGTACAGTACAAACATTCGAACAACGGACATAAAGAACATCCAGACAAAATTTGTGTAATCCACAAATAGATGTTCCAACAACTATTGGTGGATTACACAAAATTAAATGATTTTCCCTTATGGGGGTATAAACAAAAAAAGATAATATATTATAATAAAAATCGAACCCACAGTACTCAGTGTGGTGACAGTGGCAAGGTGACAACGTAAACCACTACACAATTAGTGCAGTTAATAGTTAATAGTGAAATAATGTATTACTTTGTTTCAAAGAATGTCCTAATTCATAAACTAAACATGTTAGTAGTTAACGCTCCTTATATATAACCAGACCTTTTAAATACACGCTATATAGGATTTACTTTAAATAACCTGCTAATATTACAGTATCCTTGAATACGTCGTATACACGACCTATCGTAGAAACACAATACCAGTTTATTCGGTTGCGTTCTTCTGTGAAGTGGCGGTACATCCCCACAGCCAGTGTATTCCAGTTTAAGCTTTAGCACGTACAGCAAAATAATATTTCCAAAACCATTACCTAACATTTTTAATTTCAAAATTATGAAACCAAGCATGGACATTATTATACAGTTTTACTTGAATCAACCGCATCGCATTCAGCTGTAAGTTGCTTTTTTTTGGGACTGGTTTTATTTTAAGTTTACACCATAATTATATACTTAATATATCTTATTGAATTCCGTAATGTTATTTGAAGATGGACTTATAAACAAATTAGACCATTATGGACTCTGTCGGGCATAGCACATTAGGAGAGCGTATAATAGTGGGTAGTCTTTGTCAAAAAATCTCGTAGTAGTATATTCGTTTCACAAATAGAATTTAGTTTATCAAAGCGTGTTAATGCAATGTTAATCAAACTTGAACATTCGACCGTGAACGGCGTTGTCTAATGCTTTGGTGCATAAAACATGTCTCAATATAATTAAGATCACGTACGATAATGTACAATTCTCCAAGAAGACTTAAAGAACAAAAATAGCAACTAATAAAATAATTACCTAAACTGCTATACTAGAAACTTATTAGAAAGCTAAGATACCGTGTTTCTCTAGACTAGCATAATCTTAGATAAATTACTTTCCTGAGTAAAAACGTATTATTTTCGGTGAGAATGCTAGAACAGATTTACGATAAGAAAATTAAAAGTAATCTAACTACTTTATTTACAGAAGCAGCGATAGCCTAGAGCCTAGCCGTTAAATTGCTATGCAGAGGTCTCGAGTTCAATCTCAAGGCGTGGACTACTTTTTTTTTTTTTTTTACGTGGCGGAATGCTATGACTCATATCCCTCCGCGGGGGCGGGCGAAAGGGATTATCGTCGGACTCGCCGGGGTAAAAGAAAGATGGAAATAATAGTAAAGTACCTCCCGGAATACTGACTAAACCTACCACGGTGTTCCTCGACAAAACCACTATCGACGGGGCCGCGCGAATCGCTTTCGCATGCGGTCGCGATCCCGCCGAGGTTACGGCCCGCCGTGTGAAACGGCAGGCCACTACACAAAGAGACCTACCTATAATAGGCACTTCTTAACGCCACTAGTAAACCCTACTATCCCCCCTCTAAAAAGAGGGGAGACGGACTCGAAACAGAGGCGCTCGTGGGAACACGCACGCCGCCTCTCGGACCTGGTGCTGAACGGATGGCGGGCAGGCCCACAAAGCCCGCCACCCCCAGGTCAAACCTCAGGGTGGCTGGAGGTCATTTCGCGCCCTCCGGCGCCTGGCTCTGCGGTTGGGGAGAGGGTTTAAACGCTCCCTCTCCCGCTCCGCCGCCACGTTGATGGAAATTACTTCCTCACAAAAGGAGGCGACGGCGTTCCACGACCTCTCACTCCGGACCATAGACTGAACTACGGCCGGGAGCGAGAGGGCAACCGATCCGACTGCCGCGATCAACTCACAGCGCTGCGATGCCCAGGCGGGGCAAATCGCCAAAGTGTGCAGCGCCGTGTCCTCTACAACGTCGCGGCAGTCGCCGCAGTGGTGACAACCGGGCGTCTCTTGCCGGCGTATACGACACAGGAACTGGCCAAAACAACCGTGGCCAGTCAGAACCTGTGTCAGCCAGAAGGTGAGGGCGCCATGCCGCCTCTCCAGCCACTCCTCAAAAACGGGACTTACCGCCACGATCGTGGCGTGCCCGAAGGCGTGGACTACTGACCAATTATTTATAATGTGCGTATTAAAAACAATATATTTATTGTTGTAACGGTGAAGGAAAACGTCGTAAGGAATCCTGCATGTCTAAGAGGTCTCCATAAAAGTACTCGAAGATATGTGAAGTCTGCCAACCCACATTAAAATAAAGAATGAAAATTAATTTACTTGACATAGAAAATACAATAATAACAGGCTAAAGAAAAAGCTTATAACAATTCCCATAAATTATAATGAGAATTAAAAAAATGACATTAGATTACTAACATAAATAATTAAGATAGATTGTCAAGCCTTTAACGCTATATAAAAATATTAATAAAATAATACATTGGGCCTGTTTGACAATGGCCTATCTCTTTTCTCTTATGATATTGTATTATTCTCTGATTTATTTGAAGTTTCATCTTTCCTATTAGACAACAAAAATACCACACCCAACTAAACAAGTTAAAATAATTATAATTAAATAATTATGAAAAATTAAATTATTTAATAAAACTAAGTTCCGTTAACTTTAGCTAAGATCCATTTAGATACATTGACCAGATTAATTAATAATTACTTTATAAATTTTTGTTATTGTTGTTCTCCTTAATAAGATAGGAGACCAAAGTTTTTAATTCAAAACAACAAATACCATTATAAATCAAAATGGAACCCATAACTTATCAATGAAACTCAATTCAAATATCGACTTCAGTGCATTATTTCAATGTAAAAATATAAAATTAACATTTATAGAATACTTAAGGTTTGATGCGCGGTACTTTTACAGAATATGTTGAAACTATAAAATTCTATACCAAACACGGCTTTTCCAAAATCAAGAAATAATTTTCTCTTCAAATACAAACATTCAATAATTATATTTCAATTTTCAAGCACCAGAATAAACCAACGGAAATACCAGAATAATCAATCCCTAAATGCACTTGAGTAAAACATTCTGTAGTTTCAACATTTCATTTTCCATAACTGTACTGAGACCCAACTAGTATCACGCACGAAATGGCACTCGAATATGTTTGACTCATATTTCCTCATCTTACTGCCGCACATGAATAAAACATAAGGATATGCCCAACAACCGACAATTTTTTGTACGAAGATGTTTTCGACCTTGATACAAATCTAGATTATGATTCTTTACAAGTCCAAGCACAAAGGATTTTATTCTTGACGCATATTTTTATGACAACGTCGAGCAGTCTAGGTAAGCGTAAATTTTTCTCTGTTTGCAAACTAATATTTGTGTTTATGCGGCTCGTAATGGTGTCTATATGGGGCGTTATATAGACGTGTGTTAGGAATACTGAAATGAGTGACTTGGAATAAAAACCAGCTGTTATGAGGACAATGTTAGCATAGAAAATTTTGATTATAAATATGAACGAATTGAAGGAAAAATGTGTGATAGAAGATAACGTTGAAATAGGAGGCCATTGTGATGACGGATGATACGCCAAAGCTGAAATTGGACTACGCGATATAAACGGTGAAGTATGACGTCATATTGACCAGTGACAGAAATACGGGGATGTCCGAACAATGCAGCGAGTGACAGACTGCAAAGATGTGACGTCATATCAATTGAAAAGGAAGATTTGTGTGTCGGAGTTTCGACGAATTTGCTGCGAATGTTTTGAAATAGCATCCTAACTTTCCTAACTTATATTAAAATGCGAATGTGAGTTCATTTGTTTGTTACGCTTTAATGCCTACACCAGTCATCATAAAATGTTGCATACACGTTGTTACATAAAATGATAGATACCTTCCATCCAGAAAAAAAGTATTGTTACTAACCTAACATAATCTATATTTTATATAATAAACGTAATAAAAGTCAATCATTTGAGATGTAACATATTTATGCTAATACTAAATTTTACTTATTTATTTGCATCCCAGCATAATAATCAGAAATACTTTAAGTATTTCTGATTATTATGCTGAGCCCTATGTGATTTTATTACTATTACGTATTTACCAATACTATGGTAAATACAGATCTTTCCTAAAGTTTTAGTACAGAACGAGTCTTTTCTCATCTACCGAGAACGATTATTAACACCGTCTTACCTAGAATTCCCTTACGGAAAATCCATTGGCAGCGCAGGCAGATTTAGAACGCAACAATCGAAATTGAGACCTTAACATAAGACTGACGAGATCTTCTAGATAGTCTGTCTACTATTTATAATATACAATAATTAATTAAATTTTAAAATGCCTAAAAATATTATAATAATCAAATAAAAAACATAACAAAATTTTCTCCAACAAGATCATTGTTACTTGTGACGATATTTCAACGCTGTAAAAGCCAAAGCTAAGCCCTTTAGAATTATTTACGAGTAGCGAATAAATCACAATATCAAAAGGTTTCTATAGAGGTATTTTACAAATAAATCCTCAACGGTTGTTTTTACGATTTTCACATTTTTATAACGTTATTACAGAAATGCTATTGTCGTTGTGATCGTTTTTATCTTTTCACACGTATGTGTTGCACCTGCTGCCATTTGTGTACCAACATAAAAGAAGCCTTAATATTATTGAAGCCTTATTATTGTACAAATGTATGGTATTCAATTTTGCACTTGTATTAGATATACAAGTACAAATAAAATAAACAGGTATTTTTGGAAATTGTCATCTACTTTTTGTATAAGAATCATAGGATACATTTAGTCTTATGTCTACGATCGATTAAGGTACTAAGTTTGTGCTGAGTTTTAATGTTACTAGATATTTCTATTCACGAACTATCAGAACGAGTATTGCATCTGGAATAGTGCCCGGTAGACTACTATGTGTCGAAATGTATTTAAGTATATAATAAACCCTTCGAGAGATATAAATGCGAGTAAGAAAATCGTTATCTACCGAGCTGACTGTTGTAATGAGAATTCATTAGCCGTGCCAATATTTTTGCCCATTATAATTACAATAAAATCTCAAATAATAAGGATAATGCTAGGTAGACACATAGACATTAAGAAAGTTGTTATATACGTGAATCTTTGTGGTGAAATTTGTCTATCTAATAGTTCTTAAGGGAAACCTTGTCTGCCAACTTAAATTAAGTTGCTAGGCAAGATACTAAACTCAAACTAGACTTAGTACTAAAGAACTAAGTCTAGTTTGTAGCCAAGAAAGGTTAGAACTCAACATTAAATTATGCTCACTCAAAAAGTAAGGATATTATGGTATATAGTGACGCTTTGTACTCGGCAGTACTAAAATTAACAAAAACAGAACCAAAAATATAAAGCAATCCTTAAAATTTTTGATGTATTAAAATCCAAAAAGACGATGAAACTCTATACAAAAAATTTCTTGAGAAAAGCTTTTAATTCAACTTTTCTTGTTTCTTAGTAATTTATAAGTATAAAAAACTGTCCACAAAGTTTGGTCCGGACCTTGGAGATAGCTAGACCGATTTTAAGACCTTATATTACTTTATTCCAGAGACAAAAAAGCGTGTATAAATTAAAGACTAAGTCTACTTAAGTAGAAGATTACTAAAATCTCGAATTAACGTTGACTTAATAATTCCAATAAATTTGTTAAATAGTGGCTGTAAGCTTAGATTATTTATCAAAGAATATCAACATAGTAAATTAAATAGCTTCTTGCTATCCATCGGTATACATAAGCCTCTCTAAATATGCACTTCAATACCAGGTTTTGAGCCTTTGAGTATAAATTATCTAGTTTGTAAATTTTATGTCTCACCGCATCAATATTTAAATATCTGACTTTGTATGTAATGAACATTTTACGGTCGGTGAAATAAGTGACTCTGTTTAAAGTAAAATTTTATTACGTTTTAGTCTTTCACAAGAGAGTTTTTTAACGACTGTTTTAATTTTTAGTAGCTACTTTAACTGCTTAAAAGGACATATTATATTCAAAGGAAGATATTTTATTCTTAGCATATGATATCACGTAGAGCTTTAATTCGATAAAGATAAACTTTATTATGGATTGTCAATTAATCTATTTTGTTTGTCAAACTATTCCTTCTGACATCTGCTTGTAAAGGACAAACATACATATTAATAGATCTTTCTAAGGTGCTGTAACCAAATAAAAGCTAACCTTTAACCTTTATACATAACTCGACCTTAATTATAAGTACAAATTAATTAATTTAATTTCCCGTATAAATAGTGAATTATAAAACTGTTCACAAAAGAAACAATTCAATTTCACTTTGAGCACATTTTACTGTCTTCAATTTGGACAGCTAACATTGTTACTAGGTTCTGTGAAACTTTGTTTTTAAATTATTTAAAGGTACCCGCCTTTACAAACGGCGTAGAGATTGGCCTGAATACCTAAATACGAGACTGTTCGACGTATCGATTTAAACTGAAATAGAATGAAGCCTCGGACAACTTGACGCCCACCGGTTTATGAAGGTCTTTCGACCGTTTTGTTGTACAATATAGCGAAATTGCATACATTATTCTTTAGGTAAAGATTGGTCGTAAATGTATATGGCTGGACACAATAAGTAAATAATTTAACTTGATACGAGATTACACAAAATCTGAAAATCATTTATTTATTTACGGTTTCTGAAAGCTAATTTATTAAAGACAGAGCACAGTAAAGTTTCTTTATAGCCCCAATAAGGAAAACTCTTAAAAAGATCGTAGTTATTTATATACCATAATCGTGTATCCTTATGAAGAGTTATCTTACCAAATTTAATAATTTTATAATTCTTAAGCAGGATCTGTGCAAGCAACTGATGCACTGGAGTATACCCTTCATTTGTGACTTGTCGGCTGCTTACTTACAAGAGAAAGTCATTGCATACCAAATGCAATAGTTTCTACTACTGCACTTGGTACGCAAATTCTTGTAGTCTTTGAAAACCGCAAGTCACATTTCTGCTGTTGTAAGCGTTCATTGTGGGCAGGGCACATACACAGACAGAATGGCTCCATAGTGGCTGCCACGCAATAAAAGACGCAACAGAGGTAGGCTTCCCACAAGGTAGATCACAGACCTGGTAAGAGTCGTGGAAATGGCTGGTTGCGGACAGGTCAACTTTGGTCTGCGTGGAAAATTTTGGGGGAAGCCTACGTCTAGCACTGGGATTCATTATCACTAGTTCCATCGATATTTGTTTCATGGAAGGTGATAGCAGTGGACGTCTTTTGGCTGAGATGATGATAATGATGATGAAGCGCTCTCTGGCTATAGCAACCGTTTACCTTTAGCTAAGTAGGTTGTTCGTTTCTTAGTATAAAATCCAACTCCTTGCGCAGTTGACAAAAACTACAACTTTCACGAAACGTTTCTGAATGTGTTTTGCAGTATTGTTTTGAACGTTACATTGTCTACAGAAAGAAAGCTATTTAAAAATAGTTTCTCGTCTCGCGGGTATCTTTCTAGCATGTTTCGTTAGAAAAATACCCGTTTGTTTGAGAGGCTTACACAGGACATGGGTCCAACGTGAGGCCCTTCGTGAGTTTTTATCTAAATTGGGATGGGACACCTAACGAGGCTTGGCCGCGGTAGAGGATATACTATTGTTATATTATTATATGAAATCTAATAAACCTGTGTTATGGGGACGGCTGTGAACATGACTATAATGATAATGGCAAAGTGACCATTTAAATAGATAAATATTATAAAATAACTGACTCCCTAATCTTATTAGAATTTCACTTGTCAAATTAAATATTGTATCAATTCATAAATTATTCTAGTATGACAAAGTCTATTCGTTTTTGTATTGTTCTTAAATTTAATATGCTAGTTTTGGAGATTTATACTTTGATACTATAGTTAAAATTAGAAGACAAGACCATCTTACAAAACGACCCAAAAATTCGCCCGAAAACAATTCTTGTTCAAATAAAGCCAAATTGTGAACCAGTAAAAAGTTATGCGACCAAAATAGACTCTAATGGTACGATGCCTTGGCTATCTCACAGATATTAGCTTTATCTCTTATTTACATGCCGTCACTTAATGTACAAGAATAGTATTTATTTGAATTGTTATTCAGTCTTACTTCACTTTGTTCACATTTTCCTTTAACGACAATCACTTGACCTACATAAAAATCTTTTAAACACGAGACGATTTGAAACATTGGTCGTAAGCCAGAGCTTTGCAACAAAGACAAAATAACTTTTACGTTTTCATATAAACAGACACTTAAACAACATGAGATCCCCTCTACGTTTTCATTAAAACACGAAGAGTCGACGACAAAGGGCAGTACAAACAGTCAAGATCTTAATGAGCAGCTACTAAGAGTTCCTTTTTTCTTTTACAGAATGCGACTCCACCCTTTCAAGCCCGAGCTAAACATAAGAAGATAACAGTGAAAACAATGACTATTAATTTAAGTGAGCTACGTAACATGTTCCAAATGTGACCATAAATCAATTTAGTGCCAAAACAATGCTTTGCTGTAGAGAACTGAAACTACTCTACGCCACTATTGTTCTTTTACTTGAAGCCGAGTTGTTAGTGAACACGGGTGCTATGGAGTCGAAGAGGTCTTCCATTTTGGTTGCGCAGAACGCGGATGATTTAAAATCTTTGGAGTTATGCACGACGAAGAATCAACAGAGGCTTGGCAGTGTGTTTGGAAACTTCACAAGGCACCATAAGAAAGGTAAGATTCTGAATTTTGCTATTGTAATATTAATAACAAATTTGGAAGACTGCCAGATTGAAGTAGGAATCGGTACACATATCCAATGTTTGTCGCATGCCAGATGATGATTTTAGGCATGCTTATCAGGAAACCAAAAACACGACTGCATGGACGACGCCGATAATCAATGACCTTAAATTACGTAACGGAAATTTCGAAAGAATATCTTGTCCTGGGTTGTCTTTGTGTACTTTGTTTGAATGTTAGTAAAATTGCCGCAATACAAGAATTATTCTTGGTGCGGAAATATTCTATATACAAATATAACTATATGGTAACTCACACTTGTATATGGCTGAAGGACGAGGCAAAATATTTTTCAGATCCTCATTCTACGAGCATCATTTTAAGTCCAATGTATACCTATTGCGAGATAGATGATTATTATGTAGTAGTCATATAGTGATAAAAAATCATCTACCTAAAATACTGGTCATATCAGTCCTATTGGGTGATGTAGCCGATTTATAAAACTTTTCTCAAAAGTGATACGAAATAGCAGAAGAAAATAGGAAGTCGTATCGAATGCAATCGAACACTACCGTCTGAGAACAGAAAATACGTTGCATCACTAATTGAATTACACTTTCGATAGCCTCCATTAATTCTATCATTGCACGTGAAGCGCTTCAGATCCATTTAAAATCAGTTAATATAAGATAGAATAAATATGTTTGGCATAGAGAAGTATCATGTAACGGTAATTTATAAAGTGTAATTGTGAATTTTTAATGTATGCCTGCCATTCTATACGCATGTATATAGAATAGAATACGTGTAGAATGGCAGGCAAACATAACAGCTTGTTATAATTGTGATAAACTACGGCAGTCTACTTATGACTACGACCAGTGCAGCCTAGCCAAAATATCGAGCCTTTCAAAAGGTATGTAAATACCAAGCATGATCGCGTTAAAACCCGTTTTGTGGCATATCAAACTTTGAAGGGTTAATAGTTAACAGACTAGAAGCGTTAACTACGATCGAACTACAATAAATTGAAACTAAATACAAGTTATTATTTAAAGGTTTTCGTTATTATTTGAACCTATTGAGTTACAGCGGTCCACCGGCGACCTGACATAATAGCTGTTCAATGATGTCTGTCTAATATGAGAGACTAGTTACTAAATGCTGTTGCATACGATGCAAGTAACATGAGCAAGATGAGGCACTTACAAGATTTGCTTGCGTTCAAAATCACCGACGCGAGCTAGCCGCGCAAGTAGCTCATATGATAAATTTAAGCCTGTAGCCTAGACCAACTGCTTACATTGTGTGAATAATTTGACCTCCATTCACAGTATTTCCACTTGCAAACTCATGAACTATTTACCGTAGCTAATCAGATTTGCAACTGCTTTAGAAAATCGAGGACGACTGTTTCAATATTCGAGTTTCAGAGCTTATCTCTATATTACATTACGTCACAGCAATGGACGTTGTTAATACTGGGAACGACTTAGAGGCCACAAGGAGAGAAATTCAATTGAACTTCATGAAAATGGCTGTTGAATTTCATTTCCAAAAAGAGCTTTGTATGTAATATTACTTACTAGTATCGGTTACTACTTCTAGAACGCTCTAGTCTCCTTATTCTTAAGTGTATTGGGATTGACTTTCAAGTAGTGATGTGCGCACTTATCGATTAAATCGAATCATTTGAGTTTCTAGTAATTATGGACATATCAATTTTTTTAATGATGAATGATTATTTTATCACATATTGGTGATGCCTGGTTAATCAACAATCAATAAAATGCTACAAAACCAGAGTAATTATGCTTTCCACCGTTTTTCTCTCACCTCGTGTTACGGAGACACTAGTACGATAGAATAAAAAATTCCTAGTAACGATCAACAAAAGGTCTTTGATACAATAAATATATTGCAAGTATTCGAATAATAATCAGTGATGAACAACTGTTCAAATCTACTAACTGTACTACTTTTAAATCGATATTTCTCCCGTTGCAACCACGCGTCGGTACTTTCTAGTCTATTTTCGAATTCGACTAAACGATGGTGATTAGTTGCTATATAACCAAAGGTTTAATTATTTCTTAGGTTAATTTATATATCACGTTATATAAAATTACTGATATGTGGCGCCTTATTTAGCCTAGGTATATAATACCAGCCCTATAATAAACTGATGGGCACGGGCTTCTTCTCTGTGTGAGAAGGGTTAAGCCACAGTGCATCACGCTGTCATACCTTCGAGAACATTATGACATTATGGAGAACTCTCAGTCATGTAGGTTTCCTCACGATGTTATTCTTCACCGTTAAAGCAAGTGATAATTAATTACACATAACGTCGAAAAGTCAAAAGTGCGTGCCTTGGGATTGAACTGGAGACCTCTGCGTAGCAGTCCAACGGTTTTCTACTAGCCTTATTACCTGCTTACTTAGCCTCCTTTTTGTAAGTCATCACATACATATTTTTTTGGTGGAAAAACACTACGTATATTTCATTTACTTGATAATTAAAGTCAGGTATTAACGATGTCGTATGCTACGATAACCGCTTATTACCAAGCAGGCGGTATATTTATAAACCACTATTATTGCATAAAAAATACGTCGGCCATATAGTTTAACTTCAAACATCGATATATCTGCTCGCTAGCGCGTGTCATAGTCCCTTCACTACAAGTGATCTGCAGCGTTCTACAAGTTCTTCATAATAGCTTTACTTATGTTGTAAATCTTGCTTAGTACCTCGAGGCTACAATAACAACAATAACAATACTTGTAGCTTTAATACAATTTTATTATGTTTTTGCTTGAGTAAAGCAGCGATAACCTAATAAGCAACCGTTGGAGAAAGCAGCGATAGACTAGTGAGAAACCGTTGGACTGCCACGCAGAAGTCTCGAGTTCGAACCCAAGCCGCGCAACTCTGACCTTTCGAAGTTATATGCGTATTAAATAGTTAATTATCGCTTGCTTTAACGGTGAAGAAAACCATCGTGAGGAAACCTGGTTACCTGAGAGTTCTCCACAATGTTCTCGAAGATAATGTGAAGTTTGCCAACCCGCACTAGGCCAGCGTGGTGGACTACGGCCTTACCCTTCTCACACTGAGAAGAGACCTGTGCAGTGGGACAGTTTAATACAGGGCTGATATTATTATATATTATTTTTGCTTGAGTTGAAGTTGAATGACTGCGCGTAGTGTATGCTACTGCTGTATGATTTTAGGTCTCGGGTTAGATTCCCGGATTAAATCGAGTAGATTTTACTCTCGAGTAATTCTCAGTAACAGTGTGCTCGGCAAACGACAGTTTCGAATCCTGTTACGTGAAATCTAAAACTATAGTGTGCGAAATGTGAGTGTAATACCTTTGCCGATTACTTTGGAGAAATAGGCGTGAGGCCTATGCCTATGGAGTTAAATAGACATAATTATTGCACGTCAGAGTAAATTTGTACTCGTTTATGTCAAATACATTTGAATGGTTAAAATCCTAGCCAATATTACAAATGCGATTGTGAATTTGTTCGTTTGTTACGCTTTCACGCCTTATCTACTTCGATCGATCATCATGAAATTTCGCACACACGTTGTCAGGTGTACAGATTAGCACATAGGGTATCTTTAAAGATCTAGATTAATGCAAGCGTAGCCGTAAGCAAAATCTAGTATTTTCCCGTGATCTCAACAACGACCCGTGATCTGAACTATATTTTTGGATACATTATGCGCCATGGCTCCGATATTACTGAACGAAATTATAAATGCAGATAAAATTTGCTCGACTTGGATTATAAGTTTAATCCTTATTTAAGAAACTATGAATAACATAGGAATCCGTTTAGTGGATCGCCTGTGATACTTTAGCAAACAAATAGACTGATAGAAAGATAACGCAAATATAGTCGTTGTGGGCATTGAATCAACACACTATCTATATTAAGTGTTCATCGTGACAAACGTTGAATATCTTAAAATCAACTAGTTAAATTTAAATAATTTACGAATTTAATTAACAAAGATATATTGCATTTTTAAACGAAGCGCACCTTCACTAGCTGTCGACTGCATTAATCCGTAATATGTTTACCAAATGCAATGTCTTTGACGTAGATTCGTTAAGTTCAAAAAAAGCACTGAAACGTGTTAAACGCGTTGCATGCTAGTTGACATTAGTAATTATGTTGACTAGTCGACGATTTTATCTTGTTAATTATCTAGTTGATACACGAAAATTTTGTTTAAGTTTACGAAAAAACCGTCAACGATCCATCGCTATAAGGCAGCCAGTAAAAAATTCAGAATACCTGCATTGTTTTGAGTTTAAACATATAACATAACATATACAATTATTGTAGCTACAGCATGTCGACGTGATACGTTACATCTTATCTTATCTTATGTGGGTGGCCAGTCAGTGCAGACCGGTGACACTTCGACCCAGTGAGATCTTTTGTGTCGACCCCAAGATCTATCCCTTAGCTATCTCCTTATGAATGTACTGCATCAACCGCAGCGTACACTTCAGAGGGAGAAGCCTGAAGTCTTCAGGGTTTGGATATGCCAAACCCATCAGACCTATCCTCAATCCAGCCAACGCGTCACATTCACATAGTAGGTGCGATATGGACTCGTCCTGTTGACCACAGGCTCTGCAGATCAAATTGTTTGCCAATCTAAATGATACGTTACCTACATACTTATACGTCTTCCAAGTATATAATAATGTGTTAAATCACACGATTTTAGCGTTAAGGTCAATATAAAAATTACTGCACGGGTGAAGTTTTGGTTTAAGTAGTCACTCCGCCACTGCCATTACGCCGAGTGTTGTGGGTTCGATCCACAGACGGGAAAACATTTTTGTGAGTCAAAAATAGTTGTACTGAGTCTGGGTATTCTTTGTATTCATTGTTTGAATTTTTGTCGAGGCCCTCGCGACAAGCATTATTCCTAATGCGAGAGTTGTCTTTTAATAAATAATAAAAGAAAAATGTCGATGTATGCTATACGCAAAAATTAAATAGGTATAACACCTCGTGTTGTTTCTTACCGTGATGTCTATACTATCATTAATTAGTAACATACTCGTATCAGATTCATAATAATTCTGTTATTTAACTACAGAAACAACGAATTATACAGTTACAACATTTCTGTATATTTTTATAACTAACTGATTCTCACGACTTCACTTCTTTTCGTATAGTTCATCATTTGTGTGTAAAGTTTCACTGTGATGAACGCATCGCAGTGAAACTTCGCTTTGCCTTTATGAATCTGGTTCTAACATACACAGAAAAACAGACAGACACATTTCTTATATGTTTGACCAATACGTACCAGTTGCCAAACGTAACACAGAAAACCAACTCGAAAAAAAAATACGTCTAACAAGCCATATAAACTGTTAATAACTTCATGGCGTGGTGGTTTAAGAGATCGCTTCGCCACACGAGACAAATATTTGTGATCCACATATAGTTGTTTCTAATCTGAATGTTCTTTGCGTTCTTTTAATGTTTGAAAGGTGGGGAACTAATACAGAAATACAATCATTAATAATGTTGTCGAGGCGGAATCGTTAAAATCGTTGCTAGAATACCAGAAATAATCGTAAAACAATGTGCTATATCTGATCACTGGCGAGCCGCTACAGCTCAAGACGTTAATAGTAACATTGATACTGCAAAATCTACCGAAACACCAACAATTGTATAAAAATGAACGTGAAGGAAAACCCGAGGGTAATCGCAAAAAGGGTTTCCTTTTGAGATCAGTAAGCCTAAAAGTATGAACAAGATCCATGTGCGAAGGCTTTCATATTAGCTTTTGCATTACTTCTATTCATGGCACCTTCAACGCAACGTATGAAAAGGGTCTTAGAATGAACGCGAGCACTCCAAACACAGGCTGTTTAGTAGGAAAGTTAAGCTGATCGTAGATAAAAGTAATAAATTACTACAGCGACACAAGAATTCTACTAAAGCCGTTTTTGAATCCGATTCGCTTCGCGAATGTCTGATACAGCTTTATTAAATAGGTTAAAATGTTTTAATCGTTGTTTTAGTTGCTTTCTCGCAGACCAGTATTTATATTTACCGTGTCTCAATCTAAGGTATTCTAAAAAAACCTATCTGAAAATTAGGGGGAACGAAATATTTAGTGCTGGATTTTTCTACGGCTTTGCTTACTAATGTATTGTAGATTTTGTCAATAGACCTTTATCCTTCAGAAACAGTATATTTTCCTGGATGAAACCTACCTGCCCTATGTCTTGTTTTATACCCCTGGCAACGTGTAAGCGAAATTTTATGGTGATTGAAGTCGAGTCGAGGAGTTAAGGCGTGAAAGCGTATCAAACAAACAAAATGACATTCGCATTTATAGTATTAGTTAGGATATACTTATATAACGGCTTCGGTGGCGTGGCGCAGCGGCGGTGTATGCGACTGCAGTGTTTGAGGTCTCCAATTGTTATTGGGGATTGTCTGTCCAGAAATTTTGAGTAGCAGTACAGAGTCTGCAATTGCGCCCGGTAAACGTCAAAAGTGTACTGAGCAGTTGATGCAAATAAATTAATAAATAGGCACGCTCCATATTTTCCACATTTTCTTGGCGCCCTCGATGGCGTAGTAGTTAGTGTGACCGTTTGCAACGCCTGAGGTCGCGGGTTCGATTCCCACACAAGTCATACATTTGTGTGCATGGACATGGATGTTTGTCTTGGTCTGGGTGTTTCTATGTATAATAAGTATGTATTTTTTTCTTTTCTTTTGCCTTTTGTGGCCGACGAGCAAGTGGCCTACCTGATGGAAAGTGGTAACCACTGTTCATGGACTTCAGCAGTGTCAGGACACAGCAAAGCCGCTGCCTACCGTAATCCATTGTCTAGTACCCATAGTACAAGCTCTGCTTAGTTTGGGCTAGATGGTGTTGTGTGTATGTGATAGAATATTATTATAATATTATAATATAACTTGGAACCGTTGCTCGCGAAATATGAGCATTGATATTATGTCTACCTATCCCTTGAGAGATACAGGCTTGAGAATATGTATTTTAGGAGGCGATCAAAACGTTGCTTCATTTGTTTCATGTTACGAATAGCACGAACGATTGGGCCATAACTTCGACATTTACGTTTCTTGGCATGACCTACTGTCTATCACCTACAGCATTGTGGGAATATCGTCGGTTTGATATGGGTTGCGCACTTGGTTAGCTAGCTAAGTAAGTTCACTTACTTATGGTATGCGTCAATCCATTTCGCCACGTAAAAAAAAATAATAGTTGGATGACCGCTTAGTGGTATTTCATTTGAGCGTCTCCGTGCTTTGGAGGGCACGTAAAACGTCGGTCTCGGTTGTTGCCAAATTGACAGCAGTCGTTAAGCCATGTCAGAGTCTTATTACGAGCGGCTTGAACAACTCTTGACAAAAGCTTTGTTTTAGCTGAACGCGCACACCTGAGTTTTCTTAGCACTAAACTTAACCAGGTTAGATGAATCCCAAGCGGATATGTCATCCAATACTCTGTTGAAGTCAGTGACAAGCTTTATCCGCCTCCTCTCAGTATCCTGCCGGTTGCTAGGTGGTTGTGGATGGTAACAACCATGAACCGTGCTATCGATTGCATAACAATGAATGCCACCAAGAGGTAGCATGCCATTGATATGCATAAGAAATAGAGTGGGAGAGAGCATAGAACCTTGTGAGACTCCAGCATTTACAATTACGAAACGTGAAGAGCATCCACCAAATAGGACTGTGCTGCAGCTTGTTAAAAAAATAACACGCCAGGTATCAACTGTACCATTCCAACACCATCCAACATACTTTAATGGGTAATACACTATTTCATTCTATTTCAAAAGCGTACCAACGATTAGAAAACAGAATAAATATTTTTCATCCATCAAGATTTACCGTTTACTCATCGCTGAGCGCCTTACAAAACCGAAATGAAAACTCGCTCTCCTAAAAGCATATTAATATTACACATGGATTAAATTAAGATACGTTAATATCGTTGGAGTAGAAGTAGATTTTTTCTAATCAAGAAGAATTATACCTTCTTGTGATTTAGTTATATTATTGTAACTTCAATTATTTTCGGTCGCAGCACGGTAGCGTCTAGAACTTTGGCCGCTTAACAGCAATAGGCTCACTCTGTACGACGTAGGATCTAAGACCTATAATAATAAAATATAATTTCTGTGCTGTCCGGCTGCAGAATGCGCGCCTTTTCTCAATGTGAAAAGAATTAGACCTTAGATTTGACGTTGATTCAGCGCGGGTTGGCAGTCTTCAAATAATTTTATTAAGGTGTTTTTTTTTCGCCGTTAAAAACAAACGATTATTTATTATGTAATATGCATATAACTTTGTAAAATCAATGGTGCGTGCCTAAAGATCGATTTCATGACCACTACGTGTGACAGACATCCATTAGGCTATCCCTGTTGCTGTTGACCTAAAGCCTAAGCTAGCGGATAGGCTGTGACTGTAGACAGAGGATAAAGACGTGAGACTATGACTGTACATTGTATTCAATTTTAAAAATACGTGTGCATTGTGAATGTACAAGTATTTTGAAAATTGAAACCTTTTAACCTCGGCATAGATAGATGGCGCTATTCATATTTTCTGAATCGGGATATATTTTAACGCGGCTAATACACAAGGCCTAATATTTTTTACATGACTCATACAGAAACAGAAGATAAGGCACTTTTAGTTTAATTTATAACTCAAGAAAAGGAAAATTTACTTCAGAAAAACAGTTCTTTATTAATAGTTAAACCAGGCCATTAAAGAGTTTGCTTATGTTTCTTATAATATCCATTTTCTTATTTATAGGCACGGCATTAAGTCCCAACTGCTGCTTAAAATTCTTAATAGTAAAAGTCGTTTTTATTTTGCCAACTCAATCAGTAATTTAAGGCCTTACAATTAATCGTTAGGATCAGTAGAACTGTTTATTTTATCCAAGTGTTATTGTAATACCTGTTTGACTACTGACAGTACTCGTACTTCTTATCGTTACTTAGAAATTTTAGAATTTTGTTTGTGTGCCTTTTAAGGGGTAAACATGGGTGTATTATTTACACATATATTCCGACAGCGGTGTTTTTTTTTAGGAGAGTGGGTGACCCAATTGCCGTTTACTGATCATATTTCGAGATACTGTAATTAAAAATATTATATACCAAAAACATTTTGGTGAACCCGTTAATCGAATCTGGGATCTTATCTTTGTACGTAAACGTACTTCAAAAGACTAACGATGCAGTCAGGATTGCCAATCAAATTACAATAATTATAAATTTTGTTAAAATATTAAAATTATAATAAACTGAACAAAAAACATTATCTCCTTTTAAAAGAGTTGCTCACCACATAACAGAAAGACAAATAAAACAGAATAGCCGTCAGTACCTTCTCTAAAATCAAGTTCGAATACTAAATCATCTATTAATTATTGTACCAAAAAATATATTCGTACCTACAACTTTATAAGAATACAAAAGAAAATACATACGTGTGAGTACGATTAGGATTAACAGCCTGACGTACAATTATTTATTAGGCAAGCTCAACAAAACCTTTTGCCTACTTAGCATTCTAGGTCAACAGAAAAGACCTTTTAAATGATCACTGAGTCGTAATAGAAATATAAACTTAAAGCTAATTATGCTGCACGAATGATGTAGTGGTATATGATTGTCATCTCGTCACAGAAATTGGATCGATTGAACTGGGTAAGATCATCATTAGGGGCTATTAATTATGTTACCCAGAAATAGTTGTTCCGAGTCTTGTTCTTCTGTAACTGTTATTTTGCTGTAAGGTCTGGTGCTACACATACTATACTTAAGGGGAATGGGCTTTTTCGAAAAGCTAAAACAAAAATATTTTTACTGCCAAATCGAATGTTAACAGAACAATGGAAATATTAGTGATGCCGTGGAAGTAGAACTGGTATACATGACATTTTAGGTTGATTGCCGTGTCGTGTAATACTTTATTGGGATTTTAACTATTTTTGTAGCAGGGTTGAGCCTGGCACTATAGCCGCTAAAACGTCAATAGGATTTCGTATTCATTACGTAGAAATTAAACCATATCTGGAAAAATGTGGATGTAATACACTTCTGCCTACCCGAAACTACTACTACCTACGAAGGGTTCTTCGTGAATGTAGGCTAGTATGTATGAACTGAATTTGTTGAAAATTATTTTCGACTCAACTTGGCAAAATATTCATTATAAAAAGCAAAGCTGATTTAAAAATCACAGATAGCCAAATGGAGAAACCGTTGAACTGATATACAAAGGTTACGAGTTTGACCCTTCAACATTCGTCTCTGACCTCTCGAAGTTACGAAAGAATTAAAAAAGTTGCTTAGTGTTCGTTTTAACGGTGAAGAATAACCTGCGTGACTAAAAGATCTCTATAATATTCTCGAAAACTGTGTGATGTTTGCCAAACCGCATTGGGCCAGCGTAGTGGCCTATTTCCCAATACTTCTCATACTGGGAAGAGGCCCGCACCCAGCAATAGAACGTGTTATTATAAACAGGGCTGACATTGACACAATATTATCAACACTAATATTATAAAGGTGAATAGACTGCTTGTTTGAATACGCTAATTTTTGGAACTACTACTCATATTTGATTATCATCACGCTGTAGGAGCGAAATGGTTGAAACTGTGAGGCACAGTTGGTAGCTAAATAATCCAATTCCACATTCTAGCCATTCTTGAGAAAAATGTTTCTAACAAGAACTCTACGTCAGGTGGACGTGCAGACATAAAAGCTGTCGTCTCAGCATTCAGCTTTTCGTATTCACTAAACAAGATTGGCGATGCATGACGCGCAGTTTAGGTACAAAATGGCTTGACAGTTCAATTTGAGTAATTGCCTTAAAAGTTAAGGTTCTATACACTTCTTCTACTTTAAATACGCTTCTATAGCGATGTAATGTTAAAGTCAAAGTCAAAAACTGTTTCTGAATTTAGATTACAAAGTAGAACTTATTAACGTCCAAACATCGCATGTTTCGCAATTAATTGTATGTATATAGTATATGCATACATAAATAGTCTCACGCCTATATTCCTTAAGAAATTGTTAGATATATTACGCTCACATTTCACTAGCTATATCTGATAACTCATATAATAGAGAATGAAAAAAAAAAGTTATAGAGAACGCGCTATTTGCCGTCTACTGGAAACAATTCCAGACGCGGTGCTACTTAACACTTTGTCTGACCGGTGATAAAACCTAAGACCTTATGCACAGCAGTCGAATTCAACCGCTGTTCCGCTGATACACAAATATATAAAGTATCCTATGTATTGATGCGGGACATGTTTTTTCTGTGTGCCAGGTTACATCCAAATCTGACCTGTATGCGAGATTCAGTACTTACCAAACATTCAAACCTAACCTAAAATCAACCTAATATAAACAGATCTTCCATTTAAAGTATACGTTGGAAGCACGTACATCTATATGACGTCTACCTTTGAAGACTCGTGGCTTAATACCTTATCTAATATAACTAATGGATTCAGTAAATTCGTTTTGTATATCTAACCTTTCCTACAGCGTTCTATAACGCTGAAAGTATTCAATTCCTATCCTTTGAATGAAAACTCATCCAATTTATTAAACTATACAAATATTGTTAAAATATAAAAAATATTTTGATATTGTGTAATCATAAAATTAATTTAATTTAATTTTTAGCTAATAAAATTATTAAAACTATTTATATTTAGGTTTACACTTTCCCGACGTTTCAGTTGCTTTCTTTTCAGCAGCCATGGTCACGGGGTTAATGTTACTAATAGTCTAATTGTTATATACAAAGTAACATTTTGTAATAAAACTTAATTGAAAATGCACCTTTCTTAAGTTTTCTATCACCCTATAGAGCCCAGTCTGTGAAAATTAAGTATAAGGTTTTATTTAAACAGACAAATATAATTGTGATTAAACAAAATATATATATATATATATATTATTTTCTTGGAAAAACATAACGAAAAATATAAAAAGAACTAAAACTAATAATAGCACAATATAAAAAATTAAAACGTGCAGCAGGTAAATATACTAAACATTAAATTTTACACATTTTTGCTCTCTAGCTCTGATTATTGCCCTCCTCGTGCCATCAATGGTGAATAGTGACAAAATATTTCTGCGACTGGATTAAAACAGAAGTATAAATCAAAAGAGCAAGTATAAGAAAATCAACGTCTTTGTCGACGCAGTGTGGGTCAGGAACAAATCTGTTGAATAACCGCTGCTAATTACTTCATCATCGCTCTGTACATTGCCTTCTTGAATTATTTGTTATGTTTCGGGCAGAAGTGCGTACCTGGTTTATTAATTGTATCTTTGGACGTTTAGCTACCAAAATGGAAGCCTAAAATTAAATAAAACAGATAAATATAAAATCAACAAAATAATTTTCGTAACACAAAACACCACCATGAGTCCCCAAGACTCACACTTGATCATGTCTTACCTTTGCAAATGGCTTGCGCGCATGACCACTTACTCCCGAGTCGGGCGCTTTATTTCAGAAAGGTATTGGATCGCACGAATCCCAGCATCATAAAATATACATCATTTTCGATATTTAAAAACAGTGGTGAGTCCTGGGGACTCAGGGTGGTGAATTAAGGGTTAAACAATGAGTAACAGACAAACCAAATTTTGTTATTTTAAACGTATACATCTTCAAAATTCAACATTTGGTAAATAGAAAATCAAATACGCAAATGCCCAAAAGTAACGTATTGCTACACACGAGAATCTCGCAACGCCTAAACGGTTCCTTTCTTATTTAAATATACAACTACAATCGTCCCTAAAAAGCCCAAATATACAGCAATTGATCCCAAGTATGCTCAAATAATTTTGATCGAAGTACAAATGTATAAATCGTATGTTCATCCGTAGCCTTCTGTAATCCGGGTCCGATTGCCACGTGGATTTACCTGAGAGCCTACCTTTGTATGCTGTTACGCCATTAGGCTCCAATACAACGGTATATCGTGACGTCATTTGGAAAGGTCGTTTCTGAGGCTGAACAGTGAGTATGTTGTTTTGGAGCGTGTAATAGGATAGTTTAAATGTATTAACATATTTAAATAATAAACTAAGTAATTTAATAGTAATTTCGAGGGCTATAGGCCATTGAAGAATATCACTTCCAACTCCATCATCACAGCTTCGTCACTAAATGTATGTATGGGACTCGTTGAAACAAACCAAATGAGCTCGGAGCATTTCCTAAAAGCTGTTAAGGAGTTCCACTTTTTATCTCAAGGTATCATTCGACCCTCGACATTAAGAAATAAAGATAAAGCTATTTTGTTAAGACAAAACAAATGAGCCTTACAGAAGATCGCAGCTAATCAATGCTGGTGACACAGCGACATTTTCCTAAGGACCTTCTTTTTTGACAGCTTAACGAATTTTTGTATGAAACTACTGTCAAATACTAAGGTTTAACTAGGCTATTAAGTTAGGCTACGGTGGCGCTATCTTTTATACTTAGAAATATTTAATTTGTTATACCAACAAATGAAATGTTCATATATATATTATGTTCTTTTTAATTCTTATTTTCTCAGCATTTTTATTTACTTAGTAGATACAAGTATAGTTTTGTTCAACATATCGTATATATTTAGATATTTTAAGTTAAAGCACATTTCATAAATATTCACATTTTATTATTTGCTGCATTGCTAAATTAATGTGATATTAAACCCTGCCTTTTACGCATCGTAGATTATTTTCCGAGTCGGTATATTTATCAGACGACAATACTATATACTCGCCTCCATCTTACATAGTATTAAGAAATAACTAGTTAACTTGTATAAAACAACTCTACCACATTCTTTTGAGATGGATAGTTACTTATTCAACAAACTGGGCCAATTTTATACGGTCATTAAAATTCAAAGAGAGTCCTAACACCAAAGTCTCCGAACAAAATAATCCTAATTTCAGTTTGAAAATTCTCTTTAAACATAGTATAAATTATAACTTGGGTCAATATAATAATTATCTATTTTAACAAAGACAAGGCCAGACATTTTTAACCGGTGTAAAAGTTAGTCAACTTCAAATTTCGTTAAGTGAGTGACGTAATAACGATCTAAGTTTTTCTCTCTCCTATAGTCGTTGTTAGAATTAGTAAAATATTTTTATACTTGAACACGAAGCAAGTAGCTGACGCGGATTCCATGCGCGTGTTACTTGGCCGTTCTACAAGCGAAAGCTTTTCGTCAGAACTACTTGGGCTACATTCGATAGCTGCTCGCCTGTGCTACATGCGCAAGCTATATGCGAGAGCTACTCGCCTGGGCTACATGCACAAGCTACTCGTTTGGGCTACATGCAAAAGCTAGCCCAAGTGAATATATTGTTCTCCTGAGCTGCACGAGTGTTAGCTATATGGCTTATTTACGTCGATCTTATCATCATAAATCCTAGTTTGAAGCTGTAAATTTAAAACAAAACTAAAGTAATTACGTTTTAGCAAAGGCTTAATTTTGACTAGTAAAAGAAAGAACCCTCCTCTGTGCCAATGTTCATTATTTGGTCTGTATGTGAAATAGAGTACGCTAGCGGCTAGCGGTCGACCGCGATACTAATCTCGGGCTGAGAGCTCAACACAAAAATGTTCTAATCAACTCAAAACCCAACCGCATTGCTGTTTACTTGGTAAATACACAGCAGTTTTATTCCCCACGTTTCTTTAAACACATGCAACTATTACAAATATTGATATGTAAATAGTATACAGGGTGTCCGGTAATTAATGGCTAACCTTAAAATGTCTTATAGTAGAACTGAAAGCCGTTCAGAAAAAAATAATAATATAAAAATAAATAAATAAAAAATATATATATTAAAAAGCGAAAGCTATATTAGCATAGCATACTTTGACTGTGTATCTATTAGCATGATTAGTGTTTCGGGCACGCCACAATCGTGGCGGTAAGACCCGTTCTTAGAGAGTGGCTGGAGAGGCGTCATGGCGCCCTCACGTTTCGTCTGACGCAGGTGCTGACCGACCACGGTTGTTTCGGTCGGTACCTGTGTCGAATAGGCAAACAGGAGACGCCCGGTTGCTATCACTGCGGTGACTGCCACGTCGCTGTCGAAGACACGGCGTTGCACACATTGGTAGGTTGCCCTGCTTGGGCCACGCAACGCCATGTCATGCACGCGGCAGTCGGTAGAGTCGTCCTCTCGCTCGAGGCTATGGTTCTGTCCATGGTTTCGAGCGAGAGGTCTTGGGATGCCGTCGCTTCCTTCTGTGAGGAGGTGATGTTAGTGAAGGAGGCGGCGGAGAGGGAACGGTCAATCCCTCTCCCTAACCGCAGAACCGGGCGCAGGAGGGCGCGAGATGACCTCCAGCCACCTTGAGTAGAAGCCTGCGGGTGGTGGACCTATTGGGGCTGTCCACCGCCCGATCAGCGCAGGTCCAAGCAGGCGGCGTTCGTGTTCCGCGCACGCCTCTCGATGTCGCAAGGGGGATTAGGTCCCCCGCTTTGTCTGTGTTTTTGATGGTTGTGTGGGACCCGCCACGTCCATCGGTGGGTCGAACCTTTGGCGGGGTCGCGATTCGAATGCGAGAGCGATCCGCGTGGCCTCGCCATAAAGGTGTGAGGAACACCGCGGTGGTTTTAGTCGGTTCAGCCCAAATCCATCTTAAGGGCTGGATCCCGACATATCCCCATCGCCCGCCCCAAAACCGGCGATGGGGAATGTAACTTGCACATTTCCCCGCGTAAAAAAAAAAAAAAAAAGCATGATTAGTGTTTAAAAATAAAACAACAAAAAACCAATGGATTTCATTCATTTATGGTCGTAGTATACAAGAAAGTTATACATGGTAATTAAAAAAAGAACACATATCTCAGGTAGTAGTTAGGATAGACTTTTATTCATTTTTTCTGAACGGCCATCAGTTCCACTATAAGACATTTCCAGGTTATCCATTAATTACCGGACAACATGTATAATGTTGTGCGTTGGCACATGATATGAAAGTTGTTTCATAAATAGTTTTACCGGAGAAATTGTAAAAATTATAATGAATAGAAATTTCGTGTCTAGGCATAGAGTATCTTTTGTTTATTGACTAATGAGTGGATTGACCTGTGGATTGAGCCAATGATAAATATTTCATTTTTTAAACAACATTTTTAAATATCACTTGGATTCATCAACATCCAAAGAATAATTAATGCGGTATATAATAAAAAAGTATTTTAAAAAGCAGTGACTTAAATGAAACTCACATGAATAGAATGAGACAAGACAGTCATGGCTACTATTTCCAATTATCAGGGATTTATCTATATATATTTAGGCATTGGGACTCCAACGTTCCCAATGTCTCAGGTCTCGCTGTACACTGTAGACGGTCACCTTTTCCTTGTAATATAATTACTAATTGCATCCATAAATGTTGAGCTATTTCAGATTTAAATCCCAGGTCAGGATTGTAAAAAGTTATTGGGTTTTTCTGCTAAGAAATAGCAGCTCGAGTTAGGAAGTTGGCAGTGCTACACGCGCCGTGCCTCGGCAAGCATGTAAAGCCGTTGGTGCTGCACCTGATCTCTCTTCGGTCGTATAGCAATGCCGTCTTATTGGATTATGAGAGTTAGTGAACAGAGTTATTTTTGCACTATAATATTATAGACTGGTTATCTGGCCAGTCTCCATTAAGATTAGCTGCGTGCTGTTATCAAAATTATAGGTACTAAAAACCAGTATTAATTTCAAAAGCTCATTGTTTATTTATACTTTCTGTATAATGTTACGTTTAGTTATTTAAGTCACATTTTACGTATTTGTATATGTTCAAGGACTTAAAATATTTTTGGTACATTCTAAATCTATATATTTAATATTTTAAAATTAAATACATATATTATTTTAAAATATTAAATACGTAAATTGTTTACTTACAACTAAATAAATTTATTATTAGGCAAGGCTATCCAAACAATTTATCAAAAATATTTAATTGTAACTACAGCGCTATTTAAATAACCTCTTATAATGCTTGCGATAAAGTCATAACTGTAAGCGTATTAACCTGTCAATTGCTGGCGTGCCAGACATAATTGAAAACCAATCGGGTCTAGCCGCAGGCGAGCCGCTGCCGCTCAATAGGTTAAAGGGATAGGGAGCATACGCTACAATTGACTTAGGCGATAGGCGATTTATCAAGTGCAGTGTTTGATTGCACGCATGGCTTAGTGGTTTAAGTGGTCGCCTCGCCAGTACTGCGCCGAGTGTTGTGGGTTTGATCCACACGGGATAAAAATTAGTGTAATCCACAAATGGTTGTTTCGAGTATGGGTGTTCTTTGTGTCCGTTGTTTGAATGTTTGTAAAGTCTCCCGCAACACATGGTTTATACCTAGTGCAGGAGTTGTCGTTTATAAAATAATAATAATTAATCTCTAATTGCGATTTTTAAAAAGAGTCCCCGTATTGCTTCCTGTGTCGCAGAACAATTAATAATAATAATAATAATAATATTCTACCACATACACACAACACCATCTAGCCCAAACTAAGCAGAGCTTGTACTATGGGTACTAGACAATGGATAAACATACATATATACTTTTTTTTTGTAAATACATACATATTATACATAGAAACACCCAGACCAAGACAAACATCCATGTTCATGCACACAAAATGTTTGACTTGTGCGGGAATCGAACCCGCGACCTTAGGCGTGGCAGTCGGTTACACTAACCACTACGCCACCGAGGCCGACAAATAAATCCATATTGTGTAATAATTTGTGGGTCACATAAATAATCGTTCAGTAAGGGTTTCAACTCACTACATTTAGTTTATCGCCGAGAAGATCGCTTGCCTGCTACACCATCCATGCAGTCTAGTTGGAAAATTTAATATTTTCAAACAAAATTGACCAGAACCATGAATAGTAACGATTGCTTTTATATGCGGTGTTCAATATTAAGTTTTGTTTAATGTATTACTTCACTCGTTAGATGGCGTTGTATCGATATATCTCATGTGTCTCATTCGATAGAGGGCGTTGTACTGATTACATCATAATCTGGATCGCACTATCGTTTGTTTCACAAGTCAGTATACGAGTATAAAGCCTGCCTTTTAATTTGAATTTGAGTTTTAAAATAGAAAGTTTAGCAGTGATCTAAGCAATAAATAAAATGTTATAAGTGCAAAATTATATTTATTTCAGACGGCAATGAATTTTTAATATCTGGATACAATTTGGAATACAATAATACTGTACATAATTTATGTATAGTAATGTTGCATCCAGCAAGCTGGTTGCACTAAAGATTAAATTGGCGACGGTCTGATACCAAACGATGCCTTGAACTACGAAAGGGATCACGTTGTCGAAGTTAACACTATTGTATATAGCTACGTCTGTTTACTGCTGTATCGGATCATGTCTACAATATCAACCACATCTGCGATTATTCATACAATGGTCAGACAAAGCATTACATTGGGCGACTGCAGGAATAGCAGTTTTTGAAGTGGTCGAATCCCCACTGTCATTAGGTCGAGTGCTCGAATTTGATTAATGTCCATTATTTGAATGTTTTCTAAGTCTTTCCTAACACAGAAATAATTTCTATTGCTAAAGTTGAATCAAAATCTGACGATAGGATAAGGCGTTGAATAACTTATTGCATGAACATAATAGTCATATCTCGTAGATACGGAGCGTATACTCGTATTATCCGCAACATAAACATTTATGCTTGCTGTATGGTTCGTCTAAGCGACCATCGCGCGCTACTCAAGTTATTAAATTGTTTAACTCGCGCATATCACCCACGCAAGTAGCCTGCGTGATTAGCTTACGCATGTAGTTTGCATGAATAGCTTATTCATGTAGCCAGTTACTCAGTTTATATACAAGCACCATATGTAGGTAAGTACTAGATATAACGTTAAATTGAGAAACTTGTAATTTTATGTACATAACCATAAAATTCATTGGATAACTTAGAAGTATTTCTGGTACTATACATGAATTACTTAGGTAAGTAGCTCGTGAAGATTATTTACTCGATGTAAACAACCCGTGTCCTAAGTGCCCTAATTTGCACAATATGTTACCCATGTCTTGTACAGCAGCCTTTACTGTAAGATAGTACCAAATGTCAGAATGTACTAGAGGACAGACATAACAATATAAAAGGAAAGGATATAATATAAATAATATGAGCCGTGTCTTAAGATAATTAACGAAGCCAAAAGTTACGTGTTCTTCTCATCGGTAGAATGTTTATTGTTAAGGAACTATGCCTGGAATTCGACTGTTTATGGAGATATTGAAGGTCAAAGTCAGAATTTTTATTTACCATTTTTACAAAAACAAGTTTGAAATATGAAAACAATACTTTGTACTGAATGAAAATAATCAAAATTATTGATATTGCCCAGCAATCATTGTTGCATAATATGACTTCAATTAATGTTTAGTATTCGTAGACGGCACCTTCTTTAGGTGTCTTGACACATGGTGTCTAAATGTCAAATTAGGACCTAGACATATTAAAGCAAGTAGCAGCTGAACTTTTTGCATACCGGTAAGTTAAAATGCGCTCTTACTTCAGGTTTGGTGCCTTACCACCATCTCTTAAAAGATTGCTATTACGTCATCTGAGAACGAAACAAAGTTATAAACTCTGTAATACATTGTTCTATTCTTACCCATGCAAAACCAATGCTAAGAAGACCAATCCAAATAAATTTGTCCAATGTCTTTAAATTTCATGAATAGATGATAAAGTCATAGATTTTTTCGTCAGAGTTTCAATTTCATTCATAACGTTCACAACTCACAACACAATATTTTTATAATTCGCTTAAAAGGACCCATGAAACAGCTACCCATAATTTACTTTGCTTCATTGCCTTTCTATACCGTGATTAAATTTTATACCTGTTTAAATATCAGCTGAGATTTCAATTACTTTCATTTAACGTTTTCTTACGTTTTGCTTTTAATTAATCACCCATACAGTTGAGCTTTGTGCAAATAATTGGATATTAGATACGGTTAATCACTTAGAGAATTAAATTTTATGGCAAATAATCTTTAATTGAAATATGTTAAATGTTGTCATGGAATTTCAATTACTTTTACCGTGTGATTTGATACGTTTGGTTAGTTTTATTTGTTTTAAGAATTTTTTTAATTTATTTATTAAATTTTGACTATCATCAACAATCGTACATTCGAGATTTTATTTAATCTTCTTTATACATAATAATTCAGCTTCCGTATGTTTTAATTCACTAAGTTTGGCGTTCGTAAAATGTAATGCCATTCGTTCTGTAAAAAACAACATCTCAATCAATTAATTACTTTTCTAGCTACAAAAGTCTGACTATAATATTTAACTAAAGAAAATGACATGACAATTTTACAAAACCATGAATTTATATAACATTGTATTTATATACATTTTATCCGAAACATTCCACTGGACGGGCAATAAAAAATATCAGACTGAGCGACGGGTGGCCAAGTTTACTTAGTATTTAATAAAACATTATAATTGAAATTAAACTACTACATATATACGGATTTTATCGCGTTGTTTATTAATCACTGTATTACATAATTTTGAAACTATTACACTACTAGTACCATTGAATTTTACTAATTTATAAGCTAATAAAATTATTTAAACTATTAAATCTATTTATATTTAGGTTTACCGCAATCACAATCTGTTTTATAGACCCCTGCTTCTTGTAAAGGTAATTGGCACTTGAATTGGCTACATCTTGAAGTGAGCTTCAATCAACACATACTTCAATCCGCCAACGAAGATAAGTCAATTTTTACCATCCGTCAAGTGCCAATTACCTTTACAAGATGCAGGGGTCTATAAAATAGATTGTGACTGCAGACTCTCATACATTGGTCAAACTAAGAGAAACATAGGCACCCGCATAAAAGAATACATAGCTGATGTAAAACATAAACGCTCGTTGAAGTCTGCTGTGTGTGAACATGTACAACAGGGGACCAACCACTACCTGAGATTTGACAAACCACTGATTCTCGCTAAAGAACACCAATTCCTACCAAGGATGCTTCGCGAAGCTATTGAAATCAAAAGACATCCCAATTTCAATAGAGAAGATGGTTGGAATGTACCACTAGCTTGGGATCCAGTACTTCAAATAGTCAAACCCAAGAAGAAACAAACCACAGCTAGACTTCATGATACTTTGAGCTCATTCTGCGTAAATAGAAACACCAATGATTAAATTATGTTCGGGTACTTTGAAATAACTACACTGTACATTGAGACAACTACCATCTTAGTCTCCCCATGACCATGGCTGCTGAAAAGCAACCGAAACGTCGGGGAAAGTGTAAACTTAAATACAAATAGTTTTAATAATTTAATTAGCTTAAAATTAGTAAATTTTAATAGTAGTAATGTAACAGTTTTCAAAATTATGTAATAGAGTGTTAAATAAACAACGCGATAAAATCCGTATATAATAGTTTAATTTCAATGAATAACATTCGCGTAAACAGAAGACAATATTATGTAAAACATTATAATGCAAAAGATCAGCTGGATTAAACTTTTACATTTAGACAGTATTATCATAGCTTGGATATCATATATTTTATTTAATATATACCATTACTGTAACTCAAATATTATGAGCCTAATAACAAATTGACGAATCTAATTGAAGCGGGTTTTTGTCTAACAAGTTGTTCAAGTTGCAGCTTTCCTATTTTCCTATAAATATTGTACGATGTTATATTGGGATTTAATGGAATTGAGATTCTTTGCTGTCTAGATGTCGTTAGGATCAAGTTAGACCGCGATATGGTATGGTTATCGGCAATAAAGTCAATAGAAATAAAAGTTTAGACTCGGATTGAATTGCCAAGTATATGCAGTGCAGCAATATAATAACACCATTGTTTTGTTTATGAACCGTACACTGAATGCATGAAGAGAAACTTAATATTTTTGAAGTATCATTAATTTCGCATCCGGTGAATTCGGACCACAAGTGAAATTGTTTCCAGTTTAATTTAATAAAATAATATTACTATAATTAAAAAACTAATACATTTAAAAAGTGACCTTTCACGCATTTATTAAACCTAGCCATTGTCCTTTTCCAGGGCATGCTTTATTTATAAACTTACAACTAATTCATGTCCAAGAAAATTATATACGTGAGCAACAAGACGAGCAAATCCTATAGGTTTACGTTTTGATCATGTTATGCATATATTTTGTAAATTGGTACTGTATTACATGTAAGGTAATACACAAAAGATCAAAATCATCATCATCATCTTAGCCAAAAGACGTCAAATGCTGGGCATAGGCTTACCCCAAGGTTTTTTATACAGACCGGTCTTGAGCCACCCACATCCAGCCACTTCCCAGGACCCAAAGAAAAATAAAATATAACCAGTTTAAATACCACAGGTGATTTAAAGTCAAAATCAAGCCCTATATTACAGGGAACAGAGCAATTGTTTGTGGATCACACCAATAATTAACTGCTTCCACTTGTGCATATTACCCGCGTCGTGTACAATAGCCATTAATGATAAAAATTGAGGCGGCGTGGTTTTCATTGATTAAATCAAAATGGCTCCGTTACATTCGAAGTTTTCCTTAACATTTCCTTACCTATATAATGCTATTGGCTGATCAATCACAGTGTAGACTTTCGAGCACAAGTTCGACAGTTATAATCATGATTTATTTGTCACAAGAGAACCAGTAGCTCATCCTTTAAATATGTAATAGATACATAGTCTTACGCTTATATCATCGAAAGGGTATTATTACATTACGCACATTTTGCCAACAATGCTTTCAGATTTCACGTAAAAAATATCAAATATATTCCAGATTCCATGTTACTAAGAATTACTTGACAGGCTGTTTTTCGTTTTATTAAAATTTTATGAAAAATCTACTCCTGACATGACTTACTCACGTTAGAAGTTCTTAGTCAAAATGCCGTCTTTCCTGGTTCGTCGTTCCATGAGGCGGATGACTGCACACTCCACGTACATCTTGAAGGACTCGATGGCAAATAAAAATAACAAAACAGCAATAACATTTTAACCAACCTGACTATATATCTCGAGAATCAACAATAGCCGCTTTAACTACCGCAGTGTTACACAACCATTTTATAATTATAGTGTACTCTTTGCATTTCCACTTATTCATTATCCTCAATTAAAATGACAATATTACTCACAAATAAACATGGGTATATTATGTTAACAACGCTTGCAGCTACGCCATACATAATTTCAATGTGTGATTTGCTGCAATATACAATTATCAGCTTATTTACCAATCGTTAGCCGTATGCGCAAAATACTGTTACGGTAAACATATATAATGAGAGAAATTCTTTCAATTAACATTAAAAAGCAGGTAAAAATAATCCTATGGCCCTGAAATCTAAGACAACAGCGTGGTGGCGTGGTCTTAGGGTATACTATACCGATTGACCTCTTCGCTGTGTTCAGAGGGAAGGGGATCGTTTTATAATTACCCACCATACAAAAATAGTAATTAATGCTTTCTAAGTATTCGGGGCGCAAAGATTTTTATTTTTAGAAACAATGTATATATCAACAAATCTACAGTGAATCCTTGCACTGCTGAAGCAAAAGTTTTAGTATCAGGCATCAACCATCTGCTTGATACGCAAATAGCAGCTGTTGCAAGTTTGTGTTTTTATTGTTTCCTCATTTGAATATTCATGCCCTACAAAATTTTAAATGACGCAGTTATAGTTTCGTATACGATTTATAGTGTCTGTAAAGCCATAAAAATATTGGGATCTTATTACAAAAGGACGGACTCCATTAAGCATCATTACCACTGAGATGTTTTTAAATAGAAAGTAGTCAAGAGGCAATTCCTTGATTTTCAATATTTGCTACAATTTGATAACTATTCCACTTTTACTAGAATGTCAACTATTGTAGGCATACTACTTCTTCTATACAAAATATGTGTGAATAATCCGGTATATTTGGTATTTGCTTCGAGTATGAAAATAATTTGCTTCCCTTCTGTTAAGATTTTGTACTGTAAGGACATACCGTATTTAATCAAGCAGACGTTTAAAAAAGTATTGTACCACGTTCGAGACTGAATCCAAGTTTTTAAACTATTCTATCTATTGCAGGTCACAGAAGAAGAACCACTACCGTATCGCCGACACCAACAACAGTAACCTACACAACACTAAAAGGAGAAGATATTACCGAAGCGTACACAACATCAGAATATGTTGTAACAACATATCCGAAACTACCAAAACCACTTCGCCTTTCCTCACTATTAGATAAAGAATATAATGACGATGTACATACCGTAGATAATATTATTGATGAAGTTATTGTAGGTAGAGGGAGACACTCCAAACATAACGATAGAATAACAGATAAAGAAATTATACATGAACTAGATGAAACATCACTAGCTAAGTCTATGAATAAAGTTAAGAAAATGTACAGAGATTCAGCGGCGTCGACCGTTAATAAATTAAGTGGGAAAGTTGGTAAAGCTGGTATATTTTTGACTGAAAACTGTACTACAGTTATAGCTCAAATAGGAACGACGGCGATACTTCATTGTGAAGTTAGTGATATCACCGAGAATACGGTAAGTGAATCAGTCTCTTTATCTGTTTGATTTAAGAATATATTTGTACCTTCATTGCTTATCATCAGATAAAGACTCACAATATCAAAGATAACTTGATAGATGTGTCTATATTCGTATTCTGAGGGCTCCGAGGCTTATAAGCATCTATATATACATAGATACATGCTTGTTTAGAGGGATAGGGAAAGTCTACATATTTTTACTTGCAATGATTCATATATACATATATCTCTTAGTTCAAAATCTTATCATATTCTTTATACAAGCTTATCGGATAAGATAAAACCTCTTTCTAAATTCTTTCCCTTTTTCTTTGATATTTGTATAAGTCCTTCCGACAGTTCAATTTATATGCGTATAATATTTTGCCTTGGTCAATCATTTGTAGGATAACAACCACATGCCCAAACCATCTTATTACTTTGTTATTTATCCTTATTAATATACCTTTACATCACAGTACTTTCTAATCTATTCCGCACTTATATATTTTTATTATTGACAGTATTTTAAAGTCCTCAAAATAATTCCAAATTGTTCTTAAACTATACAGTTTTGGCTAAATTCCTGTGTACTATTCTATGGTTAGTAAAGAAAATTAATATTACGATGGCGCAGGTCTATATAGTTATAAGAAATTCAAGAGAAAAATGGAACATTTTATTCAATTATATTCTTCGTAACATCAGTTGGTGTAATATTTCATTTTCAGAACCGCAATCTCTAATATGAAAGATATAAATCAAACTGTATTTAATATTACTTTTATTTATAATTCTTTTGACCTTAGAGATAACTTATAGAACATTGAATTACCTTAATACGTCTAAATATAAATCAAGTTTTCATTAAGTTCTGACTCCCACGTACTACAACAGAAAGTTGCAATCAAAGGTGAATTCCTTAAAAAGTTATTTAGAACAAAGCCGCGAACAAACACATAGAACTTCTGTCGTAACTTCGTCGAATGACTTTCAAAACTCCTACCAGAATGTTTGTTGTGCCGCTCACCGTGAAATTACAAAAATTTGTTTGAGAAAATTCATAACCGGTTCAAACATTATGTATGTGCTTAATGTAAGCCTTCATGAGTAATTGCCTCTTTGGTAAATATACGCTTGTACAAGCAAAAGTTTAATTACGTTTTGTTTTTAATATGTTGAATTGAAGTATGTGACTGTGCGTATGACGCAGTCATTTAGGTGTTGGCCTTGGTGTTGGGAGTGCGCCACAAGTGTTTTTTACCGGCATTGATAGATTTATGTCATTAACGTTAACGTTTACTTATTGCAAACGATGAACCCTATAGAATCATAATGTAGGTACTGGCATTACATCTCATAAGAAAAATTTTGTAAACCCAGAAAAAGTTGAGCTGATCGCAATTGAAACAGTCGATGACGTCATAATAAGTCAGTACCCTATGAAACTGTACGCTGAATGGTATGTTTCTAATATACAAACGTTGCTCGCTAGATTACAAGCTGTCCACCAAGACATTAACAAATGTGGGTACGTTTGAGTTCTATCCAATTGCGATATTGTATTAAATCAAAAGCATCGCTATTGTATCTTAATATAAACAATGGTTACATACAAACAATTACAGACAGTTGTAGCAGAAATTGAACCTGTAAAGTTCGTAAACTACATAATTATAAGCGCTGGTATTGAACACTAAAGGAATTCAAGTTCAATTACCAAGCTAAATTTAAGTTTAAGAAACAAATTGATATTAGATCTAATAACTTCTTTCAACCGATTGATATAAATATACTCTACTGTCTTTTGCACATGACGTCGTGCGTGGACTACAGTTCTATTCACCCGTGGCTTTATTTAATCAGACAGGCTACAACCTCGGTGTAAATGCGACTGCTGGATATATGGTCTCGGGTTCAATACATAAATTAAATGACAAGGTATTATTAGGATTTCTAACAGGCTTCTCGATAGCAGCACGAAGTATGGAACTACAGCTGATAGATGCCAATAGGCGCCTTTCGTATTGCGTGAACCTGAAATTATAGTAAGCGAAATGTCAGTGTAATACAGCACGTGTATCTTTAGATCGGAGATAGAGGCTTATGACTATGTATGTATTGATTACACTATGCGCCTTATCTCCAGTTCTATTGGCTAAATTCATATCTACAAAACAATGAAAACCTCATCAAAGAAAGTTTAGTGGTTGTTGCGTAATATCAAAACAAAGAGTTAGACAGACAACATTTCTTTAAAGTTTGTTGTATTCTTTGAAGTCCAAACATTTTATATTCATTTTACGTTTAGGTAAGTCGGTAGGTTAATATTTTTCCTCGAGTCGCTACACACACAAATTACCTTTGTGTTAATATGTGAACAAAGTAACTTACTACATACATTAGTTACATTGTTTTTTGTTCTAGCTAAAACTTATCTCACAAGGGACCTTTCTAACTAAATATGCGCGTAAGCTTTTAGTTTCAAGGTGCTCATTAAGAAAGCAATTTCGGTCTGGTGACGCTGTCTCAAAAGACCTGAGCTATCATTAGTAGGCCTATCTACAGCATAGAAAGGTCTACTTAATCTAGTCAATGTATAGGTAGCCTTTTGTGTATGTAATTGTATGAATTACATACACAAAAGGCTTATACTTTAAATATAAGGCGAAGTATATACTAAAAGTTTGATTAGAATCACTGAATTAAATTCCTACGCAGGTAACTAACCACATGCAGACAAGAAAACCAATATATGTATTTATGCTTAGCGTTTCAGTCATACTTACCTCAAAATGTATACATGAAAGCACTGTTTACTGAGCTTTCATATGTTAAGCCAAGTCAAGTCAAAAATCATTTATTTGTTTAGATCACAAAGTAACAGTTACGATCATCAAAGTTTATGAGTTTAGTTGTGTTATTTTAACATTTTATGGAGTGAATAGATTGTTAGTGGGCATAAAGTCTGCGTGCTGGCGAATGCCAGTTGCAGCTAGATTGCAAGTAAGATATCTCATTATGGCCGATTAAATGTGATATCTATTTAATTATATCACTATAAACACAGTGATGTATTTTGAGAATGCTATATTACATTTAGTTTACCAAAGCTACATAGATGGCAATCACAGATGTCGAACAGAGTTATTCTGTTTGCGCTATCCAGCGTGGACATTCGTATGTTTTCATCGAAAACCTAGAATTGTACACGCATGCTCTAAACATGCTATTTCAAGTATTCTAAGTCTTTGCTGCTTGAATTTAATTTGTTACAAGCTCCACACTTATTCAGTTCACCACTATCGACCTATTTTGAAGCGCTCTGCTCATAACTAATTCGTCTAACATATACCTATCTTTAAGGTATATAACATTGTAATTAAATTTGAGATTTTAATTATACGAGTGTAGTAAATTGAAGTTTTTGACAGCTGTCTTGTTTTCGAGAATTAAAATTCCACTACGCGTAAATTAAATTACTTCTTCGTGTTATTCAACAAAAGTACGAATACCTAAGTATTCTCTTTTTTATCAATTTCTAGAATTTAATCTGCTTCGATTTGTTTCTTACATATCAGTGGGATAATCTAGTAAACCTTTTTCAAATAAAAGTGTAATATATAGAATTAAATTTCTTGACGAAATTGTATCCTTAATTCTCACAGAAATCTTATTTTATGTAGCATATTCCGCTTCGAAATATTGCAAATTGCCTTACAAACCTAAATTAAACGCAGTAGACGTGAAAACATACTTCATGTATTTAACTTAATATAAAACACTGAACTCCAATTTAACACAAATATTTTAAAAGTTTTTTATTTAAGGCTTCTCACTGTGTATAGTAGTTTTAATAATATTATTTTGGAACTTTATTTTGAAATCGTTGGTAGCTTACGAATTGCTTGCTTTAACCTACAGCTGCTTGTATCACCGTGGGTATCATTCACGTGATCCTATAAAGTGAAATCGGCGGTGCTATAAGTATTTCTAGGCTATGTTGACCGCTGACAATTAGGAACGCCATAATTTTGTTAGAAGAAGGTGGCTAAGGAGCATACCTTATACCTTGTTAGGTCTCTATAGTCGGTCATCACAAGGGCTAAAAGAAAAAAAGCTAACTATGAAAACTATATCAAGCCCATTCAGTATTTTAACCTCCTGGGTACATGTGTACTATACATAGTACGTAAGAAGACAAAAATTCTGTAGTCTATGTTTAAAATAGCAACACTGAAATATTTCGCCAGAGCATTCTAGTGACTCTAAGGGCTATGTTAAAAAATATAAACGCCAAATGTCATGCGTCATTTTAAAAAACATGGTGTCGGAGAGCGGTAATGTTGGATTGCATCCTCGCAAATGTAAGTATATCTTTTTTAATCTTAGTATTTTTTTAACAAATTTACAATGTATTGTTATAAATGACAAAATAGAAGTGTACATTCTATTGATTTGAGATAATATTATCTCGATAAAAGAAATAATTGACGTGTGACGTTCATTGCTTTTTCAATGTCCTTTGCAAAGTACATCAGTACTCAATTCATACTTTCTTGGTCTGAGTACCCTTGTACTATACAAAATACATTAAGCGAATTTCATATTCCTTTTAGTGATATCCGAAAAGGACATCGCGGAGGCTCTGAATGACTCTGAGTTTGATTATTCTGGAGATGATTCGGATGAAGATCCGGAGTTTCACCCACCAGATTTCGACCAACAAGCCGGTAAACACGAATCAAATGCATAGAGTACTTCGGTTGAGGACGAAAACCCATTGATTACTCCAATAGCTTCACCAGCACTGTCACATAACTCGGAGACAGCACCTACGCGATCTAGAGGACGCGCAAGCGGACGCAGTCATAGTCGAAGCAGAGGAGTCACATTATCACTCGGCAAGACGCAATAAGAAATCACCAAAGTAACACCGATATTCAAGGCACTTGGCTGGCTAACACTCTTGATTCAGAAGTTAATCATTTAATGCAACCAGCTTATTTTCAGAAAAATACAGAGGAATGGGAGTGGTATAAATTTTACGAACAATACATTGACAATGGTATTCTTAAACAAATAGTTGATTGTACGAATAGAACACATGTTTGGTAGACAGGAAAATCAATGGGGTTAACTGTAAAACAAAGTGTTTATTGGTATTACTATGATTATGGCTGCATTACAGTACCTAAAAATTTGTATGTATTGGTATAAAAATGGAAAGTTCCATTAATTGCCATGGCTATAACTCGCAATAGATTATTTTTTATTAGATTACGACTAAAATGCGTATATGATCCAGATGTCACATTGGAACAAAAATTGCGAAAGATGTGGAAAATCCAGCCGTTATTTGATCGTATACTAATTGGATGTTACAAACAAGAACGCCCACAGGAATTGAGTATTGACGAAATGATTATTCCTTTTACAGGGAAATGCACTATGCATCAGTATAGCCCCAACAAATCCAATCCTGTCGGCCTGAAAGTTTTTGTCTTAGCGTCACTTCAAGGCTTGGTTTGTGATATGGTAGTCTATGAGGGAGACACAACATTCCCTGACTATCGTTCCTTTTTTTTACTACTTAAGTACAATTACATTCTAAGCATATCTTGATTTTTCTTAACAATTATTTGTGTTATTTATGTAAAGTTTAATATTAAAACTTTTTATAAAATGATTTTCTCTTTTATTATTTTCTCTATTTCTTGCGGTCCCTTTACTTAAATACAAAGATTTGTTTATGTCCTTTTCAAAGGACATGTTAATAGTATTCCCTTGTTCTTTGAGTAGGACGTAGTGAAAAATTTGATTTTCCAGTGCAAGAAATTTTTCATTATTTTTCTCATCATAAATAATTGCTAATGAGCGTGGTGCAAGAGTTTCAAAACAATATTCCAAAAAGAAGGTGTCTGGAACTCAGGAGGTTAAACAAATGGCTTTTTTTACTTTGGACTTGATTGTATCTCACCACGATTTTACCTAATGATGCGCCGATATAGTCGACGGTAGAGCACGTGTGCACTCATTGGAAAAATAGTGACTATTTTCCAACGAGTGCAATTTGGGCGTATTACGCTCACGCCTTAGCGGTAGGCATTATATGTGTAAGCAAAGCGTTTTGTGCACATATGTGAAGTATCCACCATGTATCTGTAGCACTGATCTATTCTGCTGATCGTCCGATAGTAGTATGGGAAAGAGAACTAAAATTACACAAAAAAATGTCAAATAAGATAGCCAGACAAAATCATAGAAGCCAATATTTTAGGTTGAGACTGCCCTAAATACCTGATGGACATATTTGTTTTTTTTATCAAATGTGTCCATCTTACAAACTTTGTGTTCTTGCGGTTGTATAATAGTATAGATACTATATACTCATTGAAAATATGATGTCACAGCTTTTATAAGCGTTTAGCTACGACGAAACATCTAATTGATGTTGGCCGTTTAGTTTATTTTGTGACCAAAAAGGTCAACTAATTTTAATCGCTATTTACACTATACTGTTTCAAACGATAGTGCTAAATTTAAAATATAATGGAATTGAATTTTCTATCATCAAATAAAGTCTGTCTCGGTTACTATTATATTGAAACTTGGAATACCAAGAATATCTAGAATCAGCCAAACTAATAGTATCTACAAATTTTGTTAGCAAGTTATATAAAAACTATTTCATTAGTAACAAGATTATCACTGGGCTATGAGGGAGTGTGTCGATAAATTACTCTTTCCGGTAGCCAACTGACCAATCACTAGAACGAATACAAGCAAGCAATCTTTAGCCTAAGTGAATTTCACTGAGCAATACTAGAGCCCGACACTAGTGCGTACTTAAACACAGCGCCATCCATGTAGGTATAATAAAGTAATAAACCCAAGATGACGTCAGCTGATTAATTCTCACTATTAACAAGCTTTTAGGCTTGTGTCAATATTGTCATATGAATGTTGTATAATAATCGTTATTGTGACATCAGCTTAAAACTCTATGTAATTTTTCTTATCTCGTTGAGCAATCTTTGAAATGGTATCCGGCTTCCTGGGGATGTAAAATAGAGCACGAAATCACCTCGGTGACCTCAATGTAAAAATAACGAAATACCCCTAGGGCAGCATACTCGGTCCGTCATTGTACTATTTTCCACTACAGGTTTTGAACTGGATCTATTCACAAAAAATATTTAATACTGAAACATACAAGTTCTTTCCTTATTTGTAAAGTCAACTCCCGCACTAGGACTGAAGCCCTCTTTCACATGTATAGCAGGGGACTTTATAAATATATGATTAACGAAAATAAAGTACACCCAGACGCAGAAAAATCATTTTTGCTTTAGGGAACTAATTGTTCCGTGTTAGATACGCATAGAGTGCAGGCAGATGCTGGATGCGGAAAGCTGAAGACAGCGCGCTGTGACGCTCTTTAGGGGAAGGGCTATATTCAGTATTGGACTATTATAGCCTGATGATGATGATGATGAGATACGCATCATATAGCGCAGAAGCCACACGTCATTTGGCGCAGTGGCAGCAGCTAGGTGATCACTTAACTAACCCGACATACTGAATTTAATAATTTTTATATTTCAAATGTATCAATGTTTTTGATTCTATCTGAATTCTACTTGAATTGATTTAGCCAAAAGTAAAAGAAATTGCCAAAGTAAAACAGTCGTATTCTGTGAAACCTTAGAAAGTTTTTAGAGACTACGCTAAGTTCATCATCGCGTAGTTTCTTCTCAACGAGAGCACTTAGATGATAGTATCAAATTATATCACCACTAAGTATAGTTCCTCAAAAGTTCTAGAAGTACTTTCTTATTCAGTAAGCGATAGCTGTAATATAAAAGACAAGTCTTTTATTACTTCTAAACTTGCCAAATGGCGAATGCTCACCAAATGAGCGAAAGTTTTACGAAGTAAAAGACTGAAATATGACGTCACATAATAAAGTGTAGTGCTTGTATATTTTCGTTCGGGAAATTCGTCGAGTTTCATTCGAGATTTTTTGCGTGGCTGGTATGTGTACCAATAGCATACGAAAATATCAATTTTTCAATATTCGCTCTTGGCTTTTCTGGGAGCATCTCGCAGATAATATAGTCGGTCTAAAGCTAAGCTTGACATGCGAAGAATGTGAAGTAAGCTACATTTCTCATCCCTTTCAAAGAAGCGATCGCAATCAACAAATTTCGCGCTTGAGAATCGAACAAATTAAATAATAAAAATAAAACTTTATCGCTTATTAAGCGTATCGAGTGTCATATGTCAAATTTCGGCTACAGAGCGACCACTGGAATAAAATTAATAAATGATTGCTATTATCTATACTGCCCGTGAAAACAATGGTTCTCGCTTCAATTAGTTTACGCTGCAATAAAATAATAGACGCATAGCTACTATGCGTCTATTATTTTATTGCAGCGTATAATCTGAAGGATATTCGCTTAGTACAATGTATACGCATATAAGTGAGGGAGCTGGCAACTGATGCGAATAATCTCTCCTTGGATTCGTATACTTGTTCGTTGTCCAGCAACAATACTATCCTGACTACATATTTGCCTCTTATGGCGAATACGGTGTTAGTTTTTATATGAAGTCACTCCTTGTTCAACGTCACCAGTAGAACAAATATAAGGTGACCCACACATAATCAGTATCATGCCTGTATTTTCTTAGAGTATAGTACCCCATACCTTATAGTTTCGGTCCCGCGTAATAGGGCACAAGCTTATTCCCATCTTCTAGGCAACCAGGCTCTTGTGCTGTTGGACAGAAAATGCCTATAACACTTAGTCCGACTCTGAAATCTAACGTAGCGCCATCGACAGTAAATAAGATGTAAATATAAATTTATTTATTATCATACCATAGGGACACGTTCGAACATCCTTATTGGATTAGGAAGAGGTATATCGCTCCAACATTAATTACATTACGTCATACATTATATAGACTGACGCCTGAACATTATTTTACTGCCACATTTCATTATTTATATTTTTAGGACGCACATAATAGAAACTGAGGGCTTTGACGTCATACAGTCATGCTGTCTTTTTTATAGAAACCCAATATTGTTAATCCACACGGAATTTAATCGGCTTTTGCTGTTAGTGATAGAAGAACCAAGGGTCCACCCGAAACCAGCAAGTATCTCTTCTACTTCTGCTCTGGAAACAAAAATAGTCTCATGCTTATATCCCCAATCTAGTTTTGGCCAGCTATAGTTTCAGGTTTTACGTAATAGGATACGAGCCTAGCATTCTACCAGCTTAGTACCAAACTATGTGCTGCCTTTGTCATTTTTTTAATAAAATATCCGAATAATAAGTACTTCGCCCGAACTAGAAATCGAACTCGATATCCCATACACAGCAGTCGTATTCACTACACAATTAGCAACTCGTTATTATATTATCACTTCTATTGGTAGCAGACCATCCAGCAGTCCATCTGTCTATAAGAAAACAGTAAAACTCTACTATTCTAAATAATGTTAGAAAAACTTATAAAAGGCGATCTACAGGCGAGTAGTCCCAAAGAACGACTAAGACAGTTTTAAGCCTAATGTAATCACCTATGAGTCGCAGCGGCACACCGTTGGTCAGACACAATAGGTTTTCAATAATGACATTTTATTCCAATAAGTGACAAGTTAATTTTATGTGGATTCAATCGTTTTCTTTTCTCAGGTGACATGGATAAGAAGAAAGGACTACTCATTGCTATCAGTTGGCCTGGTCACTTACAGCGCCGATAGCAGGTTCTTCTCAGCTCATGGACGACATGTCAAGGTATGAATAATTCATCAATTGATTTAATCGCCCTTTAGCATTATAAATGAGCCAGCCAAAGCGTTTGATGTTGTTAGCATTGGCCTATTATAGACGGAAACCTGGCAATTAAAATAATGTTGTTCTATTTTTAAAGTTGTTGTAGGCTCACAAATAACTTTGAAATTGTTATTTAAATACTTTTAACAGTTTTTAGATACTAACTAATAGATACCTATATAAATATTCTAGTTCCTTTAAAATTAGAACATGATTTTATGTGCCAGTGTTATTTGATTTCCTATAATACTTCGCCATTTTGAAACGTATGACACACACCATATAGACTTAGATATATTTGAATAGAAATGTCGTAAACAAGCTATTGGATTGTTAAAATAATTATTGCTAGATTTGCCCTTTCTCAATTAATTTAATATTTATTTTAATCCTATTTTTTTATATTTATTTGCGGATATTGGTGTGGGTTAACTCTTTTCTCTACACATATAAAATCTTTGCGTTACATTTAATGTGTAACTGTTTTGTGTCCCAATAAAGTAAATAAATAAATACTTTTCCACACTTCGTATAAAAGACATACAAAGAATCACGTTTGTATAATATCATCGAAAGTTTAGTCAGACTTAGTACATTCACATTTCGGAATGAAACATAATATACCATTGATCTATGTAACTTCAAATTAAACTAATTAATACGACTTTTATTCCTATTGTTTAATTAAAAACACTTATATTACATAATAACAGTAGTAGGGTAATCATTTCAAAATCATGTATGTATTGAAAGTGCTTTAAAATAAACAACGCGATAAAATCTATATAAAGTAGTTTTATTTCTATGTATAACATCCGCGTAAACCTAAGACAATATTATGTAAATCGATGTACCTAGCAAAGTAATACGACCCTCAATATCATATTAACCTATGTAAGCCTAAAAGCTAAGTTGACTAATCAATCTTATATATAGTTAGGATGTTCACAGCTAGACATAGCCCCTCCCTATTTGATTCACGGTTCGTTGCTTATAATGAAATTTCATCCATAGATTCAGCTGTTGGCGATTCGGAAATTAGTTTTTAGTGAAATTTAGTGGAAGGTGACAATTTGTTTTATAATTATAGCAGCTGTTCCCCGCGTTGTCAAATATTATACAGGGTGTCCGGTAATTAATGGATAACCTGGACATGTTTTATAGTGGATCTGATTGGCGTTCAGAAAAAAATATGAATAAGAATCTATCCTAACTACTACCTGAGATATATGTTTTTTTTTAATTACCTTCTATAACTTTCTTGTATACTACGACCATAAATGAATGAAATCCATCGGTTTTTTGCTGTTTTATTATTAAACACTAATTATGCTAATATATAGACAGTCAAAAGTATGCTATGCTAATATAGCTTGCACTTTTAATATATTTTTATTTTAAATTTTTTATTATTTTTTTTATTTTTCCTGGTCGGCTTTCAATTCTACTATAAGACATTTCAAGGTTATCCATTAATTACCGGACACCCTGTATATTAATGCTCCGCTCCTCTGGCTTGTAGCGTTAAGATTTTCACTTGTAATAATTTATGTATCGCGGGGGACTTTACAAACATTCAAACAACGGACACAAAGAACAATCAGACTCAGCACAAACATTTGTGGATCACACAATTTATTATCCCATGTGGGATTCGAACCCATAACACTCGGCGCGGTGGCAGTGGCAAGGCGACCATTTAAAACACTGCGCCATCCGTGAAGTCCTTATGATATAGTTTACTGTTGGATAAAGTAGTTTTCTGAAGGGGAAATACTTTCAAATTCGGCTCCATAGCCTATTGTGTTTATTCATTTTACAATAAATAAAATTTAAATGTTTTCTCTTTATAATATAAAGTAATGACTAGCGGACTCAACGAACGTTGACCTGCCCGAAGCGTGGTTTAACATACAAAACATCTTAAAACCCGATCGCAGCGCCACCTCAAATTATGTATTTACACTATCAAGAGAACCACCAAATTAAAATTGGGCCAGCGATTTAGGAGGACTTCAGTGGCATACACACATACAAACAAATATAAATAATTATATACTTTTTTGTAAATCGTTACTTCAATAGCAGTCGCAATAATATAATTATGTAAAATTCAGGCTTAATGTTAAAGCCATTTTATAGATATCATTGTAAAGCCCGAATTTTATTGTATTATAATTCCACGTAACAGCAATGAGCCTGAGTTTAACACGTATTATTTCAATTACTATTGTAAGGTAATTTATACAAAATATCAACAAAAAATTGGTTCCCTTTATAAATTAGTCACTGTGAATACTTCATTTACCTACACATTTACTATATAAAACTTAACTTTGCTACAAATATGTCGGTATAATCTTGTCGATTATATCACGCAAAATCTGTTATTTTTCAAATTGAAAGAGCACAAAGAGCACTCCTACAAGTAGCTACACATCGACCTTTTCTCTATCCCACATGCCTTTTGTATCAACATTCTGAAGTACTAACAGACCGTCAGCATTTTATAATGCACACCGTAATAAAACAACATACTACTCTTAATTATAACCCGAAACTTACTAACACAAGCGACGGAAAGATATCGTTTGTACTACTCAGTCTCAATCTAAGTATATTTTTACCAATAGATTTCTCGCATTTTTAGATCCATTTTTTTACAATAATATGAACAAAATAACTGCGATTCATGACAAAAATTATGCTAATAAGCAATTAGTTCAACAATATTTACAAACCTTCAACTACGATCAAACACTTATTGAATAACAGTCATCAAATTTATGATGACTGTTATTCAATAAGTGTTACGCAATAAAATAGCTCTGTAATTACTCATAGTAATCACATAGTTTGTATTGTAAATCATAAGTTTTTGTATACAAATAACAAAGTTTTATAAGTACATATTGTTTTAGAATTTATATGTATATTATACAGTATGTGCCCTTAATGCCTGTGGCACAGGTTTACCCTAGTACAGGCACCACTTATATATTATAAACCCCTTATATACCTTTACGATTTAACCTAAGCTCTGTATCCATTTGTACCAATTTAAGTTGAATAAATGATTATTATTATTATGCAGACAAATAAATCACATGTATTTACCTGCATATTATCACAACGCCAATACGACATTCAAAAATACGATTTGATAAGAATATCTTGTTATAGAGTTTTGTGACTGGTACTGGACTGCCGGACTAGAGTCAGGATGGACTGAAGTCGACTGTCGTACTTACCTGACCCTGTTGCGCCAGGATATCATGTCCATAATTATTTTTAAGACATCGCCCGCACTAGGCGTAATTCCTGTGTCGCGGGGGACTTTACAAACATTCAAACAACGGACACAAAGAACAACTCGGAACAACTGTTTGTGAATCACGCGAATTTTTGTACCGATTAGGGACTGATTGCGGATGGCCCAAGACCAGTCTGTGTGGAAAACGTTGGGAAAGGCCTATGTCCAGCAGTGGACGTTCGGCTGAGATATTGATGCTGATGATTGGGGACCGAGACCACAACGCTCGACGCATTAGTGGCGAGGCGACCATTTCAAGGACTATGCCATTCGTGAAGATTAAGACCTCAATTGGATTCGAAACTAGTCGGGCAAACCTAAATAACAAAAAGTTAGTTTAAGCGGCTTATAGATTCTATAAATAATATTTTGTATACATAACGAGATGGGTGTAAAAACCTAGGATTCAACCTCTTCGTCTTCATGTGACCTTTTTTTCCATCTCCTTGTTGTAGTGTCCCACGGCTGAGCAAAAGTCTCTCTCTTGGACTTCTAAATCACTTTGTTGGTGGATATCCCCTGACCTTATGACCTTGTGACCCATAAATCTCGGGGATCTTTTGACCCACAGGGCCCATTTCAAATTCGACCGAGCTGTCTGTACACCAAGTTACAAGGCAATCGGTCCAGTGGTTCCGGAGCTATGCCTATCACTAACAGACAGACACACAGACCCACATAGTGTTTTCATTAAACACTTCGAAGAAGTCTCAGAGGTTAATAATACCTATCTACTTAATATTAATTGCATACAAACTAAACATAGTAACCAATAAATTAATAATTTTACTAGCCGTAAATAAATGCCGTATGGTAAGTAAAGCTAGGTCTACAGAACACGGATCCACACTCGCTGTAGAAGCAGCACATAGTAAACAACTTTTACACATGTGGCTTAGAAATATCACCTTAAATCATAACTCCTTAATAGCATTCTGTGAGTTTACAACTGAAATAGTATTTTTATGTATGGTAATTACTACTTAATGGCCAAATGCATCGCAAGGGTGTTCATTAGCCATAGTCGTTTGTGGTCGAACATCTAAAATTATGAACCATAAACATTTCGGCTATTATATGAGTTATATAGAATTCGAAGGAAATTAATCTGTTTATTTATGTAATAAAGTCGTTAATCGTTTTCTGTGATGTATTGAGATAAGCTTAGTTGATATTTGATGTGTGGTTCATTTAACATCTGTAGATGCCCGTTTAGTATTTACTAAGTACCAATGAAATCAACTATATTAATAAAGACCTAATTTAAATATATAGTCAATCTTGGTGTCGCAGCAGTAGTGAATGCAAACGCTGTGCATGAGATCTAGGTTTCCATTTCCTGTTGTACATTGATTTATTTGTCATGAAATTTCAGTCTGGATTTGGGTCTGGTAAACGGAAAGGAGCTCGTCCATATTACGTAAGACCCAGAACCATACCTGGCGAAATGTGCCTACTGTCCTATGTGTAATATACTAGATCCTACGTAATAGGACCGAACCTATATTCGTGCAATGGGCACTAGTCAATACTCCGTATTGCTATTGAAAATTATCTGCCACAAAAACCGGTTTGTTTCTCATTTGTCTCTCATAGTTTTGCCCAAACGCAGAAATATTTGGGCTTATGATTGCATGACATCACGAGCCGGACAACGAAAAGATTTAAAAAAAAAATTACCATGTTTTGTTTTGCTAACCATATGCACAAAAATTTAGGTCGAAAAAGGAATAATTAAAAAAGAGAGGCGAATGAGGAACATTTTGGAATGTGGGACGTAATGTAGGAGCAAATGCTAATGTAAAACTATTGCCTGTGGTATTTACTACCGCCGCACCATCGAGGCAGTAAACAAGGACTGTAGCAAGTGGAAATACATAGGTCCTTACCTACTCCCTTCTGTCAGTAGACGTATGTAATTTCACTGTAAAGCTCCTAAATGCTTTCTTGCTAACGAAACAATACGAACTATTGATCTTAAAAACATTTACGAAGAACCGTTTTCGTTCCATGAAACATTGATAACCAGAATCAATAGTTTGTAATAAGAAATCGGGCAAGCTTAAAGTGTTTCAAACTAAGGTACGACTAACAGTCGAAGTTTTGAAGCCACTATTAGAATATCGACACGTGATGTCACAGCGTTCGGTGAAAATATTTAGGTTAAACGATTTATGTCGTTTTACGTCGTTTAGTAGTTGACAAGTTTTCTTGTAATTTTTAAGTGGCGTTGGGTCTCAAAGTACTTTTAATGATTACTTTCATGATTGCCAAAGACTTGTTAGACACAAAATATTATATTATTATACGCGTATCTCCTTGTTTGTTATCTTTTAATAACGTTAAAAAGTAGAAATTAAATTATATACAGTTTAAAATGCTTCGATTTTTATTCGTCATTAGATATAAATAAACTGATTACATTTTGTATTAATTTTATTATTATTTAGGGCTAGTTTGTGCCAGTTTCTATTCGTATGAATTTAGTTGTTCAGTTCTTTTTATCGTAATCCAAGGGAATTTAAGATATTCTGGCAAAGTTATTTATGATTTCACCTGAAGAACGTCCACTGCTGGACATAGGCCTCCTCTAAGGTTTGCCACACAGACTGGTCTTGGACCATTTGTATTCAATGGCTTCCCGCTACCCTTACCAGGTCGTCGATCCATCTTGTAGGAGGCCTACACCTGCGGCGTCTTTAGATGCGTGGCCGACCTTCAGAACCTTTCTGCCTCAACTGCTATCGGTTCTGCACGCTGGATGCTCTGCCCACTGACACTTTAGCATGGCTTTCCGGAGAGCTATGTAATTCGGCAATGGTTTTTCTGTGGATCTCCTCATTTCTGATTTTATCCCGTAGGGAAATTCCTTGCATAGCTCTCTCCATCGCCCTCTAAGTCACATTGAAAATTTTGATGTGACCCATAGTGAGTTATTTTGGCGACTAAAATTACGTACTTAATTAAATCAATTATGAAGGCAGTTTTAACAATATTTGTACATATTACTAAAACTGCATATAATAACAAGGCTACTTTTATATTCCCAATTCTAATCGCCAAATCAATATATTTAAAAAGTTGATCTTATTCCGGCTTGCGTTATAAATTAGACCACAGTGCTACATTTCAGTTTTCTAGTTTTAAGGATTTGGGCTGTTCATGACCCAGTTATCGATAAACGGAACTAGTATTCAAAACATGTGACGCATCTAATTGGTAGCTGTACAGTTAACTAGTCAGTTACTTGGTACTTAACTGTTACCTCCACGCCACATTTAAAATGTACTTATCCGAGGCAATTAATTACGTGTAACTGTATAAGTTCGTATAGACTTTCCTTTCCTCCTCCGCCTTTCAGAAATTTAGGTATTCAAGATAAAGATTTTTAGGAAAGATGTGCAGACACAACGTAAATACATGATCACGGATAGATAAATAAATAAATATATTTACTGACATATTTTTACACTTATTGATAGAATCCCTAACCTAGGTGAGGACTGTATTATAGGAGCCAGTACATGACGTGGCTGAATGGATGAGATAATAGATGGTCGATATTATCACTGTGACTTCAGTCATCATGCTAGAAAAACTATATTAATTAAGTGTTTTATATTATTGCTTAGAGATTAGGTAATATCATAAATTACATTAACATATAATATTTGTTTTTAAATTTTGCCGTTTTAACTCGTTATAATGCTTGTGTCGCGGCGGACTTCACGTTGTGTGTGTGTAACGACAGAAAATAAGGACTCGGAACAACTACTTAATATAGGCCTTGCCTATACATAATAGGGCCTTGCATAAATGTTTGACTGTGGGGATCCCTTACAACACTTGGTGCACTGGCGGAAGCGTGGCGACCGCTTACTACACAATCCCTTTTGTTGCTCTACTTTCATATAAAAACTAGATTATACCAGCGGCTTCGCTCATGTTTATCTATATTTTCATGATGGTAGGTCGAGTAGCTAAAGCGTGATAGCGTAACGAACAAATAAACAAACTCACATTCGCATTTATAATATTAGCAAGGATACAATACAATTCAGGTAGCATACTGCTGGTCCACCTGTACGACAGTTACACCTGTCTACCCAGGGACGGACAAATCGATAGACGTCAAAGTTATAAAAATTGCCGCAGACACTTAACGCGAGCTGAACACGAACGTACGAATGTTACGTAATATAACTGTGGAGTTCAACGAATAGCCTAGTTTTGTCCCAAGCCCTTTATGAAGTCCCATTTACACGATAGTTTGCCGCCATAATTGTTTTGACAGAATGCGTTGATAGGTTTTCTGGTTTTGATTCTTATGAACAGTGACAGCTTGTAGGGACACCGTTAGATTGCTATCTAATGTTCGAGTTCAATTTTATGACATGCACCTCTATGATTGTTTTAAGGTAATATGTGCGTATTATTTTAATAGTTGATCATTTACTCTGATCTGATCACCAGCGGTAAATTAGTTGGGAGACCATTGAACTGCCACGCAGACGTCTGGGGTTCAATCCGAAGGCAAACAGGGCGCTTCGGATCAAACTTTTAGACGCTATCTGCATATTAAACGACTAACTATCGCTCGCTGTACTGGTGAAGGGATAGATAGCGATAGAGAGAAGGATATTTTAAAGGAACCTACATGTTTGAGAGTTCTTCATAATGTTTTCGAAGATGTGTAATGTCTAACAACCTACATTAGGACAGGGTGGTGAACTACAGCCTAACCCTTTTCATACTGAAACGATGTCCAGCCACCCGTGCTCAGTAGTGGGGCGGTTTAATAATATAATTGATTTTATTATGATAGTATCGTATAACATCATCGTGACGTGTCAGTCTTTTCCATGTTTACTGGTCGAGTAATATATTTTACAAAGATTTTGTAATTTTAAGCATAGCCAAATATTCGTTTATTACCTCTCATCTATTGTCACTAATATTACAAATGTGAAAGGTTGTGAAGATGTTGTTACTTAATCACAGTTGAACGGATATTGGTAAAACTTGGTACTCAGACAGTTGGTATCCTAGATTATCCACATACCATTATTTTTCTCAGCTTTCTGCGGAATTCACATGGGCAATACCACAGCTAAAAGCTAGTATTATAATAAGTTTCATTTGTAAGCATAATTACAATTTTAGACCACAATTACATTCCACTGTTGTCCTCCAAAACTCGGTAAAACCTTCTCGTGTAGATTCACCTTAATTTTACATTTTGTTTAAAATTCTAGTTTAAATTCAACACGTACACCCCCGCCATGTTGATGACGTAAAAATATGTGTTTAATATTTATTTAATGTGTAATTCCTATGCTTATGTTTAGGGAAACAATCCCTTTGGGTGTTTTGAATTCGTAACTTGTTTTGGGCTTATCTTAGACGCTGTTTTGTATTTACATACTTCGAAGCGATTGATACAAGTATACGTAAATCTCTGTGGTATATATTCTTTACTTCGATAGAGTTATAGTGTAAGGGACGGCGTACCGAATGAAATAGTAGATTCAGACCATTATTCTGAGTTAAAAATCGTGGGCATTTTCTTTAGGAAAAGTCACAATATTTTCTGGAATTTTCAGTTTTCTGACTGTGAATCATAATATAAAGCATAAAGCGTTCATTATATTAAGTAAAAGCAAAGAGTACCACATGTTACTAAAATACAGCAATGTAATTAAAACGTAACTTAAACTTATCAGCTGTTTATGGTAGAGGTCATTCCTCGCTCGCGCCGCGCGCCAGAACGAGCGGTGCGTTGTATTGCAATTGCGTACCGCGTAATAAAATTAATCAATATGAAATCATAATATTGCGTTTTTATGATTAATAGAATTTTGAGTAGAGTTCTAGCTCTATGTATTATTTCTAGCTGGTTGAATACATAGAAACCCATATCTACATTATTATGTAGTCTACACGGATAACGTAGTGGTTTAACCTATTGAGTCGCAGCGGCATGGCACACCGGTGGACAGACACAATAGGGTTTTGAATATAACTGATATTTTAAGACTTGACAGATTAAGTGGTCGCCGCCCCACAGCCACTGCGCTGAGTGTTGTAAGTTTAATCCCACACAGAAGCATTTTAAATCTGGTAGTAAGTTACCAGATTTACAATGCTTATGTGTGGGAATGCTTGAATCTTATTTATTTTATAAGCAGGCTTGAAAATTATTTTGTTTTAGAGTTTGCATAATGTAACTATTTGCTAACCCTTAAGTTATGGTCAAATGACAGAGAAAGGATGCACGATATACGCACAATATATGTCTATCCGAGGGAAATAGCGAGCAGAGTAGTAAGGGGTAATTGTGACACCATATTTTAAGTATGCTCGTCACCAAACTATACGAATCAATATCAATTAAATTATAAATACGGCATTACTTAGAACCAGTTCAATTATTTATGGATTGACATACATATGCTGTTTAAATTTAGAATTATACCGCAACCCAATATGATTGTCATCTGACCGTTCATTCGATTGCATAAATCATTACAACGATATGATGAAATGGATAATTTTGGACTAATAATACTTTGTTTCACGATTTTGTCCCAGTAAACAAACGCCTCGAAACCTCGGCTTAAAACAGCTTACTGCTATGTTAGAACTGGTAACTAAGGAATATAAGATGTGGGTAAAATTACAATAAAAATATACGACTTTATTTGAAACAATATTACAATTTAATTAAATTCTCTCGAGTGATTCAATTCGATGTTAATATACAAAAGTTATATTATAATAGCTTGGGGAGTCTTTTTGTATATTGTATAAATTAAATTGTAATCAAATCTCTTAATCCTGACCTTTATGTTAGTATCTGGCTATTAACGATACAAGATAACATTGAAACCAACTGCTTCTTGCTTGCTCTCTTGTTTTGTATATTGTCTTTTGGTATATACATCCAATTCAGCAAAAAAATTATGGATGTTTTTAGGGATATCTCCCGCTCCAGCAATAATTTCCGTGTCGCGGGGGATTTTACATTAATTTAAACAACAGACACAAAGAACAAATCCAGACCCGGAACGGATTGTGGATCAAATAAATTTTTTCCAAGTGTCGAAATCGAAATCGAAACCGCAACCCCGTATTATTAGGCACAGCGGCTGCGACGAGGTGACGACTTAAATCAACACGCCACCTGTCAGTCAGAGATTTAAAGGAGAATGCCAAGATTTTCTATTAGACTCGGCCAGGTCCGACAAACGCGTGAGAGGAGGAGATCGATATCCGCATCCAAAAGAATAAGAATAAGTTATTGGTCGCAGAAAGAAAGGTCCTTCAAAAGATCTTGGGCCCTGTGCAGAGACCCAACGGGAGCTGGCGGATTCGCAAAAATGCTGAAATCGATGATAGCCAATCCTAACATTATAGGAGAAATAAAAGCTCACAGACTCCGATGGCTCAGCCTCGTAGAGAGAATGGGAGAAGACCGTGGTGTAAAGAAAACATATTTGGGTCGACCAACACGACGTCGCCCTGTCGGTCGCCCCAGATACCGCTGGAAAGATGTTGTGGAGCCATCTCCATATCTGAGGAAACTTCAAGCTGGTGATTGGCAAGAAGTGGCCAGAGATTGAGCAAAGTAGCGTTCTCTGGTATCGGAGGCCAAGACACATTTTGGGTCGTTGAGCCAACAGAGTAAATAAGTAAGATCCAACAAAGATAAACTATAATATATAATTAAAAAGGATAAAAAACATTGAATTAGGTACTACAATAACTTTTTCATTAGAAGTTCACTAAAAAAGTTATAGCGTCATGAAATTATAATTGGCGCGCGATACAAATGGTATGGAATTCAGATATAAGTATTATTACTATGGTTATAACATTAAATCAACCTATCATAACCCAGTAAAATATTTAAATATGAAGAGGAATTTCATATCAATATCTATACTTCATAATAAAGCTGAAGAGTTTGTTTGTTTAAACAGGCTAATATCTTAAAATTGCATTCCAATTTTAAAAATTCTTTTTGCGCTATGTAGCTAATTTATTGAGGAAGTTTATAGGCTATATAACATCAGCCTGCGATCCACGACGGCGGTTCAGTAGCCATAAACGCGGGTGAAACCGCGGGCACAGCTAGTATTTAAGTGTACATGATATACATATCTATTAACAACGAAACTATATAGACCTTCACCTATACATATAGTTTAGGGTGCATAAATAGAACACCAGTGTGTATTTATTAGATATTCGTCGTATTTAATTCGTAAATCGTCTAGAAATTTTTCTTTTCTTTTTCTTTTATATCACAAATTTCATATCATTTTCGACGATGAATTAACAATATTTTAGGCAGTCTGTTGGAGGCTTTTCATTTCTAACTCTTTCTAGCCAAATCTTGGCATTCTCCTTTAATATATAAATAAAGATACGGCACGTCATCTTCATAGACGACGTCATCTTCACGGGTGAGTGTATCGCGGAAATATTCTCGCCATGCCATCAAATTTAATAGTAACTTTATAAAGCAATCTCCACACAGCGATATCATCGCACCGTTAGATGAATGGCTTTTGACGAGCGAATAGTCGCGAAGTCTTTGCGATTCACAGTAACATCGCCACGTGACGCGGCGTACACACTGCGCGTCCATTACTTCTTATAAGCCGAACACCAAGCTGACCTCTTCAACAAGAGTTGCGAAGCGTGACAAAACGTTGCGGTAACGCGACGATCCGTTGCTAGTCACAACGACACTGACAGAAATATCGTTTCATGCGGTAGAGTAATTCCATGTGTTACAGGAGATATGCCTTATATGCGGCTAATTCTAAATATATATGTAAACCAGACTTGCTTTTATCGTTTAAAAAAAGAACTTTATGCAGTAGTAGAAGTGCACCAAATAAAAATACTACCGTTAGAAGTCATTTATGTCCACTTAATAATCATAATATCCTACTAATATTATAAATCTGAAGGTTTATGAGTATGAATGGATCGATGGATGTTTGTCAATCTATCACGCAAAAACTACTGAACGGATTTTGATGAAACTTTACAGTGAAATTAAACTACTATATACGGATTTTATCGTGTTATTTATTTATCACTGTATTACATAATTTTGAAACTATTACACTACTACTACTATTTTACTACTAATTTATAAGCTAATAAAATTATTTAAACTATTAAAACTATTTATATTTAGGTTTACACTTTCCCGACGTTTCGGTTGCTTTTCAGCAGCCATGGTCACGGGGAGACCTCCGACTGTCTCCCCGTTTCAATGAATTTCAATGAATAACATTCGCGTAAACAGAAGACAATATTATGTAAACTTTATAGTATTATTGTTTATACATCAGAATAACATACCTATAGGCTACTAAAAAATCTACCTTGTCGTAAGTCTACATTAACGCGAGCGAAGCCGTGAGCAAAATGTAGTCTATAGATATATTAATGCGTTAAGTCCTTCAATTTAGACGTAACTTAATAAATTGCGGCTTATGTTGACTTGCTTTATTTAGCAATGGATAAAAACCCAACACATCTGTGTACAATATCCCTCCTTTGTGCATGAACATTATAGAGAGCCTTTGTCTGTCTCCCAAGATCCGCTTGCAAGTGATTCAATTTTCTTGCGGCTTACTTGTATGGCAGTCTATCTAGAGTGTTATTAAATTGTTCCGTGTCTTAAGATCTTTATAAAAATATTATATAGAAAATTGCAAGAGAAATTTTAGTGAGTCTTAGTCTCTTGTACGGGGCTGAAATAATACTAGATTCTATCCGCGACCGTATAGCAGATAAAATTCCTGTTTTAATATAGAGCATGTTCTATTCATGTATATGTCTTCCATCTAAAAGAAATTTCTTGTGATTTAACAACAAACATCTGCACTATCTTTAACATACATTCATTAATTTCGCCTATATTCGCGAAGAGAGATGATACACATCGCTACCTAATCACGTTTTGCCAATTATGGTGTTAGGTTCCATGTTATAGAGGGCAAGCCTGATGCCGCCAACCGCGCCTGATCATCGCTTCAAACAAATTTTATATTTAATGGACATTGGCACTGCTTCGTTAAACTTTTATACTACTATATATTTTGATAGATTAGTATCAACTTACAAAAAAGTAACCAAAGTAGGCTATTGCATAAATAAAGCAGTAAAAGTGGGACCATAGACATAAATTATAAAAACTACAATATAAAAAATATAAAAGGTGTTTTGTAGACTCATGGTAAATAATTCCATAAAGATAGCAAGGTAGCTGGTAATACATCGCTAATTAGCTACGTATTAAAATAACAGTTTCATTCATAAACCCTCATCAGCTATTTAATCAACTAGGTTATTATTATAAGAGTTCATAATATTGGTAAAATACTACTCATGTTAACCCATTTCTCAAATAAGCATATTCGCTTAGCTAATGTGTTAAACAAATATATTAGTAATTAGTAACCTATTTATTGTCTTTATAAGATACATATGTGTCGTTAAGACAATTATAAAGGCCTGCACTATCTTTACAAATATTTAAACAGCGAACACAAAGAATACCCAGACTCGGAACAACTATTTGTGAATCACACAAATTATTAACACGCAGGGACAGTTGATAAAAAAAAAAAAATACGACCATGTAGACAAATCTGTTCTCAAAACACCTCTACATAAATAAGCATAATAATAATAATGGCTATCAAAAAAACCATTTAAATTCTATTTACGTTACCTCAATATAATATCAATGAAATTGTATCGAAGTGTGAAAGTGATTGTCGAAATATTATTATTAAAACTCGGTCACAAGAGACAGTGAGCCGCGGTCACCGATGACTTTAACGCACACTACTGAAAGTTTATAGCACACGTTTATAGTACAAATGTGTACAGGTACGAACGGTAGGAGGTATTGAAGGTAGAAATGTGATAGAATATAATTAAATATCCTGTACATGATTTTGCTCTGAGTCCACTTTTAATTTGGATTGGTTAGTGATCGTATATTTGAATTTTTCTGTTTGTTGTTTTAATGTTGGTTGATATTGCTCTTGGTTTATTTGACATAAACTAACACTTGTATATTCATGCCATAGTCTTGCATTTTAATACCCGGATGGGGTAGGCAGAGATATATTACATTTATATTTCGGCAGCTGGATGGACGAACCTAAAAGGTTCGGCCGGACTTCATATTGCACAACCTGCAAACCGAATCCGATATCTTATGCATAAAAGTTGCAAATGCTACCGTTGAGACATCTAGTCAATAGCATACATAGTATCACTGTATATCTGCACCAAAACTGGAACCGACGGCATTACGTACTTACAACTTGCGACAAGATATACCTTTTTGTTTCAATAAACATAACGATGACAAAGTTGGTAAACTTCGCAGATTAGTATTTTTGTTTGACTGCAATGATGGTGTAGTGGTTTACTTCTTTGTGTCTGTTGTTTGAATGATTATAAAGTTCCCCGCGACACAGGAATTAGATCAAGAAAGGTAGCCTTTTAAAAAAAGATTAAAACAAAACAGTCAGTACAAAAATTTGTGCAATCGGCCATTAGTTCTTTTGAACTTGGGTGTTCGTTGTGACCGTTGTTTAGATGTTTGTAAACTTTTCCACGTCACAGGTTTTATGCCAAGTGCCTTAAAAAGTGACGTCTCAAAAAAAAAAGAAGTTGTATTAGACAGACGTCCGACATAAGAAGTTTAACATTAAAAAATTTGTAAAAGTATTATATGAATTAAAAATCCTAATTAGTACATAGTGTTTTTGAACTGTGATAAAATCAACTTTTAACTAGTATTGCTATAAAAACTAATTACTAACATACTTTTACAATATAGAGTAAATAAAAATATCGCAAGCATGTATTGAGTACTGCTGCTGACTGTACTATCGAGTCACCTCATGTTCGTCATAATTGTGTCAAATGCAACGTTGAACTCAAATGGATATCGAGCGTAGCATTGTACACTTAAATCATCAACAGAATGGGTTTGATACAGCCAACAGCTAACTTTAATCCAATCTAAACTGTGGCCACACGTCAAAAGCTTGCATATTTAAATATGTATGTTGCGAAACTGAATTTAATGAATTTTCAAATTTGTTTCATAGAATTCGTGCTTCTATGAAATGTTATTTTAGTACGGCTTTATTTTTTAGATGACTGGTGATTTAGCATATCCTTCCAGCTGCGCTAAATGAATATCTTAGTTGTAGTTTAACGTTGAAAAGAGTAAAGATCAGAACCAAGACTCTTTGCTCGCAAGTTTTATTTTCTAACAATTGGGCTACCTGTCCCATTTTTACTATTTTGGGTGAACACCTATTGATCTATCCTCTAAATTACAAGTTTGCATAATGATCTATCGGCAAAATGTGTCATATTCGAGTAAGTCGATAAAATATTGAAAACCCAAACACTTTAAAATAACCGCAGCAAATTAAAGTACACCAGAGTCGTATACATACATAACTACGCACACCCAATCTCATTCAACCTGATTAAAATCATCAACACGGATCCTTTTACACAAACACTTTTTATATTCAAACATCTCATGTCATAAACGTGAGGTACAAGTACACTCAACAACCGGGGTGGAGTACTTGCGATTAAATTAATCTTCATACGTCGATCTCACCCCAGCCATTTCAAAAGTTACCTACACACATTTAAATTTTCCACCTCCATTCTTTGGACGAAAATAATGAGGAGGCGGGATTTTCAACAAAGTCTTTGTTTGCGCTGCTGCTCTGAATTTAGTTTTGAAATCGTCGCCTGAAATTAAAATGTACTAAATTTATGTCTGATGAATGGAATACAAGAAATCCACGACATTTAATGATCCGGTAAAAATGAAAATATTGTAAATGCGAAAACGAAAAATCACAATGAATTAAAGCTTAATATTTTCACTGAAATGTTTTGTATTTTGATTACGTGTACCTTGAATTAAATGTATGAGACACTACCAAAAACGCTTGTGGCAATATTTTTTATGCATCTGATATGAATAAAATCATATCATTGTTTCAATGGCATAAGCTTATGGTGTATGCGGATGATTGCCCCAGGCTTGACAAACGGGTCGGATAAAGAGTTATTGAATTTCTTCGTCAAAATGTCTCTGATGGATTACTCTTAATTGCTCAGCTGTTGTTTAGATCCTAAGCAAACGGAGCCTTCTGCCACATATAGAGTTTGTAGACTATTAGCCGGTACGGTAACAGAAAATTTTACAAACGATTAACATAATATTGTCTTCTGTTTACGCGAATGTTATTCATTGAAATTAAACTACTATATACGGATTTTAGATTATAGTAGTAGTGTAATATTTTCAAAATTTTGTAATACAGTGATAAATAAACAACGCGATAAAATTCGTATAAAGTAGTTTAATTTCAACAAACGATTAATTCAATGCCACTTTCGCACACAAGCCCAAAGCGTCATCAAATAATCTTAAGCCCAAGCGCAAATTAGGCAACGGAACTATATAAGTGGTGAAAATAAAATAAAGATGTAATATATCACCTACAGTTTAAATACAAAAATAGTAATTAGTTTTTGAAATAAGCTTATTTTGCGCATCGTACCTATTATCTTTCGTAAGTTGATATTTGTAGATCGAAGCCAGAAAGTTAGTCGTGAAACCAACATTGAACTTTACCTTCGAAAGGCAAAGATTTGTGAAAGATAAAGTTGTCACTATTAACGAAAGTGCTCCATATTTGTTCAGGTACCACAAAAAGATAAATGAACTGAACAAAGTAAACAATACTGTCGATTCAACACCAGAGTGAATTCTACTTTAAGAAGACCCATTATTGTCAAATTCCCTTCAATTGTTCCTCGTGGTTTGTTTTCAAAGTCTATACTTGTATTGTTTAATTTACTGATTACAACACAGTTCGGTGCATTTCGATTGAAATCGAAAATTGTTTTAGATTTGTTTGGTTAAATCTTTCGGAATTGTATCTAAGAATTATTGGTGTTTGTCGTTGTTTGTTTATCTTCTTTGTCTTATTGAACAATTGCTTGGTGTTTCAATTTCTGGACTTTAAGTGGCCGATGATATTACAGTCCTCATATAATTTTAGATCTTTTCGTTAAATGGAATTTTGTTAACTTTTCTTTATTGTTTTGTGTGGGACTTAATTTAGATTTAATTTTAATTCATATAAGTTCTTAGTGGTTAACACCTGATTTTTTGATGATATTAATTAGAATCATGATTTTTGTATTCAAAAATGTTTATACAGTATTATAATTTACTATATACGACAGCTTTTCCATATCAACAGTTTAGAGTAATAATACGAATTACTTGTCCAAACGGTAGGTGGTATTTTGCATTCATCTTTACTAGCCATCTTTATAGAATTCACTTTCTCTTTACGTCATCAAATTCTCTGTAAACCAGAACCAGAAAATAGCTTATTACATAAAATAAAATTCATCATTATAATATATTTAAGCAAACCTACAATTTTCACACTGAGATTTATGTGATAACAAATAGCAAAGCAACCAATTGTTTTCATAACCGTCTATGGTGTAAAATTTTGCTCACGGAAGCGAAATCTTTCCACCCTACCGAAGTATTTTACCAAAGACCTTTAATGTGATTTATTTTTACCAGGACTGGGCGTTACACATAAAATTCGCCTCATCAGCAGACGCCGGGTACTACGAGTGCCAGGTCCCGACACACCCGCCTACCAGTATTTTCTTTAAGCTTGTTCTCGTTGGTAAGACTTTTGCTTAGTTTATAAAAACAACCTCTTCTCTTACACCCGTATTGTGTTTTTCTACTGGAACTTTCAACGACTTAGATGGTAAAAATATTTAGACATTTCAATAACATTAAGGTATATATATATCTTGGTTTCTATGTACAGACAGATTATGTTCTTTGTATATCAAAAATTGCTACTGCTTGTGTTTTTTACCCACCAAAACATGGCTGAATAGCTAGACTTTGAGAATACTAAGACCTAGATCTTTAAGTGTTTATACATTGCAGCTTAGCGTCGTATACACTTACTATCTAAAAATAAATATTGCTATCAATAAAAAGTAATTTTCGATTGTTAACGGATACTTTCTAACGTAGGTAAATTCAGAGTTCTAGAATGTACTCTTTGCATTAATTAATTAAAAATATATACTTCGGATCAATAAGTCAATCGACATATTAAAACTAGTAATTCATGCAATTTATAATTACAACAATTTTAATCAGTGGAAATAATAGTTAGTCAATGGAAATATCCGTACATCAATAATTACATGGCCTTTGTTCAAATCCAATTTGTGCAACATGCAATCAAATTAATCTCTGTGGTTTTGCCTACAATGTTAAACAGTTTCGAAACAATCCATTCATATTTATTTGAAATATTATGTTTTATATAAATATTTTAATTTGCAATAATAGGGTGACCATATTTTATACAGTATATACTATCTGGTCTGACAGACGATGTTCTGCAAATACTGGTAGATTTAGTTGTAGCGCAATTAGGTTACCCTTACCTTTGGGATCCTAGAATAGCAATAATAGATCGTCGTCTATATTAAACAAATATATGGTATGAATACGACTGCACGGATGGCGTAGTGGCTTAAGTGGTCGCTTTGTCACTGCCACTGTGCCGAGTGTTGTGGGTTCAAATCCCACGCGAGACAAAACTTTGTGTGATCCACAAATGGTTGTTCCGAGTCTGGACGTTCTCTGTGTCTGTTGTTTGAATGTTTGTAAAGGCCCTCACGAGCTACATGATTTATTCTTAGCGCGGGAGATGTCTATTTTTTAGACTTCAGTCGTTAAAAAGTTACAATATCACAAGCAACCGTTCTAACAGTATTAAATTCAAGTTCTGCTTTTCTCAATAATTACTTAATTTAATACGTATCATAGAATAATTGTTCGTAACAGAACTAATAACATTATTTTCATCTTCATTACCAGCGGCGTATGCGGAGATTGTAGGCGAGTCAGAGAAGATCATTCACGAAGGATCTATGTTGAGGCTGGTGTGTGTTGTCAAGAGGTCGACCGAACCGCCATCATACGTGTTTTGGTACTTCGAGAACAGGATGATAAACTATGACTTAAGTGAGTATTTTCTCAATAACATTTTCTAACTTAAGCACTCGCATTGTTATTTTCAATATGTGCCAACGCTCTACACATCACAAGAGGTTGAACTAACCGTATTGATATATACAAATCTAATACAGACATGTAAAGATTTTACCTTCCTTAATATACAAAATACTCGTGAATAAAAAGTATGCAATCTAAATGAATCTAAATTATATAGTTTAAAGTTGATATTTTTTAAATTTATATTGACTTAGATGTCATTATAAATTCAAAAATATTTAATTAAGGCATATATCAATTTAAGGCATATTTCTTTTGACAATGCTAATTAAAGCGTTTATTTCTGACTTTTAACATTGTTCTGACTGGTCTTATTTTGTTTTATTTTTGACATTAAATGAATGAAATATTTGTAAATTATTTAATTATTTTTGACCTATTTATATTATATTTCAATTGTATTTAACTTTGTCATAATATTAATGTGCTTTTTTTTGTTTTTATTTTACTTAATGCTAATTTATTTTCAACACAAATCTAATTTGTTCTGAAATAAATGACTCATGACATATGACTTAAAATAATAACAATTTCACACCTATTAATGAACAGTTCTAATATTCAGCACGTGTCCCTTATCAGTATGACATGGGGCCTTACCCATAATTCACTACGGTAGCCTAGTGTTGATTAGCAGACTCCAGACTTTTTTGAAAACTTTATATAGAACTCTCCGACATACTACCTGAATGTTTGAGTGTTGCTCACGATGTTTACCTTCACCGTTAAAGCGAACGATAATTAACTATTTAATAGTGCGCATAGAAGCGCAATTTGAGATCGAATTCCTTTATTAAGTCATGGCTTTAAATTACCCGTAAATAGTTTAGAGTTCTATCCAGTGTATTCTAGGACTTCATATGACTTTGAAAGAGATTGAATTATCTCAGAATGTCTAGCATGCTTAGACATGCAGGTTGACCTGACTATGATTATCCTTTACCATTCATTAGAACGATAACTTAAACTTAATTTCATGTTATATCATTTATACCATGAATATTAAGTTGACGTCAAAAGTACTATACGATGGGATTTCCGTCTTAGCAACAAAAGTTTTGAAAGTGCATCGTAATATATCGTACAAGATATGCGAGCCCCGAGCGGGTATATAGTTAACAGAAGAAGGAGTTTTAACCCTAGTGAGTTGAACTCAAACTAGAATGCACACAAATCTTATTAGCTTCTTATGTAATACAGGTTAAACCTCCTGAGAGCTTATTTAATAGAGACAATGTTAGTTATCGTAGAAGTATTTAGCTTTTATTTGCAGATGTCAGATTGCCACCGCTCAAAATAGTTGTTATTAATGCGAGCCACTTTTATAGACACATCAATATACCAATTAATTTTCTTTTAAAACGACTATTTCTGCAATAAGAATAATTTTTGTATCGCAGGGAATATTACAAACTCAAACAACGGACATAAATATCGCCCAGACTCATAACATCTGTTTATGAATCATATTTTTTTTGTCCCGTATGGTAATAAGACCGACAAATCTCGGTTCTGTGGTAGCGGTGGGTTGACCAGATAAATCACGCATTCTGTGCAATCAAAAGATTTGGTTGACCAGATAAATCACGCATTCTGTGCAATCAAAAGATTTTTGTGCAGTTGATGTTATATGTGAATATTGTAGCTAAAGTTATTAAAATATTGTAGTTGAATTTGGTTTGGGCATGTAGAAAGAATGGACAAGAACAGACTGACTAAGAAAGTTTATAAGGCTAGTGTGAATGGAACAGTCGCAAAGGGAAGACCTAGGCGAACGTTTCTTGATCAGATCGGAGACGTTCTGGATAAAGGCCAGGTTAAGAGCACCTTAAACCGGCGAGCGTGTATGAGGAATGTTATGAAAGTGAATGAAGCCAGAGAAGTGTGTCAGGATCGTAGCAAATGGAAATCCGTAGTCTCTGCCTACCCCTCTGGGAAACAGGCGTGAATTTATGTATGTATGTATATCCCACACATACAAAATCATTATACCTCTAGTTTCAAATTATTTCCAAAGACGAAACTGGCGGTGACATCTTTTAAAATCGTATTGATTATTTCCATAGTAGAAAATAATTGTCAATGGCAGAACATGACTGAGTTACCAAATATTTTTATTGGTAGCCTTATATGTTTCAACAAACAAAAGTTATTTATTTATGGCAATTATTTAATTACCCGTAATAAAGGGCCACTCCCATCTTGACATTGGCTTGATATTTTGTATGTAGGAGTACGTAGGAATAAAGTCCTTTTATATCTTGATCTAGTGCCCTCAATCAATCATTCAACTATTTTTAGGCATTGGCTTGTGACAGCAGATTTTCTCAGAGCTATTCTAATCCCTCAAAGACAGAGAATATATATTTGAAACATTGTCATATACCTACTTTTAAATGGTTAAGCATTTTTAACTTAGTATTATAAAGGTAAATGTCTAAACTGAATATGTAGTCAATTAAATATAAAATCACGGTGTATATTAAGTTCAACTAGTTAAACACATATATGATTTCCTTGTAATGATTTTATATCAAGAAAGCCATAAGCCATCTGTACGAAAATACTGCTTAAAGAAAAATTACGTGCATAATCAGTGTCCAGCTTAAACCTTTTGATTGATCATTGTAACTGAAACGTTACATAAATTGGTTTCGAACAATAGATTTGTTTGCGTACTCACCATCTGCCAAAAATGGCGGCAAATCTCTAGACAATTTGACATATGGCTACTCCTGTACTCCGTAGGTAGTATTAATAAAATACATAAACTTCTTTTTCCATTTTTATAGGCTCTTATCGCCTGAGGTGAAAATACTTTTTATAAATATTACTATGCCTATACCTTTATTAACGACCCAATATTCTGTAGTATAAATATCTGGAAACAGAAACTATTTCTTTTATAAGGCCCCGCGCCATTTTGCCAAAGAGTCTTCAGTAAGCTGTAAGCTTCAGTAATCCCCCGAGTATCGTACTTCGTTAGTAGTCAGGTGAATGGCTAGAGAAAAGTAAAAAGTATATAGATACTTAGTACAGGTAGTTTTTATTTCCCTGGCGATGTAAGCAGAATTAGTGATTTTTTGGAAAACTGTGACATATAGAAAACAATAATGACAATAAAAATTTTCTTTTAATAATTTGTAGATTATTGACGCAAACATTTAAATATGTTAATACAAGAAAACCGAAAAATAGTAGCATTAGAAGTTAGAGCATTGTGAAAATATGACTGGTGTTGGCGTGGAAACTAAATTTTTCATGTATATTTTACGTACACGTTCCACCATTATACTGATCTCCATATACTTTTATACGTTGTTTATGAGAGAGAGAGATTAAAAGTAAAATGTGACCTAGTAAAAAGAATACACGAAACAGACAAACATACATAAGGTGAGATAAAAGCTTGCCCAAAAAGTATAATGGTGAATGTAGATGGAACAGTCGGCTACGTAAGAATTAACGTGCCATCCATGGTCCGATCAGCGAAAATTCAAAGAAAAATCGAGCACTAAGAATAAAACCTGCAATGCGACAGTAACAAATATTTAACCAACGGATACAAACATTTGGACTTGGCACAACTATTTGCGTATCACACGTAATATTGTCCCCTGTGGCAAAAGAATCAACAGCTGACGTCGCACTAGCAGAGATGAGAGGTAATCACACATAGTTTAAATGGCGTAACGGATTAAATCTTTAACCTTAAGAGGATACCGACAAGCGTGTTTGATGAATGTGATGAAATTGATAGGATTGGTTGATAAGAATTGGATCCTTGTTTTATTGGTAACAGGCGTGGACTATGTATGCAGATATATGCATACATACATAATTTATGCATGCGTGTTTCCTGAAGGGGTAGGCAGAGATTGCAGAATATCTAATTAGATACTCGGCAGTCTCTGCCTTCTCAGTTTTTCATGTTGGCCTATGGCCGATAGTTATCGGCGATAGGTCAATATGTAGAAACAGGATTCCCTTTTTTCCTTTTTCTTTTTTTAGGATTCCCTTTAAAACCAGGGGTAGTCTATGTATACATTTGTATATTATATAATATGTACAATCGGACCACTTCTTTTTGGGAGCGCCAAGCGTAAACTAGGGATAATCTCATATTAAATTTTGTTTAAATTCCTTTTGCTTTGTGCATTCTCATTTCACATATTATTATAATTTTACTAGCTGACCCGAGCTACTTTGTCTGCTTCACATAAGAGAACTTTCCCCGTTTTCGCAACATTTTTTACTTATACTCTGCTTATATAGGTTGTAGAGTAATGTTATATAGTCTATAGCCTTCCTCGATAAATGGGCTATGCAACACTGAAAGAGTTTTTCAAATCGAGCCAGTAGTTCCTGAGATTAGCGCGTTCAACCAAACAAACAAACAAACTCTTCAGCTTTATAATATTAGTATAGATTTAAATTCCCTTATACGAAAATCTTCTTAAGAATTTAAATAATATTGTATAATATTATTTAAATTCTTTCGATTTTTATTTATCAATTTATTATTTCTGATTTTGCCTTACCTTTCAACAAATAAACGTTGAAGAAAAATAAAAGTAAGCTGGGGAAGTTGCACGTGCCATAAGGAAAACATATATTAATAGCAAACCAGAAATCAAGATAATATAAATGATTGCTTATGTGTGACCAAAGGTAAATCGTTTATGTACCAAAAAGGTAATATGCCCTAATTAGTGAGTATAATTAGGATAAAAGAAACATCCATATGTGTATTGAACTTTATTGTTATACCAACTATATTTACACGTTATTATAATAAAATTGTAGCTGATCGTTGTTTGTACATCACTACATATTATAAAACAAAGCCCCCGCCGCGTCAGTCTGTCTATCTGTTCACGATAAACTCAAAAACTATTGAACGGATTTTCATGCGGTTTTCACCAATACACAGTGATTCCTGAGGAAGTTTGTACTACTCGTGCGAAGCCGGGGCGGATCGCTAGTAGGAGATATTTACGAAAACTAATCTTAGGGGTCTGTATAAGAGCTATAGAGGTCAAAATGTAAATTCATATTATTGTTTAGTTAGTCTAACCTTGACGTTCATAAGTGTTACTATGTGACCTAAATGAAAAAAAATAAGTATATTGATTATTGAAATTAAACTACTATATACGGATTTTATCGCGTTGTTTATTTAACACTCTATTACATAATTTAACTGTTACACTACTATACTATACTATTAAACTTTACTAATTTTAAGCTAATTAAATTATTAAAACTATCAAATCTATTTGTTTTTAAGTTTACACTTTCCCCGACGTTTCGGTTGCTTTTCAGCAGCCATGGTCACGGGGAGACTAAGATGGTAGTTGTCTCAATGTTCCAGTGTAGTTATTTCAAAGTACCCGAACATAATTTAGTCATTGGTGTTTCTATTTACGCAGAATGAGCTCAAAGTATCATGAAGTCTAGCTGTGGTTTGTTTCTTCTTGGGTTTGACTATTTGAAGTACTGGATCCCAAGCTGGTGGTACATTCCAACCATCTTCTCTATTGAAATTGGGATGTTTTTTGATTTCAATAGCCTCGCGAAGCATCCTTGGCAGGAATCGGTGTTCTTTAGCGAGAATTTGTGGTTTGTTGTGGATGGTGGTGAGATTCACCGTTTAAGTACCTATTTGTATGGGTCTTTTTCCTATACACAGTGTGGCTCAAAGTATGATCAGGATTCCTGATGACAAGTACATCTAAGAATGCTAATGAATTATTTGCCTCTAATTCCATAGTAAATTGGATGTTGTTATTAATGGAATTAAGATGTTCTAGGAATATACTAACACTATCTGTTGGTAATATTGTAAAAGTATCATCTACAAACCTCTTATAAATCCTGGGTGTGATGGGGGCAGTCTGTTAAGCTCGAGCCTCGAAGTCCTCCATATATATGTCGGCAACAACAGGTGATACAGGGGAGCCCATTGCCACACCATCTACTTGTATGTAGAATTTATTGTCCCACAACAGATAGCCAGTTGTTAAGCAATGCTTAAGTAGTTCTGCATATTCCTCAGGCATATTGTACTCTATTAGCTTCCTTTTAGTTATTTCAATACAGTCATGTACAGGTATGCATGTAAATAATGACTGTACATCAAAACTAACCATTGTTTCATTGTTAGTGAGACATAGGTGTTTAATCTCACTCACAAAATGGTATGTCTGTCTGTGCTTTTGTATATGCAATCACGCAAAAATTGCAGCACGGACAAAAACTTAATGACAAAAATTTGTTAACCGTAACATAGGCTATATTTTATGTAAAAATACTTTTACCAATAACCTAACCTAACCTACTTATACGCGAGAAAAGCCTCGAGGAAAAGCAAGTTTTCTATATAGTTCAGTTTTTAACGCTCAGCTACATTTATACTGAACCAAACCGCAATGGTTAAAAATAATGCAATATTGATTCAGAAGTCTTGGACTGAGATCTAAAGAAATGTGGAAAAGCACACTATTCCGTGAATAGTTGATTATTTGTCGCTGTATTCTTAACATAAAATATTAATGTACATTCTATAATTAAAACGATCTTCTTCTGCCTAGCCTTTATTATTCCCAAGTCACTTGGGTCGGCTTTCTAATCTAACCGGATTTGACTGGGTATCAGTTTTTACACGGAGCGACTGCCATCTGACCTCCGCAACCCGAACGCTAACGATACCCTAAGGTTAGACAAGTGTCAGGATATTAGAAGGCACTGACTTCCCAATAACGACTGCCATAGATGTTCATGGCAGCCGGGACCGATAGCTTAACGTGCTCTCCGAGGCACAGAGCAGGCGATAATTGTCAATCAATACGCACATAATTTCGAAAAAGCATATAACTGCCGAAAGTCAGAGGCGCGCGATGTGGATTCGAACCCGAGACTCTCTGCATTGCAGTCTGTTGGTCTCCTCACTGAGCTATCGATACGATATATATACTAATATTAACAGCGGAGAAATTTGATTTTTTATTTGTTTGTAAATGTGGCTTTCCCTCAAAAACTACCCAACCAATTTTAAAAATGATTTTACCATTAGCAAGTTTTTTTACTTGTGAGAATGCTTTAACGCCTACCTCTCCGCTGGGTGACGCGTGACGGAGAGGTTATGTCGGACTCACCGGGGGAAAGATATATATAATGCCGACTAAACCTACCAGTGTTCCTCGACATAACCAGAGACGGCGGGTCGCGCTAACCACTTTTGCATGCTATCGCGACCCCGCCGAGGTTTCCGCCCGCCGTATGAAGCGATGAGCAACTACACGAAACTACCCTACCCACTATCAAAATTAAATTTTTGCCTTACTGTCCCCTTGTGTGGTTTGGCAGACTTCACATATCTTCGAGGACATTATACAGAACTCTGACCCATACAAGTCTACTCACGATGTTTTCTTTTGTCGTTAAAGCGAGCGCTAATTAACTGCTTAATCCGCACATAACTTCGAAAAGTTGGAGATGCGTACCTTGGGATCGAACTCGAGAGCTCTGCGTGGCAGTCCAACGGTTTCCTATTAGGTAATCGCTGCATCTAGAATATCAATATACTTTCTATAATCAACATGACATCACAAATATTTTAAATTACTTGTTTATCTTATTGCCTTTTCGGGCATGTTGAAATTAAACTACTTTATATAAAAAAGAAAAGGAGAAAATGTTAATCTAAATAATTAGAAGTACTTAGTAATCCTAACTAGTAAAGTTCAGTAGTGATACATACATAAATTCACGCCTGTTTCCCATAGAGGTAGGTAGAGACTACGGATTTCCATTTGCTACGATCCTGACACACTTTTCTGACTTCATTCACTTTCATAACATTCCTAATAGTACCCTATAATCCAAAAAGAAATTAAAAATAGGCGTACTCTGAAAAACATCTCGTACGCGCAATAAATTCGTATAAAGAAGTTTAATTTTAATACGTAGGTATATCTTGCTCTTGTAATAGATATTGTATAATGTTACGCTTAGATAGGCACAGCCTGAATAAATACTGAGGATCATGAATGCTTAGATTTTCCTTTGGAAAGCTTAAAACTAGGCTCAGCGGTGTGCTTTGGGAAAACCCAACTTACTTAGCTGTCTAGTACTGAATTGACGCAGGTAATTTACGGAGATTTTATTGTATCCTATTATGATAAATAGTTAGAAATTGTATGTAAATACTAGTAGTACTTTATAGTAATAAAATAACAAAGCTAGTTTTGTTGGATATTCAACTAAATAACTCGCTGGTCCAGTGGTAGTCTATACGACTGCGAATCATGAGGTCTCGGGTTCGATTCCGGGTTGGGCTTGGAAAACGTTACTAAGATTTGCCGTCAAGAATTTCTTAGTACCGATTTATTAAGAATTTCTGTCAAGAAGTTCTTAATAATTAGCCCGGATTTAGGAAGTTGGCGGTGTATCACCCCCGTGCGTCAGAAAACACGTTAATAAAATAAATATAATAATAAATAAATATTCTTTATTCCAGGCAATGTTAAACCGTGGGCACTGTCATGAACATCTGTGGCAGTCGTTACTGGGAAGTCAGCGCCCTCAAATATCCTGACACTGGTCAAGCCTTAGGGTATCATTAGCCTTCGGGTTGCGGAGATCAGATAGCAGTCGGTCCGTGTAAAAAATGATATCCAGTCAAATGCGTTTAGACTAGAAAGCCGACCCCAAGTGACTTGGGAATAATAAAAGAAAATTGCTACCAAGGATGCTTCGCGAGGCTATTGAAATCAAAAAACATCCCAATTTCAATAGAGAAGATGGTTGGAATGTACCACCAGCTTGGGATCCAGTACTTCAAATAGTCAAACCCAAGAAGAAACAAACCACAGCTAGACTTCATGATACTTTGAGCTCATTCTGCGTAAATAGAAACACCAATGACTAAATTATGTTCGGGTACTTTGAAATAACTACACTGGAACATTGAGACAACTACCATCTTAGTCTCCCCGTGACCATGGCTGCTGAAAAGCAACCGAAACGTCGGGGAAAGTTTAAACCAAAAATAAATAGATTTAATAGTTTAAATAATTTTATTAGCTTATAAATTAGTAAAATAAAATCAATAGTAGTAGTGTATATATTTACAAAATTTTGTAATACAGTGATAAATAAACAACGCGATAAAATCCGTTAATAGTAGTTTAATTTCAATGAATTATATTGGCGTAAACAGAAGACAATATTACGAAAATTGTCAATCAATACGCACATAATTTCGAAAAGTTATATAACTTCCGAAAGTCAGAGGTGCGCGAACTGAACTGCTGGGTTCGAACCTGAGAACCTCTACATTGCAGTCGGTCGGTCTCTCCACTGAGCTATCGCTGCTGTTTTGTTATCGAGTAATGACATTTAATCTTTAATTTTAAATGAATTATATGTGTATCAATGTTATTAATTTAAATGCAAAACATTTCACCTGCTATAATACCTCGTAGCTAAATATATAGTCTGAAAACTATAAAAAATACAACCTGTTAATGTACTCTGTTTAATGTTAAATAAATATCATTTATCGTTTATCAATGATAATAATCAAAAATTAATAAATCTGTCTGATATAACTGTACTATTCGGTCGATGAATAATCACGTAGTTATAATATCGGCTGACAACTATTTATGTTTCATTTAGATTGTAACGGTTTGATTTTAGAAAATAGGTACAACTAAATTAAAATAAAGGTACTTAACAATAAGATCTTACTAAATAATATTATAAATGCGAATGTGAGTTTGTTCGTAACGCTTTCACGCCTTAACTACTCAACCGATCATAATAAAGTTTCGCATACATGTTGTCAGGTGTACAGCAAAACGACATACGGTATCTTTTATCTAGAAAAGTACTGTTCCCTAGCTAGCGAAGCCGCGGGCAAAAGCTAGTCAGTATATAATTGTAGTAATAAACAGAAGCAGTGTTTTCTTTTTTTAAATTATCATCCGAGCTCTATGGGTAAGCTTAGTATTGCGTTTGGATTTACAAATATTTACCCAACTGACATAAAGACTACCTAGATTCCGAATCACACAGAAACCGGATTGAACTATCGATCTGGCGCAGCATTAAATAATAATAGTAAAATGTATTGATATAAAATAAATAAAAAATAGTTTAAAACATTGAAACAACAAATTTGGTATTCAAATACGCTGAATCGATGCAATTCCCCGCACTAGGTCTGCCCTGCGGGAATATAGTGACAATCTAAACTTTTGCACCATCAAACCAATCAAAATGAATACTTAACTAATTACATAAGTCGTCAGAACGTAACTTATTTCTTACCCCGCTTAGTTGGCTTTAGCCGAAGGCCGACAAAATTACCTCCATTTACGTCATCTCATGCACGAAATATTCCAGTAAATTTTGCAAATATATCTTGCGTCTGTAGCTTCCTTCAATTCCTTTTACCTGTATTCTACTGCCAATTCTAAAAGTAGCCTAGAGAGCTTTAGAACTAATGTAAACAAAACAAAAACCTATTTCTAAGGAAATCTTGTAGATCTACTACTCTTAGTTGTATTTTATATCCAACTAGTTTTTGCCAGCGGCTTCGCTCGCGTAAATGTAGGTTAGGTTAGATTAGGTTAATAACAGTACGTTTTTGAATTAGAGTACCCTATGCCTTTTTCTGTACCCCTGACAACGTGTATGTGAATATTCATGATGATCAGTCAAGTGGTTACAACGTGAAAGTGCAACAAACAAACTCACATGTGCATTTGTAATATTAGTTAGGATTACAATTATTCTTATTGATTTTGCTTTTAGTTCTAGCTATATAAAAGTGACAGGTAAATAAAGTTTCAGGGTAATATTCTATTATCTCTACACATTCACTTAAGGTAGAAACGAAAAGAGGATAGTAACATGAGTACCTACCTAGGATTTATAGATACTGGTTATTGTAGAATGAGGGTGTTAGAAAGAGTGTCTAGTATATAGAGACTGCCTTGGTAGCGCAACGGTAGGGAATGCGACTGTGGATCATGCGTTCTTGGATTCGATTTCCTAGTTGAACAAATACTAAGTATCAAGCTTTTCGGTCAAGAAATTTTAGTAACATTGGGAGAGCCACGCTTCGGCACGAATGGGCCGGCTCGACCGGAGTGATACCACAGCCTCACAGAAAACCGGTGTGAAATAACGCTTGCATTGTATTTCGTCGAGTAACTGAGGTTACCGGAGGCCCAATCCCCTCCTCCACGTTCTGGGGAGTGGACCAAATTTTAAAGACCGGCAACGCACATGTGACTCCTCTGGTGTTGCGGGTGTCTATGGGCGGTGGTAATCGTTTACCATCAGGCAATCCGTCTGCTGGTTTGCTTCCTATATCATAAAAAACACAGATTCTGAAGCTGGTCCTGGTAGGTTTGCCTTCTAATATGTGGTGCCTAAAAATATAGTCAGCGAAATGTGGCTGTAATACACCTCGGCCAATCTCTTCGGTTATACCTGAGCGAGAATTTGTATATACCTATGTACCCAGATATTTCAAAACTGGTACAAAAAGTTTGAATGCACTGATGATGTAGTGGTTTAAGTAGTCGCCACGCCACTGCCACCGCGCCGAGTGTTGTAGGTTCGACCCCACACGGGACACAATTTGTGTGTTCCACAAATAGTTGTTCCAAGTCTGGGTGTTCTTTGTGTCCATTGTTTGAATGTTTGTAAAATTCCACACAGGATTAATTCCTAGAGCGGCAGATGTCTTAAAAAAAAACATGTGAAATATGCGTAAATAATATAATAATATTCTACCACAAACACACAACACCATCTAGCCCAAACTAAGCAAGGCTTGTACTATGGGTACCAGACAATGGATAAACATACATATATACAATTTTTTTTTGTAAATACATACATATTATACATAGAAACACCCAGACCAAGACAAACATCCATGTCCATGTCCATAAATGTTTGACTTGTGCGGGAATCAAACCCGCGACCTCAGGCGTGGCAGTCGGTTACACTAACCACTATGCCATCGAGGCCGATATATAGCCAGTACGATACCAAGTACGTGCAAAATGTGTTGTCAACTTGAAACTATAAACGAGCAAAGCTTACGATAAGATTATTTAGCCTTTGCATTGACTATAATAAGCATGTTAACAAAAGTCAATCCAAACTACTTTTTGAGATTTGTGGCAATAATTTTTTACATATTAAGAAGATAAGACAGCCTTGTTTGAAGTTTTTTTTAAAAATTAAGTTTTTTTTTTCGATGTCTGAATAGCGATGAAATAGTTCATGGTCAGCCATAAGCACAAAAGATTTGAGCCATCAAGAATCTAGTGGTATTGACAGAAATATCGAATTTACCCTTCAACGGTTCCATCAAATACGGATCAACAATTCAAAATAGATTCTTTATCCATAACAAAAGAAAAACACAAGGCAACTTGCAAAACTAGAGTCGCGCATACGAACAAATATTTTTCTTTTAACTTCACTAGTTTAAAGAAAAATATTTGTTGGTATGTTACAGCGCAATAGTTTGCTGTTGTCCGAATAGCGATTGAAAATAATCAGGTCAATGTTGTTTCTCAACTAACAATACGTACACGTTACTTTCATTATTGCCACCTTAGGGATACATCTTTTATTATGTCTCGAACAGAGTCTATTCTTGGTCACATGTACAAGCCCACGCTTCTAAAACTTGGTTCACACGGCCATTATTCAGTTCAATGTATTTTCATTTTATTAGTTGATATTGCCTACGGTTATTTAAATATTTTTAGCCATCACGATTTTTTTTAATGAAATGTTTTCCGTGATAATGTATATAATGATAGTATGCGAAATTTTATATTAACCGGTTGAGTAGTTAAGGTGTGCAAGCGTTACAAAAAAAGAACAAACTCTCATTCGCATTTATAATATCACTTAAGATTACTTTTAAACATTCACTATATAGCAGCGATAGCCTAGTGAAGAAACATTGGATAGCCACACAGAGTTCTCAGGTTCTCGAAGCCTACCTCTGACTTCTCGAAGTTATGTGCGTATTAATTAGTATTAATTATCAATTGCTATAACAGTGAATGAAAACATCGGGTGGAAACCTGTATGTTTGGGAGTTTTCCACAATGTTCTGGAATATGTGTAAAGTTTGCCAACACTCACTGGGCCAGCATGGTGGACTATAGCCTAATCTATGTTACACTGACAAGAGGCCCATGCCCAGCAGTTTTTATACAGGTCTGATATAATATAAACAAATTCATCGAGGCATATTACACTTATATTACTAGGATTATGTCATTAGATACAAGGTAATGAGGTGCTAGTATTGCCACCTAGTGGACTCTTTGCCACATTCTGTGGAACTATTGTATGACTGAGAATATCCTGATAAAAAAACCTAACAATTCATTGCTAAACCCGGCAAATGAAACCTTAAAATCGACCATAGGCACCACAGTATTAACGAGCCAATTATCAATTGAATTCAATAACAGAATCATTCTGTCGTTATGATAAAAGAAAAATTACAATCTTGCCGAACCAACGTGACACTTACTGAATTTGAGCGAATATTTCGTTCATGTTAACAACTCAATATAACTATTATCGCCGCTGCGTGACAAATTCGATAAAACTGTTTCAAGGATTCTCGTATCTCGGCGACCGCAGAGCAAGGAGCTTGCGCGCCCCACTTCTCTACGCGACACTTCTACAACGAACGTGATTTAGTTCCGTACTCGGTGTTGGCGACAAGTTCATTTAGTCTGCAGCAAATATATTTCTCCAGCTATATTGCAATATTTTGACTGCTTTTCCCCGAGTTGGGAAAAGTGTTATTAAGTTTTACTCTTAAGAAATTTTCAGTAGCAACAGTAAGCCTGAAAATATGGCAGTAGACGGCAATAGATTCGCCTTCTATTACATAAGATCTAAAACTGAGCAGACAAAGTGTAATATGACCTTATGAAGGTATGGCGTACGATACCTGCTACCCAGTGGTGAAAGCGCAAATTAATTAATCTGTAAAGTTAACCAACATTGCAACAATCATACCTTTAGACCATAATATGTATAAAGTACGGATATGTAATTAAGAAAACGTCGTAACTGTCTATCCTTGAAAGCACTTACACTTACAACTTCTAAATAAACGTTTCCCAAATTCAAATGTTGTCAACTTTGTCGAAATTAACATTTGTATGCAAAGTATTAGATACCAATAAGCTAAAGCACATTCACTAAAATCAACAACTCAGTGTAAACTAAGCCAAAACACAAAAAAATAGATGTGTACCCGTGCATTCACGGATAGTTCGGACTGCTTCCAAATGTCGTAGCATACTTTTTTGGACACTGGCAGTAGGCTGTGAATGACGTCCGTTTGGTTTCGTGTCATAGATTTCAATCCATTCCAAAATCAAAATGTAGATAACGTGCATCCAAAAGACTTCAACATTAATGTTTGGATTTTGGGAGTCCACTAACTGATTTGGGTCAATATAGTTCTCGTTACTCAGTACTATTCGCTAAATGAGCATATCGTTATTCACACCAGTTGTCCCGGGATTCCGAGAATAAACTAATATTAGTTTAAGTCGCATTTGGTTAGAATAAAAGCAATCTTCAATATACTAGGGCGTATTGAGGCTACGATAGAGGTATTTATGTCCAACCGAACTTTAAGTTTCGATTTAAGCAGGTTTAGTGGTAAATTTTATTTTGAATTACAGTTTAGTTTCGGTTTTGGTAGAAACCTGCCGAAATTACGATCTTATAAAAACTAAGGTCTTACAGTATATTATAAATGAAAATTTACTTATTATTGTTCTATAGTATAAATTGTGATTAAAGTTATTACCTTTAACTGTTACTGCAGTAAAGATGGAAAGTTCCTTTTTTTTTATCTCACTAATGTTTATCGACTTATGTCGCTGACTGTATAGTATAAAATATCACCTACCTCATATATTTATTTTTGTCTACCCAGATGGCGTGAGCGTCCACAACGGTCGTCAGACGAGTGAGCTAGTGATAGGCAAGGCGGAGCCACGACACGCTGGCAACTATACTTGTGTGCCAGCTAATGCGAAAGCCGCTTCAGTCACCGTGCACGTTGTACAAAGTAAGTATCTTGTTCTGTAGAACGCTGTGACGTTACACTGGCGTAATTCTACAGACAGAAAAGTTACTTGGCTACCGCTGTTAATATTAAAGTATACACAGTATTCTGAAATGTTCCTTTAATTTTGTTTTTGTTTGTTTGTTTTTACTAGCTGTTTACTGTGATTTAGCTCGATTAATACTAAATATTACTCCTACGGGAATCGGAATTTTCTCGGGTCAAAGGTTAAACTGGTTAAAGACTATGGCTGTGTTTGTAGAAGCAGGCAAAACCAACAATTACATTAATCTTAAACTGGCAAAATGTAAGTACAATACACCTCTGCCTAGCCTTTGGAGATTTACAGTCGAGAGTGTACGTATATCTACTGTAATTTGAATTAAGATCTAGGAGTGTTTTATTTGAAATTTGAAGAAGACGTCCCATCTAATATCATAAATGCGAAAGTGAGTGTGTTTGTTTATTACGTTTTTACGCTTTAATTACGCGACCGATCATAATAAAATTTCGCATACACGTTGTCAGGGAAACAGAAAACGTCAACAAGGGTACCGTTCATTCAGAAAATGAACTGGTACTAATCTGACTTAACCTACATTTACGCGAGCAAATCCGCGGGAAACATTTAGTATTTGGTATTTTTTAATTTTACTGTCTAGAGGCTTGGCATGCTGTTTATAGTAAATATCACTGTTTGGCTAGCAAGAGAGTGACTAAGAAGCCCAAAAGTGACTTACAGTTATGAGGTACAAAGGCTGATTATTGAACAACTTGTTCAGTATCTACGCGAGTTTTTCTGAGAGCAATATGGAATCTGGAATTGTGCCAGGTGAAAATAATCTCGCCGCTGTTGCTTCGAACGTCGACATGACTTGCGATATGTATATGTGATACCGAAAGCGTTCAACCTTGACATGACATCAATATATGTAAATGCTTGATGTTAAGAGTTTTCATACATATATAGACTCTCATATACTCGATGGGGTAAGCAGAGGTATGTTAAACCACTATTTCACTAGATATATTTTTTGTCCCACGTAAGCGAGCGAAGGTGAAGTCATCCAGTGAGTATATTTCCAGACTCTGTACTGACTGGAAAATTTCACGTATTTATATGTGAGGCTAATGTCGTCGACTAGGTATCTTTTCGACTATGTGCTGACTTGAAATTTTCTAACAGAAAAATCGAATAACATTAACCGATCCGAGACTCGAATCCAGAACTTCTCAATTACTTACTCGCAAGACGCAACTTATGCCACTGGACCTGGAAAAAGACAATCTTTTAGACTTTTACCTTTAAAGTATTAAGTATTTATGTTTTAACCTAAACTTTCTTCTCTTTAGATAATCTAGAATCCTAAAATTGGATACTCTAATCCACCTACTACCCTGGACGCTCGCCCTGGGATCGTAATTTAGCTCCATACAGACGGCTATTGCCAAATAATTTTATTAGTTCTTAGGGAGCCTGTTACCTAATGCAAAGGCTATTTCAGACACTATGAACCTAAGTACGTATGTGATTTATGACTATAAAGGATCTTTTACTCGACCCGAGCAACATATAGCTCGTATGATTAACTAGAGAATATACTGTACAGTACTAGCTTGCGTATGTAGCCCGTGTCGATTACTCACTCGTGGTACAAGAGTAAACTTATCTTCATACTATTTTATCTATTCAATATAAACTCTTTAATTCTGTGGTATTAGTTCGCACTTATATCTGCGTTGGTTTGCGAGGTCTCGGACACAATGTTACTGGCTTTTACCTATAAGTAATTTACTTTTTTGCAGCATAACTTAAAAAAATACTCTTATAGAAAGTTTGTAGCAATCATCAGGCCTGCATCAAATCGGTACTGCTTTGGTTACATAGCCGCCAAGTAACTTACTGACATCAGCTAAACTGTTCATTACCGTCAAGGAACCATCGCGAATAAGGTTTGAGAAAAAGCGCCATTATAGTGGGTTAACAATGAACGCTTTTTACATGAAAATTTTACGTATCATTTTTACCAGTATGCTAAATCTGATGATTCTAGAGTGATTACAAGTTTATGACTAAGCATCTTGAATTTTGATGACATAATATCAGCAGTTTTTAAAATCACGCATGAAGCCACAGGTCTTTGCTAGTTCCAAATATGTACAAATACTTTGCATAAGTAAAATAATAATCATTCGTCGCGTATTTTGAAGTTATTTATTCAAATTTAATATTTTAAGAAGTACGAACAATATAATTTATTGGTCATTATTAAAATTAATCAAGATAGGAGTATTGTTATCCAAATATCATAACGTTAATTAACATTATTCTAATTCAATATTCAATATAGGATGAACAGTTAAGTGATAGGTGAAATGAAATAACTTCTTGTATTACGGTCATAATTTAAGTCCGTAGAAAATCATTATGAAATACTTTATAGCGCCGATTCAATTTTCTGCCCTGATGTAAACCCGGATTGAATTTACGCAAATAAGCATTAACGTAACAGGTTTAAGGGTTTAAATGAAGCTTACAATTCTATAATATAGTTAATGTACTAGATAAAATTTGTATGATATGACATTTACGGTGTGTAACTTAAAGATGTGGTCATTGTTTAGGTCTGTAAACTATTTACAGGCCTAAACAATGACGGATACTTTACGGGCCTAATTTAAAAGTCTTTTAAGTGGGTGTACTCAAATTTATTTTTGCATTGACATGATTTGGAAACATTACTAACTGAGATTTTTAATGTTTGCATGTCTATCACGTCACTTCTGCACGACAATTTTAGAAATTGAGCTTTTTATTTTGCTAGAGATAACAAGTTCACCGTATCAAAATTCATGTAACTCAAATTGAGATTTTAAAATATCTATTTTTATGTTAAACATTTATTATTATATTATGTTTTGTGAGTTTTACGTCAGAAACAGGGTGCAATATAAAAATCCTGAAAACTGAAGCAATACGACCTTAAAACGTCCGAATCCTATTGGTAACGCTTTCAATGATTATTCATACAATAATCTCACACGTGTTTAACCAAGGAAACCAACGATATAGCCATTCATTAGTCTAATTCGATTTGATTGTGGCTTCAGCCTTTTATTGCCACGTAGACATAGACTGTATATCGTAGAAAGAAAAAGTTAGGCTGTATAAATTATTATATTAGATGAAATTACAACTAAATAGGCCTTTTATAGATATATTAAAAATATTCTACCACAAAAAAACAAAAAAATTGTCTGGCCAAGGAAAGAACCAGGATTTACGGGGACGGGCAACCAACCACAAACGTCGTCTATAAGACCATCAAGACAGTCATAACCATGATTATAGAGTGCATGCTAGTATACAATATGCTATGTGTGAGTTTATGCCGCGAATTGGTTCGCGAATTGTCGCGAGTTGGAATATTTTAGATATAAACATAATAATAAACACATACATATATTTCTATTTTTATATTTCAATTTACATTATTTTCTTAACCTGCACTTTTATAATAACATTTGTGATTTGGATGAGATTATGCAGAGATCTTTCACCAGCACCTGCCAATACTAATTATGGCAATATTATTTAATATGTAGCATGACAAAGAAAGCCATACATGTGGCTTCCTAACATGCAAACCATCTAGTATTATTTAAAAATCGTTATCTACGTTTCTATAGATAGAGCAATGCGCAATTTTCGTTCAAATCTCGAGCAGCCCGAACTTCAAGCGCTTCCCTTTTACAGAAGCTGAATAATATTATATTCCTGCAATGAGTAATATTTCCAAAGCTCCTCAAGATGACGCTCTACTATAATCTGGATAACCGAGTGCAGCAATTTTTATTTTATTGAAAATAATAACAATATTTATATATAAAATCAAGTTGAGTTGATCGCTCAGCTATTTTTACTATAAACATTTTTCTACATCTTCCTGACCCTTCAATCTTAGAATCTGAAGAACGTGCATAGTGAATTAAATTTTCCACCCTAAAAATATCAACAAAGTATAAAAAAAGTTCTCAAAGTCCAACCACCCAAGATTTATTGAATAACCCTCAACCCGAATCTTCCAAACTTGATTAAATACTTGGCATAAATGATAAATTAGAAAATTCATCTCATAAACATAATTTTGTTTCTGCTACAAGTCCTTCATAAGATTTAAGAGACGTTGCGACAAAGGCTAATGAATATAATGTAATAGACAAAAGGTAAAATGACATTTTCGAGATAGAATACATTCACAGAAACAAAGTCCCTTTCCGTTGTAATTGGATTTTATGTAAGGCCTTAATTCTTTAAGAGTCTCGTAAAGAGATGGAAAAATTCCAATTTTAACGTACACTCAGTTTTGGTAGAGACGAATTAGATAGATACTTAATAATTACAAAGTTTTGTGTTGTTGTTTTATTAGTATAATTACTTCATTGTCAGTCGTTTTGTTTGAGGAGTCTTGGGGAGTATTAGCAAGCTTAAGTAAAGTTTTGAAATGGATTACTCTACGCTTTAGCAAAAATCTTAAAGCTAGTAAGTTTAGCGCTCTAGAGACTAAAGTATCTGAAGAACACTAAGAGCTTAAGTATGAAGTTTTATATAGTAATCTACAACTTACTGAAAACACTAAATTCACATATTATTTAAGAAGTTTTACAAGTAATCACTTCTAATATATTTACATGGCTATTTTTCTTCAAAATGGTAAAATGTTAGCGAAATCTTCAGTTAGGTTTTTTCAATAGCACCACTAACTATAATAATAACATACCATTAAGTTTGTTTGAGTGGTTGACTTACTATACTTAGATTAAATACTATTACTCGTATGTTTATACGTTAAATTTATATCGCTTGTAGATGAAACAATCAGAAATTCGGTTTATTTTTTGGACCTTAAGAGTAGCTGCCAGTCTTTTAATATTATTTGCATATTATATTGTAACTAATAAAATATGCAACAACAATACACCAATTGAGGTATGCTTCGTTATGAAATTACACGTGATTGACACTAGGTACAAAATGAAGAAAAATAAAGCATTTATACATAATATAATGCAAGAGAAATAGAATTGGGGTCCCGTTTCAAATTTTGTAGAGGCGCAAGAAATATTAATATGTATGTATAACTATTAATACCAGTTTAATTAATAAGACATGAATATCCATGATAAGCTTTGGTTTGGTAAAATTGGATACTACTGAGTAAAGCTGCTAAGTAACCTTATAAGTCTTATTTCTAAACAGGTAGGTATGTCAAGAAGTGAGCTGATCTGATTTTTATATCGACAACAATTTGGTCTTCGGCCAAAAAAAAATCAATCCTTAAGTTTTTGGAGTTGAATGACACGTGTTAGGGCAGAATTAACTTATGATCACCGTGCAACAATTCGCTAAGATTAATACCGGCAAACCCCTGGTTGAAGCCACGGGCAGAAACTAGTTAATCATAGATATTTTTACAAGTTCTAACATAGATCCTAACTAATATTATTAATGCGAATGTCAATTTGTTTGTGTCTTATGCTCTCACGCCTTAACTACTCGACCGATCATCATGAAATTTGATATCGCATACACGATACCCGGGGAACAGAATAGGACGTAGGGTATTGTTTACCCAGAAAAGGTATAGGAAATTGACATAGCTTACTAATTTTGCCCACGCCTTGCTTGTGTAAAGCAAGGCGTGGGCAAAATCTAGTTAGAAATAACAATCATGTTTGAAATTTTCAAAAATGGTGAGATAAATATGTAATTTTACATAGTCCGCAACATTGGACTGATACCCAAGGTGTTACGAACCTCCAAATATTACGCTACCCGCTTACCATCTAAAGAGCCTTAAGCTTGTTTGCCGTTTTGAATAAAAAAGGTAATTTTTCGGCAGAATTGGATAAAACCTTTATATCGTTATTCTTTACGTCTCAATACCTTTAAGTATTTCCTTAGTCAAGCACAAATTTTATTAAAATTGTATTAAAATTTACAGGACATTTAAGCCAATACGCGTTACGATAAGTTTAAGATCATTATTTAGTTCCAAGGATTGGATCCAATGAATTTAACGACGCAAAAAGTTTAATTTATTTAATGATTATAAAATGAATGATTCTTTACTGAAACGCAATTACTGCCGATGATTATGACCGGCCCTTTTGATTTGGGAGAGATTGTTACGATTACCTCTACTTTTACCAGTTGTGGAACTCACAGAGTTAATATATTTTGTATAGTTTAAATCTCTACACCGACTCTGAATAAAGTTCGATAATCTTGATACAAAAATAGCTGTTATGACATACTATATTAGTATATTATTATATTTCTTATAATATATCCGTATATATAATATATCCGTAGCCGCGTAGAAGTACCCTCTTGGTTATATGGGTTTGGCGACCATGATTTGGTCTTGGATTCGATTTCCAGATCGAGCAGTGTTATTATTTTTTTGATATTAGGGAACTCTTGGCAGTTTTAATAATGTCCTTCAGACCGAATTGCGGTCACGATGGCCAATCTTAACGGAGACTGGCCATCTGCGCAGGAATATTATAGTGCACACTGCATAAGCGTGTGCGCAAACATAAGTACAGTACTCTCTCATGATTCGTTGGGACGGATAATCCGACACGATCGGAGAGAGATCAAGCGCAGAACCAACGGCTTTACGTGCTTTCTGAGGCACGGAGGTGTCTAACACCGCCAACTTCCTAACTCCGGGCTGCTATTGAGATATTTTTTAACAGAAAATTCCAACAAAATTTGACCAACCCGTTATTCGAACCCGAGACCTGATGCACAGCAGTCGCAATCACTACTGCTGCGCCACGGAGGCAGTCTAAAGTTGTGGTTGTAGTAATAGTACCAGACTTCGTAAAACTACCACAAGTTTTACGAAGTCTGGCAATGTACCCAGTAGACGGTAACAGGTTCCTCCATAACGTGGGTTCTAAAAATGTATATTCTAACTATGGCTTTGGGTCTATTTTATGTACAAACATATTATACTTCATCGTAACAACGAGCAAATTATACGGAAATGTTTAGTGGAATATAATGCTGAGAATCCTTATAAATACTTGCTTCAACCTTGCATCACATTCTTGCATTCTGATGCTAGAATGTGATGCAAGGTTGATCTATCTATAAATGAGTCCACATGTTTCCTAATTTTTATTCAAATTCAAAGAGCAGTTTTACCTAAAGAGAGCGGAATCCAGACACAATAGGTTTTTAATCACATCTAACATTTAAAGACTTGACAGGTAAAATACATTCATACTTTGCCTGGTTTGTAAGAAAATATTGAATTTTTTACATACCAGGCAACCTAGAAATGTATAACATATAAGAAAAGGGAACACATCGAGGTTCTATTTTCGTAGGGTAAATTGAAATTCGACATGCTAGGTAAAGATGAAACGTGTCTGATAAACTTTCGATAAGTTAGCTAACTCCGGTGGTTATAAAACATTCCTCTAGTATTCACGATAAAATTGAAATCGTGTAGAGAAAAAAATTATAGATCTCGTTGCTAGCTGCTGAATACACTCAAGCGCTCGTTCAAAACTTTCTAGACGATCAACTTGGAAGTGTGTTAAATATAATTGTATCGTTATAAGAAGCGTGCGGTACAAAACTAGATCTTGTCCGTGACTTTGCTTGGGTAAATATAGGTTATGTCGTATCTCTATCCCTCGGGAATACCCTCTGTCCTTTTCTATACCCCTGACAAAGTGTTTGTAAAATTTCATCATGATCCGTCGTGTAGTTAAGGCGTGGGAGCGTAATAAACAATCTTACATTCACATTTATAATATTAGTTATAGGATAGTTAGGATATATGAATCGTTGAATGACGTCACGTTTCTCTCGTTTAGTAACTTGCTGCTGTCTACTTTTTTAAGATGTTTTGAAATAACCATAGCGTCTGTTGTCCGAAAAGCCTGCGTTGCTGTAATGTGGCTACCGCTCTACTGACATATATACAGGCATAACTGAACTTTATTAACTACGTAACTTGATTCTCATTCCGCATTACGGATCAATTCCCTGTGTTACCGAGGATTTTAAAAACATGCAATTAACGGACACAAAGCATATCCAGATTATGAACAGTAAAAATATTTGTGGACTACTTAAATAATGAGTTTCATCTGTTTGCATTTCTGTGCGATCGTGAGGTTGCATTTTCGAGTCTCGATTTAGAATAATCAGATTCTTTCGTTTTGAAATTCTCAAAAGCGGCACGGAGTCTGGAATATGCTCGATAGATGCCAACTTACGAAATATACATACATCCAAGGCATTAGTCCGAATAGTATGATTTTCGAGTATAGCAGACGTATTTGTTTTCACCTAGTGTTTTAAATTCAAAAAGTTAATCAAAACTGAATATTTCTGGTAGTGTTATATACCATTCTTTGTGTTGAACTGCGAACTACAAACTGTGTAAAAACTGTGACATTGAGTACATTGAGTGAAGTGTAATTGTGAATAAACTAAAAAATCTAACAAATAAAAAGTGTTTCGTGTGGTCATTTTGCCCTTCAATGACAATAGGAAGGTCATTACTCGGCTACGTTATTGATCGCTTATGTTGACATTGCTAACTGCACTTATTACTTGAACTGTTATTACACAAACTCTAGTGAAGTGACTGTGGTCGAGGCAGAACAGTAACAGACTAACATTAATGCGGTTGTGGGATCAAATCTCGAGGACCTCACTTTTTGGACATTTAATTTTACAAAAAATCTCACTTAAGTCTCAATAAATTTATAACAATTATTGAATTTTATATCACAATTGGTTTTGAAATTAATAGAATTTTTTCTTTTGCATATTTTTCGATTTTTTTGCATATTTAACAAATTTGCTTGAAAAGTCTGAAGATGCGTTGCCAAGGGTGTACCAATGACATATATGGCTCTAAATACGTGAAATGCCATACATGCTCTTCGCTATTTTGTTATGAATGCCTAAACTTAACTACTGAAGATTGCAGGAACCTAGACGCCAAGCAAATAGCTTCCCTAAGTTGCCCATACTGCCAAAATGTGACTAAACGGAAAAAAAATGACAATACGCCTTGTCGCCAACGTCGTAACGCTGATATAAGCGACGCGATGATTATGTCACCCTGTCATGATAGTACACCCGGCGTATCCGATAGGACTGTTGCTCATAATATTTCATCAGGCGCAAACTTGTCTAATGAGCCTGTCACCATGGAGAGCATCAGTAGACTCTTCGACATGAAGCTTGCTCCGGATTCGGTATTTATGACCAATCTTAGATCTGCGCTCCAGAAGGATATGGAGATAATGGTGTCTTCGGAGGTGAACCGAGCTATTGAAAATCTTAAAGTTGACTTCACTACTACAACGGATTATATTACTGCAGAACAGATTGATATAAAGTCTGATTTGAAAGCACGAGACACTCAAATTAAACTTCTAGAAGGCGAATTATCCAAGTCGAAAGGTGTCATACAGAAGTTGGAATCTAGGCTGTCGAGTATGGAGAAAATATCACGAAACTTAAATATCGAATTACATGAAGTCCCTGAAAGTAAAAATGAAAATCTATTCGTTCTTTTCAAAAAACTGTGTGAATGCTTACAGATCGTTATTCCAGATAATGACATTAGAGCGTGTCGGCGTGTTGCCAAAATGGATACTGCCTCGAAAAGGCCACGCAATATTCTGATCACACTATCTTCACAAATACAGCGTGATTCATTGCTGTCCTCCGTATCACGGTTCAATAAGGCCCATCCAAAAGAGAAACTTGCAACTACACACATTGGTCTTACAGGTGAAACAAACAGAATTTATCTCTCCGAACATTTGTCTCCTGAAACCAAGGAACTACACAGCAATGCGAGAAAATTCTGTAAAGAAATGAATTATAAGTTTGTTTGGGTACGCTTTGGGCAAATCTACATTCGCAAGGATGAGACCTATCCTTCTATTATTGTTAAGAACTTAGATTCCTTAAATAAGTTAAAGTAAGTTAATACTTCGCTAATAAATATAGTTTCTCTTTTTGTGTAAGTCAAACAAATTCATAATGATTAATGTATATTACCAAAATGTAAACAGAATAAGAAGTAAACTCACACAATTTTATCTAAATGTATTGAACTGTAACTATGATATTATCTGTCTCACGGAAACAAATCTTAATGGGGGAGTATATGATAGAGAAGTTTTTGATGATCGCTATAATGTCTTCAGACGAGATCGTGCGAGTACTAGTTCATCTAAAACCGAGGGTGGTGGTGCCCTTATCGCTGTACTAAAACGATATCAAATTGTTCACCAGACTTCGTGGCAGACTGGAATGGAGGATATCTGGATTACATTAGTTTCTGATAAGCATAACGTACCTAATTTAAATATTTGTGTTTGTTACTTACCTCCCGATATAAATCTCGTTCAACTTGATGAATTCTACAATAATTGCCAAAAGATTTTGATGGAAACGCGACCTGATGATAATTTTTTGTTAATCGGCGATTTCAATACTCCTGACTTCTGTTCCAGAACTCATTCAAATCTTGACTCAAACTTAGCAGGTACATTCTCCAAAAAACTATTGTTGCTTGACGAGTTTATGGCACTGTGTAGCTTGTGTCAGTTTAACAACATTACTAATGCGAACGGGCGTCTTTTAGACTTAATTCTTTCAAATATTGATACCATCAGTGTAAATGATACTTTTTCTCTAAGTTCAGTGGACAGACATCATCCGGCCCTTTCAATTGAAATAAAATTGCCATATGAGGTAAAAGGTCTTACAAAGTGCTCACGCATAGTATTACTGTTTTCTAAATGTGATTTGCAACAAATTAAGGCGGAACTAGAGTTAGTCGATTGGAACAACCTATTATCATTGCCTGACGTAGACATAAGTACGGATTTTTTCTATGACAAGCTATTTGGTATAATAAAAAGGCACACCCCAATAGTAAAATCAACACCTCAAACTTATCCGATCTGGTATAATAAAAGCCTTATAAAATGCATCGAGGAAAAGAGAAAATATCACAAACTATATAAAAAGTTCAACAATCCCCGCGATTATGATGCCTTCTCTTTACTTCGTTCTAGATGTAAGAAGCTAGCCAAAGAATGTTACAATAGGTACTTATCTTCTACTGAAAATTCTATTAAGAAGAATATTAAAGTGTTCTGGAAATTCGTAAGCAACAAAAAGGGTCAAACCTCAATGCCTCGTGTTATGTCGTTGGGAGAATCTTCTTCATTTGACGGTCAAGGTATTTGCGAACTCTTCTCTAATTACTTTGGTTCTGTTTTCAAGACTGACAACCTATCGAGCTCGCCATCTTGTCTCGAACAGCCGACCGTTGCTTCTGACCCCAGGATTGCTAGTGTGTTGTCATCGGTGTCATTTAGCATTAATGACATTACACTGGCAATACGTAAATTGGATAAGAGCAAAGGCGCTGGCCCTGACTTGCTTCCGCCTTCTTTTGTCAGTTCATGTGCTGTACAACTAGCGATGCCTCTTTGCATTTTATTTAATAAGTCACTCAACAGTGGCACTTTTCCGAAACGCTGGAAGGTGGCGCACATAGTACCTATTTTTAAGAATGGTGATAAATCGCGTTGCGAGAACTATAGACCAATAAGCATTTTATCCTGTTTTGCCAAGTTGTTTGAGTCGCTTTTATACAACAACTTGTATAATCACATGATACCCATTCTATCGGAACGGCAGCATGGTTTCGTTAGGAACAAATCTACCGTCACCAATTTGTTGAAATACAAGAATTACCTTTGTAAAAGCTTTTCAGTAGGTGGTCAGGTAGATGCTATCTACACTGATTTTTCTAAGGCGTTTGACAAAGTCAACCATAAATTACTTTGCAATAAACTTGCCGCCTATGGTATACAGGGTAACTTGCTTCGCTGGATTTCATCTTATTTAGATAATCGGAGTCAATTGGTAGCCTTAAAGGGGTACCTTTCTTCACCAGTGAGGGTATATTCCGGGGTGCCACAGGGATCCCATCTAGGTCCCCTTTTCTTTATCATATTTATAAATGACCTAATTGAGCGTTTGTCGTGTCAATGTCTCCTTTATGCTGATGATTTAAAAATATTTGCCAACATAACGTCTTCGACCGATTGTCAGAATTTACAGAACGACCTATATGTTGTCTCAGATTGGTGCAATACGAATAAAATGTACTTAAATATCAACAAATGCTTTTCAATATCTTTCTCAAATAAACGCAACAAAATTTTACATAATTACATTATTGATGGACAGGTACTTAATAGGTCCAATGTTGCTAAAGACTTGGGTATACTCTTTGATGACAAACTTTCTTTTCGATCTCACTACAAACATATAATCTCTAAAGCTAACCAGCTCCTAGGTTTCGTTCTACGGACAACAAAAGGATTCAAAAAAGCCCAAAGTGTGCTTTATCTTTACTATGCCCTGGTAAGAAGTACCTTAGAATATGGCTCTCCGATCTGGTCACCGTATTATAAAGTGCACATTAACGACATTGAGCGTGTTCAAAGGAAATGCCTTAAAATTATTTGTTACCGCCAAAAATTAGGTCGTACGTACTTCAATTACGATCAGCGACTGCAAAAATTTGGGGTCCAACCATTGGAGGGTCGTCGCAAATATTTTGACCTAGTTTATTTATATAAAATAATTCATTCAATTATTGATTCACCCGAATTGCTTTCGCATATTTCTTTTAACATTAAATACAGTTTACGTAGATCGAACCGTGTTAATCTCTTTGCCTTGCAAATTCACAAAAACAATATTTCGTATTACAATCCACTAGTAAGAATGACTAGACAATATAATGAATTAGTAACAAACAATTTTCAATTAGACATTTTTCATCCTAGATCTTACACATTTTTAAATACACTAAAGGATATCCTCTATCCCAAATAGATATACAAATAGTTAAACATTGTCAAGATGTATTGTTTTTGTTGTAAAACCTACTTATATGTTCTTATATGTATATTTGTACACCTTTTCTGTCTGTTAACTTGATGTTCAATTGTTTCGATGTGTGCACATGTGTTGAGTTGCAATCTAGATCTGAACATAAGCTTTGATTGTTTTTTATTTTTAATATGATTGTAATTTGTTTTGTGCAATAAATAAATAAATAAATAAATAAATAAATAGATAGGTATAGGTGTATTGCCATTTATAGAACTCAAATTTAGCCGGCTGGTTATAGGTTCCACGTTATAAAGGGCGAGGCTATTGGATTATATTGAACACAGTTTCAGAATTCCAGTAAATCCTTAGAATTTTTAACTTAAGAAAGTGATAACACTACCCGATTTAAGAGTCATATACGAGACTATGTATATAATGCACCTCTGCAAACCTCTTTCAATATGCAGGCGTCATATATACATATACCTATGCCTTCTAGGATAAGAGAAAGTCGTGAATCTATTTAGGTATGTATGTTAATAACCAAGCTAATGTTTTGAATTTATCTATTGTCTACAGGTGAAACGCCTGCAGCTATGCAGCATGGCAACAACTCTTCAGCGAGCTCACACCAAGCCCACACACTGATATGCGCGCTCATCCTCCTCATATCTCTAAGGATGCTCATCACACATCACCAGGAATTTGGATAACGTCATTTGTTTCTTTGCATACGTGTAATATTTTATATCGTTGTAACTAATTCTGTGTAAACAATACTCTCTGATATTAATTGTTTTCAGCTTTAGATAGAAATGTTTATATGTATGCATTAATTAATTAATTCATTAATATTAATGCATTTTACTTACCAATATAATTTTTGGAATATCTTATAATAATATGGGAGTTGTTGGATGATAATAATGTGCAGTCTAATTTTCTTAGTTGTGTTATTTGGTATACAAATAGTTTATCTTCTTTATATATATAATTCTTCTGTACGTGTGTTGACAGTGAAATCCTCCTAAACGGCTGGACCAATTTGAATGAATTTTTTTGTGTGTGTTCAAGTGGATTCGAGGATGGTTTAGATTTGTTTTTTTTAATTGTTTTTTTCTATATAAGACTACCGTTTGTCGAGACAGCTAGTATATATATATAAACCTTCTGTGCATATGTTTGTAATTAAACTCCTCCTAAACGGCTGGACCGATTTCGATGAAATTTTTTGTTTGTGTTCAAGTGGATTCGAGAAGGGTTAAGATTTGTTTTTTTTTTCATGTCTACAGGACAACATCTGTCGGGTCCGCTAGTTTATTATAAAATCATTCAGTTACTACGATTAGATTATATTAGTTCATTAACGCGGTGTACTAAATTTTGCCCCCGGCTTTACCCGAGTAAATGTAGATTTTGTTAATGAATTCCTATCCCCGGGAACAGTACAACAGTACTTTTCCTGGATAATAGGACGTACCCTATGTCTTTTTCCTGATCCTGATTACGTGTGTGCTAAATTTCATTATGTTCAGTTAAAGTAAAAGCGTAACAAACAAACTATTTATAATATTAGTTAGGGTAAGATATGCGTTGCGTCGTCGAAAACTGCTATATAGGCCGCAAGCAAAGTATGAAGTATCGCGTTCGTTGCTCACCCAAGACACCGCCTAATAAATAAAAATGACATAAAAAGAAAGACAATAGATAGGCATAGATATGGGTCTCTATTTTCTCTAGCTACTGTTGCGCCATATAAGTATACAAATTAAGACAAAATGAAAAATGGACTACACTGTTGAATATTCTGAAAGTAATCATAGACTGCAAGCGCCTTCTCAGATTTACCTTTTTTTGCCTATAGTCATAAATGCCCAATAATATGTATTAAACTATTCTACTAGTCGGCAAGGGCCCTTAGTGTGAAAAGATTAATAGGTCTTAATCCACCACGCTGGCTCGGTGCGGTCCTCACAATGTTTTCCTTCACCGTTAGCGAGCGATAATTAACTATTAAAAAAGTCAGCGTTTCGCGCCTTTAGATTGAACTCGAGAACTCTGCGTGCCTATCCAACGATCTCCCACTAGACTATCGCTTCTATATCATATGTAATAAATAATATAATAATAATTTTGACATCACAGAGGAATCTAGTAACAAAGACGCTCTATTGTCATACTCTGCAGAATAGTGTAGAGCTTGAATACAAGCGTCTCAGTAACAACTACATAAGGAGTAGCAACGAAATTATGTTGTCAAACTGACGAAGCTGCCTGCGTTCGACGGTGTCTCGTGTTGCCTTCGTCTCTAGAAGAAGTAGGACGCGTAATATTCCGTGTCGTATGACTGCGACTAATAAGAACAACTTTGCAATATTTTGAGTATGTTTGAGTAAATGTCAAATCATGCATATGTCTTTTTTAAGTTCAATCTTTTGTGTAAATGTGAATTTATATTTTTATACTTTCAATGTCTCTATGAAATAATATTATTGATTGTTTAGTGCTACATAATGAATGTAAATAGTAACGGTAATTTTAATGCATATTATTTAGAAGGCAGAAGAATCGACATGAAGATTCCTCTGCCTTACAAATGGAGCCCTGACGTCGGTAATTCAGTCAGTTTATAACTATAACCGGTGTCTTTGTCGAAACGTCAATCCCTACCTAAAGGTAAATAATTTTACACTAACGCATTATTTCCCACGATTCATGTTTCTATAAAATAAGCAGTCTATCATTACTTTAAGAAAATATTTGTAAATATAAATCACTCATGATATACTCGTATTTAATTTGATAGGAATGAAGAGTTAGGTAAATAAATTAATATGATCTTAATGAAAGTAAGATTTGATAAACGTCCAGATAATACTATATCACATTTAACATAATTTGTGCCGCAGATGTTATCTATGCATAAATATTAGCTGATATTCTAATACATAAAGATCCCCGCGTTACTTAGCATGGAACGCCGATTACCTCGCCCAAGAACTTAAATACAGGCAACAAAATAAAAGTAATTGCCATAGTGACCGGAAAAATAGCAATTCTGATAGCTAGTCGTTCCGTATAATAGGGTTCAGGCACAATACATTAAGATCGTTTAGAAACGTGACGACCGCTTTGACAAAACGCTGCGTCAAATTTGGGGCATGTTGGATTATTCAGTTTTGTGCGATGTTTATTAAGCGTGTGTTCTAGTTAACCTACAATAGTCTCGTTCAGTGAAATGCTTTTTATCGGTATATTCGTTTTAAGGTATTCAACGTTCATATGAAACTTTCTTTTGTCAGCTTTGCGAATTTTTGACAAAGAATGACCTAAAATTGGAGTTGTTTATGATAACAAATGGTGGAGTGACAATTTTAAGTATCCAGAATCGATATATTAAAATAAAAACAATAAATTATGTTCAATTACAGTGTGTATAATATTTGTGTAAACGTAAGACAATACTATGTATAATGAAGTATATTTATTAATATAAATAGAGCAATTCATAAATGTGAATCAGAAAAATAAACAGTTGCTGTTCATTTAAATGAAAGTATCATTCAAGTAGAGTATATTGCCAAGTGCGATTGCCAAACTTAACAAATCTTTGAGAATATAATCTCAAGCGTACAAGTTCTATTCTATACATTGGAACCTAACTTGTGCACTTGATTTGTACTGCGTATACGAGTATCGTATTATGCTACTATGTTTCGAATAGCAGAGAAGTAATATTATAAATAGCAATGATAATTACCATCAAACCTGTTTATAAACTTTCCCATAGCTGGGCACGGGACTTCTCGTCATGATAAACGTTAGCCAAAGTAATCCAACACGCTGCGCTATGCGACTTGGCAGATTTCACACATCTTCAAGGACATTACGGGGAACGCTCAGACATGGAGGTTTTCCACAATGTTTACCATCAGCGTCATATAAAGTGAAAATAATGATAGCAATTATTTCTTTGAGATTGCTTGGAATTCAGGGAATACCATTTGTTGTATGTATACTTTATGGTAACCACAATAAGAAAATAAACAAGCGTGATTAGGATATAACCGCACTTAACGGAACTGCATCACAGCCTACCAACTCAACAAGATGAGAGATTAAAACGCTCAGTTCCACTGCCACGTATCTCATGCGATTTCATATAAACAACTAGCTAAACTAGGCCACGCATCGCTATGCCTCAGTCTAATATCTTTTATAAGTCGTTCTGCCAGTTCCCATAGTAATTTGTGGATAACAATAAGAATTTCCTTCAGACCGAATTTCGGTCACGGCGGCCAATTTTAACGAAGACTCGATATCTGCGCAAGAAGTATTATAGTGCACAAGTGTGTGCGCAACAAGCATTCTCTGTTCCTTAACTCTTATGATCTAATGGAACTGCAATCCGACACGGCCGAAAAGAGATGAGGCTGACTAACATCGCCAACTTCCTAATTCCGATTGCTAATGACATTTCTTAACAGAAAACCCAATAACTTTTGCTGATTCGATCGTCTTATTTACTGTCTTACTACTACTACAATTTCTGGATATAAAGTAGGTATATAAAGAGACTCTTATAAAATGCAATGTTGTGTGAAAATTTCAAAGTCAGTAAAATTTGTAGTCAATCGACTATTTTTGAGTTATGCAGACACAGACAGAGGTACGCTGAATTTTCGTATATAGATATCGGCATATGTCACGTTACGCCGCATCGCTTCGCCGCAGTACAGTTTCACTCAGTATGTTCGTACCTTTAGTAGGTCATATAAACACTAAGTCTAGTAGACAATGAACAAGCTACTTAATTGTTCAGCACTAAAGCACAGCAGACTAAGTGACGTTTGAACTTGGAACGAATTAAAAATGTATGTAGTAAGTCGGGCATCTCGTCTGCGATACACTTAACTTTATTTGGTTTAGTTTTTTTTTATCTTAAGCTACTGTGACCTAATTCTGTAGAAAAGATAATGTTTCCAGACTTTGTGATTTAAGGAGCTAGAAATCTTGATGTAAAAAATTATGAACATGCTGTTGAGGAAGAACGATTTGTGATGCTGTACAATTATTGCAAGCCTCGTTGACAGCCTCCGTGACGTAGCAGTAGTAAATGTGACCGCTGTAAAGTTTTTATGTTTGATTTCCGGGTCGGGTCTAAGTATTTAAGTTTTCCTATCAGGAAATTGTCAGTAGCTGCACAGAAGATGAAAATATTTCCAGTGGTAATAGGCTTGCCCACTATAATTTGGAAGATAAAACCATAGTTGCGAAATATGGTAGAAATACACCTTTGCTTACTCCTTCGGGAACACAAGCGCGAGACTTGTATGTCATTGACTTTAGATGTCATACTGCAAAGTCAAGATTGAGTATGCCATTGAGACAAGTTCTATAAATAGCTAAAATGTCTATTCAGTTTTGCTTCCCAAGTATCAATGTCAAGGTGCTACCACAGCCTTTTGTCATCTACGGCACATTATATCGTCGCAGTGAATAGGTATGCGGACGGTTCCACACTGAGTCGCATATTAAGTCAGCCATTGGTTTGTCCACTTAAGACGCCTCTTACCTTGAATACCCTATGCAAAGTGTGGCGTTGCTCTATACCGCAACAGAAATGATAGTATAGACCTACTTCCCGAGTTTCGATGCAAATTATTATCAGCGTTAGACGTGAATTTTCTCAAAGATTTGCATGTGTGTGTATTATTTTGGATGAGGCAACTTTTTGGACTAATGATCCAAGTTTGGTTTAAAATAATGTTGTATTTATAATCCTTATATACGAATATTATAACGTGTATATGAAAGTCTTACGGCCAATTTTTCAAACACCAGATAATCCAAATTGAAAGTTAGAAAAGAAAATGTGGCGTTTTGACAGGTTTTGTTTAGGAGATCTGTCAAAATATTTTTTAAGTAATCTAACGTTTATCATATTTGACATTTTGACAGCGATCGAATAGAAAATATGTCAATATGCAATATTTAATCCTTAGATACAAGGTATCTGTCGATTGAAAATCGGCCCGAAGTCATTTAAATATGTTTTTATTTATAAATAATTCTATAAATGTAAATGTAATTCATTGACTTAAAATTTTATGTATTATTTTCAAATCTATCTACAGCTGAAAAAGATCAATTTAAAAGTTGAAATTTATCAAAGTTGATAAATATAAAAATAAAATAAAAAGTATACCAATTGAGTACAATAATGTTAAATGTAAATAAAGGTAATGTGAAATATATTCATATGTAAGTGATGTAATTATCTGTCATTTGGAGTTAAGAATAAATAACAATTTTGAATTTAACGTGCCAAGTCTACTTGTTTTATTTATTGCCCTTATAACTTTTATTACAGTTTGTTCAACTTACAGTAAAATATAAAAAGTATTAATAAAATTTCTACGTAGAAGGAAATTCGAATATTCGAATGTTAGGTATATGATCCTAAATGTTTATCAATTCGTTGTCACTGATTATATTAATTCGAATCAAAATCGAATGTTCGAAACTTGATTTGATGATGATACTGGTCGACCAAAGGAGTTGCCTCAAACAACGGGGATGGCTTTCCCCAAGAAAAACAATTCTTGCACTCGGATTAATTCCTGTGTCACGGTGACTTTACAAACATTTAATTAACGGACACCAAGAAAACTCAGACTCGGCACAATTATTTGTAAATCAAATTTTGGATCCCTATAGATATCGCAACTACAAAACTCAGCCCAGTATCAGTGGTACGGCGAACACTTAATCAACTACAACTACTACGCCAATCATTCATGCAGTAATTTTAAATCATTAATTTCAATTCATATTTCATCTTCTGATAATTATTTTTATTATGCCGTAAATTGGTAAGTAACCTATCAGGCCTGATGAAGCGATATACCTATACAAGTAGAAGCTTCCTAGCATCCCTTACGAGGTGCTGTGATAGCTCACCAGTAAGCGGCTTAATTGTATTACAATTTACCCGGCAGTCACGCTTGGAATATTGGTTAAACACAATTTATACAAGGCTAGTTTCTGCCCACGGTTTCTCTCGCATGAAGCTCATATGAACGTATATCAGCAGGTTAGGATTATTATTACATAGGATTTATCCTACGGTTAACTTAACAAAATATCATGGATGATGATCATGTTATGGTCACAAAATCACAATATATCTGCTTACAGTCAGTATGATCTTTGTTTAAAATAAGACAGCTCACGCACTAGAAAGAAATCCTGTGTCGCGGGGGCTTTTACAAACATTCAAATAAATACCCAGACTCGGAACAGCTATTTGTGAATCACATTAAATTTGCCTCGTGTAGAAATCAAACCCACAGCACTCGACGCAGTGATAGTTGCGAGGCGACTCAAATCAATTCGCCATCCCTGATTGTCCTTGTTCGTTACATAAGTTAGCTACTACTAGTTAGTTCTGTTTTCTGTCGATCGTCAGCCTTGAACGGTTTACACTTTAGTTAATTCTCAGAAGCACTACGGATTCTGGGAATCTATATAAACAAGAATAGTTTATAGGAAAGATTTCCAGAAGCCACCCATTCACGTAATATGGATGTGTTACGTGGTTCCTAAATTTTTATTGTTTCAAAGTCAAAGTCAAAAGGTTACACATGGATGTTATATATTATTATTGCATAATCCTACATTTACACTTATAATAGGGGTTAAAGTATGGAGTTGCCGTTTTATAATAATATTTACTTTGAATTGACATAAAACCTTCATGGTGTGAGATTTTCGAGTGAAACTTTTTTCATATGATACCTATAAAATTCTTCTTTTAAAAAATGTTCAATATTCAATTTTTGACTTTCAATTGTTTTTTTTATTCAGCTTAGACGGGAAAGACGGATACTTCGAAAATCCGAGTCATTTTTTAATACAAGTTCCGACGCGGAACTAACGTTGCAGAAACGACTCGTAATATCAACGCTGTGTTTGGAGAGGAGACTGCTAATGAACGCACCATACGTTTTTGGTTTAAACGCTTTCATAATGGAAACTTTGACTTGAAGAACAAACCACGTGGAAGACCGCCCACACAGGTGAATAACGCTGAATTGAAGGAGATGGTGGAAGCTGATCCGAGTCAAACTACCTAGGAATTAGCGACATGGTTTAACGTTACCCTACAATATTGGCTCATTTGCATCAAATCAATAAGATAAAAAATATGAAAAATGGATGCCTCATGATTTGACTGATCTGCAGAAAGAAATACCAGTTGAAATTTGTGTTGCCTTATTGAATCTGTACAGAAATGAAGGAATATTGGATCGAATTGTGACATGTGACGAAAAGTGGATCTTTATGATAACCGTAAGCGAAAAATGCAATGGCTGAGTCCAGGTCAAACGCCGCAACAGTGCCCTAAAGCAAAGCTTACCAATAAAAAGGTAATGGTAACTGTTTGGTGGTATCTTTATGGTGTTATTCACTATAGCTTTCTCAGGTCTGGTCAAGCAATAACAGCAGATGTTTACTGTGCCAAACTTCAAACAATGATGGCGAAACTGGCAGTGAAACAGCCCCGACTCGTGAATCGATCACCATTATTGCTCCATGATAACGCGAGACCTCACACTGCACGAGAAACCTTTGTAACTCTACAGGAACTGCAGTTAGAAACTATATGTCATCCTCCGTACTCGCCAGACGTTGCTCCAACGAATTACCATTTTTTTTCGTGATATGGACAATTTTCTACGTGATAAAAAATGTTCTTCCCGGGAGGCAGTACAAAATGCTTTCACATAGTTTGTCGAATCTAGATCCCGGAGTTCTATCGTAATGACGTAAATGAACTTGCATTTAGATGGCAGCAATGATGATATAAAAATCTATAGATAATGAGGGTAAATATTTCGATTAACTTAATATCTTATATCTTAGAAAAAAAACAAGTTAAAATTTTTCAGTACAAATCGGCAATTTCATACTTTAACCTCTAATATTATGGCTAGCTTTTGACTGCAGCTTTGCTCGCGTTTGTATAGTTTTTGCCAATAAATTTATCTCCTTTGGCAACAAAATCTTTTTCCTAGATGAAAGGTACCCTATGTTCTGATGATGATCGGTCGTGTAGTTAAGACGTGAAAGCGTAACAAACAAACATACGCACATCACATTTGCATTTATAATAGGTATAAGTTAGAATCAGTGGGGAGACCAACAGACTGCAACGTACAGGGTCTCGGATTCGAACCCACGTCGCGCACCTCTGACTTTCGGAAGTTATATGACTTTTCGAAATGATGTGCGTATTGATTGACAATTATCGCCTGCTCCGTGCCTCGGAGAGCACGGTAAGCCGTTGGTACCAGCTGCCATGAACATCTATGGCAGTCGTTACTGGGAAGTCAGTGCCCTATAATATCCTGACACTGGTCTAGCCTTAGGGTTTCGTTAGCCTTCGGGTTGCGGAGGTCAGGTGGCAGCTGCTCCATGTAAAAACTGATACCCAGTCAAATCTGGTTAGACCAAAAAAGCCGACCCCAAGTGACTTGGGCATAATAAAGGCTAGGGAGAAAAAGTTAGAATTGTTACATGCAGGATTTACACTAATATTATGAAGTTGATGATGAGGAATTTACCAGCAATAACGTAGTTGGAGGCTATTGGACTTCGACGCAGTGGTCTCAAATTCAATCTCAAAACACGCAACTCTAACTTTTCTATCTGATACCTATGCGTATTAAATAGCTAACTATCGCTCGCTCTAATGGTAAAGAGAAACATCGTGAGGAAACCTGCAAGTTTATTTCACATTCCTCATAATTTTCTCCAAGATGTGAATGTGAACCAACCTGTACCGGGCAAGCGTTTGTAGTAATGTGCATAGTAATTGTTACACGGGCACCAGCCCGTGTGACAATTTATATACAAGGCTGACATTACACATAAATCTGAAGAGTTTATTTGTTTGAACATGACAATCTCAGGCAATACCAATCCAATCTGAACGAAATCTGTTTGCGTTAAGATGGTAAATTTTTATTGGCGAAAATTTTTAGCTGTATAAAATTACGCTACAACTCACGGAGGTGGGAGTTGTAACCATAACTAAATACTATGTATCTGGGTCAGACTTCGGCTTATAGCTGAGCATGAGCTTACATTGTGTATACAGGTTGTTCCTCTCATTGCACTTGATTACCTTAGCCTAATCAAGAGACAAAGGACCACTCAACGTGTCTACGACAGATACAGTCCTAAATTAAATAAATTTTGGTCAGGTATATGTACGTTGGAAGAAATGCTTAGGCTGGATGGAAAGTGCTTTGGTTTTTAAGCAGTCTGCCAATGGCTACTTTTTGTGAGTCCAATCTATACACGGGACAACATTCTTTTCTTCTAACCAATAAAATTGTTCTGATTCTAAGCTTTATTTGTATCCATTGCTTCAAGATTGTAAAGTCCTCTCCGATCCCACCATGCCACCACCAGGTACCATAGGTATGTTTTAAATTAATTTTTTATATTAAGTCTGAAATTCCAACAATTGACAGGTTGAAATAAGAACAAGAAATTGAAACGGAACCTAGTTAATATTAAAAACCATAATCTAATTAAGCAGTGAGTTAAAGAAATCAAATTTGTAGTAAAATAATTTTAAACGTATAAATAACGATATTATGTTATTAAATTATATTATATCTTCATATAAAGAAGAAGAAAATAAGTTTGGTACGTTTACACGGCTAAACCATTGTACCAATCATGGTGAAGCTTGATATGGAGACAGCAAACCTGAAGAAGATCAGAGATTATATAAAAAAACGAAACGGTATTGCGGATAACTATAATAAATCAATCCAAACTAATATTATAAATGCGAATGTAAGTTTGTTTGTTTGTTTGTTAAGCTTTCACGCCTTAAGTACTCGACCGATAATCATGAAATTTTGCATAAACGTTGTCGGAAGGACGTAGGATACCTACTAACCTAATCTAACCGACAATTACACGAGCAAAGCCGCGAGTAAAATCTAGTACTTAATAAAGGCGACTTTATAAATAATGTACCTTACTTCAGTTCAATCATTTGTATTTTGAAACTAATTATTTGAATACTTGGTTTGGAAAGTAATCACAGCGGCATTTCTCTTAATGTTGTAACTTCGTTAAAACTGGATGCATCAGGACAGTGTAAATACCCTCAAAGATCTCATACATCTTTATATGCGATCATGTTTTGGTCCTGGGTTAAGAAAAGTGTACGACGCAATATAGTGTTAGGTACATATATGATCATCATGGTCTTGCGCCTGCAGCGCAGGAACTTACACAGCACAGCACAGATGGTCTTACAACTGCGTCTAATCTACAGCAATCAGTTACCGTCAGCCGGTTCGTATGATTGTTTGCAAACTTAAAGCAAAAAAAAACATTCGGTGCAGTCTTTGGGGACTGCCGATAGAAGTGAAAACTAAGTAACTAGCGTGTGGTGACAATGACGAGAGTTTCACGTTTTTTTCTCACAAAAAAAGTACACATATAAACACAGTATACATATAGCTCATGAAAAGCGTTCGGTGACGATGACGCGAGTTCCATGATTTTTGTTCATCCAAAAAGTTCTCAACGCTCCTAAAGAAGTTTTCACTTCAAAAAATACACCACAGTTTCAGTTCCAATTTAACCTATTAAGTTGCAGAGGCACACCGGCGGCCAGACACATTAGGTTTTTAATTGTGTCTGATATTTCAACACTTGACAGTTTAAGCTGGTAGCTTTGTCCGCGTCAGTCGAGATGAAAGGTATCCTGTCTGTAGTTCACGTTGCATACATATGCGTATACATGTATTGAAATATCAAAAGGTCTTCGTAACCATTCACATTTTTAATACTAGTAAGATCTCACAGTCGATAGTATGAGGTATGTAAGGTCCTCCTTTTGTATAAACGTATTTCATTTAATGTAATGTAATGTAATTTAAACTAAAATAAGGTAGTCGTCTTCAGTATGCTACCCTTACTTTATTACCGACAGTACAAGCTTGTCTATTTTCACTCCATATACCAAATATTAAGCTTAAGCCAGACTGTTGAGTATCCTACTTTGGACGAAATTTAGTAAACGATAACGTGTTTAACCGCTTAAATTACATTAGTGGCAACGCTATACAATTATCGAACATGGCGTGTAATCCAATCCCCTTTAGTTTACGCTATATTTAGCGAAGCGTTATCGCTAGGAAGTGTTGTGTATTAACAAAATGGTCTCCATTTTGTCATATGACCACTACTCACTAGGTTTGTAAATTGAGTGTCTAGTGACTCAATTGGCTTGTGTATTCTGCTATGGATAATAAAATAACAGAGCCGAATCCTGGTCAAGTCAAACAAGGGTTCTTACTGTCAAGAAATACTTTGTTATATCAAAGTTTAAAATTGTTCGTATTTGACACCTGTGCCTCAGGAAGTACGTGAAGCTATTGGCATCTGATCTTTTTTCATCCATGTTGGATTGCCGTATTACAGGACTATGAGAGTAAGAGACGTACCCTCGGGTTTGTGTTCATATTTATTTACCATATTATATCCTGCAGATGGTTAGTCAGATTGGTCACCATTAGCAAAATGATCTCTGGAAAACATTTAAGTCAGCTGTCAAGTAAAAGTATCTTAGCAATATTTTATGTTTGATCGATATTTCTCAGGCATAATTTGACTAAATATGAAACAATAGCGTTTGCACACAATGCAAAGCCTGCAAATATGACTAAGGCGATTCATACAATTTTGTTCAATAACGTTTTTCCAGTCCGAAGATTGCTCACGGCAGCAATCTTAACGGAGATTGGCCTTCGGCGCAGGAGATATTATATTGCATAAGTGTGTGCGCAAAAACAATTGCACTCTTAGTTCCCTAACTCTCACTATCCAATGGAACAACAATCCGTTCGTAGAGAGATCAGGCGCAGGACTAACGGCTTCTCGTGATTTTCGTGGCATTTGGTGTCTAACAACTTCCTAATTTCGGGCTGCTACTGACAAGTTCTTGATAGAAAAACTCAATAACTTTTGTTCGCTCGAACTCGAGACCCCATGTGCAGTAGTCGTATATACCATTGCTACTCCACCGAGGCAGCCATACTCCTATACCCAAGGGATTACTAACAAAAATATTTGAAATTTTATTACGTCAATATCCGGGTATTTTAAATAGATTACAAATAGCTACCTCATTGGACTAACGATAGCATCAATTACCAATCGATCGACCAATTACGTTGGAAGACGTTTATTTATACTTTCTTTGTAATGACACCCAGGGGAACTGAAACAATCTACTTAAACAGAAGGGCGCATTCAAGGCTTCCAAATAAAAACAATTTACGGAACATAGCAGAATCTTGGTATTGTTTTCTAAAACAAGTTTACGCATATATCTTGACTAAGTATCTTATGTACATGAATTTTAATTTTAATTACTCAGAACAAGAGGTTATGACTTACAGTTGCGTCTGAATGGTAACACATTATAAATGTTTTAGGGAATACAGTTATAGAAATTAGTTGATATTGTTTCGCCTTAAAGGAATGTTAAGCTCTACCTATATGCCCCGTCAATCATGGTTACGTAACCTAAACGCTAAGAACTATCGTGATAAGGGCGAATATCGCGTGCACTCTTTGGTGTAGTCTATCATGAAATTAATTGGCGTAAGTCTCAAATCTTGTTTTGTTTATAAGTAAAGTAATAGTTGTTCTGGAGTAAAACTATCTAGTGACTATGTAATAAAGTACATTTTAAAACTGTTAGTTTTAGTTTTGATATACGATATTACTAGATAGATGTGCAGCAATTAGAGAAATTTAGATACGGTATCATTTTCAAATAAACAATGTATAATGCACGTATAAGAACCTATAAATTATAAAACTGTCTTGTATAAGGGGAAAATAACTAATAAATCACGTTCCACTTTAATTATATGAGAGCATGTTTTAAAGTATTGATGCAAATTACAATAAAATTAAGGGAGCCTCCTCTTAAACATCGAGATACATAGGACTTTTAATGAAAGAGCTCACATAAGCCATACATAAGTCTATCTGTTATCAATATTAAATTGTAACAGACGTTGGATAATTTTGTTTTTCAAGGTCTACAATTTTTAACATCCCTGGTGCCTGATACCTTGGCTTAACATTAAATAGGCCATCGTCTTGCTTGTCATCATGATATTATACATACAAAAAAAGAAACAAATTTGCATAACATAAATAAACACATGCAAATCGTATATCACAAGCGACAGTTCGCCGTATTTGAATTGCACTCAAACGAGGTAAAATTAGAGAGATTCATCTCTAATCAAACTCTCGTTAACGTGTGCTCGAATGCGGTGATTTGAAAATAGAAGCTTGTAATAAAATCTTTAGTTTTGTAATCACAAATCGGAGTAAAAGGAAATGTTTGCTGTTGTTAGTGCACGTTAAATGCATTCGCAAAGTATTAGGTTTTAATTAAAATCAAAAATGTATGTAATGTAATTTTTATTGTTATGGATTGAGTAGTTGCACACTTTTTTTGTTATAAAGGCGATAACCCTTTACATTGGTAACTTAGATTTATTACAGTTTTATACTTTTCAAATGTAATCGTTGAACGGCGAGACGCGCTCTTTATTCTATTACATAACCTACGTTATACACATAAAACAAAACACAAAAATATTAGACACATCAATTAGCCGATTATGAGCATACAATAATTTTTTAGTCGTCTTCTACGAAGTAGGCAAAATACCATCTAGGAATAAACTTCATAACTTCATAACGCCATACAAGCCAAAAATGTATAAAGAAATACGTAGTGTCACACCAGAAGGGGTAGGCAGAGGAGTATTACAAACATATTTCGTCGGCTATGGTACTAGATCCCACTTAATAAAGGGTGACCCTATCAGGCTTCTATTTTATCGGACATAGTTCCAGATTCCGTTCTGAAAGCCTGAATTTATTAACTAAAATACCCAACAAATATTTTTCTTGACTCAGTAATCAAAACCAAAACAGTATGTTTTTTATTGCCAGCCTTTCATCAGCAATACTTTTGAAATTACGTTAGTAGATTTAAATCGATTGTATTTCAAATAACTTAAATAAAATTATTGTGTAGACTGCATATTTGCCTTATGTATAAGTGAGAAAAGTAAAATAATAAATAAAATATTATGTATACTGCCTATAGCAGCGATAGCTCAGTGGGGAGACCAACAGACTGCAATGTAGAGGGTTCGAATCCACGTCGCGCACCTCTGACTTTCGGAAGTTATATGACTTTTCGAAATTATGTGCGTATTGATTGACAATTATCGCCTGCTCCGTGCCTCGGAGAGCACGTTAAGCCCAGCTGCCATGAACATCTATGGCGGTCGTTATTGGGGAAGTCGACACAAAAGATCCCACTGGGTCGAAGTGTCGCCGGTCTGTACTGACTGGCCCCCACACAAGATAAGATAAGATGTATACTGCCTCCGTGGAGCAGCGGTAGTGAATATGACTACTGTGCATAAGATCTCAGGTTCGAAATCCGGGTCGGGCCAAGACAAAGTTATTGCGGTTTTCTGTTGAGAAATCTCAATAGCAGCCCGGAGTTAGGAAGTTGGCGGTATTAGACCCCCCCGTGCCTCAGAAAGCACGTAAGGCTGTTGGTCCTGCGCCTGATCTCTCTCCGGTCGTGTCGGATTGCCGTGCCATCGGATCATGAGAATTAGGGAACAGACAGCACACACTTGTGCACTATAATATCTCCTGCGCAGATGGCCAGTCTCCGTTAAGACTGGCCGCCGTGACCGAAATTCGGTCTGGAGGACATTTTGTATAGATGATTTATATAGGTATATCTTTGTATATTGAAGCTTAGATTTCTTAGGCTATAATAAGGCCTGAGGTCGCGGGTTCGATTCCCGCACAAGACAAATATTTGTGTGCATGAACATGGATGTTTGTCTTGGTCTGGGTGTTTCTATGTATACTATGTATGTATTTACAAAAAAAAAGTATATATGTATGTTTATCCATTGTCTAGTATCCATAGTACAAGCTCTGCTTAGTTTGGGCTAGACGGTGTTGTGTGTATGTGGTAGAATATTATTATTATAATAATAATTATTATGTGAACCACATAATCATTGTGGTTGTTCTAAGTCAATGTGTATCTAATCCAATATTCCAATATTTTTGAAGACACCCGCGAAATAAGGATTATCTCTAAAACTAGAATTATCTTTTTCAAAGAAATTTGCTAAGTAAACCATCATTGTATATTAATAAAATAAGACAATATTACATATAGGTGATAATTTAGTTATTTTATTTAATAACTTGTCTTTGGTAAGCCTAAAATGCAATAAAAGTAAAAGACAGTGATTTTTTTCAATTAGTAAAGTTCATTTTAATTTGAATATTTACATCTACGAATTGCCGTAGATGATTACGTATTTAGTCGAAATGTAGGTGATTACGCCCAATTTCTGACACGTTCAATCGGCTGTCGCAAAATTAAATGTAATTAATATCTTCGTTCTATGGACAAACTTCCTTTTTTGCTCGTACTATATATACACATTGACAGAACGCGGTTGCCTACGCCCGTGGACAATCGCTGCTGCTACCGCATGCCGTCGGCTACCGTGGCATGTAGGCGCATCCGTTCAGGTGCACTTTCAGCTGCGCCGAGACGCTCCGCTAGATATGAACCACACATTAAAATACCAAAATTAGCTTACGAAGACTCCTGTAGAAACAATACATAAAAATTAATAAAAACGAAAATAATATACCAATTACATATTTACCACAAATTACATTGCCATTTTAATAAATTCCAGCAATCGAGCCCTTCTGCCTAAAAATAATCTGTTTAATGTTTACAAATCTTAATATAATATGTACGGCTAAACCATTAATTACCTTAATTAATAGCGTAATTGTCGCCGAATCGCTTAAATCAACACTTTGAGAGAATTCGTACAACATATTATAATAATTATTATTTGTATTAATAATAACGCTTGGCTGTGTAAAACGTTAATTTAAATTAATTGTTTTCTCTTCATATTGTTGAGGATAAATATAATACTAAATACGAAATTATGACATTTACAATATATAAATGTTTGAGTCGTTGTACTTTCTTGTTGAGTGGTGCTTGCTCATGACGCAAGTAGCTGGCGCTGGCTACATGCGCAAGCTACTCGCAGGTACATGCGTAAGTCCATCATATGAGTTACAGGCGCAGTGGATCACTTTGGTCATTTAAAAATGCACAAACAATGCACAAAACACAAACCACGCAGGTGCCCCAACTTGCGCATCTAGCCCACGTTTTCCTCGTCAGTCTATGCTAAAAGTGTTTGTGATGCCTGAAGTCTTTACGGTTTTCATGCGCGTACTATTTATGAGTAACATGCGCGATGAATCGCGTCAGTCGTTTAGAGGTGCACACAAATCGCGCAATTGCCCCAACATGCGCATGGAGCCCACCTTTGTCTCGAAGAGCCTATGCTAAAAGTATTTGAGATGTCTGAAGTCTTTACGGTTTTCATGCGCGTACTAATTACATATATTATATATATAGTATATGTATAGTCCACGTTTTTCTCAAGCTTAGTTTAGCGAGCGCAATATAAATCACTAATTTACCAACGAATTGTCCTCTTTTTTCATGTTCTACAAACGCTCAGGGACCCTTAATAAAAAAAAAATATAATCCGTGGCAATTCTAAAATAAAAATGCACCTCCACAGCTCTTAATAAAATGATTTAGGATTGTAGAATCGGTTCAATTAAATAAGTAGTATTATAAATCGAGAAATGGTTTCCTTTAATTAAAAAGAAAGAAGGCCAAACTCTTAGACATGCAGGTTTCCACGCGATGTTTTCCGTCACCGTTAAAGCTGGCGATAATTATGTACCTAACTATTTAATACGCACATAACGGATATAGGTCAGAGTTTCGCGCCTTGCAATCGAACTCAAGACCTTTGGGAGGCAATTCAACTGTCTCCAACTAGTCTATTGCCACTTCAGGTTAAGGCTGATACAACAATAATGTAGAATATAGTAAAATTGTTATGTTTTAAATAATGTTATGTTTTATAATAATGTAATGTTATGTTTAAATTGTATGTTAGTATTGAAATTAAACTACTATATACGGATTTTATCGCGTTGTTTATTTAGCACTGTATTACAAAATTTTGAAAATATTACACTTCTACTGATTTTATTTTACTAATTTATAAGCTAATAAAATTATTTAAACTATTAAATCTATTTATTTTTGGTTTACACTTTCCCCGACGTTTCGGTTGCTTTTCAGCAGCCATGGTCACGGGGAGACTGAGTCTCCCCGTGACCATGGCTGCTGAAAAGCAAATAACATTCGCGTAAACAGAAGACAATATTATGTATGTTAGTAAACAACGAGTGCATATTTTCTTGTTTCAACGTTGCGCATATTGATATTTATATTTTTATCGATATTTTTCTTAGAGCTGAGCCTATCAGATTGATCTGTCCGCTTAAAATAAATAAATTAAAAATCATCACCCATAATATAATATTTAATTCAAATATATATTATGGTCCTAAAATATAACCACACTTTTCCGTGACACGTTGTATAGTAAATACTGTATGTAGACCATTCGTATTCCATCCGGCTTATACGCGGGCACCACAATCAAATAGTATAATGGAATTGCGCGCGTGGTCAGCCCGAAAAGCGATAATCTTCTGTTCAACCAGCTATTTAGCCCAAAGAGCTGTGGTGTAATCGCATACCGGATTGTAAAGAGCATTAGCACTGATTAAAGTTCAGCATTTACTAAATACTAGTCGAAAACAGTGCCTGCCTCGGCGGTGCAGCATTGAATGCGAATAGATTCTTTACTAGTATTACAAATGCGAAAGCGAGTTTCTTTGTTTGTTACGCTTTAACACCTTAACTACTCGACCGATCATCCTGAAATTTAGCAAACACGCTGTCAGGGATACAGAAAATGACATAGGGCATCTTTCATTCAGGAAAAAAGTAGTATTACCAAGGGATAGAAATTGATTGACAAAATTGAAAGATCTTGAGTAAAACAAAGGGGTTTTGATAATCTCTTTACTTGTAAACACAACAACACACTTACAAATCTTAACGTACATAACGCTTAACAGCCAGAGATACGGAGTTATACTATAGAAACAAAAATAACAATCAACCAGTGTTGCCAACCTAAAGGTAGGTATTACATTAAGTTTATACCAACACTCCCTTCAAGGTAATACCTATATATAAAGAAAAATAACATAAGCAAACTCAAACTTTATACTAACGCAAACGTAGCCACGAGTAAAGCTAGACAAATATATTTAAAACGCGATAAAATCCGTATATAGTAGTTTAATTTCAATGAATAACATTCACGTAAACAGAAGACAATATTAAATATATTTAAGTCTGAGATCTCATGCTTTAGTGCATAAGGTTCTCAGATTAGATTCTCCGTTTGGGTACAGTATTATACATAGGCTTGCTTTTTATTACATGGATTTGTGGGTACAGTGCACCTCTGCTTAGGGTTAAGCTGTATATTGTTTTAAGTCTATGATATTATGTAGGTAAAAAGGTTAAAAATATGGTTTACTGACAATCAGCCTAGTTGTTTTTTTTTTTGTTGTTTATAAAAAAGACTACTTCCGCATTAGGAATGACTCCTGTGTCGCGGGAGACTTTACAAACATTCAAACAACAGACACAAAGAACACTTAGAATCGGAACAACCATTTGTGGTTCTCACAAATTTTGTCCCGTGTGGGAATCGAACCCACAACATTCGACGCAGTAGCAGCGGCGAGCTGACTACTTAAACCACTACACCATCCGAACAAATCTTACATAAAGCAAGCCAAAATTTAAAATTTGATTTGATTTCGCGTGATTTTAATTTATATCATACACAATATTCCTAATTCATCATCCAGTAATAGCCAAGTTGGTTATTTTAATCACAATTCATTACTATAGAGCAATCATAAGTAAAGTATCTTTGTCCACATTTCATAAAAACTTCGGCCAAAAGTAAACATTCCTGAAAAATACCTTAAATATAACCTACGAAAAGTGTTGCCAAATTTCAAAATTCCCTTATATATTCATGGTGGTTACCAATTAAGTAGATACGTTTACAGACAAAATATTTTACTTAGTAGGTACAGTTAACTTTAATTAGTTCCAATGCTGATTTTATATTTTTGGTAATAAAAGTGAATCACTTACAGTTACCTAATAAAATTATTGGGAAGAGTGCAACCCACCACGCACCCTCGGATTGACCACCCCAACTTTTGCAATAGAAACAAGTTGACAATACCGATCTCCTCTGGATAGAGACAGCCACGACGCGGGACCTGGGCGTACTCCAACATATATTATAAACTCCAATATTGCAAATTCCGCTTCGAACTCAAAATATGCGTCATGACGCAGTCGAGATCCAGAGGAGTTCGGTATTGTCAACCTATTTCTTTAGTAATAGTTGCGGTGGGCAATCCAGGGGTGCATGGCGAGTTCCTCTCTTCCCAATAATTTTATTACAATGGACTTCCGCCAAGTAACGCCTACCTCGATATATTTTGGTAGGTACCTATTTTTAGGACCCACTAAAGATCATTATCAAAGAAGATAGTTATTTATTTATTAGATATGCTTGCTTTACTCTCGTTAAATAATTACAATGCCTCCACTTTGGGTCATGGTATAATGTTTTAAAGCATAACCTAAATAATCTTTCTCAAGAAACAGTCTTACTTATGGCTACTCATATGTAACAGTAAAATATTGTATCAAAGTTCATCCATTACCTCAGTATGCATAACCACTTTGTATACAATTTTCCATAACCTCATCATACAATAAAATTAATATACGAATTTCAAATCTCTACGGCGTAGTACATCGTAGCTGACGTAGCAATCGCTACGAACAATTTTCAGCGTAACCAGTTCATTAGTGCTACGTCAATTTGTTAATTTAAATAAATATGTTTTGTAATTCACACGGGTATCAAGCAATTAGTAATATTGAGTACCTAATGTTGATTCTGTTTTCGTTAGCCACGTAATAAACCAAAATGTTAAGCATGTTTGCCAGTAATGTATGCACATTTGTTATTTATTTAGACTGTTGTTATTCATTCGTTGTTACTGATATAGAGATGTGTCGTTTTGTGCAAGAATAAACGTTTGCTTTGAGAGTAATAAAACGTTAGCATGTAGTTGTTTCTGTGAAATAAGTACGTTTGAGATATTTATTGACTAGTAATATGTTATTGTTTATTTTATATACCAATATTCGTCATAGTTTCGGATATTTAATAGGATACGTAGAGGTGTGTTACTTTCACATTTTGTAAACTACAGTTATGGTCCTACGTAATAAGGGGTAAGTCTATTACTGCCTAAGAATTTCTTAATTAAGCCTAATAACACTTTGCTTGGGCCGGCATACACAGCATTTGCATTAACTACCGTTGCGCAGCTAAAGCATTGTGTTTGATTTACCGTCTATAATTTACAGTCAAACAATTATTTGTAGCATTAGGAAGCTATATTTATAACATATTTTGCTCGTTATTTGGGCACTAAGAGAATTTCTAGTCTAGTCTAATAAGTGCCAAATGTGAACTGAAATGCAATGTATGATCAGGTAATATTTATGGCACTGTTACTATGTTTTAGACAGCTTTATATATTAGAATTGATCTTCATACTTATTATTTTGCAAGGAAAACAGATTAAACTGTCGTATAAAAAAAAAAAAATTGAATTTAGTACATTAACATTAGGATTTGAAAACCTCATATTATTCACTATTAAACGACATATATTCCTAAATATACACATTTTTCTGATAATCCTTACAAAACATAAACTTGCAAGGTGTTTCAATTTTTCGATTTGTCTGATGAGAAGTGTATATATATATTGTATAATCTTTTAAATAGCTTCATGTAACAAAAAGAAATTTAAGCATTTACCATGTATTGAATAATATTAGTCCATTAGCCAACAGCTAAACCAACATGATTCTCACGAAGAAGCTAATCGGGTCTTCTTCTTTCTTCTTCCTTCACCATGGTACAATCTAGGTATAGTTTACCCTGGAAGACCTGCCAAATTTCAAAATCGGTTATAAGGTTTAACCTTGAAAGTGTAACTGTCAGACAGGTAGATTGACTTTCAAATTTATGATAGTCGTATAGATAATATGTAAAATACAGATTGAGTTTAAATATAGCGCCATCTATTGAACAATTTAAGCAACTTTTCCATCAACAAGGCATAGTTTATGACGTGCTTAAATGTCTATAATTTATTCTGTATTTGGCATCATATTTACTGCAGCGAATGTAGTTTAAAACATTATATCCAGCTAGAACTGAGGTTAATCTATAAGATACTACATATCCTATTTTCATAATATTATAAATGCGAATATGAGTTTGCTAAGTTTTTATGCTTTTAACTTCTCGACTGATCATCATACAATTATGCATATACGTCGTCGAAAATACAGAAAAAGACATATGGTACCTATTATCCAGAAAAAAAAGTACCGTTCCCGAGGGATAGAAATCTTAGTGATAAAATAATAAATCCAGTACTTATGTATCCAAACTTCCAGATAGGCTGCCAGATCGGCTTATTCAGGCAATTTGTTTTATAACTTCGCCAACAAATTTACTGGCGAGCCGACAATACACTGTTACGATCCTAAGGCCGTGTTGAAACTTTTTACAACTTAATCGCTACGGGTTAAATTTATTACAAAACCATAAAAAGACAATCCAAGACGGAGTTGAAGTTCGTACGGTTCGTTTAATTTAAGTACTCTTAAATATCGTAAAATGGCTGACGATGTGCCGGAAAAGATAGATGCAAAGGTTTTATTGAACGACTAAACATAAATAAAGTATCGTGGCGAAGTCGCGAGGCCATTTAACTTGTTTTCCGCTGAGAAAGTACTTTTTAGATGGAAGGCCGCAAAAACGTGGAACTCGTACGCTGCTGCGACTAATCGTTTTTTAATTTAACTTCTTTAGTTTGGTTATTAAAGAAACTAGATTTAGAGCCCTTTTTAATATTGTAATGCTTAGTGCATTAAGATGTATTTTGCGCGATAGATGACATAGGGATCGTCTTAAATACAAAACACAAAAAATTAATCTATCCTTGACGAAATACCACGAATAGCTTCGTTGGCAACGACGCGGTTGTTAGACGTCGTGGGTTCAACTACTGCTTCATGAATTGTCATTTTCCTGTCATATCATAATATTCAGACATTAATATCAGTAATTTACCTTCCTTATTATTCTGCGTAGACAAATTCGGATTTGTCAAAAGCTACTTCAAGAGATTTAACCAATATACATACGGTCTCGCGCGCTCGGAGTATACTTGTGGATTGGCTCTCAGTTATTAATTTTAAAACCCAGTCAAAAGTTGACGAGTATAGTTAAAAGTCACATCAGTGTAAAGCTATAAGATTGATCCGTAATCTGTATCAATATTAACCCATTGGGATTGTTATTAGTGAAGATATCACAGTATAAAGTCAAAGAAAAATAGTCAACAAAGAACAGCTGACCGTTACGGGTGAGTCATTTGACATTCACGACCGTTCAACGCGATAATATATCTGTCGCAGTCGCACCTAGATGCGTTGAACTATTGTTGTGCTGCTCACACGGAGAATCACGCGCTGTTTGCATGATACATTTTATGCGTAGCTACCTGTCGCGCCGTTTTTTGATATACCAAATTAATATATATAATTTGCAATGAATACCATTTGTGCTGCATGTAATCAAGATATAACCACAAATAGATCGATTCAATGCGCAGCTTGTAAAGCTAACTACCACTATATTTGTGTGAATGCTACTCTTATCGGGGATAATAACAAACATAATGATGGCTGGTGTTGCCCGATATGACGCACTAAGACACTGCGGGCTGATAACAGTGGCACACCTGTCCAGCTAACAACAACATCCGCCGAACTTGATGTCTCGAACGTCAACACCAAATCGCGTGCTCATAAGCGCATGGCTGTTGGCTCGCCCGGTAGACATCATCATCTCGAGGAAGTGGCGCCGATTACTGATATCAAAGATATAATTAGACAGGAGATTCTATTGGTGGTAGAGAGTTCTTTACAGAAACTGATTGTGGGAAAATTGCAGGAGATAGAAAAGGCGATTGACGATATAAAAGCAATGCTAGCAGCATGCTGCGAAGAGAATAAAGAGCTAGTGGCTAAACTGGCAGATAAGGAAAGGCAATTGAGGAAGTTACAGGATAAGGATTCACTGGTAAAAGTAAATCTCCCTCAAACCCCCAAACAGCCCACCCGGAGCAAAGCAATTCGATCAACTGCGCGAACGGACTCGAATTCAGCTATTTCACAGAAAAGCGATAGCAATAATCTGGCTGAAAGCAGAGAAAGTTTCAAAGCACAGCAGTTGGTCAGCGAAAAGAAACCTTCAAGTATCGTAGAGGAAGAAAAATTAGAGAAAGATAGCGAATGGAAAACTGTTAGGAATAAAAAGAAGGAAAGGAAAGTGAATAGATCAGTAGTCAAAACAGGGGGAAATAACCATTTGAGTAACCTACGTGCCATTGCAAAGAAAAAGTATCTGCATGTGTGGTCGCTCCACCCAGATACATCAGCAAATACCGTACAAGATCATGTGGCTAGCATTTGTAGCGGTAACAAGGACACCATCAGCGTGGAGAAGATAGTTCACAAAACTGAACGTAACTACTCCTCATTTAAGATAGGAGTAGAGGAATGCCATTACGAGCTGATAGCAAATGAGGAAGCGTGGCCAGTAAATACGCGATTTAGCGAGTGGGTCTTTTTTCGTAGCCCCAGAAAATCAACTGAAGAAAAGCGCTAACCCGGAACTGGAGGTATATTATCAAAATGTTAGGGGACTACGTACAAAATTAAAAACCTTCTACACAAGTATATTAACTTCTACGGCTGATTTCTTTGCAATCACGGAAAGTGGCATAAATGAATCCATTCATGATGGAGAACTAGTACCCAGTGATTATGTAATGTTTCGTTGTGACCGCGCGGACGGACGTAAGTTAGGAGGTGTGTTTCTAGCGACCTCAAAGCGTCGGCAAGGACTTGAAGTACGGAGTGTGCCTTTGCCCGGTAATGTGAACTTGGACAGTAGTGAGTTTGAAATGGTATGTGCTACAGTGCATCTAAATAATAAATTACAGTTTTTGTTTTGCGTTGCGTATATACCACCGAAAGCCAGCGAAACAGCGTACATGTGTATGTTTAACTTGTTAGAACAGTTATGTGTTAAATATAATGATGTTTTACTTACGGCAGATCTTAACTTGTACTCGGCCAATGAAAGTGTACAGTGCTATTATGAGTACTTTGTTACCTACTGCGGATTTCGCCAATGTAATCAGGTTTATAACTGTAACAATCGTACATTAGACGTCGTACTAACTACGTTCGCCCTTCACGAGATAATAGTGTGCGAGGAGCCAGAGTATTTGACTTCCATCGACACGCAACACCCGCCGCTGCGCGTGCGCATCCGCCCGTCGCGGTCACCGCGCGAACGCGAGACTGACGCAATGAACCACTCAGAGCCGTCATTGCCACCACCGCTCGTCAACTCCCACCCACGGTGGAACTTTGCTAAGACGAACTATCCTTTATTATACTCGTTGTTAATGGCAGAGGATTGGAGTGAATTGTATGCGACGCGCAGCGCCGACGAAGCATATGAGGTATTTTATAACATTTTCTATAACAAGTTGGACGAAAGCACGCCTAGGAAAATATTATCTAATGTTCGCTCACGGTACCGGTACCCAAAGTGGTACACGGCCGATCTTATAAACAATATAAAACATAAAGCTTTTTGGCACAAGGCATATAAGTCTAGTAGAACAAAAAACGACTACGAAATGTTTTCTCATTATCGTTCTGTAGTAAAAAATAAAATCACTACTGCGTACGCCGATTATCAAAACCGTATTGAAATGCAATTTACTAAAGAGCCCAGCTCGTTTTGGAGTTATATCGGAAATAAACGCACAAAACGTAGTACAACTCGGATTATTAGGGATGGGAGACCATTATTGAATACTGAGTGCGCGCAAGAATTTGCTGACTATTTTAAATCGGTATACGGCACAAAGGTGCCGCGTCTGGATGCAGCGGCTGCGGCACGAGAGGCACCAGAACGAGGGACACGTGTCCACATAGGACAGTTTACACTGGGGGAAGTGCGCTCTGCCCTGGGGCGACTTAAGCCCAAGCGGTCAGTGGGTCCCGACGGGGTTCCTCCCTATATTGTCAAGGATTGTAGAATAGTATTGGCCCGTCCTCTACAGTACTTGTACAATCTTTGTTTAAAGGAACACCTCTATCCTGATGGTTGGAAGTTAACTAGGGTGACACCTGTTCCAAAGGGAACTGCAAGCACTAACGTCGCCAGTTATAGACCGGTGGCCGTGTTATCCACTTTCGCCAAGATCTTTGAGTCGGCATTAGGTGCTAGTATATCAGCGCAGTTTAACGCGCACATTAACAATGCGCAACACGGATTTCGGTTAGGACGAAGCACGAATTCCAACCTGATGTGTCTAATGAACTACGCATCACAGGTACTCGACTCGGTAGCAGGCGCCCAGTTGGACGTAGCCTATTTTGACTATCAGAAGGCTTTCGATACTGTCGATAATGAAGTCCTTTTATTGAAGTTCGCGAATGCAGGCTTTACCCCAGCCTTACTAGAGTTTTTCGCTAGCTACTTAGGTAACCGTAGGCAGTATGTGGAATATGAGGGTTACGCATCTGAGCAGTATTTTACCCTTTCAGGAGTGAGTCAGGGCAGTAACCTTGGCCCCCTTGAGTTTATCCTGATGATAAATGATCTGCCTGAAGTAATAAAAAACGCAGGTTGTTTACTTTTTGCCGATGACCTAAAACTGTTCCTACAAATTAAAAACATGAAGGATTGTGAACGACTTCAGGGAGATATAGACAAAGTAGTAGATTGGAGTCACAGGAATGGGCTACAATTTAATGTATCTAAATGTAATGTTATGTCCTACACGCGATCAGCTGCACCTCTGCAGTATACCTATCACATGGGACAAGAATCAATTCCACGTGTCGCATCAGTGCGTGACTTGGGCGTCTTGTTTAATGCTGATCTGAGTTTTCGTAGTCACATTGTGCAAGTCTGTACTAAGGCTTTTAGGAACTTGGGTTTTGTTATGAGAGAATGTAGAGATTTTAAAAATTTAAATGCTGTAAAATGCTTATATAATACATTAGTAAGGAGCAGATTAGAGTGCAGTGCTATTGTTTGGAATCCGCACGAAGCAAAATACGATTTGATGGTGGAGAAAATACAAAATAAGTTCACCAGATACTTGTATCATCGACAGTACGGAGTATATCCATACTACCCACTTATGTATCCATCACTTTTCGTTATAGGGATGGTTGGATGCTATAAGTTGAGTGTGAGACGAGACTTTGCATTAATCAAATACGTGTTTCAAGTATTTCGTGGTAAATTAAGTAATCCCGAATTATTATCATCATTAGGGTTGCGGGTTCCAAACACTAGATTGCGGCAGCAACCTAGGGCTAGATTATTTGAGGTGCCGACGAGCCGAACAACTAATGCGAAGTTCTCACCCGTCTTAAGAGCAATTCGGTTGTTGAATGACATAGCGGCCAGACTTGATATTTTTACCTGTACATTGGCGGAATTTGAGAGGATATCATTGGAGCACTTGTCATCTAAGACTTAAAATTGATTTTATTTTTATTATTGTTTTTATTTGTGTTTATTTATCATAATTGATTGTAATTGACATAATTATGTATACCTGGCTAAATGTATAATACAATTATTATTTATAGTTAGAATAAGTATATTGACTTTTAAAATGACGTTTTTAATAAAAATAGGTTAATGTTACTTAAAGTTTATTTGAATGATTATTAATGTTTAAATTTATTATTACTGACTAAACTATAAAATTATGATTATATGCACTAACTTTAATTAGTGACAATCTACATTATCGCATTAGGTATATGCCTGTAATGATAATTGTATGTATAATAAATAAATAAATAAATAAATAAATATTTGATTTAAATTAAATCATCAATCTAATGAGACATTTTCTGTTTAGATATTTTCTGTCAGTTACGACTTTAAAATATTGCCACACCTTAATTTTACACACTGTTTTCTATACCGTAGCACAGTGATTCAGGTTTCATACAAAGGCGGTCATAAATACACAAATCCGTTATAAAAAGTATTTTATTATTTTACACGTTGGAATATATTTATGTAAACGTAAATAATTAAAATTATAATATATTATATAAGTTTAAAAAATTCTTAACAACATTTAGGTGTAAAAATGTCTCGCAGTAATTTTATTTTAGACGATCGATGTATCTAAAACATTTTATATTGCGAATTTTAATAGTAAAACTGTAAATAATGGTTATTTGTATTAACAATAACCACAAAAGAATAAAATAAAATAGCAAAAATACATAAAATAAGTTTATTTTCTAAATACAAACAACCTACAAACTATACGAAATATTGGCAAAATTACCTTTAAATACATAACAAATCTAAAACAGCTTTTGACAGTACACTCTTTTTTTTGACAGGTAACTTTCGTAGACCTGTTATGAAGGGATCTGAATGAAGAAGAAGCCTATTAATTAAATCAGTATTGGTCAACATGCGACTCATTTTTCGCGTGTGATTTCTCCTAAATGATTTGATGTGTTTGTTAGTTGCTTCAGCTGCTTCTTCAGACAGCTCTCCGATTGACAATAAAGCGTGATCAATAACATTAGCACCATGAACTAGGACTTTGTGAACGGAAGCAGGCATGTTATACCACGGATACTCGGCAACTAATTGCCGAGCTGTCTCTAATGCGAACTCTTCGAAGTTCGTCTTATTAATGTTATATCCCGAATTCAAACATTGAAGTATGATCCAGCAACGATCTAGGAGATCTTTCTTGATCCCAGTAATTTCAGCTGAAATTTCTGAGTTCGAGAAAAACCGTCTGGCGGTAATACCATCGTTTGAGGTCCCGCTTCCGCCACTTTTGGGCTTATCCACTATAAGACCTAATCTTTCTCTAAATTGAGTCTGAATATATGTTTTTTTTGCTGCAACAAGAATTTTGTCATTTTCAGATCTAGCTTGCTATTTTTTAACATCTAACTTGTATGCGACATGAACAAAATATTCAAAGAAGCGTATTAACGCGTGAAGAGGTGATAAACCAAATTCATATTTACTCTCATCGACTTTCTTGTTTAAACATTTGTCAATTTGGTTCATTTCGCTGGGCAAGGCATTACAAATATAACATTTAGACGAGGAAACACTGCTAAGTGCATTACACACTTTGCCATCTACCATAGTAAATTGCAAGCAATGAGTAACGCGGTATTCCTGATCTTCTTTTTTGAAAACAGTTTGCTGTAAGTTACTTATTTTCTCTTTAAAATATGCTTCTTCCTCAACTGATACTGCAGTCGATTCTTTCAAATATCGAAAGCGTACAGGCCTACAGTATCTAGTTGACGAAGGACGAGGATTTTTCCACAAAACTACGGTATTTTCTCCAGTATCTAATTTCAAAACAAGCTGAAGTGGCACATATGAAGTAAGAAACAAGCTACCGTCTTCAATAGTGGCGTCAGAAAAACACTGTTTATATTCAGAATGCCCTGTACTGCCATCGAAACCCCATTTCCCTATCAAAGCTATATATATATATCCTGGGATTCTTTAGGTACCCTATCCAAAACAACCTTTTGAGACTTGAGAATCCGATTGGCTGTATGATCTAATAAACTTTGAAGTTCGACTTCGGCAGATGATTCGCTAACAGTTATATCTGGAGGATAACAGTGTTTTTTCGATTCCACAACAATTTGGTAAGATGGCAAAATGCTTTTTGAAAACTTATTGTTTATAAATTTCTTTACTAATAAATATTGATGTCGAGTTAAGTGAGCTTCGACAATGAGCGATAAAACTTCGTTAGCATCGATTTCAGGAAAAGTTAATAAACTATCATCGGAAGCACTAAGCAATGAATGTACAAGAGAAGGATCTTGCTTAGACAAATTAGCTAATCTTCTCCTTTTTGTACGTTTACTGGTCTCGTCAAAGTTCATTTTCGGACGGCCAGACGATGAAGATGTTGATGCTTCAACTTCGTCAAAGTTCAGAGATACACGTACCTTAGTTCGCTCTACATCAATATTTTCAATTTCATGCAGCCAATCTGAACACATTTCTAAGAATTTAGATTTAGTACGATTCGACTTGGCCCAGTAATGAGAAATTCGTTTACATACATTCGTAATTCTAAGGCTTAAAGGTTCTAGGTTAATGTTTTCGATGTAATCAGAAAGGCATGATGTTTCAGTCAAAGTGTTCAGGACATGCTGTGATTTTTCATTTGGTTTACCCACTTTAGAGTACCAAATGTTAAAAATTGACATCCTCGATACAGAACATTTGAAAAATGTACCTGAAACAATATAAAAACTGAACTTAAAAAAATGACTTTATTTTTATTCTATGGGCATACATACTTTGACAGCCCACTAACGTAAGAAGAGGCAGGAAGAGGCAGATGAAACTTATAGCCCTTTATAAGGATGTTCTCCTTATTCTAAAAGATATGTTTCAAGGGCAGCAAAGTACAGCGAAAAGTTGTAGGTCCAAAAGATATAAATATACATCACATTTTTTAAAAAGAAAACTACCCTCAATAATAAAATTATACAAAATAATGTGCATAAAAAAAAAAAAAGTGGTTGATAATAAAAGTACATACCTTGCTCTTGAACATCCATACCTTCACAATACGTAAACACTTGATTTGAAATGGTGACACTCAAAAACAACGTGATTAACTTTTAATGACTCACACGTAGCGTTAATTAGTATCGCGATGCGCTCACTTCCGCTGCACAAAAGTGAATGATACCTTGACCTAATTACGTTGGTATTTATAGTTTTTGGAAGTATGTGAACTAGCTAATGACTTAATGAGGTGATCTTACTGGAGTAAGACAATGAAATTTTTCAATTTATGGCCTAGGGCGGAATCACACTGCGTAGTGGCAAAATACTTTTCTTAATATTTATTATGGCTTGGTACTTTAGAGAAATAGGTGCCGGCCTATCTATGTATGTATATAATTATAGAAGCGTGTTAGTGATATTTTTCAACAGCTTGTAAAGTTGCAATTGTTATATAATGCCATATTGCATCAAGCCCTTATATTATACTCAAACTCTATAGGCATAGATATAAAATATATATGTAGTTCCACTATCTCAGCTATCGTTGTTATAGTTGCATGTCTCATTCATACAATCTACTTATTTTCTGCACTTGTGTTGATAAAAAAAAGGTTTAAATATACGTCAATCCCTAAAGTCACGAATTGTCGTATAAAACGCACAAGCAATACAATTAATTACCTTTCAAGCACTTGCCTCACCGTTACCATCACATTGAGTGTCAGTGTCTACACTCCCCCCACTTGAATCCCACACCGATCGAAATCCACATGGTACAATTCATTTTATTATCGAAAAATAATTGTTCTGAGTCTGGCTGCATATTATGTCCGTTAGTTCTATAACGGTTATCTAACGTAGTAGCTGCATTTAAAAAGTAACAAATTATTTTATAAGTACTTATGACACATTACTTTGACTATTTAAATATTAAATGAAATTACTTTTAAAGCAGAGGACCACAATATTTTTTCATAACTAGGCATCGAATACGCAAATGTATAGGTACCGTAGGATCAACTATGTAGTCACAAATCGTAAAAATTCAAACGAACATTTCCTGACGATGCGGATGTTAACCCACATTACTAAAGCTAGTTACAGTTAAATTTTCAAAAAGCACTTGGCTTATATACATTCAAAACTTTTGTGTAATTATTATATTTTTGTCAGTTTAGTCTTTAAAACCTTAATTTTGCTATGCGATAGCCTATTGGGAAACCATTTGACTGCCACGTAGAGGTCTCGAGTTCGATCCTAAGGCACACACCTCAGACTTTTCGAAGTTATGTGCATGTAATGCATGGTGATTATAGCTTGCTTTAATAGTGAAGAAAAACACTGTGAGTAAGCCTGCATGTCAGAGAGTTCTGCTTTATGTTCTTGAAGATGTATGAAGTTTGCCAGCTCCCACTGGGCCAGCGTGGTTAGTTGACTATGGCTTAGAACCTTTTCATATTGAGGAGAGAGCCGTATCCAGTACTAGGATAGTTTATATACAGGGCTGATATTATAATATTTTCATGACATAGTTGCAGAAGAAACCTCAAAACACCACTACACTGCCCCACTAAACCGATTTATAATTACATTTCTCAAAAATACTTGATCCAAATAGGTCTAAAACTTGGCAGTTCAAGAACCTGCCCTCCACTGCTTAAAACAAAATTTATGTCGTCTCAGAATTATCTGTGAAATTACTCAAAATAATCTGTTATAAAGAAACGTAAGAAATGAACGGGGTGTGCCTGTTACTTTATATTCTGGGGAGGCTGTCGAGTTGATTGTGGGAAATGACTTGTTAGGGTTCTCTCAAGTGATGAGCGAACAATTTGTCACTACCGACTTTGAGAAAGTTTGCTTTATTTTCTTTGATGTTTGGTTGAGCAGTATATAAATGAGGTTTTTGATTGGAGTAATTTTTTTTCATTGGTATTACAATCAGAATGTGTTGATTGTGATAGAAATTAAATCATCAACCTTTAAAGTGATAATTTCATTATTATTATAATTAAATAAGTCATACATACATACATGCATAGTTTCAAGCTTATATGCCAGAAGGCGTAAAGCTTATATTACATCTACATTTCGCCAGCTACTACTAACTACAGACGTACAAGGGAGCGAGCCTACTGGAATTTACCGGGCACAATATCAGGCACGGTGTTGCTATTGAGAATTTATTGACAGCAAAACCCAGTAACACTTTTCCCACCTGCGTATTGAACCCGATATAGACAGTTTAATGTCAGAATAATGATTTCACTTCAATAGCCTTCTAAATATGTGACATTAAGAGGAGCCTAGCTCATGCAAGTAAAATGGAGGGTATGAACCTAAAAATGCAAATGGAAAATAACTAGAAATTATATTAATTCTTATTTATGATTCTTAGTATAAAATATTAAATTAAAGATCGTGAGGACGGTAGTGCGTAATTTATTATATTACGTTATTTTCATGTAATTAATAAACTCATTTGAAATTTATGCTATTACTATTAAGGACAAATAAACAACAGTAACAGCTATGTATATATATGTAAGTACATACATCATAGGAAAATCCAACACCATCGTCCAGAGAAGTCTGTCGCCACAATCAATCACAAGCCATCAACATAATTATTTTGATCAAATTGTGTTTCGAATATTCGATTCTGATTCGAATAATTTCGAATGATTCAATACCTAATTATTCAGATGCAATCCGATCTTTCAAACATTATTCACCAAAAAATTGCACACTACTAAATGCTACAATTGCGTCAAAACATCCAATACTTTAACAAATAGATCGATATGCGCAATCGCCGCTGCGTAAAATGCTCCACGAGCCTCAATAAACGTTATTCGCACAATAACAGACACTGTGTGTTATATTTTATCTATTTCAATTATCAGAAGTTGTCAGCCGAAAGGGTCTTAGTATGCGTTAATTAGAACACTACGAATTTACACATCGGATATTTCCATAGAGAGTACCCTTGTCTGTATTCTGCGGCAAAGATCTCAGGTGACTTGATTATATACGCAATTTATTCGTAATAGTGTTGGGTACTGGCAAAGAGCCGGGAGGTGGACGATAAAATGCTGCAATGTTGGATGATTTATACGGTACTGTTTTGGGCCCGAGGCGAATCTCGTTCAAGGCACGGACGGACTAAGGTTGTAAAGTGCTTTGAATGTAATATAACAGAAAGGTATAGTCATATTTAAGGATCGTATGGATACGTGAATTTAAGGCAAGATCTTAAAGGCTTTTTGTTAAAAAGTATTTTTAACCCCCGACGCAAAAACGACGGGGTGTTATTAGTTTGACGTGTCTGTGTGTGTGTGTGTGTGTGTGTGTGTCTGTCTGTGGCATCGTAGCTCCCGAACGGATGAACCGATTTTAATTTTGTTTTTTTTATTTGAAAGGTGAATTAGTCGGGAGTGTTCTTAGTTATGTTTGATGTAAATCGGTCCAAGATGGCCGCCGCCACAAAATGGCGGATAACATATTTTTTCACAACTCCCTCAATATGGGTATCTAATAAAAGGGCTTGACTAGTAAAATACTATACACTATGATAATTTGCAAATCCAAGATGGCCGCCACCATAAAATGGCATATTAAATTTTTTTTCACATCTCCCTCAATATGTGTCGGGGGTTTTTAAATTTTTAATTTATAGTTATTATATCAAAGTGCTGTAATTCGTCATTACTAGTAATACATACATACTCAGTACAATCCTCGAAGGAATTGGTAGAGGTATATGACACATCTTCCTTTTTTCTTTTTTCCTTTTCACTTCCGCACTAGAAATAATTCCTGTTTCACACATACACTACATTCAAACAACGGACACAAAGAACACCCAGATCGGAACAATTTTTTTAGTGGTAGGGCCACGCTGGTTACTCCATGAATGGGCCGGCTCAACCGGGGAAGTACCACCCTCTCACAGAAGATCGACGTAAAATAACAGTATCTGTTACGTTTCGTTCGGTGAGTGAGAGCGCCGGAGACCCAATCACCCTACCCTTTCCAAACCCCATTCTTTTTCCTTCCGGTAGGCAGCGACCTGGATGTGTTTTTTCCAAATTGCTTCTGTAATGCTAAGAAAACACAGCCATGTGTATGAGCCACGGTTCTCGCTTACTATAGGTGGGCCGCTGGCTCGTCTGTCAACGAAGAACGCAATAAAAATTAATAAGAAAATCATTTGTGGATAGCACAATTTTTTGTCACGTGTGGGATTCGAATCAACATGAAATGCATTCATGCAATACAACTGCGCAGTGGCAGTGGCAAGGCAACCACATAAATCATTACGCCATCCGTGCAGTCGGTCTTTTATGCTTCCTTTATATTGTATAATTGTAAATACTAGCGATCGCCAAGTGGTCAAAATTCGAGCATAATTGATTTAAATTTTAAGTTTGATCGTTATTATGGTTTTATACCCTTATATTAACATTTCATTTAGTCACCTACTCCACATATTATATGTATATGTATGTTACCATAGTTACGAACCATTCAACGCCATCGGCCGACCAACACTACGAACGCGATTCGATTGCGTGTGTCAAATGCATGGTTGTGTGCGCGTAGTGTTTTTTTTATTAATTTAATGTATTTCTAATCCGCCACTCCTACTCCATATAAAATATAATTGTGCCAAATTTCATACACCGACCGCGCAATTTTCGTAAAAAGGGGTACAAAGTTTTTGCTTCACGTATTAATATAATATAGATTATAGATGAATGATTTCTGTTTTAGATTCTTAGAGAATGTTAGGTCTCGTATTTGCTTAAAACATCGTTCTAAAGTCGTTCCATTTATTACGTCTACAAACTCGTAAATACTGCTTGGAATATTTTCACAATCAAAACCTTGGGCATAAAAAGAACAATTTATGGAACATCTTTATTCTGTAATATGTGTAACTATCCTCGATGGCGTAACGGTAGTTAATACGACTGCTGTGCATGTGGTCTCGGTTTCGTATTCCGGTTGGGCCAACAATAGTATGTTTCATCCCGGCGTTAGGGAGCTGCACACTCCTGTGCCTAGGAAATACGTAAATCCTGTGCGTGCATGGTCTTGTGCGTGACCTCTCTCCGGTCGTATAAAGTTTAACGTGGGAGAGTAATGCTGCAACCATTACGCTAAGATTATACTTTATTAATACAAATAATATTTTCATACATTGCCTTAAATAAGGTTTCTTAATCAAGGCGGATGACATCAGCATCACATGATTTAATTACAACATCATACACTATAGATACAACGATAGACTGCTGTGCATGAGGTCTCGGTTTTAAATTCCGGTTGGGCCAACAATAGCATGTTTCATCCCGGTGTTAGGAAACTGCACACTTTTGTGCCTGGCACGCACGTAAATCCGCTGGTCTTGTGCCCGATCTCCCTCCGGTCGTATCTACTTGCCATCTTATCGGCTTATAAGTTGAAGAATAGAGAATTCCCATATGTTAACGAATACGCTATAATATTTTTGCGCAGATGGTCAGTCTCCGTTAAGATTGGCCACTCTGACTGAAATTCAGCCCGCCAATCTACATAATTCTTAGAAAATTCTATACAGATACTTTTCTTTCTGAGGAATAACGTAATCACGAAATAAATTAAGGTAACATTTATTTAGGTCGGAATTATTATTGTTTATTTCAAGGAAAACGCGCCCACTTAATTTTATTCATACACCAACAAATTTATGTTACTAACAATTAAAAATACTTGTTCTACGAAATATACCAGCCAACAGAGCGATTCCTTGGCTTATTGGAAATAATACAACACGTATATTGAAAATAGCTCATAAGAAAATTTATTCAGATAAGGCTGTTTTTTTCAATCGCTAATTGTATACAATATGTAATTAAGTAACTGTCTTTGTTTTTAATATATTAGCTGATCTATGTGCTTATTGAATATAATATTAAACGCATAAACATAGAGTAACAATCCAGTATAACCGAGGAATATATTTTCAACTGGTATGTTGACTGCAGGGATGATGAAGTGGTATAAGTGATCGTCTCGATACTGGCAGTGCGCTGAATGTTGTAGATCCGAATCCTACTTGGGACAAAACCTTGTGTGATCCACAAAACTGCCTCGCGACACAAGATTTATCCACAGAGCGGGAGAAGTCTTTAAAAAAAAAAGTAATTTAAAGAGCATTTTGCTGGGCATCAAACCCGGAACTTCTTGATCGACCAAACCCTAACCGTAAACTAATACAACTGTCATGAGATCTGGGGTTTCAGCACAGAGCACATTTCGTGCTGCTACTGGAAATAATCGTAACAGGAAAAGACGAGCCTATTGCAGACTAATCGGCACAGTACATACATAGATTGTACTAGGTGTCTTCTATTTCGTAAAACCAAGAATGATAAGCTATCAAATTCGTGTGTACCTTTCTAATGATAATACCTCCCCTTCTAATTAGTTTTAATATTCTACCTAATATGTATTGATAATCGTGGCTGTTTCACCTGACCTATAAAGTACATGTCTGGGTCACAGCAGGATGACGTTGTCTAATAAATCATGCATTGTTGTTGACGACAAAAGAAGTCATTTTTGGGTAGAAAGTGCCCCATTGAAGGAGGTGCCCTATAATATTTGTATACACAATGGTGGCTTTCGCTAAGGTCAGATTTGAAATTACAATGGCGCGGTTTCAAAATGGTCTTTTGAAGGCTGTTTTTGTATTTGATGATTTTGCAGCGAGTATCTAGTATGTGAACCCTTAGGTTGTTTTAAAAAGGAATAGGCAAGGTATTATTTTATGGGATATATATAATAATAAATATTTTTATTTTTAGATTTGAGTCTTATACGGACAGTAATAGATAATAGCGTAATGACGGCAATCTGGTACATAAATGAGTTGTAAAATAATGAAACTATAAGATTTGGCTGAATCTAGCAAGTAACATAAAAGTAAATTTAATAAACTCACTTACCCTTTTGACTTTCATAAGTGTTACTTTGTTACCTAAATGAATTAATGATTTTAACACATTTTTGTGCTATGTATACATATTTTCATCTATATATTAATACGTGAAGCAAAAACTTTGTGCCCCTTTTTACGAAAATTTCGCGGATGGAGGAGTATGAAATTTGGCACAGTTAAAGTTTATATGGAGAAGGAGGGGCGAATCCTAATATTTTTATTAAATATGCATAAGAAATACATTAAATTAATGAAATAGCACTACACGCACACAACCATGCATTTTACATAATCAGTCGAATCGCATTCGTAGTATTTCGGCATTGTTCGGTTGACTTCGTAGAATGCTTCGTAACTATGGTTACATACATATGTATGTTTATGGAGTAGGTGACTAAATGAAATGTGATTTTATGGGTATCAAGTTATAGATAATAAAACTTTAATAATGATCAAATTTAGAATTTAAATAAATTATGGGCGAATTTCGACCACTTGGCGACCGCTAGTATAAATAAATATATTATTATGTATATCTATAACTTTTTACTTAATATCTCGTGTAACGGTAAGGCTTGCTTATTTTAAAAGACGCAAAATATAGAAAATGAATGGAATCGTGATCTTAAGATATATTTTGTTGAATGATATACAATTTTCTTTCAATATAAGTTTTTCTATAAAGACAGTTTTTACCAAAATTAATTACATTTGCCTATTAATATAAGTAATTTAGATTTTTTATTATTTCTACGGTACTAACAGGAAAATAAGGTCAAAAATATTTATATACAATTAAGCAATTTCTTGAATCTAAATATGAGTATGTTTCATTTTTGTAATTATTTTCCTATTCAAGGCTTCCTTGAATAGGCAATTAATTACAAAAAAAATTAGCTATTATTAGGCTTCTTCCAAGAAGATGATTACGAAAATTATTGTAAGTACAAAATAGGCTGACTAATTTAAGTAATATTATCACTTATGTATAACAACTGTACCTACTTCATCAGAAATAATAAACTTTACTTGTCATCCGGTTACGCGAAAATTACAATTTACATTAAAATACAGTCTACTAGTCACCAAGGCTGCTGAAAAGCAATCAAGACGTCGGAGAACTAGCACCTGACTGCGGATCCACCCGCAACGATTCCACGGGATGACATACTAGGATAAAAATATAATGATGCCGTAGGGTGTTATTACCTATATAATATATACCTAGTTTATGTGAATAATGTTTCCTGTTCTGTCGTCTCATGCGTACACGCACGCTTCTCTCTCTGGCACTTGTGCTTTGACTACGGAGTGGAAAGGATGTGCAGGCGGTATCTATAAGGAGGAGCCGATATACCAACAATAGGTGAATTATGTACCTATATAATATGCAGTACAATATAATTATATTAATCTGGTTGTCAATACAAAGACGACACTTCAAGACTGACTATATGTGCATCAAATTCGAACAAATTCTGTTCCACAGTTTAATCTCTTGACTTACACTTGGACCACGGGGCCTAACACAATAATATGTTATTATTGTGTATTTTTCCAGCTAAATAATGAGCTAAACGTGCTTGAATAACAAATATCCAATCTTTACAAATTCCCTTATTCATTTTATTAGGTGGCAATAGAAAATATGCGCTTTTATTCGCATCATTTGGTGGCAACCATTCTTAACGAAACCACAGATTCAAGATGGCAAAAATACAAGTAAATAGTTTAGCTTGAAATCACAACACATTGCAAACAAAGAGATTTGACTTTCCAACACATTAAACAAGTTTAATGAGGAAAGTTTAAATATTAAAAGTTTAACTTCAATACATCACTTGAATCTTAGTCTTTTAGAGTCTGGAGTTAACGCGTGACTGTTTATTAGGGCTGTCACATAATACATAAGTGGTGTTTATGTACAGCTCTTTATTATATAGACCAGAGGTTCTCAGACTTTGTTTCTCATAGACCACTTTCAAAATTTAGCTGGTTCTGGTGGACCCCCTGCAGCTAGAAATTTAATCCGCCAAGGCAACATTTTAGTTCTTTACTATCGAAAGCAGCTTACGAATTGTGAATCCCCATTTTTTTTCACGCCAACGTAGATCCCCGTTGAGTCTCCCATGGCCCCTGGAGGTCCACCTGGACCACTTTGGGAACTAAGGATATAGACGTACTAGTTTCTAACTGCGGCTTTGCTTGTGTGAATTTTACGAGATTACTGGGATAAAACGTCCTATATATAATATCAGCCCTGTATTAAACTGTCCCACTACTGAGCACAGGCCTCTTCCCGGTGTGAGAAAGGTTAGACTATTGTCCACCACGCTGGCCCAGTGTGAGTTGGCAGACTTTAAATATCTTCGAGAACATTTTGGAGAACTCCCAGACATGCAGGTTTCCTCACGAAATTTTCTTTCACCTATCCTATACATATGTTGATCCAGAACTTGGTTTATTTGTATGTCAAGTTTTACATAAGTTTATTCTGCAGTTTGCGTGTGAGGAAATAACAAATAAGTATCGAAACATTTTATAAGATTTTACATTTATAATATTGTTTGGTTATTTTACGACTTCAATCAATGAAGATAAGTGTATACTAAATTTTAAATTAGTCCTCCAGCAACACAACTGCCATAACCAAATTCAATTCCACACAGTAGCTTTTGCGTGATATGCTTACAAATATCAGTATATCTGTACAGACAGACAAGCTGACAGAAAAACAGATGGACAGATTGACAGATAGACAATAATTCTAAAATAATTGTTTTGCGTTCTAAACCTTTTATAGAACACTCAGATTTTTTCTTAAAATCTCCTATGTACAAACATTGGCCAGTTAGAATATTATTATATGTGTTCTTTACATAGATGCAGACGTGTCACAAAATCCAACTCTGCCAGACCTTTAGGTAGATAGAGGTGTGATGTTATATAAAAAGCAAAATCGCGTGATAATCAGACGCCTACGACAAAGAGTAAGAACCGATTCAGAAACTTCGAAGCCTCCGTTATTGTCAATTCATTTTCACTGATACGGAAAGTCGGCTGTTTTTTCAGGCTTTACCTCTGAGACAGTGGCATCAACTTCAAATTACGCGTGTTATAGGAACGTAGTAAAATAGTAATAGAAATAAGGTGCTATAAATAGTGATCTAAAATAGAAAAGTCTCATATAGGAGCTTTGCTGGAAATATTGTTTAACTGGTTACAAGAGTTATATGGATAGAAGAAAAATAAACGTGTTTATACATAATATATAATTCGTAATAGGTATTGACGTGAACATGCATAATATTTACCTTATTGATGCTTGACGTTTCGACCAGGTTGCACCTGCTTACTATGCAACGTAAATGCCGTAGTTTCGGGCCGACTGTTCGTACCATGAACCAAATTTATTTTAAAATAGTCTTAAATTCCAGTACGTAACCGCTTAATTGTCCTAAACCCATATATGAAGTAGTCCGATTAACGGAATAATATAATTTGGAAGGAAGAAATTAGAATAAACTTCGTTGTAAGTTTTTGTTCGGTCCTAAGATTTTCTGGTTGATGGAATTGGATAGACATTTTCATACTACATACTCATCTCGGTCATATATATCATTGAACATAAAAGTTTAAAACTAACGTATTAACGTCCTTATTCGTCGTGGTGACAAACGCGTTATTACTGTAAGCCTGCATGCTTGAAACACAAACTATATATGCTATAAGTTGCTAACCTTAAAATGCGTTACTTATATGAACCATACATTTTTTATTTAAGTCTAGGTATAGATAGAGCAACGATAGCTCAGTGGGGAGACCAACAGACTGCAATGCAGAGGGTCTCGGATTCGAACCCACGTCGCGCACCTCTGACTTTCGGAAGTTATATGACTTTTTGAAATTATGTGCGTATTGATTGACAATAATTATCGCCTGCTCCGTGCCTCGGAGAGCACGGTAAGCCGTCGGTCCCGGCTGCCATGAAAATCTATGGCAGTCGTTATTGGGGAAGTTGACACAAAAGATCCCACTGGGTCGAAGTGTCGCCGGTCTGTACTGACTGACCCCCACACAAGATAAGATAAGATAAGTCTGGATATACTTCCTCAGTCAGACTGCTCCAGATCAAAAATTTGTGTAAGATCGTGAAGTCCTCTGTTCAATTATATTTGGTTTGGATATCGTGCATTTTTTAGAGTTGGAGTTTTCTTCAAGGGCATTTTCGGCAACAGCACGGGGTCTGGAAATGTTCTATGTTAAAAGAGTGGCTATGAGTATCTTGCCCGTTCTTCTCATGAGCCCTACACACCCTTGCTTTGCTGAATGTGGCAGTAAATGTAAACTCACAGAAAAAAAAAATTTACGTGTAACTTTGACATTCATAAGTGTTACCTTGTAACCTAATTTGAATAAATTTATTTTGATTTGATTTGATTTGATTCTGTAGTAGTCAATAAGCTCGATCTTTATCTAATAAATAGCAATATAGACATAACATTGTCTTCTCTTTACGCGAATGTTATTCATTGAAATTAAACTACTATATTCGGATTTTATCGCGTCGGGGAAAGTGTAAACTTAAATATAAATAGTTTTAATAATTTAATTAATTATATTAAACAGCTAGAAACTTTTAGTATTAGATCATTGCAATCACGCAGAGATATGTCTGATCTATTATTTTTGTACAAACTATTAAATAATTTAATCGATTGTCCCCAATTACTTGAACAAATAAAACTTAACGTCCCTTATAAATATCCCCGAAATCCTGTTAAGATACTACATTAACCTCACCGTAAAACAGTTTTAACCCTTGGGGTGCCTGGTGGGTCTGATAGACCCATCACTTTAAAGAATCGACAATATTTTAGAAAATTCGTAAGCACAGCCGCTGTGTGCCTGAGTAGCTTCGTGATATAGACTGGCGGCTAGATTGCCGCCCCTCCCGCAGTCCGCAACGCGCACGCGTTTGAGTAACACGTGTTTTATGTGCGCTCGGGTCTGAGAAACCCGACCAGACACGCGGCGTAACTTTTAACTGGTAAGTTATTATTTTTGTTTTCATTATTTATTTTGTATTGTGTGGTAAATTATTTATCTGTATAATATTTTCGCAGTTAAATATGGCCAGGCGATTAACCAATACTGAAATAAGACAAATTTTAGATCAAGATTTCCATGAAATTGAGGATGACGTAGTTTTTGATGAAAGTGGAGCCGAATCCGATCACGTGAGTGTTCAACATGATTCAGATGATACTGAGGAAGAAGTACAAGGTCATAATGAACCAAGTAGTGACAGTGATGATGAGATGTCTCAGCCTTTGAGCAACTTTGCTCACAGATCAATATATAAAGGAAAAGATAATACAATATGGTTCCGTAATCCTCCGAGTGCTCGCGTTCGTACTAGAGCAGAGAACATTTTTACTGGAACACCTGGCGTGAAACCTCATGCAAGACATGCGCAGCAAGAACTTGATTGCTTTCATCTGTTTGTGACTGAAGACATGTTGAATGTAATTATGGAACATACTAATAGGAAGATCCGCAATACGAGGTAGGGTAGCAATACTTCAAATGAATATGCCTATTCAGAGATCACAATGAACGAACTAAAAGCGGTTATTGGATTACTCTTCTTAGCCGAATTATTCAAATCTGGAAGACAAAACCTGAAAGATTTATGGGCAAGTGATGGAACCGGCATAGATATATTTCAAATGAGAATGAGTTTGAGACGATTTGTGTTTGTTGTAAATTGTTTGAGATTCGATAACTTGGACACGCGTGAAGAAAGAGCAGCAACTGATAAATTGGCACCTATCAGAGATATTTTTGAAGACTTTGTAAGGAACTGCCAATCCGTCTATGTTCCATATGAATATTTAACCATTGATGAAGAATTGGTAGTCTTTCGTGGTAGATGTGGGTTTCGCCAGTACTTACCCAGCAAACCAGCAAAGTATGGGATAAAGATTCTTTGATGCTCATACCTATTATTCTTTAAATATGGAGATATACGCAGGAGAACAGCCGGAAGGTCCATATAAGGCGAGCAATAAGCCGCATGACGTAGTAGATCGTATAGTACAACCCATCTCTCAAACAGGAAGAAATGTAACCATGGACAATTGGTTTACGAGCTATCCTACATACGAACATCTACTGAAAAATCATAAATTGACTGCTGTGGGGACAATGAAAAGCAACAAAGCTTGTATCCCACCGAGTTTTTTGAAAAAACGTGACGTGAACACCACAATTTTTGGCTTTCAAAAGGATTTGACAATCCTCTCTTATATTCCAAAACGAAATAAGAATGTTTTCATGTTGTCATCACTTAACCACGATTGTGAAATAGATATTGAAACAGGTGATCAGCAAAAACCGGCAGTTATAACCTTCTATAACCAGACAAAAAGTGGTGTGGATAACGTAGACAAATTGATTCGTACATACGATGTGTCTCGAAATTCTAACAGATGGCCCCTGACAATTTTTTTCTGGATTCTCAATACCGCTGGTATTAATGCTAAAATGATTTACATGTTGAACAATACCGGTGCTAGCAATGTAACTAGAAGAGACTTTATAAAAAAATTAGACAGGGCCCATATTCAAACTCGACCGAGGTATGACCCTAAGGTGTCTGCTTACCAAGTTTCAAGTCAATATTTTTCCATTTAAAATACATGTGACCCCTATAGCTCGAGGGTCTTTTGACCCAAAGGACCCATATTCAAACTCGAACGAGATATGACCCCAAGGCGTCTGCACACCAAGTTACAAGTCAATATTTTGCCATTTAAAATACATGTGCCCTTGTGACCCCTATATCTCGGGGGTCTTTTGACCCACAGGGCCCATATTTAAACTCGACTGAGGTATGATCCCAAGGTGCACACCAAGTTACAAGTCAATCGGTCCAGTGGTGCCGGAGTTATGCCTGTCACTAACAAACTGCCACTAACAGACAGACACACAGACCCACATAGTGTTTTCATTAACCTCTTCGAAGAAGACTTAGAGGTTAATAAACGCGGTAATGCATATTGTTTACCTTTAGGTACTTGGCATTTTGGCCGGGTTATACTAGCAGCAATAGCCTAATGAACCTTAGAACTGCTACGCAGAGGTCTCGAGTTTGATCCCAACGTGCGCATCTTTGAATTTTCGAAGCTACGTGCGTATGAAGCGAGCGTCAACTAACATTTAACATTTACGAGAGTTATCGTTCGCTTTAACGGTCGAGGAACATATTGTGAGTAAACCTGCATGTCTGAGAGGTCTCTAAAATGTTCTCGAAGATATGTGAAGACCCGCACTGAGCCAGCATGGTGGTATATGGCCTACTCCTTCCCACATTGAGGCCCGTGCCCAGCAGTGGACAGTACAGGGCTGCTATTGTTATACACTAGCCGTGGTCACATGCTGACTGGTTCAGCGATGTCATGAGTTTAATGCAGAAGAATCTTCCGTGCATTTTATTTATCCATGTACCGCCACACACTAGACTCACCGTGTTCCTATTCCGTATGCTAGGAGATAGTTTTAAAGTTACTAGCGGTCGCCTAGTAGTCAAAATTCGACCAAAATACCTAAGCTTGCTACTTTGTTTTCTTTCTTTATTACATATATATATATATATAAGGTATACCTTATTTATTGTAATAAAGAAAACCTATACCTATAGGTAACCTAACCATAGTAACAAAGAATTGTACGACTTCAGACGCACAATGCCGAAATATATACTACGTACGCGATTCAACTGCGTGTGTCAAATGTATGGTTGTGTGCGTGTAGTGTTTTTTCATTAATTTAATGTATTTCTATGCAAAGTTTATAAAAATATTAGGATTCCTTCTTTATATAAACTTTAACTGTGCCAAATTTCATACTCCGCCGTCTGCACAATTTTCGTAAAAAGGGGTACAAAGTTTTTGCTTTACGTATTAATATATAGATTATGGATGGATAGGTTTTACTAACTGGCGCTAGTACAAATGGATTAGAAATGAAAGTATGGGAAAGTATATGTACTTTTAAAGAGTATTCTTAGAAACAGTGATATTCTCGAATGGAAGCAAGTGGATAGTTTAATAGGCTTTCGTATAAATAATTATCTTTGAGTAAAACCTGTTTCCCGTAGTATGACAAGATATATATTTGTTTTTTAAAGACACCTTAATTCAAATTTTGTGTCCTTATGTCCTTAAGACCTAAGCCTCCCGCACTAGGAAAAAATCCTGTTTCGCGAAGGGTTTTACAAACATTCCAACAACGGACACAAAGAGCACCCAGACTCGGAACCACCATTTATGGATCACACAAAGTTTGGTCCATTAAGGGATTTGAACCCACAACACTTGACGCAATAGCAGCAGCCAGGCAACCATTTAAACCATCTGTGCAGTCATTGGTTTTATTACACACACGTGCATACATAGACATAAAGACATATTTAAACCACACGAATAACAATGCGTTTGAAAAGTAGTAACTTAATATACTTGTATAAAATGCATTAAAATTTCCACTGACATAGTTGTGAATAAAGACAATTGAACATTGTATGTATTGTGAAGTCGTTTTACGGCAGTCGACGAGCCAGTGATACGACAACTATATGCAATAAAAATAACTATCATATTCGTGTAAATGGTTCATATACATAAATGGACCAACATTTTAACATTTAACGAAAATCCATTATTTTTTGGTGGTGTTTAAAATTTAATTTAATATTATATTTATTTTAGGCTTCTTTATGAATTGGTTGGAGTAAAGTAAAAGTAAATATTGTTATAGATTCTGAATTTTAACATTTAATTAAATATCATTGATTTTTATTGACATTTTAAATTTAAACTGGTTTTTATTTAGTTTTATTCTTTATTTGAGTCTTATTGATTGGGAATAAAGAATCGACGTTATAAAATATATTATAGCAATAGGCTTAAACTAATAATAATGCTATTCTATCACATACACATAACACCATCTAGCCCAAACTAAGCAGAACTTGTACTGTGGGTACTAGACAATAGATAAACATACATATACACTTTCTTTTTTGGAAATGTATACATGTTATACATATACACACCCAGACCAAGACAAACACCCGTGTCCATCAACACAAGTGTTTGAATTGTGCGGGAATCGAACCCGTGACCTCAGGCGTGGCAGTCGGTTACACTAACCACTAACATTGAGGCGCACTACGCAGATATTTGTAAAAATGTCTCATGAATATAGTTAATTACTATTTTGTGTGGTAATTGCAAAAGAAATACACAGTAACACTATTCCCAACTCGGTAACCCAATCTAAGATTTGCATCATCGCAGTCAATTCGCTTCAGATTGAGTCGAATCTCACAAGAGACCATTATTTATGTGACCTACAAATAATAATTCCGTCTCTGATTGTACTTAGTAACAATTAATTGTATATTTATCTAGCCTCACTACACACAATATAGACCGTGACGTCAAAACTATCTTTCAAAAGCAACAAACATAATATCTCTACTTAATATTATAAAGCTGAAGAGTTTGTTTGTTTGTTTGGTTGAACGTGCTAATCTCAGGAATTACTGATTCGAATGGAAAAATTATTTTGTGGAATAGCCCATTTATCGAGGAAGGCTATAGGTTATATAACATCACGCTACGACCAATAAGAGCGGAGCAGCAATGAAAAATGTTGCAAAAACGGGGAAAATTCTCTTATATGAAGTAGACGAAGATGCGCGGGTCAGCTAGTCGTGTGGTAAAAGGCGTCCCAGATCATTATTTTTTTTTTTTTTTTTTTTATAATACATCTCCCGCACTAGGCATTATTCCTGTGTCGCGGGGGACTTTACAAACATTCAAACAACGGACACAAAGAACATCCAGACTTGGAACAACCATTTATGACAACACAATTTTTTATACCGTGTGGGAATCAAACCCACACTTGACGCAGTAGCAGTGGCGCGGCAAACACTTAAACAGCTACGCCGTCCATACATTTGACATGTACGTATATACGTGTATGTTTTGTCAAACCTCTTTTTTCTCCCTAGCCTTTATTATTCCCAAGTCACTTGGAGTCGATTTTTCTGGTCTAACCGGATTTGACTAGATATCAGTTTTTACACGGAGCGGCTGCCACCTGACCTCCGCAACCCGAAGGCTAACGATACCCTAAGGCTAGCTCAGTGTCAGAATATTATAGGGCATTAACTTTCCAATAACGACTGCCATAGATCTTCATGGCTGTCGAGACCGACGTCTTAACGTGCTCTACGAGGCACTGAGCAGGCGATAATTGTCAATCAATACGCACATAATTTCGAAAAGTCATAACATTCGAAAGTCAGAGGTGCGCGACGTGGGTTCGAACCCGAAACCTTCTGCATTGCAGTCTGTTGGTCTCCCCACTGATCTACCGCTACACAAAACAAGTTGTCAAACTACAGCGCGTCTCTCATATTCTGTACGACAGGACCATTATATGTAATTGCGATACTCGACGAATATTTCAATAATTTCAGACACCACGTCAGGCCAGTTCGTTTATTCTGTTCGTGTATTAATGTAAAATGCTAAATGGTTTTTACATTTATTGGTATAATTTATGTTTCGCAGAGGATTGTTAGGGCGCATATTTAACGTACTTTCGTTATAATAATTTTATCAGTTCGTACTTTATTATATTTGTGGTGTAATAAAAGATTTATATGGCTGGATGGCACACGATATTTTACATGTAATTATTTTAATAATAAACTAACAGCTTAGAGCTCTATTTACAGGTAATTATAATTTTTGGTTTTAAAATTACCATAGTGACTGGATAGGATTATTATTATTACATATTAGATTTGCCCGCGGCTTTGCTCGCGTAAATATAGATTAGCTTAAGTTAATAACAGTGTCGCTGAGGTAGTTTCAGTTTCAGCGACCCAACCATCATTCGAAGCAGCGGGTTGCTACACCGAGGAAGGTTTAGTTGGTAGCACCGGAGACGTTCTTACCTTTCCCAGATGACATTCCAGCATAACCTCTCCGCGGAAAAGGGAAGCGGAGAGGTATGCGTGAATGCAAAAATTCCTTCAATACAAAAAAAGTTTAATAACATTACTTTTTCTGGATAAAAGGCACCTTATATATTTTTGTGTTTCTCTAACAACGTGTATGCGAAATTTTATAATGATCGGTCGAGTAGTTAAGGCGTGAAAGTTTCACAAATAAACTAACTCACATTTGGACTTATATTATTAAGTTAGGATTGTATACAGCCATTATTTTTTATTTCGAAATATTACTAGCAATTTGAGTTACAAATGACTAATATTCTTGTTCATCCTTCCATCTAAGCTAGAATGCTTGTGTTAACTCTCGACGATTCGATGGCGTAGTGGTTATTGTAATCGACTGCCACGCCTGAGGTCGCGGGTTCGATCCCCGCACAAGTCAAACATTTGTGTGCATGAACATGGATGTTTGTCTTGGTCTGGGTGTTTCTATGAATATGTATGTATTTACAAAAAACAAAAGTATATATGTACGTTTATCCATTGTCTAGTACCCATAGTACAAGCTCTGCTTAGTTTGGGCTAGATGGTGTTGTGTGTATGTAGTAGAATATTATTATTATTAACTAGCGGGTTCTGGTCCGTAGTGCAATTGGCGATATTTGAACCTTAGACCTCTTGATCGCAAGTTTATACATATACTTAGAATAAAAATAAGAAAGTATTTATTTACCAAAAATTGTTGTTTCTGTTCAGGTCTTAATTAGTAGGTTTAAATATTTAACGTCACATGCAAATAATAAATGTAATAAAAATTAATTTAAAAGTATTTTAATCTAAAATAATGTTATTCAATATTTTTATTAATTGTAACATTAGGAGGCAATTGAATACTATCGAACATGATGACATAAATTTAAAAAGTCAGTGAAACAGTTGTTTTCTATTATGGCTAATCTAAGACTTATGCTCTCTTATAAATATATTTGTTTGTAATTTTTAATTATATGTAATATTTTATATTATTCGCATGTAAAAAAATTTACCCAGTATTAATACTGGGTAAATTTTTTGGTCACGTGCCTAATAGCTTATCAATCCCAAATACTATATATATACCAGCAGGGGCGTGCACAAAGATTTCTGGTAGGGTATGCACGCCCTACCCGAAACCTCTGCGAGGGCACTACATTTCATTTATAAATGTTTTTGTGTGTATATCAAATCAAATCAAATCAATCAAATCAAATATTCTTTATTGTGAAACATAGGTATATATCTGTATATTATATTGTAGTATTTAATAAATAGATTTCGATTATATAGATTTACATAAGCCAGCGGACTAGGGTATACAGTGCTTATTTGCTTGTATGAAGCGCACGCGCCTGCATACCAGATACATATCCATCAATAAATACTTGTCTCAAAATAGTAACAAAAGTAATATCTACTTTGTTGTAGATTAAGTTATATTAGTTGTAGATCTGAAATGTATTTATAGTTATTATAATTTCACTTCCTTTCAGACTTTGAAACTTTAAGTGCACTATAGATGCAATAGAAGACAACCCGACAAAATGCAGAAGCCCCACAACATTACAAAATCGCATGCCAAAAGTCACGAGCAATATTCCAATACAACTTAGCCAGGTGGCCTCCTAATACGGTACTAATCCGTTAGCTTGACTGGCCGATAACTGCGCATGGGTATAATAATCATATTAAGTGCTTCAGCATATTACGTCACTCATTTGCCAATACCTATGTTATTATGATTTACCTTGGGCTTACTTCCAGTTCTAGCTATGTTTATTTGTTGGTTGGCAGTTTCAATGGTATAAGCTTGCGTGGCTGGACAAGACCTCATCGTAAGAGCTCAAAGTCAAAGTCAAAAATCATTTATTCACTTAGGTCACAAAGTAACACTTATGAACGTCAAAAGGGTTAGTGTGTTTATTACATTTACTGAATTTACATTTATGTTATTTGCATGGTTCAGGCAAAAGGTTGAGCCTATGAAAAGATACCTGCAGAAACTCAAGGCCAGTCTTTTAAATCGCTTTCAACTTATCATTTCAGTATTTTACAACTCATTTATGTACCAGGTGTTGCAGTCATTATGCCATATGTCACTGTCCATATAAAACTAAAGTCTAAAAATAAAGAGAAAGTTAATATTATTATGTAAGAAGCATTTGAGGTTTGAAATAATATTTATCAGTAGGTAGCCATTTGTAATAGACAGTAGTATGGCATGAGGATGCATACACTTACACTTTGTGTCATGAAAAGGTAGTTTGTGACTAAATGTAGTTAAAACAAAATTTCGGTTCGTTTTCGGTCCCGGTCAGGCGAGGTATTAGTGGTATTTTTAAGATACACTGATTAATAATAATATAATAATATTCTACCACATACACACAACACTATCTAGCCCAAACTAAGCAGAGCTTGTACTATGGGTACTAGACAATGGATAAACATACATATATACTTTTTTTTTTGTAAATACATACATATTATACATAGAAACACCCAGACAAAGACAAACATCCATGTTCATGCACACAAATATTTGTCTTGTGCGAGAATCGAACCCGCGACCTCAGGCGTGGCAGTCGGTTACACTAACCACTACGCCATCGAGGTAGGAGGAATCGAGACATGTAAAGAGCACTCATCAATCGATATTGACTGCACGGATAACTTGGTGGTTTAAATGGTCGCCTCGTCGCCGCCGACGCGGCGTGTATTGTGGGTTCAATTTCCACACGGGACAAAAATTTTGTGTGGTCCACAAATTATTGTCCCGAGTATCGCTGTTATTTGTGTCCGTTATTTGAATGTTTTAAAGCCGCTATACAGGAATTATACTTAGAGGGGGTTGTCTTTTTAGAAGAATAAGATATGATATTATCGATAAATATAAACTATTTTTAGTCGATAGAAATAATGGTAACTAGTTTCGCACGCGTAAATGCCACGGGAATTAGATTTTATGTTAATCCAGGACATAACCAATTTGTGTGTCAAATTTAATCTAATTAATGCCGCTTATGAACATAGCTGTTTATTTTTTTTTTGCCATTGGCGGCAGACGAGCAAGTGGCCCACCTAAAGGCAAGGGGTAACCACTGCTCATAGACTTCAGCAATGTCAGGACACAGCAAAGCCGCTGCCTACCGTGAAAGAAGAAATCCTATTTGAAATACAGCCAGTCACCTCAGAATAGGGAAAAGGAGAAGCTATTCTGATCTTTAGTTGGAATAAAAATCTGTTAAACTACTTAAATAGTAATTATAAATAATTATGTAAGTTTGTTTGTTTGTCTGTTACGCTTTTATGCCTTAACTAATCGACCGATCATCATGAAATTTCGGATACACGTTGTCAGGTATACAGAAAAGAATATACCGCACCTCTTAACAAAAAAACGTACTGTTCCTGACCTAAACTTCATTTACGTGAGCAAAGCCGCTACCAAAATCTAGTCCTAAATAATACAGAACCCTATCACCGATTATAGGACAGAGTGAGAAGGAATTTAAGACCTTATTACAATCACTGTTGATAAAAGTTGTAAAGAAAACATTACAATAGAGCTCGTAATAGTAGTTTGATTTTACAAATGAATCACACATTTTGAAAATAAATTCAATATCAAAAGCAATAAAAAATTCCGCGACAAATATATGTAGGAATCACGTATTACGTCACGAAATGCAATACCATGACGCATCACTTTAAGGTTGCCTTTGCTCGGCAAGCAATGTGCTATTGAAGGATGTGTGATTCTCACTAATAGAATCGTTGTCATAGTTCTGATAAAACAACTATTTGATTACTCACGATTTATGTAAACACTAGCCTACTCACCACAAAAACTTACCCCAAGGTAGTTTCGCTTCAAAAGTTGGAAGTGCTTTTTTTATTGTGTTGCCTCTGTTTGGTAGAAATTCTAGTCGTTTGCTAGGCACTATTTCACATCATGCTCGTGGAACAAATGACTATACGTGAATCAAATTACTAAGCTCGTATGAATTAAATGACTACGCTTGTATCAAATGATTAAGCATGAATCAATAACGAGGAAGAAGCTCTTGTCCATCATAGGCTATAAGAAAAGGCTAACAAAAAAAAAAGAGAATTTACATAATATTGTCTTACGTTTACGTGAATGTTATACATTCGAATTAAACAACGTTATACGGATTTTATCGCGTTGTTTATTTTTATAAAACACTATTATTAAGTTTCAAAACAATGTGTTTTGAAACTTTAAACTACTATTGTTAAACACTTTTACTAGTTACTGTTTACTTCTATTTAAGCTATTTAAAATATAAAAAGTATTTAGATTTAATTTTACACTTTTCTCCACGTTTCGGTTGCTTTTGGCTGCTGGAAAGCAAACGAAACGTCAGGAAAACTGTAAATTTAAATCTGAAATCCGTATAAAGTTGTTTAATTTAAATGTGAATTTACCTAATTAGTAGGAATTGCTTCAAAAGTCAATATATTACAAGCTCAGATAGTGGCTATTCTGTTAAAAATTAATATACCAGCTTGTCTGTTTCGACTTAGCTCCGTTAGCTAATAATAAATCTAGAAAGCTAATTGCTAAAAGGATAAATTGTTTTCGTTCCAGTCTACAGTTCAGCACTCAGGCGAACTAAAACTGCAACTTATTATTTTACTTAGAATCCTCTTATTAACCCTTAGATATTATAGTTCTGTAGGTCTACCATGAAAATTTATATCCGAAACTTTGAGCCGAACGAAACAAAGTTACAATAAATTTTCATCAGACTTCCTTCTTTTAAAATGCCTTTACTCTGTTCTTCGGACTGCTTCATGAAAGGGTCTAGGACAATCAAGACGTTATATTATATATTTGCTTTATTTATCTCTTATAAGCTTTAAAAGTAATACTATTGAGCTTCTGCTTATTTTTATTTGTAAGTTACGTTAGTGTGTCTTAGAAGGTATATTACTCCATACCACTCCAGCACAGATTCTGTCTTGCTGGTGTTCTTGGCTACAAAATTCCATATCAAAAGGTTACGAGCCTAAATTTAAGACAAATTTCGGAATAAATGTGTTTCACTGTATAAACAGTCAATCTGAAACCTCGAATTTACATGGTAGGTTCATTATATTTACCATTAAGGTATCTTGTAATGAGACGGTGAATACGGAACAAAATATTCTTGGTAATGTAGAATTTTTGTACTACCTAGTGATAAGATGTTAGTCTATAATCGCTTGTTGCCTGGTTAGCCGGAGTGCTACTCGTTCCAACTTAGTGCACGTATAATTTAAGTTTTAATTCAATTTAGCCAATTACAATCCATCGTCTCACAGAATACACATTCGTACCAATAGTCACATATATTGTAATTATTAATAAGTACTTACATAAAAATTCCATGTTAAGCAGTGAACGGAAAAAAACCTGGAAGTATTCTTATCATTAAAAATGGCTCTACGGAATCTACACAAAGCAGGTAGGTGAATTGAACTAAGCCGTATCGCTATAGTAACGTATAATTATATAGAATTGGATTTGAATTATTGCCATTGACAGCAAGTAAATAAAGTGTATGGACAGCTAATTGCTATCTTGTCCGTTTAACAGTAACGTCCATTTTTTAGTAGTTGACCTGAGTAAGTATCTGTGGTGTCAATAATAAACTGGTTAGCATGAAAGTACATTTCCATGTTTTATTAACGTTTACTGCTGGGAACATATAATGAAATAAATAAATAGACTGGCATTGACATCTATTCTCTTTCAACCAACTTTTAACAGCATTTCGAAATTAGTATCGTACAAACCACAAGTTAAATATTTATTTACTTTACCATTCTACACTTAGTCTGTAATTCACCGCATCAATGTTCAATGCGAAGCGATTTTAAATCAAGTTATTCATTTAGCTTGGCAATTATTTCATGATAGTACGAATGAGAGGGACTGGCTCAAGAAAGACCAATCTCTTTTCCTGCACTGGGCCAGCGCGGTGGTGAAATCTGGTCTAATCCTTCTTAAACTAAGAAAAGACCCGTGCACATTAGTGTACATCAGCTTATATATATTATTATCTTAACTAATATCGCATTTAAAATCATGTCAGTTTGTTTGTTACGGTTTCGTGCTTTAACTACTTAACCGATCATCATGATATTTCACATAAACGTCGTCAAAGAAACAGAAAAGAACAAAGGATACCTTTCTTCCAGCAAAAAGTACTATTACTAACATGACCTAAGCTACATTTACGCGAGCGAAGCCGCAGGAAAAAGCAATACAATACAATTACAAGTGTCGTATTCTGTGCTCTGTGAGTATAATAGTATCAAGTTTGGATAGTCTCGCATGTTGTTACTAACGACGATGTGGTTCCCGACCACCGTGTCAAGCTAAAGTGGTATCAGATTTCTCTATCGGAAAATTTGCTAGTAGTTTGGTATCTTAAACTATGCTTGGTACGGGTAAATAGACTTGCCCTTTATTGCATGGCAATGGCATACCAATGTCAGATAACCTCTAACTAAGCTTTGAATTTACTGCGTCCTTGCTTTAATGGCATACCGTGCTCGGTCTTTGGGTTCCGTTCCAGGGCTAGGTAAAGTGTTATTTATCTGCCAGACATGTCTTGCTAATGTAGAAAGGTAGTAGCTACTAAATCTATACTAATATAATAAAGCTAAAGAGTTTGTTTGTTTGTTTGCTTGAACGCGCTAATCTCAGGAACTACTGATCCGAATTGAAAAATTATTTTAGTGTTGGATAGCTCATTTATCGAGGAAGGCTATATAATATAAATAAATTACGCTACGACTCACAGGGGCTGTGCAGTAATCATAAATATGGGTAAAACCGCGGCCACATCTAGTAATACGAGTACATATTAAGGCGTCAAACTGGTATAAACTTATACTAATCAGGGAGAATTTTTGTCGAGGTTTCTATTTTTGAATGACAGCTGTAATATTCGATTGGCAAGTCATTTTACTATAACGAATTTGTACAGGTGAGTTTATGTATACAGATTAGTGGCCACCTAGTGGTCGATATTTGAATGTTTACTACTTAATTTTACTTCTGCTGGTACTCCTTCTGCATATAAACTATAACAATGCCAAATCTTACATTCTTATAAGAATATGCATATATGCGTACAATATGCTTCTAAAAGGTTACAAAGATTACACTTCACGTTTTAATATGTAGATACTGATGCTATAATGTCATGTCATTTCATAGCGACAATTCCAATACTGACACAATTCGCAATAACATTAGCATTCGATGCTACTTGTGCAATGTGATATGCATTTCAATGCTCTCGATGCAAGTAACACTTTGTATTTTGATGTGTCGCCTATATAATAAAAATAGTAACTGTCTGTCGAATCTAGATAATGATTTTTATTAACATTACATTATAATTTAGAAAACATAAACTCATAAGCAAAAGAGATAGATAATAGGCTGAAATCTAAATTTTCTTTCTTACTGGAGTAGTTTCATGGGGAATCACAACAGATTACTGTTAAACAACCTCGTCTTGTGTTAGTGTGGTTGATACAGCGTTTAGCACCTGAAGTGCGAACCAATGCTATTAGTGGATTAGTATGATCGCTGCTTTTTTATGCTATCAGTAGACAAGTAGCGATAGCTCAGTGGGGAGACCAACAGACTGCAATGCAGAGGGTCTCGGGTTGAACCTACGTCGCGCACCTCTGACTTTCGGAAGTTATATGACTTTTCGAAATGATGTGCGTATTGATTGACAATTATCGCCTACTCCGTGTCTCGGAGAGCACGTTAAGCCGTCGGTCCCGACTGCCATGAACATCTATGGCAGTCTTTATTGGGGAAGTCGACACAAAAGATCCCACTGGGTCGAAGTGTCACCGGTCTGTACTGAATGGCCCCCACACAAGATAAGATAAGATGCTATCAGTACAAAAATATGAAAATACTATTACCTCTAGGAATGTTTATTTCTATGTCCCGTGAAACTTTACAATCATCATAACAACGAATAGGTACAACGATTTATGCCAATCAGAATAGAACCCACAACAATCAGCGTAATGACAGAGCCGAGGCCACTACTTTCACCATTACGCTACCGGCAGTATTTAATTTGTCAATCACTAGAATGCCAGATATATGACACCCTAGCCGCTGGCAAGCCACTGCAGCTTAAAACATTAAAGAAGGAATCTATACCTACATCAGATTCAGAGTCAATCCCAATAACCGCAATAGATAACGATTGACAATCCGAGCTCCGATCTCGCTGTAGAGCATGACCGTCATGAACACCAGCTGTGACCCAATTTGCCGTATTTCACTTTGAAAACAAATACCCGGTATGCTTCTACACGTGTTTCGCTTCACACGAGGTATCCTCAGGACAGTTTGGCAACAATGGAACAAGCTAATTTTGTCATCAATTATAAAGCCATATGCTAGAGAGCTAAATCAATATAGCCCATAGGCAATGCAACTTCACAAAATTGCTACGCAGCAAAGACTATATTGTCATTTATGCAAAAGTAGTCTTTGCTTATACTCCGCTCACGTAAACACCTTCGGTCTCACTTAGCCTCTGAGTCTTCTTCGAAGAGGATAATGAAAACACTATGTGGGTCTGTGTCTGTCTGTTAGTGACAGTTTGTTAGTGACAGGCATAGCTCCGGAACCACTGAACCGATTGACTTGTAACTTGGTGTACAGATACCTTGGGGTCATCTCTCAGTTGAGTTTGAATATGGATCCTGTGGGTCAAAAGACCCCCGGGATATAGAGGTCACAAGCTAAAAAGGTCAGAGGATATCCACCAACAGAGGGATTTGAAGGAAGAGGCTTTTGTCCAGCAGTGAGACATTACAAAAAGGTGATGAAAAAAGAAGGTCACATGAAGACGAAGAGGTTGAATGCTGGGTTTTTACACCCATTTCGTTTAGATCACAAGTGTACTAATACTTTGGTTCAACTAAAAAGCATTAGGCGAAACTTGACTTAGGTTTGAAGTAAAACCCTAGCGATTTTTTAAATACATGGATGAAATAGTGGTCGTTGGTCGTTAAGTAGTCGTCTCGCCACTTGCACTGTGCCGAGCGTTGTAGGTTCGATCTCCATATGGGTTAATTTGTGTGCTTCATTAATAGTTGTTCCGAGCCTGGCTGTCCTTTATATCCGCACAGGCTCCGCGACCCAAGACTTATTCTTACATATACATATACGTAAGTCCTGTGTCCTATGTCATATACATATATATAAAGACAATCACCGTAAGAAGACTTTAAAAAATTTTTTTATGACCGATGACACTGGAACAAATTCAGGAACAAAACTATTATATTGGGTTTGTACGGCCCTATAATATGCTGAGTATTGTATTGTAGGCTAAAATCCGTATATGCGATGCGACAAAAAATACTATAGTTCAGATAGCAGAGCGATGAAATGCTTCGTCAAGGTCGGAGCTTGAAGTCCTGCTACATGCATTGTCTTTTTCCTAAGTTATAATTGATATTCTACCTTAGCATGCAAAATGATTACAAAATAAATCTTAACTACATACCTTAGACGTTCAAACGCCTCTATATACTCAATCCAAATAGTTTTCCAAAGCTTCCTACTAAATATAGATTCAGTCCCTTTATAAATTTACAATTGCACTGGTGTGACGTATATACTACACCATTAATCATCTGCTTGTAACAAGATAACTACCATATTTAATTTGAATGACCACCCACTAAACGCCTACGATAAAATTATACGTATCTAGTTACCGACAAAGGTTTTAACAGTGTGGGTGGAATACGGTGCGTGGACAGCCGGTTTGAAATATTGATGTTGTAATCATTATACTAAACCTAAATTATACATGTTACATACCTTCCTATTTATATTCAGCGCTTCTAGCGATAATAGCAGCTGTGGTATTATACCGTTTGACTGTTACGTAGAGGTCTCAAGTTCGATCCTAAGACAAGCACCTCTGACTTTTTAAAATAATGTGTGTAGTTTAAAGTTGAATAGATTTTTCCCATGGCTTCGCTTGCGTTCATATAGATTTGACAAAATCTATGAAAAAATAAACTTATATTTCTCGAAAACAGTGATTTTTTCTGGAAGGTCCTTGAAGATGTGTGAAGTCTGCAATGGGCCAACGTGGTAGACTAATGCCCGTGTTCGGAAGTGAGACAGTTTAGGTATATACAGGGCTAATATTATTATATGATTTTTAGGGTTACCTGAATTACTTATAGATTTGGCATCAGCACAACTAGCTGATTCCGAATCTATAAGTAACTTAATCTAAAAAGCAAAGTAAATGCTATTATGGCTAGTATGGCAATATTGAAGCCTATATTTTTACATAGATAAGCATGACTACCTGCTACGAATCTAGCGTAATTATCTATTGTTATTCAAATTTTCGTAACCTGGGCTTAATTTAAAACATCTCTGATTTGAAGGCCTGACATGAACGAAATTTCTAGGCAATTTTATGCCCTATTCGTGCTATTAAACAGAAATACTAGCATTTTGATCATTGCATTTTGCAGCGATAGCTCAGTGGGGAGACCAACAGACTGCAATGCAGAGAGTCTCGGGTTCGAACCCACGTCGCGCACCTCTGACTTTCGGAAGTTATATGACTTTTCGAAATGATGTGCGTATTGATTGACAATTATCGCCTGCTCCGTGCCTCGGAGAGCACGTTAAGCCGTCGGTCCCGGCTGCCATGAACATCTATGGCAGTCGTTATTGGAAAGTCAGTGTCCTATAATATCCTGACGCTGGACTAGCCTTCGGGTTGCGGAGGTCAGGTGGCAGCCGCTCCGTGTAAAAACTGATATCCAGTCAAATCCGATTAGACCAGAAAAGCCGACCCCAAGTGACTTGGGAATAATAAAGAGAGGGAGAAGGGAGAAGACCAGCATTTTGATCATTGATGATGATGATCATCTAAGTCATATCATGGAGAGTTTCGAGTAACGAAATGAGACACTTTGATCGAAAGAAAGTCGAATCAACTTTACAGATGCTATATTATCGATAGCGTAGTGGTTAGTGTAACTGCAACGCCTGAGGTCACGGGTTCGATTCCCGCACAAGTCAAACATTTGTGTGCATGGACATAGATGTTTGTCTTGGTCTGGGTATTTCTATGTATAATATGTACGTATTTATAAAAAAAAAAGTATATATGTATGTTTATCCATTGTCTAGTACCCATAGTAAAAGCTCTGCTTAGTTTGGGCTAGATGGTGTTGTGTTTATGTGATTTAATATTATTATCATTATTATTCCTAAAATTTTCTACGCGTACTTATGCGGCCTACTTTTCAGAGAACAGTCAATATACTTATCTGACTTATGAATTCACTAATTAACCTTCAAATATCTATATGACGATGACTTTTAAATCCGTTTTACACCTTTAAACATTTTGTATTCCTAAATGAACTAAATAATTGAGGCCAAAATTTCGGAACGTTAATTACCTTTTCGACTGCGTACAAATTAATGTTGTCATGACATTTTTATTGCTAAGAATAACAAACAGTTTGATCTTGACAAAGACAAATTAAAGTTTCAAAGAAGGCTTTAAAACGTATGGCCACTAATTCAGCGAAACAATTTTTACGGCCATATTCATAAAACTTACAAGAGTGTTATTATAATAATAATAATAATAATAATCATTTATTGACACAAAAAAGAAAAGAACACAATATATAACAAAACTCTGGCTCCCACGCTAGTCGAAACTGTGTTGCAGGAGTCAGTGTCTTCCCCGCTTATATGTAACAATTATTTCAAGATACAATTGGTAATTTCATTATAATACAATCAATTCATAATTTATAATTTAACTAAAATAAACGTAAAAAAAAAAAAATATAATAAGTATTGATAATTTCATAAGAATAGTAATAATATCCAAGCATACATGTCTTTGTAGATGAATGTGTATGTGTGTGTGTGTGTGTGTGTGTGTGTGTGTTTATGTGTGTGTGCGTGAGTGTGTGTGCGTGTGTATGTAAGTGTGTGTATTTATTTATATATGTGTGGGCCTGTCTTAAACTTTGATAAGATTTTCCGTTTCTTCATATGTCAGTTTCAGTAACCAACACATGATCATCCTTTTAAATTTATTATTGTTAAGCCTACTAACTTTGGTTATTTTATTATACTTGTTGTATATAAAAGGCGCTAAAAATGTGTACTGCTTTTGACCTAAGGCTGACTTAGTGTGGGGTACCGGCCAACGTTCAATGCGTTTTTGGTGTAAAGGTAATTGTGGTACAGTTGTCTTGTGATATCTTCGTAACGATTCGTGGATAAAAATCTTTCGCACAGATAACACACCAGTCAGTTCATAGACTGCTGCTGTGGGATGTCTGAAGGGTAGATGGCATAAAACTTTAAGCACTGCACGCTGTGCACGTTCTACTCCAATCATTATGTCGTTATAAGTTCAAAATCTATAAAACATTGTTGTAATAATGGATAAGAATGAGTGCTTGCCTAGTAACAAAGCTGTATATTATTATGTATCTGTATATAAAATAAAGGCTATAGAAAATGTATAAAAAAGATTCTACGGAGCATTTATTTGACATACAACTTATGTATTAAAATTTATGAAAAAAGATTTCACAGATATTTATTTGATATACTACTTAAGTATTAAAATTTATGAAAAAAGATTTATTGTACATACTAAATATTTGAACTACCCATTGTATTGAGCCTTTTGTAATATACTTTCTATGAATAAGGTCGTTCGAATTTGATAATGATTAACTTAGTTTTTCTTGTTGCATTATTTTTACAATGCGAGTAGCATTTTGAAGTACTTGTGCGGGTTTTATGCAAGTAACCCTTGTGCTAACTCACGCATATAACTCGCATTATCCTACTTGCGTTGGGAACAAGCTATTATTAGTTTATTATTATACCTTCTTATTTAGTAGTGTTATGTTAAATATATAGTTTACTCTTATTTGGCTATTTATGTTGCAGATAAAGCTGAACCGGTTTGACTTAATTCACAAATATATTAGCAAATGTGATTGATTGTTTGAAAAATGACAAAATATAACTTGAACCGCATTTCAGTTCATATTCGCTGGTTTTAAGGCCCTAGACATAATGGTGGTTGGTTAATTGAGTTTGCGTTGTAGTTCTAAGTGGACAGAGATGTAGGAAGCTCTGTCTCTGCTTGTTAGCGATGGGGTCAAGGGTTCATGTGACGACTTGTTTCGTACGTTTCATCTCATATTTGGGTATTGTTTGAAGGCAAAATAACGAGGAAAACTTTACGGGTTTAATTTGGTTTGAGCGTTTGATCAGGTGGAGTGTTGGGTGGACGGGTGATTACTTGAGTAAAAATTGTATATATTATGTTGCACATGCTGTTAGTAAATAAATTGTATTAATATAAATTTGTAATTATAATATAAAATATAAATGAAAATGAAAATATTTATTCAACAAAAGAAGGGTCCTACAATAACACTAGAAACTAGTGAGAGTAATATGGAGTAGGATACTTTTGAAATGATCAAAGCATTAGTGTTTATTTGAACCCTGTATATACAATTTATTGGTTATACTCCTACACATTATTATTTATGTCACGGATTTATGTTCTCTAGTGTTCGCCCGATGGTCGACTTTCAAACACTTTAGAAAAAAACCTTGCCTATATGAATTTACATTTAAAAAAAACATAACTATTTACAATTATTGAAATTAAACTACTATATACGGATTTTATCGTGTTGTTTATTTAACACTGTATCTATTACATAATTTTGAAAACTGTTACACTACTACTACTAATGAATTTTACAAATTTTTATGCTAATAATTAAATCTATTAAATCTATTTATATTTAGGTTTACACTATCCCCGACGTTTCGATTGCTTTTCAGTAGCCATAGTCACGGGGATATTCACAATTATTTTTTTGATAATAATAAAGCTCATCAATAGCTGTAAAGCAAATAAAGAAATTCGGTTAACATACAGAGGGAAAAGGGTACTGAACTGTTTTGTTTTTACCAATTTATATATACATAGATATATTTTAGAGATATACCTTGATCGCAACGCTGTAAGGAACACCACATGATTGCTGTCTTTTGTGAACAATAATTGGAAATTAAACTTAAAAAAATGTATTTGCACATAGCTTACAGCTGTGCTCAGTAGACGGAAACCCCCCTTTCTTACGCGGACCAAAAAACATACTTGGGAATATAAGCGTGAGCGTATGTATGTATCTCTATAACAACGAGCGTGAATAATACTTAATAATGATTAACAACATTAATCGCTAATAAACAACAATTGTATCCTAGACAAACAAACCTCATCGCATACGTAAATACACTCGAATGATTAACAACAGATATGCGCAGATTAACATTTAACTAATTAATGTTTAAACATGTAATTACGAACTGATCCATGGCTTTAAATACACATAACACGTGACAGTTTAAGCGGGATCCAATTTGCTCACGTTTAAGCCAACGTAATCAAGGTTGGTACAAGTGCTTTTTTAAGTACATGTCTTTTTACACGTTACTCACAACCCTTTTTTTATATAAGTTTGTTTTGGTGGTGAATAAGCAAATATCTGGATAGTAAGCCATTACCGTAGCTTATGGATTTGTACTGCCTCGGGGGCGAATGATTACGTCAGCTATGCATGAAATCTCGAGTTTGATTCTCGGGTCAAGCAAGAAGATATTGAGGCTGTTTGATAAGAAATTCTCAGAAGCAGTATATAATAATAATAAGAGAGCCAAGAGCCAAGAGCCTCGATCACCATCTAAAGAGGCTCGCGTTGGGTGCTTGGATCAAGGGTTTGATGCAGAAGGCAGTCCTATTAGATACGGCACTCATTGTGAGGAGGTTCCTATCTCTGGAATCCTAACCACCGGCAGCTTGGACCCTGTTCTCGATGCCGGTAAGGTACCATATATTTTATATTTTTAAATGTATGTTTTATATGTATATTTAAAAATGAAAAATATATTGAAATCATTTGAATAAAGAGTATAATAATAATATAGGAAATAGTTTGTAGTGTAACAGTTTCAAAATAAGGTAATAAAGTGTCAAATAAACAACGCGATAAGATACGTATATAGTAGTTTAATTTCAATGAATAACATTCGCGTAAACAGAAGACAATATTAAGCAACACGGACTGCACACCGTAAATGTATCCGGTAGATGGCAATGGGCTTACGTGGTATTCAATACGATACCTGGCAAGATCTGGGTGTGTAATACTGTATTACCTACCTATTAGGCGTAAAACTATGTATGTACGGTCAGTGCAATGCCAATAAATGATCATAGCAACTGTCCTGTGCTACCGAGCTTTTGAAAAAGAGTTGTTGTGGGAAACAGGGGACCGAAAATCTAGTTATGATCTTGATCTAGTCTTATGCTGGCAGGCATAAGAAACAAGATTTTTGGTCATCTGCTAACAGTGCAGTTATATATAATAGTAATATTAATATTGTTCCTGTATTTAACGGTCCCACTGTCAAACACGGGCCTCTTCTCAGTGAAAGAAGGGTTAGGCCATAGTCCACCGCGCTGGCACAGTGTGGGTTGGGCGACTTTACATATATTCTAGAACATTATGTTTTCCTTCACCTTTCAAGCGAGCAAAAGTTGCTTAGAAAGTGTGTGACTTGGATCGAACTTAAAACCTATGCAGTCCAACAGTTTCCCACTAGGCTATGGATGCTACAGTGTGTAATAACGCACATACAAATAATTCATTATTTAATAATTGATTAATTGTTTATTGCCATAAAGCAATTTTACAATGTCGGATTTACTTATTAAATTTTATTTATAATTATTAAAAATACTATGAATCGATTCGCCTTATTTGAATAAATATTTTATTTATTATTGGGGAAATATTGCAACCTACTTCAAATACCAAAACCTAACGAAAATAAAACTACTCTAAACATTGACTGCAATTTAATCAATATGTTTTTAAACCGTCATCGTTTTTAACGGTGACCAAATGTCTTGTTCGTGTTACAAGAAATCCATTCTCAAAGACATATCCGTTTAAAACCGCTGACAAATCTATTGGTGAACTAAGCCAGTTACGACTTTACGAACAACATGAACATTCCTTAAGATACTCATGTGTTATGTCTTTACGAAGATAAAAAGCTTTTTTTGTATATGTAGGTGTTAAAATACATTTAAAGCAAAAAAGCGTGTCGAGTTGTCGTGTATTTTTTGCATCAAGCAATATACGAACTAGACTTAACCTTTAACTATTGAGGTGGGGACCTCTCAGGCCTTGAGAAAGAAAATTGTTGATTTACTTCTTCCCTCGCGCATTTTGATTAGATTTTGAGTCAGCCGTGACGTTAGTTATCAGTACCGTCAATACTTGTTAAACATATAACATAATATATCATGATAAGACTACTGAAAGGGGAATTTTAGTGAAAGAATTACGTCGTGGTTTAGGAAAACAATTACAAAAAAGAACTATGAAATGACAAGCGTTGAACGAAAGGTACCAGATGAGCTACGTTTGAGTTTGGCACAAGTGCTGGGAAAGGATTTGCGTGTACCTGACCGTCAAGAATTTGAGGAAGAAGAATATAAAAAATAAGAAAGTGCCACACATGTCCTTTGAAGCTTCAAAGGAAATCTACACACACATGTTATGCATGCAAAAAACATGTGTGCCTTCAACGTGCAAAGCAAGTTTGCCCAGACTGTGTTTTTTTATTTAAATATATAATAACTGATGTGCCATTTGCTAGAAAGACTATTTTAAATTAAGATTGTAAGTTAATTTCTTGTTTTTGTAATCATTTTATTAACTTCCGATTATTTATTTATTTTTTTATTTATTTATTTATTGCACAAAACAAATTACAATCATATTAAAAATAAAAAACAATCAAAGCTTATGTTCAGATCTAGATTGCAACTCAACACATGTGCACACATCGAAACAATTGAACATCAAGTTAACAGACAGAAAAGGTGTACAAATATACATATAAGAACATATAAGTAGGTTTTACAACAAAAACAATACATCTTGACAATGTTTAACTATTTGTATATCTATTTGGGATAGAGGATATCCTTTAGTGTATTTAAAAATGTGTAAGATCTAGGATGAAAAATGTCTAATTGAAAATTGTTTGTTACTAATTCATTATATTGTCTAGTCATTCTTCCTAGTGGATTGTAATACGAAATATTGTTTTTGTGAATTTGCAAGGCAAAGAGATTAACACGGTTCGATCTACGTAAACTGTATTTAATGTTAAAAGAAATATGCGAAAGCAATTCGGGTGAATCAATAATTGAATGAATTATTTTATATAAATAAACTAGGTCAAAATATTTGCGACAACCCTCCAATGGTTGGACCCCAAATTTTTGCAGTCGCTGATCGTAATTGAAGTACGTACGACCTAATTTTTGGCGGTAACAAATAATTTTAAGGCATTTCCTTTGAACACGCTCAATGTCGTTAATGTGCACTTTATAATACGGTGACCAGATCGGAGAGCCATATTCTAAGGTACTTCTTACCAGGGCATAGTAAAGATAAAGCACACTTTGGGCTTTTTTGAATCCTTTTGTTGTCCGTAGAACGAAACCTAGGAGCTGGTTAGCTTTAGAGATTATATGTTTGTAGTGAGATCGAAAAGAAAGTTTGTCATCAAAGAGTATACCCAAGTCTTTAGCAACATTGGACCTATTAAGTACCTGTCCATCAATAATGTAATTATGTAAAATTTTGTTGCGTTTATTTGAGAAAGATATTGAAAAGCATTTGTTGATATTTAAGTACATTTTATTCGTATTGCACCAATCTGAGACAACATATAGGTCGTTCTGTAAATTCTGACAATCGGTCGAAGACGTTATGTTGGCAAATATTTTTAAATCATCAGCATAAAGGAGACATTGACACGACAAACGCTCAATTAGGTCATTTATAAATATGATAAAGAAAAGGGGACCTAGATGGGATCCCTGTGGCACCCCGGAATATACCCTCACTGGTGAAGAAAGGTACCCCTTTAAGGCTACCAATTGACTCCGATTATCTAAATAAGATGAAATCCAGCGAAGCAAGTTACCCTGTATACCATAGGCGGCAAGTTTATTGCAAAGTAATTTATGGTTGACTTTGTCAAACGCCTTAGAAAAATCAGTGTAGATAGCATCTACCTGACCACCTACTGAAAAGCTTTTACAAAGGTAATTCTTGTATTCCAACAAATTGGTGACGGTAGATTTGTTCCTAACGAAACCATGCTGCCGTTCCGATAGAATGGGTATCATGTGATTATACAAGTTGTTGTATAAAAGCGACTCAAACAACTTGGCAAAACAGGATAAAATGCTTAATGGTCTATAGTTCTCGCAACGCGATTTATCACCATTCTTAAAAATAGGTACTATGTGCGCCACCTTCCAGCGTTTCGGAAAAGTGCCACTGTTGAGTGACTTATTAAATAAAATGCAAAGAGGCATCGCTAGTTGTACAGCACATGAACTGACAAAAGAAGGCGGAAGCAAGTCAGGGCCAGCGCCTTTGCTCTTATCCAATTTACGTATTGCCAGTGTAATGTCATTAATGCTAAATGACACCGATGACAACACACTAGCAATCCTGGGGTCAGAAGCAACGGTCGGCTGTTCGAGACAAGATGGCGAGCTCGATAGGTTGTCAGTCTTGAAAACAGAACCAAAGTAATTAGAGAAGAGTTCGCAAATACCTTGACCGTCAAATGAAGAAGATTCTCCCAACGACATAACACGAGGCATTGAGGTTTGACCCTTTTTGTTGCTTACGAATTTCCAGAACACTTTAATATTCTTCTTAATAGAATTTTCAGTAGAAGATAAGTACTTATTGTAACATTCTTTGGCTAGCTTCTTACATCTAGAACGAAGTAAAGAGAAGGCATCATAATTGCGGGGATTGTTGAACTTTTTATATAGTTTGTGATATTTTCTCTTTTCCTCGATGCATTTTATAAGGCTTTTATTATACCAGATCGGATAAGTTTGAGGTGTTGATTTTACTATTGGGGTGTGCCTTTTTATTATACCAAATAGCTTGTCATAGAAAAAATCCGTACTTATGTCTACGTCAGGCAATGATAATAGGTTGTTCCAATCGACTAACTCTAGTTCCGCCTTAATTTGTTGCAAATCACATTTAGAAAACAGTAATACTATGCGTGAGCACTTTGTAAGACCTTTTACCTCATATGGCAATTTTATTTCAATTGAAAGGGCCGGATGATGTCTGTCCACTGAACTTAGAGAAAAAGTATCATTTACACTGATGGTATCAATATTTGAAAGAATTAAGTCTAAAAGACGCCCGTTCGCATTAGTAATGTTGTTAAACTGACACAAGCTACACAGTGCCATAAACTCGTCAAGCAACAATAGTTTTTTGGAGAATGTACCTGCTAAGTTTAAGTCAAGATTTGAATGAGTTCTGGAACAGAAGTCAGGAGTATTGAAATCGCCGATTAACAAAAAATTATCATCAGGTCGCGTTTCCATCAAAATCTTTTGGCAATTATTGTAGAATTCATCAAGTTGAACGAGATTTATATCGGGAGGTAAGTAACAAACACAAATATTTAAATTAGGTACGTTATGCTTATCAGAAACTAATGTAATCCAGATATCCTCCATTCCAGTCTGCCACGAAGTCTGGTGAACAATTTGATATCGTTTTAGTACAGCGATAAGGGCACCACCACCCTCGGTTTTAGATGAACTAGTACTCGCACGATCTCGTCTGAAGACATTATAGCGATCATCAAAAACTTCTCTATCATATACTCCCCCATTAAGATTTGTTTCCGTGAGACAGATAATATCATAGTTACAGTTCAATACATTTAGATAAAATTGTGTGAGTTTACTTCTTATTCTGTTTACATTTTGGTAATATACATTAATCATTATGAATTTGTTTGACTTACACAAAAAGAGAAACTATATTTATTAGCGAAGTATTAACTTACTTTAACTTATTTAAGGAATCTAAGTTCTTAACAATAATAGAAGGATAGGTCTCATCCTTGCGAATGTAGATTTGCCCAAAGCGTACCCAAACAAACTTATAATTCATTTCTTTACAGAATTTTCTCGCATTGCTGTGTAGTTCCTTGGTTTCAGGAGACAAATGTTCGGAGAGATAAATTCTGTTTGTTTCACCTGTAAGACCAATGTGTGTAGTTGCAAGTTTCTCTTTTGGATGGGCCTTATTGAACCGTGATACGGAGGACAGCAATGAATCACGCTGTATTTGTGAAGATAGTGTGATCAGAATATTGCGTGGCCTTTTCGAGGCAGTATCCATTTTGGCAACACGCCGACACGCTCTAATGTCATTATCTGGAATAACGATCTGTAAGCATTCACACAGTTTTTTGAAAAGAACGAATAGATTTTCATTTTTACTTTCAGGGACTTCATGTAATTCGATATTTAAGTTTCGTGATATTTTCTCCATACTCGACAGCCTAGATTCCAACTTCTGTATGACACCTTTCGACTTGGATAATTCGCCTTCTAGAAGTTTAATTTGAGTGTGTCGTGCTTTCAAATCAGACTTTATATCAATCTGTTCTGCAGTAATATAATCCGTTGTAGTAGTGAAGTCAACTTTAAGATTTTCAATAGCTCGGTTCACCTCCGAAGACACCATTATCTCCATATCCTTCTGGAGCGCAGATCTAAGATTGGTCATAAATACCGAATCCGGAGCAAGCTTCATGTCGAAGAGTCTACTGATGCTCTCCATGGTGACAGGCTCATTAGACAAGTTTGCGCCTGATGAAATATTATGAGCAACAGTCCTATCGGATACGCCGGGTGTACTATCATGACAGGGTGACATAATCATCGCGTCGCTTATATCAGCGTTACGACGTTGGCGACAAGGCGTATTGTCATTTTTTTTCCGTTTAGTCACATTTTGGCAGTATGGGCAACTTAGGGAAGCTATTTGCTTGGCGTCTAGGTTCCTGCAATCTTCAGTAGTTAAGTTTAGGCATTCATAACAAAATAGCGAAGAGCATGTATGGCATTTCACGTATTTAGAGCCATATATGTCATTGGTACACCCTTGGCAACGCATCTTCAGACTTTTCAAGCAAATTTGTTAAATATGCAAAAAAATCGAAAAATATGCAAAAGAAAAAATTCTATTAATTTCAAAACCAATTGTGATATAAAATTCAATAATTGTTATAAATTTATTGAGACTTAAGTGAGATTTTTTGTAAAATTAAATGTCCAAAAAGTGAGGTCCTCGAGATTTGATCCCACAACTGCATTAATGTTAGTCTGTTACTGTTCTGCCTCGACCACAGTCACTTCACTAGAGTTTGTGTAATAACAGTTCAAGTAATAAGTGCAGTTAGCAATGTCAACATAAGCGATCAATAACGTAGCCGAGTAATGACCTTCCTATTGTCATTGAAGGGCAAAATGACCACACGAAACACTTTTTATTTGTTAGATTTTTTAGTTTATTCACAATTACACTTCACTCAATGTACTCAATGTCACAGTTTTTACACAGTTTGTAGTTCGCAGTTCAACACAAAGAATGGTATATAACACTACCAGAAATATTCAGTTTTGATTAACTTTTTGAATTTAAAACACTAGGTGAAAACAAATACGTCTGCTATACTCGAAAATTGTTCATCAATCCAATTAAGAGGCCGTTGGTTTGAATCCTACCATTAGTACCATGTAAAAACACTCCTAACGCAAGAATTCTAGCTTTTGTGGTGTTAACAAGAATACTAGTAATTTAAAATCCAAATCTAATCCAAATTGCTAATCGTTGTCTTACAAAGATTGGACTCATACACGTTCAATTGTAAGAGTCCAATTATTTCAACGACATTCAAATATGTAAATAGTAGTATGTATACATATTACTGTATAAAACTATAATAATAATAATAATAATATTCTATCACATACACACAACACCATCTAGCCCAAACTAAGCAGAGCTTGTACTATGGGTACTAGACAATGGATAAACATACATATATACTTTTTTTTTTTTGTAAATACATACATATTATAACTATGTAAATTTAAATGTTAAAACTTTGTCTATACCTAACTATATTCTTTGCTCTAAAGCGAGGAGAAATAAATATTCGTGGCTATATAGATTCGTAGCAATTTAGATTCGTAGATATGAAAATTCATAGCTGTAGAGATTTGTAGCAATACATATATATTCGTAGCTATGAAAATTTGTAGCAAATAATATTCGTAGCTATGAAGGATCGAAGCAAATAATAATCGTAGCTAATTATATTTATAGCTCATTATATAGCGTAGCTATATAGATTCGTAGCAATATAGATTCATAGCTATGAAGATTCGTAACGATTTATATTCGTAGCAATATAAATCCGGTGATAAATGATATACCAATAAACCATGCATATAGTCGTATGTATATAACTAAGAATATAAACCATGTGTATAGTATGTTTTTAAACTATGTAGGTACATTATCATCACCTCAGACGAAAGACGTCCACTACTGGACAAAGGCCTCCCCCAAGGTCTTCCTTACATTCTATGTATATATATACGACTATGTATATAAACCATGTGTATATATACACATAGTATGTATACACCATGTAATTTAATTCACTGTTTTCTCGAAACGTATGTAGTTAGTCAATGATATAGAACATTTCTGCATCGTTAATTATAAAAAACACTTAATTTCAATGGAAAGCTTCTATATCATGGACTGAGTACATAATTTTCGGGAAAATAGTGAAATAGATTTCATGGTGTATAACAATGCATTTAATAATCAAAAAAATTACTTTACATTTTATACTATTTATAACTTACTATGGTCTCATGGCAACTCTACTATCACTTCAGATTTAACTTAAAACATGCAAAGTTTAGGAATGCGTTTTCCGAAAGACAAATGCAAGCAAACTAGAAAATCGTTGGAACGATTGCTCATACATTTGTAAAATAGATATTATATATTCTGTAATTGTCTTGATCTTCATATGTTGAGAAATTAACGAGGGTTATACTGTCGAATGTAGATATATCATTTGTAACGGGTATTAACACGATTATGCATAATGTTTACCTTTTGATGGTTCACTAGGCTTCGACCAAGTTATACCGGCCGTTGTCACAAGCTGCTGCAAGCTCAGTCTGCTTATGATCACGGCCGGTGTAACCTGGTCGAAACGTCAATGCCGTCACAAATAATATTTATTATATGTATATCTATCATGCAACATAAATATTTAAAAGTTATTAATCCGAATATATTTACTGAATCCTTTTATTGAGAAAAACATGTATGTGTATGTTAATACCAAAGGTATAGACAAATTTTGATTATGCTCGAGTTTAATAACGATCGCCTCTTCCCTTTTTTTGGCATTCAATACTCAATACTTTATTGCATTTCATTCTCTTTACTCCTACATGTATGTTAATGCCTAAAAGATCTCGGTTTCATTAAAAAAATAATAACCGTATTTATTACGTTTAATAGAGATGCATGAATGATAGGCGTTTTGTTCGTGTCAACCATACAAAGATCGCTTGGCAATGACACGTTTAACAACAAAAAAAGCGAAGTGTGGGACGCAGCTTGTATGTACTTATCAATAATAGCAGTCATCCAGTGGTCGAAATTCGACTGCTATTCATAAATTTTGTATAGCTTTTTTTACAGCTTTCTGCACATATTTTGCATATAGATTAACATATTATGCCGTATCTTTTTTAATTTATTGTATGTTTCACTTATAGCAATCCATACAAATGTTACAATTATAAGCACTATGGATAAAATCGTGGATATATATGTTTGCCTATTAAAAGTATACACAGCATTCACGTTATACAGGGTATCCGGTAATTAATGGATAACCTGCAAATGTCTTATAGTGGAACTGATGGCCGTTCAGAAAAAAATATGAAAAAGAATCTATCCTAACTTAGTAGTTAGGATAGATTCCTGAGATATGTGTTTTTTTTTATTACCATGTATAACTTTCTTGTATACTACGACCATAAATGAATGAAATCCATCGGTTTTTTGTTGTTTTTGTTTTATTATAAAACACTTCTTTTTTTTACGTTGGGTAATGCATTGAGGAATGCATGTCGGACTCACCGGGGTAAAAGAAAGATGGAATAAGAATAATGTACCTCCCGGAATACCGACTAAATCTACCACGGTGTTACTCGAAAAAACTACTATTGACGGGGCCGCGCGAATCACTTTCGCATGCGATCGCAACCCCGCCGAGGTTTCAGCCCGCCGTGTGAAACGGCAGGCCGCTACGCGAAGAGACCTACCCAAAGGCACTCACTCTCTATTATACCCTACTGTCCTAGAAGGGGAGATGGACTCGAAATTGAGGCGCGCGTGGGAACACGCACGCTGCCACTCTGACCTAGTGCTGAATGGATGGCGGGCAGGCCGACAAAGCCCACCATCCCCAGGTCAAAACTCAGGGTGGCTGGAGGTCATCTCGCGCCCTCCGGCGCCCGGCTCTGCGGTTGGGGAGAGGGTTTAATCGCTCCCTCTCCCGCTCCGCCGCCTCCTTGATGGAAATCACTTCCTCAAAGAAGGAGGCAGCGGCGTTCCACGACCTCTCACTCCGGACCATAGACTGAACTAAGGCCGGGAGTGAGAGGGCAACCAATCCGACTGCCGCCATCAATTCATGGCGCTGTGAATTATTAAACACTAATTATGCTAATAGATAGACAGTCAAAAGTATGCTATGCTAATATAGCTTGCACTTTCTAATATATATTTTTATTCCTTTTTTTTTCTTTTTTCTGAACGACCTTCAGTTCTACTATAAGACATTTCAAGGTTATCCATTAATTACCGGGCACCCTGTATAAGCAACATTAAGAGTAAACTTAAACTACATAAAAATATGAAAAAGAAATTTTATATAAAAGTAAGAGTAATAAAAGTGAGCAATAGTAATAGTAGTCAACAATCGAGCAGTTTCAGCAAATCATTTCTAAATTTATTTTCTGGCGTGTTAAATATATCTAAGTTAAGCTTCGCGTTAAAACAATTGTAGGTTGTGCAGATTCTAGCCAGGGGATATTGGAGACCAAGATTAGTACGAGCAGTGGGCGGGATGAAGGTTTTTGTGATGGCCTATCTAGGGTAGAGACGGGGTACGTTTAAGTTAATAGAAGATAAGAATTCAGGGCATGTGATTTGGATTTTATGGAGAAACAGTAAATCTATTAAAGTAATATAACGATGTCACTCGTGTTTTTGGTGCCGCAGTCGTTAACTCGGCTTAATACTCTAATTGCTGGTCATAAACATTACAAGTTTTACATAATAATTATACTGTTCTTTTGTGGATATAACACGTTATGTGAGTTATGTGTAATTTCAATACTGGATATTTTCTACAAACCTAAATTATTTAGCACACTTTTGTTTTTACATGTTTCAATGTTTTCTCTGAGTATTGTTAATTGTAATGTCTACGTAATATATAATAGATTGCGTGGGGATGTTTGTGTGGTGTGTGCTGTGGGTTGGTATTGGCTCAGTTCATCCGTTTCTTGGTTGAAGTTTATTGGGTATGATCACTGGGCGATTACTTACATAATATACAATATTAGTCTTATATATTTACATGATATTAGTTATACAAAGTCTATTTATTTATATGTATTTCTTATTGCTACGCTTATATGTATGTATCGTTTTATAATATTACACTATGACCTCGAAATTTTTTAAACTTGGTTTATTGAATGCTGGTTCACTGAGTACGAATCATGACAACTTTGTAGCCATGATGGAACGTCAAGTGGCAGATATAGTAGTCATAAATGAAATTTGGCTAAAGCAATGGGAAGAGGGACGAGCACCTAGTGTCCCGGAATACAAGACATGTCCCTCGACCATTGTGGATACGCGAGGGTCGCGGTGGCGGTGTAGGTTTTTACATCAGACGTGGTCTGAATGTTAGCGCTTGTGACCATCCTATTCATCGTTTGGTGGAGCAGATGTGGGTGAAGTTGAGAGTGAACGGTAATAGGTTAATTATTGGAACTGCCTATCGACCGCCTTGGCTTGACGTGAATTTGTTTCTAGACGCATTGATGGATACTATTGCAACATTTTCTGATTATGACTATCTTATTCTACTAGGTGACTTTAACATTAATTTGTATAATAAAACTGACTAAATATACCTCATTCAATATATTTTTAAATTGTACTGGCTTAAAACAAGTAGTATGTGACCCTACGCATTTTACTGATACTAGTGAGACACTGATTGACGTAGTATGCACAAACGCTCCCGTGCGCAGCCTGTCTGTGGAATCTGCAGGAATAATTAATGGTCATGCATTCATTTCAGTCGAGTTTCTCTTTCGAAAACCTAAAATTTTACCCAGAATAATGTGCTATAGGCCGATAAAGGATATTAATAGAGATCAATTGGAGCAGGATATAGCCAACATCAATTGGAAAAGAATGGGGTTGTTGAGCGATATTGACGATATTGTCGAGGATTTTACAAAGGTGGTAAATTTAATATTTGATTTACATGCACCTATGAAAACGAGGGTTATTCGTGAGCTGCCTGCTCCTTGGCTCACCGGCACTGTGGAGTTAATGATGCGACTGCGAGATAGAGCGTTAAATAGGGCGCGTACTACGCGAAAACCTGTAGATAGGCAATTTTACAAAGACCTTAAAAAGCAAGTAGATGTGGCGATTTATAATGAAAAGAAAAGTTTTTTCAATATTAATATTAATTCAAATATAAAAAAAACCGAGAGTATTATGGCGAAATTTAAGAACCCAGTTGAAATCGCATAATATGACGGAAATTCCTGTGTATCTAAGTGACTCCAACCACATAAATAATCATTTTTTAAATATTCCTGGCAATTTGTATGATTCCATATCCCAATTATGTTATTTTGAATTTAATCGTTTCAGTAATAAAACATTTTCAATTAAGACAGTCGACTCAGGTGACGTACTCAAAATAGTCCAGAATATAAGTTCTTCTGCCATAGGCATAGATGGTCTATCTATAGTTATGGTTAATTTAATCTTACCACAGGCACTTGAACTTATCACTGTTATAGTAAATAAGTCCATACAGACTGCCAAGTTTCCAACCTTATGGAAGACGGCTATTGTTAGACCTTTACCGAAGACTAATAATATAACTTCAGTTAAAGACTTGAGGCCGATCAGTATTTTGCCTTGCCTGTCCAAAGTATTAGAGAAGGTAGTAAGCTTACAACTTACAAATTACCTCGAAACTCACAGCATTTTGCCAGTCAAACAATCAGGATTTAGAAAAAATAGGGGTACAACCACAGCTTTGCTTGACGTTACTGATAACATCATTGCTGCTCAGGACTTGGGACAGGCGACGATACTGGTACTACTCGATTTCTCCAGAGCCTTTCGACGCCTTAAATATTTCACTCTTAATGTCAAAGTTGACATATTACGGTTTTGATTACCTAACAGTACGATGGTTCAACTCCTATCTGAGTAATCGATCTCAGTTCGTAGAGATTCGCAATAATGACGGATCGACCTCTCGGTCAGATGTAAAATCCTTAAATAGGGGAGTTGCTCAAGGTTCTGTGCTAGGACCAATTTTATTCAATATTTACAGTGTTGACATAATACATGTTATAAAATATTATAAGTTTCATATATATGCGGATGATGTGCAAATTTATATATCTTTTAAACCTCACGAAACGCAATTAGCAGTGGATAAAATTAATGCAGATTTGAATAACATTTTTAATTGGGCCTATAATAATTCCTTAGTTCTCAATGCTTCCAAAACGAAGTACATGATCCTGGGATCTAAAAACCAGATAAATAAAGTAGATAGGGTAAACCCTCACATTATTATGAATGGATCTGTAATAGAACGAGTGCTGGAAGCGCGTAATCTGGGGCTTATTATGGATGTCGCGTTGAGGTTTAAGCGACATGTTTCAGATGTAGTTCGCAATTGCTTTTATCGTATCAAATTGTTGTATAGACTAAGAGAATATCTTAGTACCGATCTTCGTGTACAACTTACTGACTCGCTTGTTCTTTCCAAGTTTAACTACCTCGACGTGGTGTACGGGCCAAGATTATTGGCGAAAACATCCACCCTTATTCAAAGAGTGCAGAACGCATATTGTGCACGGTTTTGTTTTGACATTCCGAAACGTAGCCATGTAACTCCATTTTTAAATGCAGGCAATATTTTGAAAATGAAATGGAGGAGGGATATTCACTTGGCAACTCTTATGTTTGGAACTGTCAAAAACAAAAAACCAGAGTATCTCTATGAGAAATTGGAATGGATGGCCGAAAATAAAAAATACACAAGCAGAGGACTAGGGCAACCATTGAGCATACCCAGGCACAGAACTACTGCATTCAGAGGTGGATTCCGGTATAACGCTACCAAGTGCTGGAATAATTTGCCTCCTCCACTGCGCCAACTAGCTAAAGTAAGTACTTTCAGGTTTCAACTAAAGAAATTATATTTATCTGAACAAAAATCCAGCACTTAATTGATTATATTGCGTTTCTAGATCTATTTATGTTTATTATATATCCATGCATATTCATATATATTTTATCAATATTTTTAATATGATCTACAATTCTACACATATATGTAATTGCCTGTCTATTGTACATTATATCTATTATATTTACTCTAACTATTAAATATGTTTATAAACTGTATGCCGAATAATCGTACGTGACTAGCCCGTGGGTTTCAGCTGAAAAACAGCGCTGCGGTCATCCGTAGCAAAGGCTGAGCTGCAACCTTTTGGACACACTGATAACATTTGCCAAATTTTCTTTTTTTTTGTTTGTTTTTCTTCTTGTTTGGTTTCTTCTTTTTTGTTTATAAATTTTAGTAATAATTAGAAATAGTAAACGATTGTACTGTTACCATGTTGATATGTTGTGTTTGTGTGTGTCTAATAAATTACTTTTCTTTCTTTCTTTCTTTCTTTACGACGATTTTTGAGAGAGGTCATGGCAAAGAAAGACAATCGCATGTTGTATGGCACCCTATGATATATACCGGAGGAAATATATGCTAAGTAGACACTTAGCATATATTTCCTCCGGTATATATCATATAGACCGTCATCGAGACCGTGAAGGCACGCTGGATGCTCTCGATCCTCTGAGAAGAATTACTGTACACAGGGTTCCATGCTACAGATGCAAATTCCAGTTTGCTACGTACAAGGTTATTGTAAAGAATAATTCGTGTCTGCTTATGTTGAAATACCTGTAAATTCCGTTTAAGAAAGAACAATATTTGAGCTGCTTTTTTTACAATTTTATCCACATGAGAGGTAAATTTTAGTTTAGAATCTACGGTTACTCCCAGATCTTTTAATTTATTAACCCTAGCCAAAACTACACCATCCAGCAAATATACCGAGTCTATTGTATGAATCTTCTTAGTAAAGCGAATGTGTAAGCATTTACTGGGGTTTAACTCCATACCATTAGTATCACACCAGAATTTTATACTATTTAAGTCTGTTTGTAAGAGATCTACATCAGAGACATTGTTTATGGTCCTGTATATTTTAAGATCATCGGCAAAGAGAGAGGCGTCACTGTATCTTAGAGAAGTGGTAATATCATTGATAAAAATTAGAAAAATTATAGGGCCTAGATGGGAGCCGTGTGGAACACCAGATCGAGCGTAATACACTTTAGATTTGAGTCCAGCGACAACAACCACCTGAGGTCTTTTTGCTAAATAAAAATTAAACCAATCTAATAATGATCCATTGATCCCAAAGCTTTTTAGTTTTGATAATAAAATGGCGTGATTAACCTTATCAAAAATGCTGGTAAACTCGTTATATGTATAGAGTATCTACTGACTGCCTCCTCCTGAAACCGTGCTGAAAACTAGATAAGCTATTCTTTGCTAGGTTATAGACGTGCGGATAAATAAGACATTCAAATATTTTAGAAAAGCAAGACAGAATGGAAATGGGCCTATAGTTTTTCACTTCGTTTTGGTCGCCTTTTTTGTAAACAGGCACTATTCTAGCTTTTTTCCATTCGTCCGGGAAAACGCCTGTATTTAAGGAAGTATTAAAGATTATTTTTAAAGGAGTAATAAGGTCATTCCCGCAACACTTTACAAATAGAGGTGGGATATTATTAGGACCTGCGCTCTTTTGAATATTGGTACGTTTTATGACCTTAACAATATCTTTTTCTGTGATTGTCAGACCTGTCTTGAAATATTCTGTCGCTATACCAACTGTAACGGATTTGAGGCTGCTACTGTTATATACAGAAGAGAATTGTTGAGCAAATAGATTTACAATTTCGGGACCCGAGGACGCAGAGTTTTCACTCATTTTCATAACAGCTGGGATAGATGATCGTCCGTTCCGTTTATCTTTTATATATCGCCAAAACTGCTTAGGATCCTTACATATATTAGATTCCATATTACGTTTGTAATTACTCTCGCATATGTTTGTCAGTTTGCAGCAACGAGTGCGTAGTAAAACATATTCAATTTTGTCTCTGGGGTTATCAAACTTGCATAATCTTTCCCTGGTCTTACTTTTCCCTTGAGAAGTTGTATCAATGTTCTACTAAACCAGCTAGGATACTTTTGGGCTCTTAAACGGCGTGTAGGAACGTATTTTCCAATGATTGCATATATGACACTATAGAAAGCGGCAACTACTCGATTGACATCTGGAAGATCCTGGCATATTGTTTGCCAGTCTGTAAGTCTGAGTTCAGATTTGATGGCATCATAATCTGCCTGATAAAAATTAAAATTTTCAATTTTGTTATGATTTAAACCCTGGGCGATATCAACAGAATGAGGTATCGTAAACAAGGTAGCAAGATGATGATTATCTAGTTTACTTAGTACATCTAATAGTTTTGAAACATATGCGTTGTCTACATTACTAAGAGCTAAATCTAGAATTTTATTGGTTACATTGTGAACATTATCAAATTGATATAAACTGTTTAGTGCCATGAAGTCTATCAGTGAGTAGCCAAGATTTCTATTGTAATTTGTTGGCATCATATGTGTTGTACCGTCATTTGATATCCATTTTATAAAGTTAAGATTAAAGTCACCCAGCGTGACTACAATGTCAGTATGACACATAACCGCATCTGTACTATCCAGAAATTTCTGTTGATTTTCCAAGCTGGTTGGCGGCGGTAAGTAAATGGCACAGATTGATATTATTCTCTTTTTCCCGCCAATGTCTACCGTTACAGTGACCCACATATCTTCACAGCAAGTCACCCATTTTAGAATTCGTGTAGACGAGTATTCGCGTGAGACAGCTATCAATACACCACCGCCATCCAACTTAGAGTTAAAAGAACATTCACGGTCTCGGCGGTACACAACATAACGCGAGTCTATAAACTCGCTGTCTGAGATACCACTGTTTAGCCAAGTTTCTGTAAAGACTATAACTTTGTAATCCGTGAGAAGAATGTTTCTATGCACGTCATTTAAAATTAAAATATCTACTATTTAATTACTATTTAATTGTAAAATATCTACTAGTCTAAATATCTACCTACTAGTGGGCGCTCAATGATCGAAATGCGATCATATTTTTTTATAAGCTGTAGTTTCCTGAACGTCTTTTTCATATAAACTTATACCAAATAGCCCACTCCTCCGTACGCACAATATGCCTAAAGGGATACAAAGTTTATTCTTTACGTATTAATATACAGATATAAGTAACATAAGCATGTACAAAAACAAATATAAGTGTACAAGTATTTCTAAACAAAATATATGCATGTGTGTGTGAAACGAACACTATTTCACACATACAGTGATTATTATCTACTTAAAAGCTGCCCTGTCGATGTATCTGTTGTCCAACTGCAGTCCAGCTAAACCGCGGCTTTAATTAATCTACATGAAAATGCGCTAAAGTAAAAAACTGAAACCGGGGTAGTGCTAAAAATCTGGTTAATTTCATCGCAATCTCAATGGACTAGACCTGACGAATGTGAAACAACAAGAAATAAATTATTAAAAAAACACACTCTATTGTGACACCGTGATATAACTTTAACGTGCCGTAAAATTTTAGGGAATTAGAGATATTGTTTTGTTTAATATAACATAATTAAAATAAAAAATACAAATAATTTCCCACTGCGGTTATTGCGCAGCAGTTGTGCTGTGCCATGAGGTTTCGCGTTTTTTCCCAGGTAAGGCAATGTTGGCTTTTCCCGGTAAGAAATTCTTAGCAACAGCACGAAATATGGAACTAAGCTCTATATATTGCAATAAAATCGTTTCCTTACTACGTGTAACCTGAAACCATATTTGGCTAAATGTGTATATTATACACATCTGCTTGCCCCTATGGAGTTAGGCATGAGACTATATAATTGTGGATGTAGTAAATAAAATATTTAAAATAGGATTTTGAAGAAGAACGAACAACAAGTGATAAAGCCATATAATAAAAATTACTTTTCTTGTTTCCCTGATCCCCAAAATATTTAATCAAAATACGTTACACAGAACGCTCTTGTACAAGTAAACTGAATACGCTTGACACAACCTTCGTCGTGTCACGCAACTTCGACATTACACGACAATCAATATGGATTTTTACATCTCACGAAAACTAACGTGCAATTTTGAACTTTATTTCAAACACCATAATAACAAGGAATGTAGCGTTTTCAATGGGAAAATTCATTTTGTTAAAACGAAATCTATTGTGTAATCAACATGAAGGCTATTTTTGATACACGAGTTATTGGATTGTCGTTTCCGAGTGTAAAACTATATGTATAGCCAGCTTACTGCAGGCGAGACTGGCGGTTAATGTGATTGGACGAAAGAACGAAGCTGAATAATTTTAAAGAATTGGATGTCAGAGATATTGTTTCCATATGCATAAAATTTTAAGACATAATATATATTTTGTTTGTCCTAATTATAATGACGCATAACAGCTTACGATTTCTTTTTAAGTATAATCATAAAGTTGAATTGTATATTATCACGATTGGCCGCTAGTCGCCACAACCTGCGCGACCTGAACCTATTTTTCGTATTGTCACTAAGATAATTATGTCAACATGAACTGCATACCAACGACAATTATTATGGAAAAGTATTATTATGCCAAACTAGTTACGCCAAAGTATGATATGAAAAAAATATTATGCGAAAGAAAGGGAATCCCAGGACATATCCACTCTAACTTTAGTTTCTTTTAAATTTAACTACTTTGTACTGTCTATCGCGGATTATTTGAGTGAAAATTTTACTGTTTTATTTTATTTTATAGAGATTTTATATAGATTATATTATTTTAGAGAAGTAATTTATATTTACGCTTTATCCTACGTTCAGACTACTTTTCAGCAGCTTATGGTCAAAGAAGTTCAAATAAGATCATGAATCTGTTGAAAGTAGTGTAGTTACAAAGTGTAACTTTCGCGTAAACATAAGGTCATATTTGTTTTTTTTACCCAACTATGGAAGAAAAGGTTTGTTACGTCAAACAGCCTAAACTACTACCCCAATATCAGCAGTTACAGAAAACTTAACAGAACAAATATCAGACAAGAAGTAATTCATTGCAGAACTGACCTGAGCATTTTTCATCAGACTGTATTTATTTTCGTCTGTCTTCATTTTCAGCGCTTTCTTCACAATATAAGAAAATAATTCACGAACAACGTACAAGACATAGACATAACTTGCGTAGTACCTGATCTGTGCCTAAACTAAAATCAAACTGATCAGACTGTGAGCTTGTATATGTAATTTTATTGAAAACTAGCTTTTGCCAACAGCTTCGCTCGTGTAAAAGTAGGTTAGGTTAGGTTAGGCGCAACAGTACGGGGTGTGTGTCAGAAAACATCCCCGTGGTACACCCTGGGCGCCAGCAACAATGCTTTTCATTGTTGCTGGCGGCTAATATTCTGACAACCGGTGCCATTTGTCGCGTTTGGCACCGCAGGCGGGGGGATGGACGCTAGTCCCATCCCCAGGCCGGAGGCCCTATCTTTAGGCCCGACTCTCCTAGTACCGCTTTGTCTTAGAGTGGACATGGGAGAGCCCCTTTGACGGGTTCGGGGTGCACTTACCCTGCCGCTGAACAGACAACGGGGTCTCTTCTCGTCACTCTGACGTTTCTTCCCCTCTCTTTGTCCCCTGTTTTGGTTTTGTCCCCCTTTTTGGTTTTGCGTCCACTTTTGTTCCTTGCCCCCTTTTGTTTTGCCCCGTTTTTGTTTTTGTTTTTGTTGTCCCCCCTTTCTTTTAACTTTTGTCCCCGTTGTCACCGTCTAGAACATATCGTAACCCCGTATTGTGCAGCGTCGTGGATCACGTCTCGCGGCTGCTGACGGGACCGAGGGTCTTGGCTTCACCGCCTGGACTGCGAGGGAGTGGCCCTCTATAAAAACCACCCCGAATCTCAAGTTGCTGCCACACGGCGAGGAGATGCATAGCTGATGGGTAATTCAGTCATAAGGCCCTGATCAGGGGGTCGGCCGGTGCCCTGGGGGCCCAGGGCACCGGCCGACCCCCTGAGTGTAAGTGTGAGGCTTGCCCGGGTATCGAGATCTCTGCCCGGGTCGACCACCCCTTCTCCCGTAATCGTGGGTTTAAATATGGAAAATCTAAAAAATCTATTGCAAGTTTGGAGATGTTGATGGAGAATAGATCGCGCACGCCCAGTACTGCGCAATCTGAAGAAGACGTATATTCAGAACACAATTCTGAAATCGTCAAGTTTTCCCGGCAACAATGCCGGATAAATCTCAGCGGAAACGCTCGCACACCGCTGCGCAACAGTCGGAGTCAGATGGCTCCAGTGAGGACGTAGCGTCTGCTCTTAAAGTGTCGACAGCCAGACGAGGACGTGGCCGCCCACCAATTCACGGCAGATACGTGGGTTTGGGCCAGGCGAAGGCCAAACTGGCTGCCTGAGGCTAGGCAGGAAGACTCACTGCGAGAAGGCAGCAGCCAATTGTGGTACCGGATGTGGAAGACCTGCCGATCCCGCGGTTAAAAAGTCGGCTTGACGACGCATTAGAGGCCATTCGCTTGGTCTCAAAGAAGTCGAAAGAACTTAAAGGGACCTGCCAAAGAGCCCTAAAAGAGTCCATCGATGCTATCTCAGAAATAGCAGAGGTGGCATTTAACAGCACCACAACCGAAGAGACGCAAAAACTGCAGGCAAAAAACGCTCGCCTTGCATCTGAGATAGCCGAACTCAAAAAGCGGCAAGAGGAGTTAGAAAAACGAAATGACCAGGCGCAGCACAAGGCCGAATCGGAGCTGGTCCGTCTGGAGCTCAGTGAGTTTCGCGCCAAACTCTCGGTAATGGAGGGCCGGCTGCTGCGTCCGTCTCTGGCAGCAGACCGCCAAAACCGAAGAGAGCCTCTTCCCCTTTCCCTCCCGACGCCTGCGCCTCCAGTATCATACGCGGCTAAAGCAAAGGCCCTGCGGCCTTCAGCAGTTATCCCAGTGGCTACTACAGTAGCCTCAATCAGCCAGAAGAGCCAAAAGAGACCGCAGACTGTACCCGCACCGGCGGCTCCCAAAAAGTTTCCCGCAGCACCCAATGAGCATTCCGCAGGTCCCACTCACGAACCTGGAAAGTGGGAGGTTGCGGGCGCTAAGAAAAAGGTTGCAAACAAGAAAAAGAAAGCGGCCTAAAAGGCTAAACAGGCAGCCAAGAAGGCGGTCAAGAAACTTCAAGCGCCTCGCTCCACTGCAGTGGTCTTGACACTGCAGCCAGCCGCCATCGAGCGAGGCACCACATATGCGGAGCTTCTCAGGAAAGCTAGGACGGCAATCGACCCCGGCAAGCTGGGAATTAAGGCAGGCCTGCGGTGCCGGACAACCCAGACCGGCGCCCGTCTAATTGAAGTGCCGAGGGTTGCTAGTGGCGACCAGGCGGAGCGTCTGGCAGAAAGCCTGCGCGAGATCTTAGAGCCAGACGAGGTCCGCGTCTCCAGGCCGCAGCAGTTCATCGACCTCCGCATTACCGTCCTGGATGACTCCGTATTGAAAGAAGAGGTCGTCGCCGCTGTTGCCAAATCTGGAGGATGTCCTGAGGACCATATTGTGCTGGGATATACAACAGGGCCGCGCCGGAATAAGGACAGTAATTATTAGCTGTCCCGTGGCGGCCGCTAAAAAATTGGCCGATGGCCGACGAATTCTAGTGGGATGGGTGTCGGCGCAGGTCAAGATATTGGAACCCAGGCCCGCCCGGTGCTATCACTGCCTATCTAGCGGCCATGTAGGTGTTAAGTGCCCCTCACAGGCTGACTGCACCGGCCGCTTTTTCCATTGCGGTCAGCCCGGTCACATGGCCGCAAAATGTGAGGCCCCGCCGCACTGTATCTTGTGTGCGGCGGCGGGCAAACCTGCGAAACATCGGGCGGGTGGCAAGGGGTACGCCGCCACCCATAAAATATCCCCAAAGTCACCTTTCGCAGCAACAACCAGGGTCGCCGCTCCCACGATCGGGGGCGCGGATGTCAATATGGAGACGTAATGCCTCCACACCTCCGCTTCCTCCAATGCAATTTAAACCACTGCGCTAGGGCTCAGGACCTTCTCCTCCAAAGCATGGCGCAGTGGTCTATCAACGTCACCATCGTCGCCGAGCCCTATTTCGTTCCTCCCAGGGCTAACTGGGGACCTTGATGGCTTGGTGGCGCTAACTTCGCTGGCCGTCGCCGGCACCCCATCCTTCGAGAACATCGTCTGAGGACGGGGCTGCGTCGCAGCACTCGTAGGAGAAGCGGTTGTGGTGGGCGGTTACTTCTCACCCAACCGACCTCTCGCCGACTTCGAGGAGTATCTCCTCGAACTGAACGTCGTCGTCGCTCGAAGCCACCCTCAGCCCGTGCTCTTAGTCGGGGACCTCAATGCAAAATCCTCGGCTTGGGGTTCCGCGACCACGGACGCGAGGGGTGAAGTGCTCGAATAGTGGGCCGTAGAGAACGGCCTGCAAGTCCTCAAGTCAGTGCACACGTGCGTGCGTCAGCGGGGTGGTTCCATCGTTAATGTCTCTTTTGCTAGCCCCGCCCTAGCACGCCGTGTCCAAGGCTGGCGCGTCGTCGAGGGGCTGGAGATATTGTCGGACCACCGTTACATCCGGTTCGACGTCTCCACCCAGACCTCCGACCCCCCGGCCTCAAGGGCCCCGATTGGGGGCGGTCCGCGTTGGGCTTTGAAGAAGCTAAGTCGGCAGGTCCTTCTGGAAGCCTCCATAGTTCAGGCCTGGGTGCCAGCACCGGCCAGGCCTGAGAACGTCGTTATGGAGGCCGAGTGGTTCCGGGAGGCTATGACTCAAATTTGTGATGCGGCGATGCCTGGAGTCCCTTGCAATCTTCCAGCTGGGCGCCGGGTATACTGGTGGTCGGATTATATCGGTCAGGTGCGCCATTCTTGCGTGGTATCCCGACGCCAGTACATCCGGCTTCGTAGGAGGCGTCGCCGCCCTCCCAATTTTGTTGTCATGGAGGCGGAACTATATGAGGAGACTAAATACAGAGCCAAAATGGCATTTAAAATTGCCATCAAGCGGGCCAAAAACCAGGCCCACCAAGAGCTACTGGGGTCTCTGGACCGTAATCCCTGGGGACGCCCATATCTTATGGTCAGGGGCAAGCTTCGTCCCTAGGCGCCCCCCTTGTCCCAGAGTCTCCGGCCGCAGTTCGTAGAGGAAGTGGTGGCCGCTCTTTTCCCTGCACGGGCGGAGCAAACTCCGCCACCGATGGTTCCGCCTTCCATGGCATCCAACGTGGACTTAGACGACGACGTGGTTCCCGTAGTGACCCAAGTAGAGTTGCGAGCGGCGGTGTCAAGACTCTATTCCAAGAACACCGCCCAGGGCCCGACGGCATTCCAGGCCGTGCATTGGCCCTGGCATTAGAAGAGCTCGCGCCCCGGCTAGAAGGGCTCCTCAGCAAGTGCTTAGAGCAGGGCCAGTTTCCGCGTCAGTGGAAGGTGGGTAAACTAGTCCTAATTAGGAAGCAAGGGCGCCCGGCGGACTCTCCATCCGCCTACCGGCCCATTGTGTTGCTGGACGAGGTCGCTAAATTGTTTGAATTAATCATTGCGGGGCGCCTCGTCCAGCATCTTTCTTCAGTGGGCCCGGACTTGGCGGACAACCAATATGGTTTCCGTCGCGGGTGCTCTACTATCGACGCTGTTCTGCGTGTGAGGAGTCTGGCGGAGGATGCGGTGTCCCGGGGTGAGGTCGTCTTCGCGGTGTATTTGAACATCGCGAATGCCTTTAACACCTTGCCCTGGAGTTGTATTAGGGAGGCACTCACTTTCTATCGAGTGCCTACCTACCTTCGCCGCATTGTCGGGGCATATTTGTCCGAGAGGGTAGTTGTTTACCCGGGTCACGACGGTTGGAGTCGGCAAGAGATGTCGTGCGGTGTTCCACAGGGATCGGTTTTGGGTCCGCTACTGTGGAACATCGGTTACGACTGGGTGCTGCGAGGTGCGCTCCTCCGTGGCGTTGGCGTAATTTGTTACGCCGACGACACACTTGTCACGGCGAGGGGTAAGTCGCACCGGGCGGTGGCCATACTGACGATCGCTGGGGTCGCACAAGTCGTTGGTCGTATCCGGCGGTTGGGTCTCGAAGTGGCCTTGTCTAAAGAAGATGACCTCCAGCCACCCTGAGGATTGACCTGGGGGTGGTGGTCTGCGTGGGCCTGCTCGCCACCCGATCAGCGCCAAGTCCGAGAAGCGGTGTGCGTGTTCCCACGTGCGCCTCTGAGTCGTGTTTTTTTTTTTGTTTTTTCTCCCCCCGCCACGGCACAGTAGAGGAAGGGTCATGTAGTGGCCTGTCATTTTACACGGCGGGCCGAAACCTCGGCGGGGTCGCGATTGCATGTGAAAGCGATTCGCGCGGCCCCGCCGTCTATGGTTATGTCGAGGAACACCGTGGTAGGTTTAGTCGGTATTACCGGGGTATCTTTCCCCTGGTGAGCCCGACATAAGCGTCAAAGCATTCCCAAACGTAAAAAACAAAAAAGTTGCAACAGTACGTTTTCCGAATAAAATATAGCATAAATGATATTCGGTGATAATATAACTTTCAAATGGTAACAGAACTTTTAAAATCGGTTGATTACTTTTCGAGTTAATGCCTTACAAACAAACAAAAATTCAAATCTTTCTTTTTTATACTAATTAGCTATCAGCTATCTCCTTTTCCAAAAATTCGTTCGCAAAATGTTTTAAAGTAAAATACCCGCCGGCAAGTCGATGACACAACCAGTACGAATTTCTAACGTAAATAAAAAAATCCTTTGATATTTTTATAAAATTTAATTAAATTTTTGCCTTTTAAAGAAACTTCTCTAAAACAACTTTACTTTACACGTGCTACAAATAAATGAGTATAATACAAAATATTCAAAGGAATCATCTTTTGAAAATCATTGGAGTTAAATCGGGCTTGAACGCTTTCCCTAATCAGGGTGATGCTATTAAGGTAATCGGGTCTGACGATGGCCAAGATTATCATCTTACGGTCCGTTTGGCTCACAGCAATGGGTGGAATAATCCGAATTATCTATCTTTTAAATGTTTTGTATTTTATGAGCATTTTAAAGATTTGATGATTGATTAATCAATGGAGAGTAGAATACTTGCCAGCGGGTTTAGAAGAGTATGTTAGAGTTAGAATATATATTTATACATTATTTTTTTAATACAGCTAAGGTGGCAAACAAGCATACGGCTCACTTGATGGTAAGTGGTCAGCGTAGCCTATGGACGCCTGCAACACCAGAGGCATCAATTGCGCGTTGCCGATCCTTTAGGAAAGGAAGAAGAGAAAAAGGAAATGGGAAGGAAAAGGAGCGGGAAGGGAGAAAGAGGGTGATTGATCCGCCGGCACTCTCACTCACCGAACGAATTACAACAGTAAGAATACTGCTACTATTTCACGTCGATATAATGTGAGAATCCTGTCAGTCCTGCCCCGGTCGAGCCGGTTCATTCATGCTGAAATCAGTAAGGCTCTACTACTCATATTATACTAGTATATTATGGGAACCCCTATTACGTAGGACCTAAAACATAGCTAGGGAAAACTAGGTGTCATACATATATTATGTCTACCCACCGGGATATGTAGTCATTGACAGTCTATGTAATGTTATTTTTGCAACATCTCTTTGTCATTCTAGTGAGATGACATAGAATCATATACATACTACTAGTCCTAATCCTATCTAATATAATAAATGTGAATGTGAATTTGTTTGTTACGTTTTCACGCCTTAACCACACAACCAATCGTCATGAAATTTCACATACACGTTGTCAGGGGTACAGAAAAGGACAAAGGATACAGGCTTTTTTTACTTTCATCCAAACAAGTGAGAAACGACAATGAATTGCCGTAAATCATACAGTTCGAAAAAATGGTTCAAGTAATATGCAACACGTGGTATCACGTGACCTTGGTCAGAGGTCAAACGTCATAGTAATTTCGGGTGTACATCGACTATGCTGAGTCGAATAGCGTTGACCGCGAGTCTCTAGCTCTTACGGTTCCTGAGTTGAAAGTTGTATAATAGACAGACGAACGGATAATGTTGTTGTATAAGAATTTTCCGAACTCTAAAAAAGTACCTTTATTAACCTAACCTATATTTACGCCAGTGAAATCGCGGACAAAGAAAGACGAAGTCACAGGCAAAATCTAATAGTAAATAATTTACAGAATTCAAAACTGAAAGGTTTTATAAAATAAAAATGGATAAAGAAGATTAACTTGTATTATTTTTATTACATAGCTCGCCCGATATTTAGCTTTGAAGAGCTTCTACATTGCTTTTAAAAGTTCTTTTATTTCATTATTTTTTCCTGTTTATTTTTATTGGCAGTTTCCTTTTCGAGTTATATGCGTAATTAATGTTTGGTTCTTTTTGTTGTTGGTAAAATACCAGCTATTTATTTTTTATACAACATAGTAGTCAAACTAGTGGCTAGCGAAAATCATGTACTCCTGTATATTGATGAATATGCGTAGGATTTTATTAAAAAAAATTGTTATCGTTCCTTCCTAATGCGTAAAATATTCTCGATAGAAAATTCTAATTATTTTTGTTTGCCTGACCCAGGATTCGAAACAGAGACTTCATGATCCGCAGCCGTATACCTGCAACTAGATCAATGAAACACTCATGAAATATATACACATCTGGGTGCCGAGTGCGAGTTGTATGTATATAAGAAATTGTATGTATATAAGAAATTGTATGTCAGATTGCCGAGTGCGAATTTGTTTTACTTTAACGCTATTTAAACGGTTACCGCGTATGGCTATCTGATTTGTTAAGAGATTTGAGCGGACCAATCGAAGCGCCATCATAACGTCGTCGAACGTCATAAACGTGTCGAATCGTATCGTGAACTATCACTTTTCATGGAGGCTGTATACCTAACGAGATATATATATATGTGTGTATTCATCACAGAACGTTTGCTATCTCCCCTCTGCAGCTCAAAGCGATGACGATAATAAGACAGGTCTTGATAGCAGTCCATACAAACGGCTTACCGTTCTCACCAAAGTACAAGGAACACAATTTGTAGGTTATCACGCAGTTTGGATTAAACCACAGTAATGATAATCATAATCATTTATTTACAAACTGAGACACTCTTTTGACTGCACGGATGGCGGTTTAGGTGGTCGCCTTGCCGCTATTATGCAAAAATTGTATCCAAAAAGTCATTTTATGGTGAAATCCAGAGTAACAGCAGTTGTAGATGTAGCTTCGTGCACGTTCTCCAATATTTTGTAGACTTATAGTAGCGCCATATTTCCTATTTTTGTCTGTCTTTGAATTAAAAAATCCTATCTTAGATACTAATACTCTAGAAATTGCCTTAATAATATATAAGGAGCAATAAAGATGCGATGCAAACGTCTAGAAAAATTATGAAACGACAATTATTTTTCTAGGAGTTTATTAAAAAGAAAATTATAACGGAAGATATATAAAGGAAACTGCTACATTTTATGAATAATTTGTTTGGTCTCAATTATTGTTACAAAATAAATATAGCTGGAGAAAACTATATTTGTATACAAAAAACTCCGAAACAGCACGACTGAATTTTGAAAATGTTCGAGATTATTTAAAAAATAAAAAAATTTATAAAGTAAATATCTGTAGCAACAGGAGTGAAAAGACCGTCACAGGAAGGTAGATATTTTTGATATTTTTTGAAATGCCTATAATTTTTTAAATACGTATCTTAAATATATTATATATTTTCTGATAGCTATTATAACTTAGCCTGTTACCTGATTCCAGCTTGATGTCGACTTCTGGGATACCCTGTAAGAGCAAAAAAGTAAAAAATGCAGTATATATATATATACACACATTTTTTCTTGCTTATTTATATTGTTCTTTTTTATATAGCACCCCGGTGGCCTAGCACAACAGGTTTTCAATTATATCTGTCTTCGAACACTGCTTTTTTTTTAAGACAACTCGCGCTCTAGTATTAACTCTTGTGTCGCGGGGGACTTTAAAAACATTCAATTCGATGGACACAAAGCACAACCAGACTCGGAACAACCATTTGTATATCACACACATGAACGTCCCGTGTGGGATCAAACCGATAACCCTTGACATAGTGGCAGCAACGAAGCGATCTCTTAAACCACTACGCCATCTGTGCATTCGTAAATAAATGTATAACAACGCGCAAAAGGTACTCCACTACAATTCAAAAGTAATGGTTAAAAACCAAGCGGTTCGGCTATAAAAACAGCAAAGAAATATAAAACATTAACTGTAGCTTTAAAATAATTAATATGTCGGAACGGCAATACTGTTAATTGGTACACTAGCGCCATCTAGTGACACAGAAAGGCATTAAGGCGGAACGCCAGCGCCATCTAGCGGTGCTAAACGGAGTCTACGAGGCAGCGCGAGGGGCGAACAGAGCTGAGTCTACGTGTTACCGTCGACCAGTGCACACTTCGTAGAAACTGTCTCGCGTTTCATAGTGATAAGTGCTCTTAGTGTGAAGTAGTTGTTAGTTGAATTCGAATTCAAGGTATCTGACTACCTACGTGTTTCTATTCATTGAAACCAACATTTTCCACTGCACGCCCACGTGCTTTGATTCTATAAAAAGGGCTGATAAGGAGTGAATAAAACGCTGTCATCCGACAAATATAATATTTAGACACTAATGTCATATATATATTGGGTATGGCAAAAGAAGCATGAGAGCAGAATAAATGCTGTAGAAATGAGAGCGCTGAGAAATATATGTGGTGTGACTCTGAAAGATAGAATAAGGAATAGTGTGATTAGAGAGAGATGCGGCATAAAAGTGGATATAGTGACGAGAATAGAAAAGGGTATGTTAAGTTGGTTTGGGCATGTAGAAAGAATGGATGAGAACAGACTGACTAAGAAAGTTTATAAGGCTAGTGTGAATGGAACAGTCGCAAGGGGAAGATCTTTTTTATTGTTTTGATACCCAGGAAAAAATGCTTGATGCACTGCCCGCCGGCTAGGGGACGGCACCGGCGGGGCGTGTGGGACTCACCAGCCTAGTGCTGGTATACCCACTAAAAAAACCTGGGGTGTTCCCTCTCTCACCCAATGGGGGGGGCCAGTTGGGAGTCTAAAAAGATTCATCCATAGCAGGCCCCCCCGTGTGGGTGCCGAGCAAGGGGAAGACCTAGGCGAACGTTTCTTGATCAGATCGGAGACGTTCTGGATAAAGGCCAGGTTAAGAGCACTTTAAACCGACGAGCGTGTATGAGGAATGTTATGAAAGTGAATGAAGCCAGAGAAGTGTGTGAGGATCGTAGCAAATGGAAATCCGTAGTCTCTGCCTACCCCTCTGGGAAACAGGCGTGAATTTATTTATATTATGTATGTTATATTATTTATTTATTTATTAGGTTAACCAACGATTGTTTACACTATACAAATCTGCTTACTTGCTAGAAAACATTTACATGTGTAACAACCACTTACAGGCTAACACCGCAGGCACATAAAAACGGTTATGGATTACAATTTTAAATTAAAATTAAGATTAAAATTATTGAAACAGATTTACATATTGACATTAGATAATGAGATTAATATTAGTCATAAATATTATATACAATTAACAGTTAAACACAATAAAACAGATTAAAATACACAATAAATTCATAGGTATTAAATAAAAAAAAATATAACTTAGAGATCGTCTCAAAAATACATCCAGTTTATTTACATTTGAATCGTACACGTACATCGTAACTAATCTTAATCGCTTTTGTCCACCCATATTTATTTTGCGTATAAAAGTCTGAAGTATAAAGGCTTAATTAAGCTGAAAGCTATTAAGCACAAAATATTACTTAAAATACCTTAGCGCTAGGGTTGAACGTTACAGCAAAAAAAAAAGATTATTTTAAAAAGAAAAAATAAATATAACGGTAGTTTAGTTCTTTTGAAGCTTACTGTCGCAGATATTGTTTTATTATTTTTTGCTTGCCTTTGCTTAATCAAATCATCAGAGCACTTTTTAGCGCGTCTATAGCACTATTCTCAAAACTTTACTACCACCATTGTACAAATTCACATGAGCTCAATCCTATATTTGTCATTGCCAAAATCTTACTAATTTCAGCTGTACTAAGGAAAAGCAAGCTTTAAGACAGCCCTACGTATCATGCAATGAGATCCCGTGTCGACAACTTCATACATTGATACAGGTGAGGAAAGGCAGAGAACAAACCTAATTACTTTAGTGAATGCGAAATTTTGTTAGCTCGTTACGCATCCTAATATACAAAATAATGAATCCCTTTAGTAATCATGAAAGCGGCAAAACTTTTCTAAAATATGTACGTACATTGCCAAGTTGTGCCTGTTATTTGAGCCTTGATTGCCTTGGTGGTACAGTAGTGAATGCGACTGATGTGCATGAGGGGTTCGCTTTCCAGGCCCAGAATAATATTATTGGGTGTTGCTCTTTGTCAGAATTCTGATATGTCTGGAATTCTGGTGGTAATTCGTGGTAGCACGGAGTCTGGAACTGTGTTTAATAGACAACAATTAGCTGGTCTTGTATTAAGTGGAACCTAAATAAATAACTGGCGAAATAAGGATGTAATGATGAACCTGGCAAATAACCTAAATGTAGCTTGAGTAACTTAGTAAACTCACGATGAATCAAAGTCAAAAAGCACAGGCTCTGCTATAGCCAGCCATAGTACATACTATGGGTACTAGTATGTAATGGATAAACATACATGTATATATTTTTTTGTAAATACTTACATATTATACATAGAAACACCCAGACCAAGACAAACATCCATATTCATACACACAAATGTTAGACTTGTGCGGGAATCAAAACCACGACCTCCGGCGTGGCAGTCGGTTAACCACTACACTATCGAGGCCGACTATTTATTCATTTAGGTCACAGCATAACACTTATGAACGACAAAATATAACCTATATATTTTGACGTTCATAAATGTTACTTTGTGATCGAAATAAATAAATGATTTTTGACTTTGAATTTGACTATAACTTTGTAATACATATTAATATCTGCTCTAAAGTCACAAAGTGACCTTTATGAATAAATGATTTGACTTTGTAATATTCTACCTTCGATGTATAGACTGAAAGTTATGTATGTACGTACACACTGATAGAACCTCGGTATAATTCTATGATAGCATTGATGGTTCTATTCAAAGCCATTGTATTGACATCACATTATAGCGCTTCAAGAAACATGGCTGTTTCCACATGATCTTGGATTGTTAAACACGATTCACAAACAATTCGGCAGTCATGGTATATCTGCTGTCGACACGGAGCAAGGAATGGTGCGAGGGAGGCCTTACGGGGGAGTAGCTCTCCTGTGGGATCGAAACATATTCCCTAGTGCTGATATTGTGCAGTGTGACAATGATCGCATGGTTGCGGTTAAACTTGTGCGCGGGGATCGGAGTATTCTAGTATTTAGTGTATATATGCCTACCGACTGTGAAGACAATTTCCCGGTAATGGCACAGTGTCTGGCTAATATAAGTGCGGTAATTGATAGTGCGGATGTTGAAAGTGTGTTCGTATTTGGGGACTTTAACGCGCACCCTGACACGCGTTTCTACAAGGAACTAATGGACTATTGTTTTGAAGAGTTGTTATCTTGTATAGACTCTAAGCGATTAGATATAAGCACGTATACATATGTTAGTGATGGAACCGGTTCGCAGCGATGGCTCGATCACTGCCTTGTCTCAGCGGCGGCTGAGTCATCGGTAAGTGACGTATACGTATTATATGATGCCTATCTGTCGGATCACCTACCATTAGTAATAGAGGTAAGAATTAATAGTATTATTTGTAAAAGACTGATAGTAGATAGTGGGACTGATTGCAATTTAAAATCTAGGTGGGGCTGTAGGAGTAAAGAACAATGTGATAAATACTGTGAACTATGTACTGAAAATCTGGGTTTAATATATCAATCTGAGGAGTATAACTTGTCATGTAAGAGCAATATGTTATGTAATGATATAGAACATATAAGTATAATTGACAGGCTTTACTGTAATATAATTAAAGTTTTACAAACTGCCGCTGAACGCACATATACATGTAATAATAATAGAAAACGTTATATAACCGGTTGGAATTATTATGTTAGACAGTACCACGTCCAGGCTAGGCAAACATTTTTACAGTGGAATACATACGGTAGGCCTAGTTCAGGATATTATTACGATCTAATGCGTACAGCGCATAAAGACTTTAAAGCTGCCTTAAAATATGTTCAAAATAACCAGGAGAAGATTAAAATGAATATGTTAGCGCATCATGCTTCGTCTAAAAATTTCACGGGTTTTTGGACGGAAGTTAAAAAGCTCAACCCAAAAACCAGCACACCAGTCAGTATAGAGGGTGAATCTGACAAGAGAGCTATTGCAAATAACTTTAGTATGCATTTTAATGTAAAACAGACATTAAATAATCCAGCAGTACCTGTGCCTTCGTCAAGTTGTTGTAAAAGTGTTGAGGAGGCTTTCCAGGTGTCGACTGATGATGTTGTTGAAGTTCTCAGGACAATGAAGCGAGGGAAATCCCCAGGGCACGATGGCTTGAGTATTGAGCATCTGTTATACGCAGGAAAGTATATTGCTGATACCTTAACTTTACTGTTCAATCTTTGTGCACGGCACCAATACTTGCCGGAGGAACTTATACGTACATTGGTTGTGCCTATAGTTAAGAATAAAACTGGGGATGCTACTAGCATGTCGAATTATAGACCCATCTCGCTGGCAACAGTAGTGGCCAAGGTGCTTGAGCGCCTGCTATATAGAAAGTTAAGTCCCGCACTTAGCCTAAATGACGGGCAGTTCGGTTTTCGTCCTGAAGTTTCAACAGACATGGCTATCTTCTCCCTGAAACAAGTTGTATCGCAATATGTGGAACAGGAGACAAGTGTTTACGCTTGTTTCCTTGATCTAAGCCGTGCTTTTGATATAATAAATCATGACTTGCTATGGAAGAAACTAGATAAAACCTATATCGCGCCTGGAGCTGTTGGACTGATTAGATATTGGTATTCTAATCAGTCGAACAACGTCAGGTGGGAATCAGCTAGGTCGGATAGCTATAAACTATCCTGTGGCGTTAGGCAGGGTGGGTTAACTTCTCCTGACCTATTTAATATCTATATGAATGACTTGATTGAGGAGCTGAGTGGGACTGCGGTGGGGCTTAGGCTTGGAGACAGGTATGTCAACAACCTGAGCTACGCTGATGATATGGTCCTACTCAGCCCCTCAATTAAGGGTTTAAGAAAACTGATGGCAATTTGTGAGAGATATGCTAGAGAACATAACTTGGTGTACAATGCAAAGAAGACAGAATTGTTAATATTTAGGTCAGGAAGAGGTCCACAAAACGTCCCACCAGTTTGGATAGGAGGTCAGCGAGTCAAAGTAGTAGAGAGGTTTAAGTACCTTGGTCATATACTGACGTCAGACTTAAAAGGCGATGCTGATATAGACAGGCAACGCAGAGCGCTGTCAGTAGTGGGCAATATGATAGCCAGGAGATTTTTTAAAGCCAACACTCAGACGAAGGTACATCTTTTTAGGACATATTGTCAGTGTTTCTACACGTGCCAACTCTGGACGCGTTACACGAAGAGGTCTCTGGATGGTATTCGTGTTCAGTACAATAACATCTTTAGACAGCTAATGGGTCTTGCGCCGCATTGTAGTGCATCGGGTATGTTCGCAGAAGCTAGGCTGGATACGTTTAATGCCATCCAAAGAAAACGAATCGCTGGATTCATGTCGAGGGTTGGTTCGTGTACGAACAGTATTATCAAAGAGTTTTCTGAAAGACTGTATACTACCACAATGTACAATAAATGGTTACAGATTGCAGCGTAATAATTGTATCTAATAGCTTCATTTTTTGTAATAGCGTAGAGCGGTTATATACATATATTCATTTTGTTTGTTATGTAACTTCATTTATTTTCTTTTTAATACGGATATATTTACTTTGTTTTTTTTTTTTCCTTTTCTGTGTAAAATATGGAGTGCAAAGATTCCGAAATAAAGATTTATTATTATTATTCTCTTTATTTACATATTTTCAATATATTTTTCATTTTTAAATATACATATATCTATAAAAATACATTTAAAAATATAAAATATATGGTACCCCACCGGCATCGGGAACAGGGTCCAAGCTGCCGGTGGTTAGGGTTCCAGAGATAGGAACCTCCTCACAATGCGTGCTGTATCTAAAAGCACTGCCTTCTGCATCAAACCCTTGATCCAAGCACCCAACGCGAGCCTCTTTAGATGGTGATCGAGGCTCTTGGCTATTAGACCATTGACAGATATGACTATCGGCACAATGATTGCCGAATCAACATCCCACATGTCGACAACCTCGCGAGCCAAATCGAGATATTTAATTTGCTTATCTTTTTCAGCTTTCGCGAGATTGCCATCATGCGGAATGGTGACATCGATAATCAATGCGCGGCGCTCTGATCGATCTATCACCACAATGTCAGGTTTGTTGGCCACAACAGTCCTGTCTGTGATGATAGTTCGATCCCAGTACAACGTGACATGACCATTTTCGAGAACTGATTCAGCTACATACCTGTAGTACGGCACTTCAACATCTACAAGTTTGTATTTCAGAGCAAGTTGCTGGTGAATAATCCTGGCTACTTGGTTATGTCTGTGCAAGTACTCGCCGTTAGCAAGACGAGAACAACCGGAAACTATATGCCTGAGGGACTCACCAGGTAGGTGGCACGCCCGACAAATGTCAACCGTACCATCCCTCAAGATATATCTCCGGTAGTTATTCGTCTTGATAACTTCGTCCACAATAGCACAGACAAACCCTTCGGTTTCCCCAAAGAGGTCACCGAAACGTAGCCAGTTCACGGAGGCTAACAGGTCTACATCAGCTCCATATAGAGCCTTGTAGAACCTACCGTGAAGCTCCTTGCTCTGCCATACATCCCTGCGATCGTTAATGCTAAGTACTACAGGCTTGCGCCAGTTCTCTTTAGCCAAACTGAGCGGGGTGAGACCGATGTCTACAGCAACTACATCCCGATGCATACCCACGTCTGCCTGAAGAAAGTATTCTCTGAGATTGCATACCTCGCGGTTATGAAGGGCCTTGGCATTCAGAAAGCCTCGGCCTCCACATTTCCGCGGGATATACAGTCTCATCACAGACGAACGTGGGTGATGCATACGGTATGCCGTCAAGAGTGTACGGACCCACCGGTCCAGGGCATCCAGTTCAGTCTGAGTCCACTTAAGTATGCCAAAGGAGTACATGAGCACCGGCATGACCCAACCGTTACAAGCGCGCACCTTGTTGCCACCTGATAAAAGACTATTTAAAACTTTTTTCAGGCGACCAAAGAAACGCTCCTGCAACGATTGCTTCATGTCAGCCTCATTGATACTTAACGCCTGTGACATACCCAAGTACTTGTAAGTATCGGTTACAAGAAGTGATCGTAGGTTAATGGAATCCGAAAGTTGTGTTCCTTCGGATTCCACTATCCTGCCTTGCTTTACATGGATGACAGCACATTTGTCCACACCAAAATCCATACTGATAGACTTACTAAAAGTTTCAGTTACTTTAAGTAAATCCATCAACTGTAATTTAGTGTGGGCAAACAACTTTAAGTCATCCATATACAACAAGTGGGATATCACTCCACCACCTCTATGTAACCTGTAACCTAGCCCTGAACCCTCTAGTAATGTACTAAGAGGATTCAATGCTAGGCAGAACCAAAGAGGACTCAGGCTGTCGCCCTGAAATATACCCCGCTCAATTTTTATAAATTCGCCATTCCCAGGGATCTGTCGACATCCTGGATTCAAAAAGGTGCGCAGAGTTGCATTTACTTTACACAACTCTAACACCCTCAAAAGCCACGCATACGCTTTCTTATAATCTATCCAACATGCCGCCATATCCCTTTGTTTACGGCGAACCTGTTGGCTAATGGCCATATCAATGAGGATTATTATTATTATTATTATTATAACATTGGTTACAGTGCAAAGGAGGCAAGCAAGCGTGAGATCATTCTGATAGTCGTTACAATAGCATGTATGCACGCTTGTAATACGTCTACGTCACGTTCAGCATGAGCCTGGTTCTTGGGACCAGGCAAATGCTGAACTGGGGTCCTGATTGATGCAGCTGTGGACGCATGTGTCACAGTGTTTATTAGTTTTATTCTGTTACTCTGTTTTTGTTTGTTTTTCTACTTTTTTATTATTATTATTTATTTTTATCTTTATACACATTGTGTCTATCTGAAAGCTGTATAGCAATATAATAATATATACAAGAAAAAATACTTACATGTCACCGACTCTACAAGTAATGAAGTCGCATTTAATGTAAATGTTCTGTTATTGACTGCACGGATGGTGTAGCTGTTTAAGTGGTCACTGCCATTCTGTCGAGTATTGAGGGTTCAAATCTCACACGGGACAAAATTTTGTGATCCACAAATGGTTGTTCCGAGTCTGGGTGTTCTATGTGTCCGTTATGTGAATGTTTGTAAAGTCCTCCGCGCCATAAGATTTATTCCTAGTCTAGCAGTAGAAGCGGTTCTTGAAAAAAAAAACATACGGTGCAGTCTTTGGGGACTGCCTATAGAAGTGAAAACTAAGTAACTAGCGTGCGGTGACGATGGCCCGAGTTTCACACTTTTTGTTCACCCAAAATGTATACATATATACATATAGCTCACGGAAAGCGTTCGGTGATGATAACGCGAGTTCTATGATTTTTGTTCACCCAAAAAGTGCTCAACGCGCCAAAAGAAGTTTTCACTACAAAATGAATACGGTAGTATAGAATATTTATAAATAACTAGATTTTGTCCGTGGCTCTGCTTGTGTAAATGTAGGTTATGTCTATTTTCTGTCCTTTGGGAATAGTAATTTTTCTGGATAAAATGTACCCTATATCTTTTTCTGTACCCTGACAACGTGTGTGCAAAATTTCATGATGATCGGTCAAGTAAAGCGTAACAAATACTCTCACATTCGCATTTATAATATTAGTTAGAATATTAGCCCTGCCAGCCCTTTATAGATTGGCGTACTGCTAGCCATGGACCAGTTCTCTCAGTAAGAAAGATCATAGTCAGCCACCACGCTATAATCGCTATAATCTAATTGGCGTTTACCTATCTACATAAAAAGGCTAACTGTCTCCAATATTTTTATTGATGCCACTAAAGCTCGTCAATTATTACTAAACGAAAAAAAAAACACGAACAAACATAGAAAAAGACTGCAGAACTTTTTTGCCTTTGTGCATTTATATAATTATATACTAACTTTTGCTCGCGGATGCGCTCGCGTAGAAGTTTGTTAGGTTCGTTTATGTTCGTAACAATACTTTTTTAAATAAAATAAAGTTTATGTTACTCGGTGATGATAGCATAGCTTTCCAATGGTAACAGATTTTTTATAAAAGATGGGTTGTTTTACGAATAATTTTTTATAAACAAACAAGCACAAAATCTAATACTTTCTCTTAATAATATAGGTATATAAACAGATAACGCTGAAGCTCATCAATAGCTACTAAACAAAATAAATCGCTTGACAAACACAGAAGAAAACTGCTTAGCTTTTTTTACCTTTATTTATTTATCTATACATAAACTAGCTGCCCCGACAGAAGTTGCACGGTACAGGCGAAAAAAAAAACCAAATCTAAACCATCCTCGAATCCACTTGAACACACACAAAAAAATTCATTCAAATCGGTCCAGCCGTTTAGGACGAGTTCACTGTCAACACACGTACAGAAGAATTATATATATAAAGAGAAGATAAGGAAGACCGAAATGCCGTCAACAGCCATGTAAAATCGACTTAGTCCAAAGTGACAAGAGGTAACTTGCTTAACTCACATACCGTTGGGTTTGGTTTCCTTCAGCAACGTGATAATGCGTTGCAGACTTATTTGTTCTGTCACGCCAGCGAGCGGTACTTCATCTAGTCATGTTTGTAACTCTGACGAGTTAACTACATTTAGGCGTCAAGTATTATCATAATTTACGAGTTTCTTGTATAATTTCTGTTATGTTTGATTTTATAGTAGCCATACTCTTAAAATATTTAGTAAACAAATAAGGGATTGAATAGATATATTCGATTTCTCGTAAACTTATCTATTTCCACTCGAAACGATATTCAAATGTCTTATTGAGAATCTTAAATATCTCGGCCTATTTTGTATGACTGTTGTTTTATTTTAACGTTGCTATTCTGTTACGTACTTTTAATGTTCATTTGTTAATACCAGCTGTTATTGAAACATCGTTTAACACTTAAATACGACCAAATGTTTTTGTAAGCCTCTGTTCACTTCAATCATCACATTTCCAGCTCAGCCACAAATAAGCGTTTGTAAGCCTTTTGTAAAGCAAAAAATAATTATCATCCGCTTCAACCCAAGCCTCGGTCCCTTTTACACCGTTAGTTAGCCCAAAACTCGGTACATTAATTTACGTTCAACTCAGATTTTGTAAAGTTAGAGGCAAATTTTGGTACAAAATCGGAAACAATTTGCAAATAACAACAAACCTCATAATTTTGGCCCTCACCTTTGCCCCTATTGTTTAACTCCGATTGGGATTCTGGGAATTTATTATTTTGTGTTTATGTAACAATTTCGATTGACTTGTGATTGTGTCTGATAAATTAATTAGAGATTTTAACTCTCTTAGTAAACGAAAAGTAAATTTGATTGCTTACGGTTGAAACTATTTATCTTTAATATTGTTAGGTTCGAAGTTGTTTTGTAAACAGATATTGTAGACGTTTATGTGAAGCTTAGACTCGAATTTACTTTTTACTGTAGCAAAAATACTACTGAATTTCGAGAAATAGTACTTAAATAATTTCTCGAGATCTAATAATTAGATAAATACTGTAAAAATACTACAATTATTATAGTATTTTTACAGTATTTATATACCTACGAGTATTGTAAAATAAAATACGTATACAGAAAAGAAGGTACAGAACAGAAGGATATGTTGTACGTCACGTGTTAAAATAAAGTTTATAAATATTCATGTCAGCCTGCTACCGGAATCTAAGTTGCCATCCGTACAATGCTTATACTTCGAAAATATTCTAAGTCTATGGTACAATGACATTTCTTGTCTGAACGAAGTGCCAGCAGAATTTAATATTCTTTATCAATTATTAAATAGACTTGCATTTAATACTGTTTTTAGGATTTACACACAAGTTAAATGCTTTTCTAACAATATAATATCAGCCCTGTATTAAACTAAACCGCTGCTGGGCACGGGCCTCTTCTCAGTGTGACAAGGAGTTAGGCCATAATGCTATATATAAGAACATAAATCATTTCTAGTAAACTTCATGATTATTGAGGCGCTGCTGACTAGATGTATATATATATTACATACACACAGCGACACATCAACCTAGACTGTTTGGACTTTGAACTATTAGAAGTTGAATGCTGCGAATCGTGCAGAGAGTGCGTTATATTTTTGTTACGCTCTATTCTTACCATTACATCGACACCGCTATACACTGTCCCTTGCCGATAATTCTCTATTTTGTATGTAGCGTAGTTATGCGTATATAGGCATATAGAATTTTAACTGCCTTATACGGATACTGTGAGACTCCCCGTGAACGTCACTGCTTAAAAGCAATCGAAACGTTAGGGAAAGTGTAAATTCAAATCTAAATAGTTTTAAATAGATAAATAGTATTATATGTACATAGATTTAGTAGATATGTAATATTTTAAAATCTATACTAATATTATAAAGCTGAAGTGTTTGTTTGTTTGTTTGGTTGAAAGCGATAATCTCAGGAACTAGTCCGAATTGAAAATTATTTTAGTGTTGGATAGCCCATTTATCGAGGAAGGCTATAGGCTATATACAATCACGCTACAACCAATAAGAGCGGAGCATTAAGGAAATATGTGGAAAACGGAAAATTCTCTTATGTGAAGCAGATGAAGTTGCGTGGGTCAGCTAGTTATATGATAAAAGTGTTAATAAAATTCGCGTAAACGTAAGACAATATTATGTAAACTATATGTAGCTACACTGCTATTGCATAAGTTTTGTATAGTCAGATGGAATTAAACAATTAAAGGTCACACATATCAACTCGGAAACGGATCGGCACCGTATCAACTCGATCCGTGCAGTATTCTTTGTATAAAACTCCCTACTGCAACGCACACTAATCAGAAACGTAACGTAATCACCTCGCCTCGCCTCGCAGTCAGCGAGCCGTAAGCGCGGCGTCGCCTAGCCGTAGCCGGGTCGACGTACCGGATTCGCTTTCGTTACGTGTTTACGTTAGGTTGACGCCTGGTTGACAGCGAGGCAAAAGGCGATACGGTTACGTTCCCTTTCCGAGTTCCTTAAACCGCGTGGTAATTGTCTCCTGGCAACCGCTTAGTTGAATATACAGGTATCTATATTATTTGTTCCATATTAGCTATACAAAACTGCATCAGCAGTGCCTTCCATATATTTTGTTACTAGGTATCTACTCGTACTACTAGATAGATACTATTGAATATCGAAGTTGATATTTGGATACAAAACTGTTGCAATTACCTATATTAATACTAGTAATATTATAAATGTGAAAGTTTGTGAGGATGTTTGTTACACTTTCACGTAAAATTTACTGAGCCGATTGCGATGAAACTTGGTATGTAGATAGCTGGCGATGGAAATCTAGTATATCATAAACCAGTATAAAATGTTTTATGGACATCGCCGTGGGTACTACCTAGTTTTAATTGATACTGTTGCTTTTATTATGCAATGCGGCTGTTTGATGTTCCTTTCTTAAGAGGAAACACAAGGGCCGTTTTCCCATACAATAGTAGTCCCCTGTTTCCTCCCTGGATAATGCCAGTAGAGCAATAATATTTTCCCAAAAAATGTATGGCCTCTATTTCCATGTCCCTATGTTTTCCTTTTTTTCATTTATTAATTATTAAAAGAGACATGAGCATTCAAAAACCTCAAAAATTGGCCAGATTTTCCGCTGTGTTCAAACATCCAGCAAACAAATTTGAGTAAATTATATAAAAAAAGCCTTTCTTCAATTTTCAATGGAAAAAGTAATTAAATCAGTCAAGTGTTGGAGAAGGAACTAGGGGACTACGAAACATTGATTTTGTGTATTTTAATAGGTATTTTCGGTCCAAGCTGCAGTTGTCTCTATCACGTTCTGCGGGCACTGCGCGACAGCAATAGATTTTACAAATACCTATTTTTCAATTCTCTCGCCCGTGGTGTTTCCTCTTAATAAAATAAAATAAAAATAATATATCGGAGATTTTTCATACAAGACAAAATCTATCGTCTTACTTCTAGTACCTATTCATTCACAAATACCTAAACCCGCCAAACCTTGCAAAACATAAGTTAATATAGCAAGTGACACAAAACTACTCAATGGATTCCAAAAATTCTTTCACCATTATAATGCTGCACCCCCTCACCACAAGAGGAGGCGAGAAGATTTGTCGGTTACTAACATAACCTAAACTAACCTACGTTTACGCAGGTGAAACCGCAGGCAAAAGCTAGTATTATTATAAAATAATGGTGTTTCCGCAGAAGGTACTAATTGTATAAATATTTTCATAAATTCTTTTTCAATCTTGTTATCAGACATTTAATCTCTGCATCAGTAGGTAGGTACATAGTTAACATGCTTCAAACTTTTCGAGATTTCGAGGAGCATCGCAATGACAAAATACATTACGATTCTACCTAGTCTTAATCTGTATTAGTTTTATTATTCGAATTAATTGGATTAAACTGAATTACTCATCGAGTTTAATTTAATTATAAAAATTATTGTATTATCTTTTTTTTATAATTTTCTTTATAATATTGTCTTCTTTCGTTCAGGTACTTTGAAATAACTACACTGGAACATTGACACAACTACCATCTTAGTCTCCCCGTGACCATGGCTGCTGAAAAGCACCCGAAACGTCGGGGAAAGTGTAAACCAAAAATAAATAGATTTAATAGTTTTATTAGCTTATAAATTAGTCAAATAAAATCAATAGTAGTAGTAGAGTAATATTTTCAAAATTTTGTAATACAGTGATAAATAAACAACGCGATAAAATCCGTATATAGTAGTTTAATTTCAATAATTTTCTTTAGTTCATATATAATTTTATAGTTTTTTTTTACACACGAGCATAGATTATAAGTATTTTATTTTTTGTTAATTCATGTCGTGGCAGCCAATAATTGAGGCATCACCATATAATGGATTTCTGTGTATGTATCATTACAATGTTTTAGTGTATGCTTTGTTGGTTGTCTTTAAATAAATAAATAAATAAATAAATAGTCTTACTCCTAGCAGGCGCTAGATTGCTATTTGGTAGGTGCATATGTAGGTACGTGTAGAGATTGTATGTGTTGGTGATTGTTGCGGGTACACCAGACGTCTCAAAAGATCTGCGCGTTACAAACAAGGGCGCCTATAACACTAAGGGCCGATTTTTAAATCGTCAGATAACTTTTATCTGAAGAGTAAATATGGCGGTATGACATATTTTCTATACAAAAGCTGTCAAAACGTCAAACATATTCCCCAGATAAAAGTTATCTGACGATTTAAAAATCGGCTCTAAGTCATTCAAAACTATTCTACAAATAACATCAAGAAAACGAATAAATGTAACATAACCTCACTTTTACTATATTTTATACAGCTTAATGCCTGGGAAGCTAAATATCACCCAATTTTTAGTCACGACTTGTCATTATATTCTCTTTCAAATAATGCTACATTGATTATGATAATATCTGGGCCCAGGGATATATAGTGCCATTCCTTCGTCCTCCTCCTCCTTCCTTTCGATCTGGGTTTATGGTTTGCTTGTAGTTCCTTTTATACGCTGTTGAATCCGCTAACTTACTTTTTATTTTATTACGTTCATATTTCATTAACAATGACAACACAGAAAAAAAGTCGTTCAAACCAAATGCTCACTCCTAGTTTAATAGATTTTACACTTGAGAGGGTAATGGAGGCCAACGTTTGAAGAACTTTGTTGCTGTAGGCGAAATTGATATTTATTCTGAGATGTCTAAAGAGGACAGGGGGATAAGGTGTCAAGTTACAGTGGGCGTGTTTAATAACGATCAGAAGGTCTTGTCAAGCAGTCCCTGGGCATAATGGACGAAGTTGGACAAAACTTGCACCATCAATAACTGATGGTAAAACTTGACGAGAAATTTTACTTATAATAGGATATAAAGATGTGATGGTTCATATTTCTTTTCCATGTGGCGTAATAATAGATATGACGGTGAAGTTAATGCGACATAAATGAAAAGAATTATAATAATTTAGAATAGTCTTCTGAGCAAGCAACTGTGTTGCGAAGGAATTCTATGACGCCTATTAGAGAGCTTTACTTTTAAGCTGTTACTCCGCCTGTTTTAAATTGATAATTCATTTCTTATTATAATATATTATAGGTATAAGTTAGTTTTATTATCATTTGTATTAATTTATTTGTATTTATATACATATATTGCCTTTGTATATTAATTAATTGAATGAATTTGTTTTAAAAATATTAATATTAAATTTTCTTCGTGAGCTTGCGTCATTGCAAATCTACTTCTTTGGTAGTTAGTTAAAGACATTTCCCTTTTTTTAATTAAAGAAGCATGATGAAAATTACCAATTTTGGCACGTATCCTTAACATTTAAAAGATTCGTGTAATTGTAAATTGATAATTATCTTATCTTTCGTTTTAAGACAAAGAGTAGTGACATTTATACTGATATTTATCTTAGATTATTATTTGAAATTAATGGACCAACATAAGAAAGGTACGTACTGTTAAAATAACTATGCTAAGTTTAGTACTAAACAAATGTGACACACGAAAAAAATGTGTCTACGATCTCGGGTACTTCATATGTTTTGAAATAGGCTTGAGTGCAAACTATAACTAGGAAGCATTTCTGCACCTTCGGATATAACTTAGGCCTGGGTCCCGAAGTAAGAGTTTGCGGCGCGGCAACGCAGACCCGGTCTCGAAGCCAACGGCGTAGTAGGTATTATGTTATGAGAAATGAATGTCTTTGTTCGTGAACGAAAGATCTTACCAGTCACGAAAACATTTTTTTGATACAAACGTCGGTCGTTAAAGAGCAAAAATTCAAATGCAGAATACTATATTAATGCAGACGCGCGGGCACCGCTACATTGGCGCTCCGCTCGTACGCCGCTCACTGCCGCTTGCCGCGCCGCTACCTTTGAGGCTATTTCCGTATAAATCTACGTATTTAAACGCGCCGACGCTGCCACCGCGCCGCTCCGCGCCCGCTGACTTTGTCCACGTAGCCTTAAAGGTGTATGTTAGAAAATATATTAATTGCAGAGCTTCACATGCGACATTTTCGCTGGGCAACGTACACGAAACACCCGGTTTTCTTGTATATTCCTTCTCCTTCGTTTTAAGGCTGTGATTGCTCCCTATTATCTTAATTATTCTGCTTCATGTCTTTCGTGTTCCATTGGAAGTGACTGGCCATTTTATGTAAGTAATAAATTAAATTATTTCAGATATTTTTAAAACATTTTATAAGAAGTTCATTTATTAAAATTGGATATCCAATAAAATGTATAGCCTTATTTGAATCTTGCTGTAATACAGCAATCTTTTTTATCTAAGTTTAAATTTACAAGATTACTTTGCGATATGTATTATTAAGTATATTTATCAAGTTTTAGTATTTAATTTGTTTTTAATATTATTCCATTTGTCATATTACGAGTTTATATTATATGTATATTTGTTGTTTTATAAATACGAATGCGAGTTTTATTGTTTGTTTATATGATACGCTTTCACATCTTAATTACTCGACCAATTATCATGAAATTTTGCATACACATTGTTAGGTGTACCAAAAAGGACATAGGGTAACTTTCATTCAGAAAAAAAGACTGTTCCCGAGGAATAGAAATTTATTTACATAACCTACATTAACGTGAGCGAAGCTGCGGGTATAATCTAGTATTATTATAAGTACTGAATATTTTTCATCATCTTGGCCTAATTATCCCCTAGAACAGTGGGATTGGTCTTAATACCAAACTCTCCACTGTGTGCCCGTCATCTGACTGCGAAATACTGAAAGGATTATGATATTTAAGGTTCATGTATAAATAATTGAGAGTACTAAATCTACTAGTTTTGTGAAATCTCAATCGTTTACCAACTTAGGAACAAAGTGCCCAGAAGCCTCGGGACTTTTAATAATATGAATAAAAGGTTAATCGACGCTTCCCGTGACCAGATCACCAGAGGGCTGGCCTTTCTTTCGCGGAAAGAATAAGCATTGCCATTCAGCGTGGCAATGCTGCCAGTTTTCTGGGCACACTACCAGTCGAATTTGATGCGGAGGAACTCTATGACGCCTATTAGAGAGTTTTAGTTCTCTTTTCTTTTTCATTTCTGTTTTATAATATTTTAGGTATAAGTTTTTACAATGTTTGTTATATATCCTTTTGTGGCGACTCCGCCCAGACGAAGAAGTTCAGCCTACATTTAACAGATGGCGATACAATCGCACTTCACATGACGTCATACTATTCTGCATCGCACAAGTGAAGTTTACACAGCGACTGATTATATATATACAAGCTCCCGACATCAACCGTCGGGCCGCGGCCCGCCAGGCACGATCAACCAGCCTGGTCGGAGGATCCTCCCTTTGTGTTGGAGGGACTTCACACCCTGTTCCTCCACACTTTAAATTGTTATTCTTGTTATTTTTATGTCATATGTGATAAAAATGTGTCAATATGAATTATGAGACATCACTAAAAATTAGTAGTGGACCTACTACATCATAGCTTACCCGCGCAACGTCGTCTGCGTCACATAAGAGACTGTTCCCCATTTTTGCAACATTTTTCAATGATAATCCGCTCCTATTGGTCGTAGCGTGATGTTATGTCGATAAATAGGCTATCTAACTCTAAAATATTTTTCAATTCGAACCAGTAGTTCCTGAGATTAGCACGTTCAATCAAACAAAGAATCAAACTCTTCAGCTTTATAATATTAACCCTTTCGCTGTCCCGTGATGACACAATTGAAAATCTATTGTAATGTATTATATGTGATTCATCGGAGAGGGAACCTGTTAAGTATATGTTAAAAATAAGTATGTGGTAAAAATGTGTTAATAAATTATGGTTCATCACTAAAAATGCGTAGAGGCAGGTTATATAGTGACATTACTCGTCACTACCTATCCTTAATGCAGCTTTAACTAGGAAATGGTTCATTTTTGGTGATATAGTAGCCCATTTCCTAGTTTACGACTTAAGTGGGCTCATAATCTACTTCAACTATGGAAGAAACGCTTTATCCTCCTGCTATTTACTGAACTATCTCTTTCTCAACATCAGCTTTAAATTGTGTATTTATTTTGTAGGAGCGGGATGGCATTATGTTTAGAAATGCTAATGAAATAAATCTGCTTTGTTTTATGTTAATCGTTATAAATAAGATAATATTCATAGTACTGTTTCAGCGGTTTTCTATTTTAAAGCCTAAATTGCAGGGTTGCAAATCCATTGCTTTCAAAGTACACTGACAGTTTTCAATAGTATACAGCAAAAATATTACCACCACCAAATGGTTAAGACGATTTAGTGACGTCATAGGATATTTCTTTATCATAATGTAGAGTCAGTAAATCCCCTGAAGAGTATCACGTTTGAATCTAGACATGTCTTGCGAAATGTATATGTGTTAGCCCGGATCGTTCAATCTTGAGATCTAGTGAACGCGTTACGGTAAATATGTACATACATACATACACGGCTAGTTATGCTCAATACACTTTTGCTCTTAACCCGTAGCTAAAAGATTATCACAGCCATATTTTTATTCAGCAACTATGTCTTGAAGAGTGACTGCTCGGATGGCGTAGTGTTTTAAGTGGTCGCTTCATAACAGCCACTGCGCAGAGTGCTATGGGTTCGAATCCCATAACACTTTGTGTGATCCATGCTTATTCTGAGTCAAGGTGTTCTTTGTGTCCATTGTTTGAGCATTTATCTCTCGCGAGACAGGAGTTATTCCTAATGGGAGTAGTCTTTTTACAGAAAGAAATTGACGCTAAACTTATTACCCTCCAGCAGACACATTTCCAGACTTCACGGTACCCAATAGCGCTGCTTGATCCGGGTCTCGAAGACACCTGACGATTGCACGCTATCATAATCGCAAAGGTATGCTGAACGACCAACGAGACAGTAATTCTCCCCGTATGAATAATTAGGTATTTAATAATATCAGCCCTATATTAAACTGTTCCACTGCTGGGTGCGGGCCTCTTCTCAGTGTGAGAAGGGTTAGGCCATAGTTAACTACGCTGGCCCAGTATTGGTAGATTTCACATATCTTCGAGAACATTATGGACAACTCTCAGACATGCAAGTTTCCTCACGATGTTTTTCTTGACCGTTAAAGCAAGCGACAATTCAGTCAGAGATGCGCGCCTTGGGATCGAACTCGAGACCTCTGCCTGGCAGTCCAACGGTTTCCCACAAGGCTATTGCTACTTTTCATATATATAAAGAGAATAATAGGTAACCTTTTTAAATACCTACTGAATGTAATGATTACTTACGGGCGATTACGCACTGTAGCAACAATTCTCTAGTAAGGGAACGTTGAACTGCCACAGAGACCTTACGACTTTGATCCAATGGTACGAACTTTTAAGTTTTGGAAGTTTTAGGCGTATTAAATAGCTAATTATCACTGGCTAGCTTTTACCTGCGAGTTCGGTCCCATGGTTCTGAAGACCTATCACGTGAGGGATTGTGGCTTTACCGAATAGAGTGACATAGGCATGCTACGTTTTGATCCGTAAACTACATTTGTATTTAAAATCACGTTCATTTATTGCTCCATGAGGAAAGACAAACCAAAAGCCCACTTTAGCATTTATAATTACAAATATTAATCAGGAATAATTAAAGGTTATATTAGTAAGAATTTTAAACAATTTTGAAAAAATACCGTACGTGCACCTACTGTATATACCTCTTTAAAGATATACAAACATGAGTTTATTTATAGAATGGGGAAATGCAAGCCAAATATAGTACATAAACCTCAAAACAAATTAAATGTATTCGTAAAAGGTCATACGTCGCCGTAACCAACATTCATCTTACTCTGCGAAGGGCATTGTCCAATGGAAAATATCCCAACGACCTATCGACCTCAATATATCAGTGCATTTCCGTCCAATCTGGCTAGTATCTCTGAAGGGTACCCTTGTTACTTTTATCTGTAAAGGAAATACATATCTTTGTATAAATGGGAATAAAAGTATTCGCAGCGTGTGAAAAGCGAAATTATAATGTAAGTTAATTTTGAACACATTTAGCAAGTAGGTTTTACCAGTAACTTCTTCATGTGGACTAGGTTTTGCACGTGAAATACTTAGAAACCTCTGCTTTACCTGAAAAGGATTGGACGAAAGTTTGTTTAGATTTTAAGTTGAACACGAAGCTGTGAAGTCCGCTTCAAAATACATTTAAAGTTTTTAGCGTGATTCCAGAAGAAACGGACACACAGTATAAACTATAAGACAATATTTTGATTTCAGATGCTATAAATTGTCGGTCTCAGTTAGATTTTCACACATATCTCTAACAATATTACGCCGGCGGCTTCACCCATGTTAACGTAGATTTTCCAATAAATTTCTATCCCTCGAAAATAGTAGGAAAATTTTACCGGATAAAAGGTATGGTCTTTTCTGTACCCCTGACAACGTGTATGCAAAATTTCATGACGATCGGTTGAGTAGTTAAGGCGTGCAAGCGTACCAAACAAACAAAATAACATTCACATTACTAAATCACTACATATTATAAAACAAAGTCCCCCACCTCGTCTGTCTGTCTGTCTGTTAGCAATAAACTCAAAAACTACTGAACGGATTTTCATGCGGTTTTCACCAATAGACAGAGTGATTCATGATGAAGGTTTAGATGCATAATTTGTAAAGGTTTCGTACTACCCGTGCGAAGTGGGTCGCTAGTTCATTATATTAATTAGTTAGGATGTACAGGCAAAAACTTAATACAGTTAATAATAATTTATTTTTTTGCCTCAATCGGCAGAGTTGCTAGCAGTACTCATCCAAGTCTACTTATTTTTTACTGTGGGATCACAGATTCGATGCCTAATTTCCAATAAGCTTGGAACAGAATGTAATTTGAAAATATTCGCGCAGTCTTCTTAACACTGAGGCTAAAAACAAACATGGATGAAGCGAAACTCGTGGCATTACAAGTAATCATAAGCAACGGTAACCGTTTATCATCAGGCGTAACATAATTATGCTCGTTTGCTACTTGTATATGCTAATATTATAAAAAGGAAAGATTTGATTTTTTGTATGTTTGTAACGATTTAACTCAAAAACTACTAAGCCGATTCTAATAATTCTTTCACTGTGAGAAAACTATATTATTACCGAATAACATAGAAGGTAAATGGTACTGTTATAGTTTGTTAGTTAGTTGGACGTGTGTTATCCGCACTTAGCCACACAATTGGGTCATTGTGCGTAAGTGACCGACGCGAAAAGTTTTTCGGTTACTCATACCACCTCAGCTCCGTCCAGAAAGACAATAGGGGACCGGTGTTGCACAGTACTTCCTTCATCGTTTCCGGACTGTTTAGTAGTTTCGCCCGTTGGTTGCTCACGTTTTTGCAATGTAGCAGCACGTGAACCGGTGTCTCCTCGGTACTGTTATAGTAACGTAACCTTATATACGTATACGCGCGCGAAACCGCGGGAAAAAGCTAGTGTTGTATAAAACGTTACCTTTTTCAATTATTCAGAGCAATCAACCCTAGGCTACCTGTCACTTTTACTAGGTCGCCTGTCCATACAGTGAAAGAGATTCCCACCCACGTCGTATTACTCCGACCACTGAACGTGTGCCGTACAACATTTCTTACATTACGTTTGTCGGCTTTCTGGATCAAATCGTATGCCATTTTTTATATAATGGCTTTTCTGATATTATAAGCGATGTCAAGAAAATAACATTTTAAAGCCTACAAATTCTTTTCAATGTAGGAACATAACACATAGTCGGTTTTTTAACGATAGGAGATTACAGACAAGAAATTTCTTCAAGGAAAATCTTCACACTTCATGAGTGAAAGTTCAGATTTAGTAGAACTGTTTCAGTGGTAACGAAATCCCAAATTTAAATGATTGTATAACTGTGCTCAAATCAGTCTTCCTTAAAAATGTTTCAGTAACACTCAAAATCTAAGCATTCGTATAAAAGGATAATATGTTAATTTTCTTGTAAATCTCGCCACCCTAAAAATGGTACAAATGTCCTACAAACATTAATGAACATTCGTGCTCTTCATGAAGGTCAAATGATTTCATAAGATCAAAACTTCGGTAACAAGAGGCTTTCACTTCAAGTGACTAAGAAAAAGTTTTTTCATTAGCTACTCGAGTTCGGTAAGTCAGGATATTATATGATTCATAGTAATTGGGTTTTGTTGTAATCTATACGAATAATATCGTAAAAGGGCATTCCCTTTTACGATATTATTCGTGCGTCGTGACTGCGTCTCGTCATTACGAGACGCAGTCATTGGAGACTTGCTCTTAAGTTACTCTTTCTCCATATTTAAGCGATAATTATGTTAGACTGTCTTCTTGATGCCATAGCATCATTTCCGGCTAAAGGTAATAGGCGACCAAACTTTATATGCAACTTTTTTTTTGTTTTTATTTTGCTCCTCAAAATGACCACACTCCGCCTGATGGTAAGCAGTCGTGTGGTCTAAGAGCAGTGGGCTCCACATCGTCCTCATAGCAGCCGAGGCGATGTTGAGGTCTCTACTTTGACGGCCTGAGAAGGTGTTTTTTCACGCCCCGCTTAAAGGACCCAGGATTGAAGGAAGAAGGAAACACGTGCCTTGGCAGAGAATTCCATGCCTTGATCGTCCGGCAGAGTTATGAGGACTCAAACTTGTTAGTACGAACTCTAGTCGACTCCACCATGTAAGGATAGCATCTTAGCCCAGCACGCGTTGTTCTGGATAGGAAATGGGAGGGCGGGATAAGGTGGAATAACTCTTCAGAGCACTCCCCGTGGTATATTCTATAGAAACATGCCAAAGAGGCAATATCCCTACGGAGTTGCAGAGGTTCCAGTGAACTCGTGACCTCTGTATCTCCGATGATATGGACAGCCCGCCGCTGTAACCTGTCAAGAGCGTCTAGCAAGTACTGCGCAGAGTCATCCCAAAGATGAGTCTCAGTGAGATTTACTTTAGTTGCAGCACGAAGTGTTACCAAAACTATTTCGGTGCCAGGCTGCGCCGTGTGCAAACCTACTTAAAACATGAGATCTATAACATCATTTCAACAGTGTGCACTTGTGTCTGCGGCACAAGATCACAAATTGATGTCCAGATCGAGATAAAATTTTAAAGGATTTTAGATATTTTCAGTAGGAACACGCAATCTGAAAATCTTGGCTATATTCAGCATTTAGTTTAAGCAGTTTGCATATTTATTACGTTTGACTTAAACATGTTTGCAATACACCTCTGGTTAATCTGTATGAGAAATATAAACATACTACCCTTCTTTATTCATGCTACATACATATATTATGTCATTTTAGAGCGCTGCGCTTATCAATGAATTAATCTCCATTTCTTTCCATCCCAACTTCTTGACCATCTGATGCAAGAAAAGAAGAAAGAAGAGGCAGGAGATAGCTTAGAAGAAGGTTCAAACAATTGTTTAAGGATAAGGCGTCGGTATTGTATCAACCATCATACTATGCACGGTAAGTAGAATAGTTTACTGGTCGAGTGTAATTTGGGAGTGAATGGTTTGTAATGTCAGCAATACAACATTGAATAGAAAATAGATTATTCATGAAGTTTACAAAACCATTTTTAATCATCATTCTATTTCTGAGCTGTTTAAAATTCATCGGTAAAGGAATGTATATGGTCTCTGGGATTGGCTTCGGAAATAAACTTCACAGTTTGTTAAATATGTATACACAAGTGCAAAAAATGCAAATAATACATATCACTAAAATTAGGCAGCAAGCCACAATTTAGAACCGAAATGTGTTAATTATGCTTATTTATTTTATTCAGCTATAGTTCACACAGTCTACAATCCTGTTAAAAATATCCTTGAATTCGTTTCTCGGAAAGTCTCAAGGTTTTAGGAAAGAAGAGGAATTCTTTTTAACAACCCGTTAAATATTCTGATTAAACATGTTGCTAGTTTCAAAAGAGTTTAATTTTACTTAGAACTTCATGACCCACGTAATGGGAGGCACGCGTTTTACTATTTACCGGGCACAGTTCTAGACTCTGTGAGGCTACCGAGAACTTTCTAAAAGAATAATACCTTCCCCAACTCCGTTTGTAACGTTTATATTTACTACCGCTAAGCTGAATAAAATCATAAACAGGGCACGTTACATATCCGCTTTGCATAATATATCAGAATATTACTGCCCCTTAGTTAGTGGAGCGGACTCAAAAAATATTTGTCTTATCAAAATATTTTTCTTTAAATAACCGAAATTCTTAATAAATTTTATCCAATCTCGGCAAAATTACAACATTCCGTGAGAAATTCCGATAATAAATTATCCTAAACAGGGAAACTGTTCGGTTTTATCATGAAGGGACGCGCGTTCAAATATGTCGACATATCGACATTATTAGGGCAAAAGGGTTGGTACATCTAACCCCCATTTGTTGATGTTAACGTACAACTGGCGAAAGCCCCCGAAGCCTATCTCAACATACTTTTTAGAAACATCTGTTTTAAGTTCGGGACTTAAAGCCCTTAGAATCTTTCAACTTTGTGATACGAGTTCATAGAATTTTAATGTTATTACAGTAAATTCGTTGTTAAATTTTATTGGTAATTGTATCGAGTTTGTTGTTAGTTTAAACTTGTTTAGTTTGGTTTATATTATGTTCACTGTAATTCTTCTAGAATTGTAGTTATTTAAATGGACTGTGTTTATAACAATTCTAAAGTATAGAAATATATAAGTTTATCGCAAAAGCATTTAACATCTATGTATAAACAAGACACGCTGCGATTAAATGTCTTAATATAAAATACTAGCTACCCGTGACTTCTTTCACGACTATTAGTTATTATTTTATTTTATTCTATCAGTCAGCATACCAAAAGTAGGTTTAGTGATTTACCGAAAATTGAAACATAATAATGACTCTGGTAATGGAACATCTAAGGCATTATGTAAGAAAAGTTTGTCTGTACCTATAGATTTTAGATAGCCTAATAATTCACCTATATCAGTTCATCACATAAAGTGGCGCGTAATACAAGTACGAATCACATTATGTCGCCAACTTAACGGCGCTGTCTATCAAAGCCCCGTGTAATATTGTATCTCACATTATCTGCTTATAATGTATATAGCATTGCATCTCAAGGTTTGTAACGTTGCATTGCTGAATTAATCGCACCGATTTGTCTAGAATATACGCATTTTATTATACCTTAAGCATACATTATTTCTGATTAAACCTCAAATCAGAATTTCGGTTTTGGTAGAAGGTTGCGAAATAACCTTGAACTCTGCCGACTGACCTTCAAGATTGAAGGCCTTTCAAAACATAATGAAATTAATGACTCGGCAATTAGTAAAATATAATTTGTGTAGATACAAGAAACAGGGAGTCTATATTGGCTGATTTGTTCGACAACAAGTGCAATATTAATAACTTTATTTAATATTTTATAAGTTTTATATTGTATGCACTATGTTTTGTGTGCCTTATTAAATAAATATTAAATTACGGTCATGATTTCGTAATTGTAATTTAATACTTGCTTGTATCCAATTTCTTAGAAACGAGGTTTTGGAAATGCATAAGTACTCTGATATTTATTGATAATAATTTTATTGTGTGTAATAAAACAAATGTAATAAAATGGTAGGTTTCTTAAATTGTGAAACTCGACAATTCAAATGCATAGAAGCTCTGAAAACGTTATTTTACGCCTTAGTATGCAGTAATATAGAATACTGTTCTATTGTGTGGTATAGGGTATGTATCAAAACAATTTCCAACAGATTGAAAGCATACAAAAATGTTTGTATGGTATCCGTTATTCGGCGAATTGTCAAATATTATAATGAGAGGCTTAATTATTTTAATATGAAACAATTATATTGGAGGACAGAATATTTAGGTTTATTGTTTCTACATAATATATGTAATCATGGTGTAGACTGTACGCCATTATATTTTAAATAAATATTAATATACCCAGACTAACTGCTAGGTTAGTAAACTATAAACCGTTTCTTATCAAAACTAGTCGCAACAAATATGGGAGCAACACACCTCTATCCTAGATCCTAGAAAAATGTAATGCTATTTATAAAAAAGTAGATATAGACAATTTCTCCGAAAAAATAGTTACATTTAAATAATCAATATTTATTTTAGCGTAGTATAATTTAGTTTAGTATAATATAGTTTTAATTTAGTCTTAATTTTTATGTGTAGTTTATATAACTTGAAATAAAATGTTAACCTTACATGTATGTACACTTTAGATATAGTTAATGCTGTGCTCATCTTTAATTTAAAAACATACACATATGTATATATTTGTATGAATGTTTTCATGTAAATGCTGAACATATATTTTAGCCTTATGCTAAACTAGCGGATCCACGCTTCTTTGTCTGCTTCACATAAGATAATTTGCCCCGTTTTTGCAACAATTTCTATTAACCGCTCAAATACCGTTGACGCCGATCGGCGTCAAAACCGGACTTCGGACTTATACACGTCAAACCCCGGTGACCCCATATGGCGTCGAGCACACTTGATCGTGAAACGTTTACGTTAGCAGTATACACTATCGAGTGTGCTTGACCCCATATAGGGTCACCGGGGTTTGACGTGTACAAGTCCTAAGTCCGGTTTTTTAGCAGTATTTGACAGGTGCGTGATGTTATATAGCCTTTAGCTTTCCTCAATAAATAGGATACCCAACACTAAAATATTTTTTTCTATTCGAACAAGTAGTTCCTGAGATTAGCGCGTTCAACCAATCAAACTCTTCAGCTTTATAATATTAGTAGGTATAGATAAATAAATAAATAAATTGTTGTTCTATTGCCCATAAGTCGTTATCCTGGGTATTAATTAATTTAGTTCTCAGGTCAACGTCTTACGGTACTGCTATCAACTTCTATGAATTATTGTGAAAGATATATATTTTATTGAGATATACTATTGATGAATATATGTAGGAGTAGTCCAAAGAGGTGTAGCGACAAATATTGAGAAAGCCTCACGAAAATAAAGTGATTATGATAGTGTATATGGCAAACGTGTATCAGAAGCACGTTGACGAAACACTACGACTAATGTTCTTTTATAAGATAAACAATGTTTTGGCGAAAGGCTAGCTTTAAAGAATCCTGAACCACGATGGTTACACGACGAACATTAATGAAGTAACGATACCGAATAAAGCAAAAAACGTACTTACATTTCATGCTTTATCGCCTCATACAATACCGTTAACAGTATTGGAACAAGTGATATTTGTTGCCATAAATTTGTATTCACAAAATATTAAAAGTACCAGCAAATAACATCAAACAAAAAATATTGAAAATATTTTAATCCGAATAAATGCTGACAATACAGTATTACGAGATCTATTATTAACTTAAACAATAGTCTGACGCAGACTCAACAATGAGTGATTTTTATCCTTCCTTTAAATACAGCCAACATATTATTCATTGTTAGGTATTTCGTTTGTAATGGAGTACCACATTCTGCTTTTATGCACTATGCATTTGGTTTTTGATGAATTATTATTAATATATTTTATTTTTATATTTGAATGCGCTTCTTTGTAATATTATAATATTGTGGGAGCATATGTATATGTATATATACCATACGTACTTATCTACCTACGTATGTTGCATGAAGTTATGCACTTGCTCGGGCAGTCACGGGATTGTCGGGCTGCGAGTGGGTCGCATAATTTGTACTATTGCTTGCTTGAACAATATTTATGTGATATTGTGGCTATGGCTTCAACAATGTAAATATTAATTAGTTACTTTTGCCAGCATTTTGCTATCCATTATCTTGTGCTACTCTTCAAGACAATAGTATTTGTTTTAATTAATTGGCTTTAAAACAATATCATATTATAACAAATAGTAAAATAAGCTCTTAAAAATTTTAGATTGCGTCGTCATTGCTTTTTGGTTACATAAAAAATAATACCAGGCAATAGGTATTTCTATTATTTTCCGTTATCGTGGCAACTTCGGTATAAATTCGTTTATGGAGAAATGCAATGTTTTGTAAATGAATGAAGTTATTTCATCGATAACTCTTTGAGTTTTGCGGACATAAACATACGGAAGGTGAATTTTTAAATATGGATTCGCAACGCGTTCGTGTAACCGGAGTCACTTTGCTACCAGTGCAAGTAGCAAAGGTCACTAATTATTTTGTAAGATAACACGTCAGGAAACCTTAATAACCCCAGAAACACAATATAAGGTTGTTTGACAGCAAGTTTATGTAGGGTTCAGGTATATCCACGATCGCTAACTAAATCCGCAGTGCTGTAGTTTTTATTGAAATTACTACTAGTAAAAGTGATACAAATTCTTATATAGTATATTTTGTTATCAAGATTATTTTCATTTTAATGTTAAAGTCAAAATCTTTTTTGTTATTTAGGTCGCAAGGAATCATTATGAATATCCAAGCTTAGTTCTTAGTATGTTTACTGAAGTTACCATTACGCGAGTTTCTAGATTCGTAGAAGTTGTTGAGGCTATGAGACGATACCTGCAAGATACATGCAAAAAACTAACATAGATAAATATGACGTTTATTAAAAAAAAAACAAAATTTTATCATAGAGTTGTTTTACATTACTTAATCGCCTAAAATAAAATTATATGTCGGACAAGCTACTATTAACATGAGTTTTGTTATAATTAAGTAGTTGTTTATTTAATAATATCTCTTATTTACTTTTGCGTTATAACGTATGAGCTTTAGCCCACAGATTCGCCGGGAACAGTTCTTTTTTCTGGCTGAAAGGTACGTTAAGTCCTATTTTTGATCCCTGATAACATGTATGCAAAATTTCATTGTGATCGGTCAAGTAGTTAATGCGTCAAATATACTTACAAATAAATAAACAAACAAATTCATATCCGCATTTATAGCATCAGTTAGGATATACAGTATGTAAGATACTAAAGATATAAAAAAATATGTAAGTAGATTATAATACTATGTAATCATAAGGAAAAATTGTCTAGAAATCGCAATATCCTTCCACCAAAGTACCATTTTGTATTTTCAAAGGTAAATTCTTAGTAGAGATGGCTTTATACCGTAAAATACCTCGAATCACTTCTAGCCTGTATAACTTCAAAGTGAATATCGTGATAATAACCTAGAACTGAATAGAATTAATTTATTACCTGACTCGATCCGGAGTCCTTTGTCACAGAACAATACTTTAGATTTAAATAAATCAAAATGTCGGCAATTTTAGAACATAAACAATTTTCGAATAGAAAGTGAAATAGTCGTGCCTTATATTACATCACTAAGCGTTAGCAATATTTCTCTATTAAACTCTATAGAAAATGACCTCCATAAGATTGTAATACAGTTATGTGTAATAGATTTATCTATAGAAGTAACTATAGAATACAAAAGCTTGTTGAGCAGAGTAGACGTGGCTCAGGTCAAAGATACGATTGTATTTACGTCGTTTTAAATTAATAAATCTCGTAGCTAATTCCTAGTGATTTTCCAAGTCCGCATGATATATTCGTTCTCATTTTACATACACAGTTTTTCATTATATTCCTAATATATAAGATTAATATTTCATTATAACATTTTAAATACATACACAGAGCAGCGATAGCTCAGTGGGGAGACCAACAGACTGCAATGCAGAGTCTCGGGTTCGAACCCACGACGCGCACCTCTGACTTTCGGTAGTTATATGCTTTTCGAAATTATGTGCGTATTGATTGATCTATTGATTTTGAATTGAATTATCGCCTGCTCCGTGCCTCGGAGAGCACGTTAAGCCGTCGGTTCCGGCTGCCAGGAACATCTATGGCAGTCGTTATTGGGAAGTCAGTACCCTATAATATCCTTACACTAGTCTAGCCTTAGGGTATCGTTAGCCTTCGGGTTGCGGAGGTCAGGTGGCAGTCGCTCGGTGTAAAAATTGATATCCAGTCAAATCCGGTTAGACTAGAAAAGCCGACCCCAAGTGACTTGGAAATAATAAAGGCTAGGGAGAAGATTTTAAATACATAATAGTCAAATAACCTTTACCAAGTTGTACATGTGTGTAATAGTACAAATAATATCCATACATGTCAGTATTATTTATTTATTTGGTTAACTCACAACATATATATGATACAGTTTAGAGAAAAATGTAGATTACAGAGTTCTAATATACATGCCACTTACGAGCTAACACAGTATGCATAATTGAGACAATAAAATTATGTTAAAATTGTAGAAACAATGTTTATAAAATGTAAACTTTAAATATAAATTAACTTTATACAGGGCTTTAAGATTTTGAAATGAGTATAAAAACATAAAAGAAGAATCAAACAAACAGAACACTTTACTTATTATACTTAAATTAAATGTTTTAGAAGCGATAAGTACTTATTAATATCGTGTTATTTTTTATTATTTTTTATTAAGGTTTACCAACACTTGTTACAGATATAATACAGATAGGAATATACAAGTAGTTGTGTCTTAAATCTAACTGCACAACCAATTATAGGTAAACACCACATGCAAAATGTTTTCTAAGTGATTTCAATATTTTTACACGGAAATGGCTCTCACTATCGTGATGCACATCAGCATCAGGCACAATCTTCATGAAAGAATTCAAAGCCCTACACATTCTACTTAACGATGCGTTCAGACCAAGGTTGGTTTTAGATAACTGTATGGTAAGGATATTGCAAATGGCGTGACGAGGATGTCTTCTGGATACATTAAGGTTACGTTGGAAGTCAAATAATTACTATCTATTTTATTGTGCTAGAATTTGTGAATAAATATTAAACCGTGTATCAGTCTTCTGTCACGAAGGGAGTTCATTCCATAAAAATTAAGCCGGTGCTGGTATGGACATCTTGGAGATATGTTAGAAGAGAGCTAGGCTATGTGACGAGTGAATGCTCGTTGGATATTTTAACTCGTTGAAAATGAATAGCGTAATACGGGTTCCATACAATATCACCATATTCTAAGCGAATAAGCACAAGAGCGTTATATAACATTATTTTAATGCGAGCAAATTTAAAATCCTTTGTGTTACGTTTTAGAAAACCTAGCTTCTGAGCCGACTTCTTCACAACCTCATCAATAATTATGTTCCTTAAAGCTTAATTTCTCATCCATTATCACCCCGAAATTAAGTATTTCATTTACTTTCGATAGAGAAACACCGTTTATTTGGTAATTGGACTCTTGAGGGTGCTTTTTTCGTGTAAACTTTATATGGCAACATTTTTTAACACTAAGAGTCATGCAGTTTTTGTCGCACCAGTTTTGAATGTTATCTGAATCTGTTTGAACACGGTTGCAATGTTGGGGCGTCATCAAACATCATCGCTAGAAGATATAGTTCTGTATAATTTGAGATCATCAGCAAAAAGCAAATACTTGCTGTTTGTGATTTAATCAGTAATTGTGTTGATGAAGAGTGAAAATAAACACGGCCCAAGATGAGATCCTTGTGGTACTCCCGAGATGGCATGATAAGGATAATTATACGAATACATAGGTATATACTCATATAATATTGACATGTATGCACCTGGCGATACCCTATATAATATTAGCATATAGTTTCACGGTATTACGTCTATATCCTTGAACAGGCAGATCCCATATTTTGCATTTTTGTGTTTTCCCGTTCCCCGCCACAGACCAAGAGTCCAAGCCGCAACTGAAAACTTATTGACAGTAAAACCCAAATAAGATATACTTGATCATCCTTATGTCTAACGAGTTTGGAAATGTAGTAAAAGTTGGCCTTGAATATTACGTAAGTTACAAAGGGAGTAAAGGAAATAAAATAGCCAACCCATCGGTGCCGGGTCAATCTAATTATGTAGGGTTTTGATTAATTAAGGTATATCTGTGCCAAGCCTACGTTAAATGAAGGTGGACGTACTAATGACTAGTCTGTTTAATCGCTAGTCATTTTGTACGTTTTCTGGTTGTGTGTCCAGTGGTAACTTGGGTGAGGTAAAATTGTCCATGAAAATTGTAAGGCAGATTAATTTCAGAGTTTTATGGCGTTATTCTTTTTAAATTACATAGTTTTAGGCCTTAAATTACTTTTCTACATAATAAACATAAACATATTTTATAGCATTTTACAGGTAACTCCTGCACTTGAAATAATGCCTGTAACGCGGGGGACTCCACAAACATTCAAACAAACCTGGACTTGAAATAACCATTTGCGTATGTTACAATATTTCGCCCGTATGGGATTTGGACTCACAACATTCAGCGTAGTAACAGCGGCGAGGCAACAACTTGTCATCCGTGCAGTCAAATATACAAGTAAAATTTTAAGAAGTAAAATAATATGTATAACATAATGTTTTTACTTACCTAACTAACCTAATTTTATTTATTGCCAATACTTTACACTTTTGAAATTTGATAATATACAGAACCGAGCAATCTAGCGCCCTGTGACATATCAATTAGCCAAATTTCCTAGTTGAGTAGTGGCTTCACCAAAGCTCGCTTTGCTTCACTTCTGTTCCTCTAGGATCGCAAAGAATATTTTTTGTTAAGTACCTAAGTAATATTGAGAAAAGTTTATCAATTGAATCACGCACCCCAGCTGATTCTTTACTTTAATAAATTTGTTTGGTCTACTTTTAATCAGTTTTTATAAGAATTATATTGCTCGTTATTAAACAGCAAGTGCCTGTTTCAGCCTAAAGGACCATTTAAATGAGGCAAGTTTGAAACAAATGTAGGTGAAAATATGATATCTTCTCCAAAAACACTTCAACTTCGTATACATTGCTATCCCTGTAACAGATCAAATATCGAAGTACTAGCACGTTGTAGTTGTCCCGAGATATCAAGAACAACCTAAATCAAATACCTAGGCGTGAATATTGACGAAAATTTAAACTGGAAAAAACATATAAATACAATTAGTGCTAGATTAAGAAAGCTTATTTAAATTTTTAAGGATTTAAGAGTGATACCAGATACTACACTTTTAATTCAAACATATAAAGATCTACCTGAATGTTTAATCGCCTACTGTATTTGTTCGTGGGGAGCAGCAGCAAAGACAAGTTTGATTGAGGCTGAAAGAGCACAACGGGCTGTACTTAAAGTACTCCATTACTTACCGTTTCGCCACCCTACACACTTATTGTACGAAAAAGCTGATGTCCTAAGTGTCCGAAAATTATTTGTCTATCAGTGTATTCGTAAATATCATAAATATCATAAGCATACTGAACCCTTTTTACAACCTTTGGTTAAAAGAATAGACAAATGTCCAGTTCCAAGGGTTAAATGCACCTAGATTATACAATAAACTTAATTTAGTGTACAAAACAAAACACTTATCAAACTATCAAATTAAAAAGTTTATTAAAACATGACTTAAGAGTTTTAACTACGATGATGTAGAAAAGTTATTGCTTGTGAAGAAATAATATTTTTACACACGTAAACACACACACACACACACACACACACACACACACACACACACACACACACACACACACACACACACACACACACACACATACACTTATACGCATAGGTACACAAAATTAATAAAATCTATTGTTTAAGTATGTTCTAAAATATGCTTGTTCCAAATGCTTTTTGTAACAATTTTGTATCATTTGTTTTGGGGAGGAACTGATTGCCATTATACAGCTCACGCTAGTTGGGGAATCAGGGCTTACACTTTAATTGTATATACCTTTTTGTTACAATAAAGAATTTATTATTATTATTATTATATTATGTAAAAATATGTTAAGACTGTTTTGATATAATTGTGAGTAATTATAAACTACTAGCTTTTGCCCACGGCTTTGCTCGGGATCTATCTTTTTTCCTGGATAAAAGATACTCTATGTCCTTGTCTGTACCCCTGACGCGCGTAACCCCTCGTGTATGCAAAATTTTAAGCAGTTAAGACGAACGACAAACAAACAACTCACATTTGCATTTATAATATTAGTTAGGACCATACTCACCTATATGCTAAAGCAAGCTTCATATAGATGTACCATTAGCAAAATGATGCTACGTATATATATGTCAGTTTTACACAGGTTTACATTCTCCAATACTATGGAGAGTGTATTGGCTGGCTTTCATAGAACCCTTGTATGCTGTTACTGTTATGGCTAGACGTAAATATTTAGGCAGTAGTGCCCTGATACCTTCTTTAAAATGCATAGCCTGAAAAGTTATTAAACAAACAACTAAACGACTAGTAGTAAACGTTATTCATTAGTTATTTCTTTACTAAGTATGCAGGTACCTTACATTCAGAATTTCATAAATATCAGAGCCCTGAATAACTTGATAATTATATAGCTTGGTTCGCACCACCGTAATATATGTTATTTGATCAGTCGTCCCACCTTAATTAATAAGCCGAATGTTACAGATTTGACAGAAGGTGGAGTAATAAAAATTTCTAAATCGGAGATAGGTCTCCGAACTCTTGGTGTGTAAAATATATTTGTAAACAAAAATTTCCATGAATGATCTATAAAGATAGGATTTAGTACAAGTACTCTGTGATAAGTCAAAAGAAGTCTACATTTTATTTTATGTATGCGGACGGTGGCGTAGTTTAAGTGCTCGCTTCGTTGCTGCCGCCATGCTGAGTGTAGTGGGTTCGATCCCCACACGAGTCACAAATTTCTGTAATCCACCAATACTTGTTCCGATTCAGGGTGTTGTTTCAATGTTTGTAAATTCCGCGATACAAGAACTATTTCTAGTGCGAAAGGGGTAATTTAAAAAGAAATGGTGTTTACTAAGATAAAAAAGAAAACATTTCCCTAACACCTCTTCTTAACATAACAAAGACTATTTTACAAAATGAACTTCATTACAAAAGAAAGTTAATACACCTTAATATCTTCATTAGAACTGACGACCATCATAAAAACTGCGGTACACACATTAGCATGAAATGAAGAGATAATTTTACATCGCATGTACACGTAAGTATCCTACATGCACAACGTAGCTGTAATACCTTAGTTATAAGATGGTTGCCTTCCAAGGTAAGAAATGTCAGATTTAATCTTCTCTTCACTCATTTAAACAGTATGTAAAGTCAAAATGTAGCTTATACATACGGGTCATATCTTCTCTTTTTTAGTACAAATGCTAATGTCTTGTAGAAATATGGTCGGCAAACAAATTTAGTTAATGACAGAAGTAGATAGATTTGTTTTTGTTTTTGTTTTAATGACGTCACTCGCAGTAGTATTAATTCCTGTGCCGCTGAGGACTGTGTTCGTTGTTTAAGAATTTGAATATTCGAATACCTAGGGATTTGATTCGAGTTTGGACTCGCAACAACTATTTGTGTGTGTTTTTTGTACTGTGTGTTCTTGGCGCAGTGACAGTGGAGTGGAAGCTAAATGACTACGACATTCGTGTAGTCATTCGTATCAATCCAGCGAAAACATTAAGCGATAAATCTCAATTATACCAAAATTACTGGGCCATGTTGACACCACAGCAACTTATTAAGAAATTCTACCTACCGCAAGAATACAAGATAGAATAATTATGATGTTTTGTAGGACTATATCTGTACCAGCAAATTTGTTCAGGTGGTTTTTAGTAAATGAACATTAGGCTATTAATTCTTTCTTCTCTAAATCTTTACTTTAACCAAGCGGCGATAGCCTAGTGTCACACTGTTTAACTGCCAGGTAGAGGTCTCGTGTCCGGTCTCTGCGCCCACAGCGTTTTTGAAGTTATATGACTGCATTAATTGTGTAGTGATTTAAGTGGTTGCCTTGCCACTTCCACGGTGCCAACGGTGATTCATGGCGGGTTTGATTCCCACATGGGTCAAAAATTTGTGTGATCCGAAAATAGGTATTCCGAGCCTGGGTATTCTTAATGACCATTGTTTGAATATTTGTAAAGCCCCCGCAACACAGGGTTTACTCCTAAAAAAAGAATAAAGAATATGCGTATTGAATAATTAATTATCGCTCGCTTGAATGGTGAAAGAGAATTTCGTGACGAAATATGCATGTCTAACAGTTTTCCATTATGTTTTCGAAGATACGTGAAGTCTGCCAACCTGCATAATCCACTGCACTGGTCTAGTGCGGGTTGATAGAAAACGCCATTGTGGGTTGTGAAGAGTTAGATTACGTAATCTAACTTTTCTACCTACAAAGAGATACGAGCAAACTATTAGTTTATTGCAAAACTGTATAGCAACCAATAATGAACGATCGCTACTAATTAGGTTTATAAATACAAAGACCGTTCCCAAAATCAGAAGCTCTCATTCAATGGCATTCAAAACGTTCGGCTTTAATGAATTTATGTATGAATAAATTCGAGCACGTTCCCACAGCTTATAATGGAATACACGATGACAAATGCGAATATGTATTTACGACGAATATTATTTCGTGAACTAAAGTGGAGTTCGTGTATATATATTAACTTGGCTGTGTTCGTTTCCATGCAAAATTTGATAAGTTGCAATTACCGTACCAATAGGTGAACCGCTAGGTTGGTTAACTCAAAGGCAATAGAATATAAAATACTTTTCTATTTGAAATAATGTATTTTCTTCAATGCTCCATAAATATAATAAAATAATAAAGCTGAGGGTGATAAGACCGGGTTTGAAAATTCCTTTTCCAATCGATATTTCAATACTTAAGGAAGGTTGTAGTTTTACCTATTTAATATCACGCGACAAGCCACGGGATTAGAGCAGTAATCATATTCATACGGGCGTAAGTCCACCATGGATAAAGTGACCTTTTAGCATTTTTTATAATTACCTAACAAAGGTGGACAACAACATCCCACTCACCTGATAGTAATCAATCACACGATCGCTATAGCCTATGAGCATTTGCAACGGTTCTCTATTGCGTTACCTAACTTTTTTATCCATAATCTAAAGTGCCATAATTATTTTTGTCCTAATCATCATTTGTCCAAATGATAACTTGCCCGAACCTAATGTCACATAATATCACATGTCATAAAATTGAAATCCCTAAATACAATATGCCCTAAATTTGTTTGTCATAAATATTACAATCAATAATATACAAAAGACTTATAGCCGTTTTCAATAAAAGTTATATGTTCTAAATATTTAATGTTTATTTATCCTAATAATGTTTTTAAAACTAATTTGTATTAAAAAGCTTGGCTTTTGTCACGGCTCCGGCGCTGCGGGTCTCCAGCGGTCCCACGCGTGCTAATTGTCGCAGACGGCTTTCGCTCACTACCGCAGTCTCAGCCGCAGCGGCTCGCTCGCAGCCTCCTGCTAAGCCCGCGAGCCGCCTCGCCCCTATGCGCCTACGTGGTTCTTAATTACACTCTAGGGGTAGGGTAGACAAGACTGCGTGGAGTCGGATTCACAGCGATTCGTTTCTGTCACTACAACCTAATTTTTTGCAAATGTTTTAGGACTAACATTTTTATTATAAATGAACATTCGGAATAATACAAATTATAATAATATAATATAATACTTAGGACATACGACTTTATTTCATGCAAAATTAGGAGATTCAATTATTATTGTACTCGATATTAAGACAGAAAAGTTTTGGAAGTAAAAAAATTATGTAAAACAATATTTCGAATTTTTGAACATTATGGTTACTGAAGTTTATAGTAAACGTATAATATGTGTAATATGGGTAATGATTTTCGGACAAAAAATTTTAGGAGAAGAAAGGGAATACCATTTGCAACATTAGTATCACTCGTGAATTACGAACAACTTCAAAAGTAGAAGACATTGTGGTACCAGCGCAAGGGACAATATTACACTAAAAGTAGACCCATCTTGTCCTCAAGGAATCTGGCAACGCTCACAGGAACACAACACAATGGTATGTACACCTTCTGGAGGAAGAAGAAACTGTCACATTCGAGCTGCCCAGCTTAACAAAAATGCCAGTTTTAATCGAAGTTCTGTTGAAATCTTTTATACATTTTTACATCACTAAACAATCGTTTGAAATTGATTCACGGGGATAGTGGCATATTGAAATAGAATTTGAGCCAAAATTAATTGATGGACTAAGTGCCCCGAAGGCTGTTCTACATATAAGTACTACGAGTGTATTCGATGACTATTGTAGTTTACTTACAAACTACATATAAATAAAAGAACTATACTTAAATTTTCGTTAACCTAAGTATTGAGTCGCATCAGCACACCAGCGGTGACACAATATTTTTTTAATTATGTCTAGCATTCCAAAAATTTTCAGTTTAAATAAATAACCTTTCCATTATACATACATGGATTCTAGAATGTACATCAACGAAAAGAGAAGTGTTTTATATTTTCAGATCTTACGTAACAAGAGGAAATCCTATTGCCATCTCGGCTATTGCCAGTCGGAGCTATTCCAGACTCCGAGCTCCTGAGAATTTCGTAACAGAAAAATTAAATACCTGTCTCCTAGAAGGAGAGCGTTGAATTGCTCCGCAGAGATCTTGAGTTTGATCTCAAAACATTCACTTTTACATTTCGAGATTATGTGCTTATTACATAGGTAACAATTGCTCGTTTTAAGCGTTAAATAAAACGAGTATGAATCTACAAGTTATTCATGATGATCTCCAAGATATGTGAAGTCTGTCAGCCTGCAGTGGGTCAGCGTGGTTAACTATATATAGCCTTAACCTTATCAAACTAAAAAGAGGATCGTGCCCAGCTGTAGGACAGTTTAATTTTAAGGCCTATATAATTAATAATAATTATTATTATTTATATATATTATTTTATTTACTCAAATGTGGTACAGATATATGCCATAATTAAATAATTCCCACACATTTACCAACACAGTATTTGCATGCAAACATTAAAATCAATTGCATTAAATTTATTATAACTACACTAGTAATTGATTTTTATGACAACCCGTAGTAAATATGAGAGCAAAATTTAATTTGCTCCTCTGATGGCCACTGGCATCAAATTTAATACAAAATATAATTTATGTGCATTCAATTTCGAGTATGTGTCTAGACGTTGTCATAATGTTAGGTAAATTTTGATACAGTATATTTACGTGTACTAAACGTATTTTAAATATGATTGTAAACTAGATGCATTGGGTTTAGGGCTGAAAATGGCCGTGAATAACTTTCTTTTTGCTTTTGTCAATACATTACTTTTTATTCTGAATCTAGTTTTTCCATGACTCTTTACGTGCGTGTGTGAATCCCAGATTTCGTTGACTGGGGTAAAAATTTACATTGCACATAGCGGCTTAAATAGTCACCACGCTATTGCCGACGTGTTAAAGTATATTTAAAGTGAAAGCTAGTATCATTTAATTGTAATAACAATTTATCTATTGCAATGTCACAAAAATTGTGGGTTCGATCCCCGCACAAGACATACATTTATTTTGTGTGATCAAGAAATAGTTATTTCGAGTCTAGGTGTTTTTGTGCCAGTTAGTTGAGAACAAGAGGTGTCTTTAACGAAAAAATATCACATGTGTGTGTGTGTGTGTGGCAGACTGAGTTAAGATTTCGTCCAACGCAAAGCGTGGTATCCACTGACCACGCTGGGTGATCGTTGCATAGCAGGCCGTATTAAAAGGCTGTTATATTCGGCGTACAATCTTAAGCGGAGATCATATTTGTGATGTAATATTTGAAATATAAATTCATAGATTAACGTACAGAAAAAGTTCTACTGATTTTATACTTATTTGTTCATAGCATATTGCCAATACCATCAATATCATCGGAGAAAGAACCATTGGCAAAAAACAATTATAATAACCCTTGTGGATGCTGCTGGAACGATCTGTTAGAAGTTATAGCTTCCAGGTAATTGAATATTACACAATAAATAATAATAACATAATAGCGGTAGGTATTTAAAAGTAAGTGTATAAAATTAACCACATATCATTTACAACTCAAGTTTAAGGTAAATAGCTGGTTTGCATTCTATTCTTCTTCTATTCATAGAACCTGAAACCATAACTGACAAAATGTGGGTGTAATACACCTCTGCCTTTCTGTCGAAGATATACATATGCGTAAGACTATGTATGTTTATATATAAATCGTATAATCTAATTTAAACATGAAGCAAAAACTTTGTACACGTTTATACGAAAATCGAGCGGACGGAGGAGTATGAAATTTGGCACAGTTAAAGTTTATATGGAGAAGGAGTGGCGAATCCTAAAATTTTTATAAAATATGCATTAAAACACCTTAAATTAATGAAAAATACTACACGCACACAACAATGCATTTGACACACATTTGTCGAATCACCTTCGTAGTATTTCGGCATTATTTGGCTGATGTAATATAATTCTTCGTAAATATAGCTGCATGCCTTATTTATATATAACAAAGCGAAAAATAAACCAAAGTAGCAAGTAAATAATAAATTGTTTGAAAAAGATAGGTAAATTAACCTGTATAGCCTTGGCGAAATATAAATGAAATGCAACAATAAAACCTTTATAACGACCAAACTTAAAATTGAAATCAATTATGGTTGGATTTCGACCACTTGGCGACCGCTAGTAACTTTTAATTCTGCCACTACAATGGAAAACATCAATATAATTTATAATTTCAATCTACTGAATAGTAAGTCTGCTTTAATGGGATCCCATCAGTCTGCGGTATTAAAATTTTATGACCAACCGATATTCAAACTCATAATTACTACAGCATTTTCTCTTTCTGTTTTATTTATTACAAACTTAAATTTAAAATTGTTAATACTTTTTAAATGAGAAATGAAATACAGTGAAAAATATCATTTATATTTGGAATCTAGTATTTTATATGGCAGGTAAATAATTAACGTAAAACCAGTAAGCGATGTTAATTTTAAACATTACTAATAAATTATTTATATAAAATAATAATATCAGCCTGTATTAAACTGTCCCACTACTGGGCACGGGCCTTTCCTCAGTGTGAGAAAGGTTAGGCCAATGCAGGTTGTCGCATGCGAAAGCGATTCGCGCGGCCCCGCCGATAATGGTTTTGTCGAGGAACACCGTGGTAGGTTTAGTCGGTATTCCGGGAGGTACATTATTCTTATTCCATCTTTTCTTTTACCCCGGCGAGTCCAACATAATCCCTCCGCCCGCCCTCGCGGAGGGATATGCGTCATTGCATTCACCCAAGTAAAAAAAAAATACTTGACGATCATATCTACGAAAACATTATCTAGGATTCTTAGACATGCAGGTTTCCTCAGGATGTTTTTTCGTTAACGCAAGCAATAATTAACTATTTAATAGGCACATCATTTCGAAAATTCAGAGATGCGTGCCTCGGGATGGAACTCGAGACCTCAGCATGGCAGTGCAACGGTTTTCCACTAGGCTATCGCTGCTAAATAATCATCTTTGTTCTGTAATTACAATATCTTTTCCCCTTTTGATGTAAACTTTTATACCGCATTCGAATGAAGGTCTTTGTCACTAATTATAATTCGAATCCCAGTTGAATAATTAATTGTTGTGCCAGCAAAATGTTGTAGAGGACGACGGTTAACGTTTTGAGGAATTATTAGGATATAACATATTTTCTTGTTTTGTTTAATATATGTCAACGCGTCATCGCCGTTGTTGTCACGATCACACATAGTGAGCACCAAAATTCATGCACAAATACTTTGCAGAGGATAGTAGTGGTTTAAAAAAAGAACTAAACCAACAAGGAATCAATCTAGAAGTCACATTACAGCTCTATTTATACTGATTTCTCGTAACAGTCCAACATAACAAAAAGCGGAAGTGATAACAGAAATATTTAAAAACAATAAATCAATCACAAATATAGTTGTAGTCAAAATATAGACCTTCCAATACTAAACGGAAACACGAAAATACATTAAATTAAATCAAACTGAAGACTAATAATAAAATAAATACAGAGGATGTGGCGTAATATTACCGACATTTTACATCAATAAAATAAATACAGTGGATATGACGTAATCTTAAATTGACCGGAAGATCAAAAATAAATACAGGATGTAAAAACTAAATCAAAACAAATACTAATATAAAAATGGAAATAAAATTAATGCTAGTACCTACTTAAAATCAAATCAAATACTTTATAAATATAGGAGTTGATACAAAATAATCACAATATTTACAATTTCAATGAATATATTTGTTTCGCGCCCATACGGCCATTCTGATCCAGCGCGCTCTTTGCGCTGTAATTAGGTTCAATAGGCATCACCTATCTAGGCTCGGCCCCTTCACTTTGCATCACCCGCCTTGGATCTAGCCATACCGGATGGCATCACCCGCCTGGGATCTAGCCCAACACCCTAACATGGCATCACCCGCCTAGGATCTAGCCAATCACATGGCATCACCCGCCTGGGATATAACCCAACATCCTAACATGGCATCATCCGCCTTGTATCTAGCCAATCACATGGCATCACCCGCCTGGGATATAGCCCTAAGACCGGGAACAAGGATACGCATGGTGGCCAGCCAGCGCTTAAGGAAGGAAAAATGGATAGGTAAACTAATTTTTGTCCGCCCATACGGTCGGTTCATCATGATCACCATTGTCATCACAGTCATCCATAAATGGATCATTTTGAGCCAGAGGGGCTGGTCTCAAAAAGTAATGGCTAGCGATCTTTTCGGAACAACCCCGCAAATTAACATGTTTAACTTTGTAACGATTATTCGGCAATATTTCTAGAACCTCCATAGGGCCTTCATATTTAGGGCCAAGTTTAGTGGTATGTCTTTCATGTTTGTGCATTAAAACAAAATCTCCTACGTTAAAAGGTTTTATCTGAGCTTTACCTTTATCAAATCGTAATTTGTCCCGAAATGATCGCTCGTCCATCCTTAATTTACATAATGATCTTACAGCATTAAGGTCATCAATTGGTTTATCATCATCGACTTGTAAGAGTTTAATACCAGGTGATGAACATTTTTTTCCAAATAACAACTCTATTGGAGATTTTCCCGTACCTTTATCTCGCATAGCATGATGCCAAGGTTTATTAAGCTCTACAATCGACATATTATCTTTAATTATTTTCATAATTCGTTCTACCTGACCGTTTGCCCGACTAGCACTTTTAGCTACTACGTGATATTCAATACCGAAACGCTGGCAGAAATTTATAAAGTCAGTTGAAGTCATACTTTTGTCCTGGTCTGTTATAAGTCTGTTTGGGGTGCCAAAAATAGAAATTACGTATTTTAAACAAGATATAGCTGTATCTGACGTCCTATCATTTGTATAAATTAAATGAGTATATTTGGTAAAAGCATCTATAAATACAAATGCGTATTCAGTATTGTTACGTTTACCGTTCATACGTCCCGTTATGTCAGCATGGACGGTGTGAAAAGGGATAGCTATTTTGTCTATAGGATGAAGAGTGACCTGTTTAGCACCAGACATGCCTTTCCGAATCCTACAACTTACACAATTTTCAGTAAACTTTCGAACTAACTTTGACATGTTGGGGAACTAATATTGTTCTCTTAGTTTAGCAAGTATTTTTTCCCAACTAAAATGTTGAAGGTTATCGTGATAATTAGAAATCAGATTCCATCTGTAATTTCGTGGCACTATAATTAGTTTACGAGTTTTATTATCAATCTGGACTTTACGTCTTAGTAGTTTATCTTGTGATATAATATAAGTATCTGCAATATCTTTTGGAATTGTATCGGATCCCAGTTGTTCAATTATATTTTTAAGAACAGGATCTCTCTTTTGTTCTATAAGCAGCCATTTATGATCTAATGTAGAAGAGTTTACCGAAAATTGCAACGGGACATTTTCACTAGGAGCTTTATTAGTGTCGCATTTTACAGGGTTACGGCTAAAGAAATCTGCATGAGAAAGTCTGTCCTATACTCAATATCAAACTGAAAATTCTGCAGAAAAGCCCACTAGCAGTGCACTCTAGGCGTTAGTTCTCTTTTGGTTCTAGATGCTTTAAGTGAATTACAATCTGTTACGACTTTGAAACATCTACCGTACAAAAAATTACGGAAATGTTTAATAGTTTTAACCACAGCTAATGCTTCGAGTTCATATGAATGATATCTGCTCTCAGCATCAGTTGTTCGCATGCTGAAATAACCCACAACATGAGGATTATTATCATGGCGTTGAATTAAAACTGCACCATAACCAAGAGAACTAGCGTCTGTATGAAGTTCACACGGCAAGTCGGGATTAAAAATAGTCAAGAGAGGAGAGGATGTTAATCTAGCAATTATTTCATTTCTAGCATTTTCCTGACGTTCGATCCACTTCCAAGGTACCCCAGTTTTAGTTAATTCATATAAAGGAGCCATAATCTTTGAAAAGTTTGGAACAAATTTCCTAAAGTAACCAGCTAGACCATTGAATTGACGCAATTGCTTAACATTTTTTGGAACTGTGGTCTTAGAGAGCGCGTCTATTTTCCTAGGACTAGGTTTTACTGTTCCGTTTTCTATTATGTTTCCTAAATACTCAACGGATTTTTCTAGAAATGAGCACTTTTAATATTTATAGAAAAACCAGCTTTGGTCAACCTCTCCAAAACTAGTTGTAAATTAGTTAAACCTTTTTCTACGGTTATGGACATAACAAGCGCATCGTCGATATAAACTAAAGCAATCTTATCCCTATAGTCACCTAATGCATTATTAATGGCACGTTGGTAAACAGACGGTGCATTGCAAAGCCCAAAAGGCATGCGCAAAAATTTATATTGACCATCAGGTGTAACAAACGCTGTTTTTTCAATAGATTCGGCTGCAATAGGTATTTGATAAAAGCCTGCAGTCATGTCTAAACAAGTGATGACGAGCTTTACCTAACTTGTCTATTTGATCGGCAATCAATGGTAGTGGAAAATTATCCCTAACAGTATTTGCATTTAGTTCACGAAAATCAATGCATAACCTGTCCGATCCTCTCGATCATGAACCTTTTTTTTAACTAATAGGATGGGGCTACTGAAAGGAGACGAACTGTCTTGGATTATACCGTTTTGCCTAAGATCATTAATCATTTCTTTGACCTTCTCGCGTTCCATCGGTGATAATCTGTACGGCCTCCGTTGTACAATTTTATCTGAATTTTTTAATCTAATATTTAACTCACCAGTTTTAACCTCTGAAACTTTGTTACCAGAAGTAAAGCTATCCTTGAATTTATCTAAAACGGCATTTAATTTTTCTAGTAAAATAGGCTCAACGAGGTCGGTATTTAGTTTTGTTTCCGACTCTGTCAAGGTGCATTCACTAATAATCATATTTCTAGTCATAGTCAATTTTGCATCTGATAATGTAATAGCAAGACCAGGCATTTAAACTAAATTATAGCCAATCAAGATGTCGAACTGAATTTGATGATCTTCCATAATGAATAGCTCTAATTCTATAATAACTTGATCTATCTCAACAATGGTTGTTATACTTTGAGAACACCTAACATCAATGCCACCAATTCCAGTAAAATTGTACTGACAGCCTTTCTTTTGCCTGGAATCGAACCAGAAATACTTTTTCGTACTAACGAACAATCTGCGCCGGAATCAAACAGGCAAGGATAAGTATTAGCTCCTATTTTTACGGTAGTCATACAGCGATTTATGTGTCCACAAAAATATATAGATATTGATTGGACTTTTCATCATTCTGCTTACGATAACAATTTTTCTCTACATGGCCTTTTTTATGGCTATATTTACACTCAACTGATTTAGGGCAGTCAAACGTAACCTGGGGTGTGGTCGTTGCGGGTGTATGCGACTCGGAAGAAACTGCTAGATTTTGCTTACAGTCACGCATAAGGTGACCAGGCTTTTTACATTTAGAACAGGTCGATGGACCGGGAGTCTCTGAAAGTCTGGGCTTTTTGTTGGTAATGATTTTATCTGTACCGTCAGGTTTTGGTCGGTCACGATTACGGTAAGTTTTCAAAACGGAAACTAGTTTGGGCAAAGAGTCAGGAGTATTACGTAACAATTTACATTTTATAAAATCAGGGTAAATACCAGTAATAAGAGCATCAATTACCTCGGCATCTGGGGCTTCAGGCCGCACCCGTTTGAACAACGTCCACCCCGTAGTCGCGTAGTCCGCGTAGCTGCTTGCCTGCTCCGACGTGAAGTTGCGCCATCGCTGGACGTCGTCAGCATACCGGAACTCTTCGCAAAATGTCTGGATCAGGTTCTGCTTCACTTGCTCCCATGTGGTAGACTGCAGTGACCAGGTATCAGCCCAAGATTTTGCTCTTCCTTTCAACTTCGAGCTTCGTGGGGCGATATGCCAATCGTTAAAATAGTTTGGTCAACGTTAGCACACCAGTCCCTGATGTCATGTGAGCGCACATTGGGGTCGAACGGTGGTAGGTAGAAATTACCACGATCTCGAGATGGCGCTGAAGTAGCGTTCAGCGCTACAGTCACGGCGCTGGACGTAGCCTGCTTCGTGATGGAGGTCACGAGGCTCATCACTTGCTCTAGTGAGAAAGTGGGGTCCAGCTGCATAGCTGGCGCTGGCCTGCGGGCCCTGGATCTGGAAGACCTCAACAGGGACGAGGTGGATCCCACCGCTGCTGTCGGCGCGTCATCACCGTTGTTGTCACGATCACACATAATGAGCACCAAAATTCATGCACAAATACTTTGCAGAGGATAGTAGTGGTTTAAAAAAAGAACTTACTCCAATTTCAGGTGTTTATTCACTGGTAAACCAACAAGGAATCAATCTAGAAGTCATATTACAGCTCTATTTATACTGATTTCTCGTAACAGTCCAACATAACAAAAAGCGGAAGTGATAACAGAAATATTTAGAAACAATAAACCAATCACAAATATAGTAGTAGTCAAAATATAGACCTTCCAATACTAAACGGAAACACGAAAATACATTAAATTAAATCAAACTGAAGACTAATAATAAAATAAATACAGAGGATGTGGCGTAATATTACCGACATTTTACATCAATAAAATAAATACAGTGGATATGACGTAGTCTTAAATTGACCGGAAGATCAAAAACAAATACAGGATGTAAAAACTAAATCAAAACAAATACTAATTTAAAAATGGAAATAAAATTAATGCTAGTACTTAAAATCAAATCAAATACTTTATAAATATAGGAAGTTGATACAAAATAATCACAATATTTACAATTTCAATTAATATATTTGTTTCGCGCCCATATATATTATTAATAATTCTTGTTTCCGACTCACAACACTCGCTATTATGGCAGTGATGAACCGAGTAATTAAAACAGTACACCATTCATGCAGGATATATACGCACGGTCTTGTTAGATTTTTATAATAATATAAGTTTTTGCCCGCGACTTCGCCGGCTATTTCTTTGGTCGGGCACAGTACTTTTTTTTGGATAAATGGTACCCTATGTTCTTTTCTGTACCCTTGAAAATGTGTATGCGAAATTTTATGATGATCGGTCAAAAAGTAAATGTGCGAAAGCATAACAAGCGAACAAACTCACATTCTTATTTATCCTGGCTCCGCCCATGTGGATGTCACACATAAATAATCAAAAAAATGTAGCCTATGTTTTCCACAAGTCTTAAACTATCTTTGCACCTGATTTCATTCAAATCGATTGAGTGGTTAAATGATTGGTGGTCAAGAGGTAACAGACAGACAGACAGAGTTACTTTCGAATCTAAAATATATTAGTAAAGATTATTTAGGATAGATAGATGTAAACCACCAAATCAAGAAAGTCTCCCTATTTAATATTCCTCAGTGTAAAACTTGGTTCATATAACAAAACCTCGTCTTATATGTTGAACAATCATGGCGACTAGTGATAACTCAATCAGAAATTTAATGAACTTGGTTTTCTCTTAGTCTTGGCTTTGCGGCTTATATTTAATACGAATAAATATTTTATAACTTCAGTTGGTAATGAAATCAGAATCTCAATAGTTTTGTCGATAATAGAAAGAGTTTGTTGGTACGTACGATTGTAAATTAATAAATGCGTTGTATTTTTACGTAGGAGCTATTCAACTTTAGATGCACCAAGGATATGCTTAGAGCGGGTTGCGCTGTTTCTGGATCTATTAATTTTCTTTTCGATCGTAGGCTACCAAGACCTCGTGTAAGAACGCTTGGTCCTTACGCATTAAAAGGGAGCGGAGAGATTATGTCGGGCTCACTCAGGAATAGATGATGGTTACACCCCGGCACGACAGAGGGCGTCGCTCCGACTCAATGGCTGGCGGACGGGAGATCCCTGTGCTCCCGCCCGCGGTCTACACTATGTCAGCATAGACGCGCCTGATGCATCGCCCGGTCCGCCGGCGTCGGCTCGGATCCGCATGGATATTCTCCTCACGATTTTGCGAGATAACGACCTCGCAGAAGGATGTGACGGCTATCCAGTTCCTCTGCAACCTTGGCTTTGATCACGGCCGGCAGTAAGAGGTCGACAACCACAACGTCTACGAGTTCACGGCGCTACACCGCCGCGGCAGGACATGCCTCGAGCGTGTGTTAAGAACACACCCGCAGTGGTGGCAGATTATTATGCACTTAATCCTATTCCAACCCAAGAAATTCGCGCTTAGTATTTATAATATTATTTAGTCAAGAGGTTACGCATTAGATAAGTCCCTTTTTTCCGATTCCGAAATCATAATTTCAGCAATAGTATCTGTTTAAGAATGCATTAAATGCAATACAAATCAGAAGAATTGGCACCTAAGTAGTTTTAAAAATTATATACTCGAGAGGTTTTGCGTTAGATAAGTCCTCTTTTTTCCGATATCGACATCGTCAATTTGGCAATAGTCTGTGTGTCGTTTTATTCCAAATTAATACGCATGTTTCTCTAATAAATACATTTAGAAGCGGTTGTCACAATTTGGTGCCTTGGAGTTTAACCAAAAATCTTAGCTGCATAACACAGACTTGCAATTAGTAGAATAAAACTGTAATTTAGGTAAAACATGACATGTACTAATTGTAGTCTATACAGACAAGATCACAAACGAAAACTTGTAAGCAAATATATTTTATTACGTACGTACTATTATTATCTATCACAAATACGAAAGTTGTACTTTTCAAGAAAAAACCGCTTAACCGGTTTTGATGTAATTAGGTTGAAGTGATCACAGATTATTATGATTATTAGATTATTGAATAAAAGTTAATTATTGATCGCTTTAATAGTGAAGAAAAACCATCGAAAGGAAACCTACATACCATAGAGGTTCCATAATGTTCTCGAAGATAATTATTTGACGTCTGCCGAGTCGCACTGGGCCAGCAAGATGGATTATGGCCTAAGCCTTCTCATACTAAGAAAATACCCGTGCCCAGCAGTGGGACAGTCCAATACAGGGTTGTCATTAATGATATTAGTGGATCATAGATTATTTAAAAATACGCAAGCACAGTGGCTGGTAGCATCAAAAACTACAAAAAATTACAACTCAATTTAACTCCATTTGTATGATAGGATTGCCTATCTACATCAGGCATAATGCGATACGGCTGTAAAATTCAAAACTTAATGTAAACTTTCACAAGTTGTATACGTCATAGGAACAGATTTGTTATAAAATTCGCAGCGTATCCGTGTTTAATGGTTGTAGGTCACGACATGTTGGAGCAATCTACAGCTGTTGCGACCGCAGTAATACTATGTGAAATACTACGTGAAAATGTTGCCAACTTGCCTGGCTATGTTTAGTTTTGGGTTAAACTATGATATCAGCCATGTAAATAAACTAATGGGCACGGGCCTCTTCTCAGAATGCGAAAGGTTACGCTATAGACCACCACGCTGGCCTAGTGCGGGTTGGCAGACTTGAGAAAATTATGGAGAACTCTAAGATTCCACTAGTCTATCGCTGCTTTTTAGGATCACAAATGAGATAGGTTGAGTGACCAAGTTACGTTTACTACCAGACAATACGCAGATATATTGTCAATACTCTTATGCCGAGTATCATCCATATTTACGCAAACAGTCGTAAAGTTTTATTATTTCCTACGAATAGTATGCTTTTTTACCCAAAATTCAATTTATGATGATTGATGATTTCAATAGAAATAGTGGATATAGTGACGAGACTAGAAAAGAGTATGTTAAGTTGGTTTGGGCATGTAGAAAGAATAGACGAGAACAGACTGACTAAGAAAGTTCATAAGGCTAGTGTGAATGGAACAGCCGCAAGGGGAAGACCTGGGCGAACGTTTCTTGATCAGATCGGAGACGTTCTGGATAAAGGCCAGGTTAAGAGCACCTTAATCCGGCGAGCGTGTATGAGGAATGTTATGAAAGTGAATGAAGCCAGAGAAGTGTGTCAGGATCTTAGCAAATAAAAATCCGTAGTCTCTGCCTACCCCTCTGGGAAACAGGCGTGAATTTATGTATGCATGTATGTATGTATGATTTCAATAATGAAATCGTATTAAAATTTAAAACGGATATAATATAACTTATCACAGCAATTACTTATGCCGAAGATCTATTTATTTACATATTTTTTATCTTTCAGTATATTTGTTCGTTATTACCAAAATCACGAAAAATTACTGACTAGATTTTGATAAATATTGACACGTATTTCATTTATACCTTTAAGAAATATTTAGGCCAGCAATTTTTTCATGAGCGTAATTGTATGCAAACAACAAAGGGACAATCAAGCTCTACTCTACTTTTGAGGTTATTGCCGAGGCGGTGTAGAACACACCACTTCGCTATTCTTACTAACAGTGTGTCAATCAGCTATGAAATTCTATCCAGGCATAGCATGCTTGTAATTTAACTTCGAATTGTGAAACAAATATAGTACATAAATAATATTGTATGTTCTAATATGATACCGAAAGGTTATACAATAACGGTTTCATTGAAAATTTGCGTGTGATTTTGCACAAATAGCGCAATGTATTGTGAATAAAGTTTTGAAACTGTATTGTGTTATTATTTTACAAACGGAGTGCAAATATTATTTTGTCATACATTTACACGAATTTTATACATTGGAACTAAACCAAAGAATATTTTGACGGTTTATATGAAAGTAATAATCGATTATTTCAACTACAAAGCAAATATAATGTAAGTATTTTACACTCTCAAAGTAAAAATTAATAATTACACTTTTAATTAGACTGCCTGGTTGAACTTTGAACGTAGACGTAAATAATTTGGCCTACTCTACGGATCAGAGTTAGCCAAATTATTGGCAAAGTTATTGAATATATGGATATTGCAAATGCATCCGATAAATGTCGATAGACTAGTCCGGTATTACGTGGTACATCCAAATATAGGTTGCAAAATGTAGACGTAGCACAATATTTTCTAGACCTATGTGTCTAGCCATATCATAGAGGCACAGCGTCGTAACCGTCAAACCGTGCGGTATCTTGTCGTACAAATACACGACACGGCGTTAAAAAAAAAGAATTCTACTAAGCTTATATAAAGTTTATTAAAACACTAAAATATAAATGAATAGTGATTGATTTAAGAACGAATATGCTTAGAATTAGTAAGATATCTTCAAGACGGAGGATGTATTCAGACTGCTTAGGAAGAGGGCAAAAGTGCTGACACTGGGGTTTTTGGGCATGGGCAGGGGTTTCTGTCGAGTATAGGGGATTTTGTACCAAGTTAAGGAATGAGGGTGCAATAGGGATCGTAATAGTGCGTTTTCGTGTCGTGCAAATTCACGGCGGTGAAGCAGGTGAGGTGAAGGGACGCTGTGACGTGATGCAACATCGGGTACCTCATATTTCTTCCAAAAATAAATTCTATCATAATTGTAAGATATCCTAGGTTTAAGTGAGTATTGCACTATGCCTTACTTCTTTAATTATATTGAATATGAATAAAAATGTCCACATAATAAACGCCTAAATTGTAAGAATAAAACTTCGCCATTGAGATAGAGTTACATAGCACGGACAGATCTAATTTGATAATTTTGATGTAGGTTAGAATATCCTGCCTATGTACCGTATAAACAGTTGTGCTTTTATATAAATTAATTGATCAATATCCTCTTGAGTAACGCTTGAAAACCGGCGTTTGAGTTTATCATGCTTTATTGCAAGCTTTATTATACCATTCGATAATCTGAAATCCTAGCTAATATTACAAATGTGAATGTGAGTTTGTTTGTAACGCTTAGACGCCTAAACTACTCGACAATCGTTATTAAATTGCGCATACATGTTATCAGGGGAACAGAAAAGGACAAAGGGTCATCCAGAAAAAGTACTGTTTCCAACCTAACTTAATCTATATTTACGCGAGCAAAGCCGCGGTCTAAATCTAGTCTATAATATTTTACATATATAGTAGTAGCTTGGCTTTAGGCCAAGTAATATTTGTTTTAAATTATCAGAAATAGACACCATCATGGAATGCTGGCGAATTAAAGCAGGCCGGAAAGATCTAAACGACCTAACTTAAAACACAACTAGTATAATGATCGAATGTCTTCTCCCTAGCCTTTATTATTCCCAAGTCACTTGAGGTCGGCTTTTCTGGTCCAACCGGATTTGACTAGATATCAGTTTTTACACGGAGCAGCACGGGTTGCGGAGGTTAGATGGCATAACCTCCGCAACCCGAACGCTAACGATACCCTAAGGCTAGACTAGTGTCAGGATATTTTAGGGCGCTGACTTCCCAATAACGACTGCCATAGTTGTTCATGGCAGCCGGGACCGACGGCTTAGCGTGTTCTCCGAGGCACGGAGCAGGCGATAATTGTCAATCAATACGCACATAATTTCGAAAAGTCATATAACTTCCGTAAGTTAGAGGTTCACGACGTGGGTTCGAACCCGAGACCCTCTGCATTGCAGTCTGTTAGTCTCCCCACTGAGCTATCGCTGCTCTCTGTCTATAATGATCGAAAGTATATACAAATATATTTTATATAACCATTGTATGTCGTATAGGAATTAAAAAAATTATGTATGAAAAGCGGTAATAGGTGGCAACCTAATAATTTACCTCGCTGATGAAATACTAAAGATGTGTCGTGTTACACCGTCTCACTGGTTTTCCATAAATTGATTAGCTTTTAGACCTGTTGCAGTAATTAGAGAGGTCTTATGTAGTAGTGCGTTATAAGCACATAAGTTGTTCCAAGACAAAATATTGAAAATTCATCTTTATTACATTACCTTAAGGTTGAATTTTGAATGAACACGTAAGTTGGTCAATCTAAACATCGAAGGGAAACCTAACACAGCCAAAATGTTTCTTGAACGTAAGGAGAGATCTATGTCAGCCAACAGAAGTGGCAGATATCTTTGAATCTATTTATCTTTGAATCGAATGGAATACAAAATAAGGAAGTTTTATGGTGGGGAAAGAAGTACGTGTGCTGTTATCCGACAGATTGCGGTCGCTTTATTTGTAGGGAGAATTATTTATTATACTTAAGATATCGGTGGTAGTAAAGTTGACACGATATACTTTCAAGGGTCGTGGGGTAAGATGGGATGGCATAAAACAGAGACATGTTCCACAGTTTAATTAATGAGGAGGGTTTGTTTGAAGACATACTGTTGTATACAAAAACATTCATATTATCCTTTAAACATTTTATTAGTGTACTAGCGATCAGCCCTGGCTTCGCAGGAGTAGTACAAAACCTTAACAAAATGTACCTATAAACCTTCCTCATGAATCACTTTGTCTATTGGCGAAAGCCGTATGAAAATCCGTTCAGCAGTTATTAAAGTCTAAAGTTTATCGCAAATAGACAGACAGTCGCAGAGGGGACTTTGTTTTATAATATGTTATGATATAGTACCTAATTGTATTAAGACAGTCGTCATTTGAACAGATGTTGAATTTGTTAACGATCATAATATTGTCTTATGTTTACGCGAATGTTATACATTGAAATTAAACACTTTATACGGATTTAGTCGCGTTGTTTATTTTACTTTAAACACTTTCATTACATAATTTTGAAAACTCTAACACTACTATTATTGAACTTTACTATGCTATTTTATTTAATTAAAACTATTTATATTTAAGTTTACACTTTGCCCCGACGTTTCGGTTGCTCACTCTCCCCGTCTCTCCGTGAACATGGCTGCTGTCAATCAACCGAAACGTCGGGGCAAAGTGCATAGTAAAGTTCAATAATATTAGTGTTTGTTAACGATTGATAATCGATCGATTCTCAAAGTTGCTCATTATATAAAAGTCCTACATTTACGAGAATGTTAGAGATCCTAATCCTAACTAATATTTTAAATGGACGATGCGGAGGAATATTATGATGCTTTTTAATTTTGAAGATTATTTTTCTCTTTAGTTTATATTTCTTGTAAATAATTTGTGTATATATTATGTTAATTATTTAATTATGTCACATTTGTATTATTTAAGAAAGAAAGAAAATATTATAAATGCGAATAAGAGTTATTTTTATTGGTAGTTTGTTTGTTACGCTTACACGCATTAACTAATCGACCGATCATCATGCAATTTCGCACACACGTTGTCATGGGTACAGAAAAGGACATGGGGTACCTTTTATTGAAAAAAGTAGTGTTGCTAAACTAACCTACATTTACGCGAGCGAAGCCGCAGGCAAAATCTAGTTGGCAATAAATTACACAATAATTATATAATTCGTAAGGCGCCGGCCCTACTGCGGGCGGTCTAGCGGTCAGAGTTCCGAGTTCTGCGTTCCGCGTTCACTGCCATGTGTGCGGTCTTAGAATCCTACACACACAAAAGCAATCTGACCGCGGCAGTCAACGAGAACGCACGTTCTATCGGAGTTCCATTTATTTCAAAAGCGTTCGCGATACAGGATATCGAATATCTTTATTGAAGTTTTTTGAGTAAGTAAGAATAGCATGTGACATGTAACCACTAGTAAGGATTACTGAACTCCAGATTTCTATACCGCTCGCTGTGTGGGCAACTGTGAACGCTGAACGCAGAACTCGACCGCAGAACGCAGACCACTGGAGCGATGTATTCGGCACCTTAGTCAGCTTGTAACGTGTCGTAACGTCAAGCAGCTTTAGGTAAAAAATATGCAGGACCGCCTTAATTTCCGTTACAAAATTATATTTATTATGCGACGTGGAGTAATTATGAATTTATCCAATAATAATGGACATTATCGAGGTTTATTTATTGTATAACTTGTACACTATTTACTACGTACGCAGTGATAGTCTAGTGGAAGACCGTTGCCGACGACTTCTGCCACGATGCCGTGGTTTCTAGTTAGTTAGTTTTGAGCTATGTGCGTGCTGAATAGTTAAAATTTTATTGCTTTTAAAGGATTAAAGGTACCCTATGTATATCCTCTTTTGTGCCCCCGACCTTCACATCTAGACGACTTAACCGATCATCGTGAAATTTTGCATACAAAGTGAGTCGTTTAGACGTGAAAGACGCACAAACAAGCTCACATTCAGATTTATAATATTACTTGTCTACCATGAACCTTAAAAAAAATCCGTGAGTCCTATACGAAGAAAATGTTTGAAATTGCATGGAAGATTGAATACATTGGATAAGTGTGCGTTTCCGTGCGATTTACGTGGGTAAAGCCGCGAGCAGTAGCTAGTCATTTTACTAAAAGTTATGTAAAAATTATATGTAAGTATGTAGCGATACCAAGTTATAAACCTGTTTACTCCAAGTATATAATACGTATTTCGGACACGACTAAAAGGTGACAGGACCAAACTAATAAGCCATTTATATGATAATTTCTTTTTAAGGGTGGATATTGGAGATAACGCCAACATTTTTTATTAAACACGGTAGAAAACTAATTTAACCAAAATACTTCGTCGAATAGCTCTTTATCTCTAGGATTTAAGGTTCAATTTCGCTTGGCTACTCGTAAAGGTTTCTTGTATGCGACATTTATTTTAATGATTCTGTAAGGTACCGGCTCGTTATGTATTGCACGAATAACTTTACACAGGACTTAATATTCTCAAAAATACCACCGGTGTATATCAATATTTATATTTTAGGCTAAGCAAAATTGAAGACTTTATCGATACAAGTACTTTTAGTGGCTAACATTGAAATATTACATACAATTTACTATAAGTTATTTTGCCCGTGGCATCGCTCGCGTTTCAGTACATTTTGACAAAAATTTCAATCTTTTTCTGTATCCCTGACAACGTGTATGTTTTTCTTTTATCCAGAAAAATAGTTTAAAGAAACTAAAAGCAGCACGCTTTAGAAAAATACAAACTAAAAAGTAGAAAATAATTTAATAATTTTAATGTAAAAAAGCGTGGGATGCTTTCTAATATATTTTGATAACCCCCATAAAACTATATTTTTGTAAATTATTGTATTGTCATTGGTCCTCGATATGTGTGCGAAGTTTCAAATCAATCCGTCGGTTTGAAAGGGGTGAAAATCACGTTCAAAAATTCCGTTACATATATACAGTTGTTCCGTTACATATGGTCCCATCCCATGGCCTGCAAGGTCGCCGGATTTAACACCGCTTGATTTTTATGTCTGGGGTCGTGCTAAAGCTCTAGTGTATACGGAAACCATTGAAACAAGAGAGCAATTAATTGAAAAAATAGATAATGCATTTGTGATAATGAAACAAGAAATCAGGTTAAGCCATACCACAACGGAAATTAGAAAGAGATGTTACGCATGTATCAGAAATAATGGACATCAATTTGAACAAGATTTGTAATAAATGATGCGGTTCGCAGCCGCCTAACATTGACAACTGCGGCTACACCATGCCTGATATACGTATCGGGCAACGTGACGTCCGTGCGATACTGCAGTCTCTCGATGTTCGGAAAACCAGTGGACCTGATGGCATCTCAGCTGTGGTCCTCAAAAAATGTGCAGCGGAGTTGTCTCCCACACTTACGCGCCTATACCGGACGTCTTACGCCGCAGGCACTGTGCCTGAGGCTTGGAAGGAGGCGAACGTTCAACCGATGCCCGAAAATGGGAACCGTTCCGAGCCAGGCAACTATCGACCTATAGCTATCACCTCGGTGCTCTCGAAGGTGTTCGAGCGGATTGTAAATGCCCATATTGTCCGCTACTTGGAGGATCACTCGTTGATCACTGATCGCCAATACGGCTTTCGGGCTAAACGATCAACGGGTGATCTTCTAGCGTTCGTCACGCACCTCTGGGGTGAGGCTATGGACAAGCACGACGAGTCTTTGGCTGTCAGCCTAGACATAGCCAAAGCTTTCGATAGAGTCTGGCACCGGTCTCTTCTTTCCAAGCTTCCGGCCTATGGCTTGCCCTCTCAACTGTGCACCTGGATTGCAAGTTTCCTGCAGAAGCGTTGTATTCGGGTCCTTTGCGTCGGTCGCGCTTCCAAATTTATGCAGGTCAATGCAGGAGCGCCTCAGGGGTCTGTCTTATCCCCTACGCTCTTTCTTCTGCATATTAATGATATGTAGAATCTCGGCAACATACATTGTTATGCAGACGATAGTACCGTGCATGGGCGATATCTCGGACGTCCTGGGGCCAAACAGGCTGAGGTTGAGGGGAAAAGGCAGGATCTTGTCGTTGAACTTGACCAGACCTTGAACCGCATCTCTGAATGGGGTGCCAGGAACTTGGTCCAGTTCAACGCCAAGAAGACCCAGGCATGCGCGTTCTCAACAAAAAAGTCTCCGTTCCTTCCCCTCCCTTCTCTGAAGAACACTCCACTGGTGATACGTGACAGCCTCTCCATCTTAGGTATGGATCTTTGCCGCTCCCTTAATCCCAACACCTACATCGAGAGCATCATTAAGCAAGCTTCGCGAAAACTTGGAGTTCTGAACAGGGTGAGGTGGTTCTTCGCGCCTGGGCAGCTGTGTCTATTATATAAGGCACAAGTGCGCCCTTGCGTGGAGTACTGTTCTCATCTTTGGGATGGCTCCGCGCAGTACTAGTGCTAGACGCTCTTGACAGGTAATAGCGGCGGGCTGTCCGTATCATCGGAGATCCAAAGGTCATGAGTTCACTGGAACCTCTGCAACTCCGTAGGGATATTGCCTCTTTGGCATGTTTCTACAGAATATATCACGGGGAGTGCTCTGAAGAGTTATGCCACCTTATCCCGCCCTCCCCTTTCCTATCCAGAACAACGCGTGCTGGGCTCAGATGACATCCTTACACGGTGGAGTCGACTAGAGTGCGTACCAACAAGTTTGGATCCTCATACCTCTGCCGAACGATCAAGGCATGGAATTTACTGCCAAGGCATGTGTTTCCTTTTTCCTTCAATCCTGGGTCCTTTAAGCGGGGCGTGAAAAAGCACCTTCTCAGGCCGTCAAAGTAGAGACCTAAACATCGCGTCGGCTGCTATGAGGACGATGTGGAGGCCACTGCTCTTTGACCACACGACTGCTTACCATAAGGCGGAGTGCGGTCATTTTGACGAAGAAAAAAAAAAAAGAATTATATACGAATGCAGTTATGCACAAAGTGATGTTTACTTTTATAGTTATGGACACGTCTGTTTATGAATAGTGACGTCAAGGCATTCGAATGCAATCGCGCACATAGACATTTTGACTGCAGTAATGGCTGCAGTAAGTTGTTGAAAGGGGCGCCTTGTCAGTGCACCGAGCATTATGGATTGGAACCCCACACCAGACAAAAATTTATGTTATTAACAAATGATTGTTTCGAGTCTGACTTAGAACAATAATTTGTAAATAATTTTTTGCATATTGTGTTTGCTAGAGTATATCTATATAATCTAATAAACCAAAATATAGTCTATTAGTTTCAATTGAAAAAAAGAATGTATTTTTAGGATAGGAAGTAGAAAATTAAATAATAAAACAGAACTAAACAAGGAAACCGTTTTAATGCCTTTTACACTTTTAACCTCAAAATAATAACACCAAATTACATAATTACGATTGCACACTTTAAAGACAATGGAAATATAAACGAATGTACTTTATACAAAGTAAGTGGCTTACGTGACCTGGGAACGACTGTCTGTTGCGAGCGCCAACGATCAAATGAGCTCAACAGCACAGTGCCGCACTGTTTATATAAGAAACGTGCGGTAAGTGTGTTTATGTAGGTAGGTCGGTAGGGCTATGTTCCTTACAGTATATATTCCATGAAGTTAGTTTTTATGTCATATGTTATGTTAGTTTTTGAAATTATGTGTAGTGTTATGTATTTTGTTCGTTAATCAAAATCAAAATCAAAATCGATTTATTGACAAAATAGCTTCGAAGTTTACACTTTTTCAGTGGCCCCACACTAGGCAAGCCTATCCTGTGGGTGCCTGATGTATTTCACAATATTACAGGTTACTACATTTTTCGGCCGAATTTGATTTTGTTATAAGACTACATAAATTAAATTAAAAAAAAAAAAACATAATAGTTAATTGACACTATGACATTGGAAATTAATAAACAAAAGTAAAATTTAACAATTTAGCTAAATCATATGTGTGATGGTGTGAGTGAATAAATGTATTATAAATTATATGAATATTATAAATATATTATTATGAATTATCTTATATATACATATTATACATAATTATTATATTATATACAAGCGATCAGAGTAGGCTTGAGTTTACTTCATGCTTGGTGCACTAAAAGGTTTTCTGTGTCGTCACATGTAAGGGAATGTAACCATTTTGAGATTTTATGCTTGGCTTCTTTCACTGAACACTCTTTTATGCCACATGCATTGGCTATCTTATTGTAGATGTAGTGGTCTATATACGGGCTGAAGCGTCAGGCAAAACTTGTGTTTATTGTAAAGGCTGGCAGTCTATAAACACGTCGTTCAAGAAGGCTTGGATATTCTTCGGATGTAATGACTCTGCGATGGGTTTTAAGTGCTGTTATTAAGATAAACAATTTACGTACATTCAGAACCACACTTTCCAAATATAATTGATGTGTAGGATATCTGAAAGGTCTTTTATACATTGTTTTTAACACGGATCTTTGAGCTCTTTCCACTTGCAGCATTGCACCAATCCAAGGCAACCCCTCTTATTCCATAGTGCTTATCTAGCTTCCGCAATAATATTGGAATTGACACCGTGTCAAAGGCTCTTGCTAGGTCCAAGAAGACGCCTAAACATCGTCTTTTCTGGTCTAATTGGCTTGACACAAATGAAGTTAACAATGGCACAGCGTCTTCTGTTGACCTACTTCTTCTAAAACCGAATTGCCGGGTTGATAAGAGGTTGTTAGATTCTAAATAATTAATAAGTCTTTTGTTAACAATCTTCTCCAAAATTTTGGACAATGTTGTCAACAGAGAAATGGGACGATAATTTCCAGGGCAAGTATTGTTCCTATACACAAGGATGGACCTAGGTCCATCCTTGTGTATAGGAACAATACTTGCAATTTTCCAGACTTCGGGGAAGACCTCAGACTGATGACTGAGGTTAAAGAGGGCTGTTATAGGTGGTATAATTGATTGTCTTATTTCTTTCAAGAGCGCATTGGTGAGGCCGTCAATACCCGGTGCTTTATCATTTGATAAGGACAGTATCAGTGACTCAACCTCACTTGTATCAGTTGGTTGCAGAAAGAACGAGTTCAGGATATTTTTATTTATGACATTGGCTGCTAGTGTTTGTTGGATTGATTTTAGATTTCGTAGGGTATCATTTGCTAGTTTTTCGCCGACTGTTGAGAAATATGCGTTGCACATGTCTAGTGAATGCTTTGAATCAGAACTGCCAGGTAGTGAAAGTAACTCCTTAGCCTCTTTTTTATTTTTAGATAAGTGGCACACGTTTTTAATGGTGCTCCACAGCTTTTTTGGGTTCTTGGAGCTATTTGACAATTCTCGATTTTCATATTCTATTTTTAGCCTACGATGTAGTGCGTTGCAAAAGTCTCTGTAACGGGTGTATATTGTACGGAGGATGTCATCGTTTGGCATTCGTCGTGATTTGTTGTGAAGCCGATCTCGGTGCTGCATGCAACGGATAAGTCCAGGAGTAATCCACGGTTTGATGTTGAATTTTGTGTGACTTACGCGAACTTCTTTCGTATGTTTGTTGATAACCGCGGTGAGGTGATTACTATAATTGTAAGCCGATTTGTTTATATCGCCAATGTCAAGTAAATCTGTCCAGTTCACAGTTAAGAGCTCTTTTCTAATGGCCTCCATGTCTCGTTTTGTTGTCGTTCTAGGTAACTGTTGCTTTGTAGATCCAGTAGCTACCATTCCAAGAGCAACCAGATCGTGATCTGTTATATCAGAAGAACATACAACACCTACACTATTATTAACATTATTCAGGAAAATGTGGTCAAGGCAAGCTTCACCTCTTGTTGGTTTGGTAATCGCGGGGAAAAGTCCAAGTTCAGCCATTAAGCATGCATACTCCAAATCTTGAGCACTTGCTGTGGAGAGCAGATTAATGTTTAAATCGCCCGCGAGAATCAAAGTGTTAGTTTTGCTCGTATGTTTAGCCAGTGTCCGTTCAAGTGAAATCAAGAAATTATTGAGGTTACTGAATGAGGGTGGCCGGTAAATACCAAGAACTATGATTTTGTGAGGTAATTCTAATTGCAAACAGTTCGCATCTTCAATGTCAGGTTCACTCACAGAAACATTGAGGGATTCTCTAATGTACACCACTACTCCACTATTTTGATTTATATTTTTTCTAGTATAGTACGAGGTATATGAAGTTAATTGTGGCACTAAAATACAATCATCCAACCAGCACTCTGTCAAGATGATTATATCAAAAACAATTTTAAATCTTTCTAAAGTTATAATAAAATGATTGAAGTTTTTATTTATACTACGTATATTAAGTGACAATAGTTTGAAGTCGTGTAATGTTGTAATTGCCGTGTCTAATTGTTCAGGCGTTTGTACCGTGTGGCAGTTGATACTTAATTGATCTATTTGTTCTAAAATATTTTTATTAAACATGGTTTATATGAAAATACGGTTGTATAGACTTGCGAATTAGTAAAGATAACTGCCATCTGGTATGCTGCATATTATAAGTTAAAAACTGTCGCCATGAGAACAATATTTGCAAATATTCGCCTATGTTCATTTGTAGTTTACAACATAATTTAGTGTTTATTATTACGTATATGAGTATGTTATCAGTATGTATGAATAGGTTTATAAAAGGTTTCTGTTTAACATATTTGTGGATGATTCTAAAATTGTAAAGGCCTACCGTATAAATAATGTAAATAGTACAGAAGAATACAATTAAATACGACATATATGTACATAGGCTAATATTTTTTATAGATAAATATAATATAACAGATGTATAGTGTTGAGCGTCATTTATATGTATAGAAATTATTGTAAGAACATTGACATGTTTAGTGCAATTTATATATAAAGTAAAAATTACAAGAACAGTATCACAGTTTAGGCATAAAACCAACTGAAGTACGTAATATACCTTTAAATATAAGATTATTCTATCACACCTTGCATAATAATATTAACTAGCGGTCGCCTAGTGGTCAAAATTATACCATAATTGATTTATATGTTAAGTTTGATCGTAATTAAGGTTTTATTGTCTATAACTTTACCCTTATAATAACATTTCATTTAGATTTTGCCAAGGGTATACAGGTTATTTACCTATCTTTTTTAAACAAATTATTATTAACTTAACTATACTCTTGACGATATTCCTGAGCTTTCTACTTCGTTTTCTTTTTACTTTATTACATTATATAAATAAGGTATATGTAACCATAGTTACGAAGAATTGTAGGACGTCAGACGAACAATGCTGAATAACTACGAATGTGATTCGACTGCGTGTATCTAATGCATGGTTGTGTGCATATAGTGTTTGTGTTTTTTATTTAAATGCATATTTTATATAAATATTAGGATTTGCCCCTCCTTCTCCATATAAACTTTAACTGTGCTAAATTTCATACTCCTCCGTCCACGTAATTTTCGTAAAAAGGGACACAAAGTTTTTGCTTCACGTATTAATATATAGATATTACATAGATATATTTTATATCAAAAACTTCAAACATTCTTCACACACCGTGCAACTAACTTACATTAACACGTAAAACCCTCGATACTAATCTTTATTACGTAAATTACTTGTAATCGTTATAGGCAGTTAGTTGGCTATTACGTAAAACACTTAATAACTAAGACCGTTATCAGGTTCTGTTCGTCGGCTTGGGTAATATAATAAATAACTTAAATTACACACTCCATGATAACACCCCTTCGCTAATAAATGGTTGACAGAAAAATATAAAGTACTACACAGTTCCATTAAAATATTTCGATGGGGAAATTGGATGGCATTTTTAGGGTTCCGTAGCCAAATGGCAAAAAACGGAACCCATATGAATTCGTCATGTCTGTCTGTCCGTCCGTATGTCACAGCCACTTTTCTCCGAAATTATACGAACTATGCTGTTGAAACTTGGTAAGTAGATGTATTATGTGAACCGTATTAAGATTTTTACACAAAAATAGAAAAACAAACAATACATTTTGGGGGTACATTACATATACATAGAAATGAAACTCAACAATTTTTTTCATCAAACCCATACGTGTATCTATGGATAGGTCTTCAAAAATGATATTGATGATTATGACTGATTAATAGTTTGCGTGAGAGACACTTCCAAGGTGGTAAATCGTGTGTCGTCCCCCCTGTAACTTCTAAAATAAGAGAATGATAAAACTAAAAAAAAATATGTATTACCATATAAACTTCCACCGAAAATTGGTTTGAACGAGATCTAGCAAGTAGTTTTTTTTTAATACGTCACAAAACGTAAACAGCAATTTATTTCATTCAATCAACTCAAATATAAAAAAAGATAACATTTAGTTTCATAAACATAAACCTAATATTGTCTTATGTTTACGCGAATGTTATACATTGAAATTAAACATTTTATACGGATTTTGTCGCGTTGTTTATTTTACTTTAAACATTGTTATTACATAATTTTGAAAACTCTAACACTACTATTATTGAACTTTACTACTATTTAAGCTATATAATTTCTAATTAAAATTATTTATATTTAAGTTTACACTTTGCTCCGACGTTTCGCTTGCTTTACAGCAGCCATGTTCACGGGGACACTAAGATGGTAGTTGTCCCAACGTACTGAAATGTAGCTAGTTATTTCAAAGTACCCGAACATAATTTAATCTTTGGTGTTCCTATTTACGCAGAATGAGCTCAAAGTATCATGAAGTCTAGCTGTGTTTTGCTTCTTCCTGGGTTTGACTATTTGAATGACTGGATCCCAAGCTGGTGGTACATTCCAACCATCCTCTTTATTGAAATTAGGATGTTTTTTAATTTCAATAGCCTCGCGAAGCATCCTTGGTAGGAATCGGTGTTTCATTTGCGAGTATATGTGGTTTGTCAAATCGTAGGCAGTGGTTGGTCCCCTGTAGCATATGTTCATACACAGCAGACTGCCGAAGCACGCGCTTCGGCTGAGATTCCCAAGTTGTAACAGTTCGGCAGAGGTAAGAGGAGCCAAACTTCTTGGTACGCGTTCTAATCGCTCTACCGCATAATGATGATACCTAATCTCAACACGTGTTGCTCTAGGTAAGAATTATATTGTATGAAGTCCGTGGGCTCGCTGGCGTAATAATTGAATAAGACATTTGTCGGTATAGGATACTTTATCTTTCTAAAAATGAAATATTTCTTAAAATATGGTCAATCGCTTTACAGATTACGTCCTATAAGCAAACAGATAAATGTTACATACATACTTAGTCGCATTTATATATACGTACCTAAAGACGTGCGTCTGACGTCATATGGTCGTAAATTGCTATCTACAGAACACAGAAACAAACTTTTGCTAATTTTTTTAACAGTATCACACCTAAGAACTTTTTGGCTCACCCTGGAATCGAGCTTTATACCTGTCACATAACAGCTAAATTCACTGCCAAAGCGCCGCTAAGGCAATTTCAACAAAAATCTTTTTGTCTGAAAAACATTTTTAGCTTCAATAATCACAGTTGCAGTTCTCACCAAAACAAATTTGGCCACCAAAACTGTCAAAACAGCCTAAAACAAAAACTAAATGCTTATCACTGACGCTCACAGCCACAAATCAAATCATAAATTTAACATTTAAACCGAAGATTTACTATCTGAAAAATAGCGAAGTATATTTTTTACTAACGCATTCAGCTGACGTTGGCAATCGTATATCAGCGAGTATATAAAGCTTTCGTTGAAAATGTATCAAGTGAACTTTGCACAATATCCATCAGTTTTTGTGACAAAATTGGAGCTTTCCGACAACAGGTGGGCTTTGATAAAGCTCCGATAAAGACTGTGAAACAGAGTTTGGAAAGCTGTAAAATATTATAGCGTTCTTTACTAAAATGGGTAAGAGATTAACTTTGTTGCTTTCTATTTATAAACTAGATTTTGCCCGCGGCATTGCTCGCGGAAATGTAGCCTAGGTTATGTTAGTAACAACTTTTTCTAGATAAAATGCACTATATGTCGTTTTTTGTTTCCCTACCAACGTGTATGCAAAATTTCATGATGATCAGTCGTGTTAACTCGTGGAAGCGTAACAAACAACCTCACTATCGCATGTATAATATGAGTTTAGATAGGATTTAGTAACTCTACATAACTCACTAACACATAAACTATGCAGTAATTTTGACATTGACATAAGTATTACTTTGTGAACTAAACGAGATGGGTGTAAAACCTCAGGATTCAACCTCTTCGTCTTAAATGTAAAAGTAATGAACCCTATATTGCGGGGGTCTTTTGACCCACAGGCCCCTATTCAAACTCGACTGAGATATGACTCCAGGATGTCTGCACACCAAGTTACAAGTTTGCCATTTAAAATATATGTGACCTTGCGACCCCTATATATCGGGGGTCTTTTGACCCACAGGTCCCATAGTCAAACTCGACCGAGGTATGACAAACATCTTAAATAGTCGCTTCTTGTTGTTTGCCGTCAATAAGACAAAGGCTTTAGGATTACTGTGTTTATTGTGCGCAAATTCCAGGTCACATGCTGTTTCAGAGAATGAACTCGGGCATCGGATTCGAGACTTCACAAGCTCAAGTCTATGTCCTCAGTTTGGGCAATTGCGAATACCAATTCGAGTACTTTCTAAAACATCGCTAATTAATATTTCGCTGCCTCTCAACTAAACAGATCTCCAATCCTTGATCAATGATCAATTTTATTTTCAATCAATAGCCCGCCGCTGTTACTTAATTATTATTCAACTAAACATCGGTAGAAAATAAGTTCAGAAAGTTTTATTTGTTTCGCTAGTCGCTATTTAATGCTTAAATATTTTATATTGGTTTATAAGTCTGTCTATATTTGTCTTTTCTATGAATCCAGTTAGATAATTTATTAGGAACATGTTGACATAAAGGGGCTTTTAAGCGGGCATTATTTTTACTGCATATGTGACTGGAATTTACTGGCCGGTAATAACAGCCATATTGTAGAAGACACGTCAAAGATTTGGCATCTAAAAAAATATGTTTGGAATGGTCAATGAATGAAATGTTTTTAAACTGGCCCGGCTGTAGTTAAAAACACTGCAGTCACATAAATTGCAGTAACATATTGCCCTTTAGCCGTTTCAGACTGTTGACTCAGACGTCTCAAGGGTAAAACCACAGCATGCATCTCTGACTTACCGAAGTTCTTTGTGTATTACATAATTAATTAAGTCCTTGTTTAAGGGTGGTTTTCTTTGTGAGTGACAGAAATTCAACATGACTTCATATGAATTTTATACAATTTGTATAGGGTTTATGATTTTTTTTTATCTCTAGTACAGAAAACGAAAAGTAGATCGATTATTGGGAAATACTGATGTAGAAAGCCATCGTAAGAAACCTGTATAGGGCTAGCATGAAAATGTCTATCCGATATTTCGGGCAAATGAAATATTAAAATAATATATGAACATATATCGCGACGTTTCTTTGGATTTCTTTCTTTCAAAGTGTCATTACTCTATTGCTCGAGCTACTTGACTGTAGAGTTTAGAAGATCAGAGCAATACTTTTTGTGTGTCATGGCACTAATAGTACGATCAATCGACCCGAGACTTAAGCATATGTTTTATGGTAAGCCTTCTGTAATAGTATGCGTAATGAAATGGGATAGGTATCTAATATATTATGTTAAGCTTGATCAAATCATACCGAAGAATTGAAACTCCAATCTGCCGTCGGTGGATAACTGTTACAATAATTTATAGCTATAACTTCATCTATGTTGCACGACTGAACGGATGGCATAGTGACTTAAGTGGTCGCGTCGCCACCGCCGCGCTAAGTATTGTGGGTTTGATCCCCACGCGGGACAAATAATTGTGTGATCACAAATAGTTGTTCCAATTCAGGGTGCTCATTATTTCAATATATGTAAAGTCCCCCGAGACACAGGAATCATTCCTAATGCGAGAAATGTCTTATAAAGAAAGAAAGAATAATAGTCATTGTATATGGCCGAGATCGTGCAAAACTGGGCGGGATATAATTCCTACAGGATACTCAATAAAAAACCTGTTAGGATATATCTGAACTATTTATTCAAGTAAACCACAGAACTATATATCGCAACTCAAAATTGGTCTAAATAAAACATATCGAGGTGGTTCAACCTCGGAGAATCTTAACATCGACTTTTAATTATTGACGTCACACGCACAGCGTCATCTAGTGACACCAATCGGAATTACGTTGACACTATGAACTTAAAGTTACTTGAACAGTCATTCTGTGCCAAATGTTGTAGATTCAATACCTACATACGAAATTTTGGCTAAGTAGTTATTCCGAGTCTGAGTGTTCTTTAAATCCACTGTATTAATCTTAGTTAAGTCCCCCGCGATACAGGTACTATTCCTAGTGCAGGAGATGTTAATTGACCTTGAGGATAATAGGTTCACCATTACGTTAGAGCTAAAACCATAGCTGGTGAAATATCGTTATAACACCTCGAAGTCAGTCTATGTATGATTTACTACTTTCTCGTTTAATTAACCAGCGTTTCATAATAATACAAATGTCTTTAGTTCAACTCCGTTGTGCATAATTTATTTGCACAAGTTTTACTCAAAGAGAGACCAGTTTTATCTAACTGTCGGCGAAATGAGCCAGATTTTAGTTATCTAATTCGAAAATCTGCACCTCATTCTACGTTGCAAATTGTTTACGAAATAGATATATACTCGTACACTAACTTCACTATGAAGAGTCATGTGATTTTAAATCCTTTGGTGGATATATGGATGAACAAATTATCGTTCTAAATCTAAGTTGCCTGTATTTATGCATGTTTTTATAACCCATTATACTCGGCGTATTAGCAACGACAAGATGGCCTTGACCGTGACAATCTTAAAACATTGCCTGAAGCCTTTTATTAACTACAGTAATAACTCATTACTGATTAATGACTGTAATTACAAAAACATGACTCTTTAATTTTATGAAGTGCTTTCGAATTATAACACCACTTATTGCGCACATTTTACGTTCAGTTAAAACAGCTATCAAACATATTTCTCTATAAAAACAATTACAATGTATTCTTGGATGACAATACTCATATTATGTGGTAAGTTTATCTTATACAATTCTCAATCCAATGACGAAATACCTGGTATTTATCTTTTAAAAGATTTCTTGTTTAAGCTGCCACTTAGCTAGAAGAGAAGTGGCATTTCTTTATTTCAACTTCTCTAATATACTTCTGATTAAATTCGTCGGATTTCAAGACTGTTTAAGTTTCTCTAGGACTTCATGAATGTCAAAACTCGGTGTTACAGTGTAAGGAGTTGGGATGGGCTTAGTCCCGAAAGTGAAAGTCTAATTGAAAACGTATCGTATATAATTATGTATGGGTGAGTGAGAGTGTATTTCACAGAAGCTAGTTACCTAGTTGCTATTAAATAACTGCACTTTGTAATTAAAGATAAAATATTTTAAACACTCGATTGTATTCGAAATATTCGTCATTATATTATCTGACGTTTATGCAAATGATATACATATTAAACTACTTTATTATAATTTTATCTCGTTGATTATTTTCTATATAAATAGTTTGATAACTACAAAATTACGTAAAAGTAATGTTTTCAAAATAAAAACGCAATATAAGCTGTAAAAGTAATTGAATTTCAATATACTAGCGGTCGCATAGTGGGCGAAATTCGACCATAATTGACTTAAATTTTAAGTTTGATAAGTAATTAAGGTTTTACTGTCTAGAACTATACCCTTATTATCACATTTCATTTAGATTTCCATCTATACAGGTTAATTTACCTTTCTTTTTCATTATATATTGATATATGTAACCATAGATAGGAAGAATATTTCACTGCGTATGTCAAATGCATGTTTGTGTGCGTGTAGTGTTTTCCATTAATTTAATGTATTTCCAATGCATATTTTATATAAATATTAGGATTCACCACTCCTTCTCCATATAAACTTTAAATGTGCCAAATTTCATACGCGCAATTTTCGGAAAAAGGGTTACAAGGTTTTTGCTTCACGTATTAATAACGGGCATCATAAGATAAAAATGAATCGAATGTTTTAAAAATAATATGATTGTATGGTGTAGTGGTTTAAGTGATCGCCTCGCCACTGCCACTGCGCCTAGTGTTGTGGGTTCGAATCCCATACGGGTTAAAATTTATGTGACCTACAAATGGTTGGTCCGAGTCAAGATGTTCTTTGTGTCCGTTGTTTAAATGTTTGTGAAGTCCCCTCAGTACAAGAATTATTCCTAGAAAGGAAGAGAAACGCCAAGTAAAAGATGCAAGAAGCTACAAAAATGATTATCAAATTGTCATATACTATTGATCATACACGTGTCTGTCTATCAAGACGAGATTCATTATCTAACTTGGTTTAAAAATACCCAAAAATTAAGACCGCCGCCGCTTTAATTATTCAGCAAATGGAATGGAATAGTATGGAAACTGATTCAATACTTCATTTCATCAATTTAAAAAAATATTGATTTAATAGTATAAGAACCACAATGTTACTGATTTTCTTTATATATACACCAATTTCATATTTAAATCCCTATTATACAATATCTCGTAAAGTGAGGCTTCATATTGCTAGCTATAGTTAGTATACCTAATCAGGAATACTAAAAACTATAAGACTATTGCATTGAAAATAAGAGGCATATTGCATTCAAGCGCAAACAGCCAACGTTGTGATGCTTCTAAAAAAATCTCAAAAACTTCCAAGAATACTTTGCTAAGTTGATCTTATCTACAGCAATCGCATCCACACTTTTCTCATGTATACATATTGTTACTAAATTTTGCCCACGGGTTCCTCGCGTTGGTCTAGATTTTGTTTGCCCCGCTGCTATTGGTCGTAGCGTGATGTTATATAGCTTATAACCTTCCCCGATAAATGGGCTACATAAAACTAAAAGAACTTTCAATTCGAATCAGTAGTTTCTGAGATTAGCGTGTTTGACCAAACAAACAAACTCTTCAGCTTTATAATATTATTATAGATACTATTAATAGCCTCTCATTACTTTCAGCGTGTTACGAACTTACAACGAAGTGCACTAAAGCAGAAAATACAGAAGAAACAGAAGACTTTACAACAGAAGAACCTACAACCACAACTACAAGAAAATATTTATTCGACGATAGTTACGACTGGCCTAATAAGCAGTTAGATCACTATGTTGCACGACCAGTAGACGATATACCTCCATTAGAGGGCTTGAGAAATTGCAAGTGCCCTCGAATATATCTGCCAGTCTGTGGTACAAATAATCAGAGTTATACAAACGTTTGCAAGATGCACTGTTTAAATGAAAAATTAAATAAACAAATAAAAGTACAATATTTGGGTATCTGTGACGCTTTCTATGAACCATTTGAGTTTTGATGTATGTATATGTATAGATATATTGATTTTTTCATAATAAAGTATTAAGAAGACATATTTTTTCATAATAATATTAACATAATAATTATCAGCTCTGTATTAAACTGCTGGGCACGAGCTGCTCTTCTCAGTGTGAAAAGGAAGATTTTTCTATTTTTATAGAGACACCCCCCCCGCACGTGTTGTAGTTCCTGTATCGCCGGATTTTCAAACATTTTTAAACAATGACGCCAAGTAAATCTAGTCTCTGGACAACCATTTATGGATTACACAATAGTTTTTCCCCTGTGGGATTCGAACCCACAACACTCGGCGTAATAGCAGCTGCTGCAGTGGCTTTGTGGTGTGTGTTTGGTATAAACGGTCGCCGTTTAAATCTCTAAGCCATTCGTGCAGTGTCTATTCGGCTTGAATCGCAGGTATTCATAAATACTGTTTTTATGGCTGATATAATTATTTCCTTAAGTAGGAGACATAGTAAATTTCAAAAATGCGTGAGATCTACTTGCGCATTGCAAAAGTTTTTGTTTCGTGTAGAGATTGAAACCACATCACTCGGCGAAGTATAGGTCGCTAAGTGAATACTTAAATCTAAAATATGTAGCGTGAAGATTTTGCAAATAAAATTCCGTACTTTATTATAAGTATATTAAATTTATACATATTTTACTGTAAAAGTAGAGAGTAGAATAAGAAAATAGCCAGAGTTGATTTCGGGATTTTAAATAAAGCGAAACACTAAATTTGGTAAAAATGTATCGAATTCTTACTAACACTATAAATGCGAAAGTGAGTTTGCTTGTTTGTTACGCTTTCACGCATTAACTATGCGACCGAATATAATAAAATTTTACATACACGTTGTCAGTGGTACAGAAAAGGACAAAGTATAACATCTAGCAAAAAAAATTGCTTTCGAGGAAAAAATATTTATTGTCAAATCTAGATTAACGCGAGTGAAACTGCGGGCAAAACAGTGGTATTTTTAACAAAGTATGATTGATAGGGTTGATTTTGAAATTTTGAAAGAATTAAGGCGGAAAATTTCGTATATTAGAAGAAATACATTCTTCTATTTCTGCCAAATATCCCATCTTCTTTTCTCAAAATCCCAAAATCAACCTCATATATTTTCTTAATTCTCTCGCTTTCATTGATCGTATCTTTCTTTTCCTTAACCTCAAAATATATTTAATTATTCGTTTTAATTTTATTAATAGTATGTAACAGCTAGGTGCGACCATGATTTGAGATAACTACCATCAAACCAAAACATTCAACATTTTACAAAAGTCATCATTATGAAAAATCACTAAATTGAATATCACCGTACGACCTTAAAATCATAATTATTAATAATTTATCAATCAATTTACATTCATATATAGATCAGTTTTTTTTAAACTAGTGAACTTTTCATCAGGTATATCATATATGAGCTGATTGAAATTAATCATAGGTAACGAATCTCAAGCATTCTGATGTTATGTCAGAATTTGTCCGGTATTTAGAATTGAAAAATACGTAGAAATATTATAATGTCCTCCAGACCGAACTTCGGTCACGGCGGCCAAACTTAACGGAGACCGGCCATCTACATGGGAAATATTATATTGCACAAGTATGTGCACAAACATGAGTGCACTCTCCGTTCCCTAACTCTTCATGATCTGATGAGACGGCCATGACACGACCGGAAGGAGATCAGGTGCAAGAACAACGGCTTTCTATGCTTTCTAATTTCGGACTGGTATTGAGATTTCTCAAAAGAAAAACATATTAAGCTGTGTTTATAATTGTGTGCACGGTATAAGCTGATCTGAACAAAAACATTGTTGAAGGACCTTCCAAATAATATCTTTTTCAGCTCACAATGCTATTTATCACCAACACTCTAACCTCTCAATCATTCCAGCTATCAAAATGCGAAAACACAATAAAGCAATTTAAACAACAAAAGACTATTGTAACAAAATGTACGTATTAAATAATCTTGTTAAAGTCAGATGCCGGTGCCCTACCGTTGGTGAGAGGTACGCTTTATGTTACATGCTCATTTTTGAAAACAAAACGAATACATCAGCAGAATATTATGGATTCAGATAAAATGATTTCAATAAATATATATAAACATACAATTAACAATAGTTATATCAATGTAGGCGTGGAGAAAGTCCGCGGTCAGAAGTTGGTACCGGTGAAAAGATTTTCTATTGTGTTTGCTGCGTGGCACTTAAAGTGTTCAGTAATATGTTACTTGTTTCTATTTCATCAACCGTTGCATTTATCTTCAATACCCAAGATACTGTGATAGATATGAGGGTATAATTGGGTGTAATACGTATCCGCTTATTTCTTAATGATTCGTTAAACCAGCTTGCTGGAAAGCTAACATTTTGAGGCGGCGACGGTAACTGATTGCTGCGTTTAAAAATTATTCATTCGCCATCTCTTTCGTATCTTGTTCTGCCAACACATTTCAGTATACAAATACTTGAGTACATAACATGATTTCGGCCATACATTGGGTGATAAATATGAGGGCAAACGCATTGACCAGTTCAGTTTTCGCGGAAAATCATCGGGTAAGATGAGACGACCTTCCACATCTAGGATATCTTTAGGATGTTGCAGCTTATTCATGCCATAAATTTGTCGCAATTCCTCAATATAATAGTAATCCTTCCGGTTAGCGTAAGCATTGTGGAATGCTGTGAAATTAAAGACCACATTATATATAAGTGTGTTAATTTATTACAACAAATGTTATCCCTAAGCTACGTTTAACAAGACAAAGCAGCTTTCAAAAAAAAATTATCGATTTAGCTTTTCTTTGTAGTTAAAGTATAGGCAAGTCAAGAAAATATTAAATTTCTTAAAAATCTTATACTTTTGCGTGGTCTGGTACAACTAGAAAACCCGTATGACAAATATCATAAAATATTAAACATATTCAACTATGTGATACTGAAAATTGAAAAGCAGCGATAGCCTAATAGAAGACCGTTGAACTGCTACCCAGAGGTCTCGAGTTCGATCCCAAGGCGCGAATTTTTAACTTTTCAACGCTATATTAAATAGTTAATTATTGCTCCGTCTAACGGTGATAGCGCTCTGGAGAACTCTCAGACATGTAGATGTCTGAGAGTTCTCCAGAGTTCTTCGAATATGTGAAGTCTGCCAATACGCACTGGGCCAGCGTGGTGGACTATGACCTAACCCTTCTCACACTAAGAAGAGACCGGTGCTCAGCAGTGGGATAGTTTAATACAGTTACTACTAAGTATGATCGCGTTAATATCCATTGCGTGAAGTAATGCAACGCGAAAATATAAGAATGATTGTTCTCCATAGTTGATAGCCTTCTCTCGTTAAACATACTGAGGTGGAGTTACGTCATTTATAAAAGACGAAATTTAGGTGTAATAAGATAGATGTATTATCACGTATATTGCTGTTATCTAATCTTTATGTTATGCTTTTTTGTTTGACCTTCAAAAAACTAAACTAGTGTTGATGCGTAGTTTAGGGTTCAACTATAACGTAAACAAATTTTTCTTTGGATTAGATAGCAAAAACTGCATCTCGCTAAGTACCAAGTTACCATTGTATTCGTCAAATTTATCTAATTACCTTCTTTTTCTTCAGCTGTAATACCTCGTACCAGGTGACTATGAGACATGGTATTAGAATTAATATGGATATATACAAAAATTTGATTATCTCATTTGTCATCTTCATCACACAAATAAATAAGTTTGAAGTTTGAAGTTTGAAGTTTGCTATGGAATAATAATTGATATTTTAAAAATGGGTGTATAAACAAATATTCAAAAACATGCCACATTGAACACTTTTGTTACATGATTCATTGCTGACAAAATGACTATTATAACAATAATATCCTCCAGACCGAATTTCGGTAACAGCGGCCAATCGTAACGGAGACTAGACATCTGCGCAATAGATATTATAGTGCTCAAGTATGTGCGCAAACACAAGTGCACTCTCTGTACCCTAATCCTCACGATCCGATGGGACGTATAATCCGACGCGACCGGAGAGAGATCAGGCGCAGGACCAACGGCTTTACGTGCTTAAAGGTTGTTAAAATTAATTATTATCATAGAGTACATACCATGGTGAAAGTTCTGCTCAAAAGCGGCACTTCATTGCATCCAATTACCACCATCCACAGCGCAATTTTAATTAATCATATCAAGTATTACAGGTAGAGACCTAATGACAAGCTTATATCTTATCTTATGTGTGGGGGCCAGTCAGTACAAACTGGCGACACTTCGACCCCTTGGGATATTTTGTGTCGGCCCCAAGATTTATCCCTTAGCTCTCTCCCTATGAATGTACTGCATCAGTCGTAGCGTACACTTCAGAGCGAGAAGCCTGAAGTCCTCAGGGTTTGGATATGCCAATCCCATCAGACCCATCCTCAACCCAGCCAACGCATCGCATTCACATAGTAGGTGCGATATGGACTCGTCCTGTTCACCACAGTCATTGGGCATTGCGTTTATGCCATTTCTGACATATACACATGTCCTCATATCATTAGTGGAACAATTATGACAAATTCCTCTGATCTTTCCCTCTTTAATATAAGGTTCCTAAATCAGGGTAATATCATATTCATTCATCCGCAGGTGGCGGGCCAGAACGGCCATCGCCCCAATACAGTGATGAAGATTTATTTGTACGCACCTTAGTCCCGCCATACGGTCTGCCTATATGGTAGCGCCTTCGGTGGTAGCCATTACTGGCCGCCCCCCCTGCTCTCCTCTTCCAACATCGCCTCCGCAGTACCCGGCGACGACGACAAAACCAGACCGTCAATATGTCCGATTATGTCGTCGGTCTTCGGTGACACGCAAGGCGAAGAGGTGTAGAGAGCCGTACCCGAATCTACCGGAATTACGGGCTTTGCCCGTTATTCTGTCAAAGCAGGGGCCTCCCTCCCCACGCCAGCATCAACTGGCACCTTCTGCACCTTCGGATCCTCGAGGATCTTGAACGTGCTCTTGTCTATGCCAGCATGGAGACAGAAGCCGCCTGCCTTGATGACCGCGGCTGAGATGCTGTCCACCAGGATGATGCGCCTGGTGTGCGTCTCTTCGACCTGCGTGCCCAGCACCTTCCACTCACAGGTCCTTAAGGAAGGATTGAGGCGCTGCAGCATGGTCAGCACCCTGGAGGCATCTAGGCACCAGGTATTCCTGGTCTTCCAGGCCATTTTGATTGGCTTTGGAAGCTCCTTGGCGCTGACCACTTTAAGCTTCACGTTCCCAACGATTTTACCGTCGAGACCGCGAAGCCACCTTGCAGCTCTCTCTGCCTCACAAGTTTTTTTTTTATGGCATTTGTTGGCAGACGAGCAGACAGCTCGCCTGATGGTAAGCCTCCGACTCTCTCACTCACCGATACGAAACGCAACAGTACGGGTACCGTTACTTCACGCCGGTATTCTGTGAGAGGGTAGTACTATCCCGGTCGATCTGGCCCATTCATGCTGAAACCAGCGAGCATCTACTACCTATCAGAGCTCCTCCGAGCAATGCACCGACACTAATAGCCGGCAGAGGATCCGGCGTGGCCTCTAACAGGTCCCAAATGGCCACCCGTATAGGCTCCACCTGCTCTGCAGCTAATAGAGCGTCAGAGAAGTTTTCAGAAACTACGGCCATTTTGACTCCCATCAGCGCCTCCCCTATAGGAGTCACCTTGGGTCTTGGCCCGCTTGTTGTCACCGACCTGAGCAACGGTTTTGTCGCTCACTTCCCTTACCCTTTTAGAAGGGGCTGCACCGGATGCCAGTGCCATGTGCCGCTGCAGCTCACGCCGCTTACGGTTGGCACACCCGCTGCTCCTCTTCCTACTCTGGGTATGGCTTGCAGAGTGTGCAGCCAAGTTTGGCTCCCCCGTAGGGTGTGCCTTGCCCGACTGCTCCTTGCTAGCCTCCCCGAGACTAGATGACTGACATCCACTCCTCGAGAGTGCTGCGCTAAGATCCTCCTTCGGGTATTATTTACGCAACTGACCCCTTCCGGTGCTGCCACGCTCTCTGCATTGGGTACCCTTTCCAGGGTTACCCCACGCCTTTGAACTGCTCGAGTGAGCACCACTCCCTCGGCTCAGGTTCGACCGGCCACTAGGGCCATCACGACCATGTCATTTAGGTGTGTAGGCGCTCCCACGTGCAGCTCCTACACCCGCCTTACCCTCTCCCCCTAAGGGTCCAGAGGTCCATAATTGCTCGCCCTTATCGGTCAAGCCTTTGGTGTTGGTTTTGACAGAGTCCATTAGGTCTATCATTGAGTTCACCTGCTGGCTCCCCACCCGCCACGGAGTCCACAACGTTGGGGATGCCTTGTTCAGGCACCAGGGCTACTAGCAAGGTATAGCGCCCCCGAGTGAGCTGTCCCCGAGACGTACAGCACAAGTCACTCCACCCCAAACCACTGAGGTGGGAAACGAGCACTGCCGGCTGGAGACGTCTTCACCCAAGGACACTCGCCTGGCGGCCGCATGAGCGGACACCGCAGCCGATTGATTGCAGCTGGCTAGACTGCAACCTCCCGTGTGAGAGGAAATCCAGACCAAAGGGGCGTGTTGCAGATCAGCAGCACCACCATCGTCACATCACCACTCAACCCCCAGGACTCTTTTATCCCTCCGTACGGGTCCCCGCGCACGGCACAAACACGCGGGAGGTAATTACTATCTATCGTCTGTCGTTCGACGATAGACCCGCCGGAACATGACCTCTCCGTCCCAGGCAGTGGTCATCTGGTGAGTTTAGTTACGTCTATTTCAGAGGGAACTAGACCAATAACAGGGAGAAACCACGTGAAGGATTCCCCACCAGACTTGTTTTAGGGATCTACACGACTGTTGCGCTCTCTCCTAAGACCATTGGCACTTTACTCGTCTTGAAGAGTCGAGTAAAGTAGGTTTGCATCTGTACTAAACAAGCAGCCAATCCAGTGAAGCTAGGGAGCAGAAAAAAAAAGCAAGCTAGGCAGTGCAACTATTAAAGCATAAATACAAAACCCCTCAAAGACCCCCGACAAGCTTATAACAAATTATTTGACACACCTAGGTACCATTTACGTCTTATAGACCTAGGACCAGGTCCTAGGTCTATTAGACGTAAATGTATAAGTCTGCCTGTCCATTGAAGCGGAGCGAGGCTGCGGAGCGAATAAACGGAGAATGGGATTGCATAAAATCTCCGCTCCGCTCCAGTATGCAATCCTATTGGTTAATGTTTCTCCGTTTTTTCGCTCCGCAGTCTCGCTCCACTTCAATGGACAGGCAGCCTAAGTGGCCTTCGTGAAGATATTATTAATCACTAGCTTTTGCCAACGGCTTTGCTCGCGTAAATGTAGGTTAGGTTAAGTTAATAACAGTACTTTTTTCTGGATGAAAGATACCCTATGTCCTATTCTGTACCCCCGACAACGTGTATGCAAAGGACATCATTCATTTCGTACCCAAAAACAAAAGTGCCGGCCAGAAAAAAAAATTGTTAGATACTTATAGAAAATAGCATTCTTAACATTTTTTTATACTACAGCAAAGCTGTATGTTTAACCCTCCGATTACTACATTAGTTTGAAGATACCAAAATCATTATTGTTATAAACGAAAATAAAATTCTGTAAACAAAAAGTATATTGTATTTTTATACGAAATAACGTCCTAAACATGTTTACGTATTACAGGAAAGCTTAATGTTTAACCCTCCAACTGCTACCTGGGTAGAAAAATGCAATAATCAATATGAGTTGGAATTACAAAAACGTAAAAAGCATGCATGCAAAAAGAAAGCTTTGTAAGTTTTCTATTTTAAGTTTAAGTTTAGTTATTCATCGTTTAAGTAGATATAGATATAATAAGGTGACAAATAAAACAAAAATAAACATAAAATGTCTTTATTATTAGATAGGTTGCTTTACATTTCAATAGACCTTATTATAATGCTTTCTAAGCCAGCTGCAGGTGGTCTTATACGAGCCTCGTGTCTAGCAAAACTCAAGTACCAAACCAAACACATTGTATGAGAACAACAACCAACGGTTCGTTTTCCTATATTGCAAGTGCAATAATAATGCGCTATGGCTGCCCTACCACTTGAACCTCTATGCCAACCAATATACACATAATATACCCTAGCCCTTACATGTCGAGACTGGATTCGCCCCCTTATCAATACAATATTTTCACCTAGTTCTCTGATACGTTCAGTTAGTTCGCTTATTTCTGTAATAAATTCTCCATTTGGGTTTAAATGTTGGCCATAGTAGCTTTTTGCTTGTTTTAACTGGTATACACCTAAGCTAAATAATATTAAGTCTTCTTCAGCGAGCCTTGGGAAATCTTGGAGCTCAGGTACATCAGCCGGCAATAGACGAAATTGTACTCGCCTTCTATTATAATTATGTCTTATGACTATATCCGCAAGTGAGATTGGCAGCGACAATCTTTCATTAATGATAGATAAAAAGGTTTGTGCGTGAACGTTGTCTTCTATTACCCCATAATAGGCATTTAATAGAGCAGCCGCTATTTTAAAATAATCGAACATATAATACAAAGAACGGTTTACAATGATATTCCGCAGAAGCCGAAAAGCCCTTTTAAAACGGCCGTTTACAACCTCGACGACCCATCGGCAAATAGTTACTAGACGAGATTTATTAGCCTGGTCTGTCGTCAATTGTGCTTCATTTGGATGTTTTAATTCTGGCATGTGTACTGAGTAACCATGCTGTTACATTGGTACAACCGCGTCTCTAAAACTACGGTCTAAAATAAAAACATCACCACTTCTATAAAACCAATGAAAAACGGCGTCACCGTTGTTTGCTTCACTATCTATTAAATTGTTCATTATTTGAGCGTCAGATGTAGAAGTATCATGAGGACCTGACACTTCAATTATATATCCATCACAGCATACCAATAGGAATGGCTTTATAAGATTTATATACTTATGATTACTGTAAGATATTATTTGGAAAAAGTAATTAGAACTATTTTGAATATAAATGTATGTGCCGTCACAAATTGTTATTGCTTTCCTTTCTTCAACGGCGCTGTTTGGATTACCGAAGAGATGTTCTGGCACAGTTAGATTTCTTCGAGTTACGTCTTCTCTGCTTAGATGGTCAAAGCCCAAGTGCCTCGGGACAAAATCTTGCATTAGTGCAGTCCGACCAGTGTTGAGTAAGCGGGTGAAAGAAGACTCGCTTATTTTAAATATTGATGCCAACCTAGCGTTAGAATCTCCTGTCCGTAATTTTACCAGTACAGCTGCCAATATTACATTTTTGTTACTCCTATTATTAAGGCTTGGAAGATTAGTTTGTAAATCAGTAAACTGGTCATGTGTAAGGCCAACCCAGGTACGAAACTCGTTCGGACTTATCAATTGGTATTTTTCAAAGTTTAAAACATCTGTAGTGACATGCGCTTGTAGTAGAGACAAAGCTCTTACAATCTGATCGGCTTTAAATACGGTAATATTGTTTTCCTGTACGGCCAATGTGTGCCATAAGTCTTGCTGTAAATGTTCATTACAGACACGACTGCTTTCACATATAAGTAAATTATATCGACACAACATCCGCAAAATAATGTCATCTGGGATACGATGTCTTGTATCGTTATCGCAATGTTGGAAAACACAACTGTGCCTAGTTGCCGGTGTTCGCACATACCCGGGCAAATTAATCTGAGCTGGTTCTTCACCTGCTACCGGTTCCATCTGAGGAACATCAGCATCATCATCTTCTTGGCGTGTTTCCCGTATATTTCTATGGTATGTTCTTTCTGGCCTTTACCAACAAGGTCGACAAATAAAATCTGTTGGTTGGAGCTGTAAAATAAAACAGATTTGTTTCTTACTCGTGTCGTTCCACTTGCTCTTACCGAACATTATATTTTACTATGCTTTATTTTTGATTTTGACATGGTCAGATGTTGACTTCCCTAGAACATTATAAACGTATTTTCTATGACGAATTGTAATCATTGTTATAATAAAAACACTACGGGAACTGGAAACCTTATCAATTAAGACAGTGTACGTATTATTACATCCAATGAGCTACTAAAATGTAAGACAAAACTAGATATCAAAATAAATAACTGATGGTAGATATTCAATTCAACGCGCTATTATTAAATAAGACGAAATAGAAGTAGGACCCATAACCTCAAAGATTACATACCTGTAGCTCTAATATTTCTTGAATAATAATATGCGCTATATCAATGTGTATTTCTTCTCGAGAAGCCAAGTATATCGCCTTCTGTTTACAACAGACTCACGACACCGAATACACAGAAAGTCAGCCATTTGAAATATTGTTAAATAAACATAACACAATCACGCATACGTTTGTAATAAGCCGTCCGATGTAACAGGATTTGCATGGATAACTATTTAATTAAATATTTAAAAGAGTGCAAAGCGATTAGTCTTTGTCGCGCAGGGAAAGGGGAGTACGGGACGCGAGCGGGCAGGGGGCCGGGCGATGGGTGCTTGTGCGCACACACATAACAATAGCAGGTAGCTAGGTTGTTTATGATTACTAACTAAAGTAAATAAATGTGTGTCTATTAGGCAAACGTTGTACGTAAAAATAATGATTTTTGTATTTTGGGTACAAAATGTTCGAAGCTTGAATGATGTCCTTTCATGTTGATTCGTCGCGATGTTAAGGCGTAAAAGCATAACAAATGAACAAACTAACATTCATTTATAATATTAATAAGGATTAGTAATTTAACATTAACTGACTAATGGCACTAGCCATTAGTCAGTTAATAGCTAGTGCCATTAGTCAGTTTCAGCCACAGTGGACTGCCACCGAATGATTACGTAATGCACAATTCGGCGTAACCTTATGTGTGGACGAGAAACAGTCACAGGCTATGTATTTTCAGAGTGCCAATTTTTTTAAACGACCTCTTTCGCACTAGTAATAATTCATGTGACGCGGGGGACTTTAAAAACATTCAAACAACGAACACCAAGACACGGAACAACTATTTGTCGATCACATTTTATCCCGTGTGGGGATCGAACCCACAACACAGGTGGCAGTGGCGAGCCGACCACTTAAACTACAACGCCATCCGTACAGTCAAATTTCAATAACACTGCATGATCGTCGGGGTCGCGGGTTGCTATTGAGAATTTTTCTAAGATAATGCTCAGTAAAACTTCTGAAAACCGACAAAACTTCTGCCAATCCGTTCGGGAAGATATTATACTGGGTGTTTCTTAGTATAGTGAAAACCTCTCAGGGGGTGATTATCCTGAATTCTAATTATTATTCTGTATTTTTGAACAATGCTTTTATCAACTATCTCTTTACTATTAGAGTAGTAAAAAGTATCATTTGCTATAAATTGGAAAGAAAGTGCAAGTGTGTATCGACTTATGTCGTTGACTGTACGTCACGCCATATCAATATATAATAAGATTGTAATTTTAATTCCAGGGGTAGATTAATTACACAACTTTACTCAGTATTTCGCGGCAGAATTAACAAATATTGAGAAAGGAATGCAACGAATCTAATCATGACCTAATATTTTTTTCATTTTCACTGTAATAATATCGTCAAGTTTCAAAGTATATTTTAAATTGTTACGATTTGCTCCAAACACCCTATTCTGTTGTGGTATATACCTACTTGTTTCATGTATTATTATGTTGCATTATTATTGAGTTTAAAACTAAAACACTCACAACGCTAGAACGAAACAGGTTTACTTTCCATTCAAGTAAAATGGTTGTTTGGAGTCCGAATGGACACTGCATCGTCCTTAATATGTAAAATAAATAACATAGAAACCATTAAACCGCTATTAAAATTATGAAAAATATAAATAAAATCATTTTAAAATACGTTTTAGGAGGCCTGGCAGTAAATTTTGAATCGTTGACTAAATACTAGAAGATAAGAACTAGTGCAGATATTTATATCAAACTCGATAAGAAATTTAATATTAGTTATTAGCACGCAATGCGATAAATGATAGAGTAACAATAATTGCATTAAAGTCGAGAATTATAGGTAAAGGCGCTTCCCCAGTAAGGTTAAAAAATATGTGCATAACGCACATGGAAGGTACCTATAGACTACAGACGTATAGGTACCTTCCGAGTCTGTTATGCATTACAGTGTTGCAGACGCAGGATTGTAATGCTCAATGATTAAGCCGTGATTCCTTGGAGGCTTTTCCTTCTTCTAGCATTTAAGACTCCTCGAATGCACAGGTGGTAATTTAAGTGATGGCCTTGCCACTACTGCTTCACCGAGTGATGTGAGTTCAAATCCCATACAGAACAAAAAATTATGTAATCCAGAAATAAATGGTTGTGCCAAGTCAAGGCGTTCTTTGGACACGTTGTTAGAATATTTGTGAATATCCCACGCGACTCAGGATTTAAGTTAGTGTGGAAGATGTCTTTATGAAAAATTGCTGGGGCATTGCTATTTTTTTAGACCTACCCCTTTCTTAGCTAAATATAATTTATTTGACTCTTACTTATTACGACCGTGAGTAGCGCTGGAAAAGTTCCCGTATTGCGTTTGGGTAGTGCTTAGAGGCCTATACTGCCATAATGGTTTACAAGCCAAACGCATTCCTGCAAACAAATTATATACCTTACTGGCTTTTGCTCGCGGCTACGCTCGCGTAAAAGTAGGTAAAGTTTTGTTAGTAGCAGTACATTTTTTAAATAAAATATATTCTTTGTTACTCACTGGTAATATAGCTCCCAAATGGTAAAAGAATTTTTAAACTCGTTTGAATAATTTTTGAGTTAATCCCTTATAAATAAACAGACAAAAATTAAATCTTTTAATATATTAGTACAGATGGCAAGTAAGTATTCTCAGGCACATTTTCGTATTAAATACCATTGTACAAAAATACGGTGACAAATATATCAGGTAGTTATTGAATGTATCAAGCAATAGTAAGAAGTTATAGTTTCTCAAACAAGTGTGGTACAGGTACTTCAGTGTGAGTATGTGTTAGAAGCTTTAGGTAGATCAAGGACGGTAGCAATAAACTTGCCCTTATTATTCAAATGTTTAGCTGTTAAGCCCACTAAATAGGAGAATATCATCTTCTTGGCTTTTACCAGGACAATAACCATACTATTTGAAGTTAAATAGTTTTTTTATACTCTTTGTTAGGATGTGTGGATGTGTTTATCCTGCCACGTTCTACCTTCAGGCATGCAAATTAAATTTGTCTTGCTCAACTACAAAAGAATTATTATATTGTGTTTTTTTAGATTGCATATAAATTGTAATAGTCCATTAAATTTAAAACAATAATTTCAATAAAGTTATTAGATGTCATCACATGTCAGTCAGTCATTATAATCAATTAAGGTCATCGTAATTTTACAATTAAAGCCATAATAATATATATACAAGTCTCTAAAATTAACTTACACTATCCATGAGTCATTCTGTTACATTATAATATACTTTAATTTACAACATTTCTTTTAATTGACTTTTGAATTAACTAACGTTCAAATCTTTCAAACGTTTTGGCAGATTGTTATAAATTACCAGAGCCATACAGAAGACACTCTTACGCATAAGTACAGTTTTAGCTGCATGAAGACTGCACGTCTGTTATTGTCACGTCTGTTCCGCGACAATAGCAGTCTAGTCATGCAACTGAGTTTGATTTGATCTAAAAATACTGCTATTTCAAAAATATAAATGACTCCGTAGTGTTCGTATTTTGTACTTTTGAAAGTATTGTACTTTCAATTGTCTTAAGTTTAAACATTGAACATATTATGCATCTCTTTTAGGCTCTAATTACTATAGTTGTATCTGTTAATCATGTTGATGTTTGTTGTCTTTTTTCATTTATTTATTTACTTTATGCTTTCATGATGATGTTGTCCTATTTCTTTACATATTTCTACTTATATTGACATCACGTAAACAACCGAGAAGTATATTAAAATAGTGATCAATATTAAAACATTAAACATTATGGAAAACTTTTAGACATTCGTCGAGTTTTTCATAATGTGCCAAAAATAGTAGTTAAGAAATATTTATTAATACCGCATGTCGCATATGATAGACAAATGAATATTTTAACTATTAATATGATTTTAATATTGAGCTGTCGGCACCTGCACCTGCGACTACGACGGGCAGTGAGGCGTCGAGCTCATCAAACGACGAGCATTTCTCCCTGCCGACGTCACCAACACCTGTACGTCGGCAAGGGAGACGCCGGCCACCGTCCTGCTTGGGACCCCGAGGCCCGCCAGCCTCGAACAGGGCCACCACTGTCGGTGGTGATGTGCGCCGCATGAGATGGACGAGGTCGATAAATGAAACCGTCATGCGGGCATATTTTGTGGCTACAGAGGTAGGAACCAACCTCAGTGCGTATCGTAATCGAATGCTGCCTCTGTTTCAGGCTCTTGAACCAGGCTTCAACGTCACGGCACAACGGCTATCGGATCAAGTGCGAGTTATCCAGCGCAATCGGATGTTGGATGATAACGTACTTGATAGGCTTCGCTCAGAGTATTTACGTACGAATCATGCCATTCACGTCCAACCTGGTGTAACAATAGGTTGGGTTACTTCGTCACGCCACTGTCGGACGCTCAGTTCGGATTCCGGGAAGGACGTTCGACGGTCGGGGTCATTATGCGCCTGAAGGCCGCGGCCGAGGAGGCGGTCGCCGGCGGCGGTGTTCTGTTGGCGGTGTCTTTAGACATCGCCAACGCGTTTAATAGTCTGCCATACAGCTGTGTCCAGGGGGCGCTCCGATATCACGGGGTACCTTTTTACCTGGAGCGGCTGGTGGCAGACTATCTGAGAGGCAGGAGTGTCCTCCTCGAGGTTCGAGGCGAGGTTTGGCGGCGGCCCATGTCGTGCGGTGTCCCGCAGGGATCGGTTCTTGGTCCGCTCCTGTGGGACATGGGGTACGACTGGGTCCTACGTGCTGCCTTACCCCCCGGGCTGAGCGTCATCAGCTACGCTGACGACACCCTGGTCACAGCCCGTGGGGGTACCTTCGAGGAGGCGGCCCGTTTGGCTACCGTGGGGGTTTCCCAGGTGGTCGGGCGTATCGAGGCGCTGGGTTTACGGGTGGCTATTAACAAGACGGAGGCCCTGGTCTTTCATGGGCCTCGTCACAGTCCACCCCGCGGCGCCTCGATAATGGTGGGCTCGACGCGCGTTCCCGTCCAGGCCCACATGAAATATCTGGGCTTGGTGCTGGACGGAAGGTGGCACTTCGACGAGCATTTCAGACAGCTCGCCCCGAAGCTTCTCGGCACTGCGTCCGCCCTTGGGCGGCTATTGCCAAATTTGGGCGGGCCCAGTGCTGGTTGCCGGCGACTCTACACGGGGGTTATCCGGTCGATGGCGCTTTACGGCGCACCGGTGTGGGCGGACTCCCTGACCGCTCAGTGCAGGACTCTCTTGCGGAGGCCGCAGAGAGTCATAGCGGTCAGGGTAATACGCGGATACCGCACGGTGTCGGCCGACGCAGCTTGTGCGTTGGCCGGGACATCCCCGTGGGATTTGGAGGCTGAAGTGCTCGCCGAAGTGTTTGCAATGAGTGAGGCGGTGCGGGAGGAGACGGGTTGTCGTCCCCTCCCGACAGTGATTGAATACGCGCGCAATCGAGCCCATCAGGGCATGATTTTAAAGTGGCAGGCGCGGCTGGAGGTGCCCTTGGCCGGTTTCAGAACCGTTGGGGCCCTCCAGCCGGTATTGGAGCGGTGGGCAGGGCGGCAGCATGGGACCCTTTCCTTCCGGCTAGTGCAGGTGTTGTCAGGGCACGGTTGCTTTGGCAAATACCTGCACACGGTCGCTAGGAGGGAACCGAGTCCCATCTGCCACCACTGCGATTGTGAGGAGGACACGGCGCAGCACACGCTCGAGCAATGTCCTGCTTGGGCGGTGCAGCGCCGTGAACTCATTGAGATTGTGGGTGAGGATCTCTCGCTGCCGGCCGTGATCAAAGCCATGGCCGACAGCGAGAGGAAATGGGCAGCGGTCGCGTCCTTCTGCGAGGACGTCATCTCGCAGAAGGAGGCGGCGGAGCGGATCCGTGAAGAAAGTATCCTTGCGGATCCGAGCAGTCGCCGGCGAACCGGGCGGCGCAGGCGCGCTTACGCGCGCCTAATGCCGCCATAATGAAGGCCGCGGGCGGAAGAACGGGGATCTTCCGTCCGCCAGCCATTGAGTCGGTCTGACGCCCTATGTAGTGCCGGGGCGTCGCCGAGGAGTTGTAGACTGCTGGGTGGGTCGCTGAGGTAGTAATTTTGCCAGCGGCCCATCCAATATGCAAGGCAGCGAGCGTGCACACCGTGGGGTTTTGGTCCGTAGGCCCGAAGTACGGGAGAGCCGGACATAACCCTCTCGCCTCCCCTTGTGGCGAGAGGGTATGCATCAGGCGCATTTCCCCACGTAAAAAAAAAAAAAAAAAAAAAAAAACTTCGTCACGCCACAACATTACCAGCAAGGATGAGGATGACATGACTAATACGAGTAATGTAAGTATCCAGTACAATGATGAGGTAAGGGTAGCTTTAGAATGTGCGATACGGGAATATCGGTACACATCCCATACCATTAGGCCTCGACTGCCGCGGTTGCCTACGCATAGACAAAATATGGCATTGGTAGGTGCCCTTGACTCGCTATTGCCTAGTTATTTAGACAATAGCGAGAATCTCAGTGATACCCATTAAATACTGTATTGTGCTGCTGATAGCAGCATGTCGTACAGCAGGCGTCAAGTTCACTCTGAACGACACTGCTATATGGTGAAAAGCTGCACCGGCATGGCAATGCAGGAATGAGCGTCGTATCGCTGAGGCAAAGGCACTTATTGGTAAACTAATCTGCTTTAGGGAGGGCAATAGTTGTCCTAGAGTGATGCGCTTTGTGAGCCTAGCTTCCTTGGGAACAGAAGACTACACATCTCGGGTCACAGAGCGCATTGACTTCCTGAAGCAGAAAGTTTATGCGTGGGCAAACCATTTGCGCAGATACAAAAAACGCGTGGACCGGTATACCCTGAATTGCACATTTCAAAGAGACCAGAGATGTGTTTATAGAAGCTGGGAACGACCGGACCAATGTGTGACTGGTGGGAGGCTATCGGTTGCTGATACCACAAACACCTTTTGGCGTAGCATCTGGTCGGTGCCCATGGGCCACACAAAGGGCGATTGGATCCGTAATGTCGAGCGAGCGGCTGAACAAATTCCAGAGATGGAAGATGTAGTCATTGAAGACCAGAATGTTACTAGTGCAGTCCGTTCGTTATCAAATTGGAACTCTCAAGGTCCGAACGGGCTGTATAACTTCTGGCTGAAGTGGCTACGTAGTTCGCATGCTTGCTTGGCATCGCAGTTTCAATCAATCATAGAATCTGGGTCGTTGCCAGATTTTATGACCACAGGAGTTACGCACTTGCTCTACAAAGCAGGTAGTAGAAGCCTGGAAATTATAGACCGATCACCTGTTTACCATCGGTCTATAAGCTTCTTACATCTATTCTGAGAGCCAAAATTTCGAAACATATTGAAATCAATTCTATTATGTCGGCCTTTCAGAATGGTTGTAGGAAGGGAGCTCGTGGTACGAAGGAACTACACCTCATTGATATAGCCATTAGCCAACAGGTTCGCCGTAATCGCAGGAGTCTGGCGACATGTTGGATAGATTACAAGAAAGCGTTTGATTCAGTGCCACGTACATGGCTCTTGAGGGTGTTGGAGCTGTATAAAGTAAATACAACACTATGCACCTTCTTGAAGTTGTGTATCGGGCAATGGAAAACGGATTTTTTACTATCCAGGGTGTCGACAGTCCCAGGCAACCAGCCACCTAATACTGATTAAGCGAGGTATATTTCAGGGTGACAGTCTGAGACCTCTTTAGTTTTGCCAAGCATTAAACCCTCTCAGTACATTACTAGAGGGTTCAGGGCTAGGTTACAGGTTAAAGAGAGGCGGTCAGGTCGTATCACACTTGCTATACATGGATGATTTAAAGCTGTTTGCTCGCACTGATTTACATTTGATAGAGTTACTATGAGTAACTGATTGCTTTAGTAAATCTATCAACATGGAGTTTGGTGTAGACAAATGTGCAGTCATGCATGTAAAGCAAGAGAAAATGGTGGAATCTGAGAGCATTAAACTTTCAGATTCCATTAGCCTAAGATCGCTTCTCATTACTGATACCTAAAAATACTTGGGTATGTCACAAGCCATGTTAGGTATAAATGAAGCGGACATGAAACAATCGCTACAGGAGCGCTTCTTTGGTCGCCTGGGAAAAGTACTTAACAGTCTTTTATCAGGCGGCAAGAAGGTGCGCGCTTTTAACGGTTGGGTCATGCCGCTTCTTTTATACTCCTTTGGCATACTTAAGTGGACTCAGACTGAGTTAGATGCCCTGGACAGGAAGGTCCGTACACTGTTGACGGCATACCGAATGCATCATCCTCGTTCGTCTGTGATGAGGTTGTACATCCTGTGGAAATGTGGGGGTCGAGGTTTTCTAAATGCCAAAACCCTTCATAACCGTGAGATGTGCAACCTTAGAGAGTATTTCCTTCAAACGAACGTGGATATGCATCGTGATGCGTCAGACAAAAGACCATTTACCAAAGGGCAATTCCCTTGTAATGTCCCCGGTTAGTGAGCAAGAAGTACACGTTATTATATCTACACTTAGGAGTAATTGTGCCACTGGATGGGACAATATACCTGCTTTAGCAATTAAATTATCACGTAACAATCTGGTGCCGCCGATTACACACATATGTAATACTTCAATATCCACTGGTGTATTTCCAAAAAGTCTAAAAAAAGCTCTAGTTACTACTGTATATAAGGGAGGGAATAGAGAACGTGTCGTTAACTACAGACCTATTTCAGTGCTGAGCACTTTATCTAAGATCTTAGAACGAATTCTTAATAATTGTCTAATTAATTTCCTAAATTCATATAATATTTTATCCCAAAACCAATACGGATTTAGAATGGTTGTATCCACGGAAGATGCCGTTGCCAACTTAAGCAAGGCAGTAGTTAGTAAGCTGGATGATCGATACAAATGCTATGGTATCTTTCTGGATCTATCAAAAGCTTTCGACACGGTCTCTGTTCCCATCGTTGTATCTAAAATGGAGCGAGTTGGAATCCGTGGTATTGCTCTAGAATTATTTAAAAAATATTTATCCAATTGAACCCAATCGGTAAAAATTGATGAGGTTATTAGTGACGAGGTAAATAACAATTATGGCGTTCCACAGGGGAGTATTCTCGGCCCAACTTTGTTCTTAATATACATTAACGAACTATGTGATATGAAGCTCAAAAATTGTGAAATGTTTACATATGCAGACGATACAGCTTTGTTTGTATATGGAAATAGTTAGTCAGAAGCAAAATTATATGCCGATAATTCTCTTCGGGAAGTCATGATATGGCTGTCTTAAAATTTGCTTACTTTGAATATTGAAAAAACCAGGTATATTCGTTTTTATCTTCCAAATACTCCCACTCCGCCAAGGGATACTTTATCTCTCACCGCACATCAATGTTATGCTAATTTAACCACTACCTGTTCCTGCCCATTGTTAAGCAATGTTACTAGTCTAAGATACCTTGGAGTGCTAATCGACCAGAGACTAGATCGGCGTCCACAAATAGAAATGTTAACGGGACGCGTACGAAGACTGATTTATATATTTAAAAATTTACGTCTCTCTGTTGACCTATCAGTAATGAAGACTGTTTATGTAGCATTATGCTAATCAGTTCTTGGCTATTGTATTCCGGTTTGGGGTGGCACTTATAAAACATTGTTCTTGCAATTGGAGCGAGCGCAAAGATCTCTTCTCAAAGTTATACTTTGCAAGCCACATTTCTATTCAATAGTAAGCCTATATAGGGAATGCCCGGTTTTAACTGTTAGACAGTTATTTATTCTCCATGCTTTGCTTCGTCGTCATACACAATTGCCCGTCTACGATGAAATCCGACAAAGACGTCGTGGCGCATCTGTCTGTTGCCCTGTTAGATGCATAACTGCTTTTGCCCAGACACAATATAACGCACTGAGTTCCCACCTATACAATTCAATTAACAAAAAATTGTCACTATGCAAATTGAACAAACATAATTTGAAATATAAATTGCAAAACTGGTTACAGTCCTTGACTTATGAAGAAACAGAAACACTAATGACACATTTAATAAATACATAAACATTGTTATTGTTTTTGTTTTGTTTTAGTTTTAGTTATAAACTATAGCATAAATAGCATAAATTGTGAAGACTTTTACTTATTTAGGTACTACAAAAAAAAAAGATATTGTATATTGTATGTTGTTTTTAACCAATATAGAAGCGAGGTGAAGTGCGATGGTAAATTATGATAAAAAATGGAGTGTCATCGATTTCTAAAATACGAGCAAGTCTCAGTTTAGGAATCGCTGTATACCTTAGTATGTTATTGTACAACCATCACATCATAATGTATGCTTTCTCATATTTTGTTTACATGTTATTTGTTGTACTTTTTAAGCAATAAATATTATTATTATTATTCTCTTTATTTAAATATTTTCAATATATTTTTCATTTTTAAATATACATATATCTTGTACGGTTTACGTACACTTAGGTATAACATTTACTTTAGCTGATTACGCAAATCGGTCGATTATTTACTGACGCAATAATTAATTTGACTCAGTGTGCACTTTAACTACCTAACGAACGTACCTATGTGAGAATCACTCTATATAATATTATATTGTATTTACGTGACTGGTGAATAATAAACTTTGCTATACTACGAGAAGAGTTTTCTCTTACCTGCACACTCTCAACTACATAACTTAAAAACTAATAGTAGTGTACAGTTTACTACACTGTACATTAAATGGTCCTTCGAGCCGGATGCTGAGTGATCTCTGCGTCTTATAAAGTGTGATAGCGAATCGGTTTGGCTGGCCTCCCACAAGCGGGTCCCACCAGTTCAGATTGAGAGTCGAGTGTCATCACGAGGGCGCAGTTTTACTGAGCATCAACAACCTTCACTTTTCGACGGAGCTCGCGGACAAGACGAGTAACGAAGAAGTATTGAAATTTGGAGACTAGTGGAACTACGGATCTATACCTACTGTCTTCTTTGTATCCAGAAAGCAACTAACCTGGAACCTACAACTTAACTTAAGGTACTACTACCTACTACTTACTACTTTAACTACATCTAACTTAAAACTACTCAACTTACCTTTTATATAAAACTTAACTAGTTGCGATGGAACTGCAACTTACCAAACAAGTCGGCATATTTGAAGACATTAAAATATTGTGTACCAACTATAAGAAAGACAGCATTACTAGAAAAACTGTGGATTACCTGGAAAAACGTTTGGCGAATCTAGAAAAACTATGGGTGAACTTTGACGAACTACATCAAATACTTTTAGAAAATATTGAAAACAAAAACATTGGATATTTTAATAACTGTATTTACGAGAAAACTAGTAACTTGTACGAGTCAACTAAGAAAAATATTTTGGATCTGCTTGCCTTCCAACGGAAACAAAAACAACAAAATTTAGATTTTGACTTAACCGGACTTATGGACGACGACACCGAGGACGACGTAAAAAAGTTGATAACTCAACAAGAACGCAACTTCAAGGCTTTGAACAAGGCTATGTCAAAAATAAACATTAATTCCATAACTGAAAAGTGGGAATTCGAAGAACATCTTACAACCTTGAAATCAAAATGGGAATTGATTGACAAAATACACTGGGAACTGGAAGACGAACTAAAGGTGTCTAGTTTGAGCACAGAGTACAACGAAAAATGCGAAACCAGACTACTATAGTCGAAATTGAAAATGAAATTTTGAAGAAAAATTAACAGAACATGAATAACCAGTTTACACTTATAAACAAATTTATAAACGAAACTGACATTAAATTTGCGAAGATCGAATCGGGAATCGAAGTGGCTATGGCCACCACCTTTTTTACCTCGGCGTAGCTTGCGGCACATTTACTATTGACCAACTTGAGAAACATTCAAGAAACTCTTTTTAACACCCTGATGGACATCTACAAGGGGCGAATCGATGTTCACCTACTTACACCAGTTAATTTGATCCAACAGCTCACTATTATCTCAGGACAGTTATCCAAAACATTGACATTGCCGGTAGCCAACGTTCAAGATGAAATAAAAGATATATATGAACTAATTTACGTCAAGGCTCGAGTTACCGACAATTATTTCATGTATGAGCTTCACATTCCACTGGCGAGCGACGAAGATTTTGTTGTGTATAAAAATTTTCCTTTGCCTATGAAGAACCCACACGAGGCGAATGAGACAACAGCTGTTTCTGTGTCATCGAAATACATCGCTGTAAACTTGGAGAAGAATACTTACATCATATTTAACGAAAGGGAATTAAATCGCTGCGTTCAACGGCAAACGGATAATTTCATCTGCATTTTAAATTTACCAATTTTTAATTTACAAAACACTAATGCACCATGTGAAGCCAAACTATTAGGACATCAATCAACTTTACCCTGTATTACAAAGAAAACGGAATGCGATACAGCCTGGGTTGAATTACACAACACGAACACGTGGCTAGTGACGTGCTGCGACTCGTGCAATATACGTACTGTGTGCGAAGGTGACGTCAGAATGCACGTCATTAATACATCATCTATAGTATCTCTGAAACAAGGATGTTTTCTCCAAACGAGCGACTTAAAAATAAACTCTCACAATCACTACTACAGCAACGTTAAGATGGATTACGACATTTAAATTCCTTCTCTGGATAGAACAATAAATGGTATAGTCAACACACACTCCACGCCGCTGCTGGAAACGAACCACAACGAAAACATCGCAGTGGTCGAAAGTCGTCTGCGATACCTAAAGGATACAGAACAACTCCCAACGCCGACGTTAACAACTCACGAACATCAGTACGTCCAGTACCAGCAACTCTCCAGTTACAACTGAGGACATTGAGATGCAGTCTATCAAACCTACTACCGGGATAAAAAAGTTGTTGCGGTCTCGCTCTGTGATGGAGCGCCCGCATCCAAGGACACGAGATGAAGCAAAGTCGACGGTCGCTGTCAACAGTGAACGTTCGAAGCCTACCCTGGATGTTGATTTTAATTTTTAGGAACCTAAACTTATTATTTTATGTTTTGATTTTACATGTTTACTTTATATGTATTTTAACTATTTTTTGCTTTGTACAGGTGATTGTTACATAGTCATACTAGTATTTTTGCTACTTTTCTCGGGTTAGGAATATGTACGGTTTACGTACACTTAGGTATAACATTTACTTTAGCTGATTACGCAAATCGGTCGATTATTTACTGTCGCAATAATTAATTTGACTCAGTGTGCACTTTAACTACCTAACGAACGTACCTATGTGAGAATCACTCTATATAATATTATATAGTATTTACGTAACTGGTGAATAATAAACTTTGCTATACTACGAGAAGAGTTTTCTCTTACCAGCACACTCTCAACTACATAACTTAAAAACTAATAGTAGTGTACAGTTTACTACACTGTACAATCTATAAAAATACATTTAAAAATATAAAATATATGGTACCCCACCGGCATCGGGAACAGGGTCCAAGCTGCCGGTGGTTAGGATTCCAGAGATAGGAACCTCCTCACAATGCGTGCTGTATCTAAAAGCACTGCCTTCTGCATCAAACCCTTGATCCAAGCACCCAACGCGAGCCTCTTTAGATGGTGATCGAGGCTCTTGGCTATTAGACCATTGATAGATATGACTATCGGCACAATGATTGCCGAATCAACATCCCACATGTCGACAACCTCGCGAGCCAAATCGAGATATTTAATTTGCTTATCTTTTTCAGCTTTCGCGAGATTGCCGTCATGCGGAATGGTGACATCGATAATCAATGCGTGGCGCTCTGATCGATCTATCACCACAATGTCAGGTTTGTTGGCCACAACAGTCCTGTCTGTGATGATAGTTCGATCCCAGTACAACGTGACATGACCATTTTCGAGAACTGATTCAGCTACATACCTGTAGAACGGCACTTCAACATCTACAAGTTTGTATTTCAGAGCAAGTTGCTGGTGAATAATCCTGGCTACTTGGTTATGTCTGTGCAAGTACTCGCCGTTAGCAAGACGAGAACAACCGGAAACTATATGCCTGAGGGACTCACCAGGTAGGTGGCACGCCCGACAAATGTCAACCGTACCATCCCTCAAGATATATCTCCGGTAGTTTTTCGTCTTGATAACTTCGTCCGCAATAGCACAGACAAACCCTTCGGTTGTGTGAGCAGCGATAGCTCAGTGGGGAGACCAACAGACTGCAATGCAGAGGGTCTCGGGTTCGAACCCACGTCGCGCACCTCTGACTTTCGAAAGATATATGACTTTTCGAAATTATGTGCGTATTGATTGACAATTATCTCGTGCTCCGTGCCTCGGAGAGCACGTTAAGCCGTCGGTCCCAGCTGCCATGAACATCTATGGCAGTCGGTATTGGGGAAGTCGACACAAAAGATCCCACTGGGTCGAAGTGTCGCCGGTCTGTACTGACTGGCCCCCACACAAGATAAGTACTCGCCATTAGCAAGACGAGAACAACCGGAAACTATATGCCTGAGGGACTCACCAGGTAGGTGGCACGCCCGAAAAATGTCAACCGTACCATCCCTCAAGATATATCTCCGGTAGTTATTCGTCTTGATAACTTCGTCCGCAATAGCACAGACAAACCCTTCGGTTTCCCCAAAGAGGTCACCGAAACGTAGCCAGTTCACGGAGGCTAACAGATCTACATCAGCTCCATATAGAGCCTTGTAGAACCTACCGTGAAGCTCCTTGCTCTGCCATACATCCCTGCGATCGTTAGTACTAAGTACTACAGGCTTGCGCCAGTTCTCTTTAGCCAAACTGAGCGGGGTGAGTCCGATGTCTACAGCAACTACATCCCGATACATACCCACGTCTGCCTGAAGAAAGTATTCTCTGAGGTTGCATACCTCGCGGTTATGAAGGGCCTTGGCATTCAGAAAGCCTCGGCCTCCACATTTCCGCGGGATATACAGTCTCATCACAGACAAACGTGGGTGATGCATACGGTATGCCGTCAAGAGTGTACGGACCCGCCGGTCCAGGGCATCCAGTTTAGCCTGAGTCCACTTAAGTTTGCCAAAGGAGTACATGAGCACCGGCATGACCCAACCGTTACAAGCGCGCACCTTGTTGCCACCTAATAAAAGACTATTTAAAACATTTTTCAGGCGACCAAAGAAAGGCTCCTGCAACGATTGCTTCATGTCAGCCTCATTGATACTTAACGCCTGTGACATACCCAAGTACTTGTAAGTATCGGTTACAAGAAGTGATCGTAGGTTAATATTATTATGATGTTGTCGTAGTGGATAACGGACTCACCCCGCTTAATCTGGCTAAAGAGAGCTGGCGTATCCCTGTAGTACTAAGCATTGATGACCGCAAGAGTGTATGGCAGAGCAAGGAGCTTCACAGTTGGTTCTTTTTTTAATTTTGCTCGTCAAAATGACCACACTCCGCCTGATGGTAAACAGTAGTGTGGTCTAAGAGCAGTGGCCTCCACATCGCCCTCATAGCAGCCGAGGCGATGTTGAGGTCTCTAGTTTGACGGCCTGAGAAGGTGCTTTTTCACGCCCCGCTTAAAGGACCCAGGATTGAAGGAAGAAGGAAACACGTGCCTTGGCAGAGAATTCCATACCTTGATCGTTCGGCAGAGGTATGAGGGCCCAAACTTGTTGGTACGCACTCTAGTCGACTCCACCATGTAAGGATGGCGTCTGAGCCCAGCACGCGTTGTTCTGGATAGGAAAGGGGAGGGCGGGATAAGGTGGAATAACTCTTCAGAGCACTCCCCGTGGTACGTTCTGTAGAAACATGCCAAAGAGGCAATATCCCTACGGAGTTGCAGAGGTTCCAGTGAACTCGTGACCTCTGGGTCTCCGATGATACGGACAGCCCGCCGCTGTAACCTGTCAAGAGCATCTAGCAAGTACTGCGCGGAGCCATCCCAAAGATGAAACAGTACTCAACGCAAGGGCGCACTTGTGCCTTATACAATAGGCACAGCTGCCGAGGCGGGAAGAACCACCTCATTCTGTTCAAAACTCCGAGTTTTCGCGAAGCTTGCTTAGTGACGCTCTCAATGTAGATTTTGGGATTAAGGGAGCGACAAAGATCCATACCTAAGATGGAGAGGCTGTCACGTATCACCAGTGGAGTGTTCTTCAGGGAAGGGATGGGAAGGACTGGAGACATTTTTGTTGAGAACGCGCATGCCTGGGTCTTCTTGGCGTTGAAGTGGACCAAGTTCTTGGCACCCCATTCAGAGATGCGGTTCAAGGTTTGGTTAAGTTCAACGACAAGATCCTGCCTTTTTTCCTCAACCTCAGCCTGTTTGGCCCCACGACGTCCGAGATATCGCCCATGCATGGTACTGTCGTCTGCATAACAATGTATGTTGCCGGGATTCAATATATCATTGATATGCAGAAGAAAGAGCGTAGGGGATAAGACAGACCCCTGAGGCGCTACTGCATTGACCTGCATAAATTTGGAAGCGCGACCGTCGCAAAGGACCCGAATACGACGCTTCTGCAGGAAACTTGCAATCCAGGTGCACAGTTGAGGGGACAAGCCATAGGTCGGTAGTTTGGAAAGAAGAGACCGGTGCCAGACTCTATCGAAAGGTTTGGCTATGTCTAGGCTGACAGCCAGACTCGCCGTGCTTATCCATAGCCTCACCCTAGAGGTGCGTGACGAACGCTAGAAGATCACCCGTTGATCGTTTAGTCCGAAAGCTGTATTGGCGATCATTGATCAACGAGTGATCCTCCAGGTAGCGGACAATTTGGGTCTTTATAATCCGCTCGAACACCTTGGAGAGCACCGAGGTGATAGCTATGGATTGATATTTGCCTGGCTCGGAACGGTCCCCCTTTTTGGGAATCGGTTGTACGTTCGCCTCCTTCCAAGCCTCAGGCACAGTGCCTGCGGCGTAAGACGTCCGGTATAGGCGCGTAAGTGTGGGAGACAACACCGCTGCACATTTTTTGAGCACCACAGCTGGGATGCCGTCAGGTCCACTGGCTTTCCGAACATCGAGAGACTGCAGTATCGCACGAACGTCACGTTGCCTGATACGTATATCAGGCATGGTGTAGCCCCAGTTGACAATGTTAGGCGGCTGCAAACCGCAGTCATCGATTCGGGAGTTGGCCGCAAAGAGATTTGCAAGCAGATCTGCTTTCTCTTGCGGCCGTTGAGCCAGTGATCCATTTGGATATCTTAGAGGGGGCAGCGAGGTCTGGCAGAAGTTGGACTGCACGGCTTTGGTCAGGCGCCAATAGCTATGACTGCCCGTAGGATGCGTTATGAGCTCCTGGCCGAACCGTACGACGCGCTGAGCATCCGCTCTTAAGTATGCCCTCTTGCAGACCTTTGTGGCTTGATTGAACGCTGCCTTTAGGTGATCCACGTTAGAGTCGTGGAGAGTGCGGGCCCTATGTGGGCCTGATGTAGACCTTCTCGCCTCCGTGAACTGGCCACGCTTTGGTGACCTCTTTGGGGAAACTGAAGGGTTTGTCTGTGCAATTATGGACGAAGTTATCAAGACGAGTACCTACCGGAAATATATCCTGAGGGATGGTACGATTGACATATGTCGGGCGTGCCACCAACCCGGTGAATCCCTCAGGCATATAGTTTCCAGTTGTTCTCATCTTGCTAATGGCGAGTACTTGCACAGACATAACCAAGTAGCCAGAATTGTCCATCAGCAACTTGCTCTGAAGTACAAACTTGTAGAGGTCGAGGTGCCTTACTACAGGTACTCGTAAGTAGCAGAACCAGTTCTCGAAAAGGACCATATTACACTGTATTGGGATTGATCTATTATCACAGACAGGACTATTGTTGCCTACAAGCCTGATATTGTGGTAAAAGAACGATCAGAGTGCCATACAATGATTGTCGATATTACCATCCCTCATGATGGCAACCTCGTGAAAGCTGAGAATAAAAAATAATTAAAATACCTGGACTTAGCACACGGGGTCATCGATATGTGGGATGTGGACTCGGCAATCATTGTACCGATAGTTGTTATGGTGAACGGTCTAATAGCCAAGAACGTCGACCAACATCTTAAGAGGCTCGCGTTACTTGCTTGTGTCAAGGGTCAGATGCAGAAGGCAGTCCTCCTCGATACGGCACGCATAGTGAGGAGGTTCCTCTCTCTGGACCCCTAACCATCGACAGCTTGGACATTGTCTCAATGCCAGTGAGCCTCTATAATTTTTATATATAAAAATTTTTTTTTATAATTTTTTTTACGGTATGAAGCCGGATTTTATTAAAAAAAAGACAATCGAGTACCACAAAGTACAATAATTTATTCTTATATTTCAATTCAAGCTAATTTTAACACTACTAGCAGAATAATAAAGAAATATCAAACAAACAGCCGTTAATTACACCAAATAATTAAACACAAGCAAACACAATACAACGGCTCACTGTAAACATACATACAACTAACATTATATATTTAAAAACGTAATTTTTATTAGTTAGTAGTATATAAATGTGTAATAATAATAATAATTTCATTAATGGACTCAATCCATTAATGAAAACGTCATGCGGGCATATTTTGAGGCTACAAAGGGAGGAACTAACCTCACTGCGTATCGCAGCCGCATGCTTGTTCTGTTTCAGGCCCTTAAACCAAGCGTCAACGTTTCAGCACAGCGATTATCGGATCAAATGCGGGTTATCCAACGCAGTCGACAGTTGGATGATACCGTGCTTGATAGGCTACGCTCAGAATACTTGCCTACGAGCCATACCATTCGGATCCAACCCGCAGTTACGCAACTATCACCTGGTGCGACGCGGGCGGGCAATAGTGCCAGCATGGAGGTGGATGACATGACAAATGATGTAAGTATTCAGTACAATGAGGAGGTAAAGGATGCTTTGGAATGTGCGATTCAGGAATACCGATACATGCAATTTACGATTCGGCTACGTCTGCCTTGGTTACCTATGCATAGAAAAAATATAGCATTGGTGAGTGTCCTGGACTCGCTATTATCTAGTTATTTAGATAATAGCGAGAATCTCGCCGATACTCATTCGATCCTGTACTGTGCTGCTGTGGCAGCAAGTCGCATAGCGGGCATCAAGTTATCCACACATGTCCCTGCTATACGACAAACATCTGTCACCCCGGCCTGGCAGTGCAGGATTGAACGGCGTATTGCTGAGGTAAGGACACTCATCGGTAAGCTTATCTGCTTCAGGGCAGGGGACACACGGCCCAGGGTAATGCGCTATGTGGGCCGGGCTTTTCTGGGGACTGGGGTTAGTACTCATGACTCGGGCCACAGAGCACATTGACTTCCTGAAGCAGAAAGTCTATGAATGGGCAAATCGACTGCGCAGATACAAAAAACGCGTGCACGTTCTCAACAAAGAAGTCTCCGTTCCTTCCCCTCCCTCATTATCCTCCCTCATATCTATCAAATTATTACAATGAAATCGTTTCTGACAGACGCCTCAAAAGATAACTTCCTTCACTGTCACCGTATCAGTTATCATAATATTGCCGATATCCACGCTTTCTTGTTAGACAACAATCCGTCGCAGTCACACTAGGTTCAAACAGTACGCGAATGTAGTACAGGGTACCTAATGCGAGTTGTTTGTACGTTAACGCAGTCGTAACTTTTACTCTGATAAGTTAAGAGTTTGGAGGGGCTAATCGGAGCGCCGAACGTCATAAACGTGTCGATTGTTGTCGACGTGTTTAACATAAAACGACACGATATTGTCTTCTGTTTACGCGAATGTTTTTCATTGAAATTAAACTACTATATACGGATTTTATCGCATTGTTTATTAATCACTGTATTACATAATTTTGAAACTGTTACACTACTATTACTATTGAATTTTACTAATATAAAGTTACAACTTTCCCCGACGTTTCGGTTGCTTTTCAGCAGCCATGGTCACGGGGAGACTAAGATGGTAGTTGTTGAGACAACTAGTAATAATAGTGTAACAGTTTCAAAATTATGTAATACAGTTATTAATAAACTACGCGATAAAATCCGTATATAGTAGTTTAATTTCAACGTATATAGTAGTTTAATTTTAATAAAACGACACGTTTATGACGTTTGGCGCTCTGATTAGCCCGCTCCAAGCTCATAACCAATCAGAGAGCCAAACCCGGTAAAGGTTTCGATCGTGTTAACGTAAAAACAGCTCGCACTAGGCACCCAGCACATGCTTAGGTATCGCTAGCTAAGTAGGCTCGAGGGAAATGGACGATAAAAGAGAGAGTGAATGAAGGGACGAACATTCACATTGAGCTAGGCACCATCGCCTACACCGCCAATTTGTCGATTATAGGGCAATTTCCGCTATCAAGTGAATAACTATGACATTTAATTTTAACTTTGATATATTGCTACCGTTGGCTTGGTGCGTACCGTTTCTCGGCCTTTGAATTTTAAATGATCCGCCTTTGTCTACGTACATTTTATATAGTTGTCTTCTAAATTAATAATAATAATAATTACCCCTCTGGGACAGTCATTATCTCATCATGAGACTAACGCGATATCGAAGGGCACACAGTACACTAGCTTTTAAACTATCATTTTCGCCTTGTGATATAAACGAAAACTTGAGAGGTGTCAAGGGACACCTGGATGGAACGAAGTTCCTTTCGATTAATTAGTGAAGGAATTGTAATAAATTTTTTTTAATTAATTAATTTATAAATTTCCGAAAATCTAAAAAAATCCATAAAAGATACACACCCTACATGGCGCGTGCATAATAATAAGAAGTCTGTTAGGTCGCAGCTGGCCACAAGTCACGCGTTTTGTCCATAATGAAGTAATCTGCTGGCGCATGAATGAACAGTGCGAGCGAGATAGCGTAACTACTTACCCACGCCGCATAGCTTACAATGGTTTACTATAGCAAAAAGTGTCGTGACAACTTTTCGTAAGAATTTTTTCCGTCTAGCCCCCTTTCACAACGCGCGATAAGGAACTTCGTTCCAAAAATGTATCACCAGGTTTAATAAAAGCTCACAAACCGCAGGGCAGCTTGTGGCGAGCTGAATATGAGTGGCGACACTGCGGTCTTAAATGCCTCAGAGAGTCGGTTAGGGTCTCGTCCCCGGCTTGTTGTTACTGGCTGGCTAGGTTAGAACTTCAAGAGTGTCCGTAGAACTCTCAACTCTGGATTGCTTTGGTCGGCCGGTCAGAGGGGGGCCGCTAAAGCTATGTGCTTGGGGGTGGCAGTCTCATTTTCAAGGGCATAACTACGGGAAAACCCGCTCCGGGTCTCCGTTGTCACAAGACCCATGATGGTGAAACCGGCGCCGCACCGCTCAACACCCCTAGCCACTCGCACCGCTGTTGCCCTCTGCTGCTGGCTTGTATGGTATGGTGGCTATTCAGGGGGCCCATCTAGTGAGTTGGTAAAGTCACCGTCTGCCCCTTGCATTGATGCTATTAGAGTATTCAGGGCAGACGCCGTTTTGCATCCATAGTTAGCAATATAATAATAATAATATCCTCCAGACCGATTTTCGGTCACGGCGGTCAATCTTAACGGAGACTGGCCATCTGCGCAGGAGATATTATAGTGCACGAGTATGTGCGCAAACACAAGTGCACTATCTGTTTCCTTACCCTCATGCTCCGATGGGACGGATAATCCGACACGACCGGAGAGAGATCAGGCGCAGGACCAACGGCTTTACGTGCTTTCCCAGGCACAGGGGTTTCTAACACCGCCAACTTCCTAACTCCGGGCTCATATTGAGATTTCCTAACAGAAAAACCCAATACCTTTATATTGGCCCGACCCGGGATTCGAACCCGAGACCTCATACACAGCAGTCGCATTCACTACCGCTGACACCCAAACATATAGCCCATATTAGAATCCATACGTAGCAATATTCCTATGCCTGCTGCGGCTAGTGCCACTGTAGATGTACCATCCCACCTTTGATTAAAACTCTCGAAGGGTCTTTTCAAGTTGGACCCATGTCTCCGTGTAAGCCTCCCAAAGGGCCAGGTATTTTCTAATATAATATGTTACAAAATACCTGTGATAAGAGAAACATAATAATAATAATTAAGAGCCATATAATAGTATATACGAATCTATACGTAGCAATAATTCTACGCCTGCTGCGGCTAGTGCCGCTGTAGGTGTTCCATCCCAATTTAGATTAAAACTCTCGACGGGCCTATTCACGTTGGACCTATGTCTGCGTGTAAGCCTCCCAAAGAGCGAGGTATTTTCCTAATGTAATATGTTAGAAAATACCTGTGATAAGAGAAAAATAATAGTAATATGATGATTTTTAATTTTTTTTTGTTACACTCGTCTTTTTTATATTTCCATCGTCTCATCTTAATCAAACTATATATTTCAATATAGCAGACACATCTACACGATCAAACGTGATAAATGGTAATTTATTTAACTCTCTAGCTACGAAATCCGGCATTATCTGGTTCAAGATTAGTCTCTTTGCAGGTGACGATCTCACAGAAACACTGTTTTGGTCACGACAGTCTGATTGTGATCCCGGCCAGTATAAACTGGCCGATGAGACAAGCGTTTAAATAGAAAAATAATTTATTCCCGTTATCATAACACAGATGAAACTTAACCTAAACTCAAATTTAAAGTTACTAAACTGTGAAAACAATATTAAAATCTATAATATTTTCTACGTTTATGCGAATGTTGTACATACGTTGGAATTAAACTACGTTATACGAATTTTATCGCGTTGTTTATTTTAAAATAGACATAAAAAATTAATTTCTTTTAAATCTGTTTAGTGGTTTTTTCTTGATGCCGAATCAAACATAATTATGCACAAATTTCTTAAAGCCAATGGCTTTTATCAGGTAATACTTCTCCAATCCGACACTTCACTTTTTCAATGTAGTTTAGCATTTAAGACGTCTTAAAAATTATGTTTTCTTCATACATATTTAAATTACTGCATTTATAGAAAAAATGTGTCTATACATGTACATGTATAATAAATAGTGTATTTGGTTTCATTTATTTCACTTTAATGTACATAGATGTCCATCATGTCATTGTGTGTAAGTCACTACTCGTGGTCTTCTTGCATAGTTCACCTGAGTGGACCATGGCAAATTATTTCTTTCCAATTTTTTCATTATTGTCCTACGTGGCTGCTTAGTAAGCTTTTTTAGCCAATCACAATACGGCATCTATGTATAATAATATTAATTATTATTAGATCCATAATACAAATAGCCCTAGTGGGTAGGGGGTTTTATCGTAGCCGACGACAATACATCTGTCTTAAATAAACTGTGTCTATCATTATGATCGCTGCGTTTGGAAGTATTCCGATCGCGGCGCCGTGTCCAAAGAACATAAAATTAATAATTAGAATTCGATCATTCGATACCGATAAAATTGATTGAACTAAATTAATAGCTAATCGTATAACTCGAGCCATTCGTGAATCGTTATAATCAGGGCCTCGTGGAGATTTAAAAAAAGGGTAGTTAAAAATATACACATAATCTTATGCGAGGTATTTCCATTACCTAAGGTCAGACGCTCAATGTTGATCCTAGTTAGATACTTGCAAGGCTTTATGCAAGCATCGTGCACGTCATCAACTATCTGATGTCGAGATATCATCATCAACTATCACATGTTACTTTGATGAAGTTTCGGCAAAACGTTATTTTCTTTCTTTTACACTTTACCTCTCTTAACTCTGTCGTGTGACATTGTGAGCTAGATAAATGTATTACTATTTTCAATTCTTTAACTTATTTATATTATGTTGACTATATAATATTACAAAGTGTCGCATCTTTATCCTTGAGGGACAGGTAGAGGCCCATTACCCATATTTTGTCATATACTGTTGTAATATTAATTATAGTTAACCCAGTAATACTTTCTAGAACATAAATTCAGTTTTATCACTAGGTCAGCGTCGCACGTCCTTCGGCACTTTTTTTATCAAACCTCTCCCGAATTTTAAACTCATCTGTTTTTAAATCAATGTCAGCTATAACCAAGAGTATTATCAGTAATCTGATATACGGAGCCGTCTGGTAAAAGTTTCATAAATAATATATTCATTCGGAGCGATTGTAGAGCCTTGTTCTGCGCTTTTACATGTAAATATGCTGTTCCTAAAATTATCACCCACTTTTATTTAAGCGTACTTATTTCTTTAGTCATATAAAAAAAAATATACTTAAAGATCTAGTCACCAGTCTTGTTGAACTTCTTAAACCAGGTATATTATATAATAACTGGTTAAATGCTTTACTGAAGTCAACGAAAAACCAAGCATGCAAAGATTTTTTATATGAGCAATTCACTTTGATTAGATGGTGAATTAAAAATATAATTGAGGTGCTTTGCTTTTTGGCAATTATATTTTTTGTTATGTTTTATTTTATACGAATGTAAGAATCGTATCAGTGTATTGCCTATATACTTCTAGTATGTGGTAAATAAACTGTGTAGTATATTATACCACAAGTACGTGGAAGATAAACTGTTTTGTCAACAAATTATTTTGTCAATTCAGGACAATATAGATAAGGCAGTCTCCGATTGAGGTGATATCAACATGGTTAAGTTCAATGCCTCTAAGACCCAGGCGTGTCTGTTTTCCGCAAAAAAGAGCCCATTCCAACTGGCTCCAACTTGCCGAGATGTATCCGTCCCGATAACTAATCGCCTTGAGCTTCTGGATATGTCATTGTCCAACCCTTAACTTTGACTCCTATATTGAGGCAAAAGCCAAACTAGCCGCCAAATAGCTGGGCATCCTCAGTAAGGTGAGGCAGTATTTTATGCCAGAACATTTGCTTAATTTGTACCAAGCACAGATTCGATCCTGTATGGAGTACTGTTCTCACCTCTGGGATGGCTCTGCAAAATATCAGCTGGAGGCTTTGGAGTCAATTGAGTGGAAGGCCAGGAGATTTATCGGCGATGACCAACTGGTCAACACATGACTCCAAAGTTTGGAGCATCGTCTTAATGTTGCCAGTCTCTCGGTTTGCTATCGGATACATTTCGGAGAGTGTGCAGAGGAACTGCATAATTTGATTCCTTTGATTCCCCATTCTACCATCAGACGACCAGACAATCAGACCAGTGACACAGGTACATGGTGGATATACCACATTTACACACAAAGTGCTTTGGGCAGAAAAAAGCTTTTATAATGCGTAAACACAGACTTAGGTAGCGAATTCCCCTCTAAGCGGTAACTAAGAAGTGGAATTCGCTACCAAAGTCTTTTTCCCGATGAGTACAATCTGGGTGTTTTCAAGTCGCAAATGAATAGATATCTTCTAGGCAAGCTGGCTCCATCGTCACTTAAGATCAGATGAGATCGCGATCAAACGCAAGCCTATTACAGTATAAAAAAAAAGAAGTAAGACAATTGATACAATCTTCATTATTACCTTTTTTTATAAATGGAGCGCACTTTTTGTCCCAGTAACTGGATTTCATTATGCAAGGGCGTCATTCCTATGTAATATTTTTATCAGTTACTCTAATTCTTCGTAACGTGTATTAGCGTGATCATATATATTACTTACCTTTGATGTTTGACGTTTCAACCAAGTTACACCGGTCGTAGTGACTCAACCATAACCAACTGACTAGATAAATATTATGCATGATCACGTTAATGCTCTGATTCTGTTTAAACCTGGGCTTTTCTAGTATTCAATTCGTAAAAATTGTGATACATATTAAGTATGTTTGATTAATATTTATCTTTTGCATAATGCTCTTTGCCATCCCTCTTTTGGTGGTAGCTACCAGTACAGTTGTGTTTTTTGTTTACGACCTTTCATTAATATTTGTAATTTTCACTCTATCGCGGACATATTGGCATGATTACTTGTTAATGAAAAATATTCTTGTACTGTAACAAATTTTTTCTTGACACACAGATCATTAATATACTGCCATACCTTTCTATACTTATTAAAAATTTTCGCTTTGTTTCCTGTTGGTATTTTTTTGGGTAATTAATTTATTTGTTAGTTTTATTTCTATAACTATATAATAAATTAATATTATATTTTCTTGAAATGAGGTATCTTGTGTTGAAAAATCTAAAGATGATTATTATTGAGTTTGTAGCTTGCAAATAACTATCTGAGACTTATAAAATATATTAGTCTCGATATAGATAGATATATTGTAGTAAAGTTGAATAAATAATAATATGTAGGTACCTTGGCGATTGTAAAAATAAAACAAAACGTTTCAATAATATATTTATTACTTCTCTAGTTTTCTTTCAAGTTGTAATGTCTTTCTTCTTTCAAAATTCAAAAATAAGCTCCATTTATTATCATTTATTATTTATTATTTTTCCATTTCCAACAATGCCAAAATATGCATGATTATAAACTTTATGAAGAATAATTTTAGTTTAGACGTTGACCGCTGCCACTTTCTTCAGATACTTAAGAGTTTTTACTGTGTCTGCTGGCTGGCAGTTAAAATATTTAGTAATTTATTATTATTACTTGTTTTTATACCATGAGCAGTTTTATTTAATTGCCATGTTACTGTTATAGGTAATAGCGTATCATTGGGTGTAATACCTATCAGCTCATTTCTTAAAGATTCGTTAAACCAGCTTGCTGGAAAACTAACATTTTGAGGCGGTGGCAGGGACAACCGGTTACCGCTGCGTCTAAAATTTATGCATTCACCATCTCTTTCATACTTTGTTTTGTCAACACATTTTAGTATACAAATACTCGAGTAAGTAATATGATTTCGGCCACACACTGGGTAATATACACGAGGGCAAACGCAATTACCATCTTCGTTCAGTTTTGGTTCAAAATTTTCTAGCTGAATGATACGACCCTCTGCATCTAGGATTTCTTCAGGACTATGCGGTTTATTTATACCATAAATTTCTCGCAAGTCATCGATATTATAGTAATTCTTCTTGTTATTGTAAGCATTGTGGTATGCTGTAAAATTAGAAAGTGTATTTAATTTGTACCTTTGTTATAGAAAATATTATAATCCCTGAACTATGGCACTTATTAAATAAGTCAATGTAATGACTTATATTTTATTTGTAGTTATTTAACCTATTTAGCTACAAAAAACAGTTTTCAGGCCCATGGTTTTACATTAAATTATAATACATACATACAGCAATATTTTTATTTTTTTTGATAAATCTTGTTCTTGGTTTTGGTCGATTAATACTGGGTTATACAAAACCTTTAATATTAAAAGTCACTCAAACGACGCAAATACTAACTCTCGTTGGTAACAACATATTTAAGCCGTTTGGTGTCAAAATGCTAGGGCCATGGAATTCAAGTGCTAGATTTATACATAAAGATCTAACTACAGTATTCTGTTGATCTAGCTAAGGCCTCGCGGGATCGCAAGGCCAAAATTTTATTTAAATTATATATACTACTACTACTATAATATACTCTTCCTAATTATTATTTTTACGTATTTATTTTATATTGTAGTACATGTATTTTAATAAAAGAGTATTTGTATTTATTTTATTTTAGTGTAATGTGTATTTTAATCAGTTAAACGTTGTAAAACCTAACTGATATTATAAATGCGAATGTGAGTTTGTTTCTTTGTTACGCTTTCACGCCCTAGTGCGACCGATCATCATAAAATTACGCTTACACGTTGGGATACACAATTTAACATATCTTTCATCCAGAAAAAAGGCCTGTACCCGCGGGATATAAATTGATTAACAAAATGTGTTTTTAAAATCTTATTCTTATTTAAGTTTTCTTCATGTCTGTTTGCTTGTCCGAAACCTAATGCAAAATCAATTTTGATGCAGTTATATTTATAGTTTGGGATTCAAATTAAATTCTAAACTACGTTTTACTTTCCAAAGTGGCGAGATAAATGTGACAACAGTTATGGAACCTTTTTAAATGCAGTTTTTTCTAATGATGTCTATATAATTTTCAATTCATTAATGCACAGGCATTAATGAATTGAAAAGCAAGGCGCCTGCCACAAGACATTCTAGCAGGTAACAATACCAAGATAAATTAGAAATACTATTAAAATAAGGAAATACTTAAAAGTATAGGAACTATTTGCAATTTTGCTACAGAATATGACAATTTAAAATAATAAAAAAGCCGTTTGTGTTTTCCAGTAGAGAAAATATTAAAACTCTAAACTAATTTAAAAGATAATTTTAAAAACCTTTGTAATATCTAAATAAGATACTTCTGGTTTAAGTTATTATATTTTTATGTAGTGAAGAGTACATACAACTTTGAAAAACTTGCACGAAAGATGAAGTCCAGTCCATCCAATTGCCGCCATTCACTGGACAAATAAAATATTATTAGAAAATGGTCATTTAACATGAATAGACTAATGACTAGTCCACATAGTGGCAACGAAAGACTAATTGGCGTGAGTTTTGTCACGTTATATCACGTTTCATGACAGTACACATACCATCTGGTCTCTTGGAGCCATCGCGTATTAAGCCTTGGATGTATTATACCCACATATCGCTAACTTTGGCTGTAAGTAAAAGGAGGCGGTCTATTGCCATCATATAATGTGGACACTCTTCAACAATTGAGTGCACGGATAGTGTAGAGGTTTTAAGTGTTCATCTCGCCAGTTCCACGATGCCGAGTGTCGTGGTTTCGAATCCCACACCGATCAAAAATTTATATGATACACAAATGGTTGTTCCGAGTCTAGTTATTCTTTGTATCCGTTGTTTGAATATTTGTAAAGTCCCGCGCGACACAGGATATATTCCTACTAAGGTAGTTGTCTTTTTTAATAATAATGAATAAATAAAATTCGTGCTAAATTCATCCTTTCAGCGTGTTTACGTTGAGAATTTGGTAAGCGGTAATGGCAAGAGACTGAGAAATACATATTATGTGTACCAAATCATGGGATTTAAGCTGAGCTGGATTGAGGTGTATATCAGTTGTTTATGGCATACTGCTATCAGTATGTTATAAAAAACCAATATGCCTTTAATTTGAGATACAAATTGTTGATACCCTTGCGTTTGTATGTAGATATACCTAGCCTTAGTCAAATATTAGGTACTACTCACCATTATAAACAGCAACTAAAATAATTAATAACGAAAAAAGTAGTTTTAATGAAACCATTTTAAATTTCTATCAGGTACCGGTTTATATCCGACAGTGAATTGTGAAAGGTTAACTTATAACCAAAGAAGAATTGATTTGGACTTGTTCACGCATTTATACCAAGTCATTAAATTGAAGGATTAGTAGCAATCAAAACAGTAATTGCATTTAACTCAAAGATTAAAACAAAAGCCGCTGCCTCACTGGCGTTTAAAAGTTGTACGTTTTACAAAATGGAATACGGGAATATTGTGTAAATTTAAACTTTAAAATAATGCTGGGAACGGGCCTCTTCTCAGTGTGAGAAGGGTTAGGTTAGTCCGGGTTGGCAGACTTATCGTATCTTCGGAAACATTATGGAGAACTCTTAGACATCCAGGTTTTCTCACGATGTTGTTCTTCATCATTATCCTTGTACATACATAAAAATCAATTATGAGTATGAATCACCTATATTTCCCGGGATCCACCTGCGTAGTTTATCATGTTAAACCACGGCTAATTATTTCTTACCATAGTTCGCTTAGGTGAAAGTTTGTCAATAAAATCCTGTATATGATATGTGTATTAATTACCCTTTATATAATTATCACTAGCAAACCAGACAGACTTTGTCGTATAGAATACACAAGAAAAAAAAATCTAATCTAAACGATTCTCGAATCCACTTAAACACAAAATCGTCAAAATCCGTCCAGCCGTTTAGGAGGAGTTTAATTACAAACACACGCACAGAATATTTATATGTATAAAGATTAGATTTTACCCGCGGCTTCGCTCTTACATTCGCATCCTTACTAATATTATAATTGCGAATGTGAGTTTATTTGTTACGCTTTTACGCCTTAACTACTGGACCAATTATCATGAAATTTCGCATACACGTTGTCAGGAGAACGAAAGAAAAGGACCTTTCATCCAGAAAAAAGTGCTGTTGCTAACCTAACCTAACCTACATATATGCAAGCAAATCCGCAGGCCAAATCTTGTTTATAATTTAAAATGTATTGTGTTAAATTATAATAAAAATGTATGTGTAGTCTACGCCTATATTTCCGAGGAGAAGTCGCAGAAGTATTACCCCTACATTTCGCCAGGTATGGTTTAAAGTTTCACCTATTAGAAAGCAAGGCTATTACCGTCTACCGCCCACAGTTTTACATTCCGTGATTTCTTGACCCAAAACCAAGTAGCACTGCCATCTACGAATCTAACCCAAGACAGTCATTTATTCATTTGCGAATATGGATATAACATTTGCAGATGTTATGGCTAATACATTTATAGGTTCTCCACATACAACCATTAGGTATGCAAGATCGAGTACTTATTATCGATTTATTAATTACTAGCTTTTGCCCGCGGCTTCGCTCGCGTAAAAGTAGGTTAGGTTATGTTAAGTTATGTTCAGGCACGCCACGATTGTCGGGCATGCCACGACCGTGGCGGTAAGTCCCGTTTTTGAGGAGTGGTTGGAGAGGCGGCATGGCGCTCTCACCTTTCGGCTGACATAGGTAATGACTGGCCACGTTTTCTTTGGCGAACTCCTGTGTCGCATAGGCCGGCAAGAATCGCCCGGTTGTCACCACTGCAGCGACTGTCGCGAGGTTGTGAGAACACACCGCTGCACACTTTTGCGGATTGCCCTGTCTGCGCATCGCAGCGCCGTGACTTGATCATGGCAGTCGGTAGTCGGTTGCCCTCTCGCTCCCGGTCGTGATTTAGTCCATGGTCCGGAGTAAGAGGTCGTGGAACGCCATCACCTCCTGTTGTGAGGAAATAATTTCCATCAAGGATGCGGTGGAATGGGAGTGGAAGCGCTTAAATCCTCTACCCAACCGCAGAACTGGGCGCTGGAGGACGCAAGATGATCTTCAGCCTACCTGAGGTTTGATCTGGGGGTGGTGGGCTTCGTGGGCCTGCCCACCACACGATCAGCACCAGGACCGAGAGACCGTGTGCGTATTCTCACGCGCGCCTCTGCGTCGTGTGTCCTGCCCTTCTCCTCAAGGAGACAGTAGGAAATAAAGTAGTGGTGACCAAAGGGTAGGTCTTTTCGGGTAATGGCCTGCCGTTTCATACAGCGAGCCGAAATCTCGGTGGGTCGCGATTGCATGTGAAAGTGATTTACGCGGCCCTACCGATTGCGGTTTAGTCGAGGAACACCGTGGTAGGTTTAGTAGGTATTACCGGGATGTCTCTAGTCACCATATTTCTTTGCCCCAGTGAGTCCAACATAACCACTCCGCCCGCCCTCGCGGAGGAGACTGAGTCAACGCATTCCCTCAAGTAAAATATAGAAAGAAACAAACGCCACGACCGTGGCGATAGGTCTCGTTTTTAAAGCTGCCTGGAGAGTCGACATGGTGCCCACATCTTCCGGTTGATATAGGCACAAAGTGCGCATACTATACGAACTAAAACATTGTAGGCATAGGCCCAAAGTTTGCATACTTCACAACGACTGTTGGCATAGGCACAAAGTTTGCATACCACACAAATTCAAACATTGAAGGCATAGGCTCAAAATTCGCATACCTCACAAAGACTATTGGCATAGGCACAACAGTTTGCATATCACAGATTCAAATCCAGATCATCCTTCCGATGAACACGTGGCGGCTGTTGGTTGTCATTGACATTGTACGGTGCACCGCTCGTACAATTACCAACGTCAGCAAACTCGTACGCGGCGCGGTACAACTAACGCGTCATTAATCAGTTCGCGATCTAACGGTATCGGGTAAAGACACGGGCTCATTGTGTCAAGTTTCGTTCAATATACCATAGTTTACTTAAAACACGTCTTTTATTTGTTGACCTCATTGCACGGCCATCAAATTGGTGCCGAAACCCGGGACCTCGCGCGTCGGGGACATTAACGAACTAAAGTGCCTAAATCGGTGTCTTTTTAACACGTGGTGTTTACTGAACATGAAATGCACGTGCCGTAGTTTGGTGACTACCAGCAAGCAGGAGCCAAGAGCGAGCAACAGAGAGTAAGGAGAGCATAACAGAATAAGTCAGCGGTTTTAAGTAAGATCTTTCCATATTTTTCTTAAACTATATCGAGATGGAAAACTTATATGTGAACCAACAAGAAATTTCGGAAGCTATCAACAAATTTATAAACAATTTATCTAAAGCAGGGTTTGAAAGGAGAACAGGGGATTATTTTAGAAGGCGATTGGATATTTTAGAAAACTACTGGAGAGAATATGAGAGCAATAATAAAAGCATCTGTGATCTAGGTATTCAGGAGCATATCTATTTTACGAGACGAGAGTATGAGCAGACAAAAGAGCTGTATTTATCAGCAAGAAAGCTGATCTATCAGCAAAGTCAGGAACAAACACCGGCGCAAACTCCATTTTCTCGTTCTAAAGCATTAGGACAAAGGACTGAACAGCAGGAGGAGCCGCCGAGAGCAGACGTAGAAGAAGCAGCAGGGTCATATCAGGTACATCTCAACGAATGGTATCATGGGGTTCTTTGAGCAAATTGGATGAGCTATTACGCAAGCAAACGGTTAACTTTACAGCGTTTATAAGAACTACAAAAAATATTCAATTAGATAATATCAATGAAAAATGGGAATTTGAAGATGTGCTGAAAGAATTACAGTCTCGTTGGACAGCAATAGATACCCTTCACTGGGAGATCTACATGGAATCGAACGGAGAAGAAGAAGAATATGAAAGCTCGTTTACAAGACACGAGACAATATATAATAACTTGAAAAAAGCAGTAAATAAAAAATTGTGGTCGGTATCGCACAGGGAGAAATCAGTTCCCAAGATCGAAATACCTGTCTTCTCCGGCAACTATCAGCAGTGGACGTCATTTAAAAACCTATTTGATGAGGCGATCCATAATAACCCGTCATTATCTTCAGCGTAAAAAATGCAGTTTCTAAAAGGGAAACTACGTGGGGAACCCGAACGTCTTATCCAGCATCTACACATAAGTTCGGATAATTATCAAGCGTGTTGGGCAATTCTCATAAATCGCTATAATAATAAGAAACTAATATTTACAGCTCATATGAACACGTTATTAGCCCCTTAACCGTAACGCCTCTTTTGCGAAACTACCCGCATCTGTAACAACGCGCCCGGCCGAAATCGTGCGATTTCTCCGCATTCATTAAAACTACGATATCTCTAAAACTACGCATCGCAGCTCGACAAAACCTATGTCATTGAAATTGTTATGAAATAAGCTATCTGATTATCTATAGTTTAGTACAGTTTTATTGTGAAATCTGTTATTGATTCGAAGTTGAAAGTAGGGTGAGCTACTTTTTTTTTTTTTTTTTTAAATAAGTCGTCATATTAGTAAAATAAAAGCATTTTTATCGAAAGTTATTATATTATTTACATAATAACACATTATGTTACAATAATCAAGTGAAATAACAACCATCTCCATACATATTTTACACACTGCAAGCTAAACAAAAACTCGGGTCAGGTAGTTGACCCGTACGCCGAACAAAAAACAAGGGTATGTTTACACATTCATTCTGCGATCTTTGTGAGCCAAGTGGCTAACAATAATATCTTGTTACATAGTTTGGTAAACAATCTTATCACAGAGCAAGTACTATTACATTTATTTGAAATCTTATTTTACAAACCACATGATGATGATATTTACTAATGGGAAAACACAACACAAGGCCATGTTGCCTAGCAAAATCATTAACAAAATCAACAAATAAAAAACAGAAAACAAGGCAATTTTAGTAAGAATTCCAAGTACACAATACAGAATACAACCAGTAGGTCACATCTGAACAACAAAATAAAAATATAATGAAAATGAATCGATTTTCAAACAGAGGTACCAATTTAAAATTATAATATTATATTAAAGGTAATTACTTTTTTAATATATAAATCTAAGCTGTTATTTTCCTTAATAAAAAAATTTTTTAAAATTTAAATCTATTCACCAATGAAACGAACAAAGGTCCCGTCCAAAAATATATATATAATATACAATATAACCAAAAATAATAAAAAGAAAAAATAATATATAATTTAACCTCGCCTCGTTTAAATCTCGTCGGTCAACACTTTTGTTTTACTGACCATTGTCCTTTACTGTGTACGAAACACAAAACAAGATGGCGGCTTGAATGTCATAAACGGAGATGCGATTTTCGATTACATTTCAAATATTTACATTATTTTATCGAATTTCACTAATAAAATGCCTAATACATACGTAGTAACGTATCTAAATCATGTTTCTAACAAAATTTTGTCGTCATTAGTGTATTTTCTACTCAAAACAAATAGAAATGTGCCAGCGTGATGCGCAAATTTCGAAACTATGTTTCGTAAAATAATAAATTCTGTCTAAAATCTTTACCTAATACGCAATGCAGCGATTAAAAACTGTTTAGTACTTACTCGTCCATGGTATTTATATAACAAACACTTCACATTAAATAACACCCTTCCTCAATAACATTTATAAAAACGTAATGAAGGCGTCACTCAAAGCGTCTCCACAGATTAAATTGAGTGTAACATTCCGTAACAAATTTTTGTTGAATGTATAGCATGTGATATCGCACCTTTAGAATTGAAGTGGCTTAACTAAAAAAATTAGGAAAATGAGTTTTATACATCAAACGACTTATAAACATGTATTCTATCAGTTTATTAAAAATAAACGGTCTCTTTTAGTCCAGAACAGGACAAACGTACTATTTCTGTCCCTTTCGAATCAAGCGCTTACCGCGCGTCCCTCGGTATTAAACAACCTCATTTAGTGTTGCATGGACAGTGCTAAACGTTGGGTGGACGTAAACTGTAATTCGCCGTTTTAATACTAAACGCAAGGTAAGTTATTTGTTCTATATTTACTTTTGTAATGACTCTTTCTGGTTTTGGGCGGTTTTGTACTAAATGATAATAATATTGTGGTGTCTTATTTGTACTACCGTCATTTTATTATTAAACATTGCATAAATGATCGAGCCTTATTTTATTTTACAGTTTTACTTTACTAACCGATTTTGTGACTGCGGAGTCGTATACGTGAATATGTTTATTCTTTACTGAGTGTTGTGTGGTTTAGTGAGGTTTATTGTAATTGAGTATTTTTATATTTATTTCAGTAAAAGTTTAGATTAATAATGAGAAGAAGAGCAGATCACATTTTGCAATAAACTTGAATTAAAATATAATGCAAGAACTGTGTGAAGAGATAAGAACAGCAAGTTCCGAAGGTTATACTAGTGTTCAAACTGAATTCAAAGAATATAATAAGGAAAACTATCTTTAGATAAAGCGACGGATGTACTAGTATGAAACCTGAAATTTTACCATATGTGCAATCTGAACAACGGCTTCTAAAGGATCTTACCAATACGTCGGCAAACAGTGATGAGTATAACGTTGATTTAATCATCGAAGAACAAACATGAACAAACATGAAAGATCGGTGCTACAGCACCGATCTCTCATGTCTTGTCATCATCATCCAGTTCGTCTACATCGTCATCTTCAATTTCTAGTATATCGTCGTTGTCATCAAAGCCTTCTTTATTACCGAAACAAAACGAAGATGAAATTAACGTTAACAGCTCACCTTCAATCATACCAGGTACTCCTACAGACTATACGAATATAATTTGTGCTGAACGTTTGGATAAAGACGTAAATAACCTTCAATCGCCTGTTCATTCTGAGGAGTCAGATATTGATCTGAGTGACGCTGATCTAACGATTCCTTGCTACGACGCTCTTTTAGTTCATTAACCTGGTGGTTGATGAATTAAAAGAGCGTTGTAGCGATGAGCGTCTGACTGTGAAAATGAAGTTAACGATGCAATTGTTTTCTTTGAATTAACTCCACAGAGTAAAAAGTCCAGAAAGCGCCTGCGCAATCCATCTCAATGGAAACAAAATATCGTTAAATTGCTTCGGAATAACGAAAAAGCCTACCAATCACTTTCAAAATCTGATAAAAAGGTACCAAAAATAAGAAATAGTTGTTGTATTGAGTTGTTTGTAGGCTTCGTTGTTTTGATAATATTAGGCCTGGGGAGAGATTCGACATATTCGACTGTTATTGGCAGCTAAGTAATTTGGAATTGAAGCGATCTTCCATGACGGAGATGAAACCCAAATATAAGTACACAAATGCTGCTAATCTTCGGAAACCAATCTCAGCCTTTTACGTGTCTGTAAAACTTTTTTTTTAAATCACTAGATATAACAGAAAGTCAAATAACAAATAACTGTGAAACTGAAAACGATTTGCAATGGTTCTATAGAAGAAGATTTCAAAGGGCGTTCTAGCCTTCGCCTAGCACCGATTGAACCAATTTTTGTACAAGATATTAAATAACATATTAATAGTATACCACACATAGAGTCCCATTATCTAATACCTTCTACTACAAGAGAATATATTGATGGCAGCAAGACTATAAAAGAACTATGTAGGAACTTTAATTCTAATGAAACGAAAGAAAACAAACCTCTCGTTCCATACTGGGTTTTCACTTAATATTTACAACTGAGTAAATTAACCAAAAAGGTTTTGTGTGATTAAGATATAAATTAGCATCTGCAGATGAAAAGTATTCAAGCAACGGTCAAAACAAAAATAATTATATTGCCAGTTAATACTTTTATGCAGTGTCTCATTTTGACAACATTCAATCAATAACGCATAAGTATTTAATAAAGGAATACACACAGAACGAGGGAGACAATACACGTGGTTTAATAGGAAAAGAAATAAAGAGGATCCTAATATCTGTTAACGTATGTAAATAGGAATTTACATACCTCAGCAATATGTGCCTTTGCTTTTTATATGATATAATAATATATAATAAATAACCTCCAGACCGAATTTTGGTCACGGCATCTTAATGGAGACTGGCCTTCTGCCCAGGAGATGTTATAGTGCACAAGTATTTGCGCAAACACAAGTGCACTCTCTGTTCTCTTACCCTCATGATCCGATGGGACGGATAAACCGACACGACCAGAGAGAAATCAGGCGCAGGACCAACGGCTTTACGTGCTTTCCGAGGCACGGGGGTGTCTTACACTTCCTAACTCTGGGCTCCTTTTGAGATTTCTTAACAGGAAAACCCAATACGTTTATATTGGCCCGACCCGGGATTCGAACCCGAGACCGCATGCACAGCAGTCGCATTCACTACCGCTGCGCCACGGAGGCAGTTGATGATATGATAATGAGATGTTGGCAGAACCTAAGTGTTGATTGATTGTGGTTAGTGTTTAATGATATAATTAGTGATACAAAATTTAAAATTATACGATTATGAAAGCATACTCTGTTTTTCACTGTCCTTAATTTTAGCAAGTCATCAATAATTAAACTAGCATATTACAAAATTAGTCACTAAGCATAAGTATAGCATCAGAAATTAATCGCCTCGTTTTTTAAATAGTCACAATTCTTTTTGTATTCTTAAGTAAAAAATAAACACGATGTTAAATAAGTCAATAATTTCAAATTATTTTCGGAAAATAAGTGACACCTTTTTTTAATGATTAAATAACAAAGGTTCTAATTAGTTATACTTACAAGTTTAGTATCCAGTCATTAAAACAATCCCTATCCTACGGCTAATAACAAAAATGTGTCATGAAACGCATATCCTGAAGTATTTATAAACGAAAAACTAAAAAATGGCCAATTCTTCAAACACATTTTTGGCGTTTACCAAAAACCAAGAATTTTGGATTAAGCCACTTCAATTCTAAAGGTGCGATATTGTATGACTTTCTTATTCGTTTTCCTACAATTTGTGTAAGTTAGAGTACGAAAGGTATACCCTAGACTGGCAATATTTGGTATTAAATACGACCATAATCAAGAAATCTCCAGGAGATTACTTATTACTTACTTACAGACGCGTGCTTTTTGACATAAATCTCTAGGAGATTTAGTTATGGTTAAGGGGAGGCTTTCCAACATAAAGTAACAATCGTTAGGTCAAATAAAAAAGATGCATGACGTCACGGTAGAGACGCTTCATGCTATCGAGAATTTAGAGGTGGACGTGTCCACTTGGGATCCATTTTTGGTCCATATCCTATCTCAGAAACTTGATAGTGATACCTATAGCGATTATCTTGAATCATTGAAATCGCCTCGAGAGCTACCTATTTTAAAAGATTTTTTATCATTTCTCGAGAGTAAATTTACTAGTCTCGAGTCAGTACGAAGAAAGGAAGATAGGGCACGGATACGGTCAACCACCAGGGCAGTTCCCACCTCGGCCAACCGCACCGCCTCCCCGAGGTTCCTCCCCTTGACTACGACCAGGGTGTCATCGGCGTAGCACGCCACCCGCATACTCGCGGGAAGCGTGCCCCGAAGCACTCAGTCGTAGCCAACGTTCCACAGGAGCGGTCCTAGCACCGACCCCTGTGGAAACTCGCAGGATACGTGACGGCGCCTCAAACCGTCGCGTCCCTCCACCAGGACCTCGCGGTCCTGGAGGTAGTCGCCCAACAGCCTCCGCAAATACAGGGGCACTCCGTGATACCGGAGCGCCTCTTGTACTGTTTCATGCGGGAGGCTGTTGAAGGCGTTGGCAATGTTCAGCGAGACAGCCAACGCCTTGTTCCCCCCACCGACCGCTTCCTGCGTCCAGTTTTTAAGCCAAAGCAGGGCGTCTATTGTGGACCGCCCCGCTCTGAACCCATACTGGGCCTGCGATAGCGCCGGCCCAGTCCCCTCCAAGTGCTGGATGACACGGGAAGCCACCACTCTCTCTAGCAGCTTTCCCGTGTCATCCAGCAACACGATTGGCCTATATGCGGATGGCGAGGTTGCGTCTCGCCCCTCCTTCCGCAACAGACACAATCGGCCGTTCTTCCACAGCTTCGGGAACCGTCCAGACGTGAGGCACGCGTCGAACAGCTCCCGAAGCGGATCGCCCATCTCTCTGAGGGCGATCCGGAGGACCCGCCCTGGGATCCCGTCGGGACGCGGCGCTGCCCTCTTGCCACGTAAGCGGCTGACAGCCGCCTCCATCTCCACCTCCGATATAAGCGGGATGGAGGCTGGGTCCAATTCCTCTGGGAAGGACGGCGCTATTGTCGGAGGGGTGGACGCCCCCATGGGTCCCTATCCAGGCCCTCCAGGGCCTCTCCCCAGGCCCGGGACTTGGCTTGGCTGACGGCCAGCTGCAGCTCCTTTTTGGCTGCACAGTACTCACCATACAGCCGGAGCTCAGCCTGCAGTTCTTCGGCCGACAACTGGTCGTTCGTCCGTCCATGCCGCCGCCGCCTACACCGTGTGTAGAGCCGCCGCGCCGCTGAGCAGGCGGCTCGGAGATCTGCGATGTCCGAGCTCCACCAGTACACTTCTCGGCGGCCGGGGCGGCGGCGGGCTCTTGGCATGGCCGCTTCGCAGACAGTTGTGACCGCTTCACGGAAACGGCTGGCCGCGACGTCTACCTCCACCGTCCCTCTCTCCACTGGGTGCGTGGGGGCGGCAAGCCAAGCCTGGACGATGGCCGCCTCTTCCGCCAGTTTGGCGTCGAGGCGACTCACCGACCAGCGCGGAAAATCCGCCCGCACCACGCGCCGGGACCCTCCTTGACTGTCGGAGGCGGAGATCTCGAACCGTATGTATTTGTGGTCCGAGAGCGTCTCTACCTCCGACATCACCCTCCAGGCCCGGGCACGTGCTGCGACAGCGGGGCTGGTGAATGTTACGTCCACCACGGACCCCCTACACCATCGCACGCACGTGTGGACCGACCCTCTATTGAGGAGGGTCAGTCCTGTGGCCACCGCCCACTCCCTGACTATCTCCCCTTTAATGTCAGTTGAGCGGTTGCCCCATTCCCGGGCCTTGGCGTTCAGGTCTCCCATTAGGAGGACCTGACGTGGCGCCTGCCTTCTAACCACCGCGGCCAGGAGGTCCATGAAGACCTCCAGCTCCGCGGCGGTTCTGTTGGGGGAGAAGTATGCGCCGACGATCGCATACCTCTCCCACCTGGCCACTCCCCACTCCTCTCTCTTTGACTGAGAGGAGGGGGCCGCCAACCCTCCCAACGATGGCCACGGTGCCGTTCAAGTCCCCAGCCCAATAGGGACTAGGGGGGACGAAATACGGCTCCGCGGCGACGGCCACACCGATTTCCCACTGTGCCAGGCTCTGCATGAGCAGATCTTGGGCCCTGGCACAGTGGTTCAGGTTCGCCTGGAGGAAGTTGTGATGTCTGACTTGATCCATATTAATCAGGCATCACAACCTCTCCGCACACTGCTTCGCGGCGCGCTGCCTCAGGGGTGGCCTGACTGGTAGCCGCAGGGGCGGCCCGGGTCCCAGGGGCCTTTCCCTTCGTCTTTGGGGGGATGCAGCTGCGCCCCCCCATAACGTGCCCTGAGGGCTTGCCCGCCTCTGCGCAAATGGCGTAGCGCAGCACGGCCTTGCCACAGTTGGCCGCCCGGTGACCTGCGTCTCCACAACGATAGCACAGGTCACCCCTGTCAGCCGCAGCGGGACACTGAGGGCGCGTGTGCCCCAGCCCCGTGCACCTGAAGCAGCGCATGGGACGCTCTCCCAACGCAACCACCTTCACCGAGCTCCACCCGATGAGAAGCCTGCCCCTGCTCGGCAGCACTTTGGCTGCCGAGACAGGGCAGGACACAAAGGTGGAGCCGGCGCCATCAAAGCCGGGGCGGATCTCCCCGACCTTGCCGAGCCGCTCCTCGCACTCGCCCGCCGCTGCGACCGCCGCCACCACCTTCTCCTTAGTGGCAGCATCGTCCAGGCCCGCAATCCGCAAGTCTGTGGTCTTTACAGGCCTGGTGATGCTGGCCACTTCGGACAGGGCATCGCGGAGTTTCTCCGCGAGCCTATCCGCCTTTTCTCCGCTTTGGGAGCCAGGAATCTCTAAGATCCTGGCTCCCGTAGCCATCTGGCGGAAGCGGAGTTGGTCGATACCCAGCTCCTTTAGGTCGACCTTTTCCTGTGCCGCCCTGATGGCTGCAGCATACGTAATCCCCTTTGCCGCGGCGTCGGGCTGCAATGACAGCACGACTGCCGTGGATTTCGGGGACCTCAGTGCTGTCGCCACCCTCTTGGAGGCAACAGGGGCAGCAGGCCGGGCTTTGGCGGCGGGGGCACGGGCCACCTGGACAGGCGCAGATGCAGTGGAAGGGGAGGAGGACTTTTCCTTGCCTTTGCCCTTTCCCTTGCCCTTTCCCTTGCCCTTCCCCTTTCCCTTCCCTACCACCGTCACCCATGTTTCCTGAGTGACGGTGCCGGCAGAGGCAACCCCACGGGCGTTTTGGGTCCCTTTGGAGCTAGAGGGACCAGCGGTCGGTGCTGCTGCAGGAGCGGCGGCAGCTCTGGTGGCCTGCTTGGTATCCTTGCCCGCCTTGGGGGCAACCGGCTGAGGCGCCGGTGTGGGTGGTGTGGCGTCTGCCACCACCCTCCTGGCATCCGCTCTTAGCGGCGGGCGGACCGTCGGGGCCGGCAGAAGCCGGTCCTCAAGCCCCGCGAGCCGGGCGCTCAACATCGTCCCGAACGTGATGGTAAGAGAGCGCTTAAGCTCCTCCACCAGCTCGGGACCCACCTGGAGAGCGGCAGGGGCTGCCTGCGTCTCCGCAGTGGCGGTAGCGGCGGCGGCAGCGGCGGCGCTGGCGGCAGTCACCGCCGCGGCGGTCTCCGCCTTCGCCTCAGCGAAACCCCGACGGAGCGCCTTTACCTCCGCCTTGAGCGCCTCCCCCTCGAGACACAGGCGGGAGTTTCCGGCCCTCAGCCGCCGCGTCTCCTCCGTCTCGTTGCGGCCCGCAAGGGTGTCCACCACCTCCCTCAGCAGCGACGCCGACCGCTTCAGGCGACCGACAAACTCGCCCTTTAAGTTACCCGACTTTCGGGCCACCTCCAGGATGCAGGCGAGCTTCTCGCCCGCCCGCGCCCTCAATTCTTGGGCATTCAGGTCGCTCAAGTCGCCGAACAATGGGGTGGAATCCGACTCACTGCCGCTCTCCATCCCCAGGTCGGCGGCAGCAGCAGCCGGCCCTTTCCCAAGGCGTCTCTTGTGCAGCGCCGCCTCAAACTCCGCATTTGGCTGCACCGAAGTGGGCCTGAGGAACTCCTCCCTGGAGGGTGCCCCCTTCACCACTCTACCCCGCCCTCTGCTGGCAGTGGGCACCTTGGCGGCCGCCGTCCCTTCGATCTCCGTGTCTGAGTCTAAATACCCAGGCACGAGGAACGGAGTGGACGGGCGCTTTCGGCTGCCTGCCTTCCCAGAGGTGGCCTCCGCCACCACTTCGGCACGCGAGTCACAAGATTTCACATCTGAAATATCTTCAGGAGCACTCTCCTGCTCGGAGTGGCCCTGAGAAGGGCCTTTGCCAAACCTCCCACGCGCATCTCGCTGTTGCTTGGGCATGGCCGCAAGCGAACAGACCGGGACAGACAAACAAACAGACAGACTCGAGTAACAGTGAAACACCCTCAAAGCAATATGAACCGGCACGCAAGTGCTCTTTAGCCGAACACCGGTCTGCGATCCGTTACGGTGACAGAACCGGGTCGTTACCAGGGGACGCGACGAGGACGCAAGCACTGTGGGGGGTCCCCCGACGGACGATGTGCCTAACCTTTTTTTTTTTTTTTTGATACCCAGGATAAAATGCTTGATGCACTACCCGCCGGCTAGGGGACGGCACCGGCGGGGCGTGTGGGACTCACCAGCCTAGTGCTGGTATACCCACTAAAAAAACCTGGGGTGTTCCCTCTCTCACCCAATGGGGGGGGGCCAGTTGGGAGTCTAAAAAGATTCATCCATAGCAGGCCCCCCCGTGTGGGTGCCGGCCGGGTGAATGGGACCCGACCTCCTCTCGTCCCCGGGGGAGAGCATTACGATGTGCCTAACGTAACTCAGGACAGATTTTATTTGGGATATCAGATTTTTACCGGGATACAGTAGATCCCTTTTCTGTACTCCAGGCGTCACGTTGTAATTCATTCATATTAGTAGGCCAGGTTGTTAAAGCAGACGACCGACTAAAAGTAACTGTTACGGCTGCGTTCCGCGCCCTCTTTGTCGAAAGAGGGCAACTTCACGACAACCACAATAGGCCTTGCGCGCACGCACGCGTAGGCTTCATCAAAGTTCATCGGTCTACCATGAGATGGCGCTGAAGCAAATCGGACGAAGACTGGTGGACAGCAGCGGGGAGCGGGAGCGCCGTCACTTCACTACGCTTTTGACTCGGACACGAATTTAACCACTCTTTGAATTATAAATAATTTGTATAAGTAATAAATTATAGTTTGCCAAGAAGAATAATAAAACAATCATTTTTGCCTGCACCCTGAGTCCATGCATTAACATAGTGGTCCTTCGAGCCATATATTACGGAAAATACCGGCGGAAAGTACGGGGCCCACGTGGATGCAAGGCAATCTTTTCTCCTTCCCTATTCATTATATTTGTGGTGAAATCGTGCTTTATTTTATAGGAGGCGTATTTCACGTATACCAGGTCAGGGCGGCGCGCATCATTCACCATCCACGGACTTGCAGAAAAAAAAAAGTGAGTACTTTGCCTTTTCCTTCTTATAGACCGCCATTATGAATCCGAGTCAGGATACTAGGAAACTGTCTGATTTAAAGAGAAAACGGGGCACTATCAAGGGCATGCTTACTCAATTTGAGAAATATGTTAGTTTGTTAGTGGGTACCGACATAAATTCGAAACAAAAAGCAGAATTACAGTTGAGATTAGCATCTGCTCATTGTTTGTTAGACGAATTCAATAAAATACAAACTATGATCGAGGAGTTAGTGTTAGAAAGTGAGATTCCAGAACAATTAGAATATCGGGAGACTTTTGATAATTCCTACTATAGTTCGGTGGCTGAAGCTAATTGTCTAGTTGAAAGTAGCAAAACCTCTCATTCTCATAGCGCCATTGATTCAAAATCTAATACATGTAATCATAATAATGGGGTAAAATTACCTACAATATCGCTCCCCAAGTTCGACGGTAATTACGATAATTGGTTGGAGTTTCGGGATTCGTTTTTATCCATGATTCATAATTCTAGCCTGCTTGACAATATTCAAAAGTATCATTATTTGAGATCATCACTTACAGGAAACGCCTTACAGGTTATAAAATCACTCGAGTTTTGCTCGGATAACTATATTATCGCTTGGGAACTAGTGGAGAATAGGTATAATAACAATAAACTTTTAATATATAATCACGTAAAGGCTTTGTTTTCGTTGTCATCCGTTACTAAAGAATCGCCTGGTCAGATCAGGAAATTGATAGATAATGTTCTTAAAAATTTACGTGCTCTAAAAACGCTGGGTGAGCCTACTGAGGCGTGGGATACCTTGCTGATATATATTATTACCTCAAAATTAGATTCTAATATTGAAAAGGATTGGGAGCAGTTTAAAAACAGTGGTTCAACTAGTGATCACGATAAAAGCTACAATTTGGAATCACTTTTAAAGTTTTTAAAAGATAAAGCAGATACTTTAGAAATGATTAAAGCTAACTCTAACTCTCATTCCACTAAGAAGCCATGTCAAAGTTATGTGTCCATGCAAGGTATTAATAAAAAGTTTTCTAAGCGTACCCGCGCTTGTGTATTGTGCAATAATTGTCATCACGCATTATACGCGTGCCAACAATTCTTAGATTTGGGCACTAGAGAGAAATTTCAATTCGTTAAAAGCAAAGATTTATGTATAAATTGCTTAAGGGCAGGACATACGGTTACTGATTGTCAATTCGGTCCTTGTAGGCAATGTGGTAATAAGCATAACAGTTTATTACATCCTGAATTTATTAAAGACAATTCGGTGTCATCGGTAATGCAGGCGCATCAATCCGCAACCGATATACACTCGGATTCTGTACTACCTAGGTCGCCGACGGTACAGACTTTACATACAATGCGATCACACATTAATAAGCCAAACTCGCAATTGGTTTTATTGTCAACCGCCTTGGTGGAAGTTCTTGGCAACGACGGTAAATATTATAAAGCTCGTGCTCTGTTAGATAGTGGCAGTCAGCATTGTATTATTTCTAAAGCTTTGTGTACTAAATTAAATATTAAAGGAATACAGTCCACTTATCAAATTAGCGGGATAGGACAGTCAGTCACACAAGCGCTTCATTCTTGTGAGCTTAATATTCGTTCTCACAGTATATGTGATCATAATATGCGCATCAAATGTCTAGTATTACAGAGTATAACAATGACTGTACCCGCTACACGTATAAACGCCAAGTTAATAAATATACCTAAGGATATTAACCTAGCCGATCCTAACTTTAGTGATCCCGCGGAAATAGATATATTAATCGGTGCAGACTATTTCTGGGATTTACTGCTCGATGATAAACTTCGATTATCATCTGGTCCTTATTTATTAAATACTATGTTAGGTTGGATCATCGCAGGTCCTTTAAATATCAATAATAAGCGCTTCAATCATTATAAAAGTCAATGTCATTTTGTACAAACTGTTGAAGTGAATGAACAGTTAAAACGATTTTGGGAAATCGAAGAGTTGCATAGTTCTACAAAATCTTTTTCTTTAGAAGAGCGCAATTGCGAAGAATTGTTTGTGCAAACTACGAAAAGAGTCGATAACGGTAGGTTCTCAGTTCGAATCCCACTTCGATATCCAGCTCAGATTCTAGGTGATAGTTATGAAACCGCTAAAAGTAGATTTTTGTCCTTAGAACGCAAACTCGAACGTAATACAGTATATAAGAATATGTATTGTGACTTCATGCGGGAGTATGTAAGCCTGGGACACATGAGTCGTTTAAATGATTTTAGTTTTACAAAACCTTATTATGTTTTACCTCATCATGGAGTACTCCGGGAGGACAGTGTTACAACTAAGTTACGTGTAGTGTTTGACGGCAGTCAAAAGACGTCGTCAGATAAATCGCTAAATGATATACAATATATCGGCCCTGCCTTACAAAATGATTTATTTTCCATTTTACTACGTTTTCGCCAATATAGATTCGTTGCCTGTGCAGATATTGAGAAATTATTTAGACAAGTTCTGATACATGAAGAACAAAGAAACCTTCAATTAATATTATGGCGCGAACGGCCGTCGTAACCGCTTAGTGTGTACCGGCTTAATACTGTAACGTACGGTACCGCGTCGGCTCCGTTCTTAAGTATGCGTTGCATTAAACAATTAGGTTTAGAATGTGAAGATGAACAAGTTTCTAGAAGTATTCTAGAAGATTTTTATGTTGATGACTATGTCACGGGATCAGATCTGGAGTCCAAATTACAGTATATTTGTAATAAGGTATATGAGGTATGTCAATCTGGTTGTTTCCCCTTGCGTAAATGGGTTACAAACTCAACTAAGCTAGTTATCAATACAACATCCGAAAACGCTAATGGCATGAAATATTTATCATTAGGCGACAATGTTTCTAGTAAGACATTAGGCTTAGGGTGGTATAATAAAGAGGATGAGTTCCACTTTACATCAAAAATACATGATGATTTTACCAAGGTCACTAAACGTTCTATACTGTCAATTGTGTCTCAGATTTACGATCCCCTCGGATTATTATGTCCCACTGTAATAGTAGCAAAGGTATTATTACAAAAATTGTGGCTTTCTAAAGTAGGTTGGGATGAGATCCTGCCACAGGATATAATATTGTGTTGGAAAAAATTTGTTATGTCCTTATATAATTTAAATAATTTACGCATACCTAGATATGTAATGTGTATTTCACCTTCCGTAGTTGAGTTACACATATTTACCGACGCGAGCCAAACGGCATATGGCGCTTGCGCGTATATTCGAACAACTGATGTAGATAATAATATTACTGTAAAACTATTATGTGCAAAGAGTCGAGTAGCACCGATCAAACCACTAAGTATTCCTAGACTTGAATTATGCGGTGCGTTAATAGGTGCGAAGCTTAAAGATAAAATTACAAAATCACTTCGGGTCTCATTTAATAACATCATAATGTGGACTGACTCCACAATTGTTCTAGGCTGGCTGAAAATGTCTCCAAATCAGTTAAAAACATTTGTGCAGAACCGTGTGGTGGAGATAAACGATTTAACGAGTGATAATTGTTGGTATCATATTGACGGCACCAATAACCCAGCTGACTTATTATCTCGCGGCGTCGGCTTGCAAGAACTTAATGAATCGTTACTGTGGTGGCGCGGGCCCGCATTTTTACAAGAAAGGGTAAATAGTTGGTCTAATACACAAACGAAAGCACATATTCAAACAAACACGCTACCGGAAATGAAATCAAATACGGTTAGTGTATCAACTTGTTTATCTCATACTAATAATATAATTGATTTTCACAGGTTCTCGGCATACAATAGACTCGAGCGCAGTTGTGCATATGTGAGTTGCTTCATATACAATGTGCGAATAAAAAATAGCAGTGAGCGCTATACCGGTTTTTTATCTGTAAACGAGTTGAAAAATGCGAGAATAATGCTTATGAAGTTAGTACAAATGGAATCATTTTCTCAGGAAATTAATGACTTAGTGAATAATTTAAGCACTAAGTCATCACGTAATTTATCTAGTTTAAATATATTTTTAGATGATAATAAACTTCTTAGAGTAGGAGGCAGATTATGTAACTCCAATTTCGATTATGATAAAAAACATCCCATATTACTATGCAGTAAACATTACGTTACGTTGTTATTACTTCGTCATAAGCATATCGAGTTGTTACATGCGGGTCCACAGTTACTGTTATCACACATCAGGGATACTTGGTGGATATTAGGTGGTAGAAATATTGCTAAGCAGGTTGTCCAAAGATGTTTAAAATGTTATCGTATGAAAGCTAGTACACCACAACCAATTATGGGTAATTTACCCAGCGAGCGTCTGCAGGCCAGTTTTCCATTTATACGCTGTGGCGTTGATTACGCTGGGCCTTTGTATATACTCAACCGAAAGGGTCGGGGTTCGAAATTGGAAAAATGTTATTTGTGTTTGTTTATTTGTTTTGCTACTAAAGCTTTACATTTAGAATTAGTCACTTCATTATCGACTGAAGGTTATCTTATGTCATTGAAAAGATTTATCTCACGTAGGGGTAAACCTATTCAAATGTTTTCTGATAATGGGAGAAATTTTGTAGGTGCAGCTAAGGAGTTCGCACACTATTTGAATAAATATTCAAATGATATAATTGATTTTGCTATTGTAAACAATATAGAATTCAAATTTATTCCTCCGTATTCTCCTCATTTTGGCGGCCTGTGGGAGGCAGGGGTAAGGTCCTGCAAGTATCATATTTCACGGGTTGTAGGGAATGCTCATTTAACTTACGAGGAATTCAGCACGGTTTTAACACAGATAGAAGCCGTCCTGAATTCCCGCCCTTTGTATCCTCTGTCCACAGATCCTAATGATTTTAGCCCTCTCACGCCAGCGCATTTCCTAGTGGGTCGACCGTTGCACCAGCTGAACCAGATGTTGCCCACAAATCCACACACTCACTGTCCCGATATCAGCGGCTTGAACAACTGAGACAACACTTCTGGGCTCGATGGGCAAGAGAATACGTCTCAGAACTGCAGCAGAGGATGAAGTGGAAGGAGAATAAAAGCACACTAGTACCCAATACGCTAGTGTTGATTAAAGATGACAACCTATCACCGCTACGATGGCGCCTGGGAAGAATTTTATCTGTTTTTCCAGGTAAAGATGGAGTAGCGAGGGTGGCCTCTCTTCGCACTGCAACGGGTGTCATTGAGAGGGCGTTTTCCAAGATATGCCCTCTTCCTTTGGGCTCAGATGACACTGGACCTGCTCCGGCATCGCCCGATGCCAACATTTAGCTCCGGTTGAGAGCTATCATGAGCTCTCAAGGCCGTGGAGGATGTTACGGCTGCGTTCCGCGCCCTCTTTGTCGAAAGAGGGCAACTTCACGACAACCACAATAGGCCTTGCGCGCACGCACGCGTAGGCTTCATCAAAGTTCATCGGTCTACCATGAGATGGCGCTGAAGCAAATCGGACGAAGACTGGTGGACAGCAGCGGGGAGCGGGGGCGCCGTCACTTCACTACGCTTTTGACTCGGACACGAATTTAACCACTCTTTGAATTATAAATAATTTGTATAAGTAATAAATTATAGTTTGCCAAGAAGAATAATAAAACAATCATTTTTGCCTGCACCCTGAGTCCATGCATTAACAGTAACTTTTTTGTATCCCTCGGGAACAGTAGTTATTTTCTGTATGAAAGGTACCCTATGTCCTTTTCTGTACCCCTGACAACGTGTGTACGAAATTCGATGATGATCGGTTCAGTAGTTAAGGCGTGAAATCGTAACAAACAAACAAACAAACCAACTCACATTCGCATTTATAATATTAAAAATATATTAGTTAGGATTAGTTAGGATTAGAATTAGGATTAGGATTAAATTTCATTCAACATAATATAGATGCACATAAAGTAATAAGTTTATTTAGAATGTCAGAAAAGTCATTTAGAATGTCAAATAATTATGATTCGAATTTGAATAAGATAAAATATAAATAATTATAACTAATTAAACGGCAAAGAATATTGTAAGTAATATCAAGGAATAATAATACAAAAGTATCTATTTAATAATAACAACATGTCACAAAAGAAATATCTGCCATTAATTATAATCTGCATAAATATAGTGTATAATATTGTCTTCTGTTTACGCGAATGTTATTCATTGAAATTAAACTACTATATACGGATTTTATCGCGTTGTTTATTTATCAAAATCAATCAAAACAACGCGATAAAATCCGTATATAGTAGTTTAATTTCAATGCATAAATAGTGCTTTAAGGATTAGAATAGAATAGAATAGAATAAATTTTATTTGCATTGATTGTAGGTACATGAAATATAGATGTTAACAATTTTTATGATCCTTATACAATCTACCTTGAATAGGCATACAAATATTTAGGTAAGAGATTAAAATTCATCAAGATTTAAACAATCATTAACCAAATTAATACAATTCAAAATCAGACAACAAATGAATTAACGAACTGTTTGGAATTACAAAATTACGATTCATAATAATATTATAATATAATGGTAAATGTAATTATGTAAGAAATAATAATTAAAATTAAGAAAATAAATCAAATGTCAAATAAGCGTAAGTAATGTCAAAAACTAATAATCTAAAGTAATGTCAAAATGTATCATTCAAAAAGTCATTAATTGAATAATAACACTTATCTAAAAGAAGTGCAGTCAATTTGTTTTTTAATGTAGATATTATACCATTTTTTATAGACTCGGGTAATTTGTTATAAATGACAGGCGCCATGCCGAAAACATTTTTCTTAAGTAAGGCAGTATTGTATCCACCAGTTTGCAACATATTTCTATACTGACTTCTAATAGGTCCTTTTCTTATTTCTGATAATGATATAAAATAATGCTTATTGACCCTTACGAAGACTGCCACTTCAAAAACATACATACATGGGAACGTTAACAATTTTAGGGACTTAAACATAGGCACACAACTGTCAGTCATTTTTAGACTACACATTGCCCGTATGCAGCGCTTCTGCGATTTGAAAACCTGTTCCCTTAAGGTACAATTTCCCCAAAATACAATCCCAAACCGCAAAATCGACGCCACCAGATCATGGTAAGCTGTTAACGTTGTGTTTATATTTACCTTTTTTGCTAAATTTGATAGTACATAATATGCAGAAGTACTTAATTTTTTACACACCTCTTCTGCTTGAGGTTTCCAGGTTAACTGACTGTCTATCAAAATTCCTAAAAATTTAGCAACATTTATTTGTTCAATACCTTGTCTATTATATTCGATTGTTAGATTTTGAGCTGGTGTACGTTGATAAAAATGCATTATATTAGTTTTTGTAAGATTAATTATTAAATTATTTATGTCAAGCCAGTTTACTATGTCTTTTAATGTATTATTAATGTCATTTTCATATTCATTCATGTCAATACATTTTATTACTACGGTGCTGTCGTCTGCAAATAATACCATTGGGTGCCGAACGTATCGAGGCAGGTCATTTATATAGAGCAGAAATAGAAGTGGGCCTAAAACACTGCCTTGAGGCATGCCATATTTGACAGTTCTAGCTTCAGACAAGTATTTTTCCTCTCGTTTGGATTTGACACTGATTCTGCTAATTTCGGTATATTGTTTTCGATTGCTAAGGTAACATTTCAAGAGATTCAATATATTTCCTCTGATGCCATACATGTAGAGCTTATGAAGGAGAATTTCATGATCGACGTTATCGAAAGCCCTTGTCATATCTGTGTAAATAGCACATATGGGCACTCTCTTATCGACATGCTTAGCTATTACATTGAGAAGTTCGTATATTGCTATATTTATGCCCCTTCCTTTCCTAAATCCCATCTGTTCGTCACATATAATATGATGTTTATTTAAAAAACAAAGAATTGAATTATACATAATCTTTTCAATAATTTTTGAAAACACAGGAATTAAGGCTATGGGTCTGTAATTTTCAAGCTATTCTTTGTAATTTTTTTTTTATACAGTGGTTTAACTATCGCTGTCTTTAACGAGGTTGGGAATACGCCCGAGCAAATACATAAATTTATTATGTGACTCAGATGCAAAACTATGGTATTAGATACAAATTTTATTACTTTAGTAGCTATATCATCGTGGCCAACACTATTCTTATTTTTTAAAGTTTGTAATGCTCTCATGACTTCTTGTGGCATTACAGGCATCATAAACATTGTGTGAGGATTATTTACTAATCTAATGGTCTCGATCTACGTCTTTTTATTACTATTTATTTGGTCAATGAAGTGGTCGTTGAAAGAATTAGCAATATCTTTCGGGTCTCTGATGATTTTATCTTTCACGTTTATTTGTGATATAGGCTCAGTGTAGCTTGTTTTGTTATTAATTATTTGCCACGATACCTTTGTTTTATTACTAGCAGTATTAATAAAATTATTATTTTGTACCTTTTGAGTTAGCTTTATAATCTTACGAAAACGATTAGAATAATCTTTAAAATTTGTTTTGTTTACGGCTGTCCTATTATTTCTATATTTCCACAGTAAATATCTTTGTTTTCTGCTACAAATACTATACCACGTGATACCCATTTACTTTTTGCGTGTGCTTTTATAGTTACCAGCTTTTGAGGAAAACAGAGATTATATAACAAGCTAAACTGTTCTATGAAGTAGTCATAAGCCTGGTTGGCATCTTCAGTATTGTAAATCTCAGAAAATGTAAGACATTGCAGATGTTTATTAAATTTTTCAAGATTTTGTATTGAAAAATCTCGTTTTCTTATACGCCAAGATCTTAATCTACAAGTTTTATGAACCTTGACTTCTAATATTTGTGCAGTATGGTCTGACATCGCTAGGTCAATTACTTCACTGCTACATTTTAAGTGATAACTGCGTGCAAAATGATCTATACAGCTATTACTACATAATCTAGTGGGCTGATGCAATTCGAGTTTGAGATTGTAGCCCAAGAGAAAACATTTGAAATCATGTGTCTATGTTGAAGTCCCCGCATACAATAATTTTCTTATTAATCTTGTTAAAGCACAAAGTTTTTAAAATATTGTCAAAATGTTCATAAAATACATTCAAGTTAGAAACCCTCGGCGGCCTATATAAACATAAAATAATTAATTGTTGATTGATTAATTCGATACCGCAACAATCGATTATGTTTGATATTGAGTAGCGCGAGATGTCAGGCAGTGTTTTATACTCAAGGTTTCTCTTTATCAAAATACACGACCCTCCACGTTTCTTCATTTTTCTTGCATAACATGTTGCTAATTTATAGTTTTGTATATCAATGAGATTTTCATGTCCCAGCATCAGAAAATGTTCCGTTATGCAAATGATGTCTATGTCTATTTTTTTCTCTGAAAGTTCTCGGAGGTGCACAGTTAGTAAGTCTGTCTTATTTAAGAGTTTTAATAGTTTCAAAAACGAAAAAGCTCTCTATCCTCAGCCAATTTAGTGTCATTAATATCCTTTACACTATCATGCAGTATATTTGCATCGAAGCAGTCGTGAGAGTATTCGCTTATTAGTAGTTTTAAGTTTTTGAATATATTTCTCATCCCGTTGTTATTCAGGTGGCCACTGTGTTTTGAGAACATACCATAGTCATATGACAAATCCAAATTGGAGTCCAGTATCTCAGTGTAGTTATGCGTGTTGTTATCTAAGTATAACATGTTACTAAAGGTTTCAACTCGCCAATTAAAAATCATGGAATTGTATCTATATGTAGGAAGACATATTATTATGTTTGTATGACTTAATTTACTTAAGGTCTCTCTCATTTGAACAACTAGATTATAATAATTATTTGTTCTGATGAAGTCTTCTTTTCCTATAAAAATAAAGCAAAAGTCCTTTTTGGAGTACCCTTCTAATTTTGAGTGCAAGTTGCTAATTAATTTGTCTATGCCACAGTTTGGTGTTAGATAATGACATAGTTGATAATTATAGAAAAATCTTCCGCTATCGATACCATTTTATTAATATTGTTACTGCTTATTATGCAAATTTTATTTTTTTGGGTACTTGTATCGCCATCTAGTGAGTTTGTGTCTTGTTTTTTTCTCTGCAGTTTTATTATATTTTTTTCTCTGCTTGGTGATAAATTTTTCTTTTGATTTTCAGGCATAATAACTGTCGGTTTATTGAGATCAGTAGTTTGCGTCTCTTTATCATACTTTGTATTGGCAGAACATACTTCGTTATTGTTTATTAACTCATGGTGATTTAATGGTTCTGTTTGCGTATATTTTATAGGTTTGCGTTTGTGAGAAGGAACTGGTGTGGTGGTTTTTCTCCCAGGCGTTTGACAGATCGTTTTGTATGAATTAATTTTTTTCAATGCGTTCTGTAAATCTGATTTTAAATTCTGGTTTTCACTATTTAAATTATCTATCTCTTCGTGTGCACTCATCAATTGTGTGGTTAACGTTTTAATTTGTTCGGTGAGACTAGTTACAACTTCATTGCTATTATCGTGCAAACTATCAGGAATGCTCATCATGGTCGTGTCGAACATAGATCTTTCGTTTTTATAACTGTCTGCACTGAGATCATTTAAGGAACTTGTTCTGTACGGTTTTCGATATGTTATGTTATTAACGGGCTCCATTCTGTCGTTTTTTCTACTTCAACAACACTCTTTATATATATTATATTTGCGCCCTCTGTTGGACGTTCGCTAAGTTATTATCGTTGGAAATAATGTCAACGAATGCTAATTCTTTGCTAATTATTTCCAGTCAAAATATATGTACACAACTTGTCGCTATCATTGTGATCACTGCATTTTAAAAGTATTCCAATATCGTACGACGTGTCCAAAGAACATAAAATTGATAATCAAAACTCGGTAGTTACGCATAAAATTGGTTGCATTAGATATGCAATCGTACTTATAAAGCCACCGTCAAACAGCTGTCATGAAAGAGGCATACGCTTGCTAGCTGTTTACATAGATGGCATGAGCGGGCATGCGCTTGTCCCGGCATATAGTGATGTATTGAGGATGGGAGCTGACAATGTATTATTCTTTATTTCAAATACTTAGGTACATTACCCAAATTCGTAAATACTAAAAAATAAATAATACTAATAATATAATATTAATGTCCTCCAGACCGAATTTCAGTTGCGGCGGGCAATCTTAACGGAGACTGGCCATGTGCGCAGGGGATATTATAGTGCACAAGTATGTGCGCAAACACAAGTGCACTCTCTGTTCCGTAACCCTTATGATCAGAGAGTAATCAGGATCAGTGGTCCTGCACCGACGGCTTTACGTGCTTTTCGAGGCACGGGGGTATCTAACACCGCCAACTTCCTAACTCCGGGCTCGTATTAAGATTTCTTAACTGAAAAACCCAATAACTATTTTGGCTCGACCCGGGATTAGAACCCGAGTCCTCATACACAGCAGTCGCATTTACTACCGCTGCGCCACGGAGACAGCTACTACTAATAACATACAAGCGTTTCAAATACGGTAGTATACAGTATGTAATTGGCAAATGACAGAAAATGGATACATGATACAATCTGCGGACTATTTATTTGCTTTGAATAGTCAAAGATGAATTTCCCCTACATTTCGCCACTTACACTTTAGGTCACGTAAAAGAGGATGACCCTATGCCCGTTTTAAACTTTTTCTCGTGAAAGTAACTCTATTATTTTCTTGGATCAATTTTCTTCGTTGCTGATATAATACATAGGAAGATTATTGTTTAATCAAAACGACTTATGTTAAAATGTTTAACCCTGAGCTCGATAGATGGCGTTGTTCACGTTCTGAATCGCGGTGTTAAGGTTCTCCACTGCCACTATACCTAAATAAGCCTCGGCTAACTCATTAAACTTTGTCCTCGCTTGGTTATGTGAGTTGCTAAATGCGATTTTTGGGATTACGTTCCAAATGTTAATGCTTCAACGTTTATCAATATTCTATAAATGTCCAATAATATTTGTTTTTATGTATGTTCTGGCAATATGTAATGAATCAGCGTACCTAGACCAGAGCCCAACACTCTACTAAAAATATGCCATTATTCACTAATGGTACAGTTAAGTAAGTTAATACACATGGCTCACGTTACTCTACATAGACGCGCGTTTGAATATCCCTTAAGAATTAAGTAAAATACTGCATTCTGCTGACTATACTATAGGTCCTACGTTTCTCTGTTTACCCATCGGACGCCCGCCAGCTAACGGGCAGGCGCATTTTCTGATCATATACTAAATGAGAGGCTCTACTGAACTAGAAAGTGATTGTAACGCTTTGTTTCAGAGAATCAAATGTTACTTTTTTGTGTTATTTTAAGACATCTTTTGCACTAGTTATTATTCCTGTGTTGTGGACAACTTTACAAACATTCAAACAACCGACCCAAGAACATCTAAACTCGGAACATAATGTCCTCCAGACCGAATTTCGGTCACTGGCCATCGGCGCAGGAGATATTATAGTGCACAAGTGTGTCCACAGACACAAGTGCACTCTCTGTTTCCTAACTCTCATGATCCGATGGGACGGTATACCGACACAACCGAAGAGAGATCAGCCGCAGGATCAACGCTTCACGTACTTTCCGAGGCACGGGGGTATCTAACACCGCTAACTTCCTAACTCCGAGCTGCTATTGAGATTTCTTAACAGAAAAACCCAATAATCTGTTGTTGGCTCGTCCCGGGATTCGAACCCGAGACCTTATGCACAACAGTCACATTCACTGCTGCTGAGCCACGGGGGATCATTTGTGGATCACACAAATTTTTGTTCTGTGTGGGATTCAAACCCACAACTCACAAAACACACTCGGCGCAGTGGCAATGGCGAGGCGACCACTTAAACCAATACATACGCAGTACGCACGGGCAGTGTGGATATCGTAATATAAATGAAATATGAAATTAAACTTGTACACACAGCAACACATCAACCCAGACTCTTTGGACTATTAAAAGTTGAACGCTGCGAATCATGCGAGAGAGTGCGTTATATTTTTGTTGCGCTCTATCCTTACCATTACATAAACATCACTATGCACTGTCCCTTTCCGACAATTCTCTATTTTGTATGTTGCGTAGTTATGCGTATATAGGGTGTCTAACTTGATGTGTAGCCGTGTGTACCACGCAATTTACTATTCCAACATCAAAAATGTCATCACTTGGTCATCATTCACTTACTGAAATTAGAAACCGCAGAGTTTTAACAAAGTTGACTTTCTGCACCCCACAAGAGTAATACGCGTCTCAATGAAGGAGAAACTAAACTTATTTTGGAAAGTTGTTAAAACAAAGATAAATTTGAATCGACTCCACGAAGATTAATGTACCAAGTTTAGAATGGACTTGACTTGATGGAAACGAATGTCGCATCAACTTAAACAAGTACGAGATTAGAGACATTGGACTAAGACCAAAATTATACTTATCTTGATCACTTGCACACACAATTTTCCTTATTTTTTCGATAATGGCTCTACAGATTTATCGTCTGTCTGTAGGACTTAAGTATTGTGAAAGAGGTTGTGAAAGAGGTATGGCAAACTTCGATTTGAGTAGATATACTACTTGTGAGGGGAGCTTCGTTAGCTTAGTTTTTCTACAAAGGGTTCAATTTAGTTAGGCTATTGCTCAGTCTATTATTTATGTCTATAGGCACAGTTCAAAAACGTATTCGGTTTATATTAATATTTAAGTATACTGATACTTAAATAGTTAAATAGTTTCTAGTTTGCTTTGGTTCAACTACACAAAACCATGCTTAGTTAGATACCACAAATAGCAAGAAAAGGTAAATTTCAGGTTCAAGGATTCGGGTAAATTAAGCCCAAACATATTATGCAGTGCGACACTATATTTTTCTTTTGGACAGTTTTAGAGTATATTATTTTTAATTTTTCTCCAACTTGTATGGTTGTGGCATAGAGATAGATAAATGGACAGGACAAACAAAGTTCCGATATTGCAATTTTAGCTATAGAGCCCTCAAAGTGATACTTGTACAGTTATATCGGTAAATAATAGATATGCTATCATATAGCTTAGTCTAGCGATCATCTCAAATGGAATTGTTCAAAACATTTTAGCAAAGCGTATCACATAATTTGAAAGCCTTGCTTTTTCGCCGAATTAGCAGACCGACTCGTTAAACGGTAAAGGTGTGTAGGAATGGTAACGTCGCTTAATCCTGCCAGCAAGCTTATTATTTCATTTAACAATATTGACACGACCGCCGGAGCTGTCTCATCATATCGCAGGTGACCTAGTTATACCGTGTGCGAGACCACAAGTTGAGTATCAAGTTAGGAGAACCTAGCGATATGTTAAAATATGTATAAATGTCCTGTGTATAAATTGGCCTACTTTGAGCCTTTGCTCAGTGTGAGAAGCGGCAATAGTCTTTAGGGAATGTTGTACCTAGGATATAATAATAAATAAAATATGGTAAATAGTCTAAGCAAGGTTATATATTATTTGCTTCACAATGGTTACACTTATAAGTCAGTTTTGTCCAGATTATCGGGTATAGCCGCATCGGGGTGCAAACTGCCAGCCTATCCCCGCAGACCGCGCTACCACATAATAAATTTGCTGGCAATGTTATTTCATACGTACACGTTAATGTACAGTGTCTCTATAAGTCAACCACGCTGACGCAGTGCAGTTTGGCAGATTTCACACATCTTAGAGAATATTATGGAGAACGGATTCTAGAGTAGTGTCAACTAAACATGTTTTCCCAGACATGCAGGTTTTCTTACGATGTTTACCGTCACCGTTAAATTTAAATAGAGCAATGTAGAGTAAACAGATGAGTTATTATATCACATTATTGACAACATAGTCTATCAAGGTTGTGCAAGGTGTATGCGACTGCTGAGTATAAATCTTGCGTGCACGCATGAATGCAAGGATGCACGTACACACGCACGCACGCACTGTACATACTTCCATTTTATTCGAAAATTATTTTGTTTGAATTTTAATATACTTAAATGATATGTATTTTATTATTGTTTCCGAACCTATCTATACTAATATTATAAAGCTGAAGAGTTTGTTTCTTTGTTTGTTTGGTTGAACGCGCTAATCAACAGGAACTACTGGTCCGAATTGTAAAAGTATTTTAGTGTTGGATAGCTCATTTATCGAGGAAGGCTATAAGGCTATATAACATCACGCTACGACCCACAGGGGCGGCACAGTAATCATAAACGCGGGTGAAACCGCGGGCACATTTAGTGTTTTATATATATGGTAAAGCGAATAACCGTGCGGTTGCCGCGTTTTAAGCCGTGAGCTTAGTGCAGTAACCACTGCTCATTATTAAATATAAAATGTTACTACACATGAACAAATACATAAATAAATACATAAATAAAATTTATTATTTTCATAATACAACGCCCGCACTAAGGTACGCACTAGTATCCTGTTTCGCGGGTGATATCAAAAACAGCTCAATGTTCAGAATTACACAAATGTTTGTCCTATGTGGGATTCGAACTCACAGTACTGCGGCATTATAACAGCAGTGAAGTGACCACTTGAACTACAACAACATCCATGCAATATTTACATAGAGAACATAAAATGCTTTAATTACATGGGCATGTGTTTCTCGCACTGGCTCTAGAAATTGGGCATGGTGAGAACCGTCATGAAGATTGCCTACTACTCATACCATATCAATAATGTCTAGAAGGACAGTAAGGTATGGATACCTTATAGGTAAAACCGATTCGTTCAATGTTGCACATTGAACGAATCAGTTTTACCTCATGCCTTAAGCCGTAGCCAACAATTTCCCTGAAGGTCTGCGCAGTTCTGTCAAGGGTGCTACTGTGTGCTCGGCTTAGAATGAGTTATGAACATCACGCGAAGAAACTTTTTATACAATCCACCTACACTCCTATTCTATTTCTCTCTTTTGTTAATTGTTTCTAGTTTTTGCTTAAGCATTTTTTGTTTAATGCTTATTTTTATTTGTTGTACTACAATATTTGTTGCTATATTGAAATTGTATAGGGTGTCGGATTCATCCGCAGTATTGCTCGGATGATTTAGCAGTTAAAGTCGTCTCCTGCCACTTAGTTGACAGCCGTAACTTCGACTGCCGCAGGGATAAAATTTTGTGTAATTTACAAATGATTAAGCAAGCTCTGCTGTTAAGGACTACATCTATTTATAAAATAAAATATATATTGTACAGCATATTATTTGTTAAGACATAGCATACTTATAAAATAGCCTTAAGAAATCTATATTAACCTACAGTACCCAAATTAGTATTAAATATAACATTATGATTATTTTATATCCATTATTTGAATGTTTGTAAAGTCTCTCGCGGTACAGGAATTGTTTTGAGTGCAGGCGTTGCCTACTTCCTAACTAATAGTATAAATGTGAATTCGTGTTTATTTGCTACGATTCCGCGCCTTAATTTCTTGACAGATCATCATGAAATTTTGCACACACATTATCAGGGGTACAGAAAAGTCAATAGAGCAATTTTTGTCCAGAAAGAAGTAGATACTGGTCTCGTGGGATAGCTATAATTTTATATTAGAAACGGAAACAGAAGTGGCTGTTCTGATTGATAGTTGGAACGAAAATCAACCCATCCCTCAGGTACAGTATTATTTTCTAAATGAGATGTAACATGTGTCCTTTTCTGTACCCCTGACGACGTGTAAACATAATTTCATGATGATCGGTCGAGTGATTAAGGCGTGAGAGCGACAAACATACAAACACATACGTTTTTATTTATAATATTAGTTAGGATATTTCTTATTAGATATAAAATTATGAATGTGATTATTCTGAGTCTGAGCGTATTTAATATCTGTTGTTTGAATGTTTGTAAAGAATCTTGCGGTACAGGAATTATTTCTAGTGAAATATACTCACATTCGTATTTATAATATAAGTTAGTATTTTGCCAGCACTGCTACTAAATATACTACTAGCTAGATGTAGCCCGCGGTTTCAATCGCTCCTCTCCTAAGTGTAGCTTGATGTTAGATAGCCTTCTTAATAATTACGCTACAATATCGATAACATATTCGCGTGCTTAGTGGTTAGTGGCCAACCTGTTGTCAAGAGTTGTTCAAGCCACCCGTAGGCCTCTGACATGGCTTAACGACTGCTGTCAATTTGGCTACAACCGGGACCGACTTTTTACGTGCCCTCCGAAGCACGGAGACGCTCAGATGAAATACCACTAAGCGGTCACGCATCTATAGACTGACCGCACCCAACGTTGCTTAACCTCGCTAATCGTTTACCGATCAGTGAGTGCAACTGGCTATGGCTATTACCTAATGTGGAGTTAGGCAAAAAAGTCAGTAATCCCAAAATATGTGTTAATATTATTTATAACTGTTTCCCGAATAACCGATAGCTATTGAAACAAACTGGTAAAGAAGAGGCCAAATTGATATACGCAAGTATAAGCACGACCGTGACTGCACTGATGAGGTAGAGGTTTAAGAGGCCGTCTCACCGCTGCTACCTACTGCACCGAATGTTCTGGATCCGATCATACACGGGACAAAAATTTGTGTGATCCACAAATGAATGTTACCAATCTGGGTATTCTTTATCGGCCTGGATGGCGTAGTGGTTAGTGTAACCGACTGCCACGCCTGAGGTCGCAGGTTCGATTTCCGCACAAGTCAAACATTTGTGTGCGTGAACATGGATGTTTGTCTTGGTCTGGGTGTATCTATGTATAATATGTAAAAAAAAGGATATACGTATGTTTATCCATTGTCTAGTACCCATAGTACAAGCTCTGCTTAGTTTGGGCTAGATAGTGTTGTGTATATGTGGTAGAATATTACATTATTAATATTGTATGAATGTTTGTAAAGTCCCCCGCGACACAGGAATTAAAGAAAAGAAGGCCGGTTGGTGTGGGATAAATTGAAAGGGGCTCATGTTCCATAGTGGACTGAAAGAACACCGCAATAGGAAAGTAAAGTATATACACATTCTCAATATTTTATTTAATTACTTTTATTTTTAGTATTTTTTTAAGACACTACTAGGCACCAGCAATTATTTTCAAATTTACTTTTATTTTTGTGTTTTTTTTAAAGACTACTAGGCACAAAGAATAATTTTTGTATCGCGGGGGACTTTACAAACATTCAAAAAACGGACACAAAGAACATCCAGACTCAGAACAACCATTTGTTAGTCACACAAATTTTTGTTTTATGTGGGATTCGAACTCATAACTTTTGGCGCAGTGGCATTGACGAGGCAACCACTTATTCCACACACCATCCGTGCCGACATACTTGGGATTTTCTACATAAATTCAAATCTAATTGCTTGTTTTAAGGCCTTGCAAAATTAAGTAGTAATAAATGGCCTTAAAATTAATTACCAATTTTACAACTCATTAGAGTTTTTGTTATAAAATTGACTATATAAACGCTACTAATACTTTTTATAAATGATACACTGTTTCACGTGACTGTGTAAAATGAATCACTGCACTGTATTAATTGTCGCAGGTAAGAATTTATTGTTATTACTTATGTAGGTCTCAAGTTCGATCCCAAGGCGCGCATCTCTGACCTTTCGAAGTTATGTGCGTATTAAATAGTTAATTATCGCTTGCTTTAACGGTGAAGGAAAACATCGTGAGAAAACCTGCATGTCTAAGAGTTCTAAATAATGTTCTCCAAGATACGTGAAGTCTGGCAACCCACACTGGGACAGGGTTGTGGACTATGGCGTAGCCCTTCTCACACTGAGAAGAGGCCCATGCCCAGCACTTGGACAGTTTACAGGGCTGATATTATAAATATATACTTACAAAATTAGTATATTTGTTAAGTTTAGTGTTAAGTACCTACTCAATGTACATTTCTAATATACCACTGTTTATTTTCCCATGTTCCATAAATAAAATGAAATTAACACGTTCACGGTTCGAGGTAAAACCCTAACCACAGAGCTGAAATCGATCAGAGAAAAGAATGGAAGTTTACTGAATGAAGAAAAGAGCGTAGTGAATCGATGGAAGGAATATTTTGAAAGTTTATTTGAAAGAGAGGAATGGCAAGGGCAAAGTTTCGAAATGAATGATAATGATAGGAATGATGGAAGCCCTATTAGTATAAAGCATGAAATTAGGAAAGGCTGGTGGTTATGATTGGATTACAGTCGAAATGCTGACAGCTGGACAGGGTCTCATAGTAAATCAGTTGTGCCGCCTTTTTAACTTGTGCTGGAATACTGGGCGTGTACCTAATGATTGGTGCAAGGCCGTCATAGTACCTTTATACAAGGGAAAGGGCTCACAGCAAGCAAAAGCTATAGAGGCATTAGCTTGCTCAGCGTCGTCGGTAAATTGTATGCGAAATTGTTAATTGAAAGGATTGTGAAAGTAACCGACGAGAAAATATGGGATGCACAAACGGGATTTCGAAATGGTATGGGATGTACGGATCAGGTCTTTTCCTTACGGAGCATAGCCGAGAAAGTTTTGGCCAAAGGTCAAAAGGTCTATTGCGCATTCGTGGATCTGGAAAAGGCTTATGATAAAAGTGGTGAGAAATGAACTTTGGTCGGTTTTGTCCATGTATGGAGTGAATAGTAACCTCACACGAGCTCTGAAATCTCTTTATGACGATTCCAGAGCTTGTGTTAGGATAAATGGGACTTACACAGAATGGTTTAACATCGAAAAAGGTGTTAGACAAGGATGTGTAGCGTCACCCTGGCTGTTGAACCTATACATGGACAATTGTTTGAAAGATTTAAAAGATTGTGAATGGGGATTAAGAATTAATGAGTTACTTGTCAAATGTCTACTTTATGCCGAAGACCAAGTAATACTTGCGTCATCGGCAGAACAGTTGCAGGCGATGGTAACTAATATGCATGATGCTTGTGAGAGTAAAGGAATGAAAATAAATGTAAGCAAGACGAAAGTAATGGTATTTGAAAGGGAGGAGTGCATGATGATGTGCAATATTATGACTGATGGAGAACAAGTGGAGCAAGTGAAAGAGTTTGTATATCTAGGTACTTTGTTTACAAGGGATGGTACACATGAGGGAGATATTGAAAGAAGAACGATTGCTGGCAATAAAGTGAATGGCGCTTTACGCGCTTTTATGAACAGTCGAAATTTATCCGAAAAGGCACGTTTGGCTGTCCATAGAGGATTATTAGTACCTACACTTATGCATGGTAGTGAAAGTTGGGTATGGCAAAAGAAGCATGAGAGCAGAATAAATGCTGTAGAAATATATGTGGTGTGACTCTGAAAGATAGAATAAGGAATAGTGTGATTAGAGAGAGATGCGGCATAAAAGTGGATATAGTGAAGAGAATAGAAAAGGGTATGTTAAGTTGGTTTGGGCATGTAGAAAGAATGGTCGAGAACAGACTGACTAAGAAAGTTTATAAGGCTAGTGTAGTAGGAACAGTCGCAAGGGGAAGACCTAGGCGAACGTTTCTTGATCAGGTCGGAGACGTTCTGGATAAAGGCCAGGTTAAGAGCATCTTAAACCGGCGAGCGTGTATGAGGAATGTTATGAAAGTGAATGAAGCCAGAAAAGTGTGTCAGGATCGTAGCAAATGGAAATCCGTAGTCTCTGCCTACACCTCTGGGAAACAGGCGTGAATTTATGTATGTATGTAACACGTTCACAGTGCAGCTATAAATTTAAAAAGAACTTACGTGTTTACATGTCTAGTTCTTTTTTGTTATTGATCATACATATATATCCAAATAGTTGTTACACGTTGTATTTGTAAATTAAATGAAGGGTTGTGGAGCGCTAACCTTGACATAAATATTTTTTTATAAAGGCGATAGTCCAGTAAGTTGTCGATAAGTTATGTTTAAATAATTACTGCTTACTTTAACGGCGAAACAAAACATCTTACGGAAAGCTACTTATTTGAGAGTTTTTCATTAAATGTTCTCGAAGATATGTGAAGTTTGCCAACCCGCATAAGGCCAGTGTGGTGGACTAAGGCCTAACCCTTCTCATACTGAAAAGGCTCGTGAACAACAGTGGGACAGTTTATATATAGGGCTGATATTATGGGCCTATATCGGTACACAGAAGTACTCACATGGATTGCGACTCCCATGATTCATTAGTCATCCGTGCTGACGTGATGGTTTAAGTGGTTGCCTCTCCACTGCCAAGGCGCCGAGTGTTGTGGGTTCGAATCCGACACGGGACAAAACTTTGTGTGTTCCACAAATGGCTTCCGAGTCTGGGTGTTCTTTGTGTCCGTTGTTTGAATGTTTGTAGTCTCTTGCGCCACAGGATTTAAAACTAGTTCGGGAGTTGTATTTTTAAAAGAAAGAAAGATTACTAAATAGCTCAACTGTGAACGTGTTAAAGTTACAAGAGAAAAAGATATTTGGTACATATGAACCGGCATGCTCAGGCCAGTACCACCGTACGACAGAATACCATCCTAAGAGCTCCGCAGGTTGCGCTTGTCCCATTCCTTTTTTCACCTTATCTTTGTTTCCTTTACCAAGCTCGCTTACCACGTAGTATTTGTAGTTTTACTAGTTATGGTAAAACTACAATACTAACAAATCCATACTGATTTCAATCATAATCTATATCTATATTAATCAATACTAATAATATGAAGAGAAAATATTTGATTTCTTGTTTACTTGTTTCTAAGGATTTAACTAAATACTCAACCGATTTAAAAAACTTTCATCGTTAGAAAGCTATATTATCACTGAGTAACATTGACTAAATTTTATTTTAAATATGTACTGTTAGTAAACATTTTTGTTCACGTTGCCGCATACCCCTCCGCGGGGGCAAGCGGAGGGGCTATATCGGACTCACCGCGGTAAAAGAGAGATGGTAATGATGATAAGAATGGACGGTAATACCGACTAAACCTACCACGGTGTTCCTCGACAAAACCGCAATCAGCGGGACCGCGCATTTTCATTTTCACATGCAGTCGCACCCCGCTGAGGTTTTGGCCCGCCGTACGAAACGGCTGGCCACTACACGATAAGACCTACCCTTTGGTCACCACTACTATTACCCTACACAAACCGTTAAGGTTATAATAGGTGTACTATTATAACCTTAACGGTTTGTGTAGGGGAACGCTAAATCATAAACTGGACTAGTCGTAGAGAGAGGGTATGTCCCCCTCTCCCCCTTCCTTCTAGAGGGGAGATGGACACGACACAAAGGCGCGCGTGGGAACACGCACGCCGCTTCACGGACCTGGTGCTGATGCGGATGGCGGGCAGGCCCACGAAGCCTGCCACCTCCAGGTCAAACCTCAGGGTGGCTGGTGGTCATCTCGCGCTCACCAGCGGCCGGTTCTGCGGTTGGGGAGAGGGTTTGAATGCTCCCTCTCCCGCCCCGCCGCCTCCGTGACGGAAATTACTTCCTCACAGAAAGAGGCGACCGCGTTTCACGACCTCTCACTCCGGATCATGGACTAAACCACGGCCGGGAGCGAGAAGGCAACCATACCAACCAACCGGGCGTCTCTTGCCGGCCTATGCGATACAGGAACTGACCAAAGTAACCGTGACCAGTTATTACCTGTGTCAGCCGGAAGATAAGCCGCCATGCCGTCTTTCCAGCCACTCCTCAAAAACGGGTCTTACTGCCACTATTGTGGCGTGCCCAAAAGAGTGCTGCGGCCTCACGTGGATTCGGACATCAACCACGCTTACTTTAGGTAGCGTGCTTATTCACTCAGCTACGTCGACTCTTACTGTTAGTAATATAACCTAACCTACTTTTAAAAGAGGAAAGCCACAAGCAAAATCTAGTATATTATATATTTTTTTATAAGCAAAATGCAATAGGATATCTCCCCTAATGGTCCCGTGGCCGACAGTTCCCATAATTATTATCAAACCTATTTATGTCCTATGTCATATTGATTATGGAGTGCAATGAAGTTTAACATTGAATTGAAAATGTTATAATAATATTAGTAATGAAAGCGACTATTGCAGACTCAATACTTTTTGGTTCGGTTTAAAGAGACCACTTCCGCATTAGGAATAATTCCTGTACCACAAATCACTTTACAAATACTCAAACAACGGACACAAAGAAAATACAAACTCGGAACAATAACTTGTGGATAACAGAATTTTTGTATCCCGTGTGGGATTCGAATCCACAACACTCGGCGCAGTAGCAGTGGCGAGGCGACCACTTAAAACGTTAAGCAACGTTGGGTGCGGTCAGTCTATAGATGGGTGACCGCTTAGTGGTATTTCATCTGAGCGTCTCCGTGCTTCGGAGGGCACGTAAAATGTCGATCCCGGTTGTTGCCAAATTGACAGCAGGCGTTAAGCCATGTCAGAGGCCTACGGGTGGCTTGAACAACTCTTGATAAAAGGTTGGCCACCACCCACATGAAAAGTAAAAAATAAGAAGAATTTGATTTGTAAAGAATATGATAAGCAGGACGTTTCTAATGCAAATATGAAGCGAATTAGGTAACTGAAGTAGGTCTTCAGGTACTACATACCGAGTTATTAACATATGGGCTTATTTTATTCCGATGTTCCTACGGCATCAGAACTAACGCGGGTGAAACCGTGGGGCGCAGCTAGTAATGTTATATTTTTGTCGACTATTTAACTAGGAATAAATCCTATATCGCGGAATACTTTCGAAACAATGGCTACGCAGAACATACAGACTCGAAATAAGTATTTGTGAATCACACCATTTTTTGTTCCATGAGAGGTGACTCAGCGCAGTAGCAATGGCGGGATGGTGATCACGTAAACCACTACATAATCTCCACAATCGATTTTATAATATATTAGATTAGTATATAGTAGGTTAGGTTATGTTAGTGAAAGTGCTTTTTTTTAAATAAAATGAGGCCCTATGTAATTCGTCGATAATATAGCTTCATTTTTACAGCAAGGTTGGCCCAGTGCAGGATGGATTTATTTGTCGATTTTACTTTTATAAATTTCTCTTTCATTTCTAGTTGTAACGCTGAGTTGCGTTCTGCGTTCAAGAGGATCTCTTGATTTACGCCCCGATGAAGATGTATTTGCTTACATCCTAGATTCTTTTGACGTTAAAGACTTGGACAAAATCGATCCTGGCGAGAAATGCGTCAATTGCCCTCGAGTTTACTATCCTATTTGTGCAAATGATACAAGAACTTATATCAACGAGTGTCGGTTACAATGCAGGAATCTACACACGAATGGGAGTATCGCTGTAATGGTCAGATCTGGCCCGTGCAGTATTTTCCCAGTAACATAAAAATATAGGATAGTGCAATATCTACCGTTAGCGTTCCGTTGGATAGTATTTTTAGTAGGGTAATTGTCTGTTTGATTTTATTTATTATTTTACAAACAATAATGTAGTAATTCATTATAATATGCTGTCAATATTTTCGTATAGGTATATTAGATAACGTCTAAAAATTCAATCATGTACATTAAAATGAAATCTATATTTATCCTTTCACACGTAAATACACAAAATAGTGATTACACACATGAGAAAGAATTATAATGTAATGTAAATAACAGTAGAACCACCAAATAAGAATGATAATAATCATTATTAGCGACAAAGACATGTAAGTAACGGGCGCGTACCAAAGTGAAATCAAAAGAAATCTCTTTGTGAAAACAGTATTAAAATTGGTTGCAAAATAGGGGGAATAATTAATATTTATACTTTGGATTTAAGTGTAGGGTATAGTGGGGACGTTTCATTATCTCCCACGAACAGCTGCATTTAAGTAGCGGTGCGGTACTGCTTATTTGTACATCTGTGTGTTGTTGCCCCAACGCCCATGAATTTGACTATCCAATGAACACATTGGGTTCACGGGACTTTCAAGAAGTGATTGTACTTATAATACAATGGTAACTGTGTTACATTCTACATATCAATCAGAATCATATTTTTACTACTTTATTGGCTCAGAGACCTAAAGTGAGTCTTGGTCGCGGATACGACAGAACGCTACTTTCTTCGGCCTTTGATCGTTGCTCGCCAGTCGTTGGATTGAAGCTCTTAGCTCTTGCAGATCCGCTTCAGAATAGTCCTACTGTATATTTTGTAGCTTCAATGGCCAGGCATACGCTGTGTATTTATTATAAACATAATAATATGTATTAATAGGTTTTTAAATTACAGTAATAATTATTATTAATTATTAATAATGTGAAATTAAATGTGTGTTTTGAATTATGTGATTGTTGTTATTTCTTTTTATTTTAATTATAAATTAACGCGTAGATTTAAGTACAGTTTGTTTGTCTCGGTGGCACGGCAGTAGTGAATGCAACTGATTGTGAGGTGGCGGGTTTGATTCCTGAGTCGGGCTTTATTAAGGGTTAAGAAATTATCAGTAGCAGTATGGCATCTGAAAATGTGTCTGGAGGATGGCAATAGATTAGACCCTTTTTCTTTTTTTTTCTTAACCCGCACTAGGAGTAATTCCTGTGTCGCGGGGGACTTCACAAACATTTAAACAACGGACACAAAGAACATCCAGACTTGGGACAACCAGTTACTTTTTTGACCCGTGTGGGTTCAAACTCACAACACTCGGCGAGGCGACCACTTATACCACTATGCCATCCGTGGAGTCGATTTTACATAAGAACAAAAGCATTTTTTGCAAAATGTGGATATAATACAATTATAAATTTCGGGTTCGATTCCCGCACAAGTCAAACATTTGTGTACATGAACATGGATGTTTGTCTTGGTCTGGGTGTTTCTATATATAATATGTATGTAAGTATTTACAAAAAAAAGTATATATGTATGTTTATCCATTGTCTAGTACCCATAGTACAAGTTCTGCTTAGTTTGGGCTAGATGGTGTTGTGTGTATGTGGTAGAATATTATTATTATTATTCTCTTTATTTAAATATTTTCAATATATTTTTCATTTTTAAATATACATATATCTATAAAAATACATATCATTTAAAAATATAAAATATATGGTACCCCACCGGCATTGGGAACAGGGTCCAAGCTGCCGGTGGTTAGGATTCCAGAGATAGGAACCTCCTCACAATGCGTGCTGTATCTAAAAGCACTGCCTTCTGCATCAAACCCTTGATCCAAGCACCCAACGCGAGCTTCTTTAGATGATGATCGAGGCTCTTGGCTATTAGACCATTGACAGATATGACTATCGGCACAATGATTGCCGAATCAACATCCCACATGTCGACAACCTCGCGAGCCAAATCGAGATATTTAATTTGCTTATCTTTTTCAGCTTTCGCGAGATTGCCGTCATGCGGAATGGTGACATCGATAATCAATGCGCGGCGCTCTGATCGATCTATCACCACAATGTCAGGTTTGTTGGCCACAACAGTCCTGTCTGTGATGATAGTTCGATCCCAGTACAATGTGACATGACCATTTTCGAGAACTGATTCAGGCACTTCAACATCTACAAGTTTGTATTTCAGAGCAAGTTGCTGGTGAATAATCCTGGCTACTTGGTTATGTCTGTGCAAGTACTCGCCGTTAGCAAGACGAGAACAACCGGAAACTATATGCCTGAGGGACTCACCAGGTAGGTGGCACGCCCGACAAATGTCAACCGTACCATCCCTCAAGATATATCTCCGGTAGTTATTCGTCTTGATAACTTCGTCCGCAATAGCACAGACAAACCCTTCGGTTTCTCCAAAGAGGTCACCGAAACGTAGCCAGTTCACGGAGGCTAACAGGTCTACATCAGCTCCATATAGAGCCTTGTAGAACCTACCGTGAAGCTCCTTGCTCTGCCATACATCCCTGCGATTGTTAGTGCTAAGTACTACAGGCTTGCGCCAGTTCTCTTTAGCCAAACTGAGCGGGGTGAGTCCGATGTCTACAGCAACTACATCCCGATGCATACCCACGTCTGCCTGAAGAAAGTATTCTCTGAGGTTGCATACCTCGCGGTTATGAAGGGCCTTGGCATTCAGAAAGCCTCGGCCTCCACATTTCCGCGGGATATACAATCTCATCACAGACGAACGTGGGTGATGCATACGGTATGCCGTCAAGAGTGTACGGACCCTCCGGTCCAGGGCATCCAGTTCAGTCTGAGTCCACTTAAGTATGCCAAAGGAGTACATGAGCACCGGCATGACCCAACCGTTACAAGCGCGCACCTTGTTGCCACCTGATAAAAGACTTTTTAAAACTTTTTTCAGGCGACCAAAGAAACGCTCCTGCAACGATTGCTTCATGTCAGCCTCATTGATACTTAACGCCTGTGACATACCCAAGTACTTGTAAGTATCGGTTACAAGAAGTGATCGTAGGTTAATGGAATCCGAAAGTTGTGTTCCTTCGGATTCCACTATCCTGCCTTGCTTTACATGGATGACAGCACATTTGTCCACACCAATATCCATACTGATAGACTTACTAAAAGTTTCAGTTACTTTAAGTAAATCCATCAACTGTAATTTAGTATGGGCAAACAACTTTAAGTCATCCATATACAACAAGTGGGATATCACTCCACCACCTCTATGTAACCTGTAACCTAGCCCTGAACCCTCTAGTAATGTACTAAGAGGATTCAATGCTAGGCAGAACCAAAGAGGACTCAGGCTGTCGCCCTGAAATATACCCCGCTCAATTTTTATCAATTCGCCATTCCCAGGGATCTGTCGAGATCCTGGATAGCTAAGACCGTTTTCCATTGCCCCATGCATGACTTCAAAAAGGTGCGCAGAGTTGCATTTACTTTATACAACTCTAACACCCTCAAAAGACATGCATGAGGCACCGAATCATACGCTTTCTTATAATCTATCCAACATGCCGCCATATCCCTTTGTTTACGGCGAACCTGTTGGCTAATGGCCATATCAATGAGGAGGAGCTCCTTAGTACCACGAGCCCCCCTCTTACATCCATTCTGAGAAGCTGACATTATTGAATTTGTATCAATATGTTTAGATACCTTGGCTCTCAAAATAGATGTAAGAAGCTTATAGATCGATGGCAAACATGTTATCGGTCTATAATTGCCGGGCTCGTTGGTACTACCTGTTTTATGGAGTAGGTGGGTTATTCCCGTGGTCATAAAATCTGGTAACGATCCAGATTCTAGGGCAGATTGAAATTGAGCAGCCAAACAAGCATGTGAGCTACGCAGCCATTTCAGCCAGAAATTGTGCAGTCCGTCCGGTCCTGGCTATTTCCAATTTGATAAGGATCGGACCGCACTAATTACATCCTGGCTATCAATGACCACGTTTTCCATTTCTGGAATTAGCTCACTTGCTCGCTTGACCTCCCGCATCCATTCCCCCTCAGTGTGGCCGACGGGTACCGACCAGATGTTCCTCCAAAACGTATTTGTAGCATCAGCATCTGGTAGCCCCACATCGGCCACACATTGATCTGGTGGTTCCCAGGTTCTATAAACCCATCTTTGGTCACTTTGAAACGTGCGGTTGATGACATACCGGTGCACGCGTTTTTTGTATCTGCGTAGGTATCCGAGGCAGACGGGGCCGAATCGTAAATTGCATGTACCGATATTCCTGAATCGCACTTTCCAAAGCATCCTTTACCTCCTCCTTGTACTGAATACTTACATCATTTGTCATGTCATCCACCTCCATGCTGGCACTATTGCCCGTCCGCGTCGCACCAGGTGATAGTTGCGTAACTGCGGGTTGGATGCGAATGGCATGGCTCGTAGGCAAGTATTCTGAGCGTAGCCTATCAAGCACGGTATCATCCAACTGTCGACTGCGTTGGATAACCCGCACTTGATCCGATAATCGCTGTGCTGAAACGTTGACGCTTGGTTCAAAGGCCTGAAACAGAACAAGCATGCGGCTGCGATACGCAGTGAGGTTAGTTCCTCCCTCTGTAGCCCCAAAATATGCCCGCATGACGTTTTCATTAATGGATTGAGTCCATCGCATGCGGCGCACATCACCACCGGCAGCGGGGGCCCGGTTCGAGGTCGGTGGGCCTCGGGGTCCCAAGCGGGTCGGTGGCCGGCGTCTTCCCCGCCGACGTGCAGGTGACGGTGACGAAGGCGGAGAGAAATATTCGTCGCTCGAGCTCGACGCAACTGCAGCGGCCGGTGATTCTGATCGATGTACCGACGGCTGCGAGGCGGAGCTAAGCGACGAACCCGGAGGTGGTAGCGGTGCAGCTCTAGATCTGGCTCTTGTTAAAATCTTGTATTTTAATAAACTTAAATTCAGTCTCTGTGAAAATTTTCATTTTGACGTTGTCATATTATTTGTAATACTTAATACTGATGAATATTTGCTTTTAGGCCTGTAATTTTTTATGTTTATTGTGCAATGCGTCTTATTGTTTTTATATGATTTGAAAATAAGTGGATTTATATCAAAAATAAACTTTAAACTGAAAATAAAATATTTTTCTCTAAAAATACATAGACGTTACTTAGTGTTGCCAGATTTATTATTATTATTATTTATAAAATATTTCAATTCTCAGCTTTGATGCTGGTGGGTGTGAACCTGTCACGGGCTTACGCCAAGTGGGTATTATTATTATTATTATAAATATATTACTACCTGTCCCGACAGACGTTGTCCTGTACACACGAAAAAAAAAACCCAAATCTAAACCATTCCCGAATCCACTTAAACACACACAAAAAAATTCATCAAAATCAGTCCAGCCGTTTAGGAGGATTTTAATAACAAATACACGCACAGAAGATTTATATATATAAAGATATATTATATATATTATATTTATAATATAGTTGTTAGTTTCATGGGTTAGTTTTATATTACTTAAGAGAATGATGGCTCAATTAAACATATTATTATTTTTTGACTAGAAACGTGTCCCAAAGACTGCCAGCATATCTTTTTATAGAAGATAACTCCCGCACTAGGAATAAATCCTGTGTCACGGAGACTTTACAAACATTCAAACAACGGACACGTAGAAAACCCAGACTTGGAACAACCCTTTGTGGATCACACAAATTCTTATCTCGTGTGTGACTTAACTCAAGAGAGTGAGGGTACAATTTATTTTACCCTCACTCTCTTGATAAATTCTGGACAGCGATGCTAAGGAATTTCACAGTGAATTTTAAACCGGCCTGTAGCGCCTCGAAAATGTTTGCAGAAACGAGAGTCAATGGCTTCCATGCTATAGTCCGCAAACGAGTGTCTTCCTTACTTACAAGAGTGTGAAGTACTAATGGCATCCTAAAGGTCATTTCGGAAAAGTATGACTCCGCCATAATGAAGGGGTTCATTCGAGTCATGGTTAAGTAGCTTGATCTGTTTTAAATATGTAATAACATAGCGTAAGAAAATTTGTTACTAACATTATGGACTCTGTCTGAATAAATAAAAATATAAAATTATAAAAAAACATATTTAAAAATATAAAAATTATGGAGGCTCACCGGCATCGAGACAAGGTCCAAGCTGTCGGTGGTTAGGGGTCCAGAGAGAGGAACCTCCTCACTGTGCGTGGCGTATCGAGGAGGACTGCCTACTGCATCTGACCCTTGACCCAAGCACCTAACGCGAGCCTCTTAAGATGTTGGTCGAGGCTCTTGGCTAATAGACCGTTCACCGTAACGACTGTCGGTACAATGATAGCCGAGTCCACATCCAACATATCGACGACCTCGTGTGCTAAGTCCAGGTATTTTAATTCTTTTTCCTTCTCAGCTTACACGAGGTTGCCATCATGAGGGATAGTGATATTGTACGGATAGTATTGGGTTCGAGTAAATGATACACCGAATGATGATTAAATACTGCCTTTATTATAAGAATACATGGGTTTATATACATGTTACATCAAGTCTCCCTCACATCTCCCCCATATTACAAAAATAAAATAAAATAATCGTTTTATTTTATTATAGGAAAAGAAAATAGCTTAGTCTAGAGATACATGAAATACGTATATATCTTACCACAATTAAATGGCGCGTACTTCTATAACAATAAACATGTGCATGTACATGACATCATATAATAATATGCTTTATTGATACACATTAAATTATACAATTGAAATAATATATGAACCTACAGTCTCGCGTCCGCGGTTCGTCTACGCTTACCAATGAACTATGCAATAAATTCGTTTTTACTATATGTATAGGTTACATAGTACAGTCATACTTATCATAAACAGGTTAAATGTAGGTGCTGAACATTTGCAATTTTAACTGTAGTATAATTTAGTTCTGTTTTTATGTACAATATCTGTTTTACTATTTACTTCAATTTCAACATTGGGTGAAATATCCCTGATTACAGTATAAGGTCCGGAGTACAGAGGTGTAAGTTTATTACCAGTTTCATTTTTAACTAAGACTTTATCGTTAGGCTTATAACACACGGGGTTAACATAACTATCGTATCTACACTTTCTTTCTATTTTACTGTTAACTAAATTTTTCCGCGCTTCGGTTTGAGAAACCTGAAGTCGAAGTTCAAGCGGGTAACTATCGTAGTTGTAAAGGGGCTCTACGCATTTCAACAAATTGCTAGGTAAGTTACACTTTTTACCATAAACAAGTTCAAAAGGCGTAAATCTTGTCGACGTGTGAACTGTCGTATTATACGCAAAGCACCAGAACGGTAACCAACTACTCCATAATTCCGGTTTTTCTTCAGTTTGGATTCGCAAAAACGCGCCTAGACTTTTGTGAGCGTTTTCTAGCGATCCGATGCTTTGGTGATGATACGCAGTTGAATTTAGTTTCTTAATATTAAGTAGTTCACAAACCTGTCTCATGGTTTCAGATATGAACTCCGTGCCCCTGTCGGTAGCTATCTCCCTTGGTACGCCATGCTGAAGTATAAAATTATTCACAAAGGTACGAGCTACTTCTGTTGAAGTTTTATTGAGAAGGGGATGCCCACATACATACTTTGATAACTCGCACTGTAGTATAAGTATGTAACAATAATCATTGTTATCTTTGTCCAACGGTCCTACCAAGTCTAGAAAGATTTTATCAAAAGCAGAATGAGCGGTCGACGTAATTGTCATTGGCTCCTTAACCTGAACTGTATACTTATGCCTCTGGCATTGGGGACATTTTTTAACAAAATTTTTAACATCGGCTTCTAAACCCGGCCAATAATAATATTTCTTAATATTAGTTAACATTCTTCTTATGCCCGCGTGGCCACTTGTGGGCAAAAGATGAAAGTCGTTAACTATTACCTTCCTATCGTCTTTATCCTCTATTCTCTCGACATCTTTTATTATACATAACCTGGGCCCTTTCCAGTTAGTTTGGTTTTTATATTTTACTTATTAATTTCTCTATAAACACGTAGTTATTTTTATTTTTAATGAAGTATACTTCGACGATATTAATTTTTTCACAAAATTCGCTAAGTTCTCTCGCAAATTCGGCTCGCGTAATTTGTGATTGAGACACTTGCTTTATGAATATTGTCTTCTGTTGCGCAACATAAAATAATATATTACTTTCACAAGTTATTAACTTATCATCTTTAACTTTCTTTAAAATACTGTCGTCACCAAATCTTAACTCTACTGCATCTTTCGGTTTGATATGGGTGTCCACAACTTTTGGTTGATCAGGCCAATCGCTGGTGGGTAGCATATCATCCGAAGGAACAGTGTCTAACTGTCTCTTTTGAGCTCGCGTCATAACATTCAAGCATTCGTTCATCTCTTTCAGTTCTTTAGAAGTAACTTTTATTCTGGATAATGCGTCTGCAGCCGCATTCTCCTTTCCTTTCACATACTCGATTACATAATCATACTCTTCCAAAATCAGTCTGAATTTAAACAATCTGCTCGAGGGGTCTTTTAAATTAAATAAATATACTAAAGGTTTGTGATCGGTTCGTATTTTGAATGTACGACCGTACAAGTAAGGTCTGAAGTATTTAACGGCCCAAACTACAGCTAGGAGTTCTTTCTCTATAGTGAGATAATTCCTTTCCGCTTTGTTGAGACTCCTACTAGCGTAAGCTACAGGGCGGCCGTCTGAGTTACATAAAACAGCGCCGATTGCATACCCAGATGCATCAGTTTGTACTATAAATTGATTTTGTTCTGAAAAGTCTGGATACTGGAGAATTGGAGGTGACATAATACTTTGTTTTATAGTTTCAAACGAATTTTGACAATTTTTATCCCAGACAAATTTAGCGTTTTTCTACATAAGAGATTCAAGTGGTATGCTTTTTCTGCGAAATCAGCAATAAATTTTCTATAATAATTAGCGAAGGCCACAAAACGTTTCACTTCGTCTATAGTTTTGGGAACTGGGTAATTCTTAATTACTTTAATTTTATCTGGGTCTGGCAATATACCATTGCCCGACACCATATGGCCTAAATATAACATTTCCTTTTTGAGAAAATCACATTTTGAAGGGTTTAACTTGAGATTTGCACTGCGTAGTTTTTCAAAAATGCTTATTAGGTTCTTGTTATGACTCTGAAGGCTTCTGCCTAGACAAACTAAATCGTCCATATATACTAGGCACTTGTCGTATGATAACCCGGCCATTGCTATGGTCATCATGCGCGAAAATGCACTTGGGCTGGTCTTAAGACCCATGGGCATTCTAGTCATTTGATACTGCCCATCTGCACAAAATGATGTGTATTTTCTACAATCTTTCTGAAGGCCTACATTGAAAAACCCTTGATTTAAATCTAAATGCGTGTAGTAAATACAGCCACTTAGTGAATCTAGTATGTCAGAAATATTCGGTAAAGGAAATTTATCGTCCTGTATACAAGTGTTAAGTTTACGGTAGTCTATAACTAACCGCCACTTCTTTTCTCCGTTAGCATCAGATTTTTCCGGTACTAATAGAACCGGACTAGACCACTCACTGGAACAGGGTTCAATTATCCCTTGTTCCAATAAGTTTTCCACCTGTTTCTTTAATTCAGCTTTCTGAACATGTGGCAATCTATATGGCTTTACGTACACTGGGGCTATATTCGGTTTCAAAGTTATCGTATGTTCATATAATTTTGTTGTGCCTAACTTATCACCTGGCAGAAAAAATATATCGGCGTACTTCGCGCATATACTTTCGATTGACAATTGTTATTCAAATGATTTAGAGATAACAAGGAAAATACTTTCTTGACACGATCAGCGTTATTATTAGTTTCATGAAACGTACATATATCGTAATCAGATGTTTTGAAAAGAGTCGGATGAATAGAATTTAAAACTAAATCAGACTCGGTTGTATTTAATATGCGAATGGGTATTTGCCCATTCGTTGGCTTAACTAAACTACTAGCAATAAAGATTCCCTCTTGCAGTTCTGTCGTATTAACTAAACATTCATCAGTCTCAGATACCTGAATAAAGTGAATGGACTCTGACCTTGCCGGTATTGTTATGTTATTGTTCGTCATAATTAAAGGTAAAGATATCTTAAGATTGTTATTCCATAATAACAAAGTCTGGTTACCGAAATTCAACACTGATTTATACTTGCTTAAAAAGTCCTGTCCTAGAATGCCACTACCTTTACATGGCAATGTTTTAAAAACAAAGAACTTATGATTTATAATGTGATTTCCAATAACAAAGTTTATATAAACATATCCAATTGACTGCACTTTACCACCGATTCCATTTACATAGCTATTCTCAATATGGATAGGAATATTCTGTTCCAGAATATGTTTATACTTAACAACCGAAATGGATGCGCCGGTGTCAACTAACAAATTATATGAGTAATGATTACGCGATTTAATATTAACGTAGCCTACACTATTGCATGAAAAATAAAATTTTCAGTCCCGAAAAAACTGGTTTTCATCTTGTTGGCTCTGGTTAGTGTTACCTGTATTTGAACTAGGCTGCAAATGCGATTCAGAGTTGGTCAAAGTATGAACATACATGCGCACGAGGGGAATGCTGGTACCTTGGTGAATAAAAGTTGGACCTACCTCTGGTAGCATGATATGTATGAGTAGACCTGTGCACATTAGTCTGTGGTCCTCTCCACACCTGAGCCTGTTGACGGGTCTGGTGAGCCGGCTGATAGCCAACTCGTCCACGCCCTCTGCCTGTGAACGAGGAGCGCCTTCCGCGCTGCGGGCGATTGTAGAACGACATGCCTCTGAAATTCATGGTTAGAATGTCATTGGAAGTTGATGGTGCTGTGATGTCTTCATCGATAGCCGACTGTATGGCGTCTTTCAGCGAAGTATGTTTTTGGGCTGCAATGATTGTACCCAAACGACGGTTTCTTAAACCATTTGCAAAACACTTAATAGCCTGTTTTTCGTTAAGGGGTTTTAATACCTTGAAACTCGCATCATTGCCATCCGATTGCGAAATTGTTAACTCGACGAACATTTCTGTTATCTGCTTACCGAACTCATCGATAGATAAATTATTTTGCCTAAAATTTTGAAGCTTGCTTTGAATTGCCGTAGCACATTTTTTAGGCAGTAGTTGTGTTCTCATATCCACTATGAAATCATCAATAGTAGTATACGCTGAAGATAATTTCAATCTCGCGGCCTGTGAAAGTCTACTCTTTAGCACAAAATTTTACAGCTTTCCCTGCGAACCTTCATCTAACTCAGATTTATAATACTCTACACTTTCAATAAATTGTCGTATGCTTGCTTCGTCATCTTTACAAACTGGCAATAAATTTAAAGCAAACTTCAGATCAAATTTAGTAGTATTCGCCATATTTTCTGACTTACAAGGTATTTTTGTGCATAAATCTAAAACTTGTTTATATGATTTATCGAATTGTGAGATTTACTGAAGGAATTTTGAGCTGAAATAAAATATTCTAAAAATAAATTATACTCACATAATAATTTATCCGCTTCTGCTAATTTGACAGCAATAATATTACCCTTTCTCCTATCTGGACCAATCTTAATCAAGTATTTCCTTATTTCCAATAGATTATTTTGTAAGCCTCTTAACCTTTCAGCCATCAAGATGTCCTGTTTAAATCATAATTATCAAGATAAACATTATTGCATAGATCATTTACTACATACTTATACGAAATATAATTATTATATTTATGATTAATTAGCCTTAACTATGTCTTAAAGTCCATTACGCATACCCAGTCCAGTTGACACATAACGCATATTGTCGCGCACTACGCAACACACGGAATTGCCGCGCACTATTGTATACGCACAACGCACAAAATTGCCGCGCACAGATACGCACATAGGTAGATAATATATTTACGATACGCCACTCATGATAATTTTACGCGCACTGGTCTTTTGTTTAAAACGATGCCGCAAATCGCTCGGCTCAAGCGATGTCTCCAGTTCCTTTTTTGTAGCTCCTCATATCTGACAGCTCCCTCAGGTCTCTTTCGTTGTCAATCCTTCTTCTCCATAACGAGACGCGCCATCTGTCTCGTCTTATCTCGTTAGCCATCCACTTACGATGACATTTTCTATATAGCGTGAAAATGCCGTATACAAATGCCAATGATGCAATCAGCAACAATACCAATAAAATGATATTCGTCGAACTGACGTGCACAGCCAATTGTTGTATATCTGCGTTGTTATTACCTCCCGCTGCGTTCTGGGGTACTATAACTTCCTCCTTGGTGTTAGTGGTGCCCATTTTTCGAAATATAGATTTTAACGCAAAGTGTATTAGTCGCTACAAGCTTCAAATGTAGAATATATTTGAAGTACTGCATTGTGGTGCTAAGCGGCCCGATTTGGTCAAAGGAATGTAAACAAACGCGACTCACGCCTAACACCTAATGCGATGGCAGGGTCGCCATGTACGGATAGTATTGGGTTCGAGTAAATGATACACCGAATGATGATTAAATACTGCCTTTATTATAAGAATACATGGGTTTATATACATGTTACATCAAGTCTCCCTCACAATATCGACAATCATTGCACGGCGCTCTGATCGATCTATTACCACAATATCAGGCTTGTTGGCAACAACAGTCCGAGTTTCGAGAACTGGTTCTGCTACATACCTGTACCTTGACCTCTACAAGTTTGTACTTCAGAGCAAGTTGCTGATGGATAATTCTGGCTACTTGGTTATACAGGATGGCGCAAATGTAATGACCCTATAGAAATTCCTTTTATTTTTTTTTATGACATCTCTTGTCATTTTGATATTGAAAATTTTGTAGTTATCAAATGGAAAATTCACTAAAAATAATCATGGACCGCTTTACTCCCCAAAGACGTGGAATAATCGTGTCAATGTTTTTACGGAATAATTCATCAGTGATAAAAACACAAAGTGAATTTCGTTGACGATTTTCCCACCGTCCGGCACCGGTTGGTCGTACTATTCGACGCTTTGCCACACGTCTCGAAGCAACTGGGTCAACATTGGATAGACGTAAGTCTGGCAAACTAAGAACAGGCCGTTCAGCCGAAAATATTAAGGCTGTGCGTGAAGATCTGGAAGAGTGTCTAGAAACATCAACGAGGCGACGTGCCACGCAATTGGGGATCTCCAGACGGACTCTGCAGCGTATTTTGGTCGAAGAATTGAAGATGTTTCCGTATAAAACTCAGATGACTCATCAGCTGCTGCCTACTGATCACCGAAATCGTCTAGAGTATAGCCAGCGCGTTATTTATGATTATTTATAAGCATTATTTATAAAAATTATCCTCTTCAAGATAATTTTTAATTATAATAATTTTTCTTCAAAATTGATTATGAGTGACGAAGCACATTTCCATCTCTCGGCGCATGTAAATAAGCAGAATACTCGCTTCTGGGGCACTGAAAAGCTGCGCATTATTCAACAAACACCTTTACATCTACTATAAGTTACTGTCTTCACACCACAGTAGTCATCATTATTAGTCAACAGTCACGAACAGACGAGCAATAATAATAAATTGTAAATTTACATTTATTAAAAATATTGACCTAGTTTTAATGTGTCTTACGTAGTATACACATTAATGTTACAGTGAATAATAATTCGTTTGTACAAAGAAAATGAATATTGTAATATAGTGATTATGGATAGTAGTCCATTTAATAGGAGCGGTATAACTCGCCGTTCTCCCCCACCTACGACTCCTCAAAAACCTAGACCTGAGCCCAGTGAGAAAATGGAAATAGCGTCAACCCCGGAGATACAGGGTTGGATAGGGTCTATTGAGCAGTGCTTAAATGAAGTTTGTTGTATTGCATCTGAAGGCAAGCTAAACTCGGAACAAAAACTCAAAATAAATACCCTTTGTCGTAAAGTAACAAACGGAGTTGCCCACATGGCTGTTCAATATCAGTCACTCAAGCACAGAGCCATTCAAGCTCACAATTCTTTACAAGACGCAGCAGAAACACAAGAACTTATGAATTCCTTAACGCAGATCAAGCAGGCCATTCAGGAGTCGAATGTGAAGCAGGTACCAGCCAGCACTTCCTTTGCCGATATGGTAAAGAAAGGAACCAGTAACTTTGTTCGCCCTAACACTTTGAGCTCGGTAGTCATTTATCCTAATGATAATTCGAAAACCAGCGAGGATACAAAGACCATGGTCCAGAAAATAATTAGCCCTGAAGCTATGAAACTGCAAGTTCGAGGAGTCCGCAAGATCAGAAATGGCGGTGTTGTTATCAGTACTGAGACCAAAAGAGATATCGAGAAGCTCAAGCAGACTGTCCAACTTGCTGAATCAGGGCTTAAGGTTGACGAGCCTTACAAGCGCAAGCCTCGTATTATCATAATAGGAGTTCCGACATCAATGGCCAAAAATGAGGTTTATAAATGTATTTATGAACAGAATCTAGCCGAAAAATTACGTGATATGACAAGAAATACATTTATGACCTCAATAAAACTTAGCCACAAATCTGGCAAGAAAAATGCTGAGACCTGCAACTACGTTATTGAAGTATCAGCCATTATGCGTAAAGCGCTCATTACCCAGAATCGATTATTTATTAACTGGACCGCCTGTCCGGTCAGGGACTTTACGATAGTGACCAGATGCTACAAGTGCCAGCAGTACGGACATGCAGCCAAGACGTGCAAAACAGCGACCTCTACGTGCGGACATTGTGGCGAAGACGGTCACTCCATCCAAGACTGCACAAGAAAAGCGGAGTCACCAAAATGTGCAACATGCTTGCGCTTCAAAAAGCCAAGCAACCACAAGACGGGAGACGCCGATTGCCGAGCTAGACAGGCAGCTGAATATAGGTATATTAATTCTGTTGATTATGAAGGCGCCTAAGAGCGTCGCATATTAGCTTGTATATATTAGATCTACCCCTTTATTATAATAGTTTATGGATATTGATTTATTTACAGAAATAGATAATGTTTCTGCCTCAGACGCAAAAGCGTGTACAGTGGAGGACTGCAGACAATATATTTCCGTTTATCGGGACTCACTAACCATACTTACCCAAAATATACGCAGTATTTATAAGAATATGGATAACTTTCATATTTTTCAAAATAGACTAAACATTATATGTGATGTAATTGTTCTTACTGAGTGTTGGTTATCTAATCGCAGCGAAACTGTCCCGGTAATTGCCGGATACAATACATACCACAGCGCGTTAAACCATAATCAGAATGATGGTGTGGTAGTATATATTAAGGAAGCATTACAATTTTCAATCGAAGAGCTACCTTTTCAAGACTGTAATTGTTTAATTAACAAAATTGGCACGAACACAGCGATTATTGCTATATATAGATCTCCTTCAGTGAGAAATTTAGACGCCTTTCATAATTTCCTAAATCAGACTCTGCAAACGCTTAGTGCATTTAAAAATATTATTCTAACAGGTGACATAAACATAGATATCGGATCTGAGCATCACGATACAGGAACACAATATTACCTTAATCTGTGCTCATACCATGGGCTTCTCCCCGCGCACACATTACCTACGCATCAGAGCGGTTCCTGTCTCGATCATATGATGATCAAATTCAGCTTATCATCTACCACGCTTGTTACTAACTCTACTTTTACTGACCATCACGCCGTCGTACTTGCTATAAATTTAACGCTACCTAGGCAAAATCAACCTACAACAAAGACTAATTTAAATATAAACAAACTCGAGTATGATTTACGTAATATTAATTTTAGCCCAGTTTACAATAGTGCTGATGCTAATGTATCTTTATCGTATTTAATACAGAATGTCCAACATGCAATATTACAAAACACATCAACAATTGTCTTAAAAAAGAAGTATTGCAATATTAAACCTTGGATTACCCCTGGTCTAGTTCGAAGTATAAGACATAGAGACAAACTCCATCAGAGCGCTCGACGATCTCCAGATAATTTAGCGCTTCAAACAACATACAAGAGGTACAGAAACATATGTAATAATCTTTTGAAGAAATTAAAAATTAACTACGATAAATATATATTGTATAGAGCAGGTAATAATAGTAAAGAAATTTGGAAACATATTAAAAACGTCACTTATACCTCAAAAAACCGTGAATCAAACTCGAGTTTATTGGATGCTAATACTATGCCACTGCTGTCAGCTAACAACGTAAATAATTATTTTGTGAACGTAGGTAAAAAGCTCGCCGAACGGACTCTGCAACGAACTAGTAGCCATTCTACACCTCTTAAAAAAGCAAGTAACAATCCTAGTCTAAAATCTTTTGTTATGCTGGACACTGATGAAGGCGAAATAGAGCGAATCATCTTAGGTATGCGTGACAATTGCGCTATCGGCTGGGATAACATAAGTAATAAGATTCTTAAGCGATTTAAGCACATTCTGGTACCTCCACTATCGCATATTTTTCGCCTCTGCCTTTCTGAAGGTATCTTTCCGACATGCCTGAAAAAGGCGGTAGTTATACCTGTTTTTAAATCTGGAAGCAAAGACCTAGTCACCAACTATAGACCTATATCGATTCTCCCTTCAATATCAAAAATATTAGAAAAAATTATAAACCGTAGATTAGTTAATTACCTAGAACATAATAATTTTCTTTCACCTTCGCAATATGGTTTTAGAAATAAATTATCAACAGCTGACGTGGTGCATAATTTAACTAATTTTATCACTGGTGAACTCGGCAAAGGTAATCAAACCCTTGGGGTATTCCTTGACCTTGCCAAGGCATTTGACACCATCTCAATTTCTTCATTGCTAAACAAATTGGAGGCACTTGGTATAAGGGATACGCAACTGAGAATTTTTGCAGATTATTTAAGCCATCGGCACCAATGTGTTAAAATAGGAAATGTCGTAAGCCATGATGAAAAAATACCAGGATATGGAATTCCCCAGGGAAGTATCCTAGCTACGCTCTTCCTGGTATATATTAACGACCTATGTAATCTTACCTTAAAACATGGAAAGATAATATCCTACGCTGATGACACCGCCCTAATTTTTACTGCCAAAACTACCAACGAATTATACGATAGCGCCCAGTCTGGCTTTAATATTGTCTATACCTGGTTAAATAATAATCTTTTAACATTAAATGCTGACAAGACTAAATACATTCATTTTTCCATGCGCAAAAATCAGTATACTGTGACTAACAATTATATATACGCACACCATTGTCCTCTCTCCTACCACAATTTGTCAGTGCCCTTGTGTAATTGTCCTACTATCCAGGAAACCAATAACGTAAAATATCTAGGCATCATAATCGACGACATCCTCTCTTTTAGAAAACACATAGATAGTTTGGTAAGTAGAGTTCGTAAATTAATGTATGTATTTAAAAAACTGCGAGCTATAGCCGATTTAAAATTAATCATTCAAGTGTATTTATCTTTATGTCAATCTATCATCCAATATTGCATAACTTCATGGGGTGGAGCACTAAAAACAATATTACTGCCCCTAGAAAGAGCTCAAAGAGCAATTCTAAAAGTAGCCACAACCCGACCTTTCCTTTTTCCCACAATTATGTTATATAAATCGTGCAAGGTGATGACTGTTCGCCAAATTTTCATATATCACACAGTACTAAAACAGCACACATTGCTGTATCACGTAGATGTTACTAACAAAAGACGAAAAGATATAGTCTGCGCCTCACAATCAGTTTCAAAATTCATTTTTTCAAATAGATTTCTTTCTTTCCTAGGTCCATTTTTATATAATAAATTAAATAGAGAGTTAAGTATTTATAAATTAAATTATGTTAACTGTAAGAACATATTATATAATTATTTACAAATTTTGTCGTATGAGCAAACTGAGCAGTTACTTCAAGTAAGCAAATAAATTTTTTGCTGATCTATCTTAACGCATCATTATTATTGACCCACTTATTACCGGTACTGCTAGTTGCTTATGCAGGTTATTAAAATGTTATTATTGAATTGTAGTTATGTAAATTTATATTGCTAAAATAGTTTGTAAGCACTTCTTCGCCCGAGCCACAGGTTCAATCTAGTTCGGGCAAACAACAACAAATGTATTTTATAAATTAATTAGTCATGTATTATAAATTATTGTACCTATTATTTAAATAAATATAATTATTATTATTATTACTGTTTGGTGTGGCGTCTGTGCAGAAAGAGTGATCGGACCCTAATTTTTTAAAAACGCTGCTGACCATGCGGTAACTGTCAATGGTGAGCGCTACAGAATCATGTTACGTGAGTTCTTGATACCCAATTTGAATGAAATGGGACTGGAGTACACCTGGTTCCAACAAGACGGCGCCACGGCACACACAGCGCGCGATACTATGGACTTAATTAAGGATGCTTTTCCAGGCCGTGTTATCTCTCGTTTTGGCAATTTGCCTTGGCCTGCTAGATCACCCGGTCTCACCTGTCCAGACTTCTTTCTTTGGGGTTATTTAAAATCTCGGGTGTATCTGAACAAACCACAGACTCTAGCAGCTTTAAAAGAAAACATACACCAAGAAATAAGAAACATATCGCAAGAAGTGTTACGGCTAGTTATGGAAAATGTCATAAATAGGGCTCAAATGTGATTCAACTCTGGAGGTCAATATTTAATAGACATCATATTTAAATCATAATGCAACTAAATTTCATGGCACAAATATATATATTTAAAAAACTAATTCTAGTTTTCTAATTTAGAAACGAAGTTGTAGCTGAACCAAATAGGGTCATTACTTTTGCGCCACCCGTTATCTGTGCAAGTACTCGCCGTTAGCAAGACGAGAACAACCGGAAACTATATGCCTGAGGGATTCACCGGGTTGGTGGCACGCCCGACATATGTCAATCGTACCATCCCTCAGGATATATTTCCGGTAGTTATTCGTCTTGATAACTTCATCCATAATTGCACAGACAATCCCTTGGGTTTCCCCAAAGAGGTCAATGAAGCGTAGCCAGTTCACGGAGGCGAGAAGATCTACATCAGGCCCACATAGGGCCTTGTAGAACCTACCGTGAAGCTCCATGCTCTGCCATACACTCTTGCGGTCGTCAATGCTCAGTACTACAGGGATGCGCCAGCTCTCTTTAGCCAGATTAAGCGGGGTGACTCCTCACGGTTCTGGAGTGTTTTTTAAAGAGCCGTTTTCCATTGCCCCATACACAACTTCAAGAACCTTCTTGAAGTTGTGTATGGGGCAATGGAAAACGGCTGCTGGAGCTGTATAAAATAAATACAACTCTATGCAGGTGCATAGAGTTGTATTTATTTTATACAGCTCCAGCACCCTCAAGAGCCATATATGCGGCACTGAATCAAACGCTTTCTTGTAATCTATCCAACACGTCGCCAAACTCCTGTGATTACGGCGAACCTGTTGGCTAATGGCCATATCAATGAGGAGAAGTTCCCTCGTACCACGAGCTCTCTTCCTACAACCATTCTGAGAAGCTGACATAATAGTATTGATTTCAATATGTTTCGAAATTTTGGCTCTCAGAATAGATGTAAGAAGCTAATAGACCGATGGTAAACAGGTGATAGGTCTATAATTTCCAGGCTCGTGAGTACTACCTTTTTGTGGAGCAGGTACATAACTCCTGTGGTCATAAAATCTGGCAACGACCCAGATTCTACGGTTGATTAAACTGCGATGCCAAGCAAGCATGCGAGCTACGTAGCCACTTCAGCCAGAAGTTATGCAGCCTTTCTGGGCCTGGAGACTTCCAATTTGATAACGAAAGGACTGCACTAGTAACATCCTGGTGTTCTATGACTACGTCTTCCATCTCTGGAATTTGTTCAGCCGCTCGCACGACATCATGGATCAAATCGCCCTCTGTGTGGCCCATGGGCACCGATCAGATGCTACGCCAAAAGGTGTTTGTGGTATGAGCATCCGGCAGCCGCCCATCAGTCACACATTGATCTGGTCGTTCCCAGCTTCTATAAACACATCTTTGGTCTCTTTGAAATGTGCAATTCACGGTATACCGGTTCACGCGTTTTTTGTATCTGCGCAAACGGTTTGCCCACGCATAAGCTTTCTGCTTCAGGAAGTCAATGCGCTCTGTGATCCGAGATGTGTAGTCTTGTGGGCTGGTGTCAGTTCCCAAGAATGCTCGACTCACAAAGCGCATCACTCTAGGGCGAGTATTGCCCTCCCTGAAGCAGATTAGTTTACCAATAAGTGCCCTTGCCTCGCGATACGACGCTCAATCCTGCAATGCCATGAGCCGGAGCAGCTTTTCGCCATACAGCAGTGTCATTTAAAGGGAACTTGACGCCTGCTGTACGACATGCCGCTACAGCAGCACCATACAGGATTGAATGGGTATCACTGAGATTCTCGCTATTCTCTAAATAACTAGGCAATAGCGAGTCAAGGGCACCTACCAATGCCATATTTTCTTCTTGCGTAGGCAATCGCGGCAGTCGAGACCTAATGGTAGGGAGTGTGTACCGATATTCCCGAATCGCACATTCCAAAGCTACCCTTACCTCATCATTGTACTGGATGCTTACATTATTAGTCATGGCATCCTCATCCTCGCTGGTAATGTTGTGGGGCAACGATGTAACACTACCTACTTGTTGTTACACCAGGTTGGACGTGAATGGCACGACTCGTACGTAAACACTCTGAGCGAAGCCTATCAAGTACGTTATCATCCAGCATCCGATTGCGCTGGATAACTCGCACTTGATCCGATAGTCGTTGTGCCGTGACGTTGAAGCCTGGTTCAAGAGCCTGAAACAGAGGCAGCATTCTATTACAATACGCACTGAGGTTGGTTCCTCCCTCTGTAGCTACAAAATATGCCCGCATGACGTTTTCATTTATTGACCTCGTCCATCTCATTCGGCGCACATCACCACTGACAGCGGCGGCCCTGTTCGAGGCCGGCGGGCCTCGGGGTCCCAAGCAGGATGGTGGCGGGCGTCTCCCCTGCCGACGTATAGGTGTTGGCGACGTCGGCGGGGAGAAATACTCGTCGCTTGATGAGCTCGACGCCTCACTGCCCGTCGTAATCGCGGGTGCAGGTGCCGACGGCTGCGAGGCGGAGCTGAGGGACGAGTCCGGAGGTCTTCTTTGTGCTACTGTCCTGGCTCTTGTTAGCATTTGCGTGTCATTAAATCATCATCATTTACATTATTTTTCATGCATTTATGTATTTTTCATTTTGACTTGTGTTGTCATTATGTCTGATATATTATTATTATTCCATTTATTTTAACATATTCTCGTAATTATATTTTACATTATATATAAAAAAATATAAAATAGGACCACGGAAACCCACCGATATCGGGTGCAGGGACCAAGCTATCGGTGGTTAGGGCTCCAGAGAAAGGAATCTCCGCACTATGCGTTCCGTGTCGAGCAATACTGCCTTCTGAATCGAGGACCTGACCCAACTATTCAACGCGAGCCTCTTAAGATGGTGGTTGAGGCTCTTGGCAATTAACCCGTTTACCGAAACGACTATCGGTACAATGATCGCCGAGCCCACATCCCACATGTCGACAACCTCGCGAGCCAAATTATTATTATTATTATTATAATTCCTTTTTTTTTGTTTGTTTCACTATATCTATTATTTCCTTAAAATATTTATAGTTCTATCCTAAGACACTATTAATATTTTAATAATCTATCTCTGACTTTTCGAAGGTATATGCGTATTAAATAATCAATCATCGCTCGCTTAAGAGGAAACACAAGGGCCGTTTTTCCATTCAAACGTAGTCCCCTATTTCCTCCCTGGATAATGCCAGTTGAGCAATAATAATTTTCCAAAAAGTTTATGGCCTCATTTGGATTGTCCTTGTTCCTTTTTTCATAAACTAATTATTATAAGGGACATGAGCTTTCAAAAACCTCTAAAATTTACCAGATTTTCTGCTGTGTTCAAACATCCAGAAAACAAATTTGACTAGATTATATATAAAAAAAGCATAGGACCGCGACCAAAGCCTTTCTTTATTTTTTATATGGAAAAAGTAGTTAAATCGGGTAAATTTATGGAGAAGGAATCAGGGGACTACGAAACGTTGATTTTGTTTACTTTTAATAGGTATTTTCGGTCCAAGCTGCAGTTGTCTCTATCGCGCTCTGCGGGCACTGCGCGACAGCAATAGATTTTACAAATACCTATTTTTCAATTCTCTTGCCCGTGGTATTTCCTCTTAAACGGTGAAGAGAAACATCGTGACGAGACCTGCATTTCTGAGAGTTTTCTATAATGTTCTCGAAGACATGTGAAGTCTGCTTATCCGCAGTGAGGCAGCGTAGTGGACTATGGCCTAACCCTTCTCACACTGAGGAGAGACCCGTCTGTGAGACAGTTTAATACAGGGCTAATCTTCTATTATAGAGAGGAAAGTTGTTTTGATTTTTACATGATTGCAGGGGTTTAACTCAAAAACTACTCAACCGATTTAAAAAATTCTTTTACCATTAGATAACTACATATTACCAGTGAGTAACATAAGCTATATCTTGTTTTTTTTTAATTACAATTACTAATATAACCTAACCTACTTTTACACGAGCAAAGCCGCGAGAAAAAGCTAATATAATAATATATTTCTGACTATAATCACCCGAAATTCGTGTGAATTATAAAATTGTTCTTAGTCTTAATGTGTGTAGTACGATACACGAATTGTTCCTATATTTTACAAACTTAAAATACCATATGAAAAATCTTATCGTCTTTTAAAGTCTTGCATTGAGTCTTAGCTTTTGATTCTGTTGTTGTGTAGTGTGTCGGTATCGAACCTTAAACGTTTCGATTCGAAGTCCTTGGCTGCGAATGTTCTTTTGTGTATTTGTTACGCTTTCACGCCTTTTCTACTCAACTGAACGTTATGAAATATCGCAAACAAATTGTCAGGGGTACAGAAAAGGACATAGGGTCACCTTTCATTTAGAAAACAATACTGTTCTAGGGCTGAGGTATGGAAACTTATTGATAAAATGTAGGTTAAAGTGAGCGAAGCTACAGACAAAATGTAGTATTTTTTTGTTTTGCCTTGCGTTTGACCTCGATCTCACCTGTTGTTAAGTGACGATGTAGTCAATGATTGAGCACGCTTGCCTTAAAGATACCTATTCATTCGCGACAAAAATAACACAGTGCCAAATTTCAATCCTTGACTTAGTACCATAAATAGCTCAGTTGGCACTATGACGACACGACTTGTTCGAGATCGCAAGTTCAGATCCTGCTTCATGAATAGTCCTTTTCCTCTGTTATAAGCTTACGCTTTAATGCCTTAACTTCTCGACCGATCATCATGGAATTTTGCATACACGTAGTCCTCTGACTACATGACTGAAACTTACCTTATATCCTTTTATGTACCTCTGTACATAAAAGGATATAAGGTACGTTTCATCCAGAGATATGATGCTGAAGAATTCTACGATGCCTAAACCATTTTTGTAAATATTTAGTATTAAAATTATTTGTGTTTTTGTAATTATGTTATCTTTTTTAATACGTTTGTAAATAAGGATAAACCATGTCAAATATCCAGAGAAATACCATTACCAACCGAAGCCGCAGGCAAAGCTAGTTAAGAATAAAAATAAATCAAGGAAATATTGTAATTAAACAATAATAGTTATCGAAATGCTGGGCCATGAGGTCTAAGTGCTAGGTCTATTTATAGAGACCTAGCTAAGCAGCTAATCGACGCGTCGCGTGACCAATGGACTGGTATTTTCTTTGCACGAAGAATAAGTATTGCCATTCAACGTGGATTGCCACGTTGAACGCTTTTAAATTTCGTTATTTTATATCTCTTTTATTTATATTTTTGTAAATAATTTGTGTATATATTATGTTAATTACTTGTTTATTTGATGTGCAATGATAAAATAAATACATATTAAACTTTATTTAATTATTTAAATTTGACACATATACCCTTCCGTACAATGCGTTCGCTAGTGGGTTTGCGACAAAGAAAATGGCAGATATTTAAATATGTATTGCCTATATTGCTACAAACTGGCCGGTACAAAATGAGACAGTCGTAACACGGCATCACTCTTTCTATTGCCGTCATGTACTTCTCCCAGCCCATCATTGCCGAGGGTAATGTCGTATAAGATATTGTTATCGGGGCACGCATGCTCTGGGTTGTCATTTCTTCAGAAGCAATACCAACCAGCGTAGAGAATACTTGTAAAATCATATCTAAAACAAACGGAGATTGCATTATTTAAATATTAATTTATTAGGGTATTAAATAATGTACAAACAATATATTTACTTACAACTAAACAAATACTAATAGGTAATAATATAACTGACTTATACCTTGAATATAATACTTAACTATAAGCAAATATAATGATAATTACGGATATATTTATACTGTTAGATATTTAAAGAAAATAAAAGTCATACTAATACTTCGTTACTGTATCGACATGTGCATGTTAGTTTGAAAATGCGGTTAAAAGTCAAAAGCAGCGATAACCTAGCTGAGAACCGTTAGGCTATCGCATAGAGGTCTTGATTTCGATGTCTGACACGCACATCTGGCTTTTCGCGGTTATATTTGTATCATTATATACATACACTTAGTTAATTGTCACTCGATTGAACGGTATAGGGAAAATCGTAAGTAAAGGTATTATTGAAGATATGTGCAGTCAGCCAACTCGCAGTCGGCCGGCGTGGTGCACTATAGCCTTACCCATCCAAGAGAGAATGAGAGGAGCCTTCCCGAGCGATGTAGAAAAGCGAACAAGAGTCCCAACGTCCGGCGCACACTGGACACCTAAAACTCGGTAACGCAGTCTAGGTAACTAATCTTCTCATCACGATGGATCAACTCAACACAACCCTACTCGTAATAAGAAGAGGCCTGTACTCAGTAGAGACACAAATAATTAAACACAGTGCTGATATCTATACTTTTTAATATTATTGGCCCAAAGAATCAGCATTGCCATTCAACGTGGCAATGCTGTCAGTCTTCTGGGCACGTTACCAGTTGACAGCGATGCTGAAGAGTTCTACGATGCCTAAACCATTTTTGTAAATATTTAGTATTATAATTATTTGTGTTTTTGTAGCTATGTTAATACGTTTGTAAATATAAATACTTTTGTTAGAGTCGATTAAATATAGGTTATTATTATAGTTATAAAGCTGAAGAGTTTGTTTGTTTGTTTGCTTGAACGCGTTAATCTCAAGAACTACTAGTTCGAATTGAAAAATGTTTTTAGTGTTTGATAAATGGGTTATCGAGGAAGGCTACGACCGCTACGACCCACGGGGGCGGTACAGTAACGATAATCGCGGGTGAAACCGCGGGAACATCTAGTTATAATATAAACGTAATATAATGCACTGCAATGAGCCGAGTGTTGTGGGTTCGAATCCCATACGGGACAAAACTTTGTGTGATCCACAAATAAATGTTCCAAATTTGGATGTTCTTTGTGTTTGTTGTTTGAATGTTTGTAACGTCCCCCCGTGACACAGGATATATTCCAAGTGCGGGAATTGCCTTTAAAAAATAGATAATTGATGAATAAAAGTATTCTATTACAATAAAAAATAAATACTTACAATAATACATCATGTTTTCTAATATCATTGCTATCACATGCAATCAGAATATGACTCTTTAGTTTGTATGTGTTATATGATTATATACTGGATGGAAAACCACGTGACATTTTTAATTGCAAATTAGGCTTGAAAACGTGATTCCAATTTTGTTGTTTAATTTAACTACCACATTAATTGCGTTTTTTACTACGTCGCAGTTCAGTAGTATAAATTTGCTAACAGTCGCTAAGTCTCGGGTTCAATCGGGTTCCAAATTTATTCTTTGTTAGTCTATATTGACGACACGGATGGCGTAGTGGCTTAAGTGATCGCCTCGCTACTTCACCGCGCCGAGTGTTATGGGTTCGATCCCTACACGGGATAAAAATTTGTGTGATCTACAAATAGTTTGTTCCGAGTCTGAGTGGTTTTGTGTCCCCTTTTCTGAATGTTTTTAAAGTACCCCGCAACACAGGAGTGCGATTCAGTAAGCCTCAGCAGCGTCGCAGCGGCTAATTCCGCCGCTGATTTTTTATTTGGTATTCACTAATTCGGGTCGTCCTACACTAACGCTTCAACGCTGTAGATGGTGATGAAAGGAACTAAATTTGACAATTGTTTGACATTTTAATATATGAAAAGTGATAAAAATTCGTATTCTGTAAGCAAAAAACAGCCTGGTTCAAGACCTCGACTACGATTTTATCTGTCAAAATACACAGCTAAGAATTAGAAGCTTTTTCTTGGCTGTTTTTTATATTTCTCCATAAATTATAATCAAATGTGAGTATTAAATGTGATAAATGGATAATATTAAAACATAGTTGCAAAAAAGTTACCTATCTATTGTGTTTTTAGTGTTTTAGATTTCTATAGAATGGCGACTCGTACACTATGTTCACTTTTCTTACTAGAAGAAGCTTTAAAAGATGATCATAAAGCAATATTGGAAAATGATCTTGCTCCATTTTTACCGACTGCATTGCGGCGCAATAAGATTTCTAGACGTACTATGGTAAGTAACTTTGGATTATTCCACTTTGGTCACCCAGGGTTATTTAGAAAGCGTCTACATATACATAGTATTTATATAAGTTCAAAGTTTGAAAGAGTTGTATGTAATTAGTACCTACCTACATACAACCCTTTCAAACTTTGAACTTATCCATCTGTAAATAGTAATTGGTCTCTATATATGTAGTAATAGCTAAGTGTGGTTAAGTGATAGGCGCCATTATGTTATTACAAAATTTGCTATAAACGAGTATGATACCTAACTTCCTTTTTTTAGATTCTCTGTGCCCTGGCATTCTTTGCTCATGGAAGTTACCAGAAATCTCTGTGTAGAAATATTAACACATATGTGTCACAGCCAACTGCTTCAAGAATCATTAAATTAGTTGTTAATGCACTTTGTGATGATATAGTTGTAAAAAAATACATTCATTTTCCACAAAATTCTAGAGAAAGACAAGAAATCAAACAGCAGTAAGTATCTTAGTCCATTGAAAAGTCTGAAAAACACAACCCTAAGTGTACTTAGGGTTGTGTTTTTCAGAGCTTGCAATTTTATTTTCTTTGTGTAGTGGCAGTTAATATAAGCTTAAGTTCAAGTTTGTGAACTTAAGCTTATACTAACCCCCTATTACTTTTTATCATAAAATAGAAAATTGTTAAAAAAATATAATTCTATAATAGGTATATTTATATATAAACTAATAAGTAATTCTAAACTTAAGTATATTTATTTCTTTAAAATTTCTTACGTTCAAACATACCTATTTACTTACTAAATGTCATTGTTTTTTTAGGTTTTTTAATAAGTTTAAGATCTCTGGAGTAGTTGGTGCTATAGATGGTGTGTTTGTCTCTATGGTTAGACCAAAACAATATGAAGAGAGATTTTATTGTAGAAAAGGCTACCATGCTCGGAATGTACTTGTAGTAAGTATTGTCATAGTATTTAATTTTCTTGAGTCATTTCAACATAGTTAATAGGTTCTTAATCAACTTTCTATTTCAGATTAATGATAGTGCCTTAAATATTATGCATGTGGATGCTTCGTTTGGTGGAGCAACTCATGATAATTTAATATTTAATAATTCTGTTATAAAAAGTCACTTAGAAAACCTAAGAAGATCTGGAGAAACAACATATTTACTTGGTAAAATAAAATATATAATTATAATTATTGAGTTTAGATTGTAATAAATCATGATACTAATAAATATTCTTCATTTGCAGGGGACTCTGGATATGCTCTTAGGCCATACTGTATGACCCCATGCAGTAACCCGACTCCTGGTTCACCAGAGGAGTTCTATAATAAATTGCATAGTTCAGCCCGTAATACTGCGGAAAGAACATATGCCTTATTAAAAGGTCGATTCCGGTGTCTGCTTATTCACAGAGTTCTGCACTATGACCCTGATATGGTTGCAAAGATAGTCATAGCCTGCAGTGTCCTGCATAATATGTGCAACCGAGCTGGGTTGCCTGCACCTGCTCTGGAAGGTGATCTGCAGGAGGAAGAAGACAGAGCCCTCAATTTGCTCCGAAATGTCCCATCACAACGACCACTTCAGGCTATGGAAGACTTGGATGCTGGTCGTCAGACCCGAGCGCATCTAGTAAATATGTTAAATAGAAGTAGACATTTATAGGTTTATAATTTTATATTAAAAGTAGGTAAATAAAAACAAATTTTAAAAGGGAACTATAGCTCTAATATAAAAAGAACTATAATGGATTGTTGCATTCTCCCAAGCCTAACTTACGCTAACCAGACATGGGTCTTCACTGAAAGAGTAAAAACCGAAATTTCATCTTGTCGACAAGTATACTGAAACTGAGAAAATACAAAAAACCAGAAATGCAGACATCCCCATAAAAACTAAATTAACAAACACTCTTTCATTTTATTTTGAAACAGAAGTGGAACTGGGCAGGACACTTGTCAAGGTACAACGATAAGAGATGGACTTACCCAACAACTAAATGGCAGGACCCAAAAGGCAAAAGAAATGTGGGAAGATAGAAGAAAAGATAGGCAGATGACATAATAAACATAGCAGGAAAATGTTGGATATATACGGCCAAAGACAGGGAAAGGTGGAAAACAATGGAAGAGGCTTTTACCCATAACAAAGAAATGAAAAGAAAAATTATAATCAGATGTATATTTGTACGAATTGTTAAGTGGAGAAAACAAGACTTCATGTTAAATTATGGAGCCCCAGACCTATTTAATAACTGTGCTACAGCCTCCGCCAATATTCTGAATGACTGTGAGAATTCACTGAAGGAATTCGCCATAGTCTCCAGAGATCGCGCAGTAGCCGCTTCCGTCTCTGTACGTCGCTCCTCAATGGCAATAAAACTTTCGGTTAAACTGGCCATCTGGGAGTGACGCTGTGATGGTGGAGTGCGGTGTAGTAAGCGGCGCCTCGCAGAAGAATTTTGTGTTGGCGGAGTGCGCTGCAATAGGCGTTGTCGTGCAGTGGAACGATGTTCACTATGATCTTCAAGAGTTGACATCGTCGGTGCTGGGGTGCCCATTCTTGAACTTGAAGGAACAGGCTCGCTATTTATTTCCCTTATATTAGGACTTAGACCTGCAAACAATAAAATTTTCATAGATTTATACTTTAGTGTAAACAGTGTGATACAAAATCTAGTTAAAATTTCACACTCACAAACTCTGTTAGATGGGCCAGTTCTTGCTTGTTCATTGTCATTCTGGAATAAGATTCAATTATTAATAGACATTTTGTCTTGATTAAAAATAGCAAGTGTATTATATATTAAGATATCAAATATTAAATGTTTGCAATATAAAATGCTTTGTAAATTGCCTTTATTAAAATTATTTCAAGCATAAGTTTTGTTGTTTGACCTACCACAATCACGGGCACGCCACGATCGTGGCGGTAAGTCCCGTGTTTGAGGAGTGGCTGGAGAGGCGGCATGGCGCCCTCACCTTCCGGCTGACACAGGTTCTGACTGGCCACGGATGTTTTGGCCGGTTCCTGTGTCGTATACGCCGGCAAGAGACGCCCGGTTGTCACCACTGCGGCGACTGCCGCGACGTTATTGAGGACACGGCGCTGCACACTTTGGCGGTTTGCCCCGCCTGGGCATCGCAGCGTCGTGATTTGATCGCGGCAGTCGGATCGGTTGCCCTCTCGCTCCCGGCCGTAGTTCAGTCTATGGTCCGGAGTGAGAGGTCGTGGAACGCCGTCGCCTCCTTTTGCGAGGAAGTGATTTCCATCAAGGAGGCGGCGGAGCGGGAGAGGGAGCGTTTAAACCCTCTCCCCAACCGCAGAGCCGGGCGCCGGAGGGCGCGAGATGACCTCCAGCCAGCCTGAGGTTTGACCTGGGGGTGGCGGGCTTTGTGGGCCTGCCCGCCATCCGTTCAGCACCAGGTCCGAGAGGCGGCGTGCGTGTTCCCACGCGCGCCTCTGTGTCGAGTCCGTCTTCCCTCTAGGGGGGAGACAGTAGGGTTTTATTTGAAGTAGTGCCTATTTTGGGTAGGTCTTTCGTGTAGTGGCCTGCCGTTTCATACGGCGGGCCGTAACCTCGGCGGGGTCGCGACCGCATGCGAAAGCGATTCGCGCGGCCCCGTCGGTAGTGGTTGTGTCGAGGAACACCGTGGTAGGTTTAGTCGGTATTCCGGGAGGTACATTATCTTCTTTTTTAACATCTTTATTTTACCCCGGCGAGTCCGACATAATCCCTCCGCCCGCCCCCGCGGAGGGATATGCGTCATTGCATTCCCCCACGTAAAAAAAAAAGAAAAAAAAAAAAAAAAAACCTACCACAATCAACTCTAAATCAACAGATTCTATTGGTACAGCTGGATGTGGTGAAAATATCTGCAATTAATGAAGAATAATTAAGAATAATAGGTACTTACTAAGTACAGCACAAGCAATTATAAATTAATAAGTATGTAGATCACATGAACTAATTGTTCTTTGTTACATGCCTGCAGAGAACTGCTCCCTGACTGCTCACTGGTGACAATAGGGCCAGATAATTCCAGTTGGTTGTCAGCGGGCTCATGCTCCTATAGGAAATATTTATAGTAGATTTGTATAATGTTGCGTTGAACAATTTATATGTAACACAAAAAGAAATAATATTAACAAGTAGGTATTTACTTCAAATGGATTAATTTGCAAATGCCTGTCACCAATAGCGAATGCTTCTCCACCCATTAGTTCTACTATTCTCCTTTCCACCTCAATAAGCTCCATTTCGTTACCACCAGCACCACCGCCCGTCTGCCTTCGAGCTGCAGCAATCTTGCTGGTTTTGGCCTTCACCGCACTTTTTTTATCTTTCCAGTACTGTATACAAAGCAGAATTATATAAATGATGCGCACACCTTTGTTGATTAGTTTAAATAATTGTATAATTATGACAATTATTTATTTACTCATAGCATAAAAGTATCTAAACAGGCCCTTCACCTAGATATAAATTATAAAAAGCATAAAATATATTATGTACATACTTTGCACCATTGTTGCCCGGTTTTTATGCAGCCAGAACCATCACTATTTAATTGTAAGGCTGCAGCATCCCAAGCCGCTCGCGTGCGTGTACGAGCATTTGCAGTCCGCGCGTGCCCAGTGGCTAAAGCGCGATTATCATTAAGAATCTCCATCAATTTCTCTACTTGAGAAGGGGATGGGTGGATGTTGCGGGACACTGGAATAAAATATAATATGAAATTTATAGCTGAAATGATACCTACGTTCAACAAGCTATTAATATTGTAGAGGCATAAGTACTTACTTTTAATATCACTGTTGAATATTTGAATAAAACACTGTGTTTTATGCGCATAAATAAACAAAGAACTGAATAAATTGTTGTTTACTAAGAACTGTCAAAATGGTGTCATTCGTCACTCGAACTTTTTTAGCAAAGGTACGCAATTTTACAGCCTGAATAAAACTTTAGAAAGAAAACCCTTATGTTTACATTTTAAAGTTAATCAAAATCTGACAATTCATCAATTATTAGTCATAAATTAAGAATCATATTAATAATTTATACATTTTAATACGCAGAAATTCACAATTCATATACATTCCGGTTTTTGTGACACATCTCTATTTACAGCGGCGAGATCGCCCGTCTTACGCGCAGCCTTGACATCGTCTGACGAGTCCCAGAGCTTACTGAATACAAATTTTAATAGCGCTGTGACTAAAGACGATCTGTAGGCTGTCTCAACGACGAACTCGTCGCTGAATTTTTTCACTTACTGAATTGCATTCCAGAAATCATTCCTAGTGCAGAAAAAAATCTCTCGTTTGTTAATATATTTTAATTTAAGAAGGCTGTGTTTCTTGTAAACTATTTCAAAGAAGCGCAGTTCTCCTAAAACTTCATAAGTGGCAACGAACAGACAGTCTGCCTAAGCAGTTACCGTAGCTTATCTGTACTAGCCGAAGCAGCGATAACTCAGTGGGGAGACCAACAGACTGCAATGCAGAGGATCTCGGGTTCGAACCCACGTCGCACACCTCTGACTTTCGGAAGTTATATAACTTTTCGAAATTATGTGCGTATTAATTGACAATTTTCGCCTGCTCCGTGCCTCGAAGAGCACGTTAAGCCGTCGGTCCCGACTGCCATGAACATCTATGGCAGTCGCTATTGGGGAAGTCGACACAAAAGATCCCACTGGGTCGAAGTGTCGCCGTTCTGTACTGACTGGCCCCCACACAAGATAAGATAAGATAAGATCTGTACTAGCCACACTTGGCAACCTTCAAACCTTGCCATTTCTAATAAACGAGATGTAGATAAGAAAGTAGGAGACAGGAAAATAAAGGGCAGTGTACTGTCAGTGTCATAGGGCGATCAACATATAAGCCAGTTGCACTCGGATATCGGTATGGTCGATGGTCCACCATCGCTAACTTTCGCGACCGGAGAGTGATCAGGCATAGGACCACGGTGATCGCTCTCCGATCGTTTCGGATTGCCATCTCCTCGGTTTATGAGAATATGAGAGATAGGAACAGAGAGTACACTTGTGTTTACGACACACTTGTGCACTATAATACTCGTATCTCCTGCGCAAATGGCCAGACTCCGTCAATATTGACCGCCGTGATCGAAATTTGGTCTGAAGAACATTATTACATTATTATATTTTGATATGTATATATTTATTTATATGCAATAATTCCATTAGAACATATTAATTATATTATACAGGATGGCTATATAAAATCATGTTACGTCACCAACACGTAGAGCAAGTAAAACAAAGCTTGCATCATTCCGACGGCTCTCATCATCTCTTCTCGTGTTAAATGATGTCTTCGCTCCATATTGAAGCATTTTTTTCCAGTTCCGATGCAGAAATTGTAATGGTTTTATAAAAACGCTATTACACACTTTTATAGAAATTGACAGTTGATTTTTTATTATTAATCGAAATAACATTTTTACTATTTGAAAAATAATTTTATTATTTTTATATATCCACAAAATATATCCACGTGTAGTGTGTGTGTAGGTAAGCTACCACCTACACGTGGATATACCGATTTTGTACCATTAAATTTTCTTGTTTGTATCTCTGTATCGAATAAATCTATCTTTGATGATCTCTAAGTAACCGTATGTTAGTTATATCAAACAAACAAAAATTTAAATAAGCATATAAAATGTATAATATACATTTACATAATATTGTCTTATGTTTACGCGAATGTTATACATTGAAATTAAACACTTCATACGGATTTTATCGCGTTGTTTATTTTACTTTAAATACTGGTATTACATAATTTTGAAAACTCTAACACTACTATTATTGAAATTTTACTACTATTTAAGCTATATATTTTCTAATTAAAACAATTCATATTTGAGTTTACACTTTGCCCCGACGTTTCGGTTGCTTTACAGCAGCCATGTTCACGTGAAGACTAAGATGGTAGTTGTCCCAACGTTCTGAAGTGTAGCTAGTTTTTTAAAATTAAATTATGTTCGGATAGAACATAATTTAATTTTATCTTTGGTGTTCCTATTTATGCAGAATGAGCTCAAAGTATCATGAAGTCTAGCTGTGTTTTGCTTCTTCTTGGGTTTGACTATTTGAATGACTGGATCCCAAGCTGGTGGTACATTCCAACCATCCTCTCTATTGAAATTAGGATGTTTTTTAATTTCAATAGCCTCGCGAAGCATCCTTGGTAGGAATCGGTGTTCTTTTGCGAGTATATGTGGTTAGTCAAATCGTAGGTAGTGGTTGGTCCCCTGTTGCACATGTTCACACACAGCAAATATACAAATATACATTGTTTTGGTGTTTGCAGTTAAATTCCTAGTGTTTTAAAATTCACAAAGTTCATCAAAACTTAATATTCCCGGTAGTGTTATATACCATTATTTGTGTTGAACTGGGAACTATAAACTGTGTAAAAACTGTGTCATTGAGTACATTGAGTGAAGTGTAATTGTGAATTAACTAAAAATTATACAAGTAAAAAGTGTTTCGTGTGATCATTTTGCCCTTCAAACACAATAGGAAGGTCATTACTCGGCTAACTTATTGATCGCTTATGAAGACATTGCTAATTACTCTTGTTACTAGTACTGTTATTTCGTTTAAAATTGTGTAGTGACTGTGGTCGAGACAGAACAGTAACAGACTAACAACTCTGCATTAGTAGGATCAAATCCCGAAGATTACTCTTTTTGGACTTTTAATTGTTTTTCTTTAATTCACATTAATATGTCAATTATTCATAACAATTATTGAATATTATAACAGATTTGTTTTTAAAATTGACAGACATTTTTCTTGCATATTTTACGACATTTTTATACAAATTTGCTTGAAAAGTCTGAAGATGCGTTGTCAAGGGTGTAACAATGATATATATGGCTCAAAATACGTGAAATGCCAGATACATGCTCTTCGCTATTTTGTTATGAATGCCTAAACTTAACTACTGAAGATTGCAAGAACCTAGACGCCAGGCAAATAGCTTCCCTAAGTTGCCCATATTACCAAAATGTGACTAGACGGAAAAATAATGACAATACGCCTTGTTGTCAACGTCGTAACGCTGACATAAGCGACGCGATGATTATGTCACCATGTCATGATAAGACACCCGGCATATGTAATAGGGATGTTGCTCATAATATTTCATCAGGCGCTAACTTGTCTAATGAGCCCGTCACCATGGAGAGCATCAATAGACTATTCGACATGAAACTTGCTTCGGATTCGGCATTTATGACAAATCTTAGATCTGCGCTCAAGAAGGATATGGAGATAATGGTGTCTGCAGAAGTGAACCGGGCTATTGAGAACCTAAAAGTTGACTTTACGACTACAACGGATTATATTACCGCAGAACAGATGGATATAAAGTCCAATTAGAAAGCACGCGACACTCAAATTAAACTTCTAGAAGACGAATTACCTAAGTCGAAAGGTGTCATACAGAAGTTAGAATCTAGGCTGTCCAGTATGGAGAAAATTTCACGAAACTTAAATATTGAAATTCACGTTCCTGAAAATAAAAATGCAAATCTATTGGTTCTCTTCAAAAAACTGTGTGAATGCTTACAGGTCGTTATTCCTGATAATGACATTAGATCATGTCGACGTGTTGCCAAAATGGATACTGCTTCGAAAAGGCCACGCAATATGCTGATCACACTTTCGTCACAAATACAGCGTGATTCATTGCTGTCCGCCGTAACACGGTTCAATAAGGCCCATCCCAAAGAGAAGCTTGCAACTACACACATTGGCTTTACTGGTGAAACAAATAGAATTTATCTCTCCGAACATTTATCTCCTGAAACCAAGGCACTACACAGCAATGCGAGAAAATTCTGTAACGAAATGAATTATAAGTTCGTTTGGGTACGCTTTGGGCAAATCTACATACGCAAGCATGAGACCTATCCTCCTATTATTGTTAAGAGCTTAGACACCTTAAATAAGTTAAAGTAAATTAATAGACATACTTTCCTAATAAATATAGTTTCTCTTTTGGTGAAATTCAAACAAATCAACAATTCTTAATGTATACTACCAAAATGTGAACAGAATACGAAGTAAACTCACACAATTTTATCTAAATGTATTGAACTCTAACTACGATATTATCTGTCTCACGGAAACAAATCTTAATGAGGGAGTATATGATAGAAAAGTTTTTGATGATCGCTATAATATCTTCAGACGAGATCGTGCGAGTACTAGTTCATCTAAATCTGAGGGAGGTGGTGCCCTTATCGCTGTATTAAAAAGGTATTAAATTGTTCACCAGACTTCATGTCAGACTGGTATGGAGGATATCTGGATTACATTAGTTTCTGATAAGCATAACGTACCTAATTTAAATATTTGTGTTTGTTACTTGCCTTTCGATATAAATCTTGTTCAACTGGATGAATTCTACAATAATTGCCAAAAGATATTGTTGCATACGCGGCCTGATGATAATTTTTTGATAGTCGGCGATTTCAATACTCCTGACTTCTGTACCAGAACTCACTCAAGTCTCGACTCAAACTTAGCCGATACATTCTCCAAAAGACTATTATTGCTTGAAGAGTTTATGGCACTCTGTAGTTTAAGTCAATTTAATAACATTACTAATGCGAACTTTTAGAGAACGAGTCTTTTAGACTTAATCCTATCAAATTTCGATACCATAAGTGTAAATGATACTTTTTCTCTAAGCTCAATGGATAAACATCATCGGGCCCTTTCAATTGAAATAAAATTGCCGTATGAGGTGAAAGGTCTTATAAAGTGCTCACGCGCAGTGTTACTATTTTCTAATTGTGATTTGCAACAAATTAAGGCGGAACTAGAGTTAGTCGATTGGAATAACTTATTATCATTGCCTGACATATCTTATCTTATCTTGATCCGGGGGCCAGTCATTGTAGGCCGGCGACACTTCGACCCAGTGGGATCTTTTGTGACGGCCCCGAGGTTTATCCCTGAGCTATCTCCCTATGAATGTACTGCATCAGTCGCAGCGTACACTTCAGAGGGAGAAGCCTGAAGTCTTCAGGGGTCGGATATGCCAATCCCATCAGACCCATCCTTAGTCCGGTCAACGCGTCACATTCACACAGTAGGTGTGATATGGACTCGTCCTGTTCACCACAGGCTCTGCAGATTGAATTGTTTGTCAATCTCAATCTGCACAGGAAGTCGTTGGTGCCAAAATGACCAGTAATTGCCTGACATAGACATAAGTACGGATATTTTCTATGACAAGCTATTTGATATAATAAAAAGGCGCTCTCTAATAATAAAATCTACACCTCAAACTTATGCGATCTGGTATAGTAAAAGTCTTATAAAATGCAACGAGGAAAAGAGAAAATATCACAAACTATATAAAAAGTTCAATAATCCCCGCGGTTATGATACCTTCTCTTTACTTCGTTCTAGATGTAAGAGGCTAGCTAAGGAATGTTACAAAAGGTACTTATCTTCTACTGAAAATGCTATTAAGAAAAACATTAAATTGTTCTGGAAATTTGTAAACAACAAAAAGGGTCAAACCTCAATGCCCCGAGTTATGTCGTTGGGAGAATCTTATTCATCTAACGGTCAGGGTATTTGCGAACTCTTCTCGAATTATTTCGGTTCTGTTTTTGAGACTGACAACCTACCCAACTTGCCACCCTGTCCCGATCTGCCGACCGTTGCTTCTGACCCCAGGATTGTTAATGTATTGTCATCGGTGTAATTCAGCATTAAGAACATTATACTGGCAATTCGTAAATTGGATAAAAGCAAAGGCGCTGGCCCTGACTTGCTTCCACCTTCTTTTGTCAGTTCATGTGCTGTGGATCTATAATAAATCATTCAACAGTGGCACTTTTCCGAAACGCTGGAAAGTGGCGCACATAGCACCCATTTTTAAGAATGGTGATAAGTCGCGTTGCGAGAACTATAGACCAATAAGCATTTTATCTTGTTTGGCCAAGTTGTTTGAGTCGCTTTTATACAATTACTTGTATAACCACATCAAACTCATTCTCTTAGAACGGCAGCATGGTTTCGATAGAAAAATCTTCTGTCACCAATCTGTTAGAATATAAGAATTACCTTTGTAAAAGCTTTTCAGTAGGTGGTCAGGTAGATGCTATCTACACTGACTTTTCAAAGGCGTTTGACAAAGTCAACCATAATTTACTTTGCAATAAACTTGCCGCCTATGGTATACAGGGTAACTTGCTTCGCTGGATTTCATCTTATTTAGATAATCGGAGTCAATTGGTAGCTTTAAAGGGATACCTTTCTTCACCAGTGAGGGTATATTCCGGGGTGCCACAGGGATCCCATCTAGGCCCCCTGTTCTTTGTTATATTTATAAATTACCTGATTGAGAGTCTGTCCTCTCAATGTCTACTTTACGCTGATGATTTAAAAATATTTGCCAACATAATGTCTCTGACCGATTGTCAGAATCTGCAGAACGACCTACACGTTGTTTCAGATTGGTGCAATACGAATAAAACGTACTTAAATATCAATAAATATTTTTCGATATATTTTTCAAATAAACGCAACAAAATTTTACATATTTACATTATTGATGGACAGGTACTTAATAGGTCCGATGTTGCCAAAGACTTGGGTATACTCTTTGATGATAAACTTTCTTTTCGACCTCACTACCAACATATAATCTCGAAAGCTAACCAGCTTCTAGGTTTTGTTCTACGGACAACAAAAGGTTTCAAAAAAGCCCAAAGTGTGCTTTATCTTTACTATGCCCTGGAAAGAAGTACCTTAGAATATGGATCTCCGATCTGGTTACCATATTATAGAGTGCACATTAACGACATAGAGCGTGTTCAAAGGAAATGCCTTAAAATTATTTGTTACCGCCAAAAATTAGGTCGAACGTACTTCAATTACGATTAGAGGCTGCAAAAATTTAAGGTTCAACCATTGGAAGGCCGTCGCAAATATTTTGATCAGGTTTATTTGTATAAAATAGTTCATGCAATTATTGATTTACCCTAATTACTTTCGCATATTTCTTTTAACATTAAATATAGTTTACGTAGATCGAACCGTGTTAATCTAGTTTTTTTAATATATTTTTTTTTTTTAAATAATTGTTTTTATAAATTTGCAAGGCAAAGGCCTTGCAAATTTATAAAAGCAATATTTCTTATTACAATCCACTGGTAAAAATGGCTGGACAATATAATGAATTAGTAACAAATAATTTACAGTTAGACATTTTTCATCCTAGATTTTACACATTTTTAAATACTCTAATGGATATCCTTTATCCCAAATAGAAATACTAATAGTTAAATATTTTTTAAGATATTGTAATGATCTTGTTGTATTACGAAATTAAAACTACATACATATTCTTACATGTAATATACATGAGAGAATATATACATATGTAGGTTGAACATCTCTTCTGTCTGTTAACTTGATATTTAATTGTTACATTGTATGCACATGTGTTGAGTTGCAATCTAGATCTAAACATAACCTTTGATTGTTTTTTATTTTTAATAAGATTGTAATTTGTTTTGTGCAATAAATAAATAAAATAAAATAAAAAAATTATATACAACTTTCATCGTTAGTTTAAGGTTCGTGGAACTTTACATTTAACACCGCATTTATGAATCAAACAACAAAAAGCAAATGAAAAATATTATAGACATGTCTTTTGATAATACCTCTAGTGTGCTTGAACAAGGGAATTTAAATAACCGAGGTTCATCATTTACATGTTAATACAAAAACTCAAGCATACTACATGCATTCTAGCTTATTCTAGGTTAACAAGAATACTAGAAATTTGTACAAACAGCTAGTAATCCTTAAAAAAATTGTAGTAAACAACGTATAAATATTTCTTGTTCGTCCGCAGACGATGACAACCAAATAACGCCTGACTACAATACTGCCAGTCGTACTGCTACATGAGTAAGACTCGCTTCTTTATAATAATTATATCAGCTTTGTAGTGAATTGTTCGACCACTTGGCACGGGCCTCTTCTCAGTGTGTAAAGGGTTAGGGCATAGTCCAACACGTTGGCCCAGTGTGGATTGGCAGACATTACATATCTTCGAGAACTTTCGGACATACAGGTTTCCTCACGGCGTTTTTTCTTCACCGTTAAAGCAAGCGATAATTAACTATTTAACACGCATATAGCTTGGAAAAGTCAGAGATGCGCACCTTAGGATCGAACTCGAGACCTCTGCGTGGCAGTCCGACGGTCGCCCACCGACAAACCGAAAAGCGACAGCCTAGCTTTTAGTAATGATTATGATTTGCTTCAAGTGACATTAGTTAATATAATATCAAAAAATATATATTACTTTAATATATTAATTCACACACATTCATATTACATACATCTGCGGACTTTTACTTTTACATAGATATAAAATTGCATGATTCGTCTAATATATTTTAAATTCCTTTTTTCTCTTAGAAATACTAATGTCAGAGGAAGAGCTGTACCCCCTAATACAGGCAAATTATTGCTTAAAAAGGGGTCCAAGACGATTTAAAGTGAAACCAGGTATGTGAAGAAATAAACTTTTTTTGTTTAATATTTTTTACCCGCGGCTTACGTAAATGTAGGTTATGTTAGGTTAAGTTCGGGTGGGCACGCCACGATCGTGGCGGTAAGTCCCGTGTTTGAGGAGTGGCTGGAGAGGCGGCATGGCGCCCTCACCTTCCGGCTGACACAGGTTCTGACTGGCCATGGATGTTTTGGCCGGTTCCTGTGTCGTATACGCCGGCAAGAGACGCCCGGTTGTCACCACTGCGGCGACTGCCGCGACGTTATTGAGGACACGGCGCTGCACACTTTGGCGGTTTGCCCCGCCTGGGCATCGCAGCGTCGTGATTTGATCGCGGCAGTCGGATCGGTTGCCCTCTCGCTCCCGGCCGTAGTTCAGTCTATGGTCCGGAGTGAGAGGTCGTGGAACGCCGTCGCCTCCTTTTGCGAGGAAGTGATTTCCATCAAGGAGGCGGTGGAGCGGGAGAGGGAGCGTTTAAACCCTCTCCCCAACCGCAGAGCCGGGCGCCGGAGGGCGCGAGATGACCTCCAGCCAGCCTGAGGTTTGACCTGGGGGTGGCGGGCTTTGTGGGCCTGCCCGCCATCCGTTCAGCACCAGGTCCAAGAGGCGGCGTGCGTGTTCCCACGCGCGCCTCTGTGTCGAGTCCGTCTTCCCTCTAGGGGGGAGACAGTAGGGTTTTATTTGAAGTAGTGCCTATTTTGGGTAGGTCTTTCGTGTAGTGGCCTGCTTTCATACGGCGGGCCGTAACCTCGGCGGGGTCGCGACCGTATGCGAAAGCGATTCGCGCGGCCCCGTCGGTAGTGGTTGTGTCGAGGAACACCGTGGTAGGTTTAGTCGGTATTCCGGGAGGTACATTATCTTTTTTTTTAACATCTTTATTTTACCCCGGCGAGTTCGACATAATCCCTCCGCCCGCCCCCGCGGAGGGATATGCGTCATTGCATTCCGCCACGTAAAAAAAAAAAAAAAAAAAAAAAGATTAAGTTCGGGTATGATTCAGTCTCTGGTCCAGAGTGAGAGATCGTGGAACGCTGTCGCCTCCTTTTGTGAGGAAGTAATTTTATTTTTATTTCTTTATTTTTTTTTCACATAGGTGTAGTAACAGACAACAAATCAAGCTTGATTACAATGAACAGATTAATACAATTGTTTTAGATCTGATGTCCAATTATAACTATACACATCATTCATTCATTATAAAGCATCTGTGAGAATAAACGTGAATACATGCAAAATATGTAGTTGAAGTTAAACAAACAAAATAGGGAAAAAAAACAAACATATGATGAGAATTTATATAATGCTTGGGTTAAAATTTTAAATTTAAATTTAAGAATTTCAGAATTACTACAGAGATATATTTTCTTTTAACAAAGAGCTTTCAAACACATAGAAGCTGTCGTGAAAAATATAAAATTTTCGACAAATAGAGTTGTACTGATAACACATTCGTAAGATTGGATTATTCTGCGAAACATTATTATTGCTAGCAGGTATAGAAAACAGTTTGGGGATGTGCACAGATCGCTTTGGCGTTTTAAAGCTTTTCAACAAGTTGGCTATCAATTGAGCCATTTATAATCTTGTGCAAGGTGCACAAATCACTCATCCACCTTCTCCTTTCAAGGCTCATCATTTTGAACCGCTGGAGACGATCACTGTACGCGTGAATCTTTCGTCTCAGACCCAACTTGGAGCATAAGGCTCTAACAAATCGTCTCTGCACTGCTTCTATTCGATCAATATGAGTTCCGTATATAGGTTACCAAATACATGAACAGTACTCAATTATACTCCTTACTAATGAGTTGTAGAGGATCAGTCAACTTCCTTGAATGGTTTCGCATTCCGTAGGACAAAAGATAGCATACGGTGCGCCCTACTGCAAATATGGTCTTATTGAGGTTTGAAAGACATTGCTGAATCAAAAATCACCCCTAAATCCCTCACCACAAGTACACGCTCTAAGCTAACACAATTTATATGGTATGCATAATTCAGCAGCTTTTTATTTTTAGTGAAGGAAATAGTCTGACACTTTTTTATGTTAAGGGACATTATTTACATTACGCCAATGCACAAGAGTGTCAATGTCAGCTTGAAGTTTTTCACAATCCTCATAATCAGAGACACACCTAAAGATCTTTAAATCATCTGCGTAAGCTAAACATTCACTATTAAATTGAAATAATAAATCATTTACAAATAATAAAAACAAAAGAGGACCCAAATTGGATCCCTGCGGGACTCCAGATGTGGCCAAAAACGGCACAGATTCATACCCACTGAGTGCAACTAACTGCGTCCTATTTAGTAAGTATGACGAAAGCCATCGATGTAAATTGCCATGAATTCCCAAATGCTGGGCCTTTGCAAGTAATATAAAATGATTGACACGATCGAACACCTTGGAAAAAACAGTTTAAATAGAGTCTACCTGCTTTTTATCATTGAACGAGCAGCATAAATAATGTGTGTAACTCAAGAGGTTACTTTTAGTGGACCTACCGGAGATGAAACCGTGTTGCCGAGGACTCAATTGTTGTTTCAAGTGGGCATATACAATATGAAATTTATACTACCAGCCAAATTTCGTCTAGACGTTAGGTATCAGTAATAGAACCCATTTTTCAAAAAGAAAGTATAATATTAATAAAATATAATTAAAACATTTTTTAAAACAAACATTAATTTAGCGTGGTCACCGAGTCAACGTAAACACATGATTCTTTAACAATGCATTGAATGAAAGCGGGGTGGCGCGCGGGGTGCGAGAAGGGCACAGCTGCAACACAAATGTCACAAATCGTAAATTTCGTTTAGTCGCGTGCGCACTTGTGACGCAATCGCTTACTTCCGTGTTTACTTTTCCCGCGCGCGCCGCCGCCCTATCTTTTGACAATGTATTCAAACCGCGAGTACTACGAAATGGTGCGTTGTTACATTTTGAGTGGAGAAAGTTTAAATGGTGCTCAAAGACTTTACGAAGAACAAAGTGTTCCTCGCCTCCGTAATCAAGGACACGTAAATCCAACAGTGCCAAATCGTGAAACGATTTTAGCTGCTAATCAACGGCTGTTAGACTACGGCCAATTTACTACACCTTCGCATGCCCAAGGACGCGGCAGGCAGAGACTGCCTGTAGAAGTCGAAGACGAAATCTTCGATTTCTTTGAACGCAAACCTCGTGCAAGTACACGAGACGCAGCCCGGCGCTTCGGCGTGAGTCAGTATGCGGTTTGGAAACTACTGAACACTACCGGCATGCACCCTTATCACTTTCGGAAGGTCCAAGCATTAAATGATGAGGATGCTATGCCTCGTCGAAGATTTTGTGAGTGGCTAATTGCACATCCAAATGCTGACATTTTATGGACGGATGAGGCACTCTTTACTAGAGCCGGGCTATACAATCAGCATAACGAACATTGGTGGTCGTTTCGTAATCCGCACATGATAAGGGAGACCTATCACCAAGTACGATTCAGTGCAAACGTATGGGCTGGCATTATAGGCAATAAAATATTGGGTCCATATTTTATTGAGGGACGTCTCACCGTAGGCACATACTTGGACATGTTGCGACATGTCATAGAAGATTTTATGGACGATGTGCCTATAGTTAATTATCGTGAGTTTTACTACCAACACGACGGTGCACCACCACATTATGCCACCTCTGTTGAATACCTTAACACGGAATACGGCAGTCGCTGGATCGGTCGTGGAGGTCCTGTTCCATGGCCGCCGCGTTCCCCGGACCTTACGCCGTGTGACTTTTTTTTATGGGGTGAAATAAAAAGACGTGTGTATGTGGAGGAGGCTGAAAGTCTCGAGGCTTTAAAAGAACAGATAAACCGTGCATTTGACGAAGTGAAAAATAACACTACAGTGCTAAATAAGCTGAAAAACAATGTGCAAAAGCGAGCAAGACTGTGCCTAGAGAGAAACGGATTGCATTTTGAAAATTTATTGAAGTACAGCTGAAGATGTGGTAAGTGGATTTTAGTTGTACGCCTCAACCAAAAACCTAAGCTGATTACATTTATTTTAAAACGCATAAATCCAACTATTCTACTTTATACTTTTGTTTTACGTATTTACGATTTTTATGTTGTGCCTAATGAATAATTCAATAAATACTTATTAGCCCTTACGTCAAATAGTATCTTGTGCAATCTCCAGCTAATGAAATAATAAAGAGTAGGTTTGAAATTGATTATGTTATCACTGATATACCGCCGGCCGCGCCGGCGACGGCGGGGCGCGGGGCGCGCGGGGTGTCTTGCCGCCTAACGCGTAGTGCATGTACCGCGCGTGGTGTCCATAATCATAGAAGTTTTTAAGACAACTTTGTAGTGGCTGAATTCATTAATTTTGTACTACTTAGCATAAAAATAAAAAATACGTGTCTCATTATTTTACTCAAAGATTATTATATTAAAGTTTAGACGGTGACTAAAAAATCAGGTTGTATATGCTTGTAGATGTAACCCTCAAAAATTTTGGCGAACCAGCTGAGTATACAAACAGGGCGGTAATTGGAGACTTCACTTCTAAATCCAGATTTGTATATAGGTGTTATTTTAGCAATCTTCCATAGTTCCGGGAATGTACCTTCATTTATTGACTTATTGTATATTATAAACAGGGGCTCTACCAGCACTGATGCACAAAGTCTAATAAAGATAGGTGGAATCCCGTCAAACACACTACCCTTACCCAAGTCTATGCTCTTCAATTTATTTTCCAAATCGGTTTTTGGTATATATACCGTACCAATAGGATAATTACACGCTGGAAAATTGGGAATGTAATTACTCGTGTTACTCATATTAGAGCTGTACACTGATGAGAAAAAGTTCGCAAAAAAGTTAGCTATATCCTCCCCAGAGTTACTCCTAGTATTTAAATAAAACATACTACTTGGGTAGCTGTTAGTTATTCGCTTTCCCTTCGTGTAACGCCAAAAAGCCTTAATATTGATTTTAAGATCATTCTCTATTTGCTCAATGTAAGCTCTAAAACACTGGTTAGCCACATCCTTGGCCCTAGCTCTAAGCATAGAGAACTCATCATAATCGCGGGGATTCCCGTATCGTTTAAAAGTAGAGTGGGCTTTATGTTTAGACCGAATTAGCCTAATTAAGTTCTTGGAGAACCATATAGGATAGCGATTAGATGTTATTCTTGTTTTTGGCGTGTGTTTTTCTATAATCGAGTATATTTTATTGTAGAAATATTGAACGAACTCATCACAAGATAACAGTGACGCTTGTGATTTCCAATCAATTCCATTAATATCTATTTTGCAGCCCTCGAAAGTGGTTTTTCTATAGCACAGCCTTTTAATTGCTGAATTTTGTGTAATATTGGGCAAAGCAATTCTTACTGTAAGTTCAAAAGGCGGATGGTGTGAATCAATACGACTAATAGGTAAAGCCGGTAAGATTTTTACTAGATCTGGGCAGTCAGTAATAGCCAGATCCAGGATTCTTCCATTACTATTTACCGTGTGGTTAAGTTGGTATATGGTTGTTAAATGAAAAAGATCGTGTAAGGTTTTCGACTTTTCGCAGTTATAATTGAGTGGACATCCGTCTATCTGCGACCACTTAATATTACCTAAATTGAAGTCTCCTAATATACATGTTATCTGATTAGAGGCACCATCAAGTAGTTTTCTACATTTATCAAAAAATTCTATGACGATATTTGGTCTTACATAGTCCGGCAAATATACAACACCCAAATTTATCACAATAGATCCATTCAACACAACTTGAATCCATAGATCCTCCAAATCCATAGATACCCAATCATTTTTCAGTACAACTTGTAACTTTTTTAAGTAAGCAATAAGTACACCACCGCCATGACCCTTATTATACTGAGTACGAAACCTAGCGTCGCGATCTCTGCGCTCCACACAGTATCTGTCATCAAAAAGTTCTGAGGATAGTATTGTATTATCAAGCCAAGTCTCTGTTAAGCAAATTATATCGTAATTATTACATTGGATTGCGTTATGAATATCTACAACCTCCATCAAGGAGGCGGCGGAGCGGAGAGGGTGCGCTTAAACCCTCTCCCCAACCGCAGAACCGGGTGCCTGAGGGCGCGAGATGACCGCCAGCCACCTTAAAGTTTGACCTGGAGGTGGTGGGCTGCGTGGGCCTGCTCGCCACCCGATCAGCACCAGGTCCGAGAGTCGGCGTGCGTGTTCCCACGTGCGCCTCTGTCGTCTCCTTTCCCCCCAGCAGGGACGGTGTAGGAAGTATTTTTTGTGCAGTGGCCTGCCGTTCATACGGCGGGCCGAAACTACGGCGGGGTCGTGATTGCATGTGAAAGCGATTCGCGCGGCCTCGTCATCTATGGTTATATCCAGGAACACCGTGATAAAACCTATCACGGTATTACCGGGGTACTTTTTGTCCGGTGAGCCCGACATAACCTCTCCGTCGCCTCGCGGAGAGGAAAGCGTCAAAGCATTCCCCAAGTAAAAAAAAAAAGACAGTTAGGTTACTAAAAATATTTTTTCAGGATGATAAGTACTTTATGTCCTATTCTGTAACCCTGACAAAATGTATGCGAAATATCATGATGATCGGTTGAGTAATTAAGGCGTAAAAGCGTAACAAATAAACAAACTCAGATTCGCAATTGTAATATTAAAGTTAGGATTAAAATAAGAACAAACAATATAACAAATAATTTTATATAACACAGTTGATCAAACATTTTCACAAATTAAAACAGATCTTGAAATAACAAATAAGATATTTCTAAATAGATTATAACCAGGCAATACGTTCTTGTGAGATTCGTACAGGCAAAGCTATAGGCACAAACTAGTTAAGAAAAACCAAATCTCTATATATTCATAAATACGTATACAATTGAGGCAAAAGGGAAAGAACGGAAGCTGAACTCAGGTACAATCACTACGGGGCACTACTTCGTATTATAAGCTACTAGATTTTGCCTGCGGCTTTGCTCGCGAAAATGTGCTTTAGGTTAGGTTAGTAACAAAACTTTTTCTGGATGACAGCTACCCTATTTCCTTATCTTCCCTTATCCCTGAAAACGTGTATACGAAATTTCATGCTGGTCGGTCGACTAGTTAAGACGTGAAAGCGTAACAAACAAACTCACATTAGCATTTATAATATTAGTTAGGATGTAGATATCAAAAAGCCGTTTGCTGAGCAGAACCAATATATGGTTTTATGATTCCCATGTTTACAAAGACTGCGTGGACCACAAATCACGGTTTAAAATATAATACCAATACGTTCCCTGTCATGCTCAGCAATTTTTCAGGTGTTTGAGTGGTCACCTCGGCCTTAGCTGTATGCGTAGTGATAATAGTGATGTGGCTTTGAACCTCAAATGGTACAGTCAGCAACATAAGTCAACTTGTTACTGCAATAACAGTTAAAAAGTAGTTTTTCTAGAGACGTTTATTTATTTTAAACAATAATTAGTCATTATTCATTTATAAAAACTGCTACAAATATGTTTTATAATAATAATAATAAAAACAAAATATTTTCTGATGCCCAAACTAGCGTGAGCTATATATTAAACAGAAGGACTGTTTAACATACAGCTCACGCTAGTTTACCATAAAAACAAATTAATATACAAAATTGTTACAATAATATATGTAATAAACATAGATTAAAAATAAAAAAATAAAATAAAATCTCTTTATTTCAGGCTCTTTTTTTTTTTTTTAGGCTTATAACATTGTTAGTAGTACAACTTAAAAAACTTAAAAACTATGTTAGTTAAATTTGCAAATTAATTTAATTTAGGTATTTACCACCCTGTGGGGCCCCGGGCACACGCACTTGTGCTTGAACCCAGTGCCACAGAAGGGGGCTGTCCAGCTTGTGGCTAAGCACATTCAGGATCATCAGCGAAGCGATGCGGCGTCGCAGCACAGTGTGAAAGCCATCTGTGTGCGCGTGCGCAAACATCGCAGACGCACTACAGCAGCGCGGGAGCCCCGCCAGTACCCTGAACGCGTTATTATATTGTATTCGGAGAGCGTTGATGGCCCGCTGCGTGTAGTTGACCCACAGATTGCAGGTGTAGAGAGTTTGGCAGAATGCTTTAAACAGAGTGATTTTCACCTCAATACTACACCTCACAAATCTGCGTGCCAACATGTTACAGCGGACCGCCATCGCCCTCCTCTCCCTTTCTATATCTCCATCATCTTTTAAACCCTCGTTGACCACATGGCCGAGGTATTTAAATTCACTCACTCTTCGAAGAGCGACAGCATTAAGCAGCACAGGTGCCACATCCCCCAGTTTACGACCCCTGGCTTGAAATACCAGGAGCTCGCTCTTCTGAACATTATACAGGAGACCGTGTACCCTCGCATACTCCTCACATACGCTTAACAGCTTTCTGAGCGCGGATATTGATGGGCTGAGCAGCACCATATCATCTGCATAACTAATACTGTTGATACAGTGACCATCAATCGAGCATCCTACTCCGGTGTCGCTCAGCTCAACAATCAGCCCGTTCACGTACAAGTTGAAGAGCGAAGGAGATGTTAACCCCCCCTGCCTCACTCCGCACTCCAACCCGTACTCGTCAGAAAGTTCACCAAACCATTTGACCCGGTTAGTTTGATGGTCGTACCAATATTTAAAAATATTAATTAACTCACCCGGTACACCTGTATACTTCAATTTACGCCAGAGAATATCATACCTAACCAGGTCAAAAGCCCTGGAGAGATCAAGAAAGGCTGCATACACAGGCGTGCTCCTATCTGTGTAATACCTGACGGTCTGCTTGAGAGACATAACAGATTAGAACCGACTTAAAAAAATAAAAATAATTATATTTTTTATTAGTTTACGAGTGTGTTTAGTGGTGCTAGTGTATGTGTACTTGTGTGTGTGTGCGCGAATGTATCGTTAATGTTCAGCTATTTACTTATATATCGCTGACTGAACACAAATTAGAATGATCTACTAACAGTTGTATAATAATTGCACAGTAATAGCTAATGCGACTGCTGTAAATCAAGTCCTAGTGTTTGAGTTTTCAGTCGGCCTTCTTCTTGCTATTGCTATTGGGTTTTTCTGTTGAGAAAGTTCTCAGTAGCAACACAGAGTTTGGAAGCGATAGATTGCAGTAGGCAATAGCCAAAATTTTCACTTGCGCTGATTATACTGCAATTTTTCCATGGTAACTCTTGGCGTATTGTTTTCCAGAAAACTGAAAGTGGTGGTCAACTAGTTGAATATGAATTAGCCGACCCTGAACGGATAAACAAAAGCTATAGCTCGCGTTTTATCGAGTCAAAAAGAACCAGCCCTAAGCTGTCTTGCCTGGATCACATCAGTTGTGAATAGCCACAACTGATGCGGTCCAGACAAGAGTGGTCAAAAAACACACAGAGTATCAAATAATTAGGCGTTAACCTGTCTATATAGACGACGACGCCTACTACTACGCCTAATACTGAACCTGGACTGAATAGGTATGCTACGCCTGAAAGTCAGGAGACTACTATTTGTATTCAAACCGTTGGTTGAAAGGGACACCCATTAAATTATTAAATCTATATATTTCGCACTGTGCCAATCGATTTTAGGGTACTGTCATAGTGAGCGGCCGTAAACATATTCCTACAGAAAGAACTCAACGCGCGCTGCTGAAATGTGCATACGAGCGAACATATCGACCCTTCGAGGATGAGATAGAGTAAAAAACTAAATCCTACTTTACAGGAGAGCCAAAAACAAAATTAATGTCTTGTCATGGCCAGTGATTTAGGACTATGTGCACACAGAGATCTTTCTAAGCAAACCAAAATGTGTCTGGTAGACACGCACACACGCTCAGTCACATACACGCACACACCTTTTTTATTTTATATTGTTAACGCTTCGTATTTTGATTTATATTTTATCCTAAATTAAACCTGTCAATGGTCTTTTAAACTAAAAAAGACTAGACTCTACGATACAGGAAATCCCAGTGTGGTGGGGTGTAGACACAATATTGATATTAATTTTTTTATAAATGAGACCTAATAACGTAATTGGTGGAATGTGGGTGTAATACACAACTGCTTACTCCTTCGGGGATAGAGGCGTGAAACTATTTAATGTTCGTCCCACACTCAAAATGTATGTTCATATTGCGGGACTATGACGACAAAATTCTCTGAACTTCACCTTCGTTTTTTGTTACGTTCGCTCCTCTTTGCTTGTTTTACTCCTTGCCTACCTGTCAGTAATACAACTGCATTCATTCATTTTGCCAAGATTTCGAGACCACCTAGATGATCCTGTTACCGTCTACAAGGCACAGATCCAGGCAGCACTTTGCTTGACTAATGCACGTATTCATTACCGCTGCCTTAGTAGAATGAAAAAGTCACCATTTAATTTTTTATTGAACTCTATCTATATGTTATACGTGTATACGTTACCCGAATCTTCTTCCGCGTGGAATTTCACAAGAAGGTTTTAATATTTTTTTGCGTTACCTATTTCTTATTTAGTTTGTAGGTACTTCTTATCAGATATCTGCCAGTGAAAGTTCAATCAAAATCGGTTCAGCCGTTTCAGAGATTAGCCGGAACAAACCGACAGAGACAGACAAAAATTATAAAAGAAATTATATATTTACCAGTAAGTACCTTACATACTTTCATATGCATTTAGTAAAAAAACTATTATTTTGGCATTACAAAATGACACTTCATTTTTATTTATTCGTATATATAAAATAGGTTAACAAACATTGGTTTATAAAGACAATGTGTTTTAGAAGAAATAACACATTCCTTTTCGGACGATCCTTTCTGTACCCCTAGATTTGCAATGGTAAAAACAAGGGTTCAAATAGGTTATACGCTTATTGGTACACACTGGGAAGTGGACACGAGGACATTCCATGCATGGTCTTTGAACATTTAAATCTGGTAAAAAACGAAGGTAAAACTTAGTTTCTCCCACATGTGTAGTCAGTGATTGTGCGATAGCAGGTAAACAATATGTTGTCAGTAGTACAATCATACCTGGAAGAACAGAGGAACATACGGTTAATAGAACAGCCTCGTTAGTCCCGATTTATAAGTTTGTGCTTATATCTACTGTAGTCCAAGTGACATTTCGGGTTAAAAACTCGGGTCGCTGAAGTGTGCATAAAAGCCCTTTTATATAATTATTACTTGATGCGCCCGCGGTTCACTCGCGTTTATGGTTACTGCGCCGAGCCCGTGGGTCGTAGCGTAATGTTATATAGCCTATATAGCCTTTCTCGATAAATAGGCTATCCAACACTAAAATATTTTTTCAATTCGAAGCAGTAGTTCCTGAGATTAGCGCGTTCAACTGAACAAACAAATAAACAAAAAAACAAGCTCTTCAGCTTTATAATATTATTATTATATAATAATAATATAATATAATATTCTACCACATACACACAACACCATCTAGCCGAAACTAAGCAGAGCTTATACTATGGGACAGACAATGGACAAACATACATATATACTTTTTTTTTGTAAATACATGCATATTATACATAGAAACACCCAGACCAAGACAAACATTCATGTTCATGCACACAAATATTTGTCTTGTGCGGGAATCGAACCCGCGACCTCAGGCGTGGCAGTCGGTTACACTAACCACTACGCCATCGAGGCCGTAATGTACATATATTAATCTCTCAAGTCTTAGAATATAAGACATAACTAGCTGCCTCGGGCAACTTAGTCTGCTTTACATAAGATAATTGGCCCCGATATTGCAACATTTTTCATTTATGCTCTGCTCCTATTGGTCTTAGCGTGATGCTATATAGCCTTTCTCGATAAATGGGCTATCCAACACTGAAATAATTTTTCAATTCGATACCAGATTAAGGATAATTATAATTTATTGTAGTATAATATTATTTTAGACTAATAACAAAAATATATTTATATATTTATTTATTTTTTTTATATTATTTATATTTATATATTTTTCAAACATACATTATTTTTACAGGGTGCACCCTAATACAATAATGTAGCTACTTTGTATACTATATACTAATTTACTTACATTTAAAAAAAGATAAACAAAATCTGTTATACATATAAGATTAACAATTCACCTGACAACTTTTAGTACATATATATTTATTTATTTATAACAAATCACAAATAGTGACGTTTTTGTGAATTCACTCAGTGTACAACAGAAGATATCTATAGTATCTGCAACTTGGTTAAGCGTACCGTATGCGCGCGATAGAGGCGCCCTCTGTAGTAAGTTGGTGCGTGCGCGCGGCAATCGTAACAGTTGTGGGTTTTTCCGTCGATATGTGTACTTATTCGGGACGTTAAAGTGGATGCGTTCTAATATCTGTGGGTTATGTATATTGCCTCTTAATACTTTAAATAAATACAAGAGCAGCGCTAATTCCCTTCTCACCCTCAATTCATTATATCCAACCATACCCAAGATGAATAAGGTTGGATACAACAAAGGGTAAAAAGGGTACACCCCATAATATTTCATATAAAGGTATCTTATAAATTTATTTTGAATGCGCTCCAACATGAGACTATATTTAATTTCATGTGGGCTCCAGATGATTGCATTGTTTTCTAGCTGACTCCGTACCAATGCATTATACAGTGTAACTATTGCACAAGGGTTACTGAAATTTCGCACTGTTCTGAGCAGAAAACCAAGGTTTCTGTAAGCTTTTTTACAGATTTTGTTTATGTGACTACGAAACGTTAGCCTGCTGTCTATATATACTCCTAAATCTTTCACCTCTGTGACCCGTGCCAATGGAACGCCCCCTACGTTATAGTTGTGTTGGATTGGAGTACGTCCACGAGTAAAAGTGATAGTTACACATTTTGAGGTGTTAAATTGTAATTTGTTTTTATTACTCCACGCCACCACTTGGTCAATGTCGGCCTGCAATTTTAAGCAGTCCACGTGGCTGTTTATAGGCATATATAACTTAAAGTCATCCGCGAATAGTAAGCATTTAGCATTTTGTATTACTTTAGGTAGATCATTTATCATAATTATAAATGCCATGGGTCCTAGGTTCGTGCCTTGACTCACTCCCGAGCGCGTGTAATAGGGCTTGGATGCATATCCTGCATACTCCACATACTGCTGCCTATCACACAAGTAGCTCGCAAGGAATTTCAGCAGATGAGGAGTGAAACCAAACCCGGCTAGTTTACTTAGCAACACATCATTATCGACTAAATCAAATGCTTTTTGAAAATCGAAATAGGCGGAACCATGTATTATTATTGAATAAATTATTATTACTATTACTGTGGTAGTTCCTGAGATTAGCGTGTTACACCAAACAAACAAACAAACTCTTCAGCTTTATAATATTAGTATAGATTAAAAATCTATTGTCTCTGGTCATCGGTGTGCCGCTGCGATTCAATAGGCTAACTACAGGAATGCTGTACAATTAAGCAAAGATACCGCTTTTTGTGCACTTTTCCATTAAAATAAATATTTATTAGCAAAAAAGAAATACTTACAATAGTTACTGAACATTTTTACAGTAAAATTTTTATTTTGTTCGTATTTATTGTCGAGTGTTCCTTTTTATTTACTGAAAACGATTTTTGGTGTACCCTTGGATGTTTTTATTAAAGCCTACAATTGACTGAGACTATTAAAAAGCATTTCAATGTTAAACTGTGAGAATAATAATCGCTGAAAATGTGTTTTGTACTCACGTGTTTGTATTATCAGCGTATTAAACGTCAATAAAGTTTACTTTCTGGCTAAATGTACTTTTTTGTAATGGTTATTAACCAAAAAACTTGCTTTTACATTTACCTTTACTTGTCATTATTTAACTAGCTTTTGCCCGCGGCTTCGCTCGCGTAACAGAAGGTTAGGTTAAGTTCCCGTAGGGATGCCCCCAAGACGGCTGAGGTCCCGGATGCGTCCCCCTCGGCCGGGGACTCGGTCGCCGACCTCAGGCAACGGTTCGAGGCTGGCGCCGAGACCGTCTTGAGTGTGGCGGCCCGGTCCGGCAACCTGAAGGGAGGGTTCGTCCGGGACCTTAAAATGCTACGGAGGATATGAGGGAGGCCTTCTTCCACCTGTGAGGACGGACTTCCTCCAACCTACAGAGGCGTTGGAGGTCGGAGAATGAGGGGCTGCATAGGCAGCTGGCGGAGCTCCGGGCGGAGGTGACGGCCATGAAGGCGGCCGCTGCCACTGCCGCTCGGGCCAACGCCGCCAAGACGCCCTCGGCCGTCGCCGAGGCGCCTGCTGGGAGGCCACGGGAGGAGTTCCCACCCCTCCCGTGGCGCACAGTGCGGCCCCTCACTCTCACGGAGGACCGGCGTCCCGCCTGGGTGGACGAACTGATGCGGGCCACGGTGGCTCAGGCGCGCAACGTGGTTACGCATCAACCGCCTGGCCAACTGGCAGACATCTGCCCCCACACCATCGGCTTCCTCTTCTAAGGGGAAGGAGAAGAGCAAGAGGAAGGTGACCGCCACTGTAGCGCCGCCGCGCTCCGCCACCCAGCCTCAACCCGCCCCGGTGGCCTCTACCTTGGCTGAACAGCCGTGGAAGGAGGTCACCAGGAGGAAGAAAAAGAAGAAGAAGAAGGCTTGCCGGGCTCCCCCGGTGCTAAATAAAAAGAAGGGCTCCCGCTCGGCTGACCTGCGCCCCCCGACCCCCGAGCTCCACTGCCGTTGTGGTGTATCCATGATGGTCGGCGACGACAGGTGCTGGGGCGCAATGAGGTCCTTCTGCGAGATGACAGCCTCGCAGAAGGAGGCGGCGGAGCGGGGGCGTGAGGAAGATCCTTACGCCCCGGACATCCGCCGCCGGAGGAGGGGGCGCAGGAGACGCGCTTATGTTATCTAAACTCACCAATAAGGTTTTGATATTTACGCCGTTTGAGCGTCTCCGCTGATGCAGCAGCAGCACCAGCGCAACCCGCTGTGCTAGAAAGATGTGATGGCGCAAGGGTGTCGACACAAGTTGCGTCCCACACCAAAGGCCTACCCATTTTCCATGGCAGTAATGACATACCATCTGGTCTCTTGCCATCGTCGCGTACCAAGCCGTGAGGTTCAAGCTGAGCCGGGACGCCAGCGGTGACAAGAGCTCGACGGAGTATGTTATTCAGGTTGGTGTGTCGTGATAAACGACCAGCACTCCTGCTGCATGATAGTAGTATATATTATGTATGTTTATCCATTGTCTAGTACCCATAATACAAGCTCTGCTTAGTTTGGGCTAGATGGTGTTGTGTGTACATGTGATAGAATAGAAGAAGTCCAACTAGAGCTTGGTTAAGTAGTAAATTAAAAAGAAGAATGTTGTGTTTCTTTTTTGGCTATACTACGTGATTAATATCTATTCTATCTATATATTGCGCACAGCTTCCCTCGCATAAATGTAGATTATTGAGTGGTAGGGCCACGCTGGTTACAGCATGAATGGGCCGGCTCGACCGGGGAAGTACAACCCTCTCACAGAAGATCGACGTAAAATAACAGTATCTGTTATGTTTCATTCGGTGAGTGAGAGCGCGGAACGCCCAATCACCCTTCCCTTCCCAAACCCCATCCTGCTCCTTTTCCCTTTTCCTTCCGGTAGGCAGCGACTTGGTTGTGTTTTATTGAAATTGCTTCTGTAATGCTAAGAAAACACAGTCATGTGTATGAGCCACGGTTCTCGCTTACTATCAGGTGGGCCGCTGGCTCGTCCGTCACCGAGGAAAGCAATAAAAAAAATTAAAAATAAGATTAGGTTAGTAACAGTAATTTTTTCTAGAAGGTTTTAACTGAAACCTGACGCCTTGTAGGTGCAAATCACCTCCGCTTACTACTTTCGGGGATTATGGATAAATTTAGAATTCGGGGAACTATAAAATAAAATAGGGATCAATAATACTTCGCGTGAAACTGGAGATCAAATATTGCGCGCTATGATAATAATTATAGCATCAGCGACCTAAAAACATACCTGGCGTAGTTGTAATTATAGCTACTTATCTCTTCGGGGATAAGAGAGGAAGGAGGAAGGAGCCCGGCATATCATCTTAAAGTCAGAACAGGCAATTCTAGATCTAGAGAAAAATTATTGACTATATACCCATACCGTGAGCTTCTTCGTATTTTTATTGTTTTCACTTATGTTTTCATGTATTAATTCTTTTTTTTTTAAACATATGTATTGAAGTTCACATGCAAACTATGTTATATTCACAATTATCAGTATACTCTTTATCTATTACACAATACACTGCCTACATAATGAATCAACCCTACACACTTACAATAATAATACACATCACATTTAACAATCACTATACACACCATGCACTTATAACACACAAAGTATTAAATAGTAATCGCCTAGCAAATTGCTCCTCTAAATCTACTTACTACGTCACCAAAAATAATATAGAACACTTATGCCCTTATAACTCTTATGTGAACTTGCCGACATCACATACTTTTTGTTATGTATTATACACTTCCATCACTGATCCTGATACAATTTTATTTTTCTTCGCTCTAAACATTATTCTTATTACGCTACATCTAAATCTACAAAAGTTATTAACTTTGAAAATATTGAATCCGATATTATCAAAACGGACTTTACCTTTGTATATACCTATCCTGACGTCAACGACGCGACTAATTACTTTATTAATACATTAAACTCATTAATTACTGCAAACTCATTCTTAAAAACTGTACCTAACCGTAAACGGCTCAGAAAACAGTAGATGACCCCCCAGGTTTGCCTAAATGCTTGTGAAATAGGGACAGATTACACCTAAAATTTAAAAATAATCCATGTAACGAAATTTTAAAGGTTACGTCTTTCTTGGTATCCTCAATTGGAACAAGTCATGAGTAGAGTACGAAAACTTATATGGGTATTCAAGGAGCTGAGATATACCATACCAAAAAGGATAAAAGTTAACAAAAGTAATGAGAAGCAAAGAAATCTTTTAAACGAAATTTATGTATCCTTGGTCCAATCTGTTCTAGTGTATTGTATCACTGTATGGGGTGGAGCAGCAAAATCTAGATTTCTAGACTTAGAACGCGCTCAAAGGGCAATACAAAGTGATGTACTTTAAAAAAAGAATATTTCCCACTGACAAGCTCTATGACTTATGTAATCTGCTGTCTGTTAGGAAGCTGTATATTCTTCTTGTCATTCTAAAAACGCATAAAGAAACAACGTATGATCCTAAAATCTTAAAGAAAAGAAATATGCACCGCATACTAAATGTTCCTAAAACTAAAACAGAATTTGCTAGCAGACAATATAAAAAACGTTCAGCCTTTTTATACAATAAAATTAATAAACTAATATATATTTATGATAAAAAACAATATGAATGTAAAAATATGCTAATAACATGGCTACATAACTTAAACTATAACGATACAGAGGCACTCCTGCAATGTGTGAATTAATAATTAATCTTATTTAATGTTGTACTCGCTTATTCTGCACATTCACCCAAACTATATATATATATATCTCACTCGCACACTCACACACTCATACACACATACACACACTCACACACATATACACGCGCGCACACGCGCGCGCACATACACACATACACACAAACATACACACACGCACACACACACACATACACACTAATATAATAAGTATGTCTTACCTTTTACTTGTATTTTTAGTACATATTGCAATGTAACATTCCTCAAACTCTTGCTTTATATTTATGTAGCACTAAAGAGAGAGACTGGAGATTTGTCACACTGGTTTCGAACCTACTACAAACTCCAGCTCTCACTAAGGTGTAATTCATCCTGTACTCATTATATTGACAAACCAATGTACCTATATACCTTTTTGAGAGAAATAAACAATATTATTATTATATACAAACCAAAGTGACCGCATACCATATTCAGTGTGACTTGGCCTGTGCGTCTTCACCGATTAATTCAGTGGCATCCCTCGATTTGTCTACGTCACCGAGTGACGGGCGATCCTTTACGCGCCAACGACTGATTCCACTCTATTTATTATGTACTGTGGTTTTAGCACGATCGTTTGCTTGAGATAATATTTATTGTAATAATCTTTATTACCATACTAGATTTCATCGCGGCTTGGCTTACGTTAATCTATGCTTCGGTAACATTACTTTTTCCTGGATGAAAGGTATTTCCTATTCTGTACTCCTGATAATGTGTATGCGAAAATTCATGATGATTGGTCGAGTACAACAAAAGGCGTGAAAGTATAACAAACAAACAAATAATCAAACAAAAAAACTCATATTCGCTTTTATAATATTACTAGATTTTATCTGAGGCTCCGTTCGGGTATTTGTAGGTTAGGTTAGATTAGTAACAGTACTTTTATCTCGATGAATGGTACCCGATGTTCCTTTCTGTTGCCCTGACAACGTATATGCGAAATTTCATGCCGATCGGTCGAGCAATTAAGGCGTGTAAGCGTAACAAATAAACGAAATCACATTCGTATTTATTATATTAGGTAGGATATAGGCTATGTATGTGTTGATTAATTTGAAGAGTATGCAATGACAATATTATAATACAGACGAGATAATTTTATGAATATAATAGAGAAATTTTAATCACTGTCTGGGAAAAGTGCTGACTCACTCATTTACTGCCTCATTAACGCTTTCGACTGGTCCAAACCGTTCAATCTAGAAAGCTAAAATTTTGCAAAGGATTTCCATATGATGTATTCCGTATGATGAACTTTACAGTTAAAACCATCTTACTTACAAGGTACTCCTCCAAAGTAATAAGAATAAATAAAAATACATTTAAAGGTTGTTATCACTTGCACATAACGTTTTTTTTTGGGTTTGCTGTCGAACGAGCCGACGTATATCCTGATGGTAAACGATTACCGCCACCCATGGACACCCGCAACACCAGAGGTGTTACAAGTGCGTTGCCAAAGTACGTTCTTTTCTTGGAGTGTTGAAGGTCGTATTGGTCCGGAAATACCGCAGGCGACACCTCATTCCACATTTTAGTTGCGCGAGGCAGAAAATTCCTGGAGTAACGCACAGTTGTGGACTGCCAACCATCTAAATGATGGGAATGAAAATGCTGTCGCGTAGGATGACGGTGAAAAGAGGCGGCAAGGATAATACCGAACAATTCTTCGGCGCACTCCCCATAATAAAAGCGATAGAAGATGCATATCTCACATACGCAGCGCCAAAGGGATGTTGACGATTCGAGTCACTCTCCGTTAAATGCGGTCCAAAAGGAAAAAGCTGGTACTGGGGTGCCCCGCCCAAAGATGAGAATAGTATTCCATGTGAGGCCTCAACCAACCAAATCAACCAACGGAAAAGTTTTGTTACGCAAACTAGATGGCCAACCGCATATAATTATCAACTTCGAAGCAGACTTAGCCAATCTCAAAACGCAAATGTGACTAACTTTAATAGTTGCGAATCTCTTTTATGCATGCCAGATATTAAGCATGTTATTGCTGACTAATTCCAAACTTCTTATCTTATGTAACTCTTACTTTTTTATATTTCTAGTTTGTAATTCAATTGTTTGTCTTTTTTATACACACAGTTACAGAAACAAAGTTACTCTCACAGATATTTACACTACCATATACAAAATATTTCATAAACCACACAATAACAACTATGAATATAACCTGCCTGTTAAATTACATATCATATCCATAATGTTGGTATTTTTAAGCTCACCCAGTACTTGTTTAAGTTATTGTCTCATAAGGTCTAAACTAATAACTAGATAAACTAAACTGTACCATTGTATTTTATACTATTACACAAATTAATAATTTACATGAATTTGCGCCATCAGTATATATCGCTTAAAGAATCCAAATCTTTTATATGTTCTCCTAGCCATTGTTCACTATGGCTTAATTACATAAAGCCTACATTAAAGGTTCTGCATGTTAATATTAGAAGTATTAACTGTAATTTCAACGCCTTAAATGTTTTAATAACGTCTATGGATGTCATATGTAATGTCATAGTCCTCACTCAGTGCTGGTTAAGGAAGGTGTCTAATTTGCCTGACTTGCATGGTTACACTTCCATGCAGTCTACTTTTAATAACCAGAATGACGGTGTTATTATATATATACGCCCTGAATTAAATTATAATGTCACTAAGCCGGTATTTCAAGATGCTAACTGCATTATACTTAAATTCGCGTCGTATATAGCCATCGTTGCTATATATAGATCGCCTTCAATTAGAGATACTGAGAAGTTCCTAGACTCGTTGAATGATACTCTAACATCAATTTCATCCTTTTGAACGGTGGCTATTGTGGGTGATTTAAACATAAACATTACTACCAACAGTACTGACACAAACTGTGAAGATTACTTAAATCTTACTGCTTATCTTGGTCTCCTACCGGCTCATCTTTTTCCCACGCGCCTTGACAGATGTCTTGATCATGTTTTATTAAAAACCAATAAGAGCTCCACTACTTTGGTTTTTGATTCATATATTACGGATCACGCCTCAGTTCTACTATGTATCGACACTGTTTCCCTCACTGAAAAGCCTAGAAACTTCAAAAGGCATATTGATCTACCAAATTTAATTAGATGCTTAGAAAAAACTGACTTATCTCATATTTTAAGTAACAGCGATCCCAATCACAGTGCAGAACTTCTAGTCTCTACATTTTCAAGCGCGGTAAAACAACACAGTACTCTTAAGAAAATACCATACCGGAAAAGGATAATTAAACCTTGGGTCACACCGGGCCTTTTAAGATGTATACGAAATAGAGACAAATTGCATAAAAACTCCAAACAAGACCCTCATAACACCATAGCCAAATTTACTTACACTCGATACCGTAACTTTTGTAACAACTTACTTAAAGAGGTAAAGCGTAAATTTAACAAATGTGAACTTCTGAAGGCCAAGGGTGATCCAAGGGCTACTTGGAATATCATCAAATCAATTAGTTACTTGAATAACAAATCAGAAAATGCTGCAGGAGACCTTTTGAACATGTGTGGCGACCCTTCATCCTCCGTTAATTACATTAACAATTACTTTGCCAATGTTGGTGCCAACCTAGCCCGGAATATACAACAAAATCAAAACTATATGTGTACAACATAACTTTCAACTGAATAGTTTGATTAACTTGCAAGTTAATTTCCTAGTTATGTTGGATACAGATCTTGTAGAAATTGATACAATTATTTCAGGTCTAAAAAGTAATTGTGCTCCTGGCTACGACGAGATACCAATGTATGTTATTAAATCTGCCCGACATATTCTGATTCCAGTAATTACTTACATCTGCAGCCTCTGTTTGGCCAATGGAGTGTTTCCAAATGTTTTTAAGAGGGCTCTTGTACTCCCAATTTTCAAGGGTGGTGCTAGGAACCGTATCGAAAACTATAGGCCAATATCTATTTTAAGTACCCTATCTAAAATCTTGGAGTAAGTTCTGAATAAAAGAATATTGAACTACCTTAAACACAATAACGCTCTTGCATCAAATCAATACGATGCGGAATTAGAATAGACGAACTCGATTGTCGAAAATATAGACGGTAGAACCAAAACTATAGATATTTTCTTAGATTTAGCCAAGGCTTTTGATACGGTCTCTTCACACAACCTTTTGCAAAGGTTGGAAGCTTTGGGTGTAAGAGACGTTTCTCTCAAAATATTCTTCGACTATCTTACTAACCGTAGCCAAAGAGCTAAAGTGCAAAACTAGGTTAGTGACGATGGTGAGCTAACTTTTGGTGTGCCACAAGGAAGTGTACTTGGCCCGACGCTCTTTCTGATTTATTTAAATAGCCTTTGTAAACTCTCTATTCCGAACTGCAAAATACTTACCTATGCAGATGATACAGTACTTTTAATAAGTGGACAGTCTTGGAGCAGCGCAACTCAGTCTGCTGAAACTGCGCTTAATATTGTAACGTCTTGGCTTAACACTAATTTACTCACATTAAATGTGTCTAAAACTAAGTTCATTACTTTTTCAGCTAACTCTGCGTCTCAGCCAAAAATAATAAATATTAAAGCTCATAATTGCCAATCTATATCTTCTGGCCCCTGTCTGTGCCCATTCATACAAAGAGCATCAGATGCTATACCTATCATCCCAGGCACCTCTGGGAGTACAGTTAGATTGTACTCTTAGCTGGGACAAGCACATAATCTTGACAACAGCTCATATACGCAAATTGATATTTCGCCTGAAAAATCTTAGACAAGTTATTGACATGCCTCTTTTAAATACCATTTACTTGGCGTTGGTACAGTCTCTTATAACGTACTGTATAGTAGTTTGGGGAGGCACATATAAGACCTCTATGATTCGCCTGGAAAGAGCCCAGCGGGCTGTCCTGAAGGTATTACTAAATAAACCCTTTCGCTATCCCACAATACATACAAAGACATTTCTGTTCTACTGTCCGGCAGCTTTATGTACTTCAAGTTATTCTACGAAAGCACTGTTTACTCTCCTATGATCGTTCCCTAGTAAACAGGCGTCGTCGTAACCTTCACGTATCTAAGATCAAAACAACCATAGCGGGCCGTTACTTTAAAAATCTTAGTGGTCACCTGAACAACAAAATTAATAAAAAAATAACATATTTCTCCTATATAGACATGAATGTAAAAAAGTCCTAGTAGAAGAACTAAAATCGTTAACTTATCAATTAACGGAAAAACTTCTTGTAAACGAAACCTAAGTTAGCAACTTTTCTGCAGGCACACACGCACACACGTACACACACACACACACACGCACATACACAAATACACAAACACACACACACAAGTGCGCGCGCGCACACACACACACACACACACACACACACACACACACCAAACACTGTAATTGTGTAATTGCATACTTTAAATTAACTTTAAATGGTCTCTAAAATAAAAAATGTATGTTGTTGTATTTATTGTAATAAAACCGACCTTAAATTGGATTGCACAATGTCTTAAATATAAAAACGCGAAGTTGGGAGGGCGTTAGTATCTGTCACACAGTTTATACTAGTTCAGACACCGTCGTACACTCTATCTTTAAATTGTGAATTGACTATTATTTACATATTTTATTTGTTTAAGATAGATTAACTGTACTATGTTTTATGTGCAAATAAAGTTTTTATTATTATTATTATGTTTCTCTTATCTCAGGTACTTTCTAACATATTATATTTGAAAATACCTGGCTCTTTGGGAGGCTTACATGGAGACATGGGTCCTTCGAGAGTTTTAATCAAAGGTGGGATGGAACATCTACAGCGGCACTAGCCGCAGCAGGCGTAGGACTATTGCTACGTATGGATTCTAAAATATGGGCTATAGGTATGGGTGTTTGATGAACCGGTATATTGCTAACTATGGATGAAAAACGGCGTCTGCCCTGAATACTCTGTAACTCGCCAACTCACAAGATGGGCCCCCAAAATAGCCACTATAGGCATACAAGCCAGCAGCAGAGTGCAACACCGGCGCGAGAGGCTAGGGGTGTCGAGCGATGCGGCGCCGGTTTCACCATCACGGGTCTCGTGACAACGGAGACCCGGAGCAGGTTTCCCCGTAGTTATACCCTTGAAAATGACACTTCCACCCACAAACATATAGCTCTAGCGGCCCCCCTCTGACCGGCCGACCAATGCAAGCCAGAGTTGAGAGCCCTCCGGGCGCTCTTAGAGTTTCACCCCAGCCAACCAGTAACGGCAAGCCGGGGACGAGGCCCTTACCAACTCTCTGAGGCATTCAGGACCGCAGTGTCGCCACTCACATTCAGCCCGCCACAAGCTGCCCTGCGGTTTGTGCGCTTTAATTTAACCTGATGATACATTTTTTGTTTATATCGAAGGTGATAGTTTAAAAGCTAGTGTATATTATTATTATTATTATTAATTTTCCTCTTTAAATAATTGTCTCCAGTTTCCTTCCGAGAACGAAAATTATGGATGTAATTTATTTATTTTTTATTTATTAATCTATTTACTACATTACACATTTTTATAATTGGCAGCGGGTTTCGCACTAAGCTCGAGGCTTGTATCGCGGTAACTACACGTTTATACATTTGCATAGCACAATTTGTAATTTATAAAATATTATGCATATGCATGCCATACTTCAAATTATGTTGTTCTTATAATACACGCTAGCTTTTGCTCGTAACTTTGTTCGCATGGATAACCGTTCACTCACAATATTATTGTGGATGCACTAAGCATTATACATCTGGTTCTCCTTAAGGAAATAATATTAAACGTAGCTTGGAATGTAGGTGAATCTCAAACTACCATACTGAGACTACTGCTGTCTCCATGGCCTAGCAGTAGTGAATGCGACCGCTGTGCATGAGGTTTCGGGTTCGAAATCCGGGTCGGGCCGACAAAAAGTTATATTGTTTTTCTGTAATAAATCTCAATAGCAGCCCGGAGTTAGGAAGTTGGCGGTGTAAGACACCCCCGTGCTTCAGAAAGCACGTAAAGCCGTTGGTCCTGCGCCCGATCTCTCTCCCATCGGAACATGAGAGTTAGGGAACAGAGAGTGCACTTGTGTTTGCGCACACGGCCAGTCTCCGTTGAGACTGGCCATGTGCCACCGTGGCTGAAATTCGGTCTGGAGGGAAAAATTGCAATAAAATCTGTTCAGTAATTTAAATTTAATTGATTAGATGCCGCAGTGGTTTGGTATGCGACTGCTTTGCATAAGGTCTCGGATTCAACCTCTGAGTCGGACGAAGTGTGAGTGAATGTTTCTGTCTATAAACTCTCAGTAGCAGCTCAGAATTTGGAACTGTGCCTCAGAGATAACTATCAAATAGGCTCTCAAAAAGGAACCTAAACCAATACCAGGTAAAATGTGGGTGAACCCATATTTTAGGTTTGGCAACCTTTGGGGATAAAAGCGTGATTATGTATGTAATGTAACACAGGTGTGAATCTAAGCATATTTGTTAGCTGACAAAATTCAACATGATAATAATATTACCTGCCTATTGACAGTAAGGGCATAAAGCCAGTTATCACTTCTGAATTCGACGTTAAATGCGACGTTGAATGGAACTAGCATAATTAGCATTGGCGCTTGATTTAATATCTATATGCAAAGGTAAAATGAATCTAATGGTAATATAAATAAGTCTAAAATACTAAAGCAGGGTATTTAGGGCTTGGAATACTACATAAAATGTTAAGCACCGTTTTAATAAGATGGAATTATACAACGAATTGGTCTGCATTTTCACCAAATTTTGGGCACGTAATAATATGCATATTTAATCACACTAGTGTCCACCAAGTACTCGAAATTGGACCACGACCATTATAAAATTTTTGAGGTAAAAATATACACAGTTACATTTTCCAAAGATATTGTCTATTCTTTTCTATTCGACTAAAGTGGCAAACAACCATGGCCCACCTCATGGTAAGTGGTCACCGTAGCCTATTGACGCCTGCAACGCAAGAGAAAAAACCTACCCTTTTTGAAAAACTCCATACTGTAGTCTTGTGGGAAAACCTCGGCAGGGAGTTCATTCCACAACCTGAGCGTCCGCGGGAGAAAATTTCTTTGGATCCGCTTGGCGCGGTACCATTTAGGTTGTAAGGTGTGAGAATTAAATCCCTGCCGATGGCAAGCGCTGCGGCGATAAAAAGTAGCTGAGAGCATCATCTGAAACAACCGCCAATACCACCTGCGAGTTTTGGCTCAATACCGCCTGTGAGTTTGGGCTCAATACCACCTGTGAGTTTGGGCTCATCGATAATTCTTAAGGCTTGTCTCTGTACAGCGTCAAAAGGAGCAAGCTGGTATTTTGGTGCTCTTGCCCAGAGATGGCTGCAGTACTCCATGTTAGGCCCGAATTGCGACTTATATAAAAGCAGTCTTTGCCCCGCAGTGAAGTACCGTTTTGCTATATTGGGCACACCTAGCTTTTTGGAAGCCAGTTTGACCTTACTCTCTAAATGACTACGGTACTGTACATCACTTGAGATGTCGACGCCAAGGATTCCAATATTCTTGGAGATGGTGAGAGACGTGTTCTAGAGTTGTGGAGACATAGTGAATGGGGTTTTCTTAGCGGTGAACGCGCAGGCTTGTGTCTTAGCTGGGTTAAATACGACTAAATTTTGTCTTCTCCATTCGGATACTCTATCCAGAGTTTAAGCCGTTCGCGCCTTTTCTCCACTGTAGACCGAGGCATATTAGCGCGGCCCGTGTAAAAATTATCCCCAGTACTGTCATCCGCAATGAATGCCGTCAATTGACGACATATCATTGACATGCAGAAGGAACAGCAGCGGAGACAACACAGAGCCTTGCGGAATGCCAGCATTTATGTCCGTGTGGTTAGAGCAATCACTGTCAACCACAATTTGGATGCATTTGCTGGACAAAATGCTGGCAACCCATTCGCATAATCCCTTGGGCAGTCCGTACGATAGTAATTTCGATAGAAGACCTTTGAGCCAGACTCGATCGAAGGCCTTCGCCATGTCCAGGCTGACAGTCAATGCCTCACCTTGGTTCTCAATGGCTAGAGCCCATCGGTGTGTGAGATACAAGAGAAGGTCACAGGTTGAGCGACAATGGCGGCAGCCGTATTGTCGGTCACTCAACAAATAATGACTTTCAAGGTACCTCAGGAGCCGAGAATTAATCACTCGCTCCATCACCTTGGAGAGAAGGGAAGTTATGGCGATAGGCCTATAATTTGATGGGTCAGATCTGTCACTATTTTTTGGCACTGGGTGAACGAATGAGGTCTTCCATGAAGACGAAACTTGTATTGTGGAATAGGAAAGCGAGAAGAGGCGTGTAAAATACAGGACACAACTCAGGAGCACACTGCTTTAGTGCCACTTCCGGTATGCCGTTTGGTCCGCTCAATTTATGAACATCTAGGTACATTAGTTTCCGCCGGACCTCACGTAGTGAAATTGAGATTTCCGGCATGGAATAACTGCACCGCGGATGGTGGGTGGCACGGCGCCTCCGTCGTTCATAATCGAATTTGAGGCAAAGAGAGAACCCAGAACGAGTACTAAGAGCCCTTGTCCTCACATCAATAAAAACATCGATATTTCAATGATGAGTTTACCTACCGAAAAATATAGTTGATAATACAACATCAACTAGTATTTACAAACATAAAAGACTAAAGGATCAGTAGAATAGAAAAAGAGCGCGCAATTACAAATCTTGTTCTCACCTCAATAAAATGAACAATCAATATGTCAATTATGAGTTTATATACCGAAAAATACAGTTGGTAATATCAAATCAACTAGTACTTATACAGATCAAAGACTAAAGGATCAGTAGAATAGAAACAGAACGAATAATTACAACTCTTGTACACCTCGATAAAATAATCAGTTTTAACTAAATGATAACAAAAGTAAAATAATTTTCTTGCCGAAAAATACAGTTAATAATGCCAAAGCAGCTCGTACTTAAAGAAATAAAATTCTAAAAGATTAGTAGAACAGAACAGATAATAACATCACTTGTTCTCACATCAATAAAATAATCAGAGCTGTATGAAACATCAGGTTGATGTCAATAACTACCGCAATCCAATTAAAGCAAACACGAAACAAGTGAATTTTATTCATGTTCGCACTGAATCCTCATTAATTCTTCGTAACGTTTCAGCGCTCCGTCAATATTTTGCTCTCGTTATACTCATGAATGGTTTTCAGGCGATTTTGCGTTGCGGCTATACTTTTATAAGTATTGTTTTTTATATCACAAAATGGCTAACAAGGGTACGATCTGCAAATAACCAGTTACCATAGTATTTGAGGAGACACTCAAATACTATGGTAACTGGTTATTTGCAGATCTATATCAGAGATATATAGTAAAAGTAGCACTCTTGTGTTGTCGACCATAGAGAATAACAATTAAGGCTGGGATTCAAAGGTGAGACTGAATGGTGGAAGACTCAATGGTGTGTATATCCGAGATAGGTTTCTGAGCCTTCAGAAATCTAACTTGCCGGTCCAAACCACGTATATATGTTTGTAATGGTAACACTTACATACATATACAGGGTTAATAAAAAAAATACCGATAATTTTTTACCGTAATATATTTATACCTTACTTAACAATTACCACTTTTCATTATTCATTATTTGATTTTCTGATACAATAATTCAAATATTTTTGTTTATTGTTCTTATCTGAATAGACTAGGACTACACGCGGTCGCAGAAGAAATCAGTGGCGTTACTAAACAACACACTGCGGGGTCAGAGGTGTGGTACAGGCGGCGAGGTACATGCAATTTTTATCTTCATAATATATATTTTAGTAACATTTTTGTAAAAAGTGGTAGGTATAACAATTTTTTTTAAGTATGATTTAAAAAATATACGGTTAAAACATTATTAGTATTTTCTTTTAACACTGTATACTAAATAAGTCTTCAGCCTAAATAAAATAACATGAAACAAAGTATAAAATTAAAACAACGTTAAAGAAAAACTTTGAACTAGGTCAACAAAAACATTGTTTAGAAGTGGCCCGATCGCCAACTGAATAATTCACGATGAACAATAAGACAACACAAGCTAAGGATTTTCGCCCCCGGGATATAAGGTCATTATTTGGATCAATCCGATTACGCTTAGGGAGCCACTAAGCAATTTTAGTTTTGGCAAACTATCGAAGGTAAAAATGAGATTTGATTTGTGGTATGATTATTGTGTATTCTCTCATGAGGTATTGGTTAAAATCACAAAAGAAAATACGACTGAAATAATACAATATGATAAATATTTGTAGCGTGTTGTTTAACATTAAAGAAAAATGCGCAAAGGTATGAAACATTATAAAACGTATCTCATATATATTTCGTGGTTTTAGATCGTTTATTTTGTGAAACATGAGTATACAATACAAGTTACATTAGCTTGCATGCAAGATGGTCAGTAAGAGTAAGTTCTACATGTTTTACCATACGGCGTACAAAATTAATAATAGAGAATAAGCTCATTGATATACACCGGACGTATTTTAAGACAACGCGTTGCTGATATTTATTTTTAAAACAATTTTAATGGCGTAGTGATTGACGTGGTCACGTAGCCACTTTTCCCGCACGTATAACTTACAGTTCCATTCTCACACGGACAAAAATCTCTGTGAGCCATACCTATTTGTTCTGAATATGGGCGGTCTTTTTGTCCGTTGTTATGTTTATTAAGTTTTCTGCGATACATGGGAAAATTCCTAGTGTGGGAGTGGTATATTTAAGTACCTTAAAAATAGAAGTTTGCTTGAGTCCCGGAAATCTAATCCGGGACCTCAAGTTAATCGACAAGCATAAGCGCGAACTTATGATAAGAAACCAGTACAATAATCGACTTATGTATAATTTACTATATTTGTTTTTGTTATGAAATTGATTTTAACTCCTAAATACACACTTATTATACTAAGTACGTCCTTAAAAATAAAATTAATAAATATACCTACATACTTAATATTATCTTCTCGAGATATTTCGTGGAAAATCAGTTGTTTTTGCCGCTAGAGTGACCACTTGGGTAAAGATAAAGTTGCAAACTTGATTAATGTTTATAAGATAAAGTTTCGTGCCAAATTCCAAGAAGTAGTTTATTCTGCTATTTATAGGCATAATATAATAACATTGTTCAATCAGTGGTGTACGCGTTCGAATCGATACCATTCGAGCCGATTAAAGAACTTTATTACTTAAAAATTTGAACCAATCTAAATAACCGATTATTCTTATATATTACTAACTGACCCGACAGACGTTGTCCTGTCTTGGACGAACTGTCAAACTCGCCGTTAAAATAGTCGTTAGGTTTTCTAAAATTATCCAATTTTCTGTTCAATTTCGTAAGAACCTAGTACAGAGTATAAGAAAACTTAAAAAAAAGATGAATGGAATCCGTAAAGTCGTTCTCAAGTTATGGCGTGTCCAAGGAAAAGAGGGATTAATTTTTATATATATGAATTATTATTAACAATCGAAGGACGAAATAGATGCTCAATTGTTAAACTACGCGCGCTATACCTTTAACCGCAGAAGTGATCAATTCAGTACCGCATATGAGGAAATGCATTCGAATGTAATGTAGCAACGAGGAATGCAGGGTCCATATTGTACCTACTAATTAATAACTGCTTTTGTGGCGCAGCGGTATTGAATGACTGCTGTGCATGAGGTCACGGGTTCGAATCCCGGGTCGGGCCAACAAACAGTTATTGGGTTTTTCAGTTAAGAAATCTCAATAGCAGCCCGGAGTTAGGAAGTTGGCGGTGTCAGACACCCCCGTGCCTCGGAAAGCACGTAAAGCCATTGGTCCTGCGCCTGTTCTCTCTCCGGTCGTGTCGGATTACCGTCCCATGGGATCATGAGCGTTAGGGAATAGAGAGTGCACTTGTGTATGCGCACATACTTGTGCACTATAATATCTCCTGCGTAGTTGGCCAGTCTCCGTTAAGACTGTCCGCCGTGGCCGAAATCGGTCTGGACGATATTATTATTATTTTACCTACTGTGATATTGTGTAACAAACACCCATATATAACATATGGAGTGCAATAAAGATATTGAGTATTGAGGAATTAAATCGATCGAATTCACTTATGTATTGCTTATTGCTATTTGATTCAAAAGTAACAAACTAACACATTTTTGCGTTAAAATATGCATACTTGACTGAATTTTTGTCTTGTCCAAATATCAAAGAATTTATGATCCGGCCATACTTTTTTAATTTTCCTTCTAGACTTAAAAATTACAATACATTAATCAAATCGGTACATCCTACTCAAGTAATGCGCATCAACGAACAGCGATTTATATTAATTATACAGTTAGATTAGTATGGATGACAATGTCTAGTAGAAAGCTAAAATATTACGTACTTCGTAACAGGCACTACCAAAGCCCCAACTGACCCCGTTGTGACTTCCTTTCTTACACAAGATAAATATTTGAGTGACCCACAGATAGTGCCTGGCCTAGGTGTTCTTTGTGTCCCTCACTTCAAAGCGTGTAATAAACCTAACGTTACTAGGATTATCCTAAGCTGAGGGTCTTTATAAAGCCATTATATAACGGTTACATAATAATTAATTAACCAAATTAACCGGTATCCGTTTCACAGGCTTAAGTAAACTGCGGCTAAGTTAATGCATTCGGGGTCATGCACCGAGCGTGATATCTCATTAAGTTACACTTTAGCATAATTGTATGGTCTAAGCGTTAGCTGGTAGGTAGTTAAGCGTTTAGTGGGACTGTAACCGCTTAAAAGCTTACCATACGTACCTACGTATATTTGAAATATTACTAATATTATAAATGTATTAAATTTGTGAAGAGGTTTAAACATTTATTACTCAATTACGCATAAATACTTGAAAGGTCATAAGTACGGTATGATTACCCGAATTTTTTCTGTTTACTCTGACTCCGTTGACTGTCTTGTGGCCAATTGGTGACGCTTTTGTACATATCTGGGTGCATGCGGCAGACGGATCTCTACCGACAAACGCGGTGGTTTTAAAACTGTCGACAACTACGCGTGATTTGGAGAGCAGAGTAGTGTTTCGTACGGGATCCGTCATTTTATCTTCAAAAATACTATGTTCCATAGCTTTCTGGCATATATTTAATTTGGACGTCGGAATCTGAGTCAGGAATCACGTTTGAAAACCGTAGCTAAGGACAAATGGTCATAATTATCGATTACGTTCTGCTTTTATGAGATTGGAAGGTTACCCCTCATGGCCTAGAAGTCTGGCATTATCGATTTATCTGTCAAATTTGATTGCTACTTCAATTCTAAGAAATTGTCCTTCATTTAGCTAATTATGTTCATTTTAAGGTCATCGTAATTCAATAAAGTTTCATTAGTGTCTGAGATTGGTAACTATTAAAATCATTACTTGTCAAGATAATTTTCAAATCATTATTAGCCGATAAATTCATGTAATTGTTTTATTATTCGAATTAATTGGATTAAATTGTATTAATTATCTCGTTTAATTTAATTATAATAATTATTGTTGATCATTACTTTTTTTTAAAATAATTTTCATTCTCGACATTTACAATTTTATTATATATTCATAATCAATATTTTAAATGTTATGTAAGCATAGTGCATCAGTTTCTTTCAATTTGACATTAGTTTTGTTATTTTAACGCCATTATTTGTTTGCACGTTTATTGGATGTAATTAGTGTAATGACTAATATCACTTTTTCATCATTTATTTGTTTTTCTTACATACGAGCATAGTTTATAAGTATTTAATTTTTTGTTAATGCATGTCGTGGCAGCCTTTAATTGAGGCATCACCATATAATGGGTTTCTGTGTATGTATCATTACAATGTTTTAGTGTATGCTTTGTTGGTTGTCCTTAAATAAATAAATAAATAATTTGTAGAAGCTAAAAATTTTAATTTTTAACGTCGATTTTTTATTAGACCTGGATCATACGACAGGCTGGTGTTAAAAATTATCTCTCATGCATGCTTTAAAGATTAGGTGCACAACTCGTTAAGTACCGACTTTTGATATTTGGCTCTGCTGATAAATACAGCATCTGTGTAAAGACGCACAAAACCCTACTCATCATTTAGAAACGCTACTTAAATTACTTATCCAGTTTAATTTTTATTATGACGATTATTATATTATCATTTATTTATTAATAATTACTGTTTCCCATTTACAATTTTATTATAATTTAATCAGTATTTTTTACTTAATTTCTTGTCTTAAATTTACTGTAGGAGTTATACAAAGTGGCGCAAATGTTATCACATTAATTGATACCACATATACTACATGGTATTCTTTGACGATTTACAAATTATGAACCAAATTTATTCAGTAGTTCAGCCACAGGATATTTTTTTTGTTTTCGTTATTTAGAACATTATGTGTAATGCAGAGATAAATGTCAAAGACCTCAGGAAACGATATTAAAAAAAAAACAAACGAGAAAACCACAAAAAGAAACATAAAATCAAAAGAAATAAGTTCCGTAATCTTGTAACGAAAAGAAATAGGTTAGAGTGTGCTTATTACAATGGTGTTCCAATTTGTGTCTAATTTTATTTTATTTATTTTGTTCAAAAAAATAATTTCTTAATTTCTGCGAAATTAGGTTTTTTGTTTATGTTAACCGTCTTACATCAACCAGCTTAAGGCAGTATATCATTTAATGTGATAAATTTTGCGCCACTTTGTATATACGGAATATGTTAGAAAAACAACATATAGGTTATAAATCATTATAACTATATACTTGCAAATACTACAAAGCACGGGGTTAAATCACTCTAGGTTCTTGCTAGATATTTGCTTCTCATACTTTATACAATCCAACTATGTTAATAACATAAAATTAATAATTACTAACGTAGCACGGGCCAGTTTTTAGTATAATAAGGAATAGATCATAGTCCACCACGCTGGCTCAGTGCGGGTTGCAGACTTAACATTCCTTCGATCGATTCGATTATGCAGATCTCTTGGACATGCAAATTTCCTCAATATGTTTTCCTTCACAGTTATATGCATTACTATTTAATACGTACATGACTTGGCAACGTCAGTGGTGCTGCCTTGGAATAGGATTCGAGACCTTAGCGTGGCAGTCCAACGATCTCCCACAAGGCTACAAATATTATTTCGTACAGTAAATTACTTTACTACAGTAACTCGTGATTGACATTCAGAATTCCTAGTGTGAGTTTATTTTACGTGAACGTAATCGATATGTTTATGACGCTCGGCGCTCCGATTGGCCCGCTCCAAGCTCTTAACCAATCAAGAGCCAGCTCGATAAACTTTTCGATCGCATTAACCTAAAAACAACTCGTACTAGGCACCAAGAACTATAGTACATATGCGTGCTACATCAACACATGTTATCTACTTAACTGGAAATCTCTTATACAAGCATACCCAAAATCCTTTGTTGATATTTACGAGAACTTCGTTCAAGTCCACCGAAGCGTTGTGCCCAACACTTTGCAGAGAAGCATGAACGCTCCACTAGGCCAACCGCGTGTGCAATCGAAAGACACTGATTCCACGGCTTTGATATTCAGCTTTCATTTAAATTCATGCTAAACTGAATGTGAAGGGTTCTCATTAATGATAGAATTATGGATGGATGAATAACTTCCTGTGTGTCATTGTAGCTATCGGTTCTTATATGTCGTTAGTTCCTTTTGATCTAATTTTGTTGGTTGCTTAGAATATATTTACTGAATGCCAGGAGGAAGAGATGATACAGTATGTAATTATCACATACTAGCTTTTGCTCGCGGCTTCACTGGCGAAAAACTAGGTTAGATTAGGATGGTGCAAAAGTATTTTTTTAAATAAAATATTGCCTATGTTACTCTGGTTGTGTAGTTTTTGAGTTAAATCCTAACAAACAAACAAAAGTAACAAACAATTGTTGAAATGTTCATAATTATAAACCACCGCGTTCCTCGAATTAGCTCTAGTATAGGTGATGTCTTCTATAAAATAGTGAACTATTTAGGTATTGTAAATATCACCACTGAAAAATTGTTGACTCCGTCTATTATATTATATGTACGGTACAGCAACACCTGTGTTTCTGCTCTTATCGGAGTGTCCTTGTCTGGTGAACTATTTTCGACCTACAGAAAATCGCAGCCCAATACCTTATGTTATGTTTATTTATTTAATAATTGCCAACAAAGCATAATCTACAACATTTTAATAATACCTACATAGGCATATATTTTATAGTGCTGCCTTAATTATAGGCAGACACGACATGCTTTACAAAAAGTAAAATACTTTTAATATTTCCTCGTATATGTCAAATAAAATTAATAAATTATGAAAAAGTGATATGAGTGATTACATTCAACAAACGTGCAAACAAATAATGCTGTTAAAATAACAAAACTAATGATGAATGAAAAAAAACCTAATGCATAATGTGCACAAATATTAATATAAGTTTATCACAGGCCACACAGTTGCACTGAATATATCGACAGCTGTGTTTTGCATATGAAATGCACGAGCATGTGCAATGTGCGATATGGTTCGTATCAAAATATCTACGTTCCGGCGGTCGAATGCTGGAGCAAATCTGAGATAGACATCGTTCCGAAGCTTGGCACACGTCATATACGTGTATTTATATTCTTTACTAGATTTATCCCGCGGCTTCTCTCGCTTAAAGGAGGTTAGGTGAGGTTAGATTAGTAAAGCGGGCTACAAACCTTCAGTTTCAACTGAACAGTCTAACTTTGAAGTTACAACTGACATCCCTACTGTCTACACACGTTGAGATTTTTCAGTTTTAACCTCTTTTCACTTGAAGTAACACGTTCACGGAATCACGGAATCATTGGATGACGCTGTGGCAATTATTGGACTATTTTGCATTTTGAAAAAAGAAGACAAAAAAGAAAAAATGTGGTGTGAGCATTGGTTATTACAAAGAAAACAATATACGCATAATAACTCATTGGAAGAGCTTAGAATTACTCCAAAAGACTATAATAACTATTTAAGAATGGATGAAAAAACGCTGCTTGATTTAGTCACTCATGAAACAAAATACAGTTATGAGAAGTGCTATATCGCCACATGAAATATTAACAGCAATCATCGGATCGATTCGGTGGTGGAGGAGATGGAGCCGGACGTTTGAAATGATCTCTAACATACATCAACAGGTCCTTTGTAAGAGTCGCTTCAGAGTTTCTTTTTCTATTTGCCGATGTATGTGTAGTGCCGGGAGTATGCTGAGTAGATGCATTTGAGTCATCAACACCTTGTGTTTCCTGCATTGCTGCTTCTTCCACTGCTGATGTCGATGATGCTGACTCCAGTGTATTATCCTGTAACATTTTGTTTTCTTTCAGTTTCCTCGGTCATAAGTGGAATGGAAGATAAAAGCTAAACTATTTGAACAAAGATGGAATTTTATGCATCTGCTTGGGGCGATTGATGGGAAGCATATCTTAATAAATCCACCAAAAGGAAGTGGATCAACATATTTCAATTATAAAAAAACACAGCATGGTCTTAATGGCTTTAGTTGAGCCCCAATATCAGTTAATTTTATGTGATTTTGGAACAAAGGGACATATAGTATATCAGACGGTGGACGTAAAAATACAAAATTCTTTCAGAAGCTTCAGAATGATGATTTGAATATTCCAAATGAAGAAATCGTAACGAATAGCTCAAGATCTTTACCATACGTCTTTGATTCGGCATGGTTATTTTGTTTATTTAAAATTAGAACGCAGCAGAAAATTCGTGCTCACTCCAATGACGCTTTGGTAAAACTGACAACAGCGCAGTTTTTTTGCTACATACCTCCAATTTTAACTAAACAGTTTTAACTGTACAGTTTTATCTAATGATATTTTGATTAGATTATCAGTTCAACTGTACAGCTCGCAGTTTTGCCTACACATATACGTTTTAACTGAACAGTTCAACTGTTTAGTTAAAGCTGAAGGTCTGGAGCCCGCATCCTCGGCGGGTTCGCGACCGCATGTTAAAGTGATTCGCGCGGCCCCGGTGAGTCCGATATAACCCCTCCACCCGACCCCGCGGAGAGGTATGCGTCAATGCATTGCCCCAAGTAAAGAAAGAAAAAGTAACAGTATTTTCTCTGGATGAAGGGTACCCTGTGTCCTTTTCTGACAACGTGTATGCGAAATATCGTGATGATTGGCCGAGTAGTTAAGCTGTGAAAGCGTAACAAACAAACAAACTCGCATTCAAATCTAGTTATACTAATATTATAAAGCTGAAGAGTTTGTTTGTTCTCTTAAGAACTACGAATAAATATTCTAGTGTTGGATAGCTTATTTATCGAGGAAGGCTATAGGCTATATAACATCACGCTACGACCTACAGGGGTGGCGCAGTAACTATAAAAGCGGGTGAAACCGCGAGCACAGCTAGTTTATTAACCTCTAAGTCTTCTTCGAAGAGGTTAATGAAAACACTATGTGGGTCTGTGTGTCTGTCTGTTAGTAATAGTTAGTTAGTGACAGGCATAGCTCCTGAACCACTAGACCGATTGACTTGTAACTTGGTGTACACACACCTTGGGGTCATCCCTCGGTCAAGTTTGAATATGGGTCCTGTGGGTCAAAAGACCCCCGAGATATAGGGGTCACAAGGTCATAAGGTCACGGGATATCCACCAACAGAGTGATTTGGAAGTCCAAGGGAGAGGCTTTTGCCCAGCAGTAGGACATTACAAAAAGCTGATGAAAAAACAGGTCACATGAAGACGAAGAGGTTGAATCCTGGGTTTTTGCACCCATCTCGTTTATTATATTAGGTAGTAGGGATTTAATCACCTTGACCAAGAGTACATAGTTTCATGCCTTTATCCCTGAAGTGGTAAGTAGAGGATTATTACGTACTTACATTTTGCCTGTTATGGTTCCGGTTCCCGTGTAATAGGGGCAGGCCCATTATCGTCTACCGAAGACAGATTCAGACTCCGTGCTGATACTATTTATTTTAAAAAGTAAATCCCAAGATCTCGTTGCCTGAGTCGCGAATCGATCCCGACGCGCATCTCTGACTTTTCGAAGTTATATGCGTATTAAATAGTTAATTATCGCTTGCTTTAACGGTGAAGGAAAACATTGTGAGGAAACCTGCATGTCTGAGAGTTCTCTATAATGTTCTCGAAGATATGTGAAGTCTGCCAACCCGCACTAGGCCAGCGTGGTGGACTATGGCCTAACCCTTCTCACAGTGAGAAGAGGCCCGAGCCCAGCACTGGGATAGTTTAATACAGGGCTGATATTATCATTATTATACAAATGAAATTTGCATTGTTGTTACATTCAGTCGTATTTTAATCAAGAAGAATGTGCAATGAAGACAACTCGTGATTATGGACAGTTCCGTTAAGCTTTCTTTTGAGTCTTATTCTGTATTCTGGTTTAGTGGAATTCGATAATTTACTTACTACATTTTATTTAAACAATTAGATTAAACTACGGACTATAATCACGTCTTGTCTTGATTATTTATGTACATGTAAGTGGATGCTCCTATTTACCATACTGCTGCTTTAGAGGCTACCATCAATTTTTATCAAATGCTTGAGTATGTTGAGTAGTAGTTCATGGAGAAATGGTTGCAGCACCTTACAGTTATGATTTGTAAACGAAATATTATTGTACACTTGGCGATTAAAAAGAGTGGCTATGAGTTTCTTGCCCGTTCTTCTCATGAGCCCTACACACCCTTGCTTTGCTGAACGTGGCAGTAAATGTAAATTCACAGAAAAATAAATTACGTGTTACCTTGTAACCTAATTTGAAAAAAATTATTTTGATTTGATTTGATTTTGATTTGAATTATTGTTCTGAGACTGTGTGTACTTTGTGTTAGTTAATTGTGTGTTTTTAAAGTCCAACGCGACACAGAGAAATACTACTAGTGCAAAAGATATCTATAAAAAGAGAAAATAAAATAGAATTGCGTATTACCTTACCAGAAAAAATAAGTTCGTGGATAGTGTACAAAATACAAGGTTTGTTAAACAGGACATTAGGTACTATTTCACAATCTTTGTTGTAGCGACATTGCTGACGCTTTAGTTTTGTATAGTCAGTCATACAGTGGCATTGCGCGCAGTCGTCTCTCCGCAACGACTCAGTTAGGTTGTAGCTTAATATGTATTTTATTATTTATAATTGGTACTAGTAAATATATATCCATACCTATTATGAAGTATTTCATTTTGAACATCCACAAGAACATTTATAATTACCCCTACACTTGTCGTATATATCTCCAAGTAACATTTATCTATAAAATAAATTGTCTATTAAAATTTAACAAGCGTAGGATACTGTTTTACTCTAGTTAAATTATATAAAGGTACAGGATTTTATTTTAGCAGTACTAGATTATTATGAAACTGGACATTAGAATATTAATATAATATTATTTAAAGTCAAAACCTTGATAAGAAAACATACCTCTATAACAACAATATACGAGTACATTACATAAAGGAAAGGCTGGTTTTTGAACACTATTATTATATTACAATCAGATAGACGATACAATTTGACACGAAAATACGCTTACCAAAGCCAATACGATGTAATTTATAGTAACGATTATCCTTTAGTTAGGTTAGGCTTAGGACTCGGGCTCGGAGGGGTCCGCATCGGGGTGGAGCCGAGTATGAAATACTTGGGGCTCCACCTCGACGGCCGCTGGAACTTTCGCGTCCATTTTAGTCACCTGGCCCCCCGGCTGATGTCGGCGGCGGGAGCGCTTAGCTCTCTGCTGCCGAATATCGGGGGGCCGAGTGTCGTTTGCCGCCGCCTCTATTTGGGGGTGGTGCGGTCGATGGCCCTTTATGGGTCGCCCATTTGGGCCGGCGCCCTCGATCGCCGAAACATCGCCCTTCTGAGGAAACCTCAGAGGGCGATGGCGATCAGGGTGTCGCGGGCGTACCGCACCGTCTCCTTTGAGGCGGCGTGCGTCCTGGCGGCATCGCCGCCCTGGGATTTGGAGGCGGAGGTCCAAGCGTCGGTGTATCACTGGCGCGTGGACCTCCGGCTCCATGGTGAGGAACCCACTCACGGGGCGGTGGAGACGCGAAGGTCCCAGGCTCGACTGGTCCTCGAGGCCAAGTGGGAGGAGCGACTGGCCCAGCCCCGCTACGGGGTGAGGACAGTCGAGGCTGTCCGTCCGGTGCTAAGGCAATGGACGGACAGACGGCGCGGACCGCTCACCTACCGGCTTACTCAGGTGCTCTCCGGACACGGCTGTTTCGGAGAGTACCTGTGCAAGATAGCCGGTAGGGAGCCGACAACCAGGTGTCACCACTGCGAGGAGTGCGACCGGGACACGGCGCAGCACACGCTGGAGGAGTGTCCGGCGTGGGCCGAGGAGCGCTGTGCCCTGGTCGCCGTGATTGGCCCCGACCTCTCGTTGCCGACCGTCGTATCCATGATGGTCGGCGACGACAGGTGCTGGGGCGCAATGAGGTCCTTCTGCGAGGCTGTCATCTCGCAGAAGGAGGCGGCGGAGCGGGGGCGTGAGGAAGATCCTTACGCCCCGGAGATCCGCCGCCGGAGGAGGGGGCGCAGGAGACGCGCTTATGTCGCTCTCCTGCCCCCCACCTAAGGGTTCTGGGTGGCAAGGCCTCAGGGGACCCTGCCACCCGTGAGTAAGAACCCATAGAGGGCGCGCGCGGTGTTCCCGCGCGCCTTCTAACGTCGAAAGGGGAGAGCTGTAAAATGCTCTCCCCCGGGGACGAGAGGAGGTCGGGTCCCATTGACCCGGCCGGCACCCACACGGGGGGGCCTGCTATGGATGAATCTTTTTAGACTCCCAACAGGCCCCCCCCACTGGGTAAGAGAGGGAACACCCCAGGTTTTTTTAGTGGGTATCCCAGCACTAGGCTGGTGAGTCCCACACGCCCCGCCGGTGCCGTCCCCTAGCCGGCGGGTAGTGCATCAAGCATTTTTTCCTGGGAATCAAAAAAAAAAAAAAAAAAAAAAAAAAAAAAAAAAAAGGCTTAGGACTCGGGCACGCCACGATCGTGGCGGTAAGTCCCGTTTTTGAGGAGTGGCTGGAGAGGCGGCATGGCGCCCTCACCTTCCGGCTGACACAGGTTCTGACTGGCCACGGTTGTTTTGGCCAGTTCCTGTGTCGTATACGCCGGCAAGAGACGCCCGGTTGTCACCACTGCGGCGACTGCCGCGACGTTGTTGAGGACACGGCGCTGCACACTTTGGCGGTTTGCCCCGCCTGGGCATCGCAGCGCCGTGAGTTGATCGCGGCAGTCGGATCGATTGCCCTCTCGCTCCCGGCCATAGTTCAGTCTATGGTCCGGAGTGAGAGGTCGTGGAACGCCGTCGCCTCCTTTTGTGAGGAAGTAATTTCCATCAAGGAGGCGGCGGAGCGGGAGAGGGAGCGTTTAAACCCTCTCCCCAACCGCAGAGCCGGGCGCCGGAGGGCGCGCGATGACCTCCAGCCACCCTGAGGTTTGACCTGGGGGTGGCGGGCTTTGTGGGCCTGCCCGCCATCCGTTCAGCACCAGGTCCGAGAGGCGGCGTGCGTGTTCCCACGCGCGCCTCTGTTTCGAGTCCGTCTCCCACCTAGGGGGGGAGACAGTAGGGAATCTTATGAAGTGAGTCCTTTGGGTAGGTCTCTTGTGTAGTGGCCTGCCGTTTCATACGGCGGGCCGTAACCTCGGCGGGGTCGCGACCGCATGCGAAAGCGATTCGCGCGGCCCCGTCGATAGTGGTTTTGTCGAGGAACACCGTGGTAGGTTTAGTCGGTATTCCGGGAGGTACATTATCTTTTAACATCTTTCTTTTACCCCGGCGAGTCCGACATAATCCCTCCGCCCGCCCCCGCGGAGGGGTATGCGTCATTGCATTCCTCCACGTAAAAAAAAAAAAAAAAAGGCTTAGGACTGCCTCAGTGGCACAGCAGAAGTAAAGCGACTACTGTACATGGGGTCTCGGATTCGATTTATGGGTCGGGCAAAGTTTTATTAGATTTATGCGTTTTATTTTATTTTACTTAATTAACATATAAAACGCTATGCCGGTCATTACCGCGAATAATACATTTTCTATTGTGTCTGCTACATGACATTCAATGTGTTAAGTAATTGCTTTTACCTGTCCTTCACTTGCATCAAAATAGGTTAGATACAGATATTTTTGCAACAGTACTTAAAAAAAATGTAGGCTATTTTACTCGGTGATAATTTCTAACGGTGACAGAACTTTTAAAATCGGTTGAGTAGTTTTAGAATTAAATACTAACATACAAAAAATCAAATCTTTCCTCTTTATAATATTAGTATAGAAAAACGTTATAACATTGCATAAACTTAAATAGTAAATTTTCCTTCTTAGTATTTAATGCAATAACCACAGTATTTTCTACAGATTAGTAACTAACAGCATGATAATCTGTGTAGCAAAAAAGTGCTATACACAATGCTAAATTTATAAACAAATATGACAATAAATGTAGAGCTACCTGGTCGGTTATTAAGAACGAAGTTCATAACGATAACCCCAGAGAACACATAGAATTCGTCACAATAAACAAACAGATTCTTACAGATCCCGTAGAAATAGCTTCAGCTTTTAATAATTATTACATAAGTTCATCACACACGTGTACACAAAATAAACCTCTAACCAATAGCTTCACTAAACACCGAATTTCTAACACAATATTTCTTCAACCAATGTTGGAAAAAGAAGTTATTGAAGAAATAAAGCAGCTGAATAATACATACTCGGAAGGTCATGATGAAATAAATACAAAAATTATAAAAACATGAACTAATGAAATAATTATGATATTGACATATTTAATAAATTTATCATTTTCACACGGTATCTTCCCCGATGGCTTAAAGCTGTCAATAGTCAAACCCCTATTCAAAAAAGGCGATCGAAGTGATGTTAATAATTATCGTCCTATAACCCTTATACCTATTTTATCCAAAATATACGAAAAGTGCATGTATAAAAGGTTAATTAGTTTCTGTGAAAAATACCATATTATTAGTCCAGAACAATATGGTTTTCGAAAACAAAAATCTACAACATTGGCCATATATTCCACTATTAGTACAATACTTGCAAAAATTAACAAAAACAATCTAACAACGGGATTATTGTTCGACTTATCAAAGGCCTTTGATCTTGTTTCGCATGAAATATTACTTCAAAAACTTAATAATTTCGGTATTAGAGGACCTACTCTCCAATGGATATCTTCTTACTTAAGTAACAGACAACAAAAGGTTAACATATCAAAGATAGATGAAAATCATATCCAAATGGACTACTCATCTGAATACATGTATAGTACACGTGGCGTTCCCCAAGGGAGTGTACTAGGTCCAATTTTGTTTCTCCTATATATAAATGACATTGTTAATATAACCCATCATAAATGTGTATTGTTTGCTGATGATATTTCTGTTATAGTAACCACTAATAAAGCAAATAACTCTATTGAAGATCATGAAAATGAAATAAATAGTACAATAAATAATATAATTGATTGGCTGAACACAAATGAATTAAAAATTAATCTTGATAAATCAGTATATATACAATTTAATCCTAAGTCTAACATACAGCTTAATATTCCTAAAATAAAAAGAGTAACACATTCCAAATTCTTAGGTGTAATTATAGACGAAGACTTAAATTGGAAAGCACACGTAGAAAGTGTATCAAATAGAATAAATAAATTCGTTTATGCACTTAACAGAATAAAAAATGTTACTAATATGAATACAGCACTTATATCCTACCATGCATACATAGAATCGTTATTACGATACGGTCTTATAGTATGGGGTAATAGCACAGACAGCATTAGGGCATTTATTGCTCAAAAAAAATGCATCCGGGCAGTGTGTGGCATGAAACCTGATGAATCATGTCAACCTGTGTTTAAGAAACTTGGTTTGTTATCGCTACCGTCATTGTACATTTACGAAACTTGTATGTTTGTTCACAAAAACAAAACACTATTTAAAACTGCTGTTGATATAAATCCTCGAAATAGAAGAGATCCACATAGGCTAGTGTTTACTGACTTTGCTAAATCTACGAAATACAATAAAAACTGTGTAGCTATGTGTATACGCCTTTACAATAAGATCCCATCATATTTAAAAGATTTAAATTTCAGATTATTTAAGAAGAAATTGCATGAATGGCTGAAAGAGCAGAATTTTTACTCAGTTAAAGAATTTATAGATAAAAGAATTTAAAACTATTGTAACTTTTATAATAAGCTACTCAACATTGTTATTTGCATGCTATGTACCTTAGCAAAAACATGTAGCTCTTTAAAAATTATGTAACACCTATGTAACACTATGTTTTTACGCAAATAAATATTATTATTATTATTAAAAACAGTGCTATACATAATGCTAAAAACAGTGCAAAACACAATGCTAAAAATAGTATTATACATAATGCTAAAAACAGTGCTATACACACAATGCTAAAAACAGTGTTATACACAATGCTAAAAACAGGGCTATACACAATGCTAAAAATAGTGTCATACACAGTGCTAAGAATAGTGCTATACACAATGCTAAAAACAGTATTATACGCAATGCTAAAAACAGTGCTATACACAATGCTAAAAACAGTGCTATACACAATGCTAAAAACAGTATTATACACAATGCTAAAAACAGTGCTATACACAATGCTAAAAACAGTGTTATACACAATGCTAAAAACAGTGCTATACACAATGCTAAAAACAGTGTTATACACAATGCTAAGAATAGTGCTATATACAATGCTAAAAACAGTATTATACACAATGCTAAAAACAGTGCTATACACAATGCTAAAAACAGTGTCATACACAGTGCTAAAAACAGTGCTATACACAATGCTAATAACAGTGTTATACACAATGCTAAAAACAGGGCTATACACAATGCTAAAAGCAGTGTCATACACAGTGCTAAGAATAGTGCTATACACAATGCTAAAAACAGTATTATACACAATGCTAAAAACAGTGCTATACACAATGCTAAAAACAGTATTATACACAATGCTAAAAACAGTGTTATACACAATGCTAAAAACAGGGCTATACACAAAGCTAAAAACAGTGTCATACACAGTGCTAAGAATAGTGCTATACACAATGCTAAAAACAGTGCTATACACAATGCTAAAAACAGTGCTATACACAATGCTAAAAACAGTATTATACACAATGCTTAAAACAGTGCTATACACAATGCTAAAAACAGTGTTATACACAATGCTAAAAACAGTGCTATACACAATGCTAAAAACAGTGTTATACACAATGCTAAGAATAGTGCTATATACAATGCTAAAAACAGTATTATACACAATGCTAAAAACAGTGCTATACACAATGCTAAAAACAGTGTCATACACAGTGCTAAAAACAGTGCTATACACAATGCTAATAACAGTGTTATACACAATGCTAAAAACAGGGCTATACACAATGCTGAAAGCAGTGTCATACACAGTGCTAAGAATAGTGCTATACACAATGCTAAAAACAGTATTATACACAATGCTAAAAACAGTGCTATACACAATGCTAAAAACAGTATTATACACAATGCTAAAAACAGTGTTATACACAATGCTAAAAACAGGGCTATACACAAAGCTAAAAACAGTGTCATACACAGTGCTAAGAATAGTGCTATACACAATGCTAAAAACAGTGCTATACACAATGCTAAAAACAGTGCTATACACAATGCTAAAAACAGTATTATACACAATGCTAAAATAGTGCTATACACAATGCTAAAAACAGTGTTATACACAATGCTAAAAACAGTGCTATACACAATGCTAAAAACAGTGTTATACGCAATGCTAAAAACAGGGCTATACACAATGCTAAAAACAGTGTCATACACAATGCTAAAAACAGTGCTATACACAATGCTAAAAACAATGCTCGGTAGACAGCAATAGGCTCGCACTCTATGACATGGGAGCTAAAGACCATATTTGACGATATGTGAGTGTAATCCACCCTACCATACCTTCGGGGGTAAAGACGACAAACTAAATCATTTAGACGTAAAAATTATTTACGCCTAATAAAACGTAACTTTTCCACGGACAACAAAACACATTGCCCAACTGCGCAGGAGATACATATTATAGTGCACGAGTGTGTACGCAAACGCAAGTGCACTCCTCTCTCTGTTACCTAACTCTTATGGTTCATTGAGGCGCTAATCCAACAGGACCGGAGGGAGATCAGGCGCAGGACAAACGGCTTTATGTCCTTTAGGTGGCAGGTGGGTGTCTTAACTTTCTTATTCTGGGCTGCTATTGAGTTGCTTAACAGAAAAACCCAATAACATTTTGTTGCCCCGAGATAGAATTCGAACCCGAGAACTCATAAACTTCACATTCACTGGCGCTGCATCACGGAGACATTTAAATCCTAACTTAATATTACAAATGTGAATGTGAGTTTGTTTGTTTGTAACGCTTTCACGCCTTAACTACTCAACCGATCATCATGAAATTTCACATACACGTTGTCAGGGGAATAAAAAAGGACACAGGGCACCTTTCAACTAGAAAAAGTACTGTTATTAACGTAACCTAACCTAAACGTACGCGAGCGAAGACGTGGTTAAAATATAGTATTTTTATAAGTATTCTGTACATTTTATTAATTCAAAAGCATTAAAAGCTTGTTTATATTATTAAGACGAAAATACAATAATTAAATCCTAATTATTAGGATGTAAACAAAGTTATAAATGGATTCCACGAAAGGTGTGTTTAACTTTACCGTTCACGGGCACCAAACATGGGAACGTAAGTCAAACAAAAACTGAACAAAATCAACAGTAAGTTAGGTGAAGTTAAAGCCTGTTTGTATAATGTGTTGCTTCCGGCTATAGCCGTAAGAATAATGCTTGTATTTATAAATACATGCATAATATCAACTCCACGAACAGCTAATCTCTAGATGTTGGTGCGAATAAGCCGACTCGCCCGGTGAAGAACCTACTCCCTATTTGAAGGAAACTGCCGTAAGATGAGATTCTTGTGGTTAAGTGTATCGAAGTAAAAGTTTAGAGTGCATGGATGGCGTAGTGTTTTAAGTGGTCACCTTGCCACTGACGCCGCGACGAGAGTTGTGGGTTCGATGCCCGGACGGGACGAAAAATTGTGTAATCCACAATTAGTTGTTTCGAGTCTGGGTGTTCTTTGAGTCCGTTGTTTGAATGTTTATAAAGCCTCGGCGTTACACGAATTATTAAAAGTACGGAAGAGGTCATTCCTTAAAATAAAATTCATAGCTTTATTTTACGGGTATAGGCAGAGATGATTATGATCATAACACATATCTTTATATATATAAATCTTCCGTGCGTGTGTTTGTAATTATACTCCTCCTAAAGGGCAGGACCGATTTTAATGAATTGTTTTGTGTGTTCAAGTAGATTCGAGAATGTTTTAGATTTGTTTTTTCCTATTTTATTTATTTTTCGTGTGTTTAGGACCACGTCTCTCGGGTCCGCTAGTGATGATATATTAATAATAATAGTCTTTATTGATATAATTTTGATAGAGTTTTATAACAGAATTCCTTAACACCTACGCTAAACACAGTGTTGCAGGTGCCAGCGTCTTCCCCTTGTATAGTGACAATATTTTAAATTATATATTGTACATCAACAAAGATAATAATAGAAAGTATAATAAACAAGCAAAAGATAATAATTGCAAATGTAAACTAAGGTTTGTTATATTGCTTGCAAGTTTCTTCTTTACTTTACTTGAACCTAGCGACTAACCTAAATGTAGCTTCAGTAACTTAGTAAACTCACTAACCCCTATATTTTGACGTTCATATGTGTTACTTTGTGACCTAATTGAATAAAATGATTTTTGACTTCGAATTTTTACTTTGACTGACTATATGTGCGTCATACATATTATGATGTATGTTGCTACATAAACATGCCATCTGCAATATGTTAAGCTATTGCTTATTGATGGCAAAGTAAAAATTCAAAGTCAAAAATCATTTTATTCAATTAGGTCACATAGACTTAATAAGTCTCACGTAATAGGAAACGTACCTTTTGCTGTCTCCCAGACACTGTTCCAGACTCTGGAGCTCCTGAGAATTTCTTGACAGAAACACAAACAACACTTCGGCCGACCCGGGAATGAACCCGAGACTGTAGTCGTATTTATTTCGACTGGTTCACCGAAGCAGACCAAAATTTTATTTAAATATATATCTGTTTACAAAATACATTGTGATCCGTAAATAATGTATTTCAAATCTGTCTTATTTTTAATTGCATCATATATTATTCATAAAGTACATTATAAACTTCGAATTCTGATTTATATATTCTCAAATTGCCAATATGGAAGTAATGTACAAGTCAACAAAATATTATATTATACCAAAAGTAGTAAAATTCATTAATAATGGGCTTTATTATAAACATATTTGCTAAAAGAGGTAAATATTTACAATATTTAGAGTCATGTTAATTTATCCTACTTAGATCCAGACTATAATTTTAACATATTTCTTTTGTCATGATTTTTGAAATAAGGTATAAACATGACTAGACTTCATGATACTTTGAGCACATTCTGCGTAAATAGAAACACCAATAATTAAATTATGTTCGAGTACTTTGAAATAACTACACTAGAATATTGAGATAACTACGATCTTTGTCTCCCCGTTACCATGGCTGCTGATAAGCTACCGAAACGTCGGGGAAAGTGTAAACTCAAATATAAATAGATTTAATAATTTAATTAGCTTAAAAATTAGTAAAGTTTAATAGTAGTAATAGTGTAAGAGTTTCTAAATTATGTAATAAAGTATTAAATAAACAACGTGATAGAATCTATATAAAGTAGTTTAGTTTCAATAAATAACATTCGAGTAAACAGAAGACAATATTATTAAATAGAGACCTAAAAAAATTAAAAAAAAACCCTCTAACCGAATTATGAAAAATGCGTGCATCTCTATTGATTCTACGGGTTTAAATCGTATCAAACGCGCAATGATCAAAAGAGATATTCTGTAATATTACTAGTAAAATTACAGAACTTTTAATGTATGGAAACCTCTACTGTGTGTATTATAAGCATGAACATTAAAAAATAATTACTAATAACATTAAGGTACAAGGAAACGTTACTTATTGTTGATAGCTGTCATTGGCTCAACTTATAGGGGCTCATTACATATACAAATCAGATCCAGTATCTTCTAAGTTAGAGGTACGATCTGGTACGATCCTATCGCAATGGACGGTTTCTTGACCTTCTCATGATAGCATGGCTTGTAAAAGTAAACAAGGCATTTTCGTCTAAAGAATCTCACTCATTGGATTCAGTTTACGTAGGGTTTATGTTCTCAAAGATGCCTTCCTGCATTTCGTTTAAGTCATCTTTTAACGATTCATCATAAGCTTCGCATTCTGATTTATCAAAATTAAGTAACATATTCTCAAATTCCCCATATCGAAATAATTTACAACTCATAAAATTATGTTTAAGTACCTAAAGTATCACCAACATTCACATTCAAGGTCACGTTCACGTTCACGATCACGTTCAAGTTCAAGTTCACGTTCACGTTCACATTGACATTCACATTTACATTTATCCTCATCATCATTATCATCATTATAATCATCACCTTCATCATAACCATCACGCTCTATTTTATCTTCATTATATTTTATAAAATAAATTTGATATACAATATTATTGTCTTTTTGTGTACTGTTCGTTGGCTAGAAAGGGGCACCCTCCTATTACATGATCGATTGTTTCTTGATTTATGTTACCATAACCTGCATCTGTCTGATACTACTGTAGAATCTTTTATTAAATATCTATGATCTATTTTTGTTATTTTGGTCTTGGATTGCTACTATAAATTCTTCTTTTTCTTCATGTATGTTTCCTTTATACAACCATGCATTTATGCTTCCTTATTTATATATTCCTGTTATAATTGGTTGGTTCTTTTTAGCTTGTACTTTTATGATCATGTTATATACCTATTCTTGTAATATTATTATCATTTAGTTTTATTTATTTAAAACTTTATGCACAAGTACATCGGCGGTACTTAATGTTACGGGCATTATCTACCAGTCAACAATTGGGTGATGCAGAGATAAAAAACTTGAGAGGTGTCAAGGGACACCCGGATGGAACGAAGTTCCTTTCGATTAATTAGTGAAGGAATTGTAATAAAATCTTTTTAATTAATTAATTGATAAATTGCCGAAAATCTAAAAAAATCCATACAAGATACACACCCTACATGGCGCGTGCATAATAATAAGAAGTCTGTTAGCTCGCAGCTGGCCACAAGGTCACGCGTTTTTTCCATAATGAAGTAATCTGCTGGCGCATGAATGAACAGTGCGAGCGAGATAGCGTAACTACTTACGCACGCCGCACAGCTTACAATAGCTTACTATAGCAAAAAGTGTCGTGACAACTTTTCGTAAGAATTTTTTCCGTCTAGAACGCGCGATAAGGAACACAACGCGCGATAAGGATCTTCGTTCCAAAAAGTAGTAGGTGCATACATTAGGATGAAATATACATTTACATATACTAAGCATATTGCATCTGACGTGTGAATGTATGGGAGAGGTTTGTGAATGTGACTATCAGTGGCTTTATTATGCATATACTATATGTTACAAAACCTTGTTGTTCCTTTCAGGTGGATTATTAATAATCTGTAGAAACGTAAATTAATAATTTATTTTGTATATAATACACACAAAAAATAGGAAATTAAATTTTAATTAAATTATAATGATTAAAAATTGCATATTTATGTACCTCTACAAACATCGATGACGCATAGACAGAGCGCCATCGGTACATAGCGCTCGGGCATTCAAACATCTATTTCATTCGGGTCACGAACTAACAATGTCACTCAGCTGTTTCCCATTAGCAATTGACAGTTAACAAGAACTTTTGTGTAATTACTTGCTTTATTATGCATCTAATAATATGTGCGAATGATATGTAACTGTTTATTATGTGAAATCTTTATAGTCTATATAATCTTTATATCTTTATAGAACTAGTCCTCGGCTTACTAACTTTCTTTTACGATTGAATATTTCTGTAGCTGAGTGGATATAATGTATAAGGTGTTAATTACATGTTGTTCGAGTATCTCCATTTAGTCGATTAAAATCTGTAGTTGTTCATTTAATAATCCTGTCTGAGTAAGTTCATTGTCGTTATTGTCATCGTAATCGTTTTCGATTTAGTTATTGTTATAAATACCATTATGATTATCATTATCATCATCGTTATCATTATAATTGTGGGTTTTTAATTATTTAACATCTCAAGTGTAAATCGATCAGGGGCTCATGCCAACTGGATTGATTCGTTCAGTATTGTTGTAGGTGCTTATTAAATATGAGATGACTCTTTTCTTGTTTGAGTGTAAGAGTGATGTTACGTCTTATTATTTGTAGTTGTTTTATTACGCACTGCTTTTAAGACCTTTAGCAGAAAAGCAGATGATTTTTAATAGAAAATAAATACATAAGAGTCGCCCTTTAGTGGAGTGTTGCTAGTCTGTGCGAAATTTCAGTAATTTAATAGTAAAATTTCTGGTCAATATTTTACTAAAATATATTATGACGTTTACTATAATTATTTAGACTTAGATAATTTTATTAGCTTATAAATTAGTTAAATTCAATAGTAATAATAGTAGTGTAATAATTTCAAAATTATGTAATACAGTGATAAATAACATTCGCGTAAACAGAAGACAATATTTGGTTAGGTTATGCTAGTAAATGTACTATTTTTTAAATAATGTGTAGCCTATGTTACTCGCTAATAATATAGCTTCCTAATAGTGAAAGAATTTTTAAAACAAGTTGTGTAGTTTTTAAGTTAAATCCTTACAAATAAACAAACAAACACTCCTCTTTATTATTACTTTTTCTAAACGCTGCGCCCGCTCTAGGAATTATTATTCCTGTATCGCGAGGAACTTTACAAACTTTCAAACAATGGTCACAAAGAACATCCAGACTCGGGACACCATTCACACAAATTCTTGTCACGTGTGGCATTCGAACCCACAATACTCGGCGCGGTGACAGTGGCAAGGTGACCACATAAGCCACTGCTCTATCCGTGCAGTCAAATATTGTATAGATAAATGTAAAAGGTAAGAACACGATCATCTGAATATTTTACATATCGATCGAAACTCAGTATTAGTATATAAATACTATTACTATTTTACAGAAAACCGGAGTAAGAGTCTAACTCTTATTTTTTCTGTACGAGTGGTATTGCCCAAGCAAGTCGACTGATTGTTATCGTCACCAAACAGTAAACAACGACAAGCAAACCGAAGGCGTACAAATAATATTACTGTTAAAATTTTGCGTTGCATGGTACATAATATATTGCCTCCATGGCGCAGCGGTAGTGAATGCGACTTCAATGAGATCTCAGGTTCGAATCTCGGGTCGGGTCAGGAAAAGTTATTGGGTTTTTTTGTTAAGAAATCTGAATAGCAGTCCGGAGGTAGGAAATTGACCGCCGTGCCTCGGCAAGCACGTAGAGCCGTTGGTCCTGCGCCTGTCTGTCATCTCTCACCGGTCGAGTTGGAATACCGTCCAATCAGATCATGGGAGTTAGGAAACAGGGAGTGCACTAGTGTTCACACACACACTTGTATATCTCCCGCGCAGATAGTCTCCGTTAGGACCGGCCGCTGTGACCGCTATTCAGTCTGGAGGACATTATTATATAATTCGTAACGGGCATTAACACGGTCATGGCTAATGTTTACCTTTTCATTTTTGAAAGTTCTGCATTACCCTAATAATATTTTAGGTTAGGACGCCGGATTTTATTTAAAAAAAGACTATTGAGTACCATAAAGTACAATAATTTATTCTTATGTTTCAATTCAAGCTAATTTTAACAGTAGCAGAATAATAAAGTAATGTCAAATAATCTTAATGGACAAACAGCCGTTAATTACACCAAATAATTAATCCCAAGTTAACACAATACGACTCACTGTAAATAGCGCCGACACCTCACGACAACCTTCTTGTATGAAAGCCAACATACAAATGCTGTGTCCGGTATTTTTTAATTTTTCTTTTCTTTTGCTACAAAGTTGGCAATCAAACATACGGCCCACCTGATGGTCAGTGGCCATCGTAGTCTATAGACGCCAACAACACCAGAGGCATCACTTGTGCGTTGCCAACCCTTTAGGAAAGGAAGTGGGTAGGAGGAGGACTGGGAAGGAGGAAAAAGGGGGATTGGGCCTCCGACACTCTCACTCACCGAACGAAACACAACAGTAGGAATACTGCTATTTCACGCCGATATTCTGTGAGATACCGTAGTCCTTCCCCAGTTGAGCCAGCCCATTCATGCTGAAATCAGCGAGGCTCTACTACTCTTAAAACCCGTGTGTGTTAGTTGTTGGCCTCAGATGGCCTTGACAACTTTACGCTGACTGTGGGTGAGCGCAGAAGGCTACAAACCGTGCTCTGTCCGGCGAACTAACCCTACTTTTATAGTAATCGTGAGATGACGTCACTAAATTCAGTGAATAATCCTTTATTAACCTAACAATATGTATTTTGTTTTTGATTGTTATTATCCTATTTAGTAGGTTCACAGCGACTCAAAACTTCAGAAACCGCAAGCTTACAAGCTGTAAGCTGCGGTTTTAGCTGCAAATTTCTATAGAATACGATCAGAATCTGGCTTCTTCAAGCTGAAGAGAGCATGCCACCATGCCTTATAATGTGTAGTTAAAATCAGAACAAGCAGCCTTAATTATCAAGGTCTGATGTCCCGTGTCAGTGTTACTTCGTATATTAGTACAAGCGAGGCGAGGTTGGGACCATTCATAATTAATGTAATTAATGAGAAAATTTATTAACTTGCTACACATTCCGGGACAAATGATAATTGCCTGGGTACGAGCAATTACTCTAAACGTTTTAGGAGTTTTTGATAGCTGATGGGAGTAATGTTTATACATCTATACTAATATTATAAGGTTAGTATTTAACTGTTCCTCAATTTTTTGCCTTTGTTCCACCAAAAATACTAATTGCATATCAAAATATGCTTACCAAAAATACTAATTGCACAGCAAAATATATTTAAAGAGATCAAACTAGGTCGAGGAAGCCCCGCTTCGCGGGGCTCCTATTTTTGGGTGGTTTTAAGAAGGAACCTAACATAACCTTACCCTTCCGAGACGGAATGCAGAGATTTGAGGCATATAGATGCTCGTTATGATATATTTTAGTAAGCATATTTTGCTGTGCAATTAGTATTTTTGATGGTCATTATATTTAATCCCATATTATAAAGAGAAAAAATTATATTTGTGTATTTGTATGTAAAGATTTTACTCAAAAACTACTTAACCGATTAAAAATTATTTTACCTTTTGAAAGCTATATTACCATTGAGTAACACAAGCTATAATTTTTTTATCTACTGTTACTAGCATAACCTAACGTACTTTTACAAAAGCTAGTGTACATTATAATCTTACATGTGTATCGATCTAGCGGAATAATACATAACAACGGTGTGCTTTTTTTGCACGTATGAATTCAAATTATAAAGGGCCCTGCCGGGCAGACAAAAATTTCTTGCTGAATTTCTCCTGTTCTGTTAAAGATCCCTGGGAGTTAATACATGAATCGAGAGGTACATTGGCACAAGTTACGATCAGTTTTATTTTTATGTATTCCGAGCGTAATACAACCGGGGGCCCCGCTGGATGGATGACGCGATATATTGTAATTTCTATCATAATAATAGAGGTACATTGAATCTTGTTAATAAATTCGTGAGGTAAAAATATAAAAATAAAAAATTTATTTGCAAAAACTGTTTTAGAACTACAAGAAAATAGTGATTGAAGTCTCCATTTAAGCAAATAATGCCTGTGTTAGGAGACCCCGCTCTTCCATAATAAAACGTACATTAAATTATAATCTATTTGAGCAAACATAATAATAAAAGTAATTTAAATGAGTATGTCACTATATATGTAGGTACTAAACATTTAATATACAATTGTTTAACAACAAAATACATATGTATATGTATGTGTGTGTGTTTTGTGAGTGTGTGTGTGTGTGTGTGTTTTGTGTGTGTGTGTGCGTGTATTTGTATGTGCAAGCATCAATAAATATGCTCTAGAAGTGTCTCGATATCACAATAAGTAAGTGTTTTTATCCACTCAGTTATCATTTTCTTGCATTCATAATAGTTTTTAGGATATATATAAATATGTTTATTAATCCTAATATATAGCTGTGCAGATCTTTTGCGAAACTGTAAACAGACAAACATGGTTCGTGTTTGTGGGATTTTTACAATATTACATTTCCTTCTTTTCGACAATATGCTAGAGTCATAGGAAACAGTCCTATGTATTTTTAGTACAGTTTGTGTAATATATAACTGCCTGACCGAAAGCAGATTTGTGATTTGGTACAGATCATTGGTTGGAAATCGAAGCTTTTTAAAATACATACACTTCATTAGAGCACGTTGAGATCGTTCTAATTCCAAAAACTTTGCTTTAGCTGCACCACCCCAAATAGGTATGCAATATGATAGTACTGATTGCACCAGTGCAACATATATTTCATTTAAGAGATTTTTGGGTTGGCCTGAACTGCTGATAAAGTTTTTGGAAACTACATATCTAAGAGTCCTGAACATCCCGCTTAATTTCCTGACTCTATTTGCAACTTGATCAATTTGAGGGTACCATGATAGTCTCTGATCAATAAAGACACCTAGGTATTTAATATGAGTGACCTTATTAATGGATGAACAGTTACAATTTGAGTTATTGTCGCAAAGATGTATTTTTATATTGAAATCATCTCCAGGCTGTGTGCGGTTGCAAATACTGAAACAAATATAATTTGTTTTTGCGATGTTCAGGGTGAGCAAGTTCCTATTCATCCATTTCGCTATTTTGGCTAAACCCATTTCAGCGCTGAGTCGAACATCTTGCCAAGTATCACCAGCAAAAATTACAGCGGTATCATCGGCATACGAAAAAAATTAGCATTTTCTATTTGTATGTCAAAGAGGTCGTTAACATAAATAAATAGTGTGGGTCCCAGCACGCTTCCTTGCGGAACGCCATATGATACCTCTACATCCTGACTAGTGTACTGACCAACCCTAACCCTTTGCCTCCTATTCGAGAGATAATCACTTAACAAGCATAGCGGTAGTCCACGAACTCCGATACATTTCAATTTGTTCACAAGGATTGGGACAGAGACGGTATCAAATGCTTTTTTTTATGTCTAGGAATGCAGTTAAGCATTTTTTACCATTGTCAAGTTGTTCAGTGACTAACGTGCTTAGGGCAGTAACTGCATCCTCAGTGGAAAGACCTTGACGAAAGCCAAATTGCGATTCAGACAGTACGTTAAATTCTTTTAAGTATTTTAGTAGTCTTTTGTTAATAAGTTTTCCTATTATTTTAGATATTGAGGATAGAACAGATATAGGTCTGTAATTACTGATCTCGTCTCTGTCCCCAGTCTTATAAACAGACGTGATAATAGCTTGTTTTAGCGGACTCGGAAAGACTCTCTTAGTAAAACAGAGATTAGCGAGTTGAGTTATCACGGGAACGATATCACTACTTATATATTTCAGGTAACCTGTTGATATGTTATCCCAACCCGATGCACTGTCAGACTTAAGGCTCATAAGAATCAGATTCACTTCGGTCACGTCAGTGTCTAACAGTACGAAAGAATTGGTTTGGGCAGAATTTGAGCAGGCTCCATCATAAACATTAGGACTTGTTTTAATTTTATGAGCAAGGTCTTTACCGATATTTGCGAAACAGTTATTTATATAGTTAACTGATTGTAGAAAGGATGATTGCATGTTTAATAATTCTAAAGTGTGATTGTTAGATTGATTAGAGTAAGTTATTTATTTAATATTTTTCGAGAGTAATTTATTGTTAGAGACAGATTTAGTAATTAATTTACTTTCATACTTCCTTTTTAATTTTTTAATTAGATTGTTGCAATAATTCCTATACCTAATATATTTTATTTGTAATATGTCATTATGTAGATCATTTTTAATATCTTTTTGTAATTTATTACGATTCCTGAAGCAGCGTAATATGCCTGCACTTATCCAGGGTTTTATTATGCGTTGACTGTTGGGATTTTTACAAGGATAGTGTTTCTATTAATAGATTCTGTTAATGTATATAATAATAAATCGGTTAGAGTTTCAGGGTCGCCACAAAACAAAAGGTCACCAAAATTATTTTCTAATAAATATTTACATGCTTGTTCAAAGTCTACAGTGGATCTAAATTTAATCACATTGTGATTTCTTTTTAATTTTGATACAAATATTAGTGTTGTGTAATGATCCGTAACACTAGTTTTTTCGGTCTAGCTCGTGTGGCCACACTAGATCGATACACATTAATCTTACACTTATATCCTCGAAACGATACGCATAGGTGCATTATACCCACATTTCACCAGCTAAGTGTTTTAGGTTTCATGTTATTGGAGGAGAGCCTATAGTCACACAACACAATTAGAAACACCGCGTTGCTACTAAAATTTCTTGATTGGAAACCCAACAACTTTGCCTGGTGATTGAACCAAAGACCAGCAGTCTTGCTGTAGGAGAGTAATACTGCGTCAAGTCTACTTCAGCAGATATCTTACAAGCTCAGCACGCCTCTTGTTCCAGACCAGAAGAAATCGTCTTTGAGACATAAGGAAGTTCAGCACTCATCAAATCAGGTTTCAGTTAAGCGCCAGAAACATTCAGAAAAATTCTTGAATTATATCTTATTTATTATCGAATCTACCTCCAAGTATTTAAAACCCAACAGTAATAAAACCTAATATAGTAATTACCTATTTACTTGCTGATAACCAATCCTGTAACTTATATTCATGCAAATGCATGCACATTGACTGAAAATGCAATACCTAAATAGTTTTAGAGAATTTGTTGCATTTTCCAAATTAGATCTAATTGCCTAATTTCGGAATGGTTAGAGAAAATTTTACGTCTATATTCTTAAGGCGTGTGCTTATATTGTCGCTTAGATTAAATAATCAAGATATAATGCTAAATTGCCTCTTAGCATAAGAGCTGATGGCTGATTTCATCTTACCCAAGATGCAAAAATAAAAAAGATAACCACAATAGGGTTGCTGACTCGCTTCTTTTTTAATTACTTTCCAACGTTTACCCAAAATCTTAAATGTTAAGAATATGCAGAATCCAATTTGAAAATTTAAATTACAATAACGCATATAATTAATCAAGTAGTATGATAATTATCTAAAGAGAGACAAAGTATGTAAGTAGTACGTGCACACAGCGACACATCAAACTAGACTGTTTGGATTTTGAACTATTAGAAGTTGAACGCTGCGAATCGTGCGAGAGAGCGCGTTATATTATTGTTACGCTTTATTCCTACCATTACATCGACACCACTATGCACTGTCCCTTGCCGACAATTATCTATTTTGTATATAGCGTAGTTATGCGTATATACAGTGTCTAACTTGATGTGTAGCCGTGTGTACATTGGAAATAATAAGTACCTAAGTATTTATTTGTTTTATTTTATGAAGACCACTCTTGCTCTCAGAATTATTCCTGTGTCACGGATGACTTTGCAAAGATTCAAACAATGAACATAAAGAACACCCCGACTCGGAACAACCATTTATAGGTCATACAAATGTTTGTCCCGTATGGGATTCAAACCTACAATACTCAGCGTAGAAACTATGGCGAGGTAGCCACTTAAATCATTATCGCTTACCGCTATCCCTGCAGTCAAGTAAATATATGACTGTGGGGTGCATATTATTATAGTCAATACAAGCTGGTCCCCCGGTTTCACTCACGTTCAAATCTATTGCTCTGCTTCCGTGGTTCGTAAAGTGATGTCTACGTTATTATTACAGTCTAGTAGCTTTCTAATGGTGCAAGAATTATTAAAATGAATGAGTATATTTTGGAAAATTTATTAAAAAGTAATTAACATATAAACAACTAACTTTTACCCGCGGCTTTGCTCGCCTAAAAGTAGTTTATGTATGTAACAGTACTTATGTAAAAAATAAAATATAGCATAATATGGAACTCGATGATAATATAGCTTCCTGATGGTGAAATAATTATTAAAAACGGTTAGTTGTTTTTGAGTTAAATCCTTACAAACAAACATACAAAACATCAAATCTTTCTTCTTAATAATATTAGTGTAGATAATAATAATATACAAATATAAAAGTTTATTTTTTTAAATATTGGTATGTATGTTGATAATTTAAACGTTGCATTATATTTAGATAATTATATCCGGACTGTTTGATTTATCATTGGTAGGCTAAAACCACTAATGATTTAAATATGAAGTTTGGTCAGTAGTAATTTCAGTATTGACCAAGCTTCGTATTTATTCCATTGAGCTGGCTTCATTACAGTTAAATATATATATATATATATATATATATATATATATATATACTGCTGACCCGCATTCTCGCAAAATTTTGGGAAAATATAGTCACAGGCATATTATTACCTATTGGGCAGCAGCGGCACACCTGTGGCTGGACACAATATCTAATAATAATAACATTTATTTCTCTTCCACAAAGGCATGTTATATTTAACAAATATACATATTACAGAATATAAGTTGATCCTTTGTCGAAGACTGGTATCTGCACTAGGAAACCCTGTTACGCTGATTACCTCTTAAAATAGTTATGTATAACAACGACATAAGTTATGTAAAATAAAACCTTTGCTGAGAGAACTAGAAAAGGTTGTCTAAAAATTAACTAAAATAAACAAGCACATATATGTTCGTGTGTGCGTGTGTGCGTGTGTGTGTGTGTGCGTGTGTGCGCGTGTGTGTGTGTGTGTATGTGTGTGTGTGTGTGTGTCCACGCACGAGTGTGTGTGTGTTGTTTTGTTTTGATTTTATTTCATATATTTTTATTATGTCTGGTATTGACGAATTAATATCTTGACAAATTAATATCTAGCTTACTGCTTCGCTTCTATAGGTCGTAGCATAATGTAATGTAGCCTATGTTTTTCCTGAATAAAGTAACTTTCTAACGGTATAAGAATGATAGAAATCGTTCCAGTAGTTTTGACTTTATATCATTACATTTATATCCTCCTAAGACCGAGAGTGCGATTTTAACGAATTTCTTGCAAACGTCACTATTCTCAAGAGATGGATCACTCATTGCAAATAGTGAAAGCAATGAAACACGCTTTCGATAATAAACACTTATAATTCTTAAGCACAATCTTAATCTTAACTACATAAAGCAACACGGTAAAAATCAATATTAAAGGAGAAACCCAAACTCCATAGTAACTTGGGCCTGGCGTTACAGGACTGGACTTTGGCCATAAATTAGAACATTTAGAAAGCTTTCACGAGCCCAATTTTCACGACGCCCGGCAATGGCCAAATTGATAAATTAAGACAATGTTTACATCTTAGGTTATTTTTATTATATGAGTTATTAAAATTGATATTTTTGTGGCTCTGATGCCTATGTAAATCCAGAACGCCTATGTGCTGTGCTGCAGCGTATAACGGTGAGGTTTGAAGTATATAAAAAGCGCTTAGAGGGTGACTTCAGATTGGTCCGATTGATCTTCCTGAAAACCTCAGCTGAAAACTATGTTTGTAAGACACGGCCCAGTTACATTTGTTAATATAGTATCTACTAAGGAATTTGATACAATCTCACATTGTAGTAATCCGAGATTGCAACAACATATTAAAATAAAAAAACACATATTTGTGATGGTTTAATTAATCACCTTCTTCATTAGGATTATCATAATATAATAATACAGTATCCAGAAATTGTGCAAGAGGCAATTGCCTACTCTGGTACCGTGCCCAACCAAGATACCATATTATGCTCATGATGTGGGCACAGCAACCAACCGTTCATTTGCCAATAATACAGGTGCAATAATATTGGATTATAGCATCCCTGCCACTTAGAGCGCTGTCAGGAAGGTGGAAAGCATTTATTAAAGCGGCAGCCACTTCGAAGAGAACCATAACATTCCTTGACGCTCTATTAAAAAATCTTGGCGAAATAGCTTAAAATCTCGCTTAAATCTCCCATTGACTACTTCTACAACCCATCTACATATCGTAACTGTTCTTGATTTATTAACTTCGAGGGTTGAAAGTTGAGATTCACCCTGTTGCATAGAATACATTATATTATTATTATTGAATACATTCACTTGCGCAAATATACGAAAAGCGAATGACATTAATGACATGAAACAACCATGACAATTGACAGACGTTGACATTGACATTTGCCGTTTACTAGTACATTCCGATCAATGAAATAAATAATCAATAAAATCGTTTATTTAATTCTTACAATTATTATTTCTATTTTTCTATTATTATTGATACTCCTGATTATTATTTTACATTGATTTTAGTACCTAAAAATAAACATACTAATATAATGGCGTATTATTTAATTATTCGTAACATTTCAATAATTATCGATTTCCACTAAATCGATCATATTCTTAGAGTACGCTCTATTCATGTAATGCCAAAGTTAGTGACGTAAAATGAAATAAGAGTTCTAACGGTTTACAAGGCTTGTTTAAAATAAAAAAATAGATTTCTAATTATTTTCTACACTTGGCCATTGGTATTAATGCTAATATTTAAATGGGTTAATTAAGCAAAATAGACAATTTTTTTGGTACATATCTGATTCATGTAACGGTAGGCCCAGAAACGGGTTTCTCCTTTAGTACTCACAAGATTACAATCTGTGACGAGCTCTTGCCTCGGAGAGAACTCGTAATGGAATGCTTGACTTCACAACGCCAAACGCTCTCAAGATGGCGGGCGTTGGCAGGTCAATACACAATCACAATATTTCACTATTATTTTAACACACGCTTCCTTAATAGCTTATTTAATTAATTAATCCGTCCGTTAATTCTTTACAAAAATCCACGGACCTTTTTTTAATATTAGAACATTTTAATTTCAGTTCAAATGATTTAATAACATACTTTTTGATACTTCAATTTAATCTTGAACTTGTGAGTATTCGAATTACTTTGAACTTTGAACAAAAATATCTAGAAATCAATTCGTTATTGCTTAAAAACCAAGTTATGAATTTAGCAATCGCTTAATTACTTCAAAATGAATGTTTAAATTATAATGAGTAATAGTTTGTCGTCTCGAACAACAACAAAACATTACAACTCTTATTTTAAGCAATAACTGGTAAAACTCGTATAAACAATGTGGTAATCATAAAATAATCTTAGTAAATAAATAGCGACCTGTTTATAAGTCAGTTAGCGGTAAATTAATGTATTAAAATAATTGGATATTATTCAAATGTATTCTTTTGATGTACTGAATTAAGGTTTTTCGTTCTCAGTTGCAAAAATACAATTATACTAATTATACTTTTAATTGAATTGAACAAGAAATAAATCAGTAAAGAAACAGAATAACGTTTCTTATTAATAAATAGTATTTTTCTTATTATAATTAAATTCTCTTAATCAAATTCATGTAATTATAATAATAAAATAGTTCAAATATTAAGATCGTTGTTCAATAAAAATTGTTGTTGTTGTTGTTGGATTGTTTCTTTCCCCTTCCGCTTTATCTTCTTACTCTCGAACCTCTAACTCTTCCTGTACCACTTGTTGTTCGAGTAATATTTCGGAGACTTGTAGTAAAAGAAGATAACGATAGTGATGGTGATGGGGCATGGCAGGTGTCAAAATCAGTCACGTCTTCTGATTAGAAGCTGTTAGACCGTTTAGACGCAGACATTTTACGCGAATGGTGTGGTATATACGCTTCGTCATCATCTGAGCCACTTAAATCTCCCTCTGATGTCCAGCTCCTGCAGAATATCATCTTCTATCAACTCTTAAAAAAAACGAGCAGTCGTGCTTGGACCGCTTCTTCTAAATTCAAGAAATCAAATTTTTTAATTTTTATTTAAGCCTAATAAAAATAGTGATTATTACTCTTTCAAAACGACGCACGCGCTCTCTGGTCTCGTGATGGCATGTTTACCTTATTCACATACTGACAGGACGTGATCCTATTTTAGTTTTATTCTGTAGTTAAGGTACGTTTAATTCTACGCAACAAAACTACGTTTCGCAAATGGTTCACTTTAAAATTACTTCACCTTAAAATTAGTGCCAGTAATCCTTTTGAACAGCAAAAAATAATCATTACTCATTTCGACTGAAACCGTGGCTCGCCGTCCCTTGTTCACCGTTAATTATTTAAAACTCGCTACATTAATCTACGTTCAATTCAGACGTCATAAGTTAGCGTTTTTTTTTGTGATACAAATATTTTGTAGGTAAATGCCTCATGTATACATGAGGATAATTTATTCACCGTCATCGTTATATTAGCCATTTTATAATAATGAAATAATATCAGCCCTGTTTTAAAATTATTGGAAAAAGAGGAACCTGCCACGCACCCTCGAATTGTCCACCCCAATTATTGCAATAGAAAAAGGTTGACAATTCCGAACTCCTCTGAATAGGGAGAGCCATGACGTGGGACTAGGGTATACTCCAACTTGCAGTATTTCGCTGCAAGTATAAAATATGCGCGAAGAGGGTGCGTGGCGGGTTCCTCTCTTCCCAATAATTTTATTACAATGGATTGTCCCCAAGTAACACCTACTTTGATTCCATATATCAGCCCTGTTTATAAAATGTCCTACTGCTGGGCACGGGCCGCTCCTCAGTGAGAAAAGGGTAAAGCCATGATAGTCTTTCACGCTGGAACTATGCTTGATTGATGGCAATTGGTTCACCTCTTAGTACAATTAATTGTACCATAAACGAAACTTTAAATGTCCAATATTGTATTATTATGATTATAAATAATTATTAATTTAACGGAGCAAATTGAAACGATTATTCAATACAGTTATCGACAAAACAACAACAAAATTACTGAACTAACATTTAAAATATAGTTAAGAAAGCCCACGTCTAAATATTTAGTCTCGATCTTAGAATAGATGCTTCTAAAATTATGGTAATTTGTTTCTTAACGTTGTGCTAATAACAACAATTAATTATTGCGATGCCTTAATAGACGAGTATCTTGTAAGTGATCGACACGCAGTAGGCATAAAGACTTCGTACACTGCTGTGCATGCGTTGAGCTTTCAGATAGCGCGAACGCGAGCGGCGAGCTTTTATTAATTGTGTAAGCGTACCGTGCACATCAATAATAATAATTGGTTCGTGTACCGGCGTTCGTTTCACTACTCTTAATCATTTAGGGCCGATGCATTGAAACTCTGCTTATATCTAACGACACAGAATATATCGCGCGTGATGTTCTACTGACATACCCTCCTCCTACCCTTCTAATCCTCGCCGTAGTCTTGGTTACAAGCTAGAAAAACGTACGGTAGAGTGACGATGGCGAGTCCTGGAATCAGCGTGCATTTCACACTGCGAGCATTATTGAATGGGTGATATAGGACGGTGGCAAACATTTTTAAGTATACTGCTCTCAACTGTGTCAGATTAATAATATGACTCTGAATTTTAAAGCAGCAGCAGCCCTTTCTCTTGTTAACTCGTGCACCAATCATACGCCCGTTAAAATCTTCTTTCCCACCGTGACCTCATTCAATGTCGAGGTGGGTAGTGTTTTTCTTTTCTAAAAAGACAATACTTGCATTATTGTTTAAGCTCAGTGTCTCCGTTATAGAGAACCTAAATACTGGACTTTACCAACGTACAATTAACACACGTACAAATACTCTGCACACAAATGCACACCCTCGTCGCGCCGATGGCGACGTTCCATCACTTCTGCTGTGCATTCGCGGTTTTCTTGTATCAAAAACATTAGAGTTACAAATGTAGAACATTTATCTTCAAAAATAAGTTGATCAAAAGGGCACGTTTTCAACATAGAATCACACAGTATTATGCATTAGTAAAATATTTTGGCATAATAAATCGTCGTTAGGCAGAGGTGTAGAAAATCATACGCTCTTTGTCTTGAGCAAAACGTGGCAACCCCATTGTCTACTTCTTATTTAAAGTCGGTATCTCGTTGGTTTTCCATCTATAAGCAACATTAACTGCTTACCATTAAGTAGACAAACACAGATACATACGTAATTAACAAATTAAAAATTAAAAAATTCTCGCTGCCCTAATACCAAGATTAAAATTGTATGAAAGAGCGACTACTACTACAATAATTACTTAATAGCTTATATACTCAAAAAGGTGGTAGAAATCACGCCAAATATTTTTCCACACGTCCTTGGCATAAACTACGCTATTCCCAGAAGAGTTGTACAGTACTGTATTGCTGTGGAAGTCTATAACTTATAAGATGTAGAACTTTAAGTAAAGACACGCGCTGTTGTCGGTACAAACAGCAAAATGTGACTCGTAACGGCTTAAGACTGTTGCAACTTCAGAACCCCTACCACGAAATACAAGTACCGAAGTTTCGTTACCGTTCGTACCGTAAAACACATTTATATCGAACTAGATTCTACTTGCGGCTTCAATGCCGTAATGCAAATTTTTTAACAGAATTATTCCTTGTCTTTTTTGGACCCCCTGATAAAGTGTATACGAAATTTCATGCTGGTCGGTAGAGCAATTAAGGCGTGAAAGCGTACCAAACAAACTCACATTCGCATTTATAATATTAGTAAGGATTTTATCCTGAATATTTCGGTACGTATCCTCTTGATAGTCCTACATAACACCCTTTCATGAAACAATTCGTATAACGGAGTATAATAGTCACCTTAAAACAAAGAAATCCGAAGAAATTTCGAGCCGAACGAAAACAACTTAACATTAAGTTGTTTTCGTTCAGCTCGAAGTTTCGGATAGATATTTTCATGGTAGGCTAACAGTTGCTATGTTTGTTTAACTGTTACTGAACACACGTATGTATTATGTGTGCCTACCTCCTGTTTCTAAAATAGTCTCAGTTACGGTCACATTTATTATGGAATTACTACAAATATACATCGACTCATACCTGTTTCCCGTAGTAAGCTGTTACCTGGTGGAATATTAGACAAACACTATCAGCTATTTCGGATAACTTTGCTACGTTTCCTCTTGCAACTTGTTCTTGGAAGTCATATGAGTAATCGTTTACTGACTCAGGCCAATCGCTTTGCAAGGTTAACCGATGATGCACTAGTAATATTCTTAGATGAATGTTTTCCAAGAGTTACAGTTCTATGCCGTGAAGAGCTCGTAAGCTACAGTACTGACGATGTGTAGATGTATTACACCTCTGCTCAATCCATCGGTGATGTCATCGAAGCTTATAATGCGTAACATACTCAAATAAATACATACTCTAACCCATATACTGTAATACCATCGGTTTAATAATTGTAAGCGACAGTATTCAAATGATTAAGACATTGGACTTGCGAACAAGAGGTCGCGAGTTGAAATCCCCTCCATTGTACTTGATGTAAAACCAAATCCTAAATCCAGCAATTTAGCTTAGCTGGAGGTATTAACAGGAATAGTAGTATTTTGTAATACGAGTCGCTTGTAATCTTTTTAAAAATAAAACGATACGCGCAGGGTTTACTTCTGGACCCGTGGGGATCCATGCGGTAATGCGCGGGATTTACTTCTTGTATACAGAAAAGTATTAAAGACGTCTTAAAAAGTTTGGAATTGGACAGGCAGATATGTGAGGCACCGGTTCTCTTACTGACCATAAGAAACCCAGTCTACAGATTTTCGTGATCTTTTTTTAAGACCAGTTGGTTTATTCATCCCGCCACTAAAAGTGACTTTACTTATTACGTTCAAAACAAAAACATAAGCAACAAAATACGCTAGCCTACCCAGCATAATTACGGCTCACGGTGACCACACACAATATATATTTTACTCGTGTTCCACTCGAACAAATGTCCTATTACAGTCTCGTAAATCCCACATGTACTCATGTGCATAGTCCTAATTTATGGCTGCGTTTCGAACTGCTATGATTTGGCACCAGAGACACTGACTTCAGTGCCAAAGGTTGAACTCGTGCTGGCTGTATTACGAGTGATTTATTTGTACGTTTCTGTGACTGAGTAATATGACTTCACATCCTAACTAATATTAATAAATGCGATTGTGAGCTTGTTTGTTGTTTGACCGATCATCATTAAATTTCGGATACACGTTATCAGGGATATAGGCAAGGACATAAGGTACCTTTCATCCCGAAAAAAGTACTATTACTAACCTAACCTACATTTACACTACCGAATCTGCAATCAAGTATCCTAACTAATATTATAAATACCAATGTGAGTTTGTTTGTTTGTTACGCTTTCACGCCATAACTACTCGACCGATCATCATGAAATTTTGTAAACACGTTGTTAGCGGGACAAGACATAGGGTACGTTTCATCCAGGAAAAAGTGGACAAAATCTAGTAGAAAATTGAATTAAAATTGGTGGCGATTTATTCACCTATAATAAAAAGAGGTGGGTCAGACTCTATATATCTCTATTATGCGCTAATTTGGACCAATGCATGGTGGAAAAAGGACAAGTTAGGTAGACATAAATCTAATTCGGTTCGCATTCGGCATTTCGAACTGCCACTTTCGATTATCACAATCTGAGCTACAGTTTGGTTGGATCACAGATCCAGTTTTATGAGTTTTCAATGATTACATGCTGGGGTCAAAACTATGCTAGAATAGTATTAGCAAGACAAGTTTCTAAGCCTAGAATAGTTAGAATAGAATTGGATGAATGATGATTGAATTTCATATAAGTTTACAGTAACGGGAACATTACCTAACTTTAGTGTGATAAACCTAATGACGGTCACGTACCGTAATTCGGTGTACTCGCCATTCTGCTAAAACAGTTCATAGCAAAAAGTTATATTTAAGTTATTTCACGGTTACTTTAAATTTCTACCACATTGATATGCCGAATTCTGCAGCAATTCTAAATGCAGATAAATTATTAGACATTTGCATGTGAATCTATGGTAGAATCACTATTATTGGTTGCCTAGCATAAGTGCCCGATTCTACCAAAGTTTTTATTAGAATATCCATAGAAAATTCTTAAAAGCAGCAAGGAGTCTGGCAGTATGATTGGTGGAATGCAATACTTGTAGAACCTAAAAATATAATTGTTGAAATGTAATGATCAGCCTGCCTCTTCAACGATATTCAAGCATAAATCTAAACCTAACAATACTATAACCTGAAAAAGAACCGCCACAATACCCCAGATAATAAAACGAAGAATAAGGAAAATATATATTAAACAGTCGCTATTTCAAGTAACCAATCATTTCCAGAGGCTATTCAAACTTAATACTTATAGGAAGGTAGGTAAAGAAAGTAGCGGCACCAGGCACCGTTGAAATTACCTTTATAGCTAACGTAAATATAGCAATTTTGTTCAACACACACATTATGTCGGTATCACTATAGTTTACGGTGCTTATCTTTACTGGATTTATATTTCTTGTTTATTTTGGTAAGATTTGCTGGAGTAAAACGTTATAGTGAACAAAATTGACTATTTGAATGGCATCGCTTTGTGGTTAATACGATAGAATATCCGATAATTCCTTAATGTCTATTCAAAATATTTTTTAACTTCTTATTCAAACTATTACCCACAAATCACTGGTTGGACTATAATTTGTTAATAGCTGGTATGCCAGTCATAATCTAAAATCAATTGTGCCCGGCGGGTCAGTACAATTCAAAAATATAATGCAGCTCGAAGTTTAATCTAAGATGAGTTTCATTTATTGACTGCGCAGATTGAGACATAGCATTAGTGGTCACCTTGTCAGTGCTACTGCTTCGAGCGCTGTGAGTTCGACCGCCATAATGAAAAAATTGTGTGATCTAAAAATAGATGTTCTGAGTCTAAATATTCTTTGTCCGTTGTTTGCAAACTTTTCTTCTTCTTGAGTTTTCTTTTTTAATAATAAATAGAAGATAAGTTCTGTTTATGTTCAATCGAAGATTTGGTGCGTATTGAACAGAAGTCTATGCAGACAAATTTAAGGGCAAAATCTCGTATAAGTTACATTGAAATAAATGAATTTGATATTATGAAACTATGTTGTTAAATAACTAGCGGATCAGACGATGTCCTGTAGGAACGTTCGCTTAAACTAAGATACCTATTACCCGATTACAGAGCCTTCGACCGGGTCCGCTCGTGAATCTAAACCATCCAGAGACCTATTCAAACACATACAAAGACTTTCATTATACCGATCCAGCCGTTTAGGAATCGATCAGTGACATGTAGAATAGAATAATTATATATACAAAGAATAATGAGACGTTGTAAGGACGAATTTAAAAAATATATTTTTCTAACTTAGCGCCAATAATATTATTTAGTAGCCGCAGTTGAGGCGCAGGCTGTGAATGTTCTGAACTAGCGACCTAGTTCTGACGTGGCTGGAACAGCGTCAACATAATACGTAGTTTGTGCTTAGAATACGTTGGCGGACGGACATTATGAGTCCACGATTTCTTTTTGGAAAAATACATAAAAGCTGGTCAGCATAAAAGCGTAGCCGTTGGCTTAAATACTTTGGATGAAGCTTTTTATGGCATATCGTGGTCAGAAGCATCGTTCATGTTATGTTGAGGAAAGCGAGTTGCTTCACTGCTACTCATATGTATATATTATTATATTATATGTACTATATATGCACAGAGTGACTTAAGTTTATTATAGGTGGTATCCGAATACCACACGGGGTAAAAATATTTGTGATCCACAAATGGATCCCGATTCTAAGTGTCTTTTTTTTGTGATTTTAAGAGTCTTTGTCTTTGTTGTTTTCTCGTTTGTAATGCGCGCCCGCATGATGCAGCAATTATTGACAAAGCAAGAAAGGCTATTTAAAAAGATATAAGGAATGAAAATATATAATCCAAAGAACGCAAATTACGAGTTTTGTTATTGATAGGATAAGAACACTAGAAAGAGTCTTTGATACCTTTTCACCGTAGGACGTAAAAAGTTAAGAGTTTTTAGCTGCAATATCCTGTAACATGGATGATCTTTGTCAATACACGTATATCGGCAACACGCAAGTTCTACCCCTGGTACTGCAAGCTATCATAGGCTACGTTAAAAAGTAATTATAAGCTTCTGTAACTATAAGTGATGGTCAATGGTCTAATAGCCTATAGTCTTGATCAGTACCTTAAGTGGCTTGGATTATGTCCTTAGATCAAGAGTGATGTAGAAGGCAGTAGGCTCCTAGACTCTTTCTGAAGCTGTAGTCCCCCATAGTTTAGACCCACATGGCAAAAAATATATATGGTCTCAATACCTTTTATATTTTTAAATAGGTCGGCAATCAATCGGCATACAGATTCTAACGTCTAGACAATATATTTTTATTTATGTAATGTAATGTAATAATGTTACATTCAAAAATTAAATGAAAAAGTTTTGTTACATAGAATCTAATATCGAACAGGCCAAGTATTCCGACATACTTGCCTTTTTAATTTTTCCAGCGCCTTTGTTCAATTTCAATTGCTTTTAGTCCACTATCGTAATAAAATTAAATCTTATAGATGCTGTACATGACAGCTGAAATAGATTGCTTTCGTACTCTATAAGAGCGCTTTCAATATCTTATTCCAAGTTCTTTGCCTAATCTAGAAATTAAACTGCAAACTCAGTATCTGCATGGTAATGCTTTAATGTTGACTTCACAATAGTCCCAAACTAGTAATTCTAGGGTACTATCGTCAAGATTTTTACCACAAATAATTAATTGTGACGAGTCAGATTATTCTTTGTACGTCATGTTGTTTTGTCTCTCATGTATACAGATAGTCTTAACTCGCCAGTGTGCCAGGCAAAGCCTGACATAATGCGCTACATAAATATGTAGTTGTATTTTATTTATATTTGAATGATTTATGTGACTATTCATAGTAAGTGAGAATTATATAAAACTCTTTGCATCCTATTTTTTCACAAGCGGTATATTTTCTCGTAATAGAACTACACGCCTACCTCAAAGGCCATGTTGCTTATTTCTACGAGAAATGCTGTAATAAAAAATTATCTCAATAACATTTTCTTCAACATAGTAATCAATACCTGGATCTCACGATAAACTGTTGCTCGCATTCTCACTAATGACACTGAATCAACATAAACGTTTCTTATAATAATTGCTTGATAATGACTAAGCAGTCGCCATCTAGAACGAATCATTGGAGACCGGAAAAGACCCGATAATGACATAATTGAAATCAGTGCGATTAATTGGCCGAGGTTCTGATCAAGGCCCGTTGAGAATTTCAGTTCGCCGATTTACGATTATTACTATGAAATTTTCGAATTTATTAGACAGAAGCGGGGATTCATATTTCAAGTTCTTCATTTTGTTATAGCTTGCGCCAATGTTGTACTGCATTTGATGGTAGTGGTGAAATTCAGTGGTAGAAGGCTGCTTTCTATGTATTGATATTGTAAAAATGGTATAATAATATAATACTAGATATCTGATACTACTCGATTAAGTATTTAAAGGTAATAAATACCTATTGATTGCCTGACTTGCATCGATCGACCGTTATCCAGTATAACATTAAGTAGGTATGTATATGTACAAATCGCGAAAGTCTAAAAACGTTTAGTGGTATAGTCTTCTATCGCAATATGAGGATTTATGATATGATATCTTAATTTTTAAACAACTCATAGCTAAGCTTATTATATTTAGAAACTTGGTGTAACACTGGCCACAACCACGCCCGCGACTTTGCGTTTATCTAGATTTCGTCAATAAATTTATATCCTTCGGGAACAGCACTTTTTTTCTATGGCATAGTGGTTAGTGTAACTGACTGCCACGCCTGAGGTCGCGGGTTCGATTCCCGCACAACTCAAACATTTGTGTGCATGAACATGGATGTTTGTCTTGGTCTGGGTGTTTCTATGTATAATATGAATGTATTTACAAAAAAAAAGTATATATGTATGTTTATCCATTGTCTAGTACCCATAGTACAAGGTCTGCTTAGTTTGGGCTAGATGGTGTTGTGTGTATGTGATAGAATATTATTATTATATTATATTTTTCATGATGATACGTCGAGTAGTTACGCCGCAAAAGCGTAAAAAACAAACAATTCAAAATCAAAGCGTAATAAATAAAGAAAGATTTGCATTTATAATATTAGTAAGGATTACTATCGATCGGTTTAACGATGAAGGGCAAAATGTGTCTGAGAAGACTGCATGCAGGTTGCCAAACATTTTTTGTTTCGTTATTCTACATCGAAGATTAGTGAAGTTTGACAACCCGCCCAGAGTCCACTGTCATGGAATTATGGCCTAATCCTTCCCACATTGGAATACGCCTAGGCCCAGCTGTAGAACAGTTCATAGGTAGGGCTGATATTATTAATTATTATATGTAGGTTTTACTACTATCCAATTATATAAAATGGAATTTGGCATCTTCTTCTACACATTCCTTACATAATACACTGCAAATGATTGAACTATTACTGCAGTTTGAACTAATGTATGAACATTAAACTCTAGTCGCAGCTTGCTTGATGTAATATAGCACTGTGTTGAATAAGTTTCAACATTATTAACAGTTAATGTCCAACCACGTGTACTAAACATGCAGAAGTTTACTGCAGAGAGCCATTTAGACAATTCCCAAATTGCTTAAACACAATATACCTATTAGCTAAAACTAAAGATTTTAATTTTGGATGGTCCCTGACCACATTTAAATCTAACACACTAAGAAGAGTGTGCTCACGCGTTAAACACGGAACGATAGTGTATTGATATGATTTTCAATATGACTGAGTGTCATAATACTATATTTACAATTTAAATGTCATGTTGGTACAATACCAACGTGACATTTAAATTGTTATGTTGGTATTATACCAACATGTCAGATGATAACTTACATGCCAGAAAGGTGATCATATTTAAAAGTAGTAGGGGCAATCGATGATTTAAATGTTTGTCTAAAAGCTACAAATCTGAATACTTATTAATCAGTAACAATATATTCTCGCAAATCTTTGCGAAATGATATTGTATCTACAATAAGGTTAATACTACAAACTGGTTCACATTTCAATGAATTAACAAATAAAGTTACTGCCACGGTAGCTAGTGAATGAAACTGCTAAACATTAAGTATCAGATGTGATTAAAAGAATGAAAGTGAAATATAAAGCTATGTATGTATACTGATATATCTATTTAGAGAGGTAGAACTTAGTGTAGTCTTTATTTAGGTGAACTTAGAATTTCGTTTAAACTTGGGCACTGCACACTGCACTGCAACTTGCAGTGATGTGGACTCAATCCCCACACAGGGCCAAACATTTCTGACTGTTACAAAGATTGTTATTGTACGGCTCAATATTGGATCAAATTGTGACATGTGGCAAAAAGTGGATTCTTTACGATAACCTTAAGCGAAAAATACAATGGCTGACCCCAGGTCAAACGCCTCAACAGTGCCCTAAAGCAAAGCTTACCAATAAAAGGTAATGGTAACTCTTTGGTGGTCTCTTCATCTCTCACTATAGCTTTCTCAGGTCTAATCAAGCAATAACAGCAAATATTTACTGTGCTGAACTTCGAACAGTGAGTGCGAAAGTGGCAGTAAAACAGCCCCGACTCGTGAATCGTGAATGATAACGCAAGACCTCACACTGCACGAGAAACCGTTGTAACTCTACAAGAGCTGCAGTTAGAAACCATATACATCCTCCGTACTCGCCAGACCTTGCTGCAACGGACTACCATTCTGATTTGGACAACTTTCTACACGATAAAAAAAAATTTGTTTTTTTTTTGTACTAAATATTTGTTGTACTGCCGTACAACATGCTTTCACACAGTTTATCGAATTTAGATCCCCGGAGTTCTATCGTAAAGACATAAATGAACTGCCATTTAGATGGCAGCAATTTATAGATAATGAGGGTAAATATTTCGATTAAATAAATATGGTACATCTTAGAAAAACGATTTTGAATTTTTCGGTACAAATCGGCAATTTCATACTTTAACCCCTAATATACACACAGGTATACATAGGACAGGTAGTATCTTGTGTTAATTTATTTAAATTATTGTAAAGTTCGCCTTGGCACAAGGATTATCTTAATACCTTAGTTATGTTTCTAACAGATACAAAAATAAATTACACGAATATCAAAGGATTGTAAAGACCTTTAGCGAAAGCCACTGTTTATATAGTCTAGAGGAGGATTTAAGCAAGTCTGTGTAAAGGTAATTCCTTTGATAATTTCTAAATATGTAATATTAAGTTAGTATAAGTTAGTAAGTAGAGTGTGTACTAAGATTGAGCCAGTGTTTGTAAGTAAAATGTATTGCATGCATATGTAACTTTATTTGTTAACAAATTCCTTTAAGGATTATGTTACCTTCAAATTATGTGAACTAAATCTCTGTATGATTTGCTAACATCCGACTAATATGCTAAATGTGAAAAGTACACACATAGAATACTTTATGTCCTCTTATAGTTTACTGAAAGCTCTCTGTAGCTCTTTAATAAAAACTCTTAAATCTCGTTTTGAGCGCAAATCAATCATTCTGCAACTGAATATTTATTTATTTTATTTTAAAAAGACACCCTTCGCTCCTGGCTTAATTCCGTAATTATATCGCGTGGGACTTTATAAACAATTAAACAACGGACACAAAGAACATCCATACTCGGAACAGCCATTTGTGGATCACACAAATTTTTGTTCCGTGACGGATTCGAACCCACAACACTTGGAGCAGTGGCGAGGCGACTATGTAAATCACTGCGCCATCCGAGCAGTCAAGTTTAATAACACGTTAGATATAAAATCATGCTATTCACTTCACAGTACACAGTGACTCTTTAATAGTAGTCTCATAGGAATGAGTCACTGTGACCATAGACCAGGCCAGTCTTAAGTTATAACGTACTAGATCCCAAAGTGCTTATTGCAGCAAAGTTAAATAGGAACTTTGTATTGAACTCGGAACTCGGTTCGTTAACTTTAATTGGACCAAGTCCTTTATAATGCCTCGGGGAAAAATATTTTTAGTGCCGTAGGCCGCGTGATTTTTAATATTGGCACGGCGCTCAACGCTCAATTTGGACTTCGGTTTTCGATTAAAGTATCGATAATTGTCAATATAACTTGCTGTTGGTATTATGCTACATAGGCTTATACATCTTTTTTTTTGGTGTACCTAGAGATATTTTCCAGGAGGTGTCTGGCCTCTAGATACCTATAAACAATCCTAGAATTTTGAGTTAAAACCTATCATCCTGGCCAAGTCCTTTTTTTTTTTTTTACGTGGGGTAATGCTATGACGCATATCCCTCCGCGGGGGCGGCCGAAAGGAATAAGTCGGACTCGCCGGGGTAAACGAAAGATTGAAAAGAAATAATGTACCTCCCGGAATACCGACTAAACCTACCACGGTGTTCCTCGACACAACCACTATCGACGGGGCCGCGCGAATCGCTTTCGCATACGTTCGCGACCCCGCCAAGGTTACGGCCCGCCGTATGAAACGGCAGGCCACTACACAAAAGACCTACCCAAAATAGGCACTTCTAACATTATAAAAAACCCTACTGTCTCCCCCCTAGAGGGGAGACGGACTCGACACAGAGGCGCGCGTGGGAACACGCACGCCGCCTCTCGGACCTGGTGCTGAACGGATGGCGGGCAGGCCCACAAAGCCCGCCACCCCCAGGTCAAACCTCAGGGTGGCTGGAGGTCGTCTCGCGCCCTCCGGCGCCCGGCTCTGCGGTTGGGGAGAGGGTTTAAACGCTCCCTCTCCCGCTCCGCCGCCTCCTTGATGGAAATTACTTCCTCACAGAAGGAGGCGACGGCGTTCCACGACCTCTCACTCCGGACCATAGACCGAACTACGGCCGGGAGCGAGAGGGCAACCGATCCGACTGCCGCGATCAAATCACGGCGCTGCGATGCCCATGCGGGGCAAACTGCCAAAGTGTGCAGCGCCGTGTCCTCTACAACGTCGCGGCAGTCGCCGCAGTGGTGACAACCGGGCGTCTCTTGCCGGCGTATACGACACAGGAACCGGCCAAAACAACCGTGGCCAGTCAAAACCTGTGTCAGCCGGAAGGTGAGGGCGCCATGCCGCCTCTCCAGCCACTCCTCAAACACGGGACTTACCGCCACGATCGTGGCGTGCCCGGCACTGGGGTGCACAAGTCGATTCCTCCATTCTTCCACCAGGACCTGGCGGAGCTCGGACCGTGCCACCTCTAGAGCGGGAGGAGGTGGTCCTTCACCTCGAGCCAGCGCCTCCTGGCGCCAACGGTAGAGCGACGCCAGAAGCGCCGCTTCCAGGTCCCAGGGCATAGATCCGGCGAGGAGGCTCGCTGCCTCGAACGAGATCGTCTAGAATATAGAACATTGCAAGAACACTCAGTTACAAAAAATAAAATAAAAGTGCTGTCATCTAGAATCATATATTTCAAGTAAAATTTTTATATTTCTAATTCTTCCACTAAAATTTAACTCTATCTATAAACTAACAAATAAAAAATAATCATCATCATATAAAATCTGATCTCTCAGATATGCTTATGTTTGAGTGGGTAATGCTTTAGTTAAAATATCTGCTAATTGACAATTGCTCGGAACATAATTAATTTTAACTAAACCCAATTCAACCTTTTCCCTTATAAAGTTATATTTAACATATATATGTATTGTTCGTTTATGATAAACAGGATTGTTAATTAATCTCATTGTACTCTGATTATCTACATTTAATGTGATATAATTATAACTTTCACCTAATTCAGACAATAGCTAGGTACTGCAACCACAATATCTCCTTAGCACATTCACTAGCAGCTACAAATACAGCCTCTGTGGTGGAGAGAGCAATGGTCTTCTGTTTCTGACTGTACCATGTGATTGGTCCTCCATTCATTATAAACAAATATCCTGTGGTGGATTTACATGTATCAATATCACATGCAAGATCTGAATCCGAATATCCAACAAGACCATTGCTTTCTCCATTATACTTTATACATAAATTTTAACTTTTTATTAAATATCTAATTATACGTTTAACATAATTTACATGTTGTGGACTTGGATTGTTTACATATCTGCTTAATTCATTTACAGCAAATGAAATGTCTAATTGGAGCTTGATCCGTTCCACAATTCAAAAGTTGTTGTATTTGGGGTCTGGGTGGAAGATGTTATATTTAATATAATATATGTAGCACATTATACAGCTTCTGCCCACAGCTCCAATGGGACATCTCGCGCATACAACATTAAACGTGCAGTCTCCACTATGGTACGATTTTCCCTTTCTGCTCGACCATTTTATTCTGGCGTATAGGGTGCAGTAAGCTCATGAACTATCCCCTCTCTCTGCAAATACTCCTTAAAAAATTTATTTACATACTCTGTTCCATTGTCAGTATGTAATATTCTGACATTGTGCATGAATTTATTCTTAATCATAGCATCGTACCTTTTGAAGGCTTCCATGACATCACTTTTATGTTTCATAAAATATACATGCCTGTAACTTGTTGCAGCGTCTTTGAAGACTAAGAAATATGTCATTCCTTGAATAGATGAGATACTCATAGATCCACAAACATCGCTATAAACTAGATCACCTGGCTGTAGTTCTCCTCGCTCATATCTGTGAAATGGAAACTTGCACCGCTTCCCATATGCACATGCTTCACATACAAAATTCTTAGTCGATTGTCAATCATTTCCAGTCCATTCACAACACTATTTGCACTCATGTTTTTAATTTGTTTCACATTAATATGTCCTAACCTTTCATGCCACATTTTCATATTACTTTGGCTATTTTGAACCAAGTTACATGTACATATCTGGAATCACTGTTTGTTTGTTCAACTCAAATAAATTGTTTTCGTTAATATTTGCACTTATCACCACTTTATTGTTTTTATAAATCAGGGCACTTGTCTCTCTTTACAATAGAATAGAATTTTCGTATAATCACCCCTTCAGAGAATAAGTTTCTTCTTAAACCTGGAACATACAAGACATCATTCAGTTCACTTCTTTATCACTTTTCCAATGCCAGATACTTTCACAGATTGTTTATTTCCCAATGTCAATGATTTCTGGTTATATTCAAATAGTTCCACAAAGAAATCCTTTCTAAATGTCATATGGGCAGAGGCAGCGCTATCTAGAATCCATGTAGAATACATGGATTCTAGATAGCGCTGCCTCTGCTGCTGCTCTCTTCAGCATTACATGGATTATTTTCCACATAAAATGCTAATATATCTGCACCTTCTTGCTGAGGTTTTCTAGTCTTGGATTGTCTAGGAGCACGACATTCTCTGGCGAACTGCCCCCAATTGTCACAATTATAGCATTCAAACCGATGTTTATTTGCTTTATTGTTCTAATTTGTATTGTTCTCACTCGTTACTTGTTTTTTTTGTTTAGGCTTTGTTTTCCACCCTTTATTGGCAACAAGGAGAGCTGTCTCCTGTTCCTTTTCACTGCTAAGGTTGCCTCTGCATCCAATAAACGTGCAGTTAGATTAACAATAGTTTGTTGTTTTGAGTCCCATGACATCCATGCTTGTCGCAGTTGTACTCGGAAGGCAAAGTTCCCACTATTTTTGTTATGATTGCCATGTCACTGATAGCTTCACCACTTTCAGCTGTTTATATAAGGTTTCCATTTTTGAAAAGTGTTGAGCTACACTGTCAGCCGGCGACATCTTGTACTGATAAAACTTTTAGTGGATCAACATTTTGCATAGGTCACTCTTTTGTTCATATATTGATTCTAGTTTTGACATAATCTCCAAGGCAGTTTCGCAATTTTCTATTAGTGTAATTTGTTTGAAGTCCATAGAAGAAGTTATGATGAACATTGCTATTCCGTCACTTTTCAACAATCTGTACAGTCTACATGTGGTTTCGGATTCGAAATATCTATTCCTTTAGCGTTTAAAGCACATTTTATTTGGAATTTCCACAGACGAAAGTCGTTTCCATCAAATTTTTCTAGATCCATTGCACGCATGAAATCCATTATGAGGTTATTTTGTCAATGATTTCTCAAACACGATTGTAACTTTTTCTTTGCTAATTTCTTCTGTACTTCTTTGTTCAGAGTTTTCTGGGCCTATAACCTATTGGGTTATAGATTTCTGATTGAAAACAATTTAGTCAGAAACAGTACAAATACTTATTTATTCCTTTAGTACATAGCACATTGCAAGAATATTCAGTTACAAAAAAAAAGTGCTGCCACCTAGTATCATATATTTCAGGTAATTTTTTTATATTTCCAATAAGTAGACGCTTTAAACGCCTGCCTACCCCTACGGGGATAAGCGTAAGCCTATATATGTATATACCAACTTGCCGCACTATACCACAAGAATATAAAAGATAATTCATAGAATGATATTCTTTCATCTCGCTTACTGCATAATGCGTCTTTTAACTTTCGCTTTAGTTTAATTCCTTGAAAAACTTGCAAGATTTTAATATTACTATGGTTGAAAAATTGTGCACAGTTAATTTCAGTAGATATGTGCTGTGCCAGGCTAAATTATTCTTATTACATTTCTGTTATAATCAGCTTAATTTTGCATTTTAAGTGCATCATTGAAGACGTAAGAGTAATCAGTAGAGATGTCTTACAATCAAAATCTGCAATGATCAGTGTTATTTTTTTAGAATGTTTGCTAGGTTCTCCGGGCTGAATTTCGGTCATAGCGGCCTATAATGATGAAGACTAGCCATCTATCCAGAAGATAATGTGCACAAGTATGTGCACACACACAGGTGCACTCTCAATTTCCTCACTCTCATATTTCTATTGGACGGAAAATTTACACAATCGAAGAGTGCTGAGACTCTGGATTAACAGTTTTATTTGTTTTCCGAAGCACGGAACATGTTTATGACTATATATAAAACTCACTTATATTGTTGCTCGGTTATGACAGAGTTGAGCCTAATACCTATTTTACATTATTTTTGATGAGTGAACGTGCTGGAGGTGCCATAACTCCTTCAGTTCCCTACCTTCTCTTTCTCCTTCATCTAAAGTCATCAACGCGCCAGTGATTCCCCTCGTGTTATAAGTACATATAGGTTATTATCGCGTACACGTCATATCATCCAGAGCTTATGGTTCATAACAATGTTATCTTTAATGATTTTGAATCTCTAAATGATGCATAAAGATCCATAGCGCGCAGTTCTAAACTCTGTGATTTTGACCGGTAACAATTTCTTCATGACTGGGCTTATAATTTAGAACCTAGTTATGTTCCGTAGTTAGAAAATAATTATTGGTGTACATAGATATATAAGTAAATGGGCACTTAAATCCTCCGACGGGTAAGCAGAGGCGTATTATACTCATATTTCGAAGCTGTGTTTTAGGTCTCATTTAATAGGAGCGAGCCTATTACTGTTCCTGCAACGCCATCGAGTGAATTCATCTGACGTCGAGGATAACCTGGGGTATTTTACTAGTGAGGTTCTGAAAGCTTTCTCGTAAGTTAACTGAACTGACTAGAAATCAGTCACTGTCCCTCATATCACCTACATAGGCTATTAGGAAAAAGCAAGGTTATAGAATAGTATGCAAGATCCTATTCAGCAAAATTGATGCCCAGAACTTCACAAACACACACGGCACCTGTTTGTGCTGTGTAATTATCGGCGTTGCAGAAAACATAGATTGTTTACCTCACCTGCTTGATGTACGGTTTGATGCTTTAATTTGCTCATTGCTGGGTTATTGACTGAATTCAAAGCAGTGTTAGAGGCAATTTCAGATTTTGACTAGTTTTCGGATGGTTGAAAGATATTTTTGTGGGTATGACTGTCATTCAATGAGAATTATGCAACTGTATTTTTTGGAATATATTTTTAGTGGAAATTATACCTCTTTATACGGATTTTATCACGTTGTTTATTTTAAAACACTTTCATTACATAATTTCGAAAGTATGACATTACTATTATTAAACTTTACTACTATTAAACTATTTAAATTCAGTCTGGGTATGCGTTCTGTCCATTTCTTTAATAATTGTAAAGTTCCTTACGATGCAAGAATTAAAAGAAATTTGGTGAGCACCTTTATTAAAATAAAAGTATGCTATAGATTTATTAAGTGAGCCTATTTAATAAGGTATACAATTGCCCAGGTATACAATAGTAGCGTTCGGTGCGTTGCATGCCATTATACATGGGTTGAAATAAGATTTGCCATTAGAGGCACAGACCGGGTCATACACCCGGGAACATGTTTCCAAACATCTGTGAGCATCACGAGGTCTATACATTGTTGTATGAGTTGGTGTGTAACTTATACTCTCATTGTCATCAGACCTAAATGGAGCGTAGACACTGAAAAAAAAAATTTTCTTTATTCATATATCGGATTCAGGATCCAACAAGAAAAACACGGTACATAATATACAGGATTATAAAACTTGGTCCTGTGTTAATTTAATTAAAGGAGGCCACAGTATGCAAGCTTAGCATAGTCATTTTTTTAGAGTTCTTTTATTTTTGGTTTTACGTGGTAGAATGCCATTTATTCTTACCTCTCCGTGGAAAAGTGGGAGGGAAGAAGGTATGTCGGGCTCACCCGGAGAAAGATGGCAAGTCTCGGGTCCTACCGATTAAACCTACTATGGAGTGCCAACTCGCTGCCTTTACTAGTGAATGGAACGCTGGCATTGGAACTACTGCAACGGTCTAATCAGAAGTGCCCAATGCAGGCATTAACTGCCTGCGGGGGACGACTCCGAGGTGACGCTCTGGCTGTCGGATGTAGTTCTTATTCACTCAGCCGCAACCTTGTTTTCCACCCCGCGGCCCTCATTATGGCGGTATTAGGTGAGCGCATATGAGGCAACGACGCCTGGGATCCGCAAGGATACACTCCTCACGAATCCGCTCCGGCGCCTCCTTTTACGAGATGAAGTCCTCGCAGAAGGATGCGACCGCTACTATTCCTCTCGCTGTCACCCAAGGCTTTAATCATGGCCGGCAGACCACTTTTTATGTTTTTCTAACATGGAGGAATGCATTTTCGTATCTCTTTCCGCGGAAAAAGAAGAGTGGCGAGAGTTCTGTCGGGTTCACCCGGCGAGAAATGTCCATTCTACCGCTGGCGACCCTTAATATTGCGGCATCAGGTGTACAACACCTCTCTTGAGGTTGTCATCTCGCAGATGGAGGTGGCGGAGTGGATCCGCGAGGAGAGTATTCTTGTGGATCTGAGTTATCATCGACGGGTCGAACGTGTGCGTCTGCATCTGTGTGTGCGTGTATGAACATGGGCGTTTGTGTGTGAATGCGAAGTATTTATAATGGGATTGTGTTGAAGCTATACTTCCACAAGCTTTTATGATTCATAATAATCAAGAGATTTTAACCAAATGTCGTTTCTTTTTTATTTCTATGTGGTTAGTGGGTATATATTTAGGGCTTTATTAATTTTATTGTACAATTTAGAACATATTTTACATATTAAAATAATGTAAATGTCATAGTTATTTATTAGCTAGGCCGTTTAAAAAGGTATACAATTTCCCAGGTGTACAACAGTAGCACTCGGTGCGTCACATGCCATTCGACATGGGTTGAAATAAGATTTGCCATTAGAGGCACTGTCACAGACCGGGTCATACACCAGGGAACACGTCACTCAACAATGTTCAATGTTACGTGGAGTTGAAATTATAGTCTCATTGTCATCCTTCCTAAATGGGAAATCGACGCTGAAATAAAAGAAATGTAAATTATTTATTCATATATCGAATTCAGGATCAAGAAGTACACTATACATAATCACAAAATTTTAAAATTATGCCTTGTCTTTCTTAAATTAAAGGAGGCCACAGCATGCAAGTTTAGCATAGTCCAGTCCATTCAGACAAAGAATAAATAATAAATTCAATTAAATTAAGTGAAAATCTCTTACACCAAATAAAATATACAACAAGATTTAATAAAGAATTAGAATAAATAAAACATAATAATAATGATCATCATTCTAACACACTAACACCACACAGCTAGGTTTTTGTAATATACTCATAAATACCTGCTAATACAGCTAATCAAAAGAGAGATTTTGGAATATTCTTCTTCTTAACTTTTTTTGGTTTTTATTACGTGGGAGAATGCCATTTACTAATATCTCTCCGCGAGCAAAGGGGAAAGGAGATCTTACGTCGAGCTCATCCGAAGAAAGATCTCCGTGCTGTCACCGCGACCCCTACTACGCCGCTCGGTCTGCCAATGACGACTTTGATTTGCAAGGATACTCTTCTTACGGAACCACTCCGCCGCCTCCTACAGCGAGATGACATCCTTGTAGAAGAACGTGACTGCTACCTTGTATTAGGAATGGGTTTACGTTGAAAGTACAATGTTGCAATTCGAAACCACGGCCGAGATCGAGAATCTACTGCAATACCTAATTTGAGCTACAACCACATGTAAATAAAATCCAAATGTTTCAAAAAGCTTACAAAGCGACGAATTATGGTATACTGCTCCTTTTAACGTAGTTACCTAATTTTGGCGTGATATGCTTACCACTACTAGGACGATGACATGGTATGTGAAATACATTTTTTTTAACATAATCTGCTACTCACAATTGCTTGCGACCAAATTTTTTTGGGACTGCTGTATTTTCGTCCAGATTTGTTTTTTGTATAGTTTCGTTTTTTTCTTTTAATGGTATGTCCATTAGTGATAATGTATAAATCATTACCACTATTGCTGTATCTGTGAAAATATAAAATCTGTTATAAAATATCTTTTGTAGCGTTTTTTTGCGTTTCATTATAGTTAAAGCAAACCAGGTGTTTCAAGCAATAAGAAAGGCTCTATATAGACAGAGCCTTTCTAATTTTCAATCTTTCTGTGCGTATTTTAATATTATCTCTCTTGGTTGGACATTACAGCTAGAACCAACGCACTTCCACTTGCTGAATCACAGAATTTCTCTGAGCCAATCATTTAAATACCGTGTTAATGTAATTATTGGACAATAAATTAATATACCCAAATAACAGACTAAATAAAAGATTCTATGGTTTTAGAAATATATACGATGAATGTCACACAGTCTACAAGTCTCTGACTATGACATGGAGATAACGCGTTGCCCACAACGGTAATCAAATATCACACGAATGCAGTTAAGCGCATTACTAATTTATGCTTCTGGATCAAATAGTTATTTTTAATAGCCGTCAAAGCTAACAACACAAATGACAATAAAATATACCGAGTCTATGTCCGTATCAGAAGATCAATATTACGTGTCCTCATGAATATTACTGACGTATGTATAATTATTATGTAGCAGCAAAATTAAAATGGAATCAAATTGGTCACAACTGCCGCAGATTGAAGAAAATATCGGCATAAGCAATCATACTATGGATCGCGGATTAATCGAAGATGTAGAAGTCCCAGAAATTTAAATAAACGATTATCCAAATAAAGATGCCGAATTTCAGTAGCAGTGAGAAAAAGAGAAGAGTGAGTGGAAATGGTATAGAAAGATTCACCCTTAAAGTGGAACAACATAATAACAATATGATAACACTAGATTGCCCGCGGTTTCACCCGCGTAAGTCCCGTTGCCGTGGGAATATCAGGATAAAAAGTAGCCTATGTGTGAATCCAGGTCTCCAGCTAGATAGCTAAAATCTAAATCATAAAAAATCTAGCTAAAATCTACTGAACCGATTGCAATGAAACTTAGTATTTAGTACATACTAAGTTTCATTGCAATCGGTTCAGTAGATTTTACGTGAAAGAGTAACAAACATCCATACATCCTCACAAACGTTCACATTTATAATATTAGTATAAATGTGAAAGTTTATGAGGATGTATGAGTAAGGCTATACAGGTAATTTATTATAGGTATTTATAGTCAATCAAATTATTATTTACTTAACTATACTTTTATATTGAGGATATTCCTAAGCTTGGTACATTGTTTTCTTTTTCTCTTTATTCCATATAAATACGTAAAAATATTATAATATAAATAGTCTATATCATTCGAATCCACCCAAAGGTTGCCTGTAAGATATTGCTTTGAGCGATAAGGCCTTTTGTGCATTTCTTTTTCTGTCTTCAACATTTATTGTAATAATTTGTACAATAAATAGTGTTCCATTCTATTCAAATAACTAATAATTATGATACAATAAATAAAGTTAAAATAAGAAACAAATCATAAAAAAGGGTCGCATATAGTTTAAATGGCTGAATATACCTAGTAGGTAACACTACCTAATTATTATGTAACATCCCTGCATCTCATCTAAATACAGCAATTAATGCATATTATTCTTATTATTATACCTATTATTATTGTAACCACTACAATTATATACAAAAGGAGCATAAAAAGTAATGATAAGTATATTTTTGAAAGAAATATGTTTTATTTGAATCTCCATATATACATAATTTAAAAAAACAATAGTAAATTAGACACAAAACGGTACATGCAGATCAAACTAGGCAACTGCGTCAACCATTGTACTTATATGATATTGTAAGACAATTCAGGTTACTGCTCCACAATTTTCTATTTGCAATACATATTATGGGTATTATCCAAGTTGTATTGCACAAATGATTATAACTATGAATGGAAATGGTCGTTATCAACCATAAACAGTTACTGTAACTAAGCACCAAACAGATATGGTACTCTGTATTACAATAAGAAGCTTATTCGTATTGTTAAACTTTTAAAATTAAATGGCCGATACCGCGAAATTGGAATAGGAAGTAGGTATGTAAGCATAGTTACGAAGAATTGTACGACATGAGCCGAACAATACCGAAATTATACGTTTTGCCAATTGAATAGTAATACTACATACAAAACTTAGCTATTTTATACATCATTATTAGTACAGCCAGTTGCTCTCACTGATCGGTAAACGATTAACGAGGTTAAGCAACGTTGGGTGCGGTCAGTCTATAGATGGGTGACTGCATAGTGGTATTTCATCTGAGCGTCTCCTTGCTTGGGTACGTAAAAAGTCGGTCCCGATTGTTGCCAAATTGACAGCAGTCGTTAAGCCATGTCAGAGGCCTACGGGCGCAATGGGAAAGTCGGGTATGTTTCGGCTCAAAACTTTATATCTCATTTGTTTAAAAAGATAATGAGCTGAAACTTTGTACACGCATATTTGGATATATATATTTTTTACAAAAAAAATACGTATATAAAATTTCATATTATATTATTTAATAAAATTAAATAAAAAGGACATAAATAATTAAAATTGTTTATTTTTCCATTTGACTAAATAAAGTAAAAAAGAATGTCAAATTAAATCTAAATTAATAATTTAAAAATACTTATATGTAAATAATACAAATCATACAATATCGTAGCAAATGGAAATCCGTAGTCTCTGCCTACCCCTCTGGGAAACAGGCGTGAATTTATGTATATATGTATGTAAATAATACACAATTTAGCGAAATCTTAGACATTTTTCGTTAATTATTCATCAATCAGTTACTTTGGTATTGTTTCGGACGTATTTCTCAAACTTGATATATAGGGATCAGATGTATATAACAAGGTATGGAAAGGGACTTCATTGGTTACCGACCTTGAACATTTTCTGGAATGATGTAATCTATTTTTTTTATAATCTTTATTGCGGGCTTCTTGTGCGTCTTTGGACAACTGCCCGGTAGGTAAAATAGCATAATACTCGATGATTTTTCTCCGTGTATAAGTATTTTATGCACGGAGGAAGGCATATAATAACAGTTATAAAGATTCACGTAGGTACATTTGTGCCGTACTGTATGCATACTCGCCAAACCTTTTTTGCATCAATAGCCATTCCAGATGACATAGTTTGTAATATTATGTAAAGTATTTTTATAAGTTACTGTTCTACACCGACATCTGTATTATCTGCAAAACAAGAGTAATTCTGAAAAATCGACGAGCTGTGTTTCCATCATTACTATTTCCAGCACCCTGTCGAAGTTTATCGACATGCAGTCCCAGCTCACTTCTAAAGTTTCTTTTTTTCCTCTTTGCTTTGCTTATTTTCAGTTATAGTGACTGACCATTTTTGAAAAGTTATATGAAATGTGTAGGTTCATTTTCATACTCCTGATCCAAGCATGTAATGTTGACAGTCCATACTAAAACGAACCTTCGTTTACATCTCGTGTCACCACTACCTCTAAATTATTCATTTGCTGAGGCGTAGCACTACAAACTGTACAAGTAGCACTCGATCGGGTTTCAGTCAATACTTGTGCTACTTTACCATCAATCATGGTTAAAAACAGCTCATGGGTAACTTCAATTACCTCACCATTCTTATGTATTAAGGATGGAGATAGAATTTTATTTAATTGTTGATATCTGCTATAGCAGATGTTGTTTCCTTGGGTGTTTCTTTGGCAAATTCCAACAATATAAGTCTGCAATACCTTACAGATGAACAAGTTTCATTTTTCCAAATAACAGTATTAGTTTTCTCATCTATGAGTCTGATTGGTACAAGTGAAGCAATTAATAGGTTTGCATCTGATATAAAATCGCTTTCTTCAGGCAAAACATGTTTGTATTCGCTTTGTCCTGATGATCCATCACAACTATTCTTTCGTAAGATCCAGGTCAATGAATGTCCGCAAAGCTTTTTCTTTAAAAAACGATCTGACATCTTCAGGATTTTCCATTATATATTTCACAAATTTCTTCTTATCTTGTTTTAATGCAGTTCGTATAATATTTACGATAGTAGCCTCATCGGCCTCACCCATAGAACGAGACGCTTAAACATAGGCATTAAGTGCGCAATCTAATCCATACTCTTGTATCAACTCCATGTTTTTTCGTTTCCTTGTTTTATCGGAGAAATTGTGTCATACATGATTTAGATCTGCCACCCATACTACCAGATATAAAGGTCAACTGACATAAGACATTCCAGTGGAACACGGAATTCGCCATTTGACATTTTGACTTTCGAAGGGTTCTTTTTCCGTGATGATTTTCTTCTAGCGTTCATTTCTTCTGGTGTTGTGTGTATGTGACAGAATATTATTATTATTATTTCATTAAGATATCGAATTTATTTGAATATAGGAAACTACAGTTGCTATATCTTCTGTTGACAAATTGATTGTTTTTCTTTAAGTAATCTTCTATATTTTTGGAAACAAATAAATTTACACTCTGCATTTAACCACGCTGTTTTGGTTTGACCATAATAGATATATAGAATTAAAAACACAATAAAAAGATAGAGCACTCATATCTATAATTAACATTTTATTATTTTTACCTCAATAGATAATTAATATAAAATTGTTTGTGTTTGATCCTTTAGAGCTCCTATTTTCAGTACCTTATCACCGAGTATAAAACACGAGATGAGTGGGTTGTATACATAGATTATAATAATATATTTACAAAACAAGTCAATTCATGAGATTTTATGAGACAAACGATGCAATTTCAAATATTGGATTATTGTCTCGCATTACATCGCAATACTTGTTCGGTCGCAATTAGAATATATGGTCCCTATTTGGAATCCCTTTTATCAGAAATATATTTCGTAGATCGAGAGAGTCCAGCACAAATTTCTCCGTGACATATATTACAGGTGTTTCAGACATAGGACTCACTTTCTCACAATTACTTATCAAGTTTAAGTTAATCATTCTGGAGAATAGACGCAAGTACTTGGAGGCCAATGTACTCTATAATATTGTTCACAATAATTTTGATGCCTTGGACCTTACGAGTAAATTGTGTTACATGGTTCCCCGAACAGTGAACGTGCGCAAAGCTCGTAAATATAGATATATTTGCTTGCTCGAAATTTCAATTTAAATCTAATGTCTTTAAATCTTTTTGTATGACATAATAAATAATTTTAATTATTTAATTGAATCTTGGCTGAAATTGTAATTTTATTACATTCTATTAGTCATTTTATTCTATATTGTAATTTTTATTTTCAATTTATAATTTAATTCTAATTTATATGTTATGTCCATGAATAGGCTATCTGACAATAAATCTATCTCTGTTCCTATTTTGAAATTTGTTAATATTTTTATTTCTATGTTTGTATTTTTGTACGGTTTAATTTTCTGGAGAAATTGATTTGTATATTGTTTATATGTATATTATTATTGTCTGTCTAGTGGCACCCATTGTTTAGTATTGATGTTAATTTGTGGATAATGCAATGGGCGGCAGCATTGCTATTAAAAGATTGTAATATTTATGCCTAATATATACATATGTTGTAGCTGTTTATTATCCCTTAATAAATAAAATAAAAAAATAAAAATTCATTTTGACACATTGCTAGAAAAGGCGCAAGTAGGCGCAATATTTATTTTTATCCTCTGATAAAGCAATGTATATAGATTTTAATGCAATAAATATCTCGACATCAGCAAGCATCGGCAACAGGTAAATCTCTCATTGAAATTACAAGTACGTCTAAAATTATACCACCTTAAACTATATCTTTTTGTTTTATACTTTATACTATTATATAAAATATTATTTGCAAAACAATATAACGAGATCATAAGCTTTTTATAAATATATAATACTTATATCAAAAACTTAGAAGTAACAAGGCATTGAATTATAATAACGTACCGCGTCAAAATCATGCTATCGAACATGAGTTACGTTTGATGCATATTAATAAATAGGTTAAAAAAAAATTTCGTTAAAGAAATATCTACAAATCTTCATTCAAAAACATTTTTTTTTTATATGATATTTCGCTTATTTTAGTGACATAATTAACATAATATATTGGTACACAAATTTACACTTATTTAAATTTACAACACGTATAAACTAAAGAGAAAAATAAAACTTCAAAGTTAATACTACATAATATGTTTATGATTATTATCCCATAAAATTGACTTTTGTGAAAAACAGTTTTGGGACAGCGATGTATGGAGCTTTCCCATAGCGGGGCTTGAACAACTCTTGATAACCATATGTTGATAAGTATCTATAAGTATTTGATAAGTTGGACACGAAAAAAAGAAGAAGAAGTAATTTCTTAATGTTTTTGATAGGTACTCATAATTACATAATTATGTATGTTTTTACTGTATTTATCCACTTTTGTCACGTAACCACGGAGAGCGAATACTATTCGTGTGAAAGTAATAGAATTTTACACCATTTCATTTGACAAAATTTTATTTTGCTTTGATGGGTTCGAGAACCCAGAAATGCAACAATACATTTTTACTTAGTAACTAGCTGACCCGGCAAACGTTGTTTTGCCATAAAAAAATGTTTTGACAAAAAGATTAAAAATGTTAGGGGTGGACAACCCTTATCACTAAGGGGTATGAAAAATAAATGTTGGCCGATTCTCAGACCTACTCAATATGCTCACAAAATTTCATGAGAATCGGTCAAGCCGTTTCGGAGGAGTACGGGAACGAACATTGTGACACGAGAATTTTATATATAAGATATCCTATTTTCAAGTCTTTATTGTAATTATTTTATAAAATGAAGTGTCACGGTCAAGACATATTATAATTTGCGTAAACGATTCGGATTTGCGCCACCAGGTGGCAGATCCTTCGTCGTGCACGTTACCTATATGTGTGTGCGTGTGCGTGTGTCAAATGCATGGTTGTGTGTGTAGTGTTTTTATATTAATTTAATGTATTTCTACTTCATAGTTTATAAAAATATTAGGATTCGCCACTACTTCTCCATATAAACTTTAATTTTCAATAATTAAATCATATAAACTTTAACTTTCAATTTTCGTAAAAAGGGGTACAAAGTTTTTACTTCACGTATTGATATATAGATTTGGGTCTTTAAACTTAATTTGATACAGAGGAAAAGTAGCTCAGTTGAACTTTAAAGTTGAATTAGGATTGGAACTCGACCACACGTGTCAACCACGGTTTTGTAGGATACGTTCATTCATCCGTAAGTCATGAAAGTGCGCGCACCACAGAGACCGCACGGGCCGACCTCTCACCAGATCTCGCTCCGTCATTACTTGGAATTGAGTACACACATACACCGAACCTGACCTGTATAACTGTGACTGTGATCCTTAACGAACATAAGAAGGTCAAATAAATTAAAAAATAGTTAGTTGCCTATGGTTAATTCTCTAAAAGAGTAAATAGCAATCAATAGAAATATTTTTATGCATCAAACTTGTTGCAAAGAAAATGTGTGGTCATAGTGGGCATATATTGCTATCGCCCTCCGACAGCTGCTTTTAAATAGCTGTTCCGTCATAATTTGTATCGTGCATACTTTGTCATTTAACAATTACTCTTACTACCGGATTTGAGACGCTTGCATCTTATTTATTTTTTAGTAGATTTCGAAATAACTTTTTCTAATTTTTATTATACATAATTAAGCTGACATTGGCTCCCTTTTCAAACTAGATAGAGTGGTACTAATTTACTGTTCAGTAGGCTTTGTAATCTTACATTAGGTATTAAATGGTAAACAATTTTAAAAAAATTCTTAATTGACTTGCACTAACATGCAATGATAAAATTTAAACCTCTTTATGGTCTTAGATAATCAATGAGATTTTAGTGTGTAATCTACGTACAAATATATATTAATTACAAAAGACAAAACGTGGAGGCACGAAATATTTGCTGCGTTAGTATATGTTTTATGCATACTTATTAATATTTAAATTAACCTATGTTTGTAATCCAATTAAAAATTAATTTTCGCCATTATCACTTACGTGAATAAAAGAATAGCCAAAATTTTGCCATGTCTGCAGACAATTTCCAAGTTCCAAGAAAATCCGACGACAGTGCACCTAAAGTTTGAATTAAAATTGCAATAAGTGCTAGAATTGAACAATCGGCGATTATATTACAATCTTTGAGTGGATTGTAAAAATGTTGGAACAATTAAAAGTTTAATGTTTCCAGTCAAATAAGGCATTAAAAGTATGTTTAAAAACAGTTAATTTATGTTCGTTTATGACTAAAATTATTAACGATATTGGTTTTAATGTTTACTTTGATAACGAATGAAGTTATATAAATGGTAAAACGTTGTCACACTTTTACTTATAAAACAGAACATCTGCCCTATAGTAGAAACATGAGGGTATACCACACAAAATTACAGCTATTTTGTGTACCTAATTATACCGTTCAATAGAACCATTTTAAAATTATTGACATTATGTTGCAAATGGCTGCTGCTTCTGAATATTTGATCGTATGACTCTTAACGAAATTTAAGATGTTTGGCGTGATTTTGATACAAATTTACACTGCTTTATTATACAGCAATCGTATTATGGATGCTCAAGTTTTTTTTTGGGGTTCTGTCAATTACATCAAAAGCTGATATTCACCGTTCTCGTCTGCCTACTTTCATTAGAAGCTTCTAATACAAACATCTATAAGGTTTTTATCGATACCAAAAGTCAATTGGTCAAATCATTAATAAGTTCCAAGTATACTCACTGTCGCTCCTAGCGCCAAAATGGTGAAGATCATAAATGTCGCCGTCTTTTTGGTGGTGTTAGCCAATCCAGCGTAGTAGTACTACGCAGATCGGTGCAGAGCAAGGACTACGCGCATCGTGCTTTTATTACAGACGATATTAGTGTCAGGCATTCTTGGATTGTCCTATTTAATATTATAAGTATGAAAGTTTGTAAGAATAGATGGATGTTTGTTACTCTTTCACGCAAAAGTTACTGAACGGATTTTTATGAAACTTGAATAACATAAAGGCTACTAAAATCTATCTTTTAACGTAAATCTACATTAACTCAAGCGAAGCCGTGGTAAATCTAGTATAAAATATGACAAGCGCTTGTCATATTTTAAATAAGTCTTGATACATAATATATGGTTATATATGTATATTCACTGGTAAGTATAAAACAATTTTTTATCCCTACACGTGCTGTCCGAGGTCCATGCCTCGGCAAGCCGTCTAACACCGCCAAGTTCTTAACTCCGGGCTGGTGTTGTGATTTCTTATCAGAAAAACCCAATAACTTTCTGTTGGCCTGACCCAGTATTCGAATCTGAAACCTCATGCACAGCAGACATATTTACTACCGTTTGCCACCAAGGCAGGTATTTACAATGGTATGATAACACAAATTAAACCCTTTAAAGCCAACTGGCCACATGAAATTTTGGTTGAATTATATCTTTATTTTCACATTTAAAACACTGGCATATCACTTACGCCCGAAAATCATGTCATTAATATTAATTTAACAATAATAAAGCTTCCTTTATATCAAACCGAGAATACGTATTATTCAGAATTATTCTTTATAGTAAATAATTTAATTTTACATATATTATAAATGTGAAATTCAGTGAAGATTGAAACCCAACCACGGTTAAACCGTTAAATAAATTACGATGAAATTTGACCTCCCTGGAAACACACACGGTTTTTATCCCGTAGTACGAGAAATTAGTTACCAGTAAGACGTTTCGCAGATGATAAACAGTGACGGACCGGCATTATAATATATATTTATTTATTTACACACGGCGTCGCCTCGAATTATTACATTTTCTTACAAATAAAACATGCACTGAAAATAATACCTCATGTATATGTGTACAATATCAAACATAAACACAGTATTAATGTTATAAAACCGTGGTTAAGTTAGTACATATGGCATCCTATACAACAACGCACACGAAGGTTAAGTACTAAAAGTCGATTGGTGCATGGCCAAGTTTGGTGGACATCGTCGGTGAACAAGGAGATCGCGAATCCCCGCTACCGTGACGTACCTGCGGGTAGCTGCGGACAACAACAAACATAGCCAAACTTTTCTATCCGTTGGAAAAGTAGATCGTGGTCTACAAAATATCTAAAAGCAAGCCATAAATAAATTAAATAAATGTTTGATTGCAGGTTTTGACACCCGTGGTTGACGGCCAAGCTGTCTCGAGCTTAACAGATTACGTTAGTATTTATTTTTAGCTTACCGGTGATACACAATTGAATAAAATAGTGTATTTTTTTTTATTATTCGATACATTTTGGTGACAAAAGCAAACCGACAGCCGACGGAAATATTAAAAGTTTTCAACTTACAGTATTTTGTAGGGAACCTAAACAGCTGCTAATATAAGAGCATACTTAAATACACCTTACATTTACTGATATTTTCATACATACGTGGTCTCACGCCTATATTACTGAGAAGGTAGGCAGATGTATTATCTAATGAAATCTAAATGAAATCCTAATGATGCTTTGGTTAGATAGTTCTGAGATTGGTCATTAGACGTCATTGTTCATAACGCTGTCAGAGCAATTTAAATAAAATTATTTTGCATTAGGGGTTATAAGTATTTTCAAACCAGTAACAGCAATAATTAATACTGCCATATTGTAAACTCACTCCAGTCAAGTTGCGGCCAACAAATTAAAAGCATGAGGGAAATTTAATTAATTTTACCCCTCTAACATTATGATAAACATGATTCGCGATATTAATAAATACATTCTGTTTCCTTGCAATAATTATTTAACAATATCTTATTAGTATTATAAATGGAAAAGATTGTGTAGTTTGTTTAGATGTATGAATATTTGCTCCGCGTGGAAACCATTGAATGGTTTTGGATAAAATTTGGCATACTTCCAAAAATAAGTATAATTTTGTTCCTTTCTACCTAATTTTGACATTACATATGGCGTTACATAATTGGCGATTTAAAAGATTGGCCGTGAGTTTCTTGCAGGTTTCTTCCCTTTGCCTAAACCTAGAAACAAACTTATTTTGCTTTGACGCGTACTTCTCCGCGGAGCGACAGAGAGGTTATGTCAGGCTCACCGGGGGAAAATAACCCGGTAATACCGACTAAATGCCATGACGCGGTCGCCTCTCCAGCCACTCTTCAAAACCGGGACTTACCGCCACGATCGTGGCGTTCCCGGCACTGGAACCTAGAAACTTACTTAACTGTAGCTTCAGTAACTTAGTAAACTCACTAACCTATATATTTCGATGTTCATAAGTGTTGCTTTGTGATCTAAATGAATAAATGATTTTTGACTTGACTTTGGCATATTAAAAGTTCAGGAATTAAATCGTGAACCTTCAAAATATTTGTTTGGTTTAGTCTAGATTTATTATAATTTCTACCACCCACGTGGGGATAACCCACTACTATTTGACTTACACATTGATACATAAACTATTCCTCTATGACCCATCGGTAGAAGTCAATTACACTTACACATTGTTAGCTATATTTTAATGCCATTTTATAAGGGACGAGCTTATTGCTGTAAATAGGCTACGTTTCTTGAGTCTGAGCTGCTGACTGGGAATGGCTGGGAAGTTTTAACAGAAGAACTCAATAACAATTTGCTTGACCCGAAAATTTTACCTAAGATCTCACGTTCGGCTCCAAACATAAATGCTTTCAATCTATAAGACTTACAAGAGGAGAGGGAATGTCTATTCAAATTTCGTCAAATTAATCTTGAAGGTCATACGTACGATGTAGAGGTTACATAAAGTACATACCTACTGCTAATTAAGTACCCTACCCTAAAGTAAAGGATATTGTCAAGTATCATTTAGAGGCGTCACGTACGAGTATCAAGAATAGAAACGTGAATAAATATTACATATCAATTTATGTTCCTTTTTTTGTTAATAGCTTATAGGGACCAGCCATTCGCGGGCCAATTTACAAGCATTGAAAAACGGCAATAAAGTATAACCTGAATTGAATGAACTATAGTGTTATTGTTGTTCTGAATCTAAAATTTTAGATAGTTATAATATTATAAAAATAATATTATAATTTTCTATGCCATAATTATAGATTGTTTTGAATTTTATAATTTAAAACTTATAGGCATTTACTATTGCAATAGGGACATAGGTTTTGTTATTTTTTTCTATTTATTGTATTTTGTGTTTAATTTTAATTATTTATATTTTTTGTGTTATTTTCATTGAGTTTGTATTTAGTATTGCATGCAAGTAATCTCTCTTAGATAAGAAAATGTGTACAATGCTATGCATACCTATTTCCTGTGTAATTACAATTATTTAGAAATATTCACTGACCAGTATACACACATCAAAAAAGTCCGCGCTCACTTGGAAAAGTTGAGATATTTTTCTCGTGTTAAATTATAATTAATGAATGCATTATTTATTGCTTTCACATTTGAAAACACACAATTTTAATATGATAATCTCTATATTCCTTTTGATTTTCCTTAAAAAATAGTTTTTCAATCTCTGAGAAATTTGTAATTTAAAGAAATGCGAAGATTTGATTAAAGTTAATATTTGACTTGGATATTTTCGAAAGGGAAGGAATATCTTCGGATAGAGCGGTTCGGAAGTCCAAGGGAGAGGCTTTTGTCCAGCAGCGGGACATAATACAAGGCAAAGAAAAAGAATAAATTCATATTTATTTGCTTTTATTTACAAATTTAATACAAAATTACTCGTCTCCTGGCTTGAACGCATGCGGAAATCCCTCTGGGTATGATATAAATCAAGTTGTCCAATAGTTCTTGTGGTAACCTGTCCCATTCTTGAATGGCGGCTTCCTTGATCTTTGACAGAGTTCTTGGTGGTGGCTGACGAATCCAATCAGCTCGCTTAAGAGCGTCTCATGCGTGTTCGATTGTGTTTAAGTCCGGAGAGCTGGCAAGCCAGTCTAACCACGTGATTTCGTACTCCCGGAGAGCAGTGCTCATCCGTTGAGCTCGATATGCCAGCGCATTATCGTCGACCAACACGAATTAGTTACCATAATTTATCCTGAATTGTCTAGTGATGCAATCAATAACAGCTGTCTTGTACAAATTAGCCGTCATAGAGCCTTAGTACGGGATCAAAGGCGTGCGATCTCCAGTCATTATTCCGCACGGAAAAGATTTAAATTTGGCGCCTTGCTCAACGGTTCCAGTGGCAGTTCTTTGCGTTTCGGAATTCCCAGGCCACCTCCAAACTCGGACACGTCGGTTATCAGGGTGCGTACTAATCTGTGTTTCATCAACAACACGACAATTACGACAGACATCTTCTTCTACGTCTTCATTGTTTTGACGCTGCTTACCCACTGCCATCTGCGTCGCTGTCGTTCCTGTATATTCAAAGGTACTCGCTACGATCTCCTTGATCGTAATCTAAAGTGGTGTAAACAATTACGAATGGTCTGAGTGCTAATATCTAGTCCAGTAGCAGCTCGCAGCTCTAATCTCAGTTTGGTAGCGTTAATTATTGGGTCACGGACGACAAGAAGTCTGATGTAGCGCTTCTGAACATCACTAAGGACAGCCTGGCGGCCACTGCGAGGTCGATCAGCCAGGTTGCTCATGCTCCAGTATCTCTGCAGGGTAATAACGACGCAGGTTTGAGAAACTGAGACTCAGACTGCGATTTGCCCTGTAGAACATCCTTCTTCACGCAATAACATTATTTATGCTCGCAAGACTTCAGAGTCCACCTGGAATTTTTCAAATGAACAATTTTAGAGAAATTGCTTAAAACCGCTTTCAGGCAGAAACAAAAATGAGGGTCATTTATCATTGACCTCGTTTTTATATAAAAAACAAAAGAAGATTTTATGTTTTCTACATTTATATAATGTATTCTTAAATAAAGAACACAAACGTAACAATTTATTATTAAATATTTTAAGTAATTAAAACATATCTCAACTTTTCCAACTTTTTTTGATGTGTGTAGGTGAATGTGCCTAGCCGGCTGCGACCCGACAATTGATGACAAGAACTTGTGAAATATTATACAGTAACTCGTACTAAAATTTAGTTTGTTTTGTTACTCTATCACACGTACAGGTTCACCGTTAAATTAATTTGGACTAGAACTTGGTACCAAGGTAAACCATGTTCTAGATTAATACTCAAGATAATTTTTATCTCGATACTCCTTTTTATAGGATTCACGTAGGCAAATTTGCGGGTAGAAACTAGTATTATAAACTTGAATATGATACTTTATCCCGGTCTACCTTTAATTGGGATTGTCACAAGTGAAACCGCGGGTAGCAACCAGTGTATGATATAATATTGAATTCGCACACTAATAGAAGATCGTAGATGATAACGTGGCCATACATCACAAATGATACAATCTCTCGCATTTTGTTCGTAAAGGTGAACTGTGAAAGGAAAATAATGAATATTTTCATAAAAAACTCATTTACACTTGCTCAACTCGGGGAATGAACTCTGAAGCTATGTTCACTGTAATAGTAATTTCAAAAGTTAAAATATAAAATAGGTTGTTAGCATTTTAATATGAAAAATGATTAATGTGCAAATTGGCGACGTTGGCAGGCTCCAAATTGGTTTTAATGAGATTTTAGAAAAATCGTTGATATTGTGATATTTTATCCTTAAAAGTGATATGATTAAATGGTTTCTCCCTAAAATGGTTTATATAAGCGTATTTATTTAGCCCTTTTTGGGTACTTAGTTTGCTTGTTAGTTCTGGTAGGTTACCGTCTGATTGGTAGGTAGGACTACTGTACATGATATTGGTCTTGAGTTCGTTTTCCGTGTGAGGCAACGTGAAATTGGGGTTTTGATAAAACGAAAATATTGTGATTTGTAGTTTGATTCTTATGCCGCAGACAGAATTGGTTAACTAATTCAACATCTGGATTCTGTTTTATATAAGCCGCATTAACGTACATCGCTAAAGCGCTTGCTTCTGAAAGTCGTTGGATTAATTTGGATTTTCTGTCAAGAAATTCCCAGCAGCTGCCCAAGTCTAGAAAGTTGGCGCTGATAAATCTCCATGTTTTGGAAGGCAAACAAAGACGTTGTATTGCTTGATCTTATTGTAGTTGTTGTATCTAATATAAATTGAGAATAAGAGAATATTGGGTCAATTTGTGTTTGCGCACACACTTGTCCTTTGTACAGACGCCTCGATTACTCCTATGGCTAGGCCAGCAGACCGAAATAGCTTGAGTGCCAATAAAGTAGTTTCTTTCTACAGAAAGTTTGCTTCATTAACCAGGTAATCAAAGGTATCTCCTTATAGTTGAAACTAGATATCCGAGTTGGATAAATTATTATAAAATACTCTAGTATAGAAAAAACCTGGTTGCTTTTGCGGAGTCCAGAAATACTACTTTGTTCAAATGAAGTAACTATTAGGCGTCAAACATCTTAATCTAACACCAGTGACCCTTAACGTAACTTTCAAAATGTAAATATAATTTATTAACTTAACTTTAGAGATACAAGCAAGGTAGCATGTTATCCTAACTAATATTGTTAATGCGAATGTGATTATATTTGTGACTCTTTCACGCCTGTACTACGCAACCGATTGTCACGAAATTTTGTATTCACGTTTTCAGGGGTACAGAAAGGACATTGTCTGCCTTTCATCCAGAAAAAGTACTGTTCACAAGGGATAAAAATTTATTGACAAAATCTACACTAATGCGAGCGATTCCACGGGCAAAATCTAGTGTGTAAAGAAAACAAAAAGTGGGCGTAGAGTACTCCTACTATACAAACTTCCGTGACTTTTAAACAAATCGTAATTTTAACTAAGTCTTGCTAGTAATAATAAATGTTAAGCCGCATATCGATTTTGCGCGGCAAGCCCTCCAACTGATTCGAGCGGCAGCCGCGCTTAATGGTACCGAACTGCTACGGGAGCCAATTCAAATTTGTTTCGATCCATTCTTTATCGGTTTTACGGATGCAGCAAAGGTGTTCGGTAAATTGCTCGCGCGCAGTTAGGACGGTTGCTTTATTGTATTGGTTCCACAGCAACGCAACGGTCGGTTAATAATTACGGTTTAATTTTAAACCTTTTACCATCAACCACGATAATAGTGTCTTCTAATTCAATTGTGTCATTTGATGTTTAAAAGCAAAACAATGGATGATGTGAATGAGTTGCGTGTCGCAATGCAAATATCAAAGCTATTAAATTTGTATATTAAATTAGATCTTCTCCCTAGCTTTTATTATTCCCAAGTCACTTGGGGTCGGCTTTTCTGATCTAACCGGATTTGACTGGATATCAGTTTTTACACGGAGCGGCTGCCACCTGACCTCCGCAACCCGAAGGCTAACGATACCCTAAGGCTAGACCAGTGTCAGGATGTTATAGGGCACTGACTTCCCAGTAACGACTGCCATAGATGTTCATGGCAGCCGGGACCGACGGCTTAACGTGCTCTCCGAGGCACGGAGCAGGCGATAATTGTCAATCAATACGCACATAATTTCGAAAAGTCATATAACTTCTGAAAGTCAGAGGTGCACGACGCGGGTTCGAACGCCAGACCCTCTGCATTGCAGTCTGTTGGTCTCCCCACTGAGTTATCGCTGCTTTGTATTAAATTAGATATAGAATAAAAAAATCTGTATTACATCACATGCACAAACTATATTAAAGTGAGAAATATTGATGAAACATATCAGATGTACATAAGTCTAACGGATTTTGGTTATGATTATTCACAAAACTTTCTTCTCCTACTTCGCTGGCTCAGCGACCCAAAGTATATTTTAGAGTCAGCATTGGAGTATGCTATTCCTTCCTATTTTGTGCCAAGCCAGATCATTTTGGCAATTCATTTCTTTAGTTCTTTTAGTATATTTTATTAATGGAAATCTTACAGTTAATTTAACATAATTGTTATCATTCTAGTATCCAGACAGCCAAATGCAAGTTTTCACTTCTAGGTCACATACTTTCAGGTCGTTAGCTATTTAGTCTTTCCAGCCAGTATTTCCAGTGGTATCTTAGGCAATCCACCGGATACCTAATGGGTTGCCCGCGATATGCTCTTTTAACAACTCGATCTTCTACAACATTTCCACATGTCCAAGTCAACGAAGTTGGTCAGCTTATATAACCCCGAAAACCAAATTTACAGATTTACGCTCGGTACGCACGTATTCGAATAAAAACTTACACAAAAACAGTATTTGTTCAGTTTTATCGCTGATGGATTAGAAATCAAAAGGTATTCAATAAGCGTCAAATGTGCAAACGTCGTGCTAAATAACATCGGTTTCAGTATCGAGTTCCTGTGAAAGTGGACAGCGACGCTCGTAATGTCCAACCTTTTTTCGCGTGGTATAAGTAACAAGCGTTACAATTAAAGCTTCCAATCACCCATTTTTTACTGCAATGTGTCGCTGCAGTATACTGGTAATAATAATAATATCAGACCTGTATATAAACTGTCCTACTGCTGAACACGGGTCTCTTCTCAGAATGAGAAGATTTTAGGCCATCGGCTACCACACTGTCACAATGCAGGTTAGCAGATGCTTTCGAAACCATTATGGAAAAACCTCAGACATGCACTTTCTCTGTTCCATAAGACGTTTTCCTTCGCCGTTATACAATACTGGCAATAACTTGTTACATTAAAGTTCACTTTTCGTCAATATATTGCATATGGGTATCCAAAGAATGCTGACCGGGCTTTAAGAATATTGCAGCCATATATTGCCTGTTTAAAGATCTTTAATTCAAACTCTCGAAGGATCCAAAGATAATATTCTATCACATACACACAACACCATCTAGCCCAAACTAAGCAGAGCTTGTACTATGGGTACAAGACAATGTGTAACATACATACATATATACTTTTTTATTGTAAATACATACATATTATAATATAAACTCCTAGACCAAGACAAACATCCATGTCCATGCACACAAATGTTTGAATTGTGTGGGGATCGAACCCGCGATATCAGGCGTGGCAGTTGCTTACACTAACCACGACACCATCAAGGCCGCCATTACAGACTAGATTTGTCTGTTGGAGGCTAATGCAATTTTTTTAATGATGGTAAAGGAGTTAAGAACTTTTAGTTGCAGTGCCACGCTGCTGTTACTTATGACCTAACCAGAACTGACGACTGGAATACCTTCGATTACTTCAGCGAAAATGCCAACTTATTTATATGACAGCAACGTCATAGACGTTACACATTAAAATACCAGACTCAAAGACCATCTAGAACAACCAATTTGTAGATCACACTTTGTCACACAAGTACTAAATATGAAATGATCAGTATTTGAAACGATTGTACGAAACGGACAGTCAAATATTTTTTTCGTAAGCTCGTAACTTGCACCACACATTAAAAGTCCAGCAAGTCATGTCGAGCGACCCTTGTGGTGGCTTTTACTTAGAACCTCCACACATTAGAGGGACCGGATAGTGTCGGTAAACTAAACCCTTAATGTAACTGAACACCCTTTACCATTTATGACATCACACTAATTTCCAATGCAAATTTAAAACCATTTTCTTAATTCAAAAGTGGATCACAAATTTTGCCAATATGTAAGTTAGAGTATCATATCATTTTTATCGAATTGATGGCAATCGATGCCGTCGATCATAAATCAAATCGATTCCATTGATTGTTAAACATTTGTTAATATAATGGGTCTTACGATTTTAAAGTCGAGATGGCATATAAGGATTCAACTCACCTGATTGTACGCGACTGCTGTAGCTTATCCTTACTAAAATTATTAATGCGAACGTGGGTTTGTTTGTTCCGCTTCACTACTCGACCAATCATTATGAAATTTCCCATACACGTTTTTAAAGGTACAGAAAAGGACATAGGGTATATTAGATCTAGAAAGAGATTCCGGTAGATAGGTATATTTATTTATACAAAATTTACATAAACGCGAGTGAAGCTGGAGCCAAAATCTATTAGTTAGATAATTGTAAAAGACCTTGGATATGACTTGTGATTTTCAAACTCTTCAACAAATAAACCAATATACTATCAGTACAGAACACAAAGATCAATCGTCCCATGCTAACAGTAATACTCCTACTTATGGGCACCAACCTCATCGTAAGAATACATCACAAAGCTGTATGGCAATCTTTAGTATGATACGGTGCGAAGGGGACTTCACCAGCTAGCCCGCGAGATTAAGCAAAATCTCGGGCTATCTCGATGTGATCTACCTCTCTTAAGTGTGACGTCCTTATACCACCTAGCTCCATCACCATAGATAGCCATTCGATCGACGATCCATCGAGATGGAACATATTCCATATCTTGCTATACACCGATGTATTTGCTCACTAACAAGACTGTCTTTGTCCTGAATTGGAACATATAACAATAGTCCATCAATCAGCCACAGCCAAACCGACGACGATCAATCTCTTCGATTAACATTGACCGTTATTCGATGACATCGATTGACGCGGTCAAATCGATTTGGCTAGGCCATGGTTATAACCATGGCCTAGCCGAATCGATTTCTTGGGCCCAATCATTGTTTTACTAAGAAAAGTTAAGCTTCTGTTATTGCAAATTAAAATATTTTAATCTTGATATATCTATGCAATCTGTTACTATTTTTTAAGAAATTTAATAAAAGAAACTTACATTAATAAAGATATTTTCATTTTCAATGATTTTATAAATATATTTTAATTATTCCCGAAAATTATTTACGTAATTAATTCTAATGTACACGTTCACGCCATAACTACCTAACCAATCATAACCAAATTTCGCATACATGTTGTCAGCGGTACAGAACTTAGGGTACCTTTCATCCAAAATAAAAATACTGTTTCTAACCTAACCTACATTTACGCGAGTGCAGCTATGGGCAAAATATAGCTATAATATGAATATTGAAATTTAGAACTATTCATGTTTACTGTACTAAAATCTATTTCATAGAATTCATCTCCTATTATTTAAACTTTTTGACGATTGAAAATAGACCTAAAAACAGTTAAATAAATTAATTTTCATCTAGTGAACATAAACTTCCAAATTCTAAGTATCATTAATATTATCAAATTTCCATAAACCCTTGATATTGCAATGGTATAATATACGTATCAAACAAATTAATTTACATATTGCCCAAATAGCGCCTAGTTCCCGGTAATCTTATTATTCCCGGTTAAAGTAGTGGTAACGGATTGGAATGAGGTTGGAGGACGTCAGAGACATCTATATATAACTATTTATAATAAACGTTCGTTTAATCAAGGCCTATACCTTACCAAGATTTGTATAAAACTAAACTGAACTAATTGTCTGACGACAGCTAGAACATGGAATAATGTTTGAGTCCGGCTATTTGTTCTACTTCAGGGTTATACGAGTTTGAGTTGACGTATGTCTATATGTACATAATATACGCCAATTATTCATAATCAAATCACAATATATGTTAAACGTACGCCAATTATTCATCCTGAAAACAGTTGTCGGTGCCCACAAGAAAGTAACTCGATCTACAGAATATCCGAACCTTCTGAAACGTCGCGTGTACAGACTACCAGTCCCGTCAGTCAACACAAGCTTTTCCAAACGCTTTAGCCCTTTTAAGGACGTATTTATTTACAATAAAACTGCTAACGCATGCAAGATAAAGCAGTGTTCAGTGAGAGAGATGCAGTTAAAGTCACTAAATGGCTCACTTCTTTGACATATGACTCCACCGAAAATCTTTTGGTATGCCTATCATAAACACATATCATACACACACACACACACACACACACACACACACACACACACACACAAACACACACACACACACACACACACACACACACACACACACACACACACACACACACACATACACACACATGTATTCACACACACAAAACCATATTTCTTAGTCTTATATGATACGTCGCCCGAGCTAAAATTGTTAAAAATGGAAGGAAATCGTACCTGGCACCCACAGGACAGGCTATGCCTAGTGTGGGGCCGCTGATAAATTCTTTATGTAATGATTAATGGCAATAAACTGTTTTTATTTTTATTTTATTTATTTATAATATGTACCAAGCATATTTTAAAGTAAATAGCAAACAGAAATAATCACTGTTTTCTAATTGCAACTGTTCAACTTGCTCAGGCAACTCAATAATGTGGTGAAATGATTTCAAAAAGTACAACATTGTCCTAAATTTATAGATTTGACTTTGGAAACTGACGTCACCTTTGATTTGGCCATGTTTGATAGTAGAGTCATAACTAAGTAATACAAAAACTATTTGAATCAAAGCCGTCTTTGTAAATCAAAAACAGGACACGTCAGTTGTGATCACTGGTCAACGAATTTGATTAGTATGTCGTGTGAAAGTGGATGCTGAATGCATGGCAAAACCCTAAATTATACAGCTGATAATCTACTCGACTAATCATTGTGCGTTGTGACAGAGATTTACGGATTAATTGTAGTTTTGTTTAGTGCTTTGTCCATTGCGCAGCGTTGTTTAACACTCCAACTCAGTTACTTAATTGAGCGTGCAGTGAAAATTATATATAAACTCACCCTTGCATAGTATACCCTAGTGAAATAATTAACTCGGACGGTATATCCCTGTAAAATATTAAACACTTAATCTGATTTAAAGAATGACGTTACTTTGTAAATGTTTATCTTTGTGTAATAAATAGATTTTAATTATATCCTAGATTTTTTTTCTTTTACGTGGACGAATGCTGTGACTCTTATCCCTCCGCGGGGGCGGGCGGAGGGATTATGTCGGACTCGCCGGGGTAAAAGAAAGATGGAATAATAGTAAAGTACCTCCCGGAATACCGACTAAACCTACCACGGTGTTCCTCGACAAAACCACTATCGACGGGGCCGCGCGAATCACTTTCGCATACGGTCGCGACCCTGCCGAGGTTTCGGTCCGCCGTATGAAACGGCAGGCTACTACACCAAAGACCTACCCAAAATAGGCACTACTTCACACTATAAAAACCCTACTGTCTCCCCCCTAGAGGGGAGACGGACTCGACACAGAGGCACGCGTGGGAACACGCATGCCGCCTCTCGGACCTGGTGCTGAATGGATGGCGGACAGGCCCACAAAGCCCGCCACCCCCAGGTCAAACCTCAGGGTGGCTGGAGGTCATCTCGCGCCCTCCGGCGCCCGGATCTATGGTTGGGGAGAAGGTTTACACGCTCCCTCTCCCGCTCCGCCGCCTCCTCAATGGAAATCACTTCCTCACAGAAGGAGGCGACGGCGTTCCACGACCTCTCACTCCGGACCATAGACTGAACTACGGCCGGGAGCGAGAGGGTAACCGATCCGACTGCCGCGATCAACTCACGGCGCTGCGATGCCCAGGCGGGGCAAACCGCCAAAGTGTGCAGCGCCGTGTCCTCGACAACGTCGCGGCAGTCGCCGCAGTGATGACAACCGGGCGTCTCTTGCTGGCGTATACGACACAGGAACTGGACAAAAAAACCGTGGCCAGTCAGAACCTGCGTCAGACGGAAGGTGAGGGCACCATGCCGCCTCTCCAGCCACTCCTCAAACACGGGACTTACCGCCACGATCGTGGCGTGCCCGAATATCTTAGGTTAACCTAAGAAATGATTTCTAAATTTAATTCATCTCAAAAATCATCTTACATGGCTGTCATAATTATATTATAGTGTAAATAATAATTTAAATACAGGATTAAATTGCGTAAAAATGGTAGATCTTTTAATATATACAATTTTAGATACGCAATTTATCCCATTAAATCATAAAGAATTAAATTTAATATTTTAAATATACTCGAATTATTTGGTTTAGCGGATGAACATTGCGTTCTTTTCGAGACTTTTAGAAGTGAACTGTATTTTAAACTATGTGCCGTAATTGATAATCGGCTCGTAAGCTATACCTCATGCAAGACTTAAACATAGATATCTATGTTAAGGTCATATTCATGTCACGTATATTCACATTTCACTAGTCAAATTATGACATGTAAACTTTACCTAACCGTTCAGTATGTATATAGTATTGTAGAGCAGTCATAGACTGTTCTACAATATGTAAGCTGGCTCTGCATATAAAACTTGCATCCATATATTGAAGAGTATAAAACTAAATTAATAAATTGAATATCTATTGCCCGCATTCTTCTACACGCTGCAGAAACTTAATTTTAGAAAAGCAACTTTGTTTAGAAACACTTACATCTACTATCAAGGTAAAATCCTCTTTTAACGGTTCAAGCATTCCCCAAGCTTAATTTTTCTACCCTACAAAGATTACAAGGGCCAGCAATTTTAACGTTTTTATCATTATCCCTCTTAAGGGAGCTGGATTAACAGATTTTAATCTTAATATAGCTCTTAGGAAGACAATTTTAATGGTAAAGTTGAAAGGTTTCGTAATAACTTCTTGAGTGGGACAGTTCTTGGGGGCACTTATTAGAAGTTTTGAGATTACTTAATAATGATTGTAATTAATAATTAGCATTACCTATACAGAATTTAAAATTACAGTAAAATAAACGCAGTGAACATTAGAATATTAAGTTATAATGTGTAGTGTGTCTTTAAAGAATGAGAAATGTATGAAAATAAGGAAGACCAAAAAACAATTCCCAGTCATCCTCTTTCCCCCTTCCTACTCCTTCTCCTTCCCACTTTCTTTTTCTCTTCTTCCTTTCCTAAAGGGTCGGCAATGCGCATGTGATGCCTCTGGTGTTGCAGACGTCCATAGGCTACGGTGACCACTTACCATCAGGCGGGAAGCACACTTATTTGCTACCTTTGTGGTATAAAAAAAAACAAGAATTAGGAAAGACAAACCTGTTATTTCAAAAAGGCAATTTTACACTAATATAAATTCTTGTGTTGAGGGGATTAACCAAACACTCAAATATCGGAAACATAGAAAACTAGACCTAGAACAACGATTTGTGGACTGAACAATTTTTGGTCGTGTGTAGATATCGACCCTACAGCACTCGATGCTGTAGCAGGGGCGAAGCGTCCACTTAACGTACTACGCTTTGCATACAGTCAATATTACACATTTAGAAAAAAAATTCTACGAAAGATAGACCATAAAGGAATTATATGGGATTAAATAAAGCAAATAATATATGCCAGGACCACATCAAGTAGATACCCTGTATGTATCCATAATCCAAAAACTTCTATACTAATATTAAAAAGGAGCAAGAATTATATATTTGTTTGTAATTAATAAACACAAAAACTACTGGGCCGATTTTAATCAATCTTACACCATTAGAAAGGTACTTTACTTATAATAAACATACGCTATATACCATCACGCTACATGCGATGGGAGCGGACCAGTAATCATAAACGTGAATGAGACCACAGAGGAAACAGCTAGTAATATATAATTTCTAAGCCTGCTTCAGTTTAATATAATTCGGGTCGGATTCAGTTTAATATAAGCACAAAGTGATTGAACAAAGGCTTTTATCCACGTTACTAATTACCCATAACATAAATCAACTAAACGGCCCCACTTTCAGAGTTAAAGCAATTAATACATGGGACAATATAAGGTATAAGTACAAATTGGTGGCAAAGTGAGTTAAGTAACTAAGATTAGGGTATGTAGCAGTTAAATTGTAAGACACGAGATTTGATAAAATGTCTGAGTAGTTTGATTAATACGTCCAAAGAAAAATAATGTGCAAAATATGTAATTATACATACATTTTTGCATAGAAATATTATGAAAAAGAAAAACAAAGTTAATGAAAAATAATAAAACACGTATTACCATCTGTACAAAGATATATTTTAAAATGTATTTAATTGAATACGAAACCGTCGTTCATATCCTGATGTAAACCATTACGTAATCATTGTAATTCGGCAAAACATTAAACATTTTCATCTACGTGTAAAGCAAAGTAAAGCAATAAATAATATGAACGGTCTTCAGTTCTACTATAAGACATTTCAAGGTTATCCATTAATTACCGGACACCCTGTATAACAGGAAAATTACATAACATTAGCTCAGCCCGGAATCGACCTTGGAACCTCACGAATGCACACAAACATAAAATTAAACTTATACCAAGTAACCAACGGCGCAGTCATATTCTAATTTACTAACTAGCTTTTGTCCGCGGTTTCGTTTGGGAACAGTAATTTATTCTGGATAAAAGGTGTCCTTTTCTATACCCTTGATAATATGTCGGCCTCGATGGCGTAGTGGTTAGTATAACTAACTGCCACGCCTGAGGTCGCGTGTTCGATTCCCGCACAAGTCAAACATTTGTGTGCATGAACGTGAATGTTTGTCTTGGTCTGGGTGTTTCTATGTATAATATGTATGTATTTCCATTGTCTAGTACCCATAGTTCAAGCTCTGCTTAGTTTGGGCTAGATGGTGTTGTGTGAATGTGATAGAATATTATTATATTATTATTATGTACATATGCGAAATTTCACGATAATCGGTCGGGTAGTTAAGGCGTGAAAGGGTAATAAACAAACTCACATTCGCATTTATAATATTTGTTAGAACTAAACTAAGCCCGCGGCTTCGCTCGCGTTAATGTAGATTTTGACAATATTTTTTATCTCTCGGGAACAGCACTTTTTCCCGTAATGAAAGGTACCCTATGTCCTTTTTTGAGCCCCTGACAACATATTCAAGCGTGAAAGCGAAACAAATAAACACAATCACATTCGTATTTATAATAGTTAGGAATAGGATTTAGTTATATTAGTAAAGTTTCGAATTATTAATACCTAATAATCCTTATTAATAACCTCGAATGTTCATCAAACAACAGATTTACCCAAATAACTACAACATAGGCACAACTTAGATGCGGGCGAGTCTTGTCCCACAATTTGTTTTCATCCCGCAGACTGGCGTTGCTAATAGATTGTCGCTAGTTTAATGTACAATTTGGACAAATTTACGATGTAGATAGATAATGGCCAGCTTCTATAAAATTGTTACCCTACTCTTGTTTAAAGAGAAACATTTATTTATCATGCTAGTCTCGATTTTCAAAAAGCATTATTAGAAAATTCGTGTGTGTGTGTATTTTATAATAACTTCTTCTTCTGACTGCACGGATGGCGTAATGGTCGCCTTGCCACTGCCGCCGCGCCGAGTATTGTGGGTTCAATCCCCACATGGAATAAAAACTTGTGTGATCCACAAATTTTTCCGAGAATGGGTATTCTTTTTGTCCGTTGTGTGAATGTTTGTTGAGTCCTCCGTGACACAGGAACTATTCCTAGGGCGAGACAAAAAACAAATATCAAGTACACTCACCACACAAGGCGCCAGTTAGCAGCCAGTTGCACTCACTGATCGGTAAACGATTAGCGAGGTTAAGCAACGTTGGGTGCGGTCAGTCTATAGATGGGTGACCGCTTAGTGGTATTTTATCTGAGCGTCTCCGTGCTTCGGAAGGCACGTAAAAAGTCGGTTCCGGTTGTTGCCAAATTGACAGCAGCCGTTAAGCCATGTCAGAGGCCTACGGGCGGTTTGACTAACTCTTGACAACAGGTTGGCCACTAACCACACGAAAAGAAAAAAACGAAGAAGAAAGAAGAAGATCAGACACGAAATGGTTAACGCAACTTTGTATTTATTTATTTAAACACCTTTCTAATGTCTTAACAGTATATTTCAAAACTATATTATAAGCTACACATAATATAACTACGATAGTATTAATAACAAAAAATACACAAGAAACTGCCAGAATTTCTTCTTCTTTCAGACTAATAATCCAATAAATATGCATGAATAATTAATTAATGATTTATTCACACAAGCCTTCAGTTCCATTATACATACGAGAATACAGCATAATAATTCAATTCTATAGATAATATCTCATCAAAATATGGTTTAAATCATCCATAATCATCATCAAGGATCCAGTAATTCAAAAAGTCAAACACAAGAAGAAACAAACCACAGCTAGACTTCATGATACTTTGAGCTCTTTCTGCGTAAATAGAAACACCAATGACTAAATTATGTTCGGGTACTTTGAAATAACTACACTGGAACATTGAGACAACTACCATCTTAGTCTCCCCGTGACCATGGCTGCTGAAAAGCAACCAAAACGTCGGGGAAAGTGTAAACCTAAATATAAATAGTTTTAATAGTTTAAATAATATTATTAGGTTTTATATCAGTAAAATTCAATAGTAATAGTAGTGTAACAGTTTCAAAATTATGTAATAAAGTGATTAATAAACAACGCGATAAAATCCGTATATAGTACTTTAATTTCAATGAATAACATTCGCGTAAACAGAAGACAATATTATTTAAATCTATATTCGAATAATAAGTCGTAATAACTCATAAATTCACATTCGGATTTTATTCTTTTAAATCATTCAATATTTTTGGTGACAAATTTTCGGCTTTTCGCTAATATATGAGTAAGTTATTTGTTACACTATTACGCCTTAACTACTCGACCGATCGTCATGAAAATTTCGCTTACACGTTGCCAGGGGTGCAATAAAGGACATTTATGCTACCTGTCATCTAGGAAAAAGTTATGTTCTTAAGCGAAGCGGCAAACAAAACTAGTAATAATATGAAATCATATTACTCTATCTAAATAATAGCAAATATCATCGACTTCTTTCTATTAATATGTAACCAAATAATCGTGAAAATTGAACATTTTCCATTGGTTTCTCCGAAGACATTAATATATCGTATTTGCATTGATATTTCCCGACGGTCACAAATAAAAGGTTTTGTACTAGATATCGCCCACTAATCCCGTATAAATCTCTAGTTTTATGACTTACTCGTCTTGGATATGGATTTTATTTTGTAATTCACGATATTAAATACGATATTCTGGAATAAACTTTAATAGGGAGAAGAAGGATTTACTTTCTTTATTCCCCAGGCATTGCAAACGCGTTACCTATGTATATTATATCCTATGAGTACTTATAACCTAGAATAATAATCAAATTAGATACCATGGCACACACCACTGAACTTTTGAAATTATGATAGTTTAATTATCGTTTAGTAAACCATAGTTAAGAATAAAGTAAAGGAAATGTCAGAGTGTCTGTATAATGTTCTCATAGACATGTGAAGTCCGCTAACTCGCACTACGCCTCTATAGTGGACTATGGCCAGTGCCCAAGAGTGGGACAGTTTATAAGCAGGCCTAATGAAAGAGCCTAATGTAAAGAGCGGGGTATCCTAACACAGATATTTTTTACGTAAAAGGAGTAACCCAATCAGTAATTATAAAATAGCGTGTAAGAAAATAATAATAATAAATAAATTTTTAAATCTATTTGTGAATCTACGGAATATATTTCCCAATACTACGATTGCCTAATAAAAAATCCGCTAACACTGTGGTGGTGGGTCTTACTATATTAAGTTTATAAGACATTCATGTTTATGTTATAATGTTATCCACTTCATATAAGTATACTTATTGTGTCATCATTATTCCATCAACATAGAATGAATAGTAACAACCAACCAATGCAGGCGAGCGTGCAATGCTGAGCGAGGTAGGCGGACCGTGGGCGTGCAGACAACAACTCAGTAAAGTTTCTTTGCGGTCAGACGAATGGTTTACAATATATATATATATATATATATATATATATATATATATATATAGGTATATATATATATATACTATTTCTAAGACAAGCAACCAATAACTAATAGTTTGAAAAATTAAAGACACGCTTTATTAAAAAAGAAAACTAAAATGTAGAAAATAATTTAATAATTTTAATGTACAAAAGCGTGGGATGGGGCTTATCAAAATATCTTAGAAAGCACCATAAAGCGTGTTTCTTAGTTTTCTTAAACTATATTTTTTATTTCTAAGCTTTTATTTATATTTATTTTATTATATTTTCTCTAAATTATTATATTATCATCGGTCCTCGATAAGTGTGCAAAGTTTTAAATCAATCCGTCGGTTTGAAAGGGGTAAAAATCACGTTCAAAGATTCCGTTACATAGATTCATAGACACGTAGATACATACATATCAAGCTAATAAAAGCGCGTTAAAAAGGAACTTCTCACGTTGTACGCGTACATCGAAAAATATGCCCCTAAGGTATCGGCAGAGATCTATTTCACCCACATTTAACAGTTTTGTGTATTACGTAATAGAGAACGATCCTGTTGTCGTCTACCAGCCACAGTTCCAAACCCTATGCTGCTTTTGAGAATTTTTGAACAAACAAACCAAATAATTAATTTCCCTGACCCGGAAATCGAATCCGAGACATCATGCACAGCAGTTAAATTAACTACCCTTGCGCCACCAAGTATTAATCATATATTGTATTACTACAATATATGATGTATATAACGAAGTTCACAAATAAAATAACTGTGATAATCTGAGACGGAATACATATATTGTGTTCCCAGATTTTATGACTACAGACCATTCAGTTGCGAGCCGAACGATCGCGTAATCTTTCCCTTCCACACGCCTTTCCACGACTATATGGTCCATTGACTTGTGTTTACGGATTCAGTGAGTTGTGTGTGATTGAAAAAGTTAGAACTCGTGATTATCTTAGTACCATGCTTCAAGGCGAAGGGGTAAGCTAATATACAAAGTAACGTATTTTACGCACGTTTCCTGGAGAAAATATACAACGTGGCACTTTAAAATTAGTATAATTGTGTTGTTACAGGTGCCTTTAAGGTAACCTGGGGGTGGCGGGCTTTGTGGGCCTGCCCGCCATCCGTTCAGCACCAGGTCCGAGAGGCGGCGTGCGTGTTCTCACGCGCGCCTCTGTTTCGTGTCCGTCTCCCCGTTTAGGGGGAGACAGTAGGGCTTTTTGAGTGAGTACCTATCTTGGGTAGGTCTTATTGCGTAGGGGCCTGCCGTTTCATACGGCGGGCCGGAACCTCGGCGGGGTCGCGACCGTATGCAAAAGTGATTCGCGCGGCCCCGTCGATAGTGGTTTTGTCGAGGAACACCGTGGTAGGTTTAGTCGGTATTCCGGGAGGTACATTATCTTTTTAACATCTTATTTTACCCCGGCGAGTCCGACATAATTCCCCCACGTAAAAAAAAAAAAAAAAAGGTGTCTGTAAGGTATGTCTATAGGTATGAAACGAGTGCTGTTAGTTATAGCTTGTATTTAAAACTATTTAAAATATATAGAGCACCAAGATCTTAGACATATTTTTATAGATATGTCTAAGAAGAAAGTATTAGATCTATGATGTATGTATGTTTAATATTAGATGGTTATTTAATACTTACAATATTTTTTAAACTTTCATCATGATCGTATTTTTATATTTTGATAAAAGACAACACCGCAACAAACGCATTTAAGTGTATTCTTTCTTTCCTTTTTATTAAGACTGCTCTCGCACTAAAATTAATCAATAGTACTAATGCCTGTATTTCAGGGAACTTTATAATCAATCAAAAAAGGACACAAAGATCAATCAAACTCAGAACAAGTATTTGTGGATCACAATGTTTTGTCCCGTTTGAAGTTCGAACCCACAACACTCGGCGCGACGGAGAACCACCACACCATCAGATCGAATGCCGAACTAACGAGACAATAATAATCCTATAATAATATCCTATTGTCATAAACGAGTGTATTTCTCACTTCGAATAATGTCTTCGAAGTAAGTAGACTTCGAATACATTAGTTGCTTTCCTCGATAGAAATTGTGGAAAGTGGCAAATAGACGAAACAACTAAAACCATTCATTTGATTGTTCAAACAAACATTCATGCGGAAGTAATTTACACAACAATGGGCATTTGTTTGCTTCGTTAGAAAATTCACTATACATTTTGTGTGAAGAAAGTGTAGGACCAGAAGGCTGTCTAAGACTGTACAGGAATGATATTGAATCTATCTTGGCTTGAATTGTTGGAGACAGAAATATTGCGTATAAGTTAAGTGTAGTCAAAATAAGAGGTTATTATCATTCTCCTATCCAATCTAATTAGACGTTCCTTAGTAGAAATATTTGGGAAGAGAGGGGCTCATAATGCACCCTCGAATTGATCAACCTTTCAAAAATTTGCAAAATGGCTTAGGTATGTAGTAAACGGCTGTTTTGCATGACGTTTAAGGTTCGATTCCCGGGTTGAGAAATATGTTATTAAATTTTCTGTCAGGAAATTCTCAGAAGAGGTAGGCGGAAGTATTTTACACAAAAAATTTGCTGAATGTTTTAAGGTCTCACTTTATTATGTGAAACCTTAAAACTGCGAGGGCGGGCTTATTCCTCCCTACCGTGCACACGTCTAGACTCCGTGCTGCTACTTCTAATTTTACAAAAGAAACCCAATAATATTTTGGAAATCGAACACAGCATAGCCGTCATTCCCGCTACGTTCTAGTGATTAACCACATACAAATCAACTATAACACGGTACTTTCAACACAACCGTCAATGCGATCTGAACCCAGTGTTTGAACACTCTCCATCAAAAATAATGATACTGCGTATATAAAAAGAAATGATGATCAATAAAAACCATTTTGTCGAACATTTTATTAACCGTAACTGTAGGAATGACGCAATAAATTCTTCTTTGGCCGCCGCAGTGCGGAAGCGGGTCTTGTCTTTGCGACAATTTGTAAGAATTAAAACCACGTTGAAATAGCAGATTCTTAAGCCGATGTTGATGGCAAGAACTTTATCATATAAATGATTTGTTTGTATAACATATTTTTTCGGAGTTGGCTCGGAATCAATTTTTGTTGATAATAATATAATTAGAAGTATAGACTTTATATTGGTATTGACTATGTTCTAACCTAATATAAAACTGTGTCACTAAATAAAATAAATCTTTTTTCGGGTTGGAAAGCACACCTGTTTCTTTATCTTTACAATCAACCACAAAAATAAAAAATATTGTATTGACATTGTTATTTCTGATTTACGTCTTCTATTTACGCGAATGTTATTCATTGAAATTAAACTACTTCATACGGTTTTTATCGCGTTGTTTATTTAACACTATATTACATAATTTAGAAACTATTATAGTAATATAATAGTTTCTACATTATGTAATAAAGTGTTATAGTATACATATATACCACTACTCTAATTAAAATTTACTTATTTTTAAGCTAATTTAATTATTAAACCTATTAAAACTATTTATATTAAAGTTTCACACTTTCCCCGACGTTTCGGTTGCTTTTCAGCAGCCATGGTCACGGGGAGACGTGATATTAATCAGATAACTCTGTACAATCTATACACAGAATAAAACTAGCTAGTCGATGTTTGTATACACACCTACACATCAAATTAGACACTCTATATACGCATAACTACGCTACATACAAAATAGAGAATTGTCGGAAAGGGACAGTGCATAGTGGTGTCGATGTAATGGTGAGGATAGAGCGTAGCAAAAATATAACGCACTCACTCCCACGATTCGCAGCGTTCAACTTTTAACAGTTCAAAGTCCAAACAGTCTAGGCTGATGCGTCGCTGTGTATACATCCTAACTAATATTATAAATGCGAATGTGAGTCTGTTTATTTGTTACACTTTCATGCCTTAACTGTACGACCGATTATCATGCAATTTCGCATACACATTGTCAGGTAAACAGAAAAGGAGGTACAGGTACCTTTTATCCAGGAAAAAAGTACTATTACTAACCAAACCTAACCTACATTTACGCGAGTGAAGCCGTGGCCAAAATCTAGTAGGAGATATTTAAGATAAATATTTATTTATAAGAGCTATTGAAACGAAAACAGTAATTTTTAATTTTTTTGTCTATATGTATGTACGCATAGCACCCAAAAACTACTGCACGAAATTGAATGTGATTTTCACAGTTGTATTTTTGAAGGTCTGACTTAAAATCTGATTCATGTTCCATCTTAATATGTCGCCTGAAAATTGAAACAAAGCTATCTTTTTTAAGCATAGAATTTGTGAAGGAGGTACCTATGCACCTTCTTAAAATTCTATGTTCACGAAATAGTTGATCAAAGCTAGTTAGAAACGAAAGTAGGAATATATCTCTGAAAAAGCATTCAATCGAAAATCGAACGGGATGCAAACACAAAAACGCTGACACTACATCCTTTTTCCAATACATCACTCGTGCAATCATTCTGCCTCAGATCCACAGCAACATTTCACAGATATACGCCTTTACTAAAACCCAGTTCAACGGACGTAACCTAATTGATTTTCTGTCAACCATCACCGTACGACGAATGTCCCATGGAAGGGTTAAGGCCCGTTTATATATGCTTTATATTCGCTATCGCTAAGCTTGGCGCAAATCTAGTAGGTGTGCAATATTAAACTGCTACTACTACTGTTCAAAACTAGATGGATATTCAATATTTCTACTGTTAAAATCTTGATGGATATTCATACGAGTAGCATGGTCGGTTTCAGTGGAGGTTTTAGGCAACGAAGAAATGAAGGCCTCAGATAGTTATTGAACCTACGTAATTATAAAGTTAATATATGCTTAGTACATTAAAAAAAAATATAACAATTTATTATAACAAATAATACTAGAGTTTGCCTGCGGTTTCGCTCGCGTTAATGTAGATTTTATAATAATACATTATAAAATTATACACAATTATATACCTTGGTAACATTTCTTTTTTCTTGATGAAAGGAAACTCATGTCGTTTTCTGTACCCCTGACGACTGACTGACTGTATACGAAATTTCATGATGATGGGTCTGGTAGTTAAGGTATGTAAGCGTAACAAACAAACAGTTAAGTTTGTTTGTTGGTTACGCTTAAGCATCACGTTCATAATATTATTTAAAATAAAAACATAAAGGAAAGTAATAAAAAAAAATAACAGACTTAAAAACACTTAAACATATATGTACATGCCTTTATCTCGTAGTTCTCCACTGAATCTTAACTTGATGAGTAGTGTAACATCGTAAATTTGTCTAACTTTTTGTCCGTAACTGACTTTGGTGTATAAGGGGAGAAGCAGTTGGTGTTGCTCCTAGATTCAACAGAACTAGTTATGCAAAGCCAGCGTAAAGAAATCGCTTGCGTGGACGATATGAAGCCGTATTCCAGTTTCGCAATATCGTCAATTCATACAAACGCCCAGCAGAATACCGTTCACTATGTTTCGCTATATCTGAATAGGCCTTTAATATCCGCGCCCAGTTTTGTACCGCAGAATAACCCTGTACTGCAGATGTTTGATTAATTTTAACCACTGCGGTGGATTTAATAAAATTTCAAGGGTTTTTGTTTGGCGTTTCCACGGTGGGTTGTCTAATCAAGCAACGTGGAGGGTTATAACGTGTATTCATCGTCGACATTATACGTGAGTGCATTGTTGTAAATAAACCTAATATGATATTATTATTCATTATAATTTTTTGTTTATAGTTTAGGAATGTTATTTAAGTTAATGACGTGAACGTGACTTTTAAATTATTGGTGCTAGTTTCTTTTCGTGGCCAGTGTGAATGCCACGAGAACGTATAGCAAGATAAAAAGTATCCTATGTATTTATTTAGGTAGGTTTTATCTATATACTAAGTTTTATTCAAATCTGTTGGACTGTATACATGAGATTATGTAGCAGATATTTATACCTATAAATATTTTACATCTTTGTCCCATTAACTGTCTTACTAACGCATGCTACTTGATAGTTCATGCTGTTTTTAATATCAAATGAATTATATTTATTTTCTCAATATAAAAAGTCTATTCACTCACGAGACAAAAAGTATTTTCTTCTTTATCCAGAATCTTCTTTAATTCTTATTTATCCAGAACAAATAAGAATCTGTAGGATATTATATAAAATACTGATGTAAAAATATTAAACAAAAGAGACTAATTACAAAATTTTACAACAAAACGCAAAAATATTTTCTGATTTTTCTGGAGATAACAAAAAAAAACAATTTAGTTGTTAGAATATTGTAAACAGCTTATCTAAAGTTTTTGAAATCGGAATTTATATATTTTCACTATTATAAATCTGAAACAAAATTTTATCTATACATTTAGAATATTATTTCATATCTTTTATTCGAATTAAATTGTTCTGAGGAGAGGAATGTAAATCTGAGAGGTTTAGGCGGAGAATCATAGATTTTTAAATACTGTGTCTGTGCATCTCTAGTTTTAGGATCATGTATAAGCTACATTATCCTAGAGCTCAATTTATAACCTGAGAAACGTATTATCTGATTCAATATAGTGAAACCGGAGTTGCATACTATCATTGATATGCATGACGTAGTAGGCACACTACTACAGTTTGCCTGCAATTACTACACTACTTTGCCTGCAATTTTATCGCTGTGGAATATCACGCTGAATTCCAGACAAATCTAGTAATTGAGTAAAAGGTTTAGAACCGAAGTTAAAAAGGTTATTAACGTTGTTTGCAAAATAATCCTTCAAAAAAATATATAAAATTAAAGTTCTCAGAGCCACGGTTAAGTTAAACTTTATGCTGTTCTAAAACTTTTATAATTGATGTTTCTGCAGCTTTTGACTGAAAATATTTTGTACTTTTCTACGAAATTGAAATGTACGTTAATTTGGCAAAGTTTATTAGACTTTTATTGCATAGAACTTGTATATTCCTGGAGGGATAGGCAGAGGTGTAATTTGTCTCGCACGCTATAATTAGTTTCACGAGAATTGGCTGAGACTATTGCCAGCTACCGGGTACATTTCTAAACGCCGTACTGCAACAAAGAATTTCCTAGCAGAAAAGCTACTAACTTTGTCTGACCTGGAATCGAACCCACAATTAAGCGCTAACTTGTGCCAACTAGGCAGTTTCTCTGGCGTATGTCATTAAAATGTGACGTAGTGTATTTGTTGTAAAAATTATGGATATGACAAACCTTTTAGGTAGAAAAAGAGAGAACAACTTATGTAATGCTCATAAGTATTATACATAGAAGATGTTTCGATGATTTAATTTTCGTACCTACATGATATGTCATATTATGTAGATTTTAAAAGGCAAAATGTATTTTAAAACTGTTTGTGATGCGAGAAATTATAAATACGAAAGTACATATTATATTTATTGGCTTATTGTATTGCACGCAGGAATAAAGCAATGGTACAACGAGAATTTTACAAAGAAATAATAATTTATGTGCTAGTGAGACACATACTTTTTTATCTTAGTTAATGAATCCTTCCAGTGGTAGATCTTTGGCAATAAGGAAGAGAGGACATCATAATTACCTACTTTAAGACCGTTTTATACGATTAAGACTTTCTGTAACTTGTTATAATATTTATTACAGTTATTTAATTTAATTATCACATACCACACAAATAATTATACCTTTTGTATAGGTTTGGTTAAAACTCTGATTTCTTTTCTCGATCAATTATTTTATTGAAACAATATTTTTTTGCAACAAGTTGCCAAAATACGGATTGTATTAATAAAAAAAACATATTTTTTATAGTTCGGTTTAGATTTAGTATAGTTTTGTGGTAGTATATTTACGGAACACAGTCTCCATGTAGCTAATGAATATTTGCACAAAACGCAAAAAATAACGCAGCAACAAACATAAATTTAGATAAATTTAGCTATCACACCTCAATCTTAAATATGAGTTGTAAAATAATCTCAAATAACGATGATTAAATAGATGAACATTTTAAATAAGTGTTTTATCGCGATTTTATCTCGAGATCAAAGCGTTTTGGACAAAAAGAAGCGAATTCTCTTGAATATAATAGCTTCAATTTTTCACAGACTTTGTAAGAAATTATCAGTAATGAGCGTCTGAAAATAGGTACTCTTCTATATTAAAAGGTTTCTTTTACAATTCTTCGAGTGTTGTTAATTGTACAATTTGTTGATTAGACGCTTACGATAAAAAATGGTTTTTGAGTTTCGTCACTCAATCATTGGAAAATTCAAATGAATTGATACTTTCGTTTACTTTTTAAATATACGTTAGGGATCGCTTTATGGTATTATTTGAATTTTGTGAAGTGATTTTTGAGATTTTGCTTTTGAAATTATTATTGTGAATCTTTATCGTAGCCTGTTTTCGATGGACTATCAAAGACGCTTGAGTATTGTTAGGCCTTGTTTATCGAGCTTACAGTTTGCTGTTTGCAATTTTATTGTATTCTTAATTTTGTAAGTTATGTTAAAAATAACGATAATAATAATAATAATAGAAAATCAATATTAAATGTTATACCTAATAAGTTTATGTGTGCAATCTAAGTTTTCGTTGGAAGGTTTTTTAGTTTAGGCGAATACCATTTATATTATATTTGATACTAAGACTATACCTGAACTATATTCGCAATTTATAACAATTTAAGTGATACGCAATACAAGGTGTATGATTTATTTTCTATTCAGCTTCTGTACTATATAATCAAGAGCCGTAGGAAGTAGTAACACCCTTATATATTGCATATCACGCTCTAAGTCACCATATCATTTCAAATCATCTTCTAATTATAATATACTGAACATGAACACTTAATTTAGGTGTTATTCCAACTAGTTATTTATTCACCTAGGCCTTCCTAGTATATTTGTTCCTCTAAAAGCTTCTAATCCTGTTTACCGCACGGGTGCTTCTCGTATAATAGCTTGTACCGTGTTCAAACAAAAACCATGCTAAGATTTAAGCGAATCGCTATCTCTAACGTTTCTTGCCTCATACTGTTGTACCCAATGTTGAGCCTAAAATCCGCCTTGTTTATACCACTATATATTTATGGCTTTAATTAAATTTAAATGTATTCAGGACGAAATCGTACACTATTTGGAGGAAAATATTTATCTAAATAAATATGTAATATATCGGATGCCGCTGCGTTCTTTGTTTGCAGTTTAATCATGGTCATAATATTCTTATTTTTTAATTTTTAATCATTTTGATGTGTCCGACTGCTGAGCAAAAGCCTCTCCTTTGGACTTCCAAATCTCACTGTTGATGGATATCTCCTGTCAGTCCCATTCAAAAGCGTCCCTCAAGAAAAATAATTATGTTTTATGTAAAGAAATTTATTCTTAGTAACAGCACTAAGTGTGGAACTGGGCAATAGGCTCATGATTTTAGATCCCGTAAGTATTACGTGGGACCTTAAATCATACTTAGCAAAATTTGGGTATAATACATCTTAGGCGATTCACACACTGCCCCGCTCTATGCTGCGGGGTGCGTGGCGTCGGAGCGAGGCGCGTGGTTACGAGAGTGCAGATTTGCATCATTATACAGATTTCATCACACAAACGCGCGGAGCTGCAGTACAGTATACGGTGGCCCAGAGGCCTCATTCCACAGCAGCTTGTGGTGGTGATAGTACAGTGCAGAGCATTGTTTTCTATATTAAAAATGCAGAACTCATTCAGGATGCTGCAGTTATATTATCTGTTTGGTTTTAGTATAATCAAATTAGAAGAAATTGTGCTATAGAAGATATTGGATATGTCCCGTTTTACGAACAAGATCGATAAATGGGTCATTTGTTCAGAATTACTTAGATTTCAAAAAATATGACGATATATTTTCAATTACACGCGTATGTCAACTGCATCTTTTGATTATTTGTTAAGCAAAATAATTCGAAGAACAATTACTGGAATAGACATAAAGGGGCATGCCAAGACGCCATGGTAATTTGGGCTCACAGTGCACATCTATAAAGGCTAATGATAATAATAGTAAGCAAAGCCAATAATTAATTAGCATAAGAAGTGATTTACAAATAACTTAGCATTTTAAAGTTATCAAATCTTCTTAAATTAGAATGCAATAATTAATCAATACAATTTATATTAAATATGTGCTATATCATCATATTACACATAATTTTAATTTATTTTT